>WFKR01000004.1:14641597-15892430 GCA_025331145.1 Rosa persica
TACAATTGAAATTGAAAGTAGGTGATAATCACAAACACGAAAGATCAACGAAAAAGAACTACGCACTCAGACTCTGTACATCAAGATTTGCCAAAAAAAAAACTCTGTAGATCAAGGAGGAGGAAGAGAAACTTCAACGCTTTGGTGACGAAGTGCCCTCTGCGCTGCGCGTCCCCCTTCTTCTAGAGCCAAAAACCCAGACCGAAAGTCACTATCAACGGAGGCCTCCCAGACACATGTTGTGGGTTTCGGTCGAGATAGATGGGTCGGGAGGCAAAACCCGTTCTCCTTCGTCCTGTTATGATTCTCACCAGAACCAATTCTCTCCACCTCTCTCTAGTGGCGGATCCAGGATTACAGCCTTGGATGGACTTGAACTTCTTAACAAAGAAAAAAAAAAATTATAGTGGAATTCAAACACTTAACAATTAACAATTGTTAACAATTCTACAAATACTACACAATTCTACAATTTCTACCATGAAACAACCTGTGCAATTCCAATTTTTCGAAAAACAGGTAGTGATAGTAAAGCCACGAAACTAACTCAGTGGCCCATATGTTTGTTTCTTATGGATCATTTCATTTGTGCATAAATGTGCTTATCATTTCAAATTTTCGATTCCAATGTCCAAACAGTAGAGAATGGTGCCTTTGCTTTATTCAAACTCAGTGGCCCATATGTTTTCACCGGAAGCATCTGCTGCAGCCTGCAGAGGAACAAAGTGTTAAGATTGCTGCTCAATATCTAATTTCTTGTCTGTTTTGGATTCTTTACTTCTGAAGGCTTTGGGTAAACAATTCTAGTGTATCTACGATTTATGGAGTTTTTCCGTAAAGGTTTAGGATTGAAGAGTTGGACTAATCGTGAGCCTATAAATAGTCATTCAGGGTTATTGGTTTGGTGTGTGTTTTCAGAGATTGGAAGACACCATTTGGAGAAGATGCGAGGGTTTGGAGATTCTCATTTTGTGGGTTGAAAGAGACTCATTTTGGAGGGTGCCATTGAGACATCGTTTAGAGAGATCCGTGTGTGGATCAATTGAGTGTTCTGATACTTTGAGAGATTTCAGAGAGTTACAAGCTTTGAGAGATCGGTTGTATTTGGGAATTCTCCATTGAGAATTTGGGTTGTGAGGAGAGAGGTTATTTGAGTGGAAGAACCAAAACGTTCTTCAAAAGTTTGTAATCTTCTTCTCGTTTAGTGGATCCACCACCATCATCACCCGGGGATATAGGTCAACTGTTTCACAGAACCTCGTCAACAAACTTGTGTTTGCTTGCATAGTTTGTAATTACTGTCTTCATTTGGTTTCGGTCTTGAGCTAGGGAATTCGGAAGATGACCGAATTTCCTAACAAGTGGTATCAGAGCCAAGTTCAAGAGCAACCATGAAGACGTTGGAGAAATTTGGAAATCAAGATAGAGACAAGACGTGGAGTGCTATTGTTGTATGAGTTTCGAGCATATCAAATATTGATGTGGAAAATTAAAGGCTAATGAAAAATTGTTGGAAATTTTATGATTTAAAATTAAAATATATTTTATTTATTTCTTTATTTATTTGGGGGATTATTTTCATTTTGTGTTTATTACTCTATTTATGGTTTAACGGTTTTATGTTTTAAATATATGATTATTATTTGACCGTTATATGGTTTATGAGGCTAATTATGGTCATGGCAAGTATGACCTATATAAGGGTACATGGCTAGAGTTGGAAGACATATAGTTGGAAGATATATGGTGAGGTATGAAGCATGCACATGTGTGGGAGTTTAGATTGTCAGATAATGAGAGTATACATGCATGACGGTATAATCCACCATAATGCAACCACTCTAGCCAAATACCTCTACCAAAGATACTCTTACAAACTATACATATACATACTTTACTTATACACCGTTTTGAGTGCACGGATGATTAAGGTTCAATGGGGCATCTTAGCTGCACGACGGAGCTCGAAGAGTTGTTGTATCTTGAGGGAAATTCGTCATTCAACCATGTGCAGTAGGGGACGAATTTTCTCTTAGGACAGTGTGTTTGCACGCCTCGACTCGATAAGTTTTCCTATATAAAAACTTATATATTATATTATTTTCTTACTTTATTTCATTTCCTTGTCTATATTTTAATTCTTATTTCCCAAGATATTTCCATGTTATTTTGTTTTAATTTTATATGAATTCCGTCCCATATTTTTTTACAACAATTGAGAAACTACTGAGCCACGGCTAGTGAAGATTCGAAGAAGATTATCGAGATGCAATCGTGATCACATCATGTTCAGAGAAGCC
Organism: Rosa persica; assembly: GCA_025331145.1. Classification (NCBI taxonomy): domain Eukaryota; kingdom Viridiplantae; phylum Streptophyta; class Magnoliopsida; order Rosales; family Rosaceae; genus Rosa; species Rosa persica. Next base: position 14,643,898 of record WFKR01000004.1, read on the forward strand.
ACAAGCTGAGTGGATCTGAGATAAGGGTTGTTTCGAACACATACTGATTGATTTTTTCTTCCTGCAGGCCTGTGTAGGAAGGTTTAGTGAAGTGGGTTTGTGCATAAAACCTACGAAGTCGCTAGTGTTAAAACAATCAAAATTGAGGTGCATGATGGATCAAAGGACTTTAGTGAATGTCGCCATGTTTCTAGTTTCGAGAGAAATCTGATATTTCTTGGGACTTTGGATTTTGAAGACCACAAGATGATTGTGGGTTAAGGTGGAACTTTTTTGCAGTGTTGAATGGAGCACTCATTCTGATAAAACTTAGGTAAGTAAAGGGTTTCTATCGTTGAGAAAGGAGCTTTGTTCGAGGTGGAACTAGCTATTCCACTAAGCGTTTGGTTCAAGGTGGAAAGATTAGCAATCTTGGTTCCTATAGGCATTCGGGAAAGATGAGCAATAGTAAATGTGGAGCAACGAAATTTGCTTATGAGATGAAATTTCAAGAGCAACAAAAATTGCAGCAGTCCTTAAAGGGAGGCAGACCCATAAGGATCCTAACACAAGTTTGTGGTCGAGATATGCTAGCTCATGCATATTCCATAATCAGAGTGTCACCCACTTTGGAGAGTAGAGTTAATGAGGAAGCTGAGAAGCAAACTTGGTGTTCTAAGAGTGATGCATCAAGGGAAGATTTCCATGGAGTTTATGGTGAGAGAATTGTTCAGGGGGATGTTGCTCAAGATAAGTTGGGCAAACCATTAAAGATCGCTCCTATTAGGTTTGGCAACTTTGGTAAAGTCTTGGATTTCATGCAAGTGGCTTCACACGCTAGGCACGCAATTATAGTACGATGAAACCAAGTACATCTATAAAGGCTCAAAAAAGAGCTCTCATTGGTGTAGACTGACCAAAAAAAAAAAACAAACTTATTTCTTGGCCGCTCTTCTCAATTCACCGAAGACGTCGACCGAGGACGCCTTCGAACTCCTACCGAAGATGCCGAGCAACGCCGACCGAGGACACTGAGCAACGACAACAAAGGATTGCCTTTGAACTCCGACCGAAGACGCCAAGTAACGCCGCCGAGGACGTCTTCTGATCTCATCTCTTGATGGAATCGGTAGGCTCTTGTTCAATTTTGAATTTCTGTTTCTATTTTGATGTTGACTTGGTTGCTTCTTCGATTTTGACTATAAGAGACTTGACTTGCTTGCTTCTTCAGTTTGACAATTTCTTACTTGTTGCTTCTAAAGTTTGCTGCTTCTTAAGTTTAAGAGTTGCTACTTGACAAATTATTTGATGTTACTAATTAGAGAGTTGCTTGTTCACTGCCAGTATGTTGCTAATTAGACAAATATATGCTTATTTATTTTGCTAAGTGCTAACTTATGTGTTTGATTTCATTGTTAGGGAAGTGGAGCATCGCAAACTCCCAATGCGACACCAACTGGGTCAAGCACCGGAACAACACCAACTGCTACAAGTGAAGTTGTTGCACCGCTTATGCTTCCTCCCCCACCACCTTTTGCAGCAGCTGCTCCAATTAGTGAAGCTGAGTATATGAAGAGGAAGAACCAGTCTACAGCATGGGACCATTTTGAGAAGATGAAGAATTTGGATGGTATTCCGATGGCGAAACCAAGGGCTAAGTGCAAGTACTGTCCCACAACGTATGCTTGCGACTCCAGATCAAATGGGACGACATCCATGAGGACCCATATGCTCTACCAATGCAAGAAGTCTCTAGTTGTCACGCCCCGAATTTTAGAATAACAATTCAAAATCCAAAACATGAAAATACTACAACTCAAAATAATCATCCTGAAAATTTCTTTTCTTAACATACTCACCACACGAAATAAAATCAAACCGAATTTAGTCTCGGTTAATTATTACAATTCAAATCCAAAATGTAATGTAAAGCTCTAAATGAGCATACACACACCTCACAACTAAATAAATAACAAAACTGCTATAACACCTAAGCAGCTCGGTCACCTCCCTGGTTATCCTGACCTGCAGGAATATCCGCTACACCATTGAATAGTGTACCGGGATTGCGACAACACAAAACCCGATAAGCTTATGAAAGCTGGTATGAGTAAAAGAAGGAACTGTTACTTAATTTAATCTCATTTATTCCCACACACAGCAACACTCAATAATTTCCACATATGCAAATAATAACAATCTCAATCAACACCAATTCAATATATCAAGACAACCCAACTCACAACTTTCTCCACAACTCTCATCATCGTATTTCTAAAAATACGGTACTTGACAGACTAGAGCTCTAACTGAATCGTAGCCCGTCACCTGGCCTAGGTTATGGCATCCGACATATTTAACAATTATTGTATTTCATCAATATGTATACCTATATACATATTTAGAACGTCCAATAATTCCACATACTCAACCAATCGTATCCCATCATCCACACTAGGATTAGAGCGTCTGATTACCCACACCGGTCATTACGTCGACCCTAAACCCATAAATGAACACAACATATAATATCACATACTGAAATCAACCCAACCAAGATACACCATGTTATTATGGAATTACACAAATTGAAATAAAATCAATTCATCAATTCTACTCAATCATATCATCACACAACAATCCACTCATCAATATATATTTTCCACGTAAATATATATATATATATATATACGTAATCATCCACTCAGGAATGACCACTAATACCATCTATAGTTCACACAAGAAAATTATGAAATTCATTTGTATAGTTAAAATTCATTTTACTTACCTATGGACCGTGGTGATTCAAGTCCATGAAATTTTAAAACAAATATATAATCCGCAAATATTTTTCACACAATTACCATAAATAAATAAATTTAAAACATTCGGTTCGTAATATGAACCACGTGAGTTTTACTCACCTCGAAACTCCCGCTGCGTCTTCAATATAATTATAATTATAATTACGCCGAATAACCCACTCAAATAAAATCCGTCAATCACCTAATCAAATGTGATTCGAATTTAGCCAACAATTTCAACACATAAATTAACTACTAATTAACGGCCAGATTCTAATTTACATTAAAATCCGGCGAGCGGTTTCTCACGAATCGCTCCCCTAATTACCGTTTTTCACATATATGAAGATCCAACGGTCGGATCTTCGCCCATGACCACGCAAAGCCTCTGGGACAGTCATATGATCATCATAACAAATTTACAAGTTCATCCGACGGTCATAAATTCACAGATCAAAAATCTAACGACCGAAATCGATCGAAATCACAAAATTCATAACTAATTCATACGATATCCGAAAAATGCGTATAATACGCCGAAATGATCGTATCGAAACATAGAATCATAAAATGGACAGAAACCAAATTGTAGACCATCGGAGGTGGCCTGGAAAAGGCCGCCGAAGTTAGGGACAGAGCCGCCACTGACCACCGCCAATGGTGTCGGGGCCGAGCTTGTCCCCTTCGTTTCATCATTCTGAGCAACTTTCATAACTAGCACAAGACCTAAAAATTACGGGAAGGAATCGAAATTACCGATTTACAGTCGGCGGGGTCGGAAAAAATGCAGAAACCGGTGAGCTTGAAAACCGACGTGAACCTCAGGCCCCGATCCCTTCTGAAAACTTGTTCAGAACTTCCTTGCGAACTCAACAAGCCAAGAATCACAAGAAACGATCGTGTATAGCTAGAGATATCTTGATCGAAAGTTTCGGTATTTCGATCCGTTCGGGTCGAGCTCCGACGAACGTGAAAACGTTCGACCCAGTTCCGGTCCTTCTTGGTGCTTGTATAGGAAGTTGAGGTGAGCTCAATGTGACAAGAATCAAGTGAAATTGTGGAGTGTAGCTCGAGATATCAAGCTCGAACCGAAATCGGTGGTTTTCGGTTCGGGCTGTGCCGCCGCCTGCCACAGGCCGCGCCGCCTTGTAAAACTGCCTCCGAGAGCTAAACCAGCTCGAGACGAACGCCTGAGACTTGGTTTGAGGTCGAGAGGTGGTCTGTGGAGGGAGAACAATTAAGGAGAAGTTTTTTCTCCTTTTCGGACGATTTTGGTCGAGGAACGGAGGTTACGGATGATGAATAGTGTTTTTCAGAAAATGCAAGGAGGCCGGACCAAATGATAGTTTTCTGAAAAATTAGCTAGGGTTTTTTCCTATTTATACTAGTTTCGGAAAAAACTTCTTAAATCGATAACTAATTTAGAAAAAATCCGATCTTCGTGTTCCGCACGTGTACGAACTCGTATCGACGAGCTCTACAACTTTCATGAAGGAAGTTTCTCCAAATTTTGTACGTAGAAAAAGTCGATTACTCGAATCGAGCATTTCGAGCTTTTCGTTAAAATAAACGCTTCGAAACTTCGATAATTGTAAAAATGAATTATTATCGAACATAAATCGTGAAATCGCATAATAATCATTCGATACAATTACTCGAATTTAAAATGGAAATTGCGGGTATTACACTAGTATACCAACCGGCTAAAAGGCAGAAGTTTCTTTCTTTTGATTCTGCAGAGAATGGTGGTATGTTAGTTACTAGGGCTTGGGACTCAGATGAATGTAGAAGAGCTTGTCCTAAAATGATTGTGAGGGATGAGCTGCCATTTAGTCATGTACAGGGGGGTTTCATTGATTTTATGAAAATTGCATCATCAAAGCTTGATCCTCCCTCTCAGAGGACAATTGGTAGAGATATTAGGGATATTTACCAATTTGAGAAGGAAAAGATTCGAAAGTTTTTGGCTAGGAACAATCTCAGGGTTTCTCTTACCACCGATACCTGGACTTCGGTCCAAAATATCAATTACCTTGTCTTGACAGCTCATTTCATAGATGAGACTTGGGCACTACACAAGAGAATAATAAACGTCACTGTTATTCTGAATCACAGGGGTAAGACAATAGGGAAATTGGTGGAGTCTTGCTTGATTAATTGGGGTATTGAAAGAGTTTTCAGCATTGTAGTTGTCAATACGTCGAGTAATCAAGTTGTAATTGAGTACAAGAAGGAGAAGATTGGGAATTAGAAGCAGTTAGTGTTAGGTGGGAGTTTTCTGCATGTTAGGTGCTGCTGCCATATTTTGAATCTTGTTGTGAGGGATGGAATGGAGGAGCTTGATTCCTCCATCGATGCAATTAGGAACGCTATTAAGTTTATTAGGAGTTCACCTACAAGGCTCGAGAAATTTAGGAAGTGTTCATCTAGAGAGAAGGTTGAACACAAGGGGTCCTTTAGATGTGTACACAAGGTGGAACTCCACCTATTTCATGTTAGACATAGCTATTAAGTATAGACAGACCTTCGTGAGGTTGGAAGATGAGGACCAGCAGTACAAAAACTACTTTCAGGAAAGGGTTGGGGGAGGAAAAAAGGTCGGGCCGCCTAGAAATGAGGATTGGGAAAAGGCTGCTAGGTTGGTGAAATTTCTCAAGATTTTTTATGATGCAACTTTGGCATTTAGTGGAACTAAAGTGGTAACTGCAAACCAGCCTGTTGTGTGGAGTGTACCATCATTGAAGAATTGGAAAAATGCAGCCAAAGTGTCGATCCTTTGATGGTTAACATTGGGGCATCAATGAAGAAAAAATTCGACAAGTATTGGTTGAAGTTGGAGGACTTGAACCTTATTTTGCTACTTGCGGTGGTATTAGATCCAAGCTACAAGATATTGTATCTTGAGTTCATTTTTTGCTTTGCTGCAGCAAGACATGAGCTTGGTCTTGGAGATGATAAATGATGTTAAGGGTCAATTATTGTAGCTTTATCATGAGTAACTCATGCTAATTCTGACCTTGTGGCTGCACAAGCATCATTTGAAGTTACATAGCCACCTAATCAACCAATTTCTAATGCCAGAGAGGAGGATAGTCATACTGCATCAATGAACAAGTTCTTGAGGCTTAGGAAGCAAAAAGATGTGGTTGAGATAAGGAATGAAGTTGACAAGTACTTGCTTGCAGCTGCTGAAGACCCTACCAATACAAAATTTCAAGTTTTAGATTGGTGGAAAGAGGATTCTGCTAGGTTTCCAGTTTTGTCTAAAATTGCAAAGAATGTCTTTGCTGTTCCAGCTTCAACGGTGGCTAAGGTTGCTTTTAGCCTAGGAAAAAGGGTTGCTGACGCATTTAGAGCTTCATTGACTCCTACAATGGTTGAAGGGCTGGTTTGTCTCAATGATTAGTTAAGAGGTGGTGCTTTTAATGAGTACAAAGAACCGACAAAGACTGAGTTGGAGCTTTATGGTGAGCTTGAGAAGCTTGAGTCAGGTAATTTTTGACTTTATAGTAATTGTTACTTTGAATATATTTATTTGTGTTAGTTTGTGATTGTTGTTTTTGGTTTTCATTAGACTCTGTTGTGACCCAAGTGTCTGACACTGAGGGATGAAGTAGGTTGTAGCTGCTGGAAATCAGACTAATGGATGCAACTTTTGAAATAAATTGTTGGTGCTGCTGGAAAAAGCTCTCCGTGACCTAACTTTCTGTTTTTTTTTTCCCTTCCGGTTTCATTCAAGTATGAATTGCTTTAACCTTAGTTTGTAATAACTAATAACTTTAACTTCTGTTTGGTACTTTGAACTTGATGTTACTGCCTTTAAGTTCTTTAACTATGGTTTGTAATAACTTTAAATTTATGTTTGGTACTTTGAAGTTTGAACTTGATGTTTGTGCTGCTATAACTTTGATTGACTATTGGAACTTTGATTTAGTTTTGGAAATTGCGTTTTGGTTTGAACTGTTGGAGCAGATTGTAGATATTTGATAGTTGATCTACAGGTTTGACATATTGTTAATGTTATTTGTCTAGTTGAGATGTTGATTTCATGAACAGGTTATTTGAAATGTTCATTACTTGATTTAATGAACAGATTATGAGTTGTTTATTTTGTTGATATTTTGATAGTTGATTTTACTCATTTTAGGACAGCTAAATTTGTCGACTTTGGTTGAAAATATGCAAAAAATAGAAAACCGAATACAATCGAACGATCCGCACCCCACCGCAACACGGTGTAACTGAAGTAAGCGGTGTAGGTTTTTAAAATGTGGTTGCGGTTTCAAATATATCATAACCGAATGAAGCGGTTTGGTTGCAATTTTGACCTAACACCGATCCGCACCGAACCGCGCTCACGCCTACGTAGTAGCAACAAAGATTGCAGTACTGGAGAGCCATGCGTGCAGCGGGAAGTGCGTCCCATCGCATTAATTCGCGCATAAAATTATTTTAGAACACAATAGTGTTGAAAGAAAGTCGGTTAGACCAATTCTCGTACATTTCATGCATCATGCCATTATGAAGTTGCCTCAAAAGTATGGAAGTACGGAACCAACTCATAACTTTGAGGGGACATGTAGGGACTAAAGGATAATCTTAGAGGTCCTTGCTGCAGCATCCTACAACTTTAGGTTTGAAGTTCGGTTAGATTTCTAGCTCGTTTCAATTATTATTTTTGACTTACTGATAGCAAGTTAGCAAAGAGCCTATTCCTTGAGGAACTCTTATATATATTTATATGAGTCCTTCACATTACCTTCAAAACTAAAAAAATCAAAACTTTTCTAGTTTGTCTAAAGTCTAAACACATCGAAACCGATGAGTTTCTGCCATATTATGATGTTGGCTTTCACCCTGACATTTAGTACTTCAGCTTCAAGCTACAACACCATCAAAACCCTACCAGGTTATTCTGGTGATCTTCCTTTCGCTTTAGAATCTGGGTATGTGAGGACGACGTTGATTCTTTAATTTATTATTCTATCATTCTGTTCTTTTCTGCTATTAGTCAATTTCCGGCATGATCAACTTTTGACATAACTACGTGTGTATGTAGATATATTGGTGTAGGAGACGATGAAGAAGTGCAGTTGTTTTACTATTTTATCGAGTCTCAGAGGAACCCTGCACAAGATCCTCTACTGTATTGGATCACTGGAGGCCCTGGTTGCTCTAGTCTTGCTGGATTTTTCTTCGAGAGTGGTATTTTAACTGTTCTTACTCGTTCTCTTCTTTTCTACCGTATAAATATCGTGGTGGCTATCTTGCTAACATTTATTCCTCGTCTGGGTGCTGGTTGCCCCTTTGCAAAAGGAGAGAATACCACACCCCAATACTTAAACGCTAAAGACAACCATCTGCTTCAAGAATAGAAGATAGCCAGAGAGGCTGCTCTTCCACCCATACACGAAACCGGGGGCTAGTCAAAGCGGCTTTAGCAACTCTATGCGCAACACTATTAAAATCTATTGGAACATAATTCCAACTACGTACATGACTCAAAAGACTTGGCAAACTCTCTAATTTTTTCATAAACTACACCTTCATCACTTAAATTAATGTCATACTATCTGATTGCATCTACCACTGCTAGGCATCACTTTCAATCATAATATGTTTGAAACCAGCCGTATCAAAGGAGAAGTGCATACCATGAAGAATAGCAAGGAGAGACATACCCGACATACGGGAAATCCATGGCCAGGCCCGGCCCTGGCCCAGGGCAGGCAGGGCGATTGCCCAGGGCCCAAATCTCTCTTAGTCTCTTTTAGTCCCTTTCTGCTGGGAATTAAATTAAGAGAAAAGCAGGAATTCAAATGCTGCAACTGAACAGAAGGGAATGTCCATTGCAATTCACGTGTGGCAACATATGGGGGAACAGATAGGGGCCCTGCAACTAGACAAAAGAGCATGGTTAGAGCAGTTCACATGGGAGCTGCTGCCACTCGCCAAAAATGAAGGGATACAACATTGGGCCAATAAAAGAGAATAAGGGAGATTAGCCCGGTTACTCTTTTAACACTTTTTATTCCGCAGATTCTTCATCTTCCAACTCTTCTCTTCTTCCTCTCAATTCACAACTCGAAAGTCCCATTAATCGTGGAACAAATCAAGCAATTTTATATAAGGGGCCCAATTTTATTCTTCGTTCTGGATCTTGAATTCTCAAGGCCTGGCCATGGCACCCTTGAACAGCCCATTTTCATCCCTCACAATAGCTCCACACCCTCCCATGCTCCTTTGAAATCTACTGCAGCATCCACATTTCACCTTAACTATTCCAGCTTGTGGCACCCTCCACCTTTGTGTTTCATTGTTTGTCCTATTTGAACTGCATGCAACAGACCTGTGCTCAACCTCCATTCCTCCAACATAATCATGCAATAGACTATATGCCACATTTACTACTTCTGCCGGCTGGGACCCCTTCTCCCCATGAATCTTCTTGTTTCTGTTGTTCCAAATACCTCACAGAAGCACATAAAACTTCTCCAATTCATTCCCAGACGCAACTAAATGAACATGGGTCAGTTAGTCATGCATGATGAGTCTTTTTGTTTTTTGGTAAAGACATTCCACTTAAAATATGCATTTCGATTCAATTGAGAGTCAGTATGTTTATTGGTGGTCAGTAAATTTTTATTAAGTTTCTTTATTGAGGATTAATAAAAAATGAGGAAAAAAAATTCTCAGACATCATTTTATTTAAACTGATGAGAATAATAAATATAAGAGAAAACTTGTAGGAAAAAAACTTGCACTTTATTTTTTGGGGTCAATAACCCTTTATACGTTGATGAACTTGACCTAATTTATGGTTTGCATATATATACATAGGGCCATTGGTTTTCAACTATAAAAATTACAATGGAAGCCTACCGACACTTCAGGACAATCCTTCTCCATGGACACAGGTATCAAAGGCGTTTGTGTGTGTGTGTGTATGCTTTTTAATAGGAAATTAAAGCTTGGGCTATTAAAAAAATTCAGACTATTTTCCTAAAGCTTGGGATATTAGAATAGCCAATCAGAGTAATTTATATCATTTATCATAAGTAACTCAAGCTGATTGGCAAATACGTTTCGTGCTTTTAATCCAACTCAAGCTGAAGAACCACTAAACTAAATGTTTGAATGTAATGATTCATTAATGTGTTACAGATCTCCTTAGTTTAAATGTAGTTATGTACCCTTAATTAAATTTGAAAGTTACGATGATAATATTTCTCAGGGACTCAACATCATATGCTTGGATGCACCAGTTGGTGCTGGATACTCCTACTCAGAAACCCAAAGTGGATACATTATGGATGACTATAAATTTGTGGCTCAAATTTATGAATTTCTGCAAAAGGTGTGCCATAAAAATGTGGCTAAAATTTATGTTGTGTGTGTGTGTGTATTTGAGATCTGTTTTTTTTTTTTTTTTTTGAACATTATATTTGGGATCTATTTGAATTTGACAATCTATGTGGTTAATATGCAGTGGCTGGAGGCCCACCCTACATATTTGGACAATATACTCTATGTTGGTGGTGACTCCTATTCTGGCATACCTATTCCCATGCTTGCAGAACTAATAATTGATGGTATATGATTTTTTTTTGGGGGGTTTTAGATATAAGATTAAGCCCCAATTTTTAAATTTTTAGATATAATCTTTACTACTTCCGAGTTGTTGATAATGTGAAAAATATGATTGCTACAATCATTATTTTAGTTATAAAAATAACAAAAGTTGACAGTAAAAAATAATACTACCATATGTTTTACGTTGTACCAGACTAATTAATTATAGTGATTGTAGATTTGTAGGTTAAGGTCCAAAACATTTTGATATTTTTTTGTTTTGTTTTGTTTTGTTTAATTTAAGGAAAATAAACCTCTAACCTAATTCAGTCTTAACCCAATTGTCAACTTGACTCGTGAAATAAGCTCAGGGCTTATGGACATACCCTAGTTCAGCCCATCCCAAACTAATGGGTAGGCTTTAGCCCAACCCGTTTTACAAAGAGCAAAGATTCGGCCATGCTTTTGAAGCTTTGGGTCGGCCCAAGGCCAACTCATATTTTATATGAGGCCGGTCCTGCCCAAGAAGTATACAAAAACATACATCATTTTTTTATATAAATTAATTATTTAATTTTGTTGTAAATATTATTATTTATATGGCTGTCCACGTAAATACTCATTAGTCATGTTCTTTGATGTAAACCCTACCTCTATATAAAGGAGGCTAATGAGACTGAATGAGAACACTTCTACTTTCTCCCAACTATTTTCTCTCCATCTTCTTCCTACTTTATAACACGTTATCAGCACGCTTGCTTTTATTTATTTTTCTGAAAAACTCTATGATGATCTACGAGTTTTATGGTGCAACATTATTACTATTAACTATAACTCATGATCTATGAGTTTATTTAGAATCTATGTCAATTACGTATATCAAGTTTTATGAAGATATACGGCATATATATATATATATATATATATATATATATATGATATATCTAGATGTCTGTTAATTGCTCAATGGCACAGACACTGTTCCTTATTTATTTATGCTTTGCGTTTGCTTTCACTAGATTCCATTATAAGATATAGGAATCGCAGTCCACTGTGCTCTTAATCAAATCTTATAATCATGATTTTGTATGCCGTTTTGTTGCCTTTCACTACCATATAGGATTAATTCCAATTGCCCAGACATTTAATCATCAATTTTGATATTATTGTTTCAAATTGGTCATTCGGGGTTTTCTTCGTTTTTGTATTTCAATTTCGTCTGCCATGTGTATGTGCTTCTGCAATCCATAGCTTCTCCTCCCTACTGGGTCTCTAATTGGATATTGAGTTTTATTGGATAATCATGAATTTTTTTTTCCTATACATCTAAAAAAAAAGGGCAGCGACCATAGATTGCAGTTTACATTTATTGATCAATATTGTTTCTTGCAAAGAGGATTTAGCATTTATTGGTTCAGGCAAGACTGAAGAAAAAGGGAGTTTGGTGGTTTTGTGTATCCAAATTCCAAACCAATATACACATATATATGATCAGTGCATATTTCAGTCTTTCAATTGAAAGAATTTCAGGTATGTATTTATCTATTTTGACCATTTGATTCACCTTCTTCTTTAATTCAATTTGGAAAATTTATATGGTGAACGCACACCTATATCTACTTGTGAATTTTGTAATCAAAATAAATTGAGACCTGAAGTCTCTTGATTTGATTATAGAGGACCGGAAGTTCCTCAAGAGTTACATATTCAAAATTTTCTCAAAGCTTCACAAGGGTCAAAAGTTCCACAGAATTATACAATGATCAAAATCGCATGTTGCTTGATCCCTGATCTGATGGGGACCTGAAGTTCCTCTAATATCATGAAATGTAAATTGAAAAATTGTGACATGAAGCTCTTCAGAACTTATGCAATTATGAGGGCCAGAAGATCCTCAGAGCTATATAATCAAGTATATGAACTCCAATGTTTCTTAATGCCCAATTATCAGAGGGCCTAAAGTTCCTTTAATTTTTTTTGGTATTGGGGTTCCCTCCTCCGTACGACAATGTGAATTTGAAGTTCAATTTTGAACACTTGGCTAAAACTAGAAGCCATGTTCTCCACAAGATAAAATTATGTTCTTGTGTGATTAGGGGAGAGAAAAAAGATGATCATTTTGTGAAGTTAAGCAGACCAGAAGTTCTGTGTATTTTCTTCATTAATGGAACCAGAAGTTTCCACAGTTAATTTTATTGCATAGTTTATCTATTTATTTTTCCTCCTTGCAATTTTTCTATTTTATTATGTACTTTCATTATAGTACTTGTCTTTTAAATTAATTTTTTGTTACTCATATGGACCAGCAGTCCTGTACCTCGAACATATGAATTTCGAATGTAATATTTTTGAACCAGAAGTTCAAAATTTCATAGTAAAACCTGAAGTTCTAACAGTAAAACTCAAACCCGAAGCTTTGAGTACAAAGTATAAATTAGTTAAAAGTGAACTGAAGCTTCACTTTAGTCACCTCGAGCCTGAAGTTTCGAGCACCAAATTTATTTGAACCCGAAGTTCAAATTACAAAATCTTTGAACTTACAGTAAACAGAAAAAAGATAAATTCGAACCTAAAGCTTCGAATAAGCATATAATTCATTCATAGCTTATTTGACTTTATGTCAACTCGAACTAGAAGTTTTGAGTAAATTTTCATATGTCGATTGATACATTCTTCTTTATGCCTGCTTAAAGCATTCCACCTTAGAACCTGAGGTTCTAATTGTGTAGACTCAGGCCATAAGTTTCGAGTATATGGACAATTTATCGAAGAGTTTTAACCTCAAAACCTGAAGTTTTGAGGGAATTATATTGACACCAATTTATACGTAAGCAGATACTCAACCATTGGTTTATGACGAATGCATATAAGTATACCCCAAAATTTGTGATCGTGGATTTTGTAATTAAAAGAGATCAGAACTTGTAGTTCCTTGATCCTTAATTACATGAGCACTTGAAGTTCCTCAATGATCAAACTAACTAGATGACCATCTAAAGTCCTTCACTCATAAGTTATGGTCATTCTGTTTAAATTCGACATTTTGAATATATCATTTTGGCCAGAAGTTCAAAATGCATTTGATGTTAATCTACATCCAACAACAATACAATAATTGAAGGTCATGTTTTAACTGTATAACACGGACCAGAAGTTTCGTGTATATCCTGTGAGATCCACCGTTCAATTCTTACAAATTTGATTCGTGTCATCTTCAAACTTATGTTTTGAGTGATTTTCAGGCAATGCAATTTTATCCATGATGTCCAGAAAACATTATTAAGGCTTATGCTTATGAGGCTAATATAACAATCATCTCAGATCTTACATATCTGATTGATGGCTCCAGAAGAGCACATATTATTTTCTATTTGCATCCTGTGTCTCCAATATTACCAGAGATGTATAATCTCCCAGTCTCATGGATCTCATTGTATAGCAAGAAAGCTGATTGACATGGCTACACCATGAAATAACACCAAAAGTGGATCATGGCAAGAGAGAAATCAGGAGTCAATGTAAATATTGCCCTAACATCCACACATGTGAGGAAATTAAAAATTGGGGGTGTGTCGCCTATGGTGTAATATGGTGGATGTTTATAAGCAAAGTTGAAAGCACTATTGTGTTATTCCTCAGATTTATTGTAACCTCTGAGTCCCCATTGAAACTAAATGTTTCTTAATCCGATTATCTAGGAACCTGATGTTCCTTAAGAGGTTGTTATAAATTGAAAAAAAAAAAATTGAAACCTGAAGTTTCTTGGATCTCCAATTGTATGAGGGCCTGAAGTCCCTCCTCTTTATGACGACACAAATATATACGTGACAGTGAACTTGAGGTTCTCCACGTGATAAAGTTACTCTTTTATTATGGATTGTAGTCTTCAACTCAAAATTTTGAGTATATCATTCTGACCAGCAGATCAAAATGAATTTGGTCCATTCTAATTGTCAATATTTCACAATTGATGATTACTCAAGCTAAGGTAACACTCATATCAAGAGTTGTAGATCTTGATCTATGGCTCCAAATGAGCTACTATCATGTTACCAAATTTGAAATATTGACGCACTAAGTACCTTCAATATGGTTGGAGAAGACAGTTTTGCTACCTCATATATAACGTGTCAAATTTATACAGTAAATTTAGGCATATAATGTCACGAACCAGAAGTTCGTTGAACCAAATACACTATTTTGGCTTGACCAGTTACATCATCTTTGTTAGCCATGTTGCATGGAATCACATACAAGTTTGATGACTGCTAACCTTACTCACAAGTAAATAATTTATTTACCACATATTTGTGAGTTGTCAAATGAGACTATCCTCCTACCATGAGGGGGGAAATGATTGTTCCTGAAGAACGACATGAATTGGCGTGGGATATTTATCCACCGTCTCATTTTGATTTTGAGAAATATCTAAGTTAGTGATTGACAAAAGAAAGTGACAAAATTATATGCTAAATAGAAAGGCATCTGGTTGGGTTAAAGTCCCTAACACTAACCATATTAATACAAACAATGTAGACTCCATTTGATTTGTGGGATGCAAGTGTATCCAATTGACATGGTTCTCCTGAAGAGAATGTCATTAAACAATATCACAGCTCCTAATATGGCTACACATACAAAGGGTGTAAATACGCCATTAGGAAATGATGTCTTGGTGATACAATAATAAATCAATATGGTGTCAATATGGTTGATGCTAATGAATAAAGCATGTTTTGACCTAAATCTTGGTTTGGGTTCGCCATCAACCAATAAGCATCTTCACTCCAAAGAAAGTGATAGATATTTGAACGCATCTTTTGCGGATGGTCATAATAAGACAATCTTCCCGCCGTTAGGGGGAGGAAAGACTACTATCATTTAAATAACGGCGTGAATTTGTGTGGATTGTATCCACCAGGTCTAAAGTTTTAAACTCCCAAAACAGGGAAGATTATACAAGCCCTATAATGCTCGACATGAGATTATAAGTAAAAAGATCCACATTCGCTATATGACTCATCTATGAGAGATGGTTGTCCTAGAAGCGACAATGTATGCCCCAGAAGTGGCATGGGTACCCAATATCAATAAGCTTATTATAGCTAATGCATGCATATAAGAATGTGTGGGATCTATGATTGATGATCATCGATGATAATTTACATATGATAGCTACCAAAAATCACTAAGGGCTGTATTGATGTTATACCACGTTTCATTATGAATGTTGACAAAGTATATTATTGGCCAAATTGGAAAGAGGAAATTCCAATGAAATTGAATATTCGAAACGTGATGAAATACTTGGACCTTTAACCCTACATGGTACAAAAGGGTATTTATCAAAAGTGAAGATAAATCATTATGACACAATGTCTATTTATAGAGACATGAGATTATGAATATCTTCCCTTATACGAATGACAATTTTTTATAAGTATAGTGTTACATATAGCTGTTATATTGACGAGAGATTTATGGCACGTTGTTATCGTATATCATGAAGATCTTAAAGATACATTGCTAAAAGCAAAATCTCAAAAGTAAAGTGTCATTATAAGCCTATTGCTTATCAAATCCTTGAAGGATTCAAATGCAAGTCCATGAATGGTTGAAAGAGCCTGAAGCTCACTCATAGAATCAAAGAGTCTAAAGCTAGCTCATATGTACTCATTCCGTTATAGTTAACGTGACCTAAATTGCCTCAATGAGTAATATGACAAGACTACGGAATCGAATTCGAATTATGAATATAATGTTGCAACATATTCTAACTTTTGCAAAGTTATGAATTACTTAGAGCTCTTGAAGAGCTTATATGAGACATATCAATACACAAAGATATTGATGTGTATGACTAGGTATGCCATGATGATTTTTCAATGTTTTAAACTATACAAAGTTAAATGTGTCAATTTCTTTATATTGTTTAGCTATTACTTTGTGTATGAATTTGAGCATATGAGATTGTTTCTAACCTTATCATATGAGGTAAGGCTTATTGAAAATCGTCTAGTTTTGTTGCTATTGCTTAAACTTTGCAGGTATGAAAATTTGTGATGAGTAATAGCAAAGCACACGTGGTCTCACTTCGGTGATGGACACATCAAACTACTATACATGGTACATGTAGCTTATCGCATACATAAATGAGGCTTGCAACTGTGAAGACCCAGATTTTCATACAATAAATTTATGTAATTCAATAATTGTTATATTAATTGAATTGTGATATTTGGGATTATTTGGATTGTCGTGGGTTGAGAAAATTGGTTCCGAATGATTTTATTTTCGAAAACGAACGTTATTTAGGGGGTCGTGAAAATCGACTTTTTATACGTTCAAAATTTGGGAAAACTTCCTTCATGAAAGTTGTAGAGCTCGTCGATACGAGTCCGTGCATATATGGAACGTATTATTCGGAGTTCGTATGAATAAGTTATGAATATTTGAAAATCAAAATTTTTCTATAAATAGTGGAAAAATCTGAGTTTGTTGTGAAGGACGAAAAAATCCTATTTTTGCACATTAGCCCCCGTCTCTCTCTCGGCCTAGTCACTGTGCCTGCAGACCCGCCGACCCGACCCGACTGGAAGTCGGCCTTCCCGGCCGCGCCGCCGCCGGACCCGGCCCCCGTCCGCTTCGCCGCCTCACGCCCGGTCGATCCCCGCCGTTGCCACACCCAGCCGCCGCTCCTAGGCCTGGATCGAAGCCTCTATCCGAAGCCCAAACCCGACCCGGCCGGAAAACCATTTTTCCGGCTGTGCACGGGCCGATCCTCCCCATTTTCGTGACGTGCTCTTCCTTCTGATCATCCCCATATATGGCTTGCATCACGATTTTGAGTGTAGAGTGGTAGATCAAGAGTTGAAGATTTCGACGTCCCTGATTCGATCTGGAGACTGATCAGAGGGCCGAGATTAATCCAACTTCAAAACCCGATCTAGGACGATCCAGACCTCATCTCCGAAAAAGTCAGGTATTAAAGTTGTTCAAAATTTCATTTTGAAGAAGTTTGTAGTTGACGACTTTTGCATCGGAGGTGGTTGACCGTCGTTGACCGCCGCGTTGACCACCGTCTGACCGCCGCGTGTGGCGGCGCGTCGGACCACATTTTGAGTTTTTATTATCTGGACGATGATCTATGCATCCATACGAGCGTTTTGAGATATAACTTGGTCATGTTAGAAAAAGTTGATAAATAGTCAATTTCTGTTTTGACGTTACTATTTACGGTTTTACAATTTACCTTCGGTTTGAGATTTACAAAGATCAGACCATCGGTTTTACTTCAAATTTTAATATGATGTTCATATGTCCCGATGACCTTGTGTGGTCACGGGCGAAGATCCGACCGTTGGATCTTCGTATAATTGTAAAATAGTGATTCGGGAGGCAATTAGTGAAGATCCGTTCATCGGATTTTCGTATAATTTTGATAGGATGTTTCCAAGGGCAATCCGTAAGGATCTAACTGTTGGATTATCATTTAAATTCAATCCGCCCGTCAGATTGTCATTATTTTAGAATCCGACCGTTGGATCATCATTTAGGTTTATTTCATGCTTCGTTGCTAAGTAAAGACCGTACTTGATTAGGTAATTGACGGCTTGAGTTGACGAGCATTTGGATTATTGTGAGTAATAATTATATTGAAGACGCAGCGGGAGTTTCGAGGTGAGTAAACCTCACGTGGTTCATATTACGAACCGAGCATTTTAATTTATTTATTTTTGGTAATTGTGTGAAAAATATTTGCGGATTAAATATTTGTTTTTGAATTTCATGGACTTGAATCACCACGGTCCATAGGTAAGTAAAATGAATTTTAACTATACAAATGAATTTCATAATTTTCTTGTGTGAACTATAGATGGTATTAGTGGTCATTCCTGAGTGGATGATTACGTATATATATATTTACGTGGAAAATATATATTGATGAGTGGATTGTTTGATTGATGATATGATTGAGTTGAATTGATGAGTTGATTATATTACAATTGTGTAATTCCATAATAATTTGATGTATCTTGGTTGGGTTGATTTCAGTATGTGATATTATATGTTGGGTTCATTTATGGGTTTAGGGTCAACGTAATGACCGGTGTGGGTAATCGGACGCTCTAATCCTAGTGTGGATGATGGGATACGATTGGTTGAGTATGTGGAATTATTGGACGTTCTAAATATGTATATAGGTATACATATTGATGAAATACAATAATTGATAAATATGTCGGATGCCATAACCTAGGCCAGGTGACGGGCTACGATTCAGTTAGAGCTCTAGTCTGTCAAGTACCGTATTTTTATAAATACGATGAAGAGAGTTGTGGGGAAAGTTGTGAGTGGGGTTGTCTTGATATATTGAATTGGTGTTGATTGAGATTGTTATTATTTGCATATGTCGAAATAATTGAGTGTTGCTGTGTGTGGGAATAAATGAGATTAAATTAAGTAACAGTTCATTCTTTTACTCATACAAGCTTTCATAAGCTTACCGGGTTTTGTGTTGTTGCAATCCCGGTACACTATTCAATGGTGTAGCGGATATTCCTGCAGGTCAGGATAACCAGGGAGGTGACCGAGCTGCTTAGGTGTTACAACAGTTTTGTTATTTATTTAGTTGTGAGGTGTGTGTATGCTCATTTAGAGCTTTACTTTACATTTTGGATTTGAGTTGTGATAATTAACCGAGACTAAATTCGGTTTGAATTTATTTCGTGTGGTGAGCATGTTAAGAAAAGAAATTTTCAGGATTATTCATTTTTGAGTTGTAGTATTTTCATGTTTCGGATTTTGAATTGTTATTCTAAAATTCGGGGCGTGACAGCAACAATCAGGGGGAGATTCTCATCAGGGGGAGCATCCAGAAGCATGCTACCTAAGACATATGTGCGTTGTGCTCTTTTTGTCCTTCGACCAGGGTTATTTTTGTCCCACTGAGTTTTTGTTACCTGGCAAGGTTTTTAACGAGGCAACAATAAGCGCGTCCAAATCATTCATTAGTGGACATCCAAGGGGGAGTGTTGTAAATATTATTATTTATATGACTGTCCACGTAAATACTCATTAGTCATGTTCTTTGATGTAAACCCTACCTCTATATAAAGGAGGCTAATAAGACTGAATGAGAACACTTATACTTTCTCCCAATTATTTTCTCTCCATTTTCTTCCTACTTTATAACAAATTTGAGTTTATTTATTATTAGATACAAAATAGTAATAATAATAATAATATTAAATAAACTCAAAAACAAGATTCCACTTTAAAACATTTTTTGCAAGACTACTCCACCCATAATTATGGCTCTCCGCCCATCGAAATTTGGTTTTGGTTCAGATGCCAATACCATCAAACTATTCAACTTGGACAAAATGATGCAGTGATGCATATTTGAATTGAAAACCATTGTCAATTGTAATGTATGTTCTTCACAGCTAGCTTATATATGGTTCCTACTTCCTCGTGATGTTTTGCAGGTAATGAAAATGGAAGTGTGCCTATGATGAATATCAAAGTGAGTGGATTTAAACATTAATATTATTGGATTACTATTGAAGCCGCACATTTGAGATCTCATTTTCCTAGCGTAGCAATAACATTAGAGTTTCATTATTTTTAATTATTACAGGGGTATGTGCTTGGGAACCCAGTAACTGATTCTGTCATTGATATGAATGCAAGAGTTACTTATGCTCACAGGTTGTCTCTTGTATCGGATCAACTGTATAAGGTGATTGACTTGTGCCTACACTTCATGTTATATGCGACCTTATATAGTATGTTTTTTTTGTTAAGATATGGCCCTTTAAAAAGAAAAACAAAAGAAAAAAGAAGTGCAGTTTTTTTTTTTTTGGCTAAAAGATCGTGGAAAGGAGAGGAAAAAGCCTCCCTATCACACCATTTTATTAATCAAAGAAGAAGAGCGAAGGAGGGGGACCAAAACCAAAACTTCCTAAAAAAAAAAAAAAACAAACAATAGACTAACTAAAACGAAATTGAGTCAAACCTTTAATGTCACTATTACAATACGACACGATAAAAGGTGAAGGATCATCCCACCAAACTAAATTAGAACAAGACATACCATGATTTGCCAATGCATTAGCTATTTTATTTCCTTCCCGAAAAATATAATAAGTGCAGTTAACCTTAATTAAAGAAGGTATATATATATACAACCCTTCTTGGTTGCGAACGTCTGTACCGAAGGTTCGATACAGATTTCCCGTTTTCCCCCACTTTCCGATCACATTTTCACATCTTAACCGTTCAGTTTTTAGGTCCTAATATATAGATCACCTCTGCAAAATTTTAGTCAATTTGGTGATCGTTAAGGCATCCAAAACTGCAATTTACAATAACGTACACGAACGGTTCCGGTTCGACAAATTCGGTTCGTTCGTGTAAATTGCAGTTTTGGATGCCTTAACGATCACCAAATTGGCTGAAATTTTGCAGGGATGATCTATACATTAGGACCTAAAAACGGAACGGTTAAGATCAAAATATGGGATCTGAAAGTGGGTGAAAACCAGAAATCAGTACCGAAATTTTGATACGGACGTCTGCACCTGAGAAAATTCATATATATATATATATATATATATATTTCTAACGGGAAATATCACCAATGATCACTAAGTTATGACTTATTCGACATTTAACTCACTGTATTTTCAATAATATCACTTAACTCACTTAGTTTTAGATCCGTCTTTCACTTAACTCACTGTCGTTAATTCTACCATTAGAAGCCGTTAAAATTGAGAGTATATTTGTCAAAACACTTAAAAATCATTTTTAACTTTAAAAAACTACATTTATTAGACCTTTTTTCAATTTTTTTTTTAAATTTCTGAAATTTCTAAGAAAAAAATGATTTTTTAACTTAAATATAATTTGAAAAAAAAAGTTAGAAATGCATTTTTTTAGTGTTGAGACAAATATACTCTCAATTTACATTCATTAGACTTTTTTCAATTTTTTAAATTTCTGAGATTTCTAATAAAAAATGATTTTTTTAACTTAAATATAATTTGCAAAAAAAGTTGTCTTTTTTAAAAAAATGTTAGAAATGCATTTTTTTAGTATTTGGACAAATATACCTTCAATTTTAATAGCTTTTAACAGCATAATTAACGACAGTGAGTTAAGTAAAAGACGAATGTAAAACTGAGTGAGTTAAATGATATTATTGAAAATACAGTGAGTTAAGTGTCGAATAAGTCATAACTCAGTGACCATTGGTGATGTTTTCTCATATTTCTAAATTTGCCCATTTTCTGATTTCAAGGCTGCTAAAACAAGTTGCAATGGAGATTATGTAAATGTAGATTCAAGCAATGATGCATGCATAGCAGATATTGATGCCATTTCTGAGGTAAGAGGACATAAAATGATTTGCCCTTCATGTTTTCATCATCTAAATTAATTTCTTATATATGTGACACTGAGTTTAAGTACTATATATTCAGACCATAGAGTGAACATGTAAATTTGCAGCTCACCAATGACATAAATTTGGTACACATCTTGGAACCATATTGTAGTAATGCATTGCCTACACCAAAGGAGATGTGTCAAGCTCGTGGATACCTCAAAGACTTGTCCAAAGGTTTACTAAGTTCACCACCTAACGGTCCTGCACTTTGGTGTCGAGTAACGACCCTCTCTCTCTCCCTCCCTCCAAATATTATATATTTCTCTTCTTTTTTAAAATCTAATTGCATTTTAATTGATAATTGTATGTATGTGATTCGTGCGTCTACTACAGAATCTCTTGAGAGTTTCTAGTCTTATTATAAATTTGTCCAGCACCTAATCGAGTTCACTTCTTCGATCTAGAGTTATAATCACATGCTTGCCTCAGTTTGGGCAAACAACAAAGGTGTCCAAGATGCTCTTGGTGTCCGAAGGGTACGTACGTACGTTTAATGCTTAATACGCAATCTATGAGTCAATCTATTCCAATTACAAGCCGGTGGGCAAAAATATCATTCTTCTGATGCCAATTAATCAGGGCACCAAACAGTTTTGGCAGTACTGTAATACCACATTGGCTTACACTAAAGTTGCCGCAAGTGTAGTGAGTTATCATCAAAGTCTCTCAAAGAGAGCTGACCTTCGTGCTCTGATATACAGGTATTTATATAGTTCATTTCCCAACAAGCAGAGATGAAAGGAATTGGTAACTAATTAAGTAGCACAATGTTTTACTTTACCGTTGTACAGTGGTGACCATGACATGTCAATTCGTCATATTGGTACACAAGAATGGACAAAGACTCTGAATTTGACTGTGGACGAGTCTTGGAGGACATGGTCAGTTGATGGCCAAACTGCAGGGTAAGCATCCTAATTTTCTCATTCTAATTTCTACGTGAAAATTCTTGATCATAATGTAATTGCAATTGTATTTGATGCAGATACACAAAGAAGTTAATCCATGAGGTTTTCAGTTTGACCTTCGTCACTATAAAGGCAAGTAGTTAAAGATTTTATTTTTACACAAGGTGATTTCACACAACATTATTTGTTAGAGGCTATGAAGTTATAAGTTTGCAAATAAACTTTTGTGTTTTGTGTAGGGTGCAGGACACTTCGCGGCAGAGTATAATGTCAAGGAATGCGCTGCCATGATTGATCGATGGATGGGTTACTTCCCTCTCTAAATATATACTGTGCTTTGCTAGAAAATGTACGTTGAGCTGATTCAAACGTACCTATTTAAGCTTGTTGTACTAATAAATGGATAATCTGAAATGAGATCTAGATAGTTTATGCATGTCTCTGTTGCTAAAGTTTAGGTTTCACCGGTCTTTTTGTTTTTCTTTGTTCTTGAAGGGAGTCTTCAATATTGTTGGATTTTTTTTGTATGGGGTAAGGGTTGGTAACCTTCCCTGACTTGATGTATTTATTTTGTTTTTTTAAGAATAAATTTTCCTCGTGTTGTCCAGGTTCACCATTTAAAAAAAAAATTAATCAATGAGACAAGTGAAGTGGCTTATTTATGTTTTTATTAATCAATAAATCTTCTTCTTCTTTTTTTGGCAATTTAAATAGAAACTTTTATTAAAGAGGCCACGACCACTTACCCAATTTTAGTTTAAAAATTACCCACCTACTCCACTAAGAGTTTTTGAACCTCATTTTCCCAATCTAATATCTATTGACAGTATTATCATTATACTCTCTCTCTCTCTCTCTCTCTCTCTCTCTCTCCCTCTCTCTCTCTCTCTGAACCACCTTCTGCCGGTTCTTCTCATCATCTAACGTCGACTCGCGCCGCTCAAGCTTCCGCGACTCCGGGGAGGGGCTGCGGTGGTGGTGGCTGCGGTGGATGCGGTCGGTGTCGGGGTTGGACTGACTGCGTTCTCTTCACATGATTCAGATCGGGTCGTGGCTGCGTCGTCTTCTTCAACCATCGGTGGTTCATCTTCTTCTCCGATCTGTGGTTGCGTGTTCTCTTCTTCCGATACGGCTTGGATAGTTGTTGTGTCGGATTCGGTTCGAATGTGTTTTCTTCTCCGGATTTGGGTCGGATCAGGGATGCGTTCTCCTCTTCTTCTTCCCTCGGTGGTTGCACGATCGTTGCCTCCTGTTCTTCTTCCATCTGTGGTGGTGTCGTTGCGGCGGTCTCGTCTTATGCTGTCACACCCCTGATTTTTAACATAAATAAAAATCGATATATAATTTCATAATTATACATGCATGAACGTTCAGCCATCAATACAAAATGCTTGGAAACTTTTTCCCCTTTAACTAAATACATATTGATGCCCTGAACCACTATATCAATATTGACCCGCACCGTAGAATCATATATTACACAAGCTTATAAATTAAATTATCAACAACAAAATAAAATGTAAATGCTCTTCAGAGCTGCAACAAGCGGAAGTCTTCATAACGGTAAAGTCACAAAATTTGTTTCCTACCGTAAAGCTGCTAGTACACCACCTCCGTTTCAGCCACGATTACCCTGACCTGCAGGATTAACCCCTACACCATAGAATAGTGCACCGGGTTGCCACACAACAAACCCAGTAAGCTTATGAAAGCTCGTATGAGTAAACTCAAAACCACAAAATAGAAATACATTATTCGGTCACCTCAACCTAAACGCTAAATGTACATAACTTGCACCTACAACCATCGATTTCATAACCCTCCATATCCTGCTCATAGTTAACTTGTGACTAAAGCCTCATGCTCAGATTTTCAACCTAACGTCCAATTACACAAATTCAGTCAACCAATACTTTATCAAGCAAAGTAGGATATCATTCCAACGCACTACGGTGAATTCCAAAATCACACACATTCCCCTCCACTAGAAGCTTTTGTCATCAACATGACGTCAAAGGTGAAAACAATGAATCACCTTCCTATCCTCACTATAGAGTCCAATCGTCGCCACTATGGCTTTTAAGAGAAATCAAACCATAAATCAATAGAAACCATAAGAAAGCAAGGCAAACACAATTCAAACTAACAAAACAATTCAATCACAATTCAAAACAGGCAAAACAAAGCAATCACAATTGAAGTCATAATAATCATCATAATTCCACACTCTGTCATCCGTAAGTAGTTCTAACCATCACAACAGTCCTCTCGATGGTTGTTAACTTAATAACAATTTAGCTCCGCAACCGAGCCTTCATCACACTGATCATCGCACAGATTCCACCAGTCATCACACAAATAGTCATTGTTCAGCTAATCATCACACAGATTCCGCCGATCATCACACAAATAGAAACTCATGCTTTACATGATGTTCATCACACAAATTCATCACAAGGGTGTCACCAAATCATTACACATATATCCCAACACAAGCTTTTCACAGCAATCATCATAATATTCATCACACTTATTTCAACGATTCATTACACAAATATTCCTACATAAGCTTTTCATGACTAACATGTCACGCCCCGAATTTTAGAATAAAAATTCAAAATCTGAAACATGAAAACTACCACAACTCAAATGATCATCCTGAAAATTTCTTTTCTTAACAACCTCACAACACGAGGTAAAATAAAAACAGAATTTAGTCTCAGTTAATTATTACAACTCAAATACAAAATGAACTATCAAGCTCTAATTGAGCATACACACCTCACAACTAAATGAAATAATAACAACTGCTGTAACACCTAAGCAGCTCGGTCACCTCCCTGGTTATCCTGACCTGCAGGAATATCCGCTATACCATTTGAATAGTGTACCGAGATTGCAACAACACAAAACCCGATAAGCTTATGAAAGCTCGTATGAGTAAAAGAAAGGACTGTTGTTTGATTAAATCACAATTAATTTCACTCAAATCGAACACTCAACAATTTCCACAACCACGAAGTACTAACAATCTCAATCAACACCAATTCAATAAATCAAGACAAACCCTAACTCACATCTTTCTTCACAAAACCTCAACATCGTATTTATAAAAATACGGTACATGACAGACTAGAGCTCTAACTAAATCGTAGCCCGTCACCTGGCCTAGGTTATGGCATCCGACATATTTATCATTATCGTATTTCATCAATATGTATACTTATATACATATTTATAACATCCGATAATTTCACATACTCAACCAATCGTATCCCATCATCCCCCAGCATTAGAGCGTCCGATTACCCCACACCGGTCACTATGTTGTCCCTAAATCCATAAATGAGCACAACATGTAATATCACATACTGAAATCAACCCAACCAAGATACACAATATTATAATGAAATTACGCAATTAAAATATAATTCAAATCATCAATTCAACTCAATCATATCATCACTTCAACAATTCACCCATCAATATATATTTTCCACGTATATTATATATACACGTAATCATCCACTCAGGAATGACCACTAATACCATCTATAGTTCACACAAGAAAATCGTGAAATTCATTTGTATAATTAAAATTCGTTTTACTTACCTATGGACCGTAGTGACCAAGTTCATGAAATTTTAAAAGCAAATATTTAATTCACAAATATTTTTCACACAATTACAAAAAATAAATAAATTTAAAATGCTCGGTTCGTAATATGAACCACGTGAGTTTTATTCACCTCGATACTCCCGTTGCGTCTTCAATACAAATATAAATCAAGCCGAAATAGCTCACCCAATTAAAATCCGTCAATCACCTAATCAAATGTGATTCGAATTTATCCAATAATTCCAAAACATAACTGAACTACCATTAACGGCCGGATTCTAATTATTAGAAAATCCGATGGGCGGATTCTCACAAATCGCTCCCCTAATCACGGTTTTGCACTAATACGAAGATCCGACCGTACTTCGCCCATGACCATACAAAGCTACTGGGACAGTCATATGATCATCATATCAAAATTACAAGTCCATCGGACGGTCCTAATTTCACAGATCATAAATCTAACGATCGAAATCGATCGAAATCACAAAATTCATAACTAATTCATACGATATCCGAAAAATGCGTATAATACGCCAAAATGATATTATTGAAACGTAGAATCATAAAATGGACAGAAACTAAATTGTAGACCTCCGGAGGTGGTCGGAAAGGGCCGCCGGAGTTAGCGATAGAGCCGCCGACGACCACTACCAATGGTGTCGGGGCTGAGCTTCTCCCCTTCGTTTCATCATTCTAAGCAACTTTCATATCTAGCACAAGACCAAAAAATGACGGGAAGGGATCGAAAAGTACCAATTATAGTCGGCGGCCGAAATTTCTCCAGAATCCGACGAGCTTGAAAACCGACGTGAAAACTGCAACAACTCGCTTCGATCTCTTCTGGAAACTTGTTCAGAACTTCATTGCGAACTCACCAGGCCAAGAATCACAAGAAACGATCGTGTATAACTCAAGATATTTGGATCGATAGGTTGTTTTTCGATCTAACGGAGTCGAGCTCCGACGAACGTGAAAACGATCGACCCAGCTCCGGTCCTTCTTGGTGCTTGTAAAGGAAGTTGAGGCGCGTCCAATGAGCCAAGAATCAAGTGAAATGGTGACCTATAGCTCGAGATATCGAGATTGAACCGAAAACGAGGCTATTCGGTTCGGGCCTCGCCGCAGCCACTGCAGGCCGTGTCGCTGCGCAAGGCTGCCTCTGGCAGCTGCGCATGGTTGAGACGAAGTTCCTGGAGGTGGTTGCAGCTTGAGAGATGGCCGGAGGAGAGAGTGGGAGCACGGTGAAGCCGTGCTCTGTTTCTGCATCTCGGCCGCGCGGAAGGAGAGAGAGAGCTGCAGTTTCTTTCCAAAAAAAGAAAGGGAGGCCGGAGAAAAAAAGTAAGGTTTCCAAAAAAAATCTAGGGTTTTTTCTATATATACATGTTTCGGAATTTCTTCTAAATTCAATAACTAATTCAGAAAAATCTGATCTTTGTGTTTCCGCACGTGTATGGACTCGTATCGATGAGCTCTACAACTTTCATGAAGGAAGTTTCTCCAGATTTTGCACGTAGAAAAAGTCAATTTCTCAAACCGAGCATTTCGAGCTTTTCGTTAAAATAATCGTTTCGAACCTTCGATAATTCAAAAAGTGAAATATTATCGAACAACATTCGTGAAATTGTACAATAATCGTTCAACACAATTACACGAATTTAAAATGAAAATTGCGGGTATTAAAATCTACCCCCTTAAAGGAATTTCGTCCCAAAATTCAAGTACCCAATTCCCCAAAAAGCTGTGGATACCTCACTCTCATGTCAGTTTCCAATTCCCATAACGCGTCACCCTCGTCATGATGACTCCACAACACCTTCAAGAGATCAACCTCTTTTCTACGAAGCTTCTTTGTAGACCTATCCAAGATACGAACAGGTTCAACTACAAATGTCACATCTGTGTTCACTTCGATCACACCGTGATCAATCACGTGCGACTCGTCTCGGACATACTTCTTGAGCATAGACACATGGAATACATTGTGCACACCCGACATGCTAACTGGTAAAGCAAGACGATATGCCAAGTTACCAACCCTTTCCAGAATCTCAAAGGGTCCAACATACCTCGGTGCGAGTTTCCCCTTCTTGCCAAATCTCACCACACATTTCATAGGTGAGACCTTCAAGAACACATGATCGCCTGTCTCAAACTCCAAAGGTCTCCTCTTCAAGTCTGTATAACTCTTCTGTCTACTCTGAGCGGTTCGGATTTTATCCCGAATAGTAGTGACCTTCTCTGTAGTCTCCTGTACAATCTCAGGACCGATGAACCCTTTATCCCCTGCTTCCGCCCAACAGATAGGAGTCCTACATGGCCTACCATAAAGAGCCTCATATGGAGCCATACCGATACTGGAGTGATAGCTGTTATTGTAGCCAAACTCTACCAATGATAGATGATCCGCCCAACTACCCTTAAAATCCAGAACACAAGCTCTAAGCATATCCTCCATCACCTGGTTCACTCTCTCGGTCTGTCCATCTGTCTGTGGGTGCAGTGCTCATAGCAAGAGATGTACCAAATGCCTTATGGAACCTACGCCAGAATTTCGAAGTGAAACGAGCATCACTATCAGAGACAATCATCACAGGCACTCCATGAACCTTCACTATCTCGTTCACGTACAACTTACACAACGCATCCCCTGAGTACGTTTTTGCCATCGGAAGAAAGTGTGCTCATTTAGTCAACTGGTCAACAATCACCCAAATCGAGTCATAACTTTGCCTGGACCTAGACAATCCAGTCACAAAGTCCATAGAGATATCTTCCTATTTCCAAACAGGAATCGATAAGGGGTTCAGCATTTTTGTGGCTCTCTGATGCTCCGCCTTCACCTGTTGACATGTAAGACACTTCGACACATGTTCTGCCACATCCCTCTTCATACCATACCACCAAAACTGCCTTCATAGATCCATATACATTTTAGTACTTCCTGGATGTATAGTGTATCGAGACCTATATGCTTCCCGCATGATTTCCTCTCTGAGGTTATCAACACTCGGTACATACAATCTCCCTCGAAATCTCAACCCTCCATCTGCCCCAATCATCCACTTGGAATGACCCTCCACATCCGGCTCAGCAGTCATCTCAGCAATCCTCGCCTGAGCAAGGTGGGCTGTAAGGTGATACTACCGAGAAAGATTCCCTGTCCTGCTCCTGCGGGCATAAGGTCAAACTCTGATGCAGCTTCTAACATGCGCCACTCTCGCACCATAATCAATACCATGATCACCCGATGTTTCCTACTCAAAGCATCCGCCACCACATTCGCCTTTCCGGGATGATACTCCAAGGTGAAATCATAGTTCTTAATGAGCTCCATCCATCTTCTCTGCCTCATGTTCAATTCCTTCTGGGAGAATAGATACTTCAAACTCTTATGATCAGAAAAGAGTTCAAATTTCTCACCATAAAGATAGTGCCTCCAAATCTTCAAGGCAAACACCACTGCTGCTAGCTCTAGATCGTGAGTGGGGTAATTCTGCTGATGTACCTTCAACTGTCTAGAACCATAAGCAATAACGCTACCATTCTGCATCAACACACACCCTAAACCCTGATGAGATGCATCACAGTAAATGACTAACCCACCACCATTAATAGGGATAATCACCACCGGAGCTGTAGTCAATCTAGTCTTCAGCTCATTGAAAGCCTTCTCACACTCATCCGACCATACGAACTGAGTGTCTTTCCTGGTCAATTTGATCAAAGCCAAAGCAATACCAGAAAACCCTTCAATGAAATGTCTGTAATACCCTGCCAATCCAAGGAAGCTAGGGATTTCTGTAACCGTAGTAGGGCGACTCCAACTCATCACTGCTTCAACCTTCGAATGATCCACAGAAACTCCATCCTTTGAGACCACATGACCAAGGACCTTGACTTCACTCCGCCAGAAATCGCACTTCTCGAACTTGGCAAATAATTTCTGCTCTCTCAACGTCTGTAGCACGATCCGTAGATGCTTCTCATGCTCACCTGACGACCTTGAGTAAATCAAAATGTCGTCAACGAACACCACCACAAATTGATCCAAGTAAGGACTGAATGTACGGTTCATCAAGTCCATAAATGCTGCGGGTGCATTCGTGAGACCAAAAGGCATGACAAGGAACTCAAAATGTCCATACCTGGTCCTGAACTCCGTCTTTGGAATATCTTCATCCTTCACCCTCAACTGGTGATATCCAGACCTCAAGTCAATATTCGAGAACACAGTAGCTTCTCTAAGCTAATCGAACAAGTCATCAATTCTAGGTAAAGGGTACCTGTTCTTGATGGTCACGTTGTTCAGCTATTGATAATCCACTCATCACCCAAGTGAATTATCCTTCTTCTTCACAAACAACACTGGTGCGCCCCAAGGAGACACACTAGCCTGAATGAACCCTTGTGCAAGTAAACCCTCAATCTGGACCTTCAACTCCTGAAGTTCAGCTGGAGCCATTCGATAGGGTGCTTTCGACACAAATGAAGTACCTGGTATTACATCAATGGAGAAGTCCATCACCCTTTTCGGAGGTAACCCAGGGATCTCCCGAAACACGTCAGCATACTCCGAAACTACAGGAATCCCTGTAATCTTCGAAGTACTACTCCCTGATTCAATATGAGCCAAAATCCCTGCCCTCATGGCGATGTCAGACTTCAGACAACGGTAATGAAACACCGGTTGTCTCGAAACATGGAAGGACACAATCATCCTAAAGCAATCAATAACAGCATGGTTCGGGCTCAACCAATCCATACCCAAAGTCACATCATATGTGTGATCCGGTATCACAATCAAAGATGCAGAGAACTCTCTACCACCAATCCCAATAAGGCAATCATCACAAAACATGCTAAGCTCAAGAGATACATCGAGAGGTGATGTAACACATAATGATCTAGTCAGAGGCATAACAATCAAACCCAATACATCCACAACCGAACTAGATATGAAAGAGCGTGAGACTCCCGTATCAAACAGTACTCTAGCAAGATAGTGATAAACAGATAAGGTACCTTCCACTCCCGTACCTGCCTGACCGATGACAAAGACTCTAGCAGGTGCAGGTGGTAGCTGCCTCTGCTGGTTACCCTGCACTCTACCCTGATTTCGGGGACACTCCCTAGCCTGATGCCCTGCCTGTCCACAGCTATAGCATATCCTACCTAGTGGTTTCGTGCACGCATGAGAGATGTGTCCTGACTCGCCACAGTTAAAGCACTTCACAAGAGCTGCTGGTGCTATCTGCCTAATAGGCATAGCCTGAACAGGAGGAGCTACTGCTTCCCTAGCTAGAGCCTGATGCTGGAACTGAGTTCTTTGTCTCTTCCAGAACCCACCCCTGAAGTCTCTAGCTCTTCTGCTTCCTGCTGTGGCCTTTCCCTTGCCCTGGAAGTCTCTCTCAGCAGACTCCTTCTCTCTACGAATCAGGTTCTGCTGCTTAATGATCTGTGCCTTGGCCAAGATCTCTCTCTTGGTCTTCAGCTCCAAGATGGCCACATCACGCTCAATCGAAGGACTCAACCCTCTCTGAAACTTCTTGGCCAAGTCTTCATCCTCCATCTGCCTCACATACTTGTTGTGAAGACCCAGATTTTCATACAATAAATTTATGTAATTCAATAATTGTTATATTAATTGAATTATGATATTTGAGATTATTTGGATTGTTGTGGGTTGAGAAAATTGGTTTCGAATGACTTTTTATACGTTCAAAATTTGGGAAAACTTCTTCATGAAAGTTGTAGAGCACGTCCATACGAGTCCGTGTATATGTGGAACGTATTATTCGGAGTTCGTATGAATAAGTTATGAATATTTTAAAATCGGAATTTTTCTATAAATAGTGAAAAAATCTGAGTTTGTTATGAAGGACGAAAAAATTCATTTTTTGCACATCAGCCCCCGTCTCTCTCTCTCGGCCTGGTCACTGTGCTTGGAGACCCGCCGACCCGACCAGACTGGTAGTCGGCCTTCCCGGCCGCGCCGCCGCCGGACCCGGCCCCCATCCGCTTCGCCGCCTTGCGCCCAGTCGATCCCCGCCGTCGCCACACCCAGCCGCCGCTCCTAGGCTTGGAAGCCTCTATCCGAAGCTCAAACCCGACCCGGCCGGAAAACCATTTTTCCTGCGGTGCACGGGCCGATCAATCCCATTTTAGTGATGTGCTCTTCCTCCTTATCATCCCCATATGTGGCTTGCATCATGATTTTGAGTGTAGAGTGGTAGATCAAGAGTTGAAAATTTCGACGTCCCTGATTCGATCTGGAGACTGATCAGAGGGTCGAGATTAATCCAACTTTAAAGCCCGATCTAGGACGATCTAGACCTCATCTCAGAAAAAGTCAAGTATTAAAGTTGTTCACAATTTCATTTTGAAGAAGTTTGTAGTTGACGACTTTTGCATCGGAGGTGGTTGACCGACGTTGACCGCCGCGTTGACCGCCGCGTGTGGCGGCGCGTCTGACCAAATTTTGAGTTTTTATTATCTGGACAATGATCTATGCATCCATACGAGCGTTTTGATATATAACTTGGTCATATTAGAAAAAGTTGATAAATAGTCAATTTCTGTTTTGACGTTACTATTTACTGGTTTACAATTTACCTTCAGTTTGAGATTTACGGAGATTAGACCATCGGTTTTACTTCAAATTTTAATATGATGTCATATGACTGTCCCGACGACTTTGTGAGGTCACGGGTGAAGATCTGACAGTTGGATTAGTGAAGATCCGTCCATCGGATTTTCGTATAATTTTTATAGGATGTTTCCAAGGGCAATCCGTGAGGATCTAACCGTTGGATCATCATTTAAATTCAATCCGACCGTCGGATTGTCTTTATTTTAGAATCCGACCGTTGGATTGTCGTCATTTTGAAATCCGACTGTTGGATCATCATTTAGGTTTATTTCATGCTTCGTTGCTAAGTAAAGACCGTACTTGATTAGGTACTTGACGGCTTGAGTTGACGAGCATTTGGATTATTGTGAATTATATTTATTGAAGACGCAGCGGGAATTTCGAGGTGAGTAAATCTCACGTTGTTCATATTATGAACCGAGTACTTAAATTAATTATTTTTTGGTAATTGTGTGAAAAATATTTGTGAATTTAATTTTTTTTTTTTTTTTTTAAATCACATGGACTTGATCACTACGGTCCATAGGTAAGTAAAATGAATTTTAATTATACAAATGAATTTCATGAATTTTCTTGTGTGAACTATAGATGATATTAGTGGTCATTCTTGAGTGAATGATTACATATATATATATATATATATATTTACGTGGAATATATATACATTGATTGGCGTGATTTTGAATGACGATATTATTGAGTTAGAATGATGATTTAGATTATATTCAAATGCTTTAATTTCATGATAATATCATATAAGTTGGTTGAGTTGATTTATTTATGTGAAAACATACGGTTGTACATGTTGTGGATTTAGGGTCAACGTAGTGACTAGTATGGGGTAATCGGACGCTCTAATCCAAGGTGGATGATGAGATACGATTGGTTGAGTATGTATAATTATCGGACATTCTAAATATGTATATAAGTATACATATTGATGAAATACGATAAAGATAATATGTTGGATGCCATAACCTAGGCCAGGTGACGGGCTACGATTCAGTTAGAGCTCTAGTCTGTCGAATACCGTATTTTTATAAATACGATGATGAGGTATTGTGGAGAAAGATGTGAGTAAGGGTTGGTGTTGAGTAGTTGATTGATTGTGATTGTTGGTTTTTGTAGTTGTAGAATCGTTACATGTTGACTTAGGTAGAAATAAATGTGATTAAATTAAGTAACCGTTCTTTCTTTTACTCATACGAGCTTTCATAAGCTTACTGGGTATTGTATTGTTGCAATCCCGGTACACTATTCAAATGGTGTAGCGGATATTCCTGCAGGTCAGGATAACCAGGGAGGTGACCGAGCTGCTTAGGTGTTACAGCAGTTATATTTTATTTCTTTGAGTTATGAGGTGTGTATGCTCATTTAGAGCTTTACAAATTATTGCGTATTTGTGTTGTAATAATTAACCGAAACAAGATTCGGTTTGATTTGATTTCGTGTGGTGAGGTTGTTAAGAAAAGAAATTTTCAGGATGATTATTTTGAGTTGTGGAAATTTTCATGTTTCGGATTTTGAATTTTATTCTAAAATTCGGGGCGTGACACTTTGGTATCAGAGCTTAAGTTACATATTTGGTGATATGTCAATAGTTACCGAGTGATAGCCCGTCTGATCCCCATCGTGTGCTCTTCGGTATTGACAATGTCATTGGGTATGTGAGAGCGTTAGGTTGGCTAGGAACGTTAGCATGTCTTAAGAACGTTAGGCGATGTCTTGTATGCTTAGTACTTGGTTAATATGGACTTGCATTTGACTTATACATTGTTTAAGTGTTATGCATGTATTAATCAAGTATATCATGCTTATTAGGTAATGGAGATTGAGGGAAACGAAGCCAGAGGTGGAGGTAGCGGCAGACCTCGTGGCAGGGGTAGACTCCGGAGCTGGGTAGGGCCCCTCCGGTCGAAGAAGCATCCGAGACAGAGGTAGAGGCACCTTATGAGGATCAGCCTATTCCTCCCGTGGCCGTGGTTGATAATCCTGCCCGCTTGTTGATGCTGGTAAGGGAAATTACTCGCTTGGGAGCAACCAAGTTTGGATGAGGCACTGATTACATGGTGGCGGATCGATGGATAGAGGATTTGCAGACTTATTTTGAACTGCTGGATTGCACTGAGACCGACAAAAGGAAGCTAGCCGCTTTCATGCTGAAGGATGAGGCTAGGGTGTGGTGGAATGTCACACAGAGGAGCATAGAGGTGTCTACTTTGACATGGGACGGCTTCGAGAGGCTGTTCAGAGAGAAGTACTTTCCACCAGCAGTGAAGGAGAGGTTGGAACGACAGTTCCTTGCACTGGTACAGGGGAAGATGACCGTAATCGAGTATGATGCGGAGTTCTCCAGACTGTACAAGTATGTGAGACAGATGGAAGATGAAGACTTGGCCAAGAAGTTTCAGAGAGGGTTGAGTCCTTCGATTGAGCGTGATGTGGCCATCTTGGAGCTGAAGACCAAGAGAGAGATCTTGGCTAAGGCACAGATCATTGAGCAGCAAAATCTGATTCGTAGAGAGAAGGAGTCTGCTGAGAGAGACTTCCAGGGCAAGGGAAAGGCCATAGCAAGAAGCAGTAGAGCTAGAGACTTCAGGGGTCGGTTCTGGAAGAGACAGAGAACTCAGTTTCAGCATCAGGCTCCAGCTAGGGCAGCAGTAGCTCCTCCTGTTCAGGCTATGCCTATTAGGCAGATAGCACCAGCAGCTCCGGTGAAGTGCTTTAACTGTGGTGAGCAGGGCCACATCTCTCGTGCGTGCACGGAACCTCGGAGTAGGATATGCTACAGCTGTGGACAGGCAGGGCATCAGGCTAGGGAGTGTCCCCGGAATCAGGGTAGAGTGCAGGGTAACCAGCAGAGGCAGCTACCACCTGCACCTGCTAGAGTCTTTGCCATCGGTCAGGCAGGTACGGGAGTGGAAGGTACCTTATTTGTTTATCACTATCTTGCTAGAGTACTGTTTGATACGGGAGCCTCACACTCTTTCATATCTAGTTCGGTTGTGGATGTATTGAGTTTGATTGCTATGCCTCTGACTAGATCATTGTGTGTTACATCACCTCTCGAGGTGTCTCTTGAGCTTAGCATGTTTTGTGATGATTGCCCTATTGGGATTGGTGGCAGAGATTTCTCTGCATCTTTGATTGTGATACCGGATCACACGTATGATGTGATTTTGGGTATGGATTGGTTGAGCCCGAATCATGCGGTTATTGATTGCTTTAGGATGATTGTGTCCTTCCATGTTCCGGGACAACCGGTATTTCATTACCGTTGCCTGAAGTCTGACATCGCCATGAGGACAGGGATTTTGGCCCATATTGAATCCGGGAGTAGTACTTCAAAGGTTACAGAGATTCCTGTAGTTTCAGAGTATGCGGACGTGTTTCAGGAGATCCATGGGTTACCTCCGAAAAGGATAATGGACTTCTCCATTGATGTGATACCAGGTACTTCACCTGTATCAAATGCACCCTATCGAATGGCTCCAGCTGAGCTTCAGGAGTTGAAGGTTCAAATTGAGGGTTTACTTGCCCAAGGGTTCATTCAGGCTAGTGTGTCTCCTTGGGGCGCACAAGTGTTGTTCGGTTATGTGTGGATTATCGACAGCTGAACAAGGTGACCATCAAAAACAGGTACCCTTTACCTAGGATTGATGATTTGTTCGATCAGCTCAGGGAGGCTACTGTGTTCTCAAAGATTGATTTGAGATCTGGATATCACCAGTTAAGGGTGAAGGATGAAGATATTCCAAAGACGGCGTTCAGGACCAGGTATGGACATTTTGAGTTTCTTGTCATGCCATTTGGTCTCACAAATGCACCTGCAGCATTTATGGACTTGATGAACCGTACGTTCAGTCCTTAGTTGGATCAGTTTGTGGTGGTAGAGCTCCGATCTAAGGGGTCGAGCTCCAACGAACGTGAAAACGATCGACCCAGCTCTGGTCCTTCTTGGTGCTGTAAAGGAAGTTGAGGCGAGTCCAATGAGCCAAGAATCAAGTGAAATGGTGACCTATAGCTCGAGATGTCGAGATCGAACCGAAAACGAGCCTATTCGGTTCGGGCCTCGTTGCCGCCGCTGCCGGCATTGTCGCGGCGCAAGGCTGCCTCTGGCAGCTGCGTAAGGTTGAGGCGAAGTTCCTGGAGGTGGTTGCAGCTTGAGGGATGGCCGGAGGAGAGAGTGGGAGTACGGTGAAGCCGTGCTCTGTTTCTGCGTCTCGGCCGCGCGGAAGGAGACAGAGAGAGCTGCAGTTTCTTTCCAAAAAAAGAAGGGGAGGCCGGAGAAAAAAAATAGGGTTTCCAAAAAAAATCTAGGGTTTTTCCTATATATACATGTTTCGAAATTTCTTTCAAATTAAATAATTAATTCAGAAAAAATCCGATCTTTGTGTTCCACATGTGTACGGACTCATTTCGACGAGCTCTACAACTTTCATGAAGGAAGTTTCTCCAAATTTTGCACGTAGAAAAAGTCGATTTCTCAAACCGAGCATTTCGAGCTTTTCGTTAAAATAATCATTTCGAACCTTCAATAATTCAAAAAGTGAAATATTATCGAACAACATTCATGAAATCGTACAATAATCGTTCAACGCAATTACACGAATTTAAAATGAAAATTACGTGTATTACATAACATCACAATATTCATCACACTGATTTCAACGATTCATTACACAAATATTCCTACACAAGCTACCATATCTTAAATCACCAATTAAGGCAGTCGTACTAGACCCACGGTATCTCAACAAATGAAATTTTATTATCACAACTCAATACTCAATTCACTATTTCCAATGATAATGAACTCAATACATCCTATTTCACGTAAATATATACACCTATGTAGCCATTCACTCAGAAATACCGACTATAGTCATAGTTAACCAAATAACTCCAAGACAATATGAAAATCTTGCTCATAAAAAATATTGTGAGATTTGCTCACCTCAAAATTCCCGCTGCGTCTTCAATATAGAACAAAACAGCCAAACCCCAAAAATCGTCCAAGAATACTTCGTCAAGTACCTCGCAAGCTTTAAATTTTTGCTAAATCCGAGTTGAATGTATTTCCACATAAACCAATCCAAAAAAACACCATAGATCGATCCAAGAGGCTCCCACGAACCCAAGGATGGAAGCTTTAAGTCGTGCCGTCGCCGGAGCTATGTTTTCCGGTCGGGTCTGAAATCACCTAACCTTGTCAACTTGGAGCGCCACCGTAGAGGAGGATCGCTGCTAGAGGACATCAGAGGGAGGACCAGACTACCGAGACGAACAGATCTGGAAATTTTCACAATCAGAGACAGCCGGAAAAGTTGGGTCAGGTGGTCGGGTTCCGGGTCGGGTTAGTCGGGAATTTTCGATAATGAAGGTGCAGCCGAGAGAGAGAGAAGAGAGAGAAAATATATTTCCGAAAAAGGAAATATGGAAATATGGAATTATGAAATTGATTTTCTGATTTTCTCTATTTATACTAAAATGGAAACTTCTTCCGATAAAATGGAAACTTCTTCCGATAGCCATAACTTTCTCATACGAAATCTGATTGACACATTCAGCATGTCCATGAACTCGTATCGACGCGCTCTATAACCTTCGTGAAGGAAGTTTCGGAGAATCCTAACGTATAAAAATTCAACCTTTATGAACCCCCTAAAACCATACATTTCGAATAATAATTTGTCCGAAACACTTCCGCTCCGTCCACGAGCCACAAAACCGTCCAATAACCACAATCTAGATTCCGGAAATTACTCGGAAAATAAATACAAATTTCGGGGGCATCACATATGCCATTGATGGTTTGTAGGGGGTTGGTCGGCGAAACTGGCCAAAGAATGGGAGAAAAAGGGGAAATGAATTTAGGGTTTTGAAATGGTGGGAAGTAGTCCTCTTTAAGTTATGTATAGATGACAATGCACTTGGAGAGATGTATTTTTTTGGCTTTGGGTGTTTATGCAATCCACTTGAGGGCAATAATATGATTATTAGATGGTAATAATATGATTATTGGCGGCAATAATATAATTATGGAGAGACAATAATATGATTATTGGGAGGCAATAATATGATTATTTGAGGGCAATAATATGGTTACTGGGTATTATTAGGAGGCAATAAATTCAGACGCCGCAATCCAATCACCAGTTCGGTAGCCAGATTTGAGATTCCGGTCACCGGTCGTCAGATTCCGGTCACTGGATTCCGGTCACCGGTAGCCGGAGTCCGTCACCTGAGCCGATGGCCGGCCGCTAATCACCGAAGTCCGACAAGGTCTCCGATGACTTCTCTCTCAAAGTCTCAAAAATAAATTAAAAAGAATAAAAAATAATTAATTGGGTATTAGTGAAATAATCTCTTAGAGTGTTTGGGTAAGTGGGCAATCTCTTAGAGTGTTTGGGCAAGTGGAGTTAATTACCTCCAAAATTGGATAAATGATAAAACCAATCTAAAGTATAGAACACGAAACATAAAAGGCTACAAAAACTTACCAAAAAAATACAAACAGATTGAACTGAAGTTGGTGCAACCACGGCTGTAGTAGTAGAGAGCATACAGTCCGTTCTCAAACACATCTCCACACAAAGATCTCTGAGTTCCACATCTTGGCATTTGTTCTCGCAATTCTTTCGGCATTCAGGGTCATAATCCTGAGCCTGCACTTATATCACCAATTCAAAATCATGACCAAGATCACGGTATGTACTTACACAAGTCCCCTCAAACTGCATGCTTCTTTCCATTGCTATAGCAATCCGTTCTTTCTTTCTTAAACTGATAGAGTACCATTATTAGTCAGGAGCCTTCATGTTTTCGATTTATTCTTTTTTGTTTCTTAAACTAAGCTTTCATTATTCATAGAAGAATAGCATAACGAGAGGTAGAGCCTAAACCTCGAGTTAAAATACAAACCATCCTCAATAAGCACGTCCTGAATAATACAGGGTATCCTTCACTCAAAATTCATCCAACATGGATGTACTAGCAAGGTGCGCAAGCCTATGAGCTGCACCATTTGCTTCCCTATAGACATGTCTAAGAAGAATGAAATTGAAATCTTGCATATATCGTTTGCAATCATTCAAAATAATACCAACCTCAAACAAGTCTTCATTCTCTTTAGCTAGAGCAGTCAACATTGTAGCGCTGTCACTTTCAAACTCTACTTCACTCCATTGCTGATGGATAGCTACAAGCAAGCCGGCTCGTATGGCTTCAGCCTCTACCTGCAAGGCTGAGTGAGCATTGGGGACATGCTTGGCTAAGGCAACCGCACAGTGTCCAAACTCATCCCTTGCGATCACTCATACGCCTTCTGTTCCAGTAGTTGCATGGAAAGCGCCTTCGAAAAAAAAAAAAGAGAAATTTACCGGCCCACAGTAATAATTCAAATATATACTATCTACCATGAACAATAACTTCCATATTTCGCTTATAACTTTCGCATACGAACTCCGATTTTTACGTACCACATATGCATAAAGTCAGTTTAATGTCCTCTATGAGTTTCCAGAAGAAAATTTTCTCAAATTTTGGCCCAAACTAAAAGTCAACTTTTAGGGCCACTAAAAGTATCGAAACAAAGTAAAAGTGAAATTAATTGCCGTTTACCATCCAAAATAGTAAACCAGTAAATTCAGGTTCAGGACGTTACATTTGTACTTGGTTGTTCCTCAGATTAGAGGTAGTCAATTACCGGATTTGTGGATTTGAGTCTGCGTTGGGCTAGCCGTGGGCCTAAGCTAATAGGATCCAAACCGAATTTCGCTCTAAAATCCGAAACAGGCGCTGTGGGGCTTACCTTAGAAGAAATTCTACCAAAAATTAGCCTAAACTTCCCCTAAAAGTGGACTTCCCAAATAAACAAACCTAAACATAAAACTTAAATCATCAACACACCAACTACTTTTACATTCCAAATACAGACATTCCGTAAACCACTTTTAAACATACTTAAACAGTTTGGTGATCAGAGCAATTCTACTAATATAAAACAGTGTATATATATGTGTGTGTGTGTGTGTGTATGTATATATATGTGTGTATATACATATATATACACACATACACACATACACACACACACACACACACACACACACACACACACACACACACACACACATATATATATATATATATATATACACACACGGTTTTATATTAGTAGAATTGGGTGCGTGGGTTAAACAATAACTTACAACGAAGATGAAGGCAGTGGACACGATGCCTCGACGCCTACGAACACTCGACCTCAACTAGTCTGCAGATTGGGTACGAGAAACCGGAAGCCCAGGAAAAAGTATTTAAAAATTTTAGAGTGAGTGGATAAAAAAAAAGAAATTGTAAATAAAGTAAAACGAATATTTAATGCTTTCCCAAATTTATTCGCTTAAAAACTGTGCATGCAGTGCAAAATCGATAAAATACTCTCAATTATTATTTAGTACTAATATCTCAACATGAATTCAAATCCTCTGTAAACCATCTCAAAATCCTTTCAAAACCTCTCATAAAGAAATATCGCAAATCATTTTAGAAGTCTCAGAAATCCCATTAAAATATACTACTCATATCGTAAAATAGGCGATGACTAGAGGGAATTGCCAACTAGTCATCTCATAACACCTAAAGGATACTACCGACCAAGGACGCATCTGAGGGTCCTGCCGACTGGACAAGGAGGTGATGGCTAGAGGGTATTGTCGACTAACCATAAATAGTTAGAGGGTACTACCGACTAACTGCCTCATGCCATCAGGAGGGTACTATCGAACAGATGATGCATCGGAGGGTACTGTCGACCTGAATTATATTTTGTAGTGTAATGCCGACCAAAATATTGTCTGGAGGATACAGCCGACCAGACTATTATCTAGAAGGTACTGCCGTCCAGGTAATGCATGCATGCGCTAACATATTTACCTCCTCGAATAAACTGAACTCATAAAATTTCTCATATAATATTTAAACTCAAGAAATCGATCATATTCAAATATTTAAATATCATACTAGTAACATTTAGATCTCCATTATTCTCTCAAAAACTCGATACTCAAGATACTCAAATATAAGTGAATGCTTTTGGAAATAAAAATCAATATTAACTCTGTAAATCAT
Organism: Rosa persica; assembly: GCA_025331145.1. Lineage (NCBI taxonomy): Eukaryota > Viridiplantae > Streptophyta > Magnoliopsida > Rosales > Rosaceae > Rosa > Rosa persica. Next base: position 14,686,019 of record WFKR01000004.1, read on the forward strand.
CAATAAATCTTCGAAAGCATAAATCAAGAAATCTCGATAAATCAAAGCTCATAAAACTTAATATCTCAATAATTTAATTCATAAATTAAATTAAATCTCATAATAAATAATGCCCGAAAGTAATACTGCATGCATAATAATTTAAAAACAAATGTCCACTCACAGATTTGCAGCTATGAAGGCTGTCCAACGATTTCTTCCTCGAACTCAATCCACACATCTTCCTGAATAAATTGATATAATAAATAATTGTTTTTCGATAATCGAAATCAAATTGACAATAATAAAATCGAATCTCTATAAATGATAATTCATCAAACCTAAAAATCATGTCAGAGTGAGCGTAAACTTCACATGTCATGTTGACTCAATAATTATAACAACCTATCGGAAAGTAGGGTAGATCCAACGATCGGATCTTCCCGAATCAAAACCCGAATTTCTGAAACTTCAGAAATTCCTAACAATCCCAAGGCTCTTCGTATGGCTTCCAAACTACACTCACATGCTCTTAACAATGAGATCAACCCAATAGACCAAAGTAGGACACCGAAATGGCCGGACGCGCCCCCATGTGCTGCCACAATAGATTGTGCGTGGGCCCCACCCGCCTCCGGTTCCAGCCTCTATTTGGGTCACCAAACGTATACCAAAATGATCCTTACAACATTCCCAACAACTTTATCAACTATAACATTGCTCAATTTCAAGTGTATAGATAGGAATTTACCTCGAAACCCCAAAAAGCCCTAGATTTCTTCTCGCCGTCGATTCTCCTTCCTCTAGCTGAATTAGAGCTAGCAACTGGATGAATTTAGACCATAAATAAGAGAGCTTCAAGATGTGGGTGGTGGTGCAGCTGAAGATGGCCGGAATAATCAAGAATTTGGCCGGATATCCTAAAACGGGTCAACTAGAGTTTTTGCTCCCTGCACCATCCACCATTGGAATTGTCCTACAACGCTGCCATAGAAAGGAAGAGGGAGGTAAGGTGGTTCAAATGAGACTGGTTTCATGGCTAAAGGTGGCCAGAATCTACCCTTGCGAGGCGGAGAAGGTTCGCCAGTTGCAGGCTCTCTCTCTCTCTGACTTCCCGAAGTAGAAGTCCCCAAAATAGCAAGTTTCCCCTTCGGGAAACACCTAAATATGCTTAAACCAATTACAAAACAGCCACTAAGTTTTAACCTTTATAACTTATTCATTATAACTCCAATTTTGACGTGCCGCCTATCCACGAACTTGGTTTAACATGTCGTACAACTTTCTAGCAGGAAGTTATCTCAAAAACTGAGCTAAACAAAAAGGCAACTCTTGAAACCCCTAAAAAGTTCGATACGAATGTAAAAAGTAAATATAATTCTTGTTTACCGTCCAATGACTAGTAAACATGTAAGTTTAAGTAAGAGGTAGAACAGAAGCTCATACCCTATGAGGGCATTCTAGCCATATCATCATTGGTCTCAAGTACTTACTTGGTAAGTGAGATACATGGTTTCGCAACTAGGTTAATGAACATGTTCCGGAGCCCTATGTGCAGCATACATCTACTCATGAGGACTCCCTTTGGACAAAGTGATTCTGCTGTATATAGCTTATATGTCTTCTAGGCATATTTGGGTTGTATCCCTTGATGGATCTTGATCCTTAGTGGGCTAGTCATGAGGTTTGGGCCTATCTTGATGCCAGTTCAGTCATTTTCCCTTATCTTGACGGTTCCGTACGGGATGCTGAAATTATTCATGCCTCCACATCTATCATATTGTAGTAGACTCGCCCACACTCTATTACTTTTATATATAAAAAAAAAAACCTAGTCCATGTTAGCCAAATAGTCACCCTTAAGTATAAGAGGAAAAAGTAATAGTATAGAGATTTAAGAAAGGTTGTCGAACCCACGAGAATTAAATTCCTTTCACTAGTCAGAGTGTTAACCAAAGGAGAGCTAGAATATGCAAATGTACAATCACAAACCTAAATTCACAAGGAAATCTAGGCTCATGGTGAGTATGTGTATTGTGAAGGTAGCGAAATTTTTTGTTGGATAGAGTGGTGAACAATTAAAATGCTCAAATGCATGTAAACTAAACTACTCTAAACTAAACTAGTAATATAATGGATGAAGTTAGGGGTTGGATTGTCTACCAGTAACTTCCCTTGCAAGTATTGAAGTTCAAATACAAGTAGTGTTATTCTAATTTCTCAATTACCCTCTTTGCATCCGGATAAGACTACAAAGTCTTATACTCCTTTAATATTATCAATTCCAACCGGATAAGTCTAGAATTAACTACTTAAGAACAAATTTATTACCGGTTAAGTCTCAATTCATTATTCCTAGATGCATAAAGCTTTGAGTTTAGGCAATCATGCAACCAAACCAATCGTAGATCTAGGTGATTTTAATTCACAACCTTCACATGCACATGGGGGATGCTATCATGCTATCAATGTCTAAGGTTAACTGCTCCCTAAACTTTTTTTCATGAAATGACAAACACAACACATTCAAAGTAGTTAAGTTTGAATGAATGCATTCATTTCTTGAATTAGCATGTGAAGATGAAAATAACAAATAACATCAAATGTAAACTAAAACATCAATTCATACAAGTTTGGCTAGGGCTTTCAACCATAGCCCCAGCAAAGTAACTACTCACTTATAATCGTACAAATTAGCATTAAATCTATAAAGTACATCAAGGTAAATTAAAGAGTTAAGGAAATAATGAACTAGCTGGAGCTTGACAAATCAATGGGTAGCTTCTCCTTCATTTTCTTCCTTTAATGCTCCTTGAGTTCTCCTTGACGGTGGAATAGATTGATGGATGATGAACTTGTTTATGGTGATGAAGATATGATGTTTTTTTGGCTAACTTTGAGTGGTAATGATGGAGTTTGTGATGATGGTGACGGAGGTTGAGGAGTATGAGTTTGGATTTTTGGGAAGTAGATATGGAGGTTTTATGGAGGAGATTGAGAGAGAAAGAAGATGTAATGGTGTGGTATAGAGTGATGGTTGAAGAGTGTAATAAATGGCTACTCATATAGGGAATAGAGAGAAGTGTAAAATGATGAAGAAAGGCAAATGGAGCAGCTATGTCTCTTGAAGGAAATGAAAGGGGTAAGGAGATGGAGTGTTAGAGTGGGTTTAGGTCACTAAAGTCAAGGGGAAAAGCATGAGAGATAAGGTGTGTGATTGGAGTGGAGAAATGATAAAGAAACATGGTGATTGACCCCTAAAAAAACATGGAAGATTTTTGTGTGTAATAGACTGGACTTTTAGTGTAACATAGGGAGTAGAGATGGTGTGAGAAAAAGGGGAAAGGTGGTAGTTGATTTGTAACCAAAAAGTTGGGATTTGGTTATGGGAGATGATGAATGGATATAATGAAATAAGTGTAATGTTACTCCTCCTTACTCCTCCATGAATATGGCCGGAAAATACATAGCACCACCATGAGTGGTGGTTGGCCTCCATTTGTGGTGGTTCGCCGAAATTCAGAATTTACGTTTGCTTCACATTTTACCGTCATTCTTCCTAACTCCAATTCTCCACTTCAAAACCCAAAATGGATGTTTCCTTCACTCTTGCAATATTTCTAGATAAATAAGAAAATGATTAGTGAAACCTAAAATAGACTCAAAAATAAGTTAAATTCAATATCTAGGGGAATGCATATATATGTAAGTTATAGTCTAAGTGTCCACTAACCATAATCATCTCTCTCTCTCTCCCCCCCCCCCCCCCCCCCCCCCCCGGACTTCATCCTCCTCTACTTCTTTTGTTCTTCTTCTTTTCTTCATCTTTTCTCTTTCTTTTCTTCATTTTTTGATTTGTTCTTCATCGGTAGAACTAACTATTATTTCTCTTCTTCAAATTCTTTTTCTCTGTTATTGGAATCCTTCTTCCTCTCCCTTAGCCATCATGTATCTCACGATATAGAGATCTAGGATTCTGTATTTTCAACTTTGATTGATTGGGTTAATGGAACATTGAAGTTTTTAGGTTGAATTTGTGATAGATCTTGGTTGATGATTGAAACGATCTTAATCAGATCTGTTTAGGATTTTGATATTGGTATCAATAAGAATACATAGAACCAGAACCGAAATCAATCGGTTTGGTTTTTGCTCAATTTCAGATCCTTAAAAAGCTTAACCCAAGCCGAATCGAACTTATTAGTTTGAGTCTCGGTTCTGGCAGTCGACAAGACTAGACTAACCCATGCTCATCCTACTCCTTACAATACATAAATTGAACCATATTTAATGTTGATCTAGTTACTCCACGGGTCACTTGATTGCTAATTTTTAAGATGTTGTCAAGAGACTATAGAAAACTCAGTATGTAAGCATTAATCAAAGTCCATCAAGAACCACTCTAATCTCATTGAGATTCATGCATTTATGAGTTTAAGATACTAAGTGCCCCTCCATTTCCACACTGTCCAGTCCAAAATGCTTCTAGCACAATAGACCATACCTCATATATATGAGGTTTATATTTTAGGTTTTTGACTCCAAGTCCAATATTTTAGGTGATAATTGGATGCAGTGTATCCACTTTTTTGCTTTTGATTGCGGTTCTTTAACTATTTTCATTTGTCTATTTTACCATTTAAGGTAAATAAAGAAAACAAATTAAAATTCTCTAATTTTTGCATCTATTATTCGAAATTTGAACTTTTGAATTTGAATTCAATCTACCTAAAGTACCAAAACAATATGTAAAAAATTTTCAAGCAAAAGAAAGCATATCATAACAATATAACATATCTACATGAAAGGAACAACTTGATTACATCATATCACTACTAATGAATCTATCAGTAAGTCAGTAACCTATGATATTTGTAGCAATTCAAAATCACACTAGATGGAACTTTACCATTAATTTTGTTTGTACCTAATCCAAAGGTAAACTTAAACTCACTGACAATTGCATTTTGTGTACCTAAAATTGAGACACACGTGATGCACTCCCCTCAAAAACCTCATAAATATCTTACCTTTGTCTTGGTCATATTAATATAAAACCAATTAAAAGAAATACAAGTGTGCATGCATTTTGTCTTGAAAATAGCATTGGTCAAAGTTCACGTTTTTGGCCACCATAACCGGTGATTATTGGGGGCTTTTGGAGCTCAGAGGATATAGAAGGTTTCTCCCAAGGTAACCTGTAACGATTCAACTCATAGTGATTGAATCTTGAAGATTGGGAAACTAGGGCTCTTCGAGTTTCAAAGCTATCGAGGTAAAATTCGTCATTTTGGCTTATAATTTGACTTTTGTGTAGTTATGAAAGTTGTAATTGGAATTGAGATGAGAAACTTTTGTGTTGCAAGTTTTGTCAAATTTTGACTTTGGACGGGTGGAGGTGCCGCCACTGTGGTGGTGGTTTTTGGCCACTTCCGGCCACCCAAAGAACAGTTTCTATCCCTTTTTTTATTCTACACATTGATACGATCATTTCGATGTACAATATATAATTTTTGGAAATCGTTTGAGCAAGTTATGAATTTTCAAAGTTTTAGGGTTTTCAGTTCGATCGATTTTCGATCCGTGAGGATTCGGTCGTCCGATTGACTTGTAATTTTGATAGATTGATCATATAAGTATTCCGAAGACCTCGGATGGTCTCGGATGAAGTTTCGCCTCAATTGGCATTACTTTCGAGATTTTTGGGCAAATAGGTGTTTGATATATAATAGTTTTCGATTTGAGTACTAAGTTAAGATCATATTGTACTTAGGTGATTGATAGAGCGTATTTATTACCTTATCTGCTGTAAGAGAAGATGCAGCAGGATTTTGAGATGAGTAAATCTCACGTGGTTCATTTACGAACCGAGTTGTTTAATAGTCAGAATTAATTGATAATCATTTTTGAAGATAAAGATTAATTTGTTTGAAATAACATTAACTCGATCAATTACGGTTCATAAGGCTACATCTCATAAATAAAAAAATGAATTTAAGTATAAAACCATTTTTTTGGTTTTAATGCGTATGCAGTTTGTATTAGTGGTCATTCTTGCGTGAATGACTACGTGTGTATATATATATATATATATATATATATATATATATATATATATATGTTGATGGCATGACATTGTGATATGCGTATGATTTGGGAATTATTTGCATTATTAATTGTGCATTTACTCTTTTCGGGAATGCAATATATCATGTGATTGTGTTAAATAATATCTTGTTTTGAGTGTGATGTGTTGAGTTGTGTGAGACTTTATAAATATTTTTCGGATTTAAGGATTTGGTGTCACAGTGGTGACTGAGGCAATTATATCAGGAACCACACATTTGGCTGGGTTAGTGGTTACGATCAGTTAGAGCTCTAGTCTGTCTGCCATTGTACTTCATGAGAGTGACGCATTGGATTACTTGAGGTCCATGAGTACACGTGTTTTTAAAAGAGAGTTCGGGTGGGTTCTTTCTTTTACTGTCCATTAAGGGACTTGAGTTCTTTACAGAGTGTGGAGTTGATTTCGGTTCGTGTTAATTTATTCTTGAGTTATGAAATTGTCATGCATGTGGGTGGTGTCAATTGATTTGAGTTTACTCATACAAGCTTCGAGAGCTTACCAGGTTTGTTGTTTACAATCCGGGTGCATAATTCCATGGTATAGCGGTTATTCCTGCAGGTCAGGACCATCAAGGTTGTGTTCAAGGCGTAGTTGTAGCAGTTTAGGTTCTTAACCTATTTTTGTTATTACTGCTGGTTGTATTATGCTCTTAGTGAGCGTTTACATTCGAGTTTTATTTCATTCGGGTTTTGTAAACACTTGTTGTTATGACGGTTGACTCGAACGATTAAGTCCTTATTGTGATTTTGCTTTTGGGATTATTGTTCTTACTTAGTTTAAATCAAAAGAGTTTCTATGAATTTTTGGGAAGTTGGTTAAGTTATCGCGTTTCGGATTCAAATTTCTTTATTCGAAATTCAGGGCGTGACACTAATCTCCCTAAAATTAGACAAATAAAACTTTGATTAAGGAAAAAAATGAGGAGATTACATCAATTCAAAAAATTTATTGTCACCTAATAGACGTCTATTGCCCCCAAATATGGATATTAATACTCGATTTCTGTGTTGTACACTCAATTACTTTTTTGTTCTTCTAAAAAAATGACTTTTTGTTATATAATCAAACCTGCAATGTTTGAAAAAAAAAATTGATCTAGGCACCCATCTCTTCCCAGACGGCCACGAGCTTACGATCTCCGCCTTCATCTCCCTTATCTTGCTGACGACTGCGGCATATAGAACACTATCAATGGATTCATTTGGATTCAGGTTTGCATCTTCTGGATGTGATAGTTGATGGCGTACTAACCTTCCACTTCCACTTCCATTTTCTGTACTTACCCAATCTAGCTGGTCGGAAATTGGGTGCTAGAAAATTGGCAACTCTAATCTAGGGTCTGGGCTCCAAGACAAAACCCCTTCTTCTTTCATCCCGAGCGCACTTCCTATTCCCAATGCACAGGCGAGGCATGGTCTTCGGCCACCGTCTCGCCTCCGTGGCTCGGATATGTGACAGGTTACGGCTATTGGAGTCATCGTCGTCAAATTGAGGCCAGCTAAGCTGGACTTGATCGAGAACCAGGGAGAAATCCGAAAATGGAAGAGAGAGAGAGAGAGAGCAAGGGGGCGGCCTCGTCATTGTCCGTCGGCTGCGTCCATGGTGGTGACTTTGACGCAGGAGAAGCGCTCGAGAGAGGAGAAGAAGGCGGAGGAGACGGAGGTGTTGATCGGCCAGTGAGGATGACGAGGAAGGTGGTGACGTAGATTCAGGCGAACAGAGGAGATGCCAGAGGCCGCCGGTGTCGACTTCTAGCCTGAAGTCGATGTGAAGACAGAGAGAGACAGAGAGAGATTGATAATGAGTGGCATAAAATGTAGTTTATTAACTAGATTAAGGGCAAAGTTGTCATTTTATGTTAAATAGGGCTAGTGGGAATAAAAATTTGTTACTGGGGTAAGTGGGATAATTTTGGCTCATTTTGGTGATTTGGGTCAAGGATCCAAAAAAGAATGGCAAATTAGATATATAAAAAAAACAAAAGAAAAGAAAAAAAGAAGAAGATAAACTATTAATTATAGACATAAACTCTATATGGAAGGTTTGCTTATGTAGAGAGTGGGTGTAAATTGAAAAAAGAAAAGAAAATATCTATGGGTTTTTCCCAATAGAAACATATATGTTTGGGTTTATATCTAATTTTCTCAAATTTAAATTACCATTTTTTTGTTTGACTACATTGTTATGCTATTGAATTTTAATGAACTGAGTACTTATATAATGACTAAATATAAGAAAATATAAGAATGGGTGCGTCTATTGCCACCCTACAATTTTCTTAGTTTACCCTACAAACATTTAAGTTATTGAAAGACTATATTACTCAAGTGTAAAATGACTACTAAGTACATTAATTTTCTAAAATCCAAATTTGTAGGAAAAATAAATAAATAACCAATGAATTAAATAGAAAGATTACTTAATTTCTCATTAGGTAACATTAATCTTCATCTTCTCCACCCAAATTTGCATTTATTACTATTTTTTTGTCATTTTGTTATCTTTTCATCATGAATTCGTTATTTAATTCACAAAATCATTAATGTTAACTACATCAAAAATTTTGCAATACCTTTTGTGAACACTGAAAGAAAAAATTTAAAACACGCAAGAAAAATCTCAATATCTTCTTCATTGCTCATAGTTGCTGACTAACTAATATTTTGACATAGATTGAAGTAGATGAACATTTAAGCAGAAATAAAAAATTAAAAAAATGGAAGTAAATTAGATTATAATTTTGTTAGGAAACTTTAATATATTATAGTTCTTTTATTGGTATAAATTAAATGTGAGATTATCATTAGAAAAAAATCTCTTTTAATTGGATATGTCATATAATGATATTCTTGGAAATAGAAATGGGTTACACAAGTAGATTTAATAATTGAAATTAAAATGTAGGGTGTAATGAGCAAGTATGGTGAACAAAGAAAATGGTAGGATGGAAATAGTCACACCCTATAAGAATTTATGTGAGCATCGTCTGCCTCATTTTTTGATTAGCCTTGAGTTCCCCAAATCTAAATCTCAGGCCAGCTCTAAATTCAAAATCTGTTAATGCATAAAAGTTCTTAAGGATCCCGAATTCCCGATGAAACAATTGCAAGACACCTTAACTCCAAGTCTCCAAACTTCTTTAGCAATTACAAAACTCCGTGCATGGCAACCTAATCGTAGGTCCTCGATAACGTATTGCTCGACCTTGAGCAAACACACCATGATACGATGGCACCACAGCCACCACATGATGCAAGAATAATTTTATAGATGGTTTGAGAACTACCTGATCCCTTATTCCTAGTATTGTTCTTTGAAAACAGTTACTAAACATCATATGCTTTTATGGCAATCAGGAGCAATACTGTCCGGAAAACATTATAAGAACTAAGAAGTCTACACTTATTGCACTAGATTTGTTCAAAAAAAAAAAAATCATGATTGAGTGGCTTTCAAGTTTGTGTATTGAACTGACCCTTTCTCTTGGCGTTGGCAAAATTGTTTCCCCTTTTAGTGGTTGTGATCTTGCTGCATCACATTAAAGAGCATGGGTGTTAGTCACAAAAATCTTATTTCCTTATCAAAAAACGAGTCAGTGGTGTCAAGGGTTTATGATGACTTCGATTTGGACTAATGGTTTTTATTTATTTATTTATTTTTGAATGAGTGAAATTCCATAAAAAGTATGGAGGCCTGAGCTAAGTTCATAGTTTAGTTTTTAATTAACAATAAAGTTCTATAAAAAGTACTAATTGAATCAGACAATATGTGAAACTACTTAGATAACGTCTCTTATTATCACGTTTCAAATATGCGTAATATTGTTAGCTGTTAATACACTCGTCTTTTCAATGAAAACAACATTTCACCACACAAATCAAATACCCTCTACAAGATGAAAAGATTTTTTCTAGAAGAAGAAAAATGATTGAAAGTCAGAAACGACCAGGAAGTCAAGCACCGAACACACGCGACATAAATAAGTAGCTTCTATTGGGGGCTGGGTCAACAAAATCAATAAAGCACGTGCATCATTACCTCAGATTTTTTTTTTTTTTTTTCAAATATACACATACTGAAGGGTACCACTTCCATAAATACAACTCGCAACAAATGCGTTACTAATCGGAATCCGTTAGCTTGATCTGAATTTCGTTTCAAAAACTCGTCGGAAAACCGCTTAATTTCCCCGCCTGTATTAGTAAACCGGCCCCCAAAACCACCACCATTGCAAGCTGCCTTTTCACTGCTCACACTTGGGCACTTATATAAATCCTCTCTCTCTCTCTCTCTCTCTCTCTCTCTTGAAAACCACATGATTGCAGCTACTTCTCCTCTCAACTCCGCATCCCCGATCCCCGCCCCGAACCCGACCCGAACCCGCCGCCCTCGCCTGCTCCGCCTAGGGTTTCCTTCCTTCTCCGAGCCAAAGCTCTGTGCGACGCGGCCCAGGATGGACTTACTGCACAGAATCGTAGGCGGAGGCTGCTTCCGGGGATCCACGCGCCAGGGGCTGAAGGTCGAGATTGATAGCGGCGGCGAGGATATCTTTGATGCCGCCGCCGCCGCCAACAACGGCGTTCCCGAACATCTCGTCGTCATGGTCAATGGAATTATTGGCAGGTACGACTACGACTACGACTTCTCAATTTTAATTACTGAGCTAAATTTATCTGCGCGTTAAAAATTACAGTTATGCTTGATTATATGATCTGGTAGAAATGATTGCATTGGGAACTGTGGTTAGATTGAAATGAAGCGCTGTGTAGGTTGGTTTATATGGTTTACTGTATTGGACTGTGATACAAATCGAGTTCAAAGGGTGTTGAGTTCGATTTCGGCTTATTTTAGCTTGGCTTGTGAAAGAAGTAAATCATTTCCAAGCAACATATTAAGGCTGTAAAAATGTAACGAAAGCTTAAAGTTTCGTGTGCTTGATTCATAAAGTTGGGGAATAGTTTGAATTTTGTTTATGTTAAAACAACACCTGATTGTTTTTAACCTGGCTCGTCCGTTTGAGCTTGGGCTGCAACTCTGTAAGGCTTGTAGTGGTTAATTTCTCAGTTTAACTGGGAAGGGGAGATTAAATAACTAGCTTGAATGTTTGGACCAGCATTTTAGTTTTTGTGTCCTTTGTTTGTTTTCTGCAGTTGAATCTTTTTGTTATTGGTTACATGGTTTTTCATTATTTCGTTACCTTTATATCCTGTATTATTATGTTGAGTGAGTCCAGCTTTGATACAAATCAACCATGCTTAAATTTGGAAACAGACTGTTATGCAAACCCAAGCTCGAATGAAGCTTAAGCTCATTGTTAAGTCAAGCCAAGTCTAAGATCCCTATATGTCTCATCCTTAAGATCCCTATATGTCTCATCCTTAAGATACTTTTGCAGCCTTATCTCTTCTGCCAATCTGTGATTTCAAAAATTTTCCTTACTCTTCAAGTCTATTTTGTTTTGTCAATTTGAGCGTTTGATTTTTTTCCTTTGCTTTCTAGTGATTTTGTTTGTCGTTGTGTCAAGATATCTGCATTTCATTGACGTTCTCTATCCATGATGTCAGTGCTTCAGATTGGAGATATGCTGCAGATCAGTTTGTGAAAAAGCTTCCTGATAAAGTAATTGTGCACCGTGAGTGTTTCTTGCTACTTATGCTGTTCTCTTTACATGTGCATCAATGTTTCTTCATATATAATATCAATAGGTTAAGCCTGAGTATGTATACAAGAATCCTAGAATAAACATGACTATAAAGATGTTTAAGAACTCTTTCCAAGTTTGCTGAATCTGAACGACATTATTCATCTAGTAGTTACTTATATGTGTGTCTGTGTATTGTGTGTGTGTGTTTGTGCGCGCATGTGTTGGGGGGGGGCCTCTGCATGCGTGTGTACAGAAGAGGCCGGTTCTAGAGAGGACCTCCTTACTTTAAGAATTTGAGGATGTTCACTATTTTACACTAGTGTTTGACTTAATTCAATGATTTCTACCGTTGATCCTTTACATTCCTATGCAAGAACATATATAGGCGAACCTGGTTATGGTTGTTGGGTTTTATTGAGTTGCACTCCTGAAATACAAGGTTGTGTGAAACATTTCATTATCTACTATAGGCAGAGCTGCAGACCTGATACTTGAATACTGCATCTCATCCTTGGTCTTCCTCTCTCTTTTCACGGTTTTTTTTTTTCTATTCCTTTTTCCAATGTCTCTCTGCTGGTTCTACATCAGTCATTCAAAAAATTAAACTGCCAAAGTCCCTCTAGATGTGATATCTTTTAATTAATGCTCCAAAAGCTGAAGATAGAGTGTGTGTGTGTGTGTGTTTTTTTTTGTTTTTTTCCCTGCAATTGTACAATAGGAATTATAGTCTTTTCCAGAATACTTGTATGCTTCTAACTTGGTATTTTGTCAGCAGGCAGTGAATGTAACTCTTCTAGATTGACATTTGATGGAGTTGACTTGATGGGTGAGAGGCTAGCTGATGAGGTATAGTTATATCAATTCACATGCCTTAGTATAGCATACCTTTGTTTATGAGACTGTCCTAACATGGGTGGTTTTAAGTGAGAATAGAAAATTTTGGTACTCCCCAGTAGAAGAAAAAAGCTAAGATAAAGATCAATGTTAGAATTTTTTTTTTTTTTTTTTGAATTTTGGAGTATATCTTGAATTCTAGAATTATATGCTAAGCAGGTATTAGCTGTTGTCAGAAAAAGGTCAGAGGTGCGGAAAATTTCCTTTGTCGCTCACTCTTTGGGGGGGTTGGTTGCAAGGTATGCTATCGGGAGGCTGTACGAACCTTTTCCAAAACCCGAACCCTCAGGTGATAATGGTAATTGCTTAATTGAAGGGAATACAAATAATTTGACACAATCCCTTGACCAGCCTCACCAAGGTACGATTGCTGGATTACAAGCTATGAATTTTATAACGGTTGCAACACCACATCTTGGCTCAAGGGGAAATAAACAGGTAGGTCAAGGAAATTGTATCTGCTATTGCTAAAGAAATTTGAGCATTTGTGAATATACTTCTGCATGTTAGCACATTTAAATGGAGAACTATTTTATTTGAACTCTGGAGTATGTGCCTCTTTATTGCTCATTAAGTATTCATTAATTGTTTAAATTGCAGTTTATAATTGAAAAATGGAGATAATATATGTTAATAGTTAAACTTCTGATATTAAGATTCTATGCTGGGTTTGATTACTGATATAGTGAGTACTAAATCATGTAGTATTGACAAGAGGTCCACTTATTGTAGAATTTCTAATGTTTTTGATACTTGTAATTGTGGGAAATCTTTGTGCAATACTATCATACACCTCTACTGCTGAATAATTTTTGCAAACTTCTCGTGAACTAAAAATTGCGTTGTACTGTTGTTATTGACCAAATAAGATGAAAGAAAAATAAGATCTGTGTTGTTAACTTTGTTTCTGCAGCTCCCATTTCTCTGTGGTCTTCCCTTTCTTGAAAGAAGAGCTTCTCAAGCTGCCCACTTTATTGTGGGGAGATCCGGGAAGCATCTCTTCCTAACAGATAAAGACGATAGCAAACCTCCCCTTCTTCTTCGAATGGTTAATGACTCTGATGACCTGAAATTCGTGTTAGTATTAATATCACTGCAAATCCTTATTATTTCATATACATTGAATTATAATTAGTAATATATGGTAATACAACCTTTTTTGGTCTTTTATAGGTCAGCATTACGTGCATTTAAGCGTCGTGTGGCATATGCTAATGCAAATTTTGATCGTATCCTTCACTGGGTTTATCTTGCTTTTAAAATATTGATATCTCTCTTATATATTTTGTTACATATTTATTGTCTTAGAACCGTGAAAATCTTGTTTATGTTCACTTATTTTTAAGATATGGTTGGTTGGAGAACATCATCGATTCGACGTCAACATGAACTTCCGAAGGTAAAGCTTGCTTCTTATACTCTTTATTTCAGTTCGGCGTCAACATTTTTTTCTAGTACTGTTCCTAACTCTGATATTTTATTTTGTCCATTTTCATTTGCAGTCCAATCTACTTGTAACAGATGAGAAATATCCACATATTGTACATGTGAAGCAAGAAACTTTTGATGATATTCATAATAATGCATCTTCAGCTGCTGAAAACCAAAATATCGACTTGGAAGGTTTGTCAAACTGTTTCCTTGCCGAGTTGTGTTTAATTGGGCTTTGGCCCAGATGTTGAGGATGGTGTGGGCACTGGGTAAATCCCATGTTTAAGTCTTTCAAATATTATAAGGTCATAAATGTTCAATTAGTGTGGATTCAACAGTGTGAAAGTTGACCTAGTTATCACTTTTCCATTTTCATGAATTACTAAAATAGCTATCAAACACACACATAGGACAGTTGCGGTGCTTTCTTGTCTCTGTTTTAACATATACACATACTTGACTTAAGCTCCTTATCTACATGGCGCACACACTCATATTAGTGGAAAGTTCATGAAACAAATTTATCTTGCCTCATATTCTCTTTTACACCGTAATTTATTTAAGGATTTTTTCTTAAAATTGGAGATAAATCAAGAGATAGAAATGGGCAAAATATTATTGGACTATGGAGAAGGGAAAGTACTTGGATCCTCTGCTTGGATGTGCTTGAAGCAATCCTAACTTTGTATCACAATCCCAATGGTTTTAAATCCATGGTTGTAACTCGTAACCCGCAGACAACGAAAAAAAATATTGTTGTTTCTTCTGCTCACTTATCTTTTGGAAACTTAGAAAAAAAAACCCAAAAAATGAAGCTTCTATTAGGAAAAATCCATTTCTATATTTTCTTTTAATCTACACCCATTCATATAATTAAACCTTCCTTATAGGTTTTAAGTCTATAATTATGATTTTTCTTGTTTTTTTTAGTTTGACTATTTTACCATTCTGATTGAATAAGTAAAATATTCCTCAAATATAGCTGACTTTAGTAAAATATTCATTTCACCTCATTTACCGGAAATGAAATAGAATAATTCAACACCCTTGTCATTAACTTTCACTTGCTAATTTTGGTATTTCTAGATGAACTATAAGCCTAACTGTATAATTTTTCCTATCATACGTACATGTGTTAAATATCATGTGATCTTTAACATAAGCAAATGATTTAGGTACCTATCATTTCGGAGTTCACAATTTGTACCTATCAATCAGAGAATAACTTAGGTAGAATGAACCATAGGTAAAATTGCATAATTTTGTCTATCATTCAGGTGTTAAACATCGTGTGGGTTTTAACATAAGCAAATGATTTAGGTACCTATCATTCAGGGAGTTCACAATTTGTATCTAAATCATTCAGAGAATGACTTAGGCACTGATAATTTCAGCTTTTGAATGTGGAGATTACATAACCTCCAACCCAGGTACTGATTTTAATTTTGCTAGAATCAAGAGTTGATTAATTCTGGGCGATGTCTTTGTGTAACCGTTTCAAGACTTGCATTTGCAGAAAGTTTGGGGATGGTGGCAGATTTAGTCATTCTTAACAACAATGGGTTTTAATATTTATCCTATTTAATAAGTTTTTTTTTTTTAGATAAACCTAATTAATAGGTTTGGGTGTATATTAAAACAATCTTATAGATGGGTTTAATCTAAAAGGTGTGTGTGAATTTGGGTGTAGAATCAAATTCCCCTTTGGTTTATCAATACATGGCTAGGACTAAAGTGAAGCACATCCAAGCACACAAAATCTGAAAACATAATCCAACACCAACAATTATGGGAAAATTTGATGGATTGAAAAAGACAGAGATGGTCAGCAATACTGTGGAATGTGCAGATATGAAAAAAAAAAAAAAAAAAAGGGAGAAAGAGGAGTGCTCATTGCGATGACTGTAATCATTCTAACCTTGTTCTGATAACAACTTTCTATTTTTAGTATTTTGGGTCTTTATGCCATGAGAAAGATGGTCAGCAATACAGTGGAACATGCAGATATGAAAAAACAAGAAAGATGATTGCTCATTGCGATGACTGCAATCATTCTAACCTTGTTCTGATAACAACTTTCTAGATTTAGTATTTTGGGTCTTTATGCCATTAGAATGATCTACTTTCACTGACCATTTTCAACCTGAATTCGGAGACCCAGAGTTGCATTAGTGCAGCATTCCTAATAATTAATTTTCCTTCTCAAGTTGTCTTGTGTTCATAACTTCATATATTAAAATCCATCTCTAATATACTTTTACTTACTTTCCTTTCCTGTGTGCAGAGGAGATGATCAGAGGTCTCACTCAAATACCATGGGAACGTGTAGATGTCAGCTTTCAAAAGAGCCGACAAAGATACATTGCTCATAATACCATTCAGGCAAGTTTGGTTATATTGCCATGGATTTTATATGATTTTGTATCAAACTATAAATTTTATGAATACCACCTAAAATTTTGCCTGCGTCAGTTTGCCTCGTGCTGTCTCCTGATCTTCATTTTTTGAAACAAAAATGGTTCTTGTTGTCAAATCCATAATATTTTCTGTTAAAATAACTATGTGCCAAGTATATTGTATACAGGACTGTTTTGTTTTGTGTTTTTTTTTTTAAGGATATTGTTGTTTTACACTTGAAGTATGAATTCGAAAGAAACGAAAAAAAAAAAACATCCAAGTTTATTCCCTTTATCTCTTCTATTTAGTAAAACAGGGCACATGGCTTCCATGGCCTTAGGATGCTTCATGAAGCACCCGAACAAAGCAAAATAAATGTGCCATTGAAGCACTCAAGGACTATATGACAATGGAAACAGCAATCCTGGTTGCCATGGCAGGCAGACCTTTTTTCTCATATAAATATAATTTGCTTGTCAACATCTTTAACAAAAAAAATCCAACAAATCTTTTGACCGAAGGACTATTTTAGTAGCGAAATGAAGTCCAGGAGGGTGGTGATTTGAGTCAAATTGGCACAGGGACCAAAGTGAAATATGGATCAGTTCTAAAACATGTGTATAATTTACTCGGACCCATTGTTTGCATGTCACTTTAATAAAATAAAAAAAATAAATAAATAACTGTGCTGAACATCTATATGTTAAAAGGTCCAGATTCTGATCTTGTTTCTGAAGATGAGTGCATTTTAACTTTGAGCTGATCTATAGGCAGACTATTACAATAACATTATATCTGATGTTAAGATCGGTTATGACCTTAAGGTATGCAATTTTCAGTACAGTGAACTATAGAAATAGTAAGGATCTACTTTTCATCAAGAAACTTCATCTTTTGCATATTTGCTTTCTTACATATATTACTTTTTCATGCTTACAGGTCAAAAGGTATTGGTTGAATTCTGATGGTGCTGATGTGGTTTACCATATTATAGATTACTTCCTTCTCTAAGGCTTTTATAAGTTTTATTTTTTAGGAATAGGTGATTGAGCAATGGATTAGACTGTTACGTGATCATTATCATCATTTTTAAAGTTTATCATCGTACATTATACCGATGATGTTGTGATGTATCATATGTATATTTGATATCAAATGTAAATTCATTCATTATTTGTAAGCCATTTCCCAGTTGATAGTCTCTGCATTAATGCTTTTGTTTTGTAATGAAACCCTCATTCTCTTCAGTTCTGTAAATAATTTGAAAAAATAGAGTTGATTAATCTGGGTTTATGCGGGACTTCATTTGATCTCGTTGGCCTTGAAATATTCAACAACAATCAAGTCAAATGGGGAACTGCATCAAATGAAGCCTAAAGACTGGCCTTGTTCTTCAAAGTATTTCGGTTAAACGAGAGAGTGGCGAAATGAAAGGTTTCTCCTCTTGAATATGTAGTATGTTTAGGCTGTGGGATTCAGGACTGGAGGCCTGTGGTGTGGCGTCTGGGCCAAGAAACAGTAGTCTGGCTTCGACTTTTGGACTGAGGTTTTAAGGTCCGACCGCAAAGCCTAAGGACCTAAGGCTTTTGTCCCAGTTGCTTGGGGTGTAGGCTTAAGGTCAAAAGGCTTTGTTGTCTTTGCTTCAGGATTTAGACTCGAGCTCTGAACTTGGAGGTAACCTGAAGTTGTGTAGGGACAAGGGCCCATGTGTGAGGTTCGAGATTGGAGATTTAGGGTTAGGGTTTTAAGTATTGCGAATCCATTACTTTGGTTCAGGTCCTGTTCTCCAAGCTCAGGAGTGTAGGCTTGAGTTCGAAGGCTTGGTTGTCTCGGGATGAAGTTTGAGATTCGAGCTCTACGCTTGGAGTGAAAACCACATAGCCCTGTCTGAGGAAACACTTGAGCTTAGGGTTCAACCATTAGGGTGACAGGGCTGTTGTTCAATGCTTGAGCTTAGGTCTTCAGCCACTGGGCCAGGTTAGGTTTTGCGGGCTCAAGCTCTATACATTACGCTAGGAACATGACGTTCGTATCAATGCCTCGAGGTTTGATGCTTACACCTGGTGTTCGAAACTCAGGACCAAGGGCTGATGGAGTTTCGGCTCAGGGCCAGTGTAATGAAAGACTTTACTAACTTCTTACCATTAATATATACCCTCTCCTTTGCTTTTCCGGGAATTTTCACAGTACATCAATGCACCAATACATCAAGTAGACTTGGCTCGATTTGATGTAGAAATAGAGTATTCTCAAACTGTTTACAATACATGGTGCCAGTACACCTTCGAATTGAACTACTTGATGTATCTGTACTGTAGACGAACCCTTGTTTCTCACTTTTCTGGTTCTTATGTTACTACAAGGTCTAGGAACTAATTTATTGTTGAAGTCTACAGATTGTATAGTGGTCAAGATTAACCTTTCAAATTTCAGAATAGAAGTAAATAACTCAATCGTAACTTTGTTACTGTCTTTTAACCTAACGTCTTATTAGCTTATGCTTTGCATAACATAATAATGATCACTAGGATACCTTAAAGATAAGTGACTGGATTCCATTTTCGCTACCATGAGTTCTGTACTTGTATTAACATTAGTAATTACACACTAGAAACCAACCCCAATAGTGAGTTGTGAGGGCTTCTACTGCTGTTTGGTGTGTAAGTAGTGTAATAGATGCTCACATATTATGATAAGTTTTCCCAGTATCCAGATTAAAGCTTAATTTGCAATCTGATTTAATTTATGTCAAGATAGTTTTAGTTCTTCTGACACTTACTGCACACTGTGCATCAAATAGAATCTTGCCAATAAGTTCAGTATCTGATAGCTATTTACAAAAATGGCCATCCATTCAGGAAATAGTGATGTTGGTTTAAAAGTATGATTTGTTACGCTGAACTAGCTTAAGCTATTGAGTTGGATAATTTCAGAACAGTTTTGCATTGGAGCTAGAAAATGATTTTATGGTTTTAGGAAAAGGTTTAAATCTACTCTGGGAAAGCAAAGCAAAGAAATTTGCTTGGCATGCTTTGTACACTGAAAATTGCAATGGCGAATGAACAAACCTCTAATTTTAAATCTTTGAATATTTGGCTGGGAAAATTTTAAACATTTAAAGTAGTCTTCTATAATCAGAATCTTTTGTGTAGCAATCTGTAAGAAAGCCTTACCTTTGCTAAGTTCTGTAACCTTCTAAGAATTTAATGCATGCAAGAGTTGGTCTTATTTGATGTGTTTCACCATCTGTCCTTGAGAAAGTAGGAAACTCTGAAATGTGGTTCGGGAATTTGAATGCCACATGATAGACAACTTGCTGAACTACCATAAGCTATTGAATTGGTGGATTGAAAAATATTTTCTGGCTTCATGTTAGGAGTGAAAGATAAATCTTCCTATCAATAGTACAATGAAAATTCAGAATGGTGAATATCCAACTTTATCTTTGGATAGTTATTTTCTCTCCAGTAACAAATGGAACATGTTAAAATCAACATACAGTAAACTTTGAAGCAAGTAAAAAGCTTTCCTCTTCTTTCGACCAGCAAGCATTTGAAAAAACAGGTTCTTTTTTGGCATTGTAGTCTATAAGCATGCCTTGCATGCTTAATAATGTTTACTTCTCTACATACACATCATCCTTTTGGATTCATCAGACTTGGCCTTGAGACAAAAGAAACTGATCAAGAAGATGAATAACCACGGTGATCATCGATTCTCGTGGATTTTGTCTTCTCGGACCTGCATATAATAATTAAAACATAACTAGTCAGCCATCTGAAGAAATACATATTATATACTGACACTGAACATTGCAAAAACCATTTTGATTTACCCTTCACTTTCTTGAATACTTTTGCTTTCGATGTGGTCTACCTCAGACTCTTGCATTTGTGATGAATCACCTGATTCCTCTGTCAGCTGACTTGTTAGACTCTTACAGAACTGGTCATTTTGAATACATTGTTATTTCAGTAAGTAAGCAATTGTGAATATACATGCATAATTAGCTCAAATTAATTCAGTCATTACATACTTCATTGTATGGTCCAAGCTCCCCTGCGGATCTTGATATTTCTACAACACAATGTGCGGGAGCCACTTCGATCACCTGCCATTTTTCACTGAGTAGGTGAGGAATTGAGAAATCAAAATCATTCACCAAGAATTCAGAAAAGTGTAAGAATGTTAGTCACCTCTGCTGACATATCAATATATGATCTACAACATCTAGTCATCCCTTGTTTCGCATGCATTTTGATCTGATGAAAAGAAGCCTTTAGCTTAGAGGAATTGTTGAAAATTGAAAAATACAAACAAAATGACGCAAGAATTAATTTGAAGTTTCTGTACCTTAAAGTTGTTTGTTCTTGCTACTGAAAGACTCACATCCATTGCAGCAGCTTCTATTTTCTTCATGGTTTCATTGATTGTGTGCTGGGATCCAAGCCTTATTATCTGCTTATTGTTATTCTGAATCAAGGTTAAAGTTCACCATTATTCACTAGCAATTAAAGCTGGGTAGTATGGCGAATTTGTTTCTTAATTATAAACTTGCCTGTTCCTCAAAAAGACCTGATAAATCCAGATCATTTGACATGGCTATCAATTGGAAAGCATTTATAAAACTTGATGATTTGGGAATTTTGGTCTCCTTGACATTTTCCTGCAATAAAAATAATAACAATGATTTAAAATCAGATGTTTGGTTTAAGAGTTAGATATTAGTCTGTTTTCTGTGATACAAGTTTTTGAGCTTTTTACCTCGATTGACTCAAATGCAGCATTGACATCATCTAAATAGATTTTCTCGTCAATATCATTTCCGCATGTAGATACGTAATCCTTTTGGAACCATTCATTTTCGATAATTTCTGGTATTGTTAGTCGCTGCAGTGAAAAAATGTATTCATGAGACTGCGCAAGTGTAAACATAATTATGAGAGATGTGGTATAGGATTAGAATATTGCTCGAGAGCATGTTGGAGCTATACCCTTTTGGGATTCGGATCAAATATTCCTGAGATCAGCTTCTTTTGGCTTTCCGTAAACCAATGTGGAAATCTATATTCTGCTCTGGATATCTATGCATATGAGCAACAGTTTTCAGATACAGGAATTTATGGTAATTGAAATGATTGAATTGCTAATAAGATCAATGCTTTTAATTATACCTTTTTGTACAAATTCATCAGGCTAGAGTCATCAAATGGCAGATGACCAGCAAGTAATTCAAAAAGAATCACTCCACAAGACCAAACATCTGCAGCTGCTCCATCATAGCCCTTATTTACAAGTAGCTGTTGATGAATACATGAAAGCATCACGAGTGTGATCAAAAGAAATTTAGGTATGATGTTTGTATTTTAAAATATATGCTCTATCATTTTAAGCTGACAATTTTTCTCTCTGTACACAATTTAACTCGATAAAATATACTTGAGCAGCAACATACCTCAGGACCTACATAGCTTGGAGAACCACATTTAGTTGACAACAAGTCACCAGGCTGTTGATATCAAAATTTCAGCCAAGCAGCCATTTAAATTGTCAGATTTTTTTTTTTTGAACCAATCATAATATATAATAATGGCACAAGAACATAAAATTTTTATGGAAAGTACGCCTACCTTACGCAATGCGCTAAGTCCAAAATCAGATATTTTGAGGTCTCCATTACTGGTCAAAAGCAAGTTTTCTGGCTGCAAAAGATTCAATATATTTTCAGTAAGAGAATGAACTCATGAAAGATTCATGTCGTCGTGCTCTAGTTAATTTGATTACTGACCTTTAGATCTCTGTGATATACACCTTTGTTGTGACAGTAGTCCACTGCATCTATCAATTGCTGAAAAAGCTTTCTTGCCTCCCCTTCACTTAATGTTTTGGAATACAACTAATCAAAAATTTAAACACAATCAGAAAATTTTACTACATGTGTTAGCTACAAATCAAAATGAAGGTTAGGTGAGTCTCACCAATTTGTCTGAGAGTTGTCCCCCAGATACATATTCCATTGCTATGTAGATTTTTGTCTTTGTACCAATAACCTGTATATAAAGTCAGACACTCTCAGTTCCAGAAAAATTGAATTAAAAATATATATATATATATATATATATATATATATATATATATGTTCTGCCAAAAATCTTCAACTGCTAGAGATGTGTACCTCATGTATGCGCACAATGTTGGAGTGATTTAGAAGCTTCATTGTTCTAATTTCTCTCTGCACCTGAAAATTGATCGACGGAAAATATCAATAACCGTTTTCTGTTTCTCCTTGAATTAGTAGTACTAGTCCCAGAAAATACAGAGTACAAAAACAAATCAAGGATTTGGAAATCTTGCCTGATTCATGAGATTGGTTGCCATGACCATATGCTTATCGAGGATCTTGATGGCAACATACTTTCCATTGGTGCTGTCGAGCGCCAGCTTCACCTTGGCAAAAGTACCTTCTCCGATCGTCCGCCCCAACTGGTACTTGCCTATGTTGTTGGCAAATCCCATTTTCCCGAACTGACAAATTTCTTTGTTTATGCTTCTCCAAACAACCGGTTCTTCTTTCCGAAGGTATATCCAGTCCAACTATATACCTTGCAGATGTTTCTTATTATCTGCTGGCTGTTTAAAATCTTGTTCGGATATGAAAAACATCCGGTCGGATTTGGGAATTAACTTGTGTTTATTTGTAGCTGCCATGTTTCTGGTATTCTTGGCTAATATGGTTCTGAGGGTCGCATTGAAATGGAGGGTATTTGAAATCTAAGTGCTTGGACTATATCATTTTTATTTTGTGTGTATGAGAGAGAGAGAGAGAGAGAGAGAGAGTTAGTTTTGCATGGAAGACATGAAGCAGTAGTGAATGACCAAGTAGCTGTTTGGCTAGTTGGTATGATCGTGGGAACGCGAGTTTGAAGTTGAATGGAAGGTAGCCGTTGATGTCGATGGGGTGGCCGGCTATGATCCAATTTCTTCTGGCTATGCTTATTATGCTTGATCAAATTAATCGAAAGGTCTCCTGATTATATATTCTTTTTATGTTGACATTATGTTCATGCTCAACATTAAGCCCCTCAAAATTACGTTTTCAGAGAGGAGGTCATGGTATGCGTAAGCGAGAAAAATACTCTTTGTTCCAATAAGTGAACATCTTTATCCAAACTCTTTTATACTTACACAAAATTTACATTGTAATCACTCTATAAAGATCATATTCAAAAGAAAAGAAAAATTAATTAATTGGAATATTATCTTGTTCTTCAAAATGATGAGATAAATAGATTCTTCTGACAAAAATTAACTTTATTAAAATAAATAAATGTCACTTATCCTATATAGTTGAATGATTATTGAATTGATTTTATAGAATATCTATAAAGACAAGTTTTCAGAAAATCAACCTTTTTTTTTTAAATGACACTAGATATGGATTTGTGAAAGGATTAGTCCAAACTTATTGGACAATTCTATTACCACAATTTGTTTACCTAGATATTTGACAGATGGATTATTCTTCTTTTTTTTGGGTGGGTGGCATGAGAATTAGACTTGGTCACCTGGCTAGCAAGTCAAAGCTATCTAACCAATAACGTTTGTGACTTTGTACTACGGTACTACCAACCACTTATGAATCACCGCCCATTCTCCGTTTTGATTTGTGCGCGTGAATCAGACTTTTCTTGTGGAGGAACATGTGATCAAATTTAATTTTAACCATTTGCATGGTAGGGGACTTCTTCTTGGACGGTGCAGAACTGCATACCCCTGTAGCAGTATAGCCTCTTGAATAATTCGTATCGAAGAGCCGAAAAATTAGATGGTATACAAAACTTTTTTTTTTTTTCGACTAGGATGGTATACGAAACATTGCTCAAGAGGTTAATGGTCTTAGATACTTTTCAGTTTTTTAAACTAGTTTTTTTTTCCTTTCCTTTTTTTTAATAAAACAAAGGAGATCAAATATTTGATCTAACATAATCCTAAATCAATTATTCGCCATGTCTCACTACTTGGGCGCTCCAATGACTTGAACTAAAGTCGACTTCGTATCACTATTATCATCCAAGACGAGTAGATTTGGCCAATTTCGCAATGCAAGTGACCGAAAATTGGAGCTAGAAGATCGCACACTAAAAAACCTGCGCCTTAAAGCCTAAATTACAGAAAAGCGTATGCCTATAGTGTCGTCAAACAATAGACCCACACTAACACATAGGTACGCCCGGCCAGAAATAAGGCTGTTCCATCACGGAAACACAACTTGTTCTGAAAGAGGCAAGACGAAACATGCAAATAAATATCAGCTACAATTCTTTCAAAGAACCCTGCAAAATATTAATAGCAGACAACGTATATGTAAACACGGGTTAATTTCACGCTTTAATGTTTGATCTTGTAAACTCTGATTACCTGAGGAGTTTTCATATTTAATTATAGTCTTTTCTTATTAAATAAAAAAATAAAATTAGTGTACATGTAAGCCCATGTAATCGATCATGTGCCATTACAGATGGATCGCGTATAAAAGTAGATATAATTTGATTGAAATAATGAACGGAACATGTTGCATGCGTAAGATCCAACTCTAGATCCGCTAACAACCCGATTAAGCAATAGAATGCTTATAATAGGTAAAGTTGCAAACCAAATCACTTTTGTATAAATGTTCTTATCACCTTGATTAATTGGTCCAATTCTAAATTTAAGCAATATCTGTGCGGCGATTGGACTAATTAAAAGCAGTGCTTATCATGTTTGAATTAATTATTGGATTAACTACTAATTTATTCTTCTTCAGTTGCTATCTTGTTGATCTGCCAGCTATGTACAACCACTAATCAGGTCAAACAGAAGCATTTTTCTCTTACTACAAAGGGTTCACGTGGATCATGTGCAAAAGTTCAATGAGAACAAACAATGTGTGCGCTCTGCTAGGGTTGTATGACAAACGCACTTATACAAGATTATCGTCAAAAATAAATAGTTAAATCTAATATTTAAAAATTTAAATATTTCGTGTTAGATGATGTATGTAATGATCTACAGTAGCATAAAAAAAATATTTGTTTGGATGTTACATTTTTTTATTATTCTTCCAATAAAGTTGGGACATTGATTCGGTAGTAAGCATCAAAGTCCATGGAAGTTAATCGGCCAATCTCATTCAAAGCATACGCGCTTATATAAAATTTGTAGGAGACTTGGAAGAGTTGGTTTGTCTTCGAATTCAAGGACCACAAGCAGAAGCCAAATTTTCTAGACTAAAGGTTTGCGTAATCTCGTCACTAATTGTCCTATTAATTTACATGCATTTCTCTTTCGATTACTTGTATAATTACGCTAGAGGACATAAAGATATCCATTGAACTCCTCAATTGGAAGTCCTTTGGAACATAACAGAATTAAACGAAGTCGTGATACATTTGTTGGGGAATGATCGATGAGAGCGCACCTAGCCGACTTAGGCAAGGCTTCTAGCGCCATGACCACCTAGTCGTCTATTTTCAAGTAATAGCAGCTGTTCCTTGAACTTTCTAACTATAATTATGTTAGTCCATTCTTTTTTTAATTAATTTCATCAATAATGCCCGTATACATATCAATTAGATCAGTTAACCGCTAACATGGCACTATATGGACCTCTCGCTGATGATGTAGCAAGTATTGTGATGTCTTAGGCAGCTCAAGTGCTTATGTGACATCTAATGGGTTCATTTTCTTACGTGATGGAGCATGCGTGGAGTAATAGCTTCAATAAAAAGGACCCCACTTTTTACAATTATTTTGATCAAGAATGCTCATGTACATATCGATCAATTAAATCAGTTAAGCGCTAGCATGACACTGATGACAGTATATGGATCCCACTTTGATGATTTAGCAGTGATGTGATGTCCTAGGCAGCTCAAGTGCTTACATGACATCTAATGGGCTCATTTTCTTACATGATGGAGTATCCTCGGAGTGATGGGTCCTTTTATCAGTTAAAAGTTTTTTATTTTTTTTATTAATAATTTGGAACTCAGCTAAGCTAAACTGTGAAGCTCATCCCTATGCTCATCCCTATATCTGATTTATTATATTAATATTAGTAGCATGCATAGAGGGGGACTTAAGACTTTGACCTCTCAGTATATAAATCATTGTAGAGTATATTCTGTATAATCACAGGAGGCTTCTCTAATCAAATATCATTCAGATAATTCCAGCTAGTAAGGTGAGAAAATCCATTTGCTTCCCAGAAGATGTGCGGAATCTGGATAGAATGTAAAGATGTTAAATATGTCTTACAATCATCGATAATACGCCCTACCTCATATTCTTGTGCGTTTTCTGAACCTCTCTATCAAGAAGCCAAAAGCCTCAAACTTTGAATAGCTTATCTCAATAGGGAGGCCAGGGTATTTATCATGCTTATCAATCCTCAAAATAACCAAGATAGCAACAAGGTCATTTTGCTTCACCCACTTCACGTCTTGCTAAATGAAACAGAACTTTTCTGATCACTAATAAGCTGACCAAGCGCTACCTTATATTGTCTGAATATATTCTTCAAAACAACGTACTCCTTTTGGTTATGCTTTGAAGAAAATAAATGAATCGTCAATGAAAAATAAGTGGGAGATAGAAGGTGCACTTGAACAAATCTAAACCCCATGAATGAGATTCATTGCTTCCGCTTGTAGTTGACTTCGATAATGCTTTATCACAGAACAAAAAGAGATATGGTGAGATGGAGTCACCCTGCCGTAAACCTCTGGAAGGCACAATTCAACCTCTTGGTGTCCCATTAATAATAAATGAATAAGAAACTGTTTTAGCATATCTCGTGGCCTAACCGACCCAAACAGGACTGTAAAGTTATATGGCAAAAAAAAAAAAATGATATTTTGGCCATATATTTTAGGTGCAAATCAACAGAACTAATATATGTGACTTTCTAGCATTATTACAAAACTTATATGTTTGGTGCATTCCACTAAAACCATGTAAACCGACAAGATTCATTATGGCTCTCAGCCTTTGTATTATTCAGAGCTATTTTAGTTTCCATGTGTTCATTGGGAAATGTGATGACTTCATTCTTCCTTTGATATCGTTTCAGTTTACGGAGCTTCCTAGCTATCTTGCGGCGCCCAAAATTCAAGTCTCATGCCCAGGCCCAGGCAAAACCTGAGCTTGCAGGGAGATGAAGTCTCTGCGCCTCCTGCCAAGCTATCATTGCCGCCACTGCCAGGTTTTTCAGTGATCATCCTTTCCACCACCGCATCAGGCCGGAATTCTGCAAGTACCGCTGCCTCTCTTCTGCAAACTTGCCCGACTGGATCCAGACCCAAGAGGTGATTTAGCCCACCAAAAGGGTGAAGAAGGCTTGCAACCGGCCCAACATCTGGGTAACCCAAATTGAACTAGACACCCCCTGCTGCAACCAGCTGCTGCCAAGCGTCAACCTCATCTAACCCAGCCACCAAACCAGAGGCCTACCGCCTCCTTAGAAGTTCTCAGCCAGCCCCAACAGGCAACAGCAGCAGACATGCCCAAGAGCTGGACACCAATCTGTCAGACACCCAACCACAATCATCCATCTCCGCAGCCGTCATCACCGTCGTCTCAACCCAGCACAACCACCATAACTACCAACCCAAGAACTAATTGCCACCCTGGAACGCCGTTGACAATCCCAAGAGTAGCAGCCCCGAAAGCAAGTCCAAGTTCCACCAGACCCAAAGCAAACTCATCAGAAAAGGAGAATGATACCGGAGACGCCCGCCTAGGCCGTGGCCAGAAACCGCCCAGCCCAATCATCACCATCAACCACCGCAACAGACAATCCCAGTAACGGAGAACAAATTGGTTGATCCTAAAAGTCATCTCGAAATCTGTAAGCGAGGTCGCAGTGAACTTCGCTGTCCTTGGCTGACGATATGACCGTTGGTGGAGAGGCTCTAAAGGCCCCCATTGGTGGCACCTCGTGTCGACTGCACAAAGGTATTGAGAGCTTTCGCTCTTGCTAGGGTTTTTCATTTCCTACCTTTAGTTTAGTTTTTCCCATAGGAGTAACCTATTGGTATCTTATAGCAAGTCCACCCGTTGAGCTTGACCGGTCAAGATCACGGGTGGACTTACTCTTAGTTTCAGTACTTTGTGAACATTAATGGAATAGCGTCTATCAAAATTTTGAATAGAGAAGTATAATATTCAAATCTCATTAATATATATATTTTTTAGGATTTTTATCATGGGTATGGTCTGAACTTTCTTGAATCGGATATAGTAACCAGACTTTCAAAATAATCAATTAGATACCTAAACTTACAAAAACGCATCACTTTGGTACTTCCGTTAACTTTTCATCTAATTTCTATTAATAATGAGAATAAATTCGAGATTTCAACACACTTTTCACATCAAAAAGACATTTATACTCTTAATAATTAGAAAAAAAAACCATAAAATTTGAAAACCTTGAGAATTGAACTTAGGAATTAGAGAACACAATCAATCCAAAATATAACCCAATGACAGCACTTCATTTGTTTTGAGTAGCTTAATCAAGATGTATGTTCTGTAAGGTAATTTCATCATCCTCTTCGTCTTTGTTTTTTGCACGATTTGAGTACTTCTTCCTCCATCCTCATCTTTCCTTATTCCATATTTGCCACAATCTTCTTCTGCCAACATGTTCATCGTCATCACTCCTCACAAATCTGCTTCTCCTTATGATTTCAATATCAATTTTGGTTTTTTATTTTTATGGAGGAAAAAGCTTCAGTAAATTTTGGAAGAAGGAAAAGATAAAAAAAACTATCAATTAGAGAGAAGTAGGAGGCAAGTGGAGCAGAATTGTAGTGTAGAAGAAGTGCAATTGACGCAGCAGTGGGAAGCTCCACATTCGGAGTGGGTAAAATTGAATTGCGATTGGAGTGGGTGAGTAACAAAACAAACTTGGGGAAGTGACTGATTAACAAAACAGACTTGGGGAAATGATTGGGGATAATACAGGGGCTCTGGTAGGGGATTTGTAGTCTTGTTAAGCCTTCTTGATACCCCCCTGGGTTGAAGGCGGTCGATGGTGGCCGGTGATAGATTGTTGGTGGTTAGCGATCAGTGCAGACGAAACACGGAGAGGTGTGGTTTAACCTTTTTAAAGAAAATGAATAAGAAATATATGTGAAATGTCTGTTTTGTCCTTAATTTTAACGGAGAGTGGATGGATATTTGACGGAAGTCTCTAAGCGGTGTGTTTTTGTAAGTTTAGGTACCTAATTGATTTTTTTTAAAGTCTGGATACCATCTTATCCGGTTCAAGAAAGTTTAGATCTCACTTATGATAGAAACTCAAAAATCAAAGAAAATTCTATGTTCGTAACGGGCTGGCCCATGAACCAAAACACATTGACGTTGCCCAGCCAAGCCCGCAAGAATGGGCTGTGCCAATCCGGCACACACCCTTAATCTTGTTCTAGCCGTGTCGGGCCTATCTTAAACGTGCTGGGCTCGAACCTAACGACCCGTTTGCCACATCTACTCGAGAACAATAATAACAAACAATCAATATGGTACTCAATTGCATGCCGGGTTAATAGGTGAGCATCCCATTAGCTCATCTATTTACATATAAACAACAAAATCGTATTCTAATTCTGCTGTAGAAACTTTTATGTGTTCCACCAACGCTCCTAAGTCCTAATGACGAATAGTCTAAGTAGAACACTTAATATCCTCGATAGCAAGTAGGCAATCTCAGTCGAGAAGCTTACACTTTTAAGAGAGAAAGAGAGGGAGGGGGGAAACTAAACTAACACTCCAAAGAGACTATGTCTTACATCTTCAGCGTAAAAGGAGGACATGAATTGCCCAAGGTATGGTAGATAGGCCGAAAAGTCCCAGCTTTCAAAGCCTAGGTAAGAGTCCTGCTAGCCCACCAAAATTTAAAGCATATCAGCGTATTCAATTATCCATATGACAACAACACGCTCAAGAACTCTATTAAGAAGTCCACCATAGAAAAAGCAGTCTAACAATTATATGACGAGGCTCCATTAAATTTAGGCGGCCAACTAAGCAAAGCCAGACTAGATCAAACCAAGCACCAATCCATCTAATGGATCTGATCTCCCATCACCATTAATGATGGACGGTGATGCAGCACGGGTTAAACCAAACACCAAATTGAAAGAAATAAGGTTTGCTATAGTCCTGTTGATTCTCTAGATTGATAATAGTCGTGAAATAAGGGATAAAAGAATATGATAGAACCTTAAACCTTGTTTGATTCTTCATGCGAGAATGACAAAAGTTTGTAGGGACGTCTATACCCTGTTGACTTCCGAAGGAATAACCGAGTTGATAGAATAAAATGAGAAAACTCTCGCATTCTACTAGTTGACCAAAAACAAATATTACAAATGAAATAATGGTTCTTCTAGTCTCTAAAGCCTATTTTGGTTTGAGTGGGACTTTCCTTGGGCTGCTCTCATTTGGGCCTGCGTATTTGTTTTAAGCTTGCATTATATTAGTAGCTTTGTTTACTTTTAATTATTCCTTTTTTTTTTTAGGGAGCTATTCACTTTTTTGTTCTTCTAGTGAATCTTCTGATCTAGTATTGAAGGAGGATTCACGCTATTGTTTTCTATGAGCATTGTTCAATGAGTGACTTATTTTTATGTACCACTGTGGGTATTAATACGTCTTTTTGTTATGTTTGATGACAACAAAATGATATATAACGACCATTCTGACCTAAGATAAATGATATTATCATCTGATTTGGTTTTGATTTAAAAAAAAAAGGGTTTTCTCCATTTACCCCATTTCTAGGGATATTTTTTCCACTTATCCCATTAAGTTTTTTTAATTCCCCCTTACCAAAAACACTCTAAGAAAGTCTTCCTTAATATCTCATTAAGTTTTTTGTTTTTTATTTAAGACTATTTTATCCTCGCCCCTTTGTTACTTAGAGAGAGAGAATGGAAGAGAGAGAAACCATAGGAGACTTTGTCGGAACCTGGTCACCAGTTGCCGGATTCCGGCCAACTTTCGCCGAAATCCAGTCACAGGTCTCCGGATTCAAGTTACCGGTCGCTGCTTACCGGACTTTTTTGAAAACCTCGCCTGAGGTCCCTGATACGCTAAAAGTAAGCATATAATTTAACCCTGAAAATATCATCATTAGTATACGGTAAATAGGGATCGTTCTAATCCGGGGATTGAGGGTACACCTGTCATTTTAAAACAATTAAAGAATTAATAAAAATACAAAGTATAATATTTACAAAAAAATAAAGCAAAGAATATATACAAAATACAAAATAAGGGGGGTCTTAACAATTAGGGTTTCGAAAATTAAAATAAACAAAATAAAGAAAATACAAAAACACATATACAAGAAGGAAACGTAAGAAACAAAGATCAAAACCAATTCCATGTAAATTTGATTCAAACCTTATAACTGATCATCTAAGTCATGAGAAAGAAGTTGATCATGTGAAACATTTGAAGCGAATGATTTCCCATATTTTACTTTCCTTTACTAATTAACCTAAGTGAAAGCACCTAGATCAATCCTATTAAACATGCAATCAAAGTCTAGAAAGCTAGTTAATCAAAACATGTTCAACGCAAGAAGCATAGAGAAAGGTTATCAACTTAAGTGCACAACGTAGTATGAATAAGTTCACCTATTTGCAATCATCTTCAATTGAATTCGACATTTGTCCAAAGCCTTTACTACTTTTGATTTAAGTTCACAAAACTATTAGGTGAATCGTTAACTTAAATCTAGCACCAATTACATGCATATATCCTAAGTTGACCACCAAAGAACATAAACATATAAAAGTTTTCTGTAAAGCAAATTCAATCGAACAAACTCACATAAGCAACTTAGAATCATAATCATAGAATTTTAAAACTTTATTTAAACATAGAATTGGGCTTAAATTTTGCCCAAACGTTATTGTTAACTAGAAACAAGTTCTTATGAATTCAAACAAGGAAATCAAAAGATTAAAAGGACAAAAGAATGAATTACACCGTGAGGGGAGATGGAGATGGAGATGGAGAGCTTGAACGTTGGATCTTGAATCTTGGAAGCAAGTCTTCAAGGTAGATGATGGACGCTAGGGCTCACGGCTCCTTCTTCTTCTTCCTCTCCTTGCTTGAAAACGCAGAACTTGAAACTAGAGAGTGGAGAGAGGGAGAGAGAGCTTTGACGTTATGGGAGTATTTTCTGAATGGAGAATGTGTCTTGAAAACGTCAAGCATAGGGGAGTTTATATAGGGGATGTTGGCCTTGGTCTCCAAGTCTTCATGAATCTTCTATTATTTTCCAAGGAATTATCAGAAAATGCCACATAACTTCAACCAATAAAAAATTGCTATGTAAGTCCTACTGTGTTGTCCAACCAATCAAAACTTTCCAAAATAATTCCCTAGTCAATAGTGCTGAATTTCCATGAATATATTCTGATTTTTCTCTTTAATTTCGGCCAAAATTCCTTTAGGGAATGTAGGAATGAATCTGGACTTGTTTTTTAACCTTCTTTTCCTTAAATCTCTCCATGGACTACCTTTAACGTCATCCCCTTAATTTTCTCTTGATTTGCATGGCAAAAATCTGATTTATTCTCCCAATAATATCTCCAACGTGATCATTTTATAATTCTCTCTTGAAAATTAACGGCCAAATGCATAAATCCTCCAAAAATATCTCTTTGTGCGTCACAAACCCTAAATCATATGAGCTTTTATCCATTTTGCCGAAATCCACAATAATCTAGAAGGATCTTGGGCATTCTTGCATCATCTTCAAGCCTTAAGGTCTCCTAGCGTCATTTCCTTTTATTATTTCGATCATGCTTCTTGGTTGGCTTAGGAGTTTTGCTTTGTCAAAGTTTCTTCTTCTGAACAGGATTCCTGGTTGAAACAGGAAAACTTCTTTTCTTCATTTTAGCTCATTTATGCAGCCCTTTGTGTCTTATCTTCACTCCCTCCAATGTTCTTTAGCTTCTCTCTCCATTTCTGAGCTCATTTCAGCTCATTTATTCACAAGTCCTGAAAATAGAAACTGTTATTAAAAATAGAAACTTTCTAAAACAAGAAATGACAACTTTCCTAAACTAAAATGGGAAAACTTACTAAAAATGAGAAATAGAAACTTTCTACAAATAAAAACAGGAAACTTCCTAAAAATATAAAATAGAAACTTTCCTAAAAGAATAACTAAGTAGATATGACGAAATAACACTTAAAACGTTGCATTAAAATGCTCCTATCAGTCCCCAAAGAGGTCGTCGGAGATTTCATAAAACGGAAAATTTTATTGCCCCTAATAGATGTCTATTGCCCCCTATTGCCTCCCTTATAGACGTTTATGGCCCCCCAAGATGTCTATTTTCCCCCCAATAGAACTTTTGGTAGTCGGAATGGGAACTAATCTTTCTAAAATTTGACAAATAAAATTGATTAGAGAAAAAAACGAAGAGATTATATCAATTTAAAAACGTCTATTGGAGGGCAATTAATGTCTATTGCCCCCCCCCATAGCCATTTATTGTCCCCTGATAGAAATTTTTTTTTTCCTTTCCTTCTAGGCTTCTGCCCCCATTTTAAAAAATAAAATAAAAAAGATTGGACACCCAGATGCATATTCATTCATGCAAAATTGTAAACAAGAAACAAGGTTGTTGGGAATATGATTATGTCTTTGCATCATGGCCAAGATGCAAGCCCCCTTCTGAATTCTCAAATATGTAAAAAGATACAACTTATAGGCAAATTATAAAGGTCATAGAATGAGACTTCCATACTTTGCAGACATGTAGTGTCACGCCCCAAATTTTAGAATAAAATTTCAAAATCCGAAACATGAAATTACTACAAACTCAAAATAATCATCCTGAAAATTTCTTTTCTTAACATCCTCACCACACGAAATAAAATCAAAACCGAATTTCGTCTCGGTTAATTATTACAACTCAAATCCAAAATGAACTGTAAAGCTCTAAATGAGCATACACCCCTCACAACTAAATGAAATAACAAAAACTGCTGTAACACCTAAGCAGCTCGGTCACCTCCCTGATTATCCTGACCTGCAGGGATATCCGCTACACCATTTGAATAGTGTACCGGGATTGTAACAACACAAAACCCGGTAAGCTTATGAAAGCTCGTATGAGTAAAAGGAAAGAACTATTGTTTAATTTAATTCATAATTATTCCCACACACAACAACACCCAACAATTTCCACATCCGCAAGTACTAACAATCTCAATCAAACACCAATTCAATATATCAAGACAAACCCAAACTCACATCTTTCTTCACAACCCTCAACATCGTATTTATAAAAATACGGTACTTGATAGACTAGAGCTCTAACTGAATCGTAGCCCGTCACCTGGCCTAGGTTATGGCATCCGACATATTTATCATTATCGTATTTCATCAATATGTATAGCTATATACATATTTAGAACGTCCAATAATTCCACATACTCAACCAATCGTATCCCATCATCCACCCAGGATTAGAGAGTCCGATTACCCCACACCGGTCACTACGTCGACCCTAAACCCATAAATGAGCACAATATATAATATCACATACTGAAATTAACCCAACCAAGATACACCATATTATTATGGAATTACACAATTGAAATATAATCAATTCATCAATTCAACTCAATCATATAATCACTCAACAATCCACTCATCAATATATATTTTCCACGTAAATATATATATATATATATATATATATATATATACGTAACCATCCACTCAGGATTGACCACTAATACCATCTATAGTTCACACAAGAAAATCATGAAATTCATTTGTGTAATTAAAAATTCATTTTACTTACTTATGGACCGTGGTGATTCAAGTCCATGAAATTTTAAAACAAATATTTAAGCCGCAAATATTTTTCACACAAATACCAAAAATAATTAAATTTAAAACGCTCGGTTCGTAATATGAACCACGTGAGTTTTACTCACATCGATACTCCCGCTGCGTCTTCAATACAAATATAATTAACGCCGAAATAGCCCACTCAAAAACAATCCGTCAATCACCTAATCAAATGTGATTCGAGTTTAGCCAATAATTCCAAAACATAATTGAACTACCATTTAACAGCCGGATTCTAATTTACAGTAAAATCCGACGAGCGGTTTCTCACGAATCGCTCCCCTAATTACCGTTTTGCATATATACGAAGATCCAACGGTCCGATCTTCGCCCATGACCACACAAAGCCTCTGGGACAGTCATATGATCATCATATCAAATTTACAAGTTCATCCAACGGTCCTAATTTCACAGATCAAAAATCTAACGATCGAAATCACAAAAATCATAACTAATTCATACGATATCCGAAAAATGCGTATAATACGCCGAAATGATCGTATTGAAACATAGAATCATAAAATGGACAGAAACCAAATTTTAGATTTCTGGAGGTGGCCGGAAAGGGCCGCGGGAGTTAGGGACAGAGCCACCGCCGACCACCACCAATGGTGTCGGGGCCAAGCTTCTCCCTTTCGTTTCATCATTCTGAGCAACTTTCATAACTAGCACAAGACCAAAAAATGACGGGAAGGGATCAAAAAGTACCAATTACAGTCGGCGACCGGAATTTTTCCAGAAACCAGCGAGCTTGAAAACCGACGTGAAAACTGCAACCTCACGCCTCGATCCCTTCTGGAAACTTGTTCAGAACTTCCTTGCAAACTCAACAAGCCAAGAATCACAAGAAACGATCGTGTATAGCTCGAGATATTGAGATCGAAAGTTGGTTTTTCGATACGTACGGGGTCGAGCTCCGACGAACGTGAAAACGTTCGACCCAGTTCCGGCCCTTCTTGGTGCTTGTAGAGGAAGTTGAGGCGAGTTCAATGAGCCAAGAATCAAGTGAAATGGTGATATGTAGCTTGAGATATCGAGATCGAACCGAAAATGAACCTTTTCAGTTCGGGCCGTGCCGCCGCCGCTGCCGGCCGTGTCGCGGCGCAAGGCTGCCTCTGGCTGCTGCGCAAGGTCGAGGAGAAGCTCCTGGAAGTGGTTGCAGCTCGAGTGGTGGCCGGAGAAGGAGATGGGAGCACGGTGAAGCCGTGCTCTGTTTTTGGCTTTCGACCAAGAGAGAAAGACGCGAGAGTGAGAGAGAGAATGAACAGCTTTCTTTCCAAAAAATTAAGGGAGGCCGGTGAAAAAAAATAGGGTTTCCAAAAATTTCTAGGGTTTTTTCCTATATATACAAGTTTCAGAAAATCTTCTAAATTCGATAACTAATTCAGAAAAAATCCGATATTTGTGTTCCGCACTTGTACGGACTCGTATCGATGAGCTCTACAACTTTCATGAAGGAAATTTCTCCAAATTTTGTACATAGAAAAAGTTGATTTATCAAACCGAGCATTTCGAGCTTTTCGTTAAAAATAATCGTTTCAAAACTTCAATAATTCTAAAAGTGAATTATTATCGAATAATATTCGTGAAATCGCATAATAGTCATTCAACACAGTTGCTCGAATGTAAAATGAAAATTGCGGGTATTACAATTTACCCCCTTTAAAGGAATTTCGTCCTGAAATTCAAGTACCCAATTCCCTAAAAAGTTGTGGATACCTCGCTCTCATGTCAGATTCTAACTCCCATGATGCATCACCCTCGTCATGACGACTCCACAACACCTTCACGAGATCAACCTTTTTCCTACGAAGTTTCTTTGTAGACCTATCCAAGATACGAACAGGCTCAACTACAAATGTCACATCTGTGTTCACTTCGATCGCACCGTGATCAATCACGTGCGACTCGTCTCGAACATACTTCCTGAGCATAGACACATGGAAGACATTGTGCACACCCGACATGCTAATAGGTAAAGCAAGACGATATGCCAAGTTATCAACCCTTTCCAGAATCTCAAAGGGTCCAACATACCTCTGTGCGAGTTTCCCCTTCTTGCCAAATCTCACCACACCTTTCATAGGTGAGACTTTCAAGAACACATGATCGCCCGTCTCAAACTCCAAAGGTCTCCTCTTCAAGTCAGCATAACTCTTCTGTCTACTCTGAGCGGTTCGGATTCTGTCCTGAATAGTTGTGACCTTCTCTGTAGTCTTCTGTACAATCTCAGGACCGATGAGCCCTTTATCCCCTGCTTCCGCCCAACAGATAGGAGTCCTACATGGCCTACCATAAAGAGCCTTATATGGAGCCATACCAATACTAGAGTGATAGCTGTTGTTGTAGGCAAACTTTACCAATGGCAAATGATCCGCCCAACTACCCTTAAAATCCAGAACACAAGCTCTGAGTATGTCCTCCATCACCTGATTCACTCTCTCGGTCTTTCCATCTGTTTGTGGGTGAAATGCAGTGCTCATAGCAAGAGACGTACCAAATGCCTTATGAAACCTACGCCAGAATTCTGAAGTGAAACGAGCATCACGATCAGAGACAATCGTCACAGGCACTCCATGAAGCCTCACTCTCTCGTTCACGTACAACTTACACAACGCATCCCCTGAGTACGTTCTTGCCACCGGAAGGAAGTGTGCTGATTTAGTCAACCGGTCAACAATCACCCAAATCGAGTCATAACTTTGCCTGGACCTAGGCAATCCAGTCACAAAGTCCATAGAGATATCTTCCCATTTCCAAACAGGAATCGATAAGGGGTTCAGCATTCCTGCTGGTTTCTGATGCTCTGCCTTCACCTGTTGACAGGTAAGACACTTCGTGTCACGCCCTGAATTTTATGAATAACAATTCATAATCCGAAACATGAAAATTTTTCTTTTCTTAACACACTCACCACACGAAATAAAATCAAACCGACTTAGTCTCGGTTAATTATTACAACACAATTCCAAAATGTAATGTAAAGCTCTAAATGAGCATACACACACACCTCACAACTAAATAAATAACAAAACTGCTGTAACACCTAAGCAGCTCGGTCACCTCCCTGGTTATCCTGACCTGCAGGAATATCCGCTACACCATTGAATAGTGTACCGGGATTGCAACAACACAAAACCTGGTAAGCTTATGAAAGCTTGTATGAGTAAAAGAAGGAACTGTTACTTAATTTAAACTCATTTATTCCCACACACAGCAACACTCAATTATTTCCACATATACAAATAATAACAATCTCAATCAACACCAATTCAATATATCAAGTCAACTCCAATCACTACTTTCCCCACGACTCTCTTCATCGTTTATAAAAATACGGTACTTGACAGACTAGAGCTCTAACTGAATCGTAGCCAGTCACCTGGCCTAGGTTATGGCATCCGACATATTAATCAATTATTGTATTTCATCAATATGTATACCTATATACATATTTAGAACGTCCAATAATTCCACATACTCAACCAATCGTATCCCATCATCCACACTAGGATTAGAGCGTCCGATTACGCACACCGGTCATTACGTTAACCCTAATCCCATAATGAACCCAACATATAACATCACATACTGAAATCAACCCAATCCAAGATATATCATATTACTATAGAATTACACAATTGTAATGAAATCAACGCAACAATTCAACTCAATCATATAATAAATCAAACAATCCACTCATCAATATATATTTTCCACGTAAATATATATATACGTAATCATCCACTCAGGAATGATCACTAATACCATCTATAGTTCACACAAGAAAATTATGAAATTCATTTGTATAGTTAAAATTCATTTTTCTTACCTATGGACCGTGGTAATTCAAGTCCATGAAATTTTAAAACAAATATTTAATCCACAAATATTTTTCACACAATTACCAAAAATAAATAAATTAAAATGCTCGGTTCGTAATATGAACCGCGTGAGTTTTACTCACCTCGAACTCCTGCTGCGTCTTCAATATATATATAACTCACAATAATCCAATGCTCGTCAACTCAAGCCGTCAAGTACCTAATCAAGTACGGTCTTTACTTAGCAACGAAGCATGAAATAAACCTAATTGATGATCCAACGGTCGGATTTCTAAAATAAAGATAATCCAAAGGTCGGATTCTAAAATAAAGATAATCCAACGGTTAGA
Source organism: Rosa persica (assembly GCA_025331145.1). NCBI lineage: Eukaryota > Viridiplantae > Streptophyta > Magnoliopsida > Rosales > Rosaceae > Rosa > Rosa persica. Next base: position 14,725,599 of record WFKR01000004.1, read on the forward strand.
TCCTCACGGATTGCCCATGGAAACGTCCTATCAAAATTATACGACAATCCGATGGATGGATCTTCGTTAATCGCCTCCCGAATCACTATTTTATAATTATACGAAGATCCAAAAGTCGTATTTTCGCCCGTGACCACACAAATTCATCGGGACAGTCATATGAACATCATATTAAAATTTGAAGTAAAACCGATGGTCTGATCTTCGTAAATCTCAAACCGAAGGTAAATTGTAAAACCGTAAATAGTAACGTTAAAACAGAAATTGACTATTTATCAACCTTTTCTAACATGACCAAGTTATATCTCAAAACGCTCGTATGGATGTATAGATCATCGTCCAGATAATAAAAACTCAAAATTCGGTCCGACGCGCCGCCACACGCGGCGGTCAGACGGTGGTCAACGCGGGTCAACCACCTCCGATGCAAAAGTCGTCAACTACAAACCTCTTCAAAATGAAATTTTGAACAACTTTAATACCTGACTTTTTCGGAGATGAGGTCTGGATCGTCCTAGATCGGGCTTTGAAGTTGGATTAATCTCGGCCCTCTGATCAGTCTCCAGATCTAATCAGGGACGTCGAAATCTTCAACTCTTGATCTACCACTCTACACTCAAAATCGTGATGCAAGCTATATATGGGGATGATCAGAAGGAAGAGCACGTCACGAAAATGGGGACTATCGGCCCGTGCACCACCGGAAAAGTGGTTTTCCGGCCGGGTCGGGTTTTCACTTCGGGAGGGAGCTTCGATCCAGGTCTGGGGGCAGCGGCGGGGTGTGGCGATGGCGGGGATCGCCCAGGCGTGAGGCGGCGAAGCGGGACAGGGCCGGGTCCGGCGGCGGCGCGGCTGGGAGGACCGACTTCCAGTTGGGTCGGGTCGCCGGGTCGGAAGGCACAGTGACCAGGCCGAGAGAGACGGGGCACTGATGTGCAAAAATGAGATTTTTTTGTCCTTCAAAACAAACTCAGATTTTTCCACTATTTATAGAAAAATTTCGATTTTCAAATATTCATAACTTATTCATGCGAACTCCGAATAATACGTTCCACATATGCACGGACTCGTATCGACGAGCTCTACAACTTTCATGAAGGAAGTTTTCCCAAATTTTGAACGTATAAAAAGTCGATTTTCGCGACCCCCTAAATAACGTTCGTTTTTGAAAATAAAATCATTCGGAACTAATTTTCTCAACCCACGACAAACCAAATAATCCCAAATATCACAATTCAATTAATATAACAATTATTGAATTACATAAATTTATTGTATGAAAATCTGGGTCTTCACACTTCGACACATGTTCTGCCACATCCATCTTCATACCATACCACCAAAACTGCCTTCGTAGATCCATATACATTTTAGTACCTCCTGGATGTATAGTATATCGAGACCTATGTGCTTCCCGTATGACCTCCTCTCTGAGTTTATCAACACTCAGTACATACAATCTCCCTCGAAATCTCAACTCTTCATCAGCCCCAATCATCCACTCGGAAGGACCCTCCACATTCGGGTCAACAATCATCTCAGCAATCCTCGCCTGAGCAAACTCATCAAGTGTCTGACCCTGAATGATCCTGGAGATCAAGGTGGGCTGTAAGGTGATACTATCGAGAAAGATTCTCTGTCCTGCTCCTGCAGGTATAAGGTCAAACTTAGATGCAGCTTCTAACATGCGCCACTCTCGTACCATAATCGATGCCATGATTACCCGAGGTTTCCTACTCAAAGCATCCGCCACCACATTCGCCTTTCCGGGATGATACTCTAAGGTGAAATCATAGTCCTTAATGAGCTTCATCCATTTTCTCTGTCTCATGTTCAATTCCTTCTGGGAGAATAGATACTTCAAACTCTTGTGATCAGAAAAGAGTTCAAATTTCTCACCATAAAGATAGTGCCTTCAAATCTTCAAGGCAAACACCACTGCTGCTAGCTCTAGATCATGAGTGGGGTAATTCCGCTCATGTACCTTCAACTGTCTAGAACCATAAGCAATGACACTACCATTCTGCATCAACACACACCCCAAACCCTGATGAGATGCATCACTGTAAATGACTAATCCACCACCACTAGTAGGAATAGTCAACACCGGAGCTGTAGTCAATCTAGTCTTCAGCTCATTGAAAGTCTTCTCACACTCATCCGACCATATGAACTGAGTGTCTTTCCTGGTCAATTTGGTCAAAGCCGAAGCAATACCAGAAAACCCTTTAATGAAGCGCCTGTAATACCCGGCCAGTCCAAGGAAGCTACGGATTTCTGTAACCGTAGTAGGGTGACTCCAACTCATCACTGCTTCAACCTTCGAAGGATCCACAGAAGCTCCATCCTTTGAGACCGCATGACCAAGGAACTTGACCTCACTCTACCAGAAATCGCACTTCTCGAACTTGGCCAAAATCCCTGTCCTCATGACGATGTCAGACTTCAAATAACGATAATGAAACACCGGTTGTCCCGGAACATGAAAGGACACAATCATCCTAAAGCAATCAATAACAACATGGTTCGGGCTCAACCAATCCAAACCCAAAATCACATCATACGTGTGATCCATAATCACAATCAAAGATGCAAAGAACTCTCTGCCACCTATCCCAATAGGGCAATCATCACAACATATGCTAAGCTCAAGAGACACACCGAGAGGTGATGTAACACATAATGATCTAGTCAGAGGCATAGCAATCAAACCCAATACATCCACAACCGAACTAGATATGAAAGAGTGTGAGGCTGCCGTATCAAACAGTACTCTATCAAGATAGTGATAAACAGATAAGGTACCTTCCACTCCCTTGCCTGCCTGACCGATGGCAAAGACTCTAGCATGTACAGGTGGTAGCTGCCTCTGCTGGTTACCCTGCACTCTACCCTGATTTCGGGGACACTCCCTAGCCTGATGCCCTGCCTGTCCACAGCTGTAGCATATCCTACCGCGTGGTTTCGTGCACGCACGAGAGATGTGGCTCGGCTCGCCACAGTTAAATCACTTCCCCGGAGCTGCTGGTGCTATCTGCCTAATAGGCATAGCCTGAACAGGAGGAGCTACTGCTGCCCTATCTGAAGCCTGATGCTGGAACTGAGTTCTCTGTCTCTTCCAGAACCCACCCCCTGAAGTCTCTAGCTTTGCCCTGGAAGTCTCTCTCAGCAGACTCCTTCTCCCTACGAATCAGGTTCTGATGCTCAATAATCTGTGCCTTAGCCAAGATCTCTCTCTTGGTCTTCAGCTCTAAGATGGCCACATCACGCTCAAGCGAAGGACTCAACCCTCTCTGAAACTTCTTGGCCAAGTCCTCATCCTCCATCTGCCTCACATACTTGTACAGTCTGGAGAACTCCGCATCATACTCAATTACGGTCATCTTCCCCTGTACAAGTGCAAGGAACTCTCGTTCCAACCTCTCCTTCACTGCTAGTGGAAAGTACTTCTCCCTGAACAGCCTCTCAAAGCCATCCCATGTCAAGGTAGACACCTCAATGCTCCTCTGTGTGACGTTCCACCACACCCTAGCCTCATCCTTCAGCATGAAAGCGGCTAGCTTCCTCTTGTCGGTCTCAGTGCAATCAATCAGATCGAAATAGGTCTGCAAATCCTCTATCCATCGATCCACTACTATATAATCAGTGCCTCCTCCAAACTTGGTTGCTCCCAAGCGAGTAATTTCCCTTGCTAGCATCAGCAAGCGAGCAGGATTATCAACCACGGCCACAGGGAGGAATAGCTGATCCTCATAAGGTGCCTCTACCTCCGTCTCGGATGCTTCTTCGACCGGAGGGGCCCTACCTCTTCCTCGGCCTCTACCCCTGCCACGAGGTCTACCTCTACCTAGACCTCTGGCTTCGTTTCCCTCAATCTCCATTACCTAACAAGCATGATACACTTGATTAGTACACACATAACACTTAAACACAACATAAGTCAAATGCAAGTCCATATTAACCAAGTACTAAGCATACATGACGATGCCTAAATTTTTTAAGACGTACTAACGTTCCTAGCCAACCTAACGCACTCACATACCCAATGACATTGTCAATACCGAAGAGCACACGATGGGGATCCGCTGCAGACGGGCCAGCATTCGGTAAGTATTGACATATCACCAAATATGTACCTTACGCTCTGATACCAAACTGTCACGCCCCGAATTTTAGAATAAAAATTCAAAATCCGAAACATGAAATTACTACAAACTCAAAATAATCATCCTGAAAATTTCTTTTCTTACATCCTCACCACACGAAATAAAATCAAAACCGAATTTAGTCTCGGTTAATTATTACAACTCAAATCTAAAATGAACTGTAAAGCTCTAAATGAGCATACACCCCTCACAACTAAATGAAATAACAAAAACTGCTGTAACACCTAAGCAGCTCGGTCACCTCCCTGATTATCCTGACCTACAGGGATATCCGCTACACCATTTGAATAGTGTACCGGGATTGCAACAACACAAAACCAGGTAAGCTTATGAAAGCTCGTATGAGTAAAAGGAAAGAACTATTGTTTAATTTAATTCATAATTATTCCCACACACAACAACACCCAACAATTTCCACATCCGCAAGTACTAAAAATCTCAATCAAACACCAATTCAATTTATCAAGACAAACCCAAACTCACATCTTTCTTCACAACTCTCAACATCGTATTTATAAAAATACGGTACTTGACAGACTAGAGCTCTAACTGAATCGTAGCCCGTCACCTGGCCTAGGTTATGGCATCCGACATATTTATCATTATCGTATTTCATCAATATGTATAGCTATATACATATTTAGAACGTCCGATAATTCCACATACTCAACCAATCGTATCCCATCATCCACCCAGGATTAGAGCGTCCGATTACCCTACACCGGTCACTACGTCGACCCTAAACCCATAAATGAGCACAACATATAATATCACATACTGAAATCAACCCAACCAAGATACACCATATTATTATGGAATTACACAATTGAAATATAATCAATTCATCAATTCAACTCAATCATATAATCACTCAACAATCCAATCATCAATATATATTTTCCACGTACATATATATATATATATACATACGTAATCATCCACTCAGGATTGACCACTAATACCATCTATAGTTCACACAAGAAAATCATGAAATTCATTTGTGTAATTAAAAATTCATTTTACTTACTTATGGACCGTGGTGATTCAAGTCCATGAAATTTTAAAACAAATATTTAAGCCGCAAATATTTTTCACACAAATACCAAAAATAATTAAATTTAAAACGCTCGGTTCACCACGTGAGTTTTACTCACATCGATACTCCCGCTGCGTCTTCAATACAAATATAATTAACGCCGAAATAGCCCACTCAAAAATAATCCGTCAATCACCTAATCAAATGTGATTCGAGTTTAGCCAATAATTCCAAAACATAATTGAACTACCATTTAACGGCCGGATTCTAATTTACAGTAGAATCCGACGAGCGGTTTCTCATTAATCGCTCCCCTAATTACCGTTTTACACATATATGAAGATCCAATGGTCCGATCTTCGCCCATGACCACACAAAGCCTCTGGGACAGTCATATGATCATCATATCAAATTTACAAGTTCATCCGACGGTCCTAATTTCACAGATCAAAAATCTAACGATCGAAATCACAAAATTCATAACTAATTCATACGATATCCGAAAAATACGTATAATACGCCGAAATGATCGTATTGAAACATAAAATCATAAAATGTACAGAAACCAAATTTTAGACCTCCGGAGATGGCCGGAAAGGGCCGCCGGAGTTAGGGACAGAGCCTCTACTGACCACCACCAATGGTGTCGGGGCCGAGATTGTCCCCTTCGTTTCATCATTCTGAGCAACTTTCATAACTAGCACAAGACCAAAAAATGACGGGAAAGGATCGAAAAGTATCAATTACAGTCGGCGGCCGGAATTTTTCAGAAATCGACGAGCTTGAAAACCGACATGAAAACTGCAACCTCACGCCTCGATCCCTTCTGGAAACTTGTTCAGCACTTCCTTGTGAACTCAACAAGCCAAGAATCACAAGAAACAATGGTGTATAGCTCGAGATATTGAGATCGAAAGTTGTTTTTTCGATCCGTACGGGGTCTAGCTCCGATGAACGTGAAAACGTTTGACCCAGTTCCGGTCCTTCTTGGTGCTTGTAGAGGAAGTTGAGGCGAGTTCAATGAGCCAAGAATCAAGTGAAATGGTGATATGTAGCTTGAGATATCGAGATCGAACCGAAAACGAACTTTTTCGGTTGGGGCCGTGCCGCTGCCGCTGCCGGCCGTGTCGCAGCGGAAGGCTGCCTCTGGCAGCTGCGCAAGGTCGAGGCGAAGCTCTTGGAAGTGGTTGCAGCTCGAGTGGTGGCCGGAGGAGGAGATGGAAGCACGGTGAAGCCGTGCTCTGTTTTTGGCTTTTGGCAGAGAGAGAAAGACGCGAGAGTGAGATAGAGAATGAACAGTTTTCTTTCCAAAAAAGGAAGGGAGGCCGGTGAAAAAAAATAGGGTTTCCAAAAATTTCTAGGGTTTTTTCCTATATATACAAGTTTCGGAAAATCTTCTAAATTCGATAACTAATTCAGAAAAAATCCGATCTTTATGTTCCGCACGTGTACGGACTCGTATCGATGAGCTCTACAACTTTCATGAAGGAAGTTTCTCCAAATTTTGTACGTAGAAAAAGTCGATTTCTCAAACCGAGCATTTCGAGCTTTTCGTTAAAAATGATCGTTTCGAAACTTCGATAATTCTAAAAGTGAATTATTATCGAATAATATTCGTGAAATCGTATAATAGTCGTTCAACACAATTACTCGAATGTAAAATGAAAATTGCGGGTATTACATGTTGATTTACTCAAATTATTCATTCACTGCCTATGATACAACGAATAGAAAAGCTAAAGCTAAGGCTAGCCATCATATTGCTGAAAGAAGGAAAGTCTAGAGAGATCACGCTGAAATCTTTCAGAAGCAGCAATCTCATGACAAGTACCAACTAATGAAAAACCATAATTGTAGAAAGAATTCCAAACAACAGCAATTGTTGGTAAGACGGCCACTAGAATAATCAATCTCAAAATTAGACCAATATATCCCATTATTGCTTGAAAGATGAACCCATTATTCCCTCCTCCTGTATCTCCTTCACGAAGATATGCTTAAAAATTATTCCCATTTGAGTCCATTACAATATGGGGAATCAATTATTGTCAATAGTGGTGCCAGGTATCCAACATGACGGGCCTTGCAATCTTGAAACAAACCAACTCCAAAACTGCAACAAAGGCAATGCATAATAATTCAATGGTAACCAGATTTTTGGAGGCGAGGAATCAAACCACTGCAATGACAAACTCAACCCCAGATCTCCACCATAGAACCACCAAAATCCCTATTATCAACGCAATTGAAGTCGTCGGAATCAGGACTGCTGTGTCCATCATTGAGCCTCCAAACAAAACTACAAGCACTGAATCCACCTTCCGCACCAAATCCGAATTTGAATTCATCGTGATCTTCATCAGAAAATCTCCGGCTTCCGACGATGCTCTGACTCCGACGAAGAGAGAGAGAGAGAGAGAGAGAGAGAGAGAGAGAGAGAGAGAGAGAGAGAGAGACAGAATGCAGATAAGAGGATAGAGAGAGAGGTCCTGATGATCTGTACGTACGGGGAGAGAGAGTGCGGTGCAGATCGGAGGAATGAGCGGGACATGATTAATTGTTTAATTTGGTTGAGGATAAAATTGTCTTTTTACGTTATATTGGGTTAGTAAGAATAAAAATCTGTTATTATGATAAGTGAGATAATTTTAGCTCATTTTGATACTTTAGATCAAAGATAAAAAATAAAAAAATTAAAAAAAAATCCCAAAATTAACTAGCAAAATGAATAAAACTAATAAAATAAAAAAAGTAAAAGAACAATAAAAGAAATAAGATAATAAATTAATGAAATAAAAGTAAATCGAAGCACATAACACAATTTGATGAAAGGAATGGCGACAGGTCGCACGCAAACTTGGAATGGTTAATAGGTTGATCAGTAAGTCTTGCTCGGATGAAGACCGGCTTTGAATCACCAGTAAAGTAGGCGACCAGTCTGAAATTCATCATCAAGTCAGGGCCGGGGTCAACTCGTTCCCTAAGCCTCACGTATGAATTCATGAACATAGGTCCATACTCAGAAATAGTGAAACAGAAACTTAGAAATGGGAATTCAAAAACACAAAGTATGTGCATTAAAATTTTTCTTCCCTTTAGATTTCACATGACACAAAGCCTGTGCATTGACAAAGATAATCAAGGCTGGAATCGGAGATTGAGAGAGTCACGAGGGCCATGCTTTGGCACTGAATGATGCGAATCGAATTGAGATAAGCAGATGAAAAGAGTGGTTTGTACTGAAAGTGCAAGGAAAGATTTGTATGAAAGAAACGAACGTAAATGGGACATGGGTTTTGGGACAAACTGACCAACGATTTTTGGGGCCTGTTCAAATTTTGGCGGAACATTTTTGGTGTCACCAAATCTGAGCCTATCTTATATAGTAGTAGAGATTTAGAGATAATAAATAACTTTCTCAAAATAGTCAGCGATATTGTATTGCTGAGTCAGATCTTCATCATAAACATCCGGATAATCCTTAATCTTTGCAAAGTGATCTATCCAAAGTGACATATTTGCCCATCGTCAGAACCGGTGATTACTCAACCAGATGGACAAAATAGTAAAATGCAACCAATCCCCTCGTCTTTGAGAATCAGACGTAACCAATCCTCTGTGGTAATCTAATCCAAAAATCAAATTCTGAAGTATGATTTAAACTCTAATTAGAGTTCTTACGTTATATGGGAACTGGCTATAAAAAGACCACTTCCCACAGTCTCTGACTAAATCACTGTTTCGCAGAAGGATAGACGACGCCACCTTATTCTGTAAGTGTCCCTTCATCTTTGTCTGCTAGATATGATTTTGTTTTATGCGTATAAATAAATTTCGATCGTAAAGATGAAACCCTGGTTTTTATTTTTTATTCTTACAAATAATCAGTAAAAAAAATAGTAGTATGAAATTTGGGTTGTTTAAAGTTTGAACCTTTTTCTGCTTTGATGACTTAAAGTTTGAATCTTTTTCTGCTTTTGATGATGGGTATCAATGAATTGAATACATGTTTTCTCTATGTGACTGGGTCTGGGAATTGCTCATATAATCTCTATGAATTCATTAATTGATGGGTGGTGATCGGCTGTGCCTTAGCTATTGTGTTTCCCCTTATGTATTGCAGAGTATTTGCTTTAGATGATGAAAATGAAGGCAGAGAAGATACTGTTGCTGCTTGTTTGTGTCAGCTTCTTTATCTTTGGAGTGGTAAATAACCTTCTTGAATCTCTTTTAGACGTAATTCTAACTTTGTTTTCCCCTGAAATTATCGTATGGTTTGTTTTCAATGCAGACTGCTGGTCCGCAGACGTGCCCTGCAGATCTTGAGAGTGATTGCAGTGGTTCTGGGGAATGGAAAGGGGAATTTTTCCCTGAAATTCCTAAAATTAAATATGAGGTATAAAGGCTTATATGACCCATATCCCTTTTGACTGCATTGATTTTTTTTTTTTTTTTAAATCTTTTTCTGTGTGTTTTACAACTGGAAGATGATATCCGTAAATGGTTCTAATACACTTACATTCACACAAGTCGAAGGTTGCATCTGAAATTCTGAATGTTTTGTTGTTTGTGATTGGTCAAGTTTTGCACGTACTGCATTATTGTTCTAAGAAATTTTTCTTAGCAGAGCTGGTTTCATCTGTATCTTTTTATCTTGCAGGGTCCCTCTAGCAAGAACCCCCTTGCATACAAATGGTATAATGCAGAGGAGGAGATTCTGGGGAAGAAAATGAAGGTTGGTAACTCTTTTATATTATTTGAGTTTTCAAGCTGCTAATGGTTGTTAACTGAATTTTTTGCCAACGTTAGGATTGGTTGAGGTTTAGTGTTGCATTTTGGCACACATTCCGTGGAACAGGAGCTGACCCATTCGGTGCGCCTACAAAAAATTGGCCTTGGGAGGATGGAACTAACTCTGTTGCTATGGCCAAGAGAAGAAGTGAGAACATGCTCTATTATTTTTCTCTTTTATGTGACAGAGTGATTGAATTATATTTATATATGTGTAACTTACAATGCAGTGAAAGCCAACTTTGAGTTCATAAATAAGCTTGGAGTCGATCGATGGTGTTTCCATGACAGGGATATTGCTCCGGATGGCAAAACCTTGGAGGTAAATCATTCCTTAAGGTTACTTTTACTGATACATTAGCAAAAGAAAGCATGATTGGTGATATAGCATTGCTTGTACAAACAAGATAAACAGGAAATTGTTGATTTACCTAGTTTTGTTTGTTGCAGGAAACTAATAAAAACTTGGATGAGGTGGTGGCCCTTGCCAAGGAGCTTCAGGTAAGTTTCTACAAGTACACCAGGAAATAATGTTGTGAGCAAATTCACATAATAGTTTAATACAATTTTCACATGCCAGTTGGAGCTTGGAGTGTTGTTGTGTAGGCCAAATGGCTTTTAGGTTTGCTGTATTTCATATATATAGTCTCTATGCAATTTAGCTCAGGCTTTTAGGTTGTTTACTCTCTAAAGGGAGGATACATTGTCAACCTCCAAAGCCCATCATACTCAAGATCATCTCTGATTATCTGTCATCCAAGTCATTTGAATAATGAAGAAACATGTATTAACAAAGCCAACATTCTTAGTTGATCATATTCATGGTTTTTCACATCTCACCATGGCTAGCGGTTCAGATCAGTGTAAGAAGCCATCTCCCTCATTTAAACGCCTCGTTATGTGGTTGCAGGGTACCAAAATTCGACCTTTGTGGGGCACAGCTCAGCTGTTTATGCATCCTCGCTACATGCACGGTGGTGCCACTAGGTGGTCTTCTTCTCATATTGAATGTACTCAGTCCATGGAATCATTCTATGCACTAATACTCTGAAAATGCTTCACAGCCCTGAACTAGGTGTATATGCATATGCTGCTGCTCAAGTTAAGAAAGCTATTGAGGTGGGTGTCGGTGCATGTGTATCAAGTGACTGTAATTTGTTGCAAATTTTAGTCTATATTGTTGTCACCTCTTCCAAATGCGCTGCTAATCTACACATTCTTCAGGTCACGCATTATTTAGGTGGTGAAAATTATGTGTTTTGGGGTGGCCGTGAGGGTTACCAGAGTCTCCTGAATACCGACATGGGACGAGAGCTTGATCATCTGGTGTGTCTTGTTTGTAAATATTTCAAAATTATATCTAGAATTAGGCTGTATTTATTTGATAATTTGACACTCTATCTCTCTCTATTCATTGTCTCCATTATGATCCTGTCCTGGTTACTGAGCACATTCTTGGTGCTCTATTGACAGGCAAGGTTTCTTGAAGCTGCTGTTGCTTACAAGAAGAAAATTGGATTCAATGGTAGATTTACTTATATTATTCCGATGCATTCATTTTACTAGATAGTTGTATAAAAGTTGGCTTGTGTCATTCACTGTAATTAGCATTAGTGATTGGTTTCTCAATGCTCCTAATTTATTTCATCAGCATTTATTCCTAAATCTTTGAGCTATTTTTGCTGTTTTATTTTCGTCTCCTGCAATGCTATTCAGGAACACTGTTGATTGAACCGAAGCCTCAAGAACCTACTAAACACCAGTATGCTTCTTGCTTGATTAGTTAGAGATATGGAGTAACTTCTATATACTTACCTATCCATATCCCTTACCTGTGGTATGGTTTTATAGGTATGACTGGGATGCTGCAACGACAGCAAATTTCCTGCGAAAATATGGCCTTATAGGTAATCCTCATATGTATCCTCTATATTTTTGTTTTCCCACCACTATGTAGTTGCTAGTTGAGATTCAACTTTGGCTATATTGTGAAGTGATGCTCTGAGTGTCATATGTACAACAAGTATTTTAAGCTTAATTTTTTGTACACCTGTTGGACACATCATCTTCCTCTTTCTTCTTCTCCTCTTCCTCTTTCCTCTCTTCACAGTACATGTCATGTATCATGTCATGTAGTGATTTGTTACTGGTGTTTTTTGGAATACTGAACTTTCTCTAAAACCATGGAGCGGATGCACTATTCCAATATGACCACTAACATCATATTCTTGTCATTGGAAACATATTTGCTGTCTAGTTAGTCGTAACATGAAGAAAACCTCAGCCTTGTCATTTCATTTCCTTTTGCAGGAGAATTTAAACTTAACATTGAGTGCAACCATGCCACTCTATCTGGTCACAGGTACCTAGCATTTTCATCTCACCACTTGAGCTTACGTAGAATAAATTGCACTTTACATTTCACTTTGTCATTGTTCCAACACAATATAAAATGTGAACCCTTCTTCAAACCTGTTACTTTTGTACCGTCCAGCTGTCATCATGAGCTTGAAACTGCAAGACTCAATGGTTTACTGGGAAACATTGATGCAAACACTGGAGATCCTCAAATTGGTATTTGCTAGCTTTACTTTTCTAACTTATGTACATGTGTATATGTATATGTACATATGTACATCAGTGTATATGTGCACACACTTATGTACATATACACAAGAGAGTGAAAGAAGAAAACAAAAACAAAAAATTCCAAAGAATGAAATTTGTAATATGGAGTCCTTATTGTCACAGGATGGGATACAGATGAATTTCTCACAGACATTGCAGAGGCAACTCGAGTTATGCTTACTGTGGTCAAAAATGTATGTCTCAGATGCATGTATTTGTTTCGTAGTTACAAGATTTAAAACTATGATGTAAAATGCAATTTCATATTGGCCAAGAGGAAAATAACCTTACAATTTCATGAGCTGAATCAATATCTTATTTCTTTTGTCCCCTTGTGACAGGGAGGATTGGCACCAGGAGGCTTCAACTTTGATGCAAAATTGTCAGTACCTGTGTTTCCATTTTAATTTTTATTTTGATTTATATGTTATGTTTCAAGGTGGCGGTTTAGTTTCATTTTATAATGTTTTTTTTTTAATCCCACAACTTTTAGACGGAGAGAAAGCACAGATGTCGAGGATTTGTTCATTGCTCATATCAGTGGAATGGATACCCTGGCCCGTGGACTCCATAATGTTGCCAAGCTTATTGAGGTACTGTGGTCTGTGTGTGTGTGTGTTTTTTATTTATTTATATATTTTAAAGACTCCTATGAAAATTAGTTTCCACTGTCCCACCCTCATAATATTACTAATTCTTTTCTTTTATAATTTAACAATTAAGGACGGTTCTCTGGCTGAGCTTGTTCGCAAACGATATGAGAGTTTTGATACAGAGGTTGGGGCCCAGATAGAGGTAACAAGCTTAAACTACTTTGTTTGATCTCTTGGTCCTGAATGGCTTAGATGGCTAATGCATGTTAATGCACCTTCCACAGGCTGGTAAGGGCGATTTTGAATATCTTGAGAAAAAGGCCATGGAATGGGGTGAACCAAAAGTTCCTTCTGCCAAGCAGGTAATTTGAAACATTTATTTTCACTACATTATGTATGTACATAAGTGTATGTATGTACATAAGTGTGTGTATGTACATAAGTCTACACCAGTGTCTATATGTACGTGTGTTTGTGTGTGTGTGTGTGTGTGTGGTCACTCTCTTAGTGTAGATGCTGCAGATGCAAATAATTACAAAATTATTTGAAAAGAAGAGGATATCACATGAACCAAAAAATTCGAAATTACTCTTCTGCCTCAAGCTCTTTGCATTCTACGTTCATACCTAATTTGAAAATCTAAAGACTAGTGACCGCTGCCTAACATTTAATAGGCAATGCATACAAATAGGTCCATAATACCAAGATGTAGTGTTTTAACTTGTTTTGTCTGATGTAACCTCTATGCTTACCCTGGCCTTGGATATAAATACTGAAATTATGCGCTCTGTTGCAGGAACTTGCGGAGAGGCATTTCCAGTCTGCTTTGTAGACATGTAAAGTAACTAGGAATAAATACCCGCAAGATGTTCTGTATTTTGTTTTTGTGCAAACATGGTAATCAGCCCTTGCAACAGTTTAGAGGTGCAATTTGGTTAGATCAAGAAGGTATATAATGCTCATCTCGCGGCCATGATATCGTTGAGATATGACTTTTTGTCATGTTTTAGATAGTTTTAAGGAATGGAGCGTTCTTTCTCTTTGCAGTTTGATGATGTTAGCATTTTCCTATAGCTTAACATCTCGGTACGAACTCCTAATTTATTGGCCAACCTACTCTACTTTATGGTATTCAACTTCTAGCTTACATATTGACCTTGGAGGGAGTCTTCCATATTTAATGTCATCCTGCTTAGCTGGGTAAGAAATATCATTCATCCAAACTAATTGGTCATTCAAGTAGTGGCCATTTTGGTTTCTTTTTAAGTGTTTTCCCAACCCCTGAACTTCTGACTAGATAATGACACATGGCTATATTAAACCCAACACAACAAATTTACCTTTTCTTGTTTTGATCTCTCTCTCTCTCTCTCTCTCTCTCTCTCTCTCTCTCTCTCTCTCTCTCATGTTGTCGTCTTCCTTGGCATCCCTACTTCTCCTCTTCCCATGAATGAAACTGGGTGTGGGAAAGCCATTGCTCTTCATCTGGGGTTGCGTTGGATAGTTGCATGGCATCATCAAATTAAATTACTATAAACTTAAGTGAAAATCCTAGACCCTAAATGTGTTTTGGATTTTCGCTTAAAAGAACTTTCCATGACTATCAATTCTTTGAACGGAAATGCAAGATAAGGGAGAGAGACCTAAAGAGAAATGTGTTTTGGTTTTGACGGTTTGTTTTGAGTTTTCGAAGAATAGATGACACAGAAGGTGTGTGTTCTCAGCTCATGAAAAACAAGTTGGGAGAAAATAGGGGCATGTTGGGCAATGTTTTTAAAAAGCCATAATGGTCTTAGAGAACTTAGCAATAATTGTCAATTTACATTCCTAAGTTGTAATTTCAAGAGCGGAAACTGCTAATTTGCATATCTTCCGTCATATTCAAGATTTCCATCCAAATATGAGGACGAATATGCTCATTTTCTGTTGTAATTTTATATTTATTTTTTAATAATAAAAATAAATAAAAAATATTTTTTTTAGAGAGAGATTCAAGCCCTTCTATCTATTTATATATTCGTTGCACAATTCCATCTACTTATTTACTCATTCATTCGTGACTTTTTTAAAACTCTCATCACCAATGATTTTCAAAACTATCATCAACGATTTTTAGAGTATCTCCTAAAGGATAATATAGACACTCTGCCTCCAATTTTGACTACGAATCCATTAGAAATACCAAGAGTCCAAGACCTTTCGACATCAAATAAACAAAATATCTTACCAGGCATGACCATGGCTGTATGACGGAGCTTTAAAATTGTATATTGCTTTTCTTGATTTCTTCCCACATAAAGGTATTAAAAGGAGAGACAAAAGATTATTTCAGAATTAAGACAAAAGGAAAGACAAGGGAAAATTTGGCCCAATAAAATTAGCACTCATTGTAAATGTTAGCGTAGTCTATGCTCTCAACTTGAACACTCGCTCTTTGAAAAACAAGTAACACAAGCAATGGCTGACGAAGAACAATCTGCTGGTCTTGAATCACCCTTGATTCCAGTTGTGCCCCAAGAACATGCATTACAATCAACAAAGGGACGATTCACGAAAGGCGAGTTGTTCGGGGAACTGAAGAAGCAGTTATTGTTGGCAGGGCCGCTGGTATCATCAAATTTCTTGTTGTTCGGTATGCAGGTTATTTCAGTCATGTATGTTGGTCATCTTGGGGAGCTATCACTTGCAGGTGCTTCCATGGCCACTTCTTTTGCATCTGTGACTGGTTTGAGCTTGATAGTAAGATGCCTTATCCTTTCATCTTACATAATAAAATAAAGTCTTATAGTTTCAACATTGGGAGAGAACAGAGAAAACAGAGCGAGCTAGAACGTACCCTCAATGAAATATAATAGACAAGTAGTCTATTTAATTAGTCCTTGCACTTATTTAGTATCCTTATGTACGGACAGTAACTGAAAATCCAATAATCAGTTTCCCCCCTCTCAGATTAACTATTCCGATATTTGATTTACTACAAATGATAAAATTTAGCTTTTTACAAATCTTCCTCATTTTCGGAAAGCCTGTTTAGTCATTTTGATTACTAAAGAAATCATTCGAATGCTTTGTTCAACTGAAAACACTAATCTCTATGTTGTTTCACTTTGATTGTTCATAGTTTCATGACTAAAAAATTGCTTGATATTTGATAAAGGTGTTCTTCAAAAACAAAAGGGTGTTTTGCAAGATAAAAATCGTTTGGGTATGGCAATAACAATAGTATCTGTTCTCTTAATTTGGTGAACAGATAGGAATGGGTAGCGCATTGGACACATTTTGCGGGCAGTCATATGGAGCAAAACAGTATCATATGCTTGGTGTACACATGCAGAGAGCAATGCTTGTTCTTCTGCTGGCCTGCATTCCTCTTGCAACTATATGGTTCAATGCAGGCCACATTCTCAAACTCTTGGGTCAAGATCCAGAAATTGCCATAGCCGCTGGAAACTATGCTCGTTTCCTCATACCTTGCATTTTTGCTTACGCAGTCCAACAATGTCATTCCAGATTCTTGCAAACCCAAAACAATGTGGTTCCTATGATAGCTACCACAGGTATTGCAACACTAGCGCACTTGCTTCTCTGTTGGCTTCTCATATACAAGACCAGCTTGGGATATAGAGGCGCTGCTGTCGCGATCTCTATCTCATATTGGATCAATGCATTACTCTTGGTTGTTTATATCAGAGTTTCTCCTTCTTGTATACACACATGGACTGGATTCTCAAAGGAGGCATTTCATGGAATTCCCAATTTCATAAAACTATCTATTCCTTCAGCTATAATGATCAGGTAGGTACTTTAGTTTATGTCGCTGTGGTATAACATTGAACTGATGAGAGCATTAGAAGCCAGTACCAGATTGTTTGTGCAAATCCAAATACACAGTTCCTAACCCATTTCTTAGGTCTTTTTTTATTTTTATTTTTTATGTATTTGAAGTTCTTAAATGTTAGTACTTGGTTGGTTGTTTATTGTTTTTTTGTCTCTGCGAGCAGCCTAGAAATCTGGTCATTCGAAATGATGGTTCTCTTATCCGGTTTTCTTCCAAATCCACAGCTTGAAACTTCAGTGCTATCAATCAGGTGTGTGTTTTTAGTTTTTACGTTAACTCGAATGACTGATTGAAATCGATACATCTGATAGTAGCTAACTAACGGTGAATTTGTCACATGTTTTCAGCCTTAACACATGTTCCATGTTATACATGATTCCTCTTGCATTCGCCGGTGCAGCAAGGTTTGTCTAATGCATGTCTCTCTTGTGCATAGTTGTCTCAACAGTTCTTTCCTGGTCTTTATATCCATGTATTGTGTCGTAGCACAAGAGTTTCAAATCAATTGGGTGCCGGGCAACCACGACTAGCTCGTCTAGCAGTAGGTGTTGCACTATATATTGTTGTTACTGAAGGTATTTTGGCTGCTGCAATACTGATACTGGGTCGAAAAGTTTGGGGCTATTGTTACAGCAGTGAAAAGGAAGTTGTCAGTTATGTTGGGCAAATGCTTATTTTGGTTGCGATATCCCACTTTTTTGATGGACTTCAATCTGTGCTATCAGGTTTTGTCCCATTTTGCTTAATTTCTGGTATCATAAAAAACCATTTCTAACTGAATTAATCTGGTTTTGAATTTATAGCATCCTCTGATCAGTTCATTAAGAATTTTACTTTCAAAATCAAGTCCTATCTACTCAATGTGAAGTTCTAAAACACTCTAAAACTAATTTACAAATTCAGGTATCATAAGAGGAAGTGGACAGCAGAAGATTGGAGCATATGTAAATCTGGGGGCTTATTATCTTATGGGAATCCCTACTGCAATATTATTAGCATTTGTATTCCACATTGGAGGAAAGGTGACGCCAAATCCTTTTACTGTTTGTCTTAAAATTTTATTCTGTTAAGTTTCTTAATCCTTCTGGGAGGGTATATAACACTACTCAAATCATACTAAGACAAACTAATATGTTATAGGGTCTTTGGATGGGAATCATTGTTGCGCTATTTGTGCAAGCACTGTCTCTTGCAATCATAATCTTATTCACAGACTGGGAGAAAGAAGTAAACTACTTTCATATCATGTTTCATATGTCAACCTCTATTACAATAATCTCATGCTTTTTTTAATTTTTTAATTTTTTTAATTATTTAATTTTTTAATTATTCGTTTTGTAGGTGAAGAAAGCTTCTGATAGAGTATACAACACACCAACCGCGTCTGATGCATCATCGGTAAGCTGATGTTGAAGAGGAATGGAAGGCTTATTAAGTCCTTAACCGAGTATACCACTATTTCGTCTTTCGAACGCATCTAAGAAACAGCGGGAGACAAGTCTAATTAAAATGATATAGCATATGATTTTGAAGCCACGTTATGCCAGTTTGGTCATATGGTGTACTTTCATATCATTTCTCCAATTATCTTGCTAATTTATTTACACAACAACACTGTAAACTGGGTATAGTACAGCTATCTAATTACTTATTGGAAATTTTAAAACTTACGTATTTCTAAGAAAGAGAAGGTAGTTATATCATAGGAGCAACTCTAACAAATATCTTATATTTTAATTTTTCTCTATTTTAGAGAAAATGACCATTTTTTTGCTCCCCTAGATTTCCTATACGTATCTATCCTCATTAGATAGTGATGAAAGAAAACAAAATTCCCCAGATTTATAACAATCACTAAAATTATAGTAATAGAAAAATTTTAAAATTTTCACGATCTTCACTCTCCCAACAGCTCAAACAACGTTTTAGCTCAATCGAAGAAGACTGAATCCCAACCTAAACAGAAGATGGTAGCGTTGGTGAGTCATCTTTCTAAGTACTAGAGAACCTCCCTTAGTTGCCGCAAGGCCAACCTCTAGTTTATCGCTGCTATATCTCCTTCATGATTTTGTCCCTGATGCAATGCTAGACAATAAATTGTCACTGATTCATGATTTTCTGGAACAATGACTAATATGAATGTATTTTGGTGGATCCAATGTATTTTGAGTTCTAAAGTATGGGTTGGAGCACTGGTAGTTCATTTGATTGTTTGCATTAAATTTTATTTCATTTGATTACTACTGTTCATTAGGTAAAATGGATGTTTAAATGATCATACAACAGATTTCTCATATATCACACAATGATCTTTTTGAAAAATAAGTCTTCTAATTTATTCTCACACAACAGAAAAAACTAGAACTCAGTTGTTCGAAACAAAATCATACAACAACCATAAACTGATGTGCGAAGAGAATTCCAACGATAGAAAAATTTAAAAACATGTTGTCTGACAAGCTTAACCAACAATAGATTGAAACGAGTTTTGTTGTCTCAAGGTCGCGTCTCAGTTGCTGCGTATGGCTGCGCCTGACATCTGTCAAGTTTTGGGACAACATTGCTAACAAATATATGTTGACTGTATGACCAATCATACAACAATGATTCATTGTCGTCTGAATTTTCATCAGACAACGGCTCGATAGACAATGGTGAGTCTCCAGATCATGCAACTGTATTTTTCCATCGTGTGATGCACTTATTGGCATAGTGCACTTTTTGATTCCATTATGGCAAATCTTGTTTTTTTTTTTTTTTTGAAATGAGGGGGAGCAAAGCCCCATAAGATGTTATTATTCAAAGGAATTGTCACGCCCCGAATTTCGAATAATAAATTCAAATCCGAAACATGAATACAACTAAACAAATCACGTCCTGATTTTTTTCCCAAAACCAACATCTCATAAACCATAACACAAACCTCGTAGCAAACTATCTCTCGAGTCAATTATTACAATACTAACATAAATAAAATGTTCTGCTCACAAGAGTCTACAAAACACACCAAAATAGACCAAGTGCTGGTCTCGACGAGCTGCCCTACGCAGCTCGCTCTCTACCTTGATTATCCTGATCTGCAGGATTTTCTGCTACACCGTTTGAATAGTGTACCGGGATTGCAACAACACAAAACCCGGTAAGCTTTTTGAAAGCTCGTATGAGTAAATATGAAATGAACAGTTGATTTATTAAACCACAATTCTTTTAACTCAAGTAAACAATCAACAATCTCAACAACCACAAAGAAACATCAAACTGACACACAGGAAACAACATGGAACACATTTCCGCAATCACCACATCACAACTCTCGCCATACCCACATACCCAATGACATTGTTAATACCGAAGAGCACTCGATGGGGATCCGCTGCAGACGGACCATCACTCGGAATGTATTAACTTATCACTAAATATGTACCTTACGCTCTGATACCAAACTGTCACGCCCCGAATTTCGAATAATAAATTCAAATCCGCAAAACATGAATACAACTAAACAAATCACGTAATGAATTTTTTTCCCAAAACCAACATCTCATAAACCATAACACAAACCTCGTAGCAAACTATCTCTCGAGTCAATTATTAAAATACTAACATAAATAAAATGTTCTGCTCACAAGAGTCCACAAAACACACCAAAATAGACCAAGTGCTGGTCTCGACGGGCTGCCCTACGCAGCTCGCTCTCTACCTTGATTATCCTGACCTGCAGGATTTTCTGCTACACCGTTTGAATAGTGTACCGGGATTGCAACAACACAAAACCCGGTAAGCTTTTTGAAAGCTCGTATGAGTAAATATGAAATGAACAGTTGATTTATTAAACCACAATTCTTTTAACTCAAGTAAACAATCAACAATCTCAACAACCACAAAGAAACATCAAACTGACACACAGGAAACAACATGGAACACATTTCCACAATCACCACATCACAACTCTCGCCACTTGACACCTAATCACGACTATCGCCACTTTGGCCCCACGTTAGAGCTCTAACTGCCTCGTTACCTTTGACACCTTGGCCCAGGGTCAAGTAACGGCACCTCCAGGTTACTCAGTAACCCGCGAA
The DNA here is from genome assembly GCA_025331145.1 of Rosa persica. Classification (NCBI taxonomy): domain Eukaryota; kingdom Viridiplantae; phylum Streptophyta; class Magnoliopsida; order Rosales; family Rosaceae; genus Rosa; species Rosa persica. The sequence continues at coordinate 14,746,733 of WFKR01000004.1, forward strand.
CTTTGGACCATCTCATGTCCTCAGAACAATATATCTCCGTTATTATTTAACGGTCGAACATTGGACCTCCCTGTCCTCAGAACACATACACTCCGGTTATCATTAACCAAAGATCCTTGGATCATTCGATCCTCGGAATCCTATGTTTCTCTACCTTCAATTCAACTCACAAAATCAACATACTTATCACCAACATTTATCAAATATTAACAACATAATAAAATCAAATTATCAACATTTATCAACAACATATTATCACAATTCCACACCTCAATGTCACACCATTCAATATATAATCACGTAAATATATACATACGTAACCATCCACACATGAATGATCACTAATACCAACTATAGTTCACACGATGCAAAATCAAGAAATTCATTTTTAATATACTTTAAAACACATTTCTTAAAACCATTTTCCCACACATAACAAATAAATTGGGCAATTAAAGAAATTCGGTTCGTAAATGAACCAAGTGAGATTTACTCACCTCTAAACTCCCGCTACGTCCTCTTACAGCCCAAAATACGATTCACAATCGTCCGCTAACAAATCCGTCAAACACCTAATCAAAACGATAATTAACCTAGCGTATAATTTCAAAAACACACTTATATGAAGATCCAACGGTCGGATCTTCACCCGTGACCACACAAGGTCATCGGGACAGTCCTACGATTATTATATCAAAACTAGAATTCTATCGGACGGTCCAAACTTCATAGATCACGAATCGAGCGATTGAAATCAATCGAAATCGTAAAATTCATAACTAATTCATACGATATCCAAAATTTACATACTATATATCAAAATGATCGTATCGACATGTAGAATCTAAAAATGAGGCAGAAACTACTCATGCTACCCCCGGAGGTGGCCAGAAAGGGCCGCCGGAGTTTAGGGCAGAGCTGCCGCTGACCACCGCCAATGGTGTCGGGGCCAAGCTTATCCTCTTCGTTTCATCATTTTGAGCAACTTTCATAACTAGCACGAAGTGAGAAAACAAGTGGAAGTGGTCGAAAATACCTAAAAACAGTCCGGTTTGCCGGAAAACCGAAATTTTCCGATAGTTGCTCCGTTCAACGTCAAAAGCTTCACTTCTGGTCGAGGTCTTTTTCTTGCGTGTTCTACTCCTTAATACGAGTTCAACAAGATTAAGAACTCAAGTTTTGGTGGCCGAAGCTAGGAGAAATCGACGCTGGTTCGTTTTAGGGCTCGGATTGATTTTTGAGTTCCACCGCTGTGTAGCCGCCACGAGAGGGGAAACCGTGACCACCAGTCGACTCACAGGTAGGAGTAGAGTCGATCTGGGCTTCGTTTCACCTCAAACGGTGGTCGGAGCTGTGAGAAAGGTTGGCAAAAGAATTGCTCTGTTTTCGGCCGACGGAGGAAGAGAGAGAGAGAGAAGATGAACAGTAACCCGTGGTTTCATTTTTTGGATAATTATGCTATTTTCGGATATTTCAGGAAATAGTAACCTATATATACCCGAAATGGAAACTTTTCCAAATGCGATAACTTTCTCATACGAACTCCGACTCTTCCGTTCCACATATGCACGAACTCGTATCGACGAGCTCTACGACTTTCATGAAGAAGTTTCCTCAAATTTCTTACGTATAAATAAGTCAATTTTAATAACCCTAAATAACGTTAAATTTCGATACTAAAATCATTCGAAACCAAATTTCTCACGCAACAATATTCCAATCATACCCACAACTATAATTCATATAATTTGAGAAATATTGAATTACGAAATATTTAACTGAAATTTCGGGTCTTCACAGTCTACCCTCCTTAAGGAATTTCGTCCCGAAATTCAAGCAAACTCATCAACAAACAGTAGTGGGTACTTAGCCCTTATGTCAAACTCTAACTCCCATGACGCATCACCCTCATCATGATGACTCCACAACACCTTAACCAACTCAACTTCCTTCCTACGAAGCCTCTTCGTGGACCTATCCAAGATACGAACATGTTCAACAATGAAGGTCACATCCGGACTCACTTCGATCGAACCGTGATCAATCACATGAGACTCATCTCGAATGTACCTCCTAAGCATGGACATGGAAAACATTGTGTACACCTGCCATGCTAATAGGTAAAGCAAGCCGATATGCCAATTCTCCGACCCTTTCCAAAATCTCAAAGGGTCCAACGTATCTTAGTGCCAATTTCCCCTTCCTGCTAAATCTCACCACACCTTTCATAAGTGAGACTTTCAAGAATACGTAATCATCCACCTCAAAGTCCAACGGTCACCTTCTAAGGTCGGCATAACTCTTCTGTCTATTCTGTGTGGTACGGATTCTGTCTCGGATGGTAGTAACCTTCTCTGTAGTCTCCCGAACAAGCGCAGGATCCAAGAGCTGTTTCTCTCCAACATCCGCCCAACAGATAAGAGTCCTACATGGCCTACCATAAAGTGCCTCATATGGGGCCATGCCGATACTAGAGTGATAGCTGTTGTTGTAGGCAAACTCTACCAATGGCAGATGATCCACCTAACTTCCCTTGAAGTCCAAAACACATGCTCTAAGCATATCCTCCAACACTTGGTTCACCCTCTTTGTCTGCCCATCAGTCTGTGGATGAAATGTTGTGCTCATAGCCAAAGATGTGCTGAAAGCCTTATGAAATCTACTCCAAAATTCTGAAGTGAAACAAGCATCCCGATCAGAGACAATTGATACAGGCACACCATGAAGCCTCACAATCTCATTAAGATACAACTTACACAAAGCATCACCTGAGTAAGTCTTTGCCACAGGAAGAAAGTGTGCTGACTTTGTCAATCTATCAACAATCACCCAAATAGAATCATAACTTTGTCTGGACCTAGGCAATCCAGTCACAAAGTCCATGGAGATCTCTTCCCATTTCCATACTAGAATCGGCAAAGGTTTCAACATTCCCGCAGGCCTCGGATGCTCTGCCTTCACTTGCTGACATGTAAGGCACCTGGATACATACTCAGCCACATCCCTCTTCATCCCTATCCACCAAAACTGTCTTCGTAGGTCCAGATACATCTTGGTACTCCCTGGGTGTACCGTATATCGAGATCGATGTGCTTCCCGCAGTACCTCCTCCTTGAGGTTATCACCGCCCGGGACATACAATTTCGATCGAAATCTCAATCCACCATCAGTTCCAACTGTCCACTCTGATGGACCTTCCTCGTTGGCATCAAGGATAATCTCTGAAATCACCATTTGAGCGAACTCATCATGTGTCTGACTCTGAATGATCCTGGAAATCAACGTCGGCTGTAAAGTGATACTACCGAGAAAGATTCCCTGTCCTTCTCCTGTGGGTATAAGGTCAAACTCAGATATCATACACCACTCCTGAACCATAAGTGATGTTATGATCCCTCGGGGTTTCCTGCTCAAAGCATCCGCCACTACATTGGCCTTTCCAGGATGATACTCCAAGGTGAAATCATAGTCTTTGATAAGCTCCATCCATCTTCTCTGCCTCATGTTCAACTCCTTCTGGGAGAATAGATACTTTAAACTCTTATGATCAGAAAAGAGTTCGAACTTCTCACTATAAATATAATGCCTCCAAATCTTCAAGGCAAACACCACTGCAGCCAGCTCTAGATCATGAGTGGGGTAGTTACGCTCATGCACCTTCAACTGTCTAGAACCATACGCTACTACACCCCCATTCTGCATCAACACACAACCCAAACCCTGATGAGATGCATCACTGTAGATAACTAACCCACCGCCACTAGATGGGACAGTCAACACTGGAGCTGTAGTCAATCTAGTCTTCAGCTCACTAAAGGCCTTCTCACATTCATCTGTCCACACAAACTGAGTATCCTTCCTTGGTAACTTGGTCAAAGCTGATGCAATACTAGAAAACCCCTCAATGAATCGCCTGTAGTATCCTGCCAATCTAAGGAAACTATGGATCTCTGTAACTGTAGTGGGGCGACTCCAACCCATCACTGCTTCAACCTTCGAAGGATCCACAGAAATTCCATCCTTCGAAACTACATGACCAAGGAACTTGATCTCTTTTGCCAAAACTCGCACTTCTCAAACTTTGCATACAACTTTTCTCTTCTCAAAATCTGCAGCACAATCCTCAAATGCTTCACATGCTCGTCAGACGACTTTGAATAAATCAAGATGTCATCAACGAACACCATCACACACTGATCTAAGTAAGGACTGAATGTGCGGTTCATCAAGTCCATGAATGATGCAGGTGCATTAGTTAGACCAAAAGGCATGACAAGAAATTCATAATGCCCATACCTGGTCCTAAATGCCGTCTTAGAAATATCTTCATCCTTCACCCTCAACTGGTGATATCCAGATCTCAAATCAATTTTGGAGAACACCGTAGCCTTCCTAAGCTGATCGAACAAGTCATCAATCCTAGGCAAGGGGTACCTGTTCTTGATGGTCACCTTGTTCAGCTGTCGATAATCCACACATAACCGGAGTGAATTATCCTTCTTCTTCACGAACAATACTGGTGTGCCCTAAGGAGATACACTAGCCTGTATGAACACTTGTGCAAGTAATCCTTCAATCTGAACCTTCAACTCCTGAAGTTCAGCTGGAGCCATCTGATAAGGTGCTCTCAACATCAGTGCAGTACATGGTATCACATCAATGGAGAAATCCATTACCCTTTTCGGAGGAAATCCTGGTATCTCCTGGAACACATTAGCATACTTTGCCACTACCGGAATCCCTGCAATTTCTGAAGTGCTATTCATTGATTCTATGTGTGCCAAGATCCCTGCCCTCATGGCAACGTCAGATCTCAGGCATCTATAATGAAACACTGGTTGCCCAGGGGCATGAAAAGACACAATCATTCTAAAACAATCAATCACTGCATAGTCCGGACTCAACCAATCCAAACCTAAAATCACATCATACGTGTGATCCAGAATCACAATCAAAGATGCAGTGAACTTTCTACCACAAATTGCAATAGGGCAATCATCACAAAACATGCTAAGCTCAAGAGATACGCAAAGAGGCGATGTAACACACAAAGGTCTAGTAAGCGGTATAGCAGTCAAACCCAAAACATCTACCACAGAATTAGATATGAACTAGTGGGAAGCACCCGTATCAAACAGTACTCTAGCAAGATAGTTATAAACGGATAAGGTACCTTCCACCCCGGTGCCTCTCTGGCTGATGGCAAATACTCTGGCTGGTGCTGGAGGTAAGGTTCTCTGCTGGTTACCATGTCCTGCAATCTGAGGTTGAGTACAGTCCCTGGCAATATGTCCAGTCTGTCCGCATCGAAAACATGCTCTAGGCCTGAGTTTAGGGCAAGTCCTAGCAAGATAACCCAACTCATTACAGCTATAACACCTCATAAGGGCTGCTGGTGCTACTTGCCTGGTAGGTGGTGCCTGAATAGGGACAGGTGCTGCTGCTATCCTGGCTGGAGCCTGATGATGAAAATAAGGCCGCTGTCTCTTCCAGAGCCTATCTCTATAATCTCTGGACCCACTACTCCTAGCAACTGTCTTCCCTTTTCCCTGAGAATCTCTCTCAACATTCTGCTTCTCCTTGTGGATCAGATTCTGCTGCTCAATGATCAGGGCTTTAGCTAAAATCTGCTCCTTTGTATTCAGCTCCATAATGGCCACATCTCGCTTAATAGAGGCATTCAACCCTCGCTGAAACTTCTTAGCCAAGTCTTCAGCATCTAATGGTTTCATAAACCAATATAGCCTGGAGAACTCTGCCTCATATTCTCTCACATTCATCTTCCCTTGAGTAAGCGAGAGAAATTGCCTCTCCAGTTGTTCCTTCACCGATGCTGGGAAGCATTTCTCTCTAAAGATCCTCACAAATCCATCACAAGTCATGGTAGAAATATCAATAGTCTTCTGAGTGCAATTTCACCACACCCTAGCCTCATCTTTGAGCATGAAAGTGGCTAGCTTCCTCTTCTCAATCTCATCACAGACAATCAACTCAAAATAGGTGTGCAAATCCTCGATCCATTGATCAGCCACCATTTAGTCTGTGCCTCCCGCAAATTTAGTTGCTCCCAACTGATTAATGTCCCTCGCCAACACTAACAGACGAGCGGGATCATTAACCACAACCTCAGGTGGAACAGGCTGCTCCACAAAAGGTGCCTCCACCTCTTCCTCATGTACTCCCACATGTGGAATCTCACCCCTACCTCGGCCTCTACTTCTACCTCTGGGTCTACCTCGACCCCTACCTCTGCCTCCCACAATATCCATTACCTAAGGAGCATCGCATACCTGGTTAATACATGTATAATACTTAAATCAAAGCATAAGTAAATACAAGTCCATTTCAACCAAGCTACTAACACAAAGAGGTTAATTCAACTCCTAATACATCCTAACGTTCTAGACAACTCCCAATACTCCCACATACCCAATGACATTGTTAATACCGAAGAGCACTCGATGGGGATCCGCTGCAGACGGGCCATCACTCGGAATGTATTAACTTATCACTAAATATGTACCTTACGCTCTGATACCAAACTGTCACGCCCCGAATTTCGAATAATAAATTCAAATCCGCAAAACATGAATACAACTAAACAAATCACGTACTGAATTTTTTTCCCAAAACCAACATCTCATAAACCATAACACAAACCTCGTAGCAAACTATCTCTCGAGTCAATTATTAAAATACTAACATAAATAAAATGTTCTGCTCACAAGAGTCCACAAAACACACCAAAAAAGACCAAGTGCTGGTCTCGACGAGCTGCCCTACGCAGCTCGCTCTCTACCTTGATTATCCTGACCTGCAGGATTTTCGCTACACCATTTGAATAGTGTACCGGGATTGCAACAACACAAAACCCGGTAAGCTTTTTGAAAGCTCGTATGAGTAAATATGAAATGAACAGTTGATTTATTAAACCACAATTCTTTTAACTCAAGTAAACAATCAACAATCTCAACAACCACAAAGAAACATCAAACTGACACACAGGAAACAACATGGAACACATTTCCACAATCACCACATCACAACTCTCGCCACTTGACACCTAATCACGACTATCGCCACTTTGGCCCCACGTTAGAGCTCTAACTGCCTCGTTACCTTTGACACCTTGGCCCAGGGTCAAGTAACGGCACCTCCAGGTTACTCAGTAACCCGCGAACTTTGGACCATTTCATGTCCTCAGAACAATATATCCCCGTTATTATTTAACGGTCGAACTTTGGACCTCCCTGTCCTTAGAACACATACACTCCGGTTATCATTAACCAAAGATCTTTGGACCATTCGATCCTCGAAATCCTATGTTTCTCTACCTTCAATTCAACTCACAAAATCAACATACTTATCACCAACATTTATCAAATATTAACAACATAATAAAATCATATTATCAACATTTATCAACAACATATTATCACAGTTCCACACCTCAATGTCACACCATTCAATATATAATCACGTAAATATATACATACGTAACCATCCACACATGAATGATCACTAATACCAACTATAGTTCACACGATGCAAAATCAAGAAATTCATTTTTAATATACTTTAAAACACATTTCTTAAAACCATTTTCTCACACATAACAAATAAATTGGGCAATTAAGGAAATTCGGTTCGTAAATGAACCAAGTGAGATTTACTCACCTCTAAACTCCCGCTGTGTCTTCTTAGAGCCCAAAATACGATTCACAATCGTCCGCTAACAAATCCGTCAAACACCTAATCAAAACGATAATTAACTTAGCGTATAATTTCAAAAACACACTTGTATGAATATCCAACGGTCGGATCTTCACCCGTGACCACACAAGGTCATCGGGACAGTCGTACGATTATTATATCAAAACTAGAATTCTATCGGACGGTCCAAACTTCATAGATCACAAATCGAGCGATCGAAATCAATCGAAATCATAAAATTCATAACTAATTCATACGATATCCAAAATTTACATGATATATATCAAAATGATCTTATCGACATGTAGAATCTAAAAATGAGCAGAAACTACTCATGGTACCCCCGGAGGTGGCCGGAAAGGGCCGCCGGAGTTTAGGGCAGAGCTGCAGCCAACCACTGCCAATGGTGTCGGGGCCGAGCTTATCCTCTTTGTTTCATCATTTTGAGGAACTTTCATAACTAGCACGAAGTGAGAAAACAAGTGGAAGTGGTCGAAAATACCTAAAAACAGTCTGGTTCGCCGGAAAACAGAAATTTTTCGATAGTTGCTCCGTTCGACGTCAAAAGCTTCACTTCTGGTCTGGGTCTTTTTGTTGCGTGTTCTACTCCTTAATACGAGTTCAACAAGGTAAAGAACTCAAGTTTTGGTGGCCGGAGCTAGGAGAAATCGACGTTGGTTCGTTTTAGGGCTCGGATTGATTTTTGAGTTCCACTGCCGTGTAGCCGCCACGAGAGGGGAAACCGTGACCACCAGTCGACTCACAGGTAGGAGTAGAGTTGATCTGGGCTTCGTTTCACCTCAAACGGTGGCCGGACCTGTGAGAAAAGGTCGGCAAAATAATTGCTCTGTTTTCGGCCGACGGAGGAAGAGAGAGAGAGAAGATGAACAGTAACCCGTGGTTTCCTTTTTTAGATAATTATGCTATTTTCGGATATTTTCGGAAATAGTAACCTATATATACCCGAAATTGAAACTTTTCCAAATGCGATAACTTTCTCATATGAACTCCTATTCTTGCGTTCCACATATGCACGAACTCATATCGACGAGCTCTACGACTTTCATGAAGGAAGTTTCCTCAAATTCCTTACGTATAAATAAGTCAATTTTAATAACCCTAAATAACGTTAAATTTCGATACTAAAATCATTCGAAACCAAATTTCTCACGCAACAACATTCAATCACACCCACAACTCATAATTCATATAATTTGAGAAATATTGAATTACGAATTATTTAACTGAAATTTCGGGTCTTCACAGGAATATACTGCGAGGGGGACGTAGAGCCTAAACTCCGAGTATTGTTACAAACATCCTCAATAATAGAGGGAGTCTCTCCAATCCAAACATCATCATAACAAGAATAACTAGCAAAGTGTGTTAAACGGTGAGCCACACTATTTGCTTCACTATGGCAAATCTTAGATGTTTATGTATATGCATGAGTAGATCGCTTTTGAAATTTTTTTTCCAAATTGCTAATCGTTAAAGTATCGAACTAGATCAAATCAATGGACGAACCATATTTGTCAAGCATGAAGAAATGTTCATATTTATAATTGATAAATCACTATTATAAATACCTTAATGATTTTCAAATTAGTTGAAAAATTGCATTAATGATCTACACATGAATATGTAAACATCTAACGGTTGATTTGCGGAAATGTGATCAAAAAATAGGTCTCACAAAAAAGTCATCAACTGGTCCTCATTAGAAGCTCTCCTTTATAATGTAAGCTCTCTAAAATTGTGTGTGTGTGTATATATATATATATAATAGAATTGTGATATCTAATATGGATGAGTAATAAAGTAGTAGTTTGCTAATTAACTAATGTTTTCATCTATATGACTATCTGTAATAATAAATGTACTTTAAATTCACTAAATTGATAATATGAATGTATTAAAGTTTTTTTTCTATTATTGTTAATGGCTATAACTCAGTGGGAGCTTGGTCATCACGCCTTTTACACTAATAATTAGAGAAATACAGCGGGGTGACATAATACCAAAACCAAAACCCCATAAATGAAAAGGAACAAGTGCAACAAAAGCAATATAAAAACCCAATATAAAGTACTAATAACAAGAGCTATTACGATGAGGTTCGATCCAGCTAGTTGGACTACTTCCATTTAGTATCATATATTATTACTCCTAGGTAGATGAATTTTGATATCGATTTTGGTACTTCATGATCACATGGGTATTGTATGTTTCACTACTACAAAAATCGAATCAGATGACACCTCTCAGACGACGCATTATAGTTTTCCGTCGTCTGATTGATTTTTATTTTTTTAGACGTCGTTTTTCTAAAATTTGTCATCTGATATGGAATTATGAATTAGTTCAGAAGACGTTTAATGACAGAACCGTTATATGACCCCTAAAAATTTGAGTGGCAAGTTTCCCGCTATGTAAGTGGTGCCAAACCGCATCTCAAACCCCAAATTTCCCCCGACCATGTATTGATCATACGACAAAAAATAATAAAACTGTGGTCTAATGAATATATTTGACAGAAAGGAGGGAGATTTCTCACCACCATTTTTCTTCAACTTCCCAAAGAGGGAAGTCAAATCGATAGGAGACAAACCCTAAATTTCAAATGGTTGCATACAGACAACATTTTTATAAAATTTTGTTGTGCGAGTCATTGTCCAAATTGATAGGGCATGTCCAAATTAATGAAGGCCGGGGCGCGGGGCATGAAACACTTCACAAAAAAAAAATAACGAAACCCAAAACTCAAACTTCCTCACTCTCTCTCGACATAGACCTAAAACCAAAACCCGAATCTCCTCACTCTCCCGACAGCGTTTCCCAAAACCGAAACCTACACTTCAAGTCCATTGGATCCAAGACCTTTGTTCTACACCGACACCAAATTGATCGTATCCAAAACCTAGATATCTCTCCTCTCTCCCTCTTATCTTCTACACCTATACCCCAAATCCATCTCTCCGACAACCAAACCAGTTTCCACATCAACCTAATCTGATAGAGCCTCTCCGGCCTCAAAGATGACGTCGTCACCGGCGGCCAAACTCCCTTGGCTTAAATCGAGCCTTCACTTTCCAGCACCAACGGGTATCCAATTTCTCTTCTTTTCGATTTTGACCCAACTTTTTGATTTTATGAATTTTGGGGATTTTGATTTCTGATGCGATTATTTTCTTTGTTGCAGTAAGAGGACCAAGACGGAGGTCATCGGGCTCAAAGTGGAGGGTCCGAAGATCAGAATCGGAGCTCTAGTCGACGACGGAGGTGAAATCTGCTTTGGTCGAGAGCAGCGGAGTCGCTCGTGTGAATGCTGAAAAGAAAGACAAAGGTCGGTAGTGAATCAAATCCATTCGAAGCAAAAGGGATAGTGTGATTGATACCGAAATAGAGATGAGCCAACTTTCATCTCTTAGTTTCCTGCCTTATTATGGCTCACTCAGTTTCTCAGTTAATCGGATTCCCTCTTTTTGTCACTTCAACCTCCCCTTCTGATGCCCCACTACTAGGTATTAATACTCACTACTACAAAAATTGAAACACACAACACTCATCACACAACGGAACAGAAATCCGTTGTTGTGTGTTAACACAAACTCTACCAGACAATGGTACAATTCTGTTTCTGTTGTGTGAATGTAAGCAAATTGAAAAAAAAAAAATTAGGAAGATATCACACAACTGAGTTAAGACGTTTCTATTGTGTGAATGGGAAGCTGATTTCCCTCCATTCTGAGCTCATAATTCCCTCTCAGAACAAGCTCACCAATATGGAATTTGAACTCTCCTCCATGTTGCGAGCAATAAAGTTTAGGCAAGTTCTATAAGTATAGTTATCTTCCTAGATAACTATACATAGATCTATGTATTTCAGCAATGAAAGTTTGAGCACTTATCGTTCTTAAGGTCAATGTGTGCTGCTATGGTTGTTCTAGTTCAGAAGTTAGGTTAATTGTGAGAATTGATGATGCGAGCACGTACCAGAAAGCTGTTTTCACTTTGGATAGTTAGTGTTGTGAAAGCCTTGATCACTGTGGAATGATTTATTGTTTGTTTTCCAAATACTATAGGGATGTGCAGCTCGGGAGTTTGCCAAGTAGGGGGTTAAGCCAGGCGAACTAGCAGTAATTTCCAAAGAGGCGGTGTGGTAAATTTCACTTTGTTTATATCTAGTTGATTGTGAATTTTGAGATATTTTATTCCATTAGTTGTCAATTTTTTGAAGAGTACATCAGAAAATAGTTTATATGCATGATGACTGCCCACTTTTTACATTATTGAAGATATAACTTTCATCATTCATGTGGATGCCGTGCTTACTGATTGTACTTTCTGTATAGACACTGTACTTTATATTATAGCTGCTGTTTCAAATCTTTTTCTGTATAATGGCTGTTGGTATGTTGTTTTTTTTTTTTTTAATTATGAATCAACAATCATTTTGGTTCTAATTCTTCTAAAGCAATGCATCAGTGGGTGTATTAGCTTGTTGTATTGTTTATATGCAACTCTTGAATGTTCAAATTACTCAATGTCATAGTTTATTAAGTAGTTGATCATCAATATTTTCCTAAGTTAGGTAGGATTCAAGTTAGTTATTTTATATATAAATTAATGGATAATATATGATCCAAAAACACAAGTAGAGCCGCTTGGAAACTGTGGTGGAGTTACCTTAATTTTTCAGTCCACATTAATCTGATAAATGTATCTTTCACGTTGATATTTATCAGATTAAGGTGGACTTTAGGATTAAAAATCACAAAACTGTAGAATTCTAATATAGTTTAGAATTTCTGATAAATGTTGAAGGCATTCTCGCAGCAGGTTTTGTATCTTTGTAATGAAACATATCAATTTAGGGCTTAAAATCCTAAAGTCCACCTTAATCTGATAAATGTTAGTTAAAGATTATGAAACAGGTTTTTGTATAAATCACTCATTTTCTGATTTATTTATCCTTCTGTTTTTTGTTTTTGTTTTTTTCATCGATTCTTTATATACTGCTTTGAATTAAATATTAAGTGCCCCAATTGTTGTTTATTTGAAAATTGTGGCTCCCTGTTGCTTTTGGCTTATCAATCATTCAAGTTAATCAAATTCGTGTAGAAATAAAATCTTTAAAAAAATTCATCACAGTATTGTTGACTATGTGAGTAGCTGCTTAGGCAAAGAGTTGAGCAGGGATGAGTTTTCTTGCTTGCCTATCAGAATCAAATTTTCTTGCTACAGTTTTCTTGAGATTATATTGAAACTACTAGATTCCTTGATTAGTTCACATCATGGCTGCTTTTGTTTTTTTTTTAATTCCATATGTGCATTTGCAATAGTGATAAGTAATCATAAATCTTCTCTTTGATAAGGAGTTATAAGCTAATACGGTGGTCGATCTTGGTGGTTCTGTAGGGTGAATAAATCAAGAATTGTGGAGGAATGAATGATATAAGCTGCTTTATGAATTTAAGGACTTCACCCACCCCTAAATCTCTCATTCACACCTAATTAACAAGTTGCTTACCTGCTTCAGTTTAGGATTTCAAAGATTAAATCTTTCAGGGGGGAAAACAGAGAGTTTGTACACCTCTAGTTACTTATTGGTTCTTTGTGTTCTCTTTGATTATGTCTTTGTGTTCTCTCTGATTTTTTTTTATAGCACATACTGATTCGATAACCCATTTGAGTTGTCCAAGTTACAGGGTTATTCCTGTCCTTTTTCATATGACACAAAGACTATGCCGGTATATGAGAGTGAGGACTGGGAAGGAAGACATCAGAACCATAACCAAGGATACCTCTTCTGCTGTAATAATCCAAAGCCCAAGAAGCAACATAAATGAGTTGGGGTGGGATCTTAGAGCTTAAGAAGCAAGTACTGTGGATTACCTCCTTTCAGCATGTGAGCTACCAAGTTTGATTCATGGGTCTAGCCAGCAGCTAGGAATAGCTAGGGATGCTTTTGATTCATGTGTAGGTAGCAGCTAGGAATGCTTTCTTGTTTGGTATATTATCTAGTAACTTGAATGTTTGGATGTTTGAAAAATGTTACTTGAATGATATGGATTAGTGTGGTTTTATATGGTAATATGGAGCATTATTTTTGGAAAGAGATTCCAAGTATGAATTAAATGATGAACAAACAATAGCTCAAAATAATGTTGTGAGAACCAAGCTCAAACAGCAAACCTTACATTGCTCACACAATGGTTGATACAAAGAATTTGTTGTGTGAACTAACAACCAACAACAAAAGAAAACAAATTATGTTGTCTGAGATTAATATCACACAACAGAAATCAAATCATCTCTGTTGTCTGACTAATCAACAGACAAGGGAGATAATTTCACTTTGGTTGTGTGTTACTCATCTCAGACAACAAAGAAAGAATTATAATTGTTGTGTGGTATTAATCTCAAACAATAAAGAATGAGTTATATCTGTTGTGTGTTATGAATCTCAGACAACGGTGTTGTCCTACTTCTGTTGTCTGAATGTGCCGACACATCCCCGTGCATGCCATGCCAGGCACATGCCTGCGCAGAATTTACACAACGGAAACAGATATTCTGTTGAGCAAAGTGTTGTTACACAACGGTGAAATCACCGTCGTCTGATGTTTCAATCACACAACACTCGTTGAGACCACGGTCAGCTTGGTCATCACACAACAGAAAATGACCGTCGTCTGATGACCTTTTTGTAGTAGTGACTCTCTCTCTCTCTCTTCTGGGTTCTCAATTCTCACTTGTCTACTCTTTCATTTGCTTCATTGTTTTTGTCAAATCATGAACTGTAACTGATGGTCTGTAGCTGTTATATCTCTGTGTAGTTTCAGTTTTATTGCTTGGATGAACTTGATAGAACCATAAGTAAATGGGCGTACATAATTCTATAATTGTTATTATCTGATTTCGACATTGGCATATGAATATGGTGGGGCAAAGCAATGGCATCCCAGTCCCAGATTGTTGGTTATCCCTGCATAGGACCCGAGAGAGCTCAAGTTTACTTTGGAATCATTCTTGGAGTTGACATTATCTCGGTGAGTTTGTAATTCCAATGTTGATGTATGTCTGTGAAATTTAAAAGAGTTTGAAATGTTGCACTTCATTCTCTGTTAAATATAGTCATCATCTTGGTCCCAATGCAGTTTGCTAAGCTCTTGCTTGCCTGAGATTTAGGATGCACTGATGTAGCATTTGTTGTTTGTATTTCCTATGCACATATCTATGCACTTGTGCAGGCACGAAGGCAAGCATGTACTAATACAACTATGATTACTATTCAGTATGCATATATGCCCAAATCCATCCTAGTTTGCTAGTGGAGGACACAGTTCAGTTTACATGCATAGCTAATGTGTGTCTGCATGTAATATCAACTAGCTTTGGCCTTATAGATATTAGGTCAATATGCATTTTCCAAGACTCAAAACGTAAGTGGTTGGGACTTAGGATGCAGTTCTTGCGCTCTGCATATGTGATCAGACTTAGCTTCCCTACTTCTCTAACAAATTATCCCAAATCTTGTGGACCTTTTTTTTTTTTTTGGGTTCATTTGAGGTTAACCTAATTGGGTCAAATAGATATCTATAATATAGTACCCCAAGCAAAAAATAGGTAGAGTGCTGATGTGTTGGGCCACTTCATCTGATAATACATCATCTCCCTATTGCAGTGACTTTTGCATTCTTCTGTTATGAGAGCATTGTGGTAAGCAATTTCATCTGCTTAGCACTAGATTTCTTGCCACTAGTTGCTTGAACATTTACTGGGTTTTCTACTCTTTTATTAATTCTCTGCTCTCTAAAAACATATAGAACAGATATATGTATTAGTTCTCTGCTCTTTATACTTGAAAGAAATTTGGTTTATTGCAGCTTTATGTTTTATATAGCATCAGTTTTGTATTACCTTAGACAGAGGACTATCTATTACTAGTGGTCAAGGTTCAATGCCTTATTGTTGTCTATCTTGCATGTTCTTATGACGATATGTTCAATTTCTTATCTCTCTTGCATTCTGGATATTAACTTATTAAGCTAACATTGGTTTTTCTACGTTGATATTATAGATTCTCATGGCAAATTTCAGCAAAGCAAATGACAAGTGCAAAGCTCACAAAATGAGCTACCGTACCATTGAAGCTACATGCCTTGCTTTAAACATGGAATGAGGGCTAGTTCTTTTCCCCTCCCTCTTCTTCCTTTTACATCTATTTTTAGAAGGTTATGATCTGTGCTATGAGAGGTCAGTATATATAACTTATTTCTCTTCTTATGGTAGTTGATTGAATACTGGGAATGAATGTTATCATTCTTTCTTATTTTCCCTTAATTAGCTAACAACATATATAGCACTACTTGCTGTTAGCTATCAAGAACTTAATTGATAATGTGCTGAACAAGTCTTTTGATAATATCTTAAAATGTTTGCCTTTGTCCTGGCATATGCTTGCATCTGCTTGTTTTCTAAAACATGTTTAGTTTCATGTATTACTTGAGTGTTCATTTGTTCACTCTCACAACTCCCCACTGCAAGTCGATCTCTCTTAATTTCTAAATTTAGAAGCACAATTCTCAATTTCTTTTTGGTTTCTCACTCGTAACTTTTGATTCTTTGGTGTATTTTGTGTTTTCTTTTCAGGTTCTCTTCGTCTCTCTCAAATTCACATTCATTTCATATTGATACAGGTAGTTGTCATCCCTCTTACGCTCATTAGAGCTGTGTATTTGCATTATAGATTTCTGATTTAACTCGAAAATGTGTCTTTGTTAGGGTTTGATTACTATATATATGTTTATGACTCTTGTTACTGAGTATTCGCGAAATGTGTTACTGTGTTATGTTGTATTGCTCCTTGCTAGAATTTGGAATATGTTAGAGTAGGTTTATGATTTGTAAATGCGACATGTGCTGTTTATGTTATATGGCTATAGCTAGTTGCTCAGTTGCTAGAGTTTGAAATAGGGTATAGTTAGTTATATTACATGTACTAGATATGGAAATCATCTATTGAACATTGTGCAATTCTTAGACTAGATATGGAAATCACCAGCAACTCTTTCCATAGCTGTTGAACATATACACAATAACTACTAGTTTGTGAGTGCTTAATTCTGTCGGCCGTATTCTTGGGGCTTATGCTACTTCTTCAATACAATTTTCACTAAATAATTTTGTAGGGTTATTAGTGTTTTTGTCCACTTTGCTTTGTTGAAACTAGATCTCCTGATCACTGAACACTGGTCAGATGCTTACTGATGTTGAAATTAAAACTAGAGCCCTTAATTATAGACTTGAGACTCTATCCATCATTAATTCTCATTTTTCTCCTTTTGTTCTGTCCTGCTCCTTCCAGGCTTTGGATAAATTGAAGTATATGGATGGCCTTCTAGCAGTAAGGAAGCACATTCAGAAGCTGGAACATGACCTTGAGTTGCTTAAAGCACATGCTAAAAGAAAAGTTGAATTTAGTTCTGATGCTATTGAAGAAACTCTAGAAGATATTGAGAGTGTTGAGTCTAGGAGCTCCTCAAACTTCAAGCTCCTCAGACCCCAATGAGGCCATGAGAACAGCAAAGCTAGACACTCTTAAGTAAATTTATGGATGTATTTTGCTAGGAGAGTACTATTAGATGTACTCCTTTTGTAGATAAAAGATTATCTTTGCACAATCCATTTTGGTGCATGATGTGGATTATAACAATTTCTTCTATATATACATTTTGATAAGTTAATTAGGTCATTTTTGATTCCACCTCCAGCAAATATAATGCATTGAATCATTCTATTAGGATAACAATAACTACACAAAAAAAACTGTCGTATGTACACAATATTCACAACAATCTCAAAATAAAAACTGTCGTCTGAACTCAAAACAGATAACGGATGCTATGAAAAAACAGTTGTGTGAATAAAACTCACATAACGGCCATAAAATTAAGTGACATCTGAATCGCAATCACATAACAGTTTCTAAAGTTGCCCGTTGTCTGAAGAACAGTCACACAATAGCTAATGCTGTCGACATGCTGCTGGCTTGCTGCCGACATGCTGCCGCCATGCTACCGAGCCCTTCACACGACGGTTCCCTACAATCGACCTTCATCAGACGGCGCCTCGATATACTACGGTTTTCCGCCATATCAGATGACGGTTTTTAGCCGTCGTCTGATTCAACTTTTGTAGTAGTGTCTGTTGATCTCTTCCAAAATGCAATCTATATATAAGATATTGTGCAATAACCCAATGTGGTATTTCATTGCATAAAGCATATGGCATAATGATAAAAAAAAAAAAAAGACCATATGTGCTACACGTTGTGAGCTAAATCCAATTTCGTTAAGAACTTTCCAAGGTTGAACTCATTTCACAATGAGGACAATGAGAATGGAATGACTTAATTAGTTTTATCACTATATTGAGTTCCTATATCCATTGAGCCAAGACTCAAAGAAAGTGACACAAATCATTTTGAGACATATGCACATCGCATCTTCCTTGTGAATTCAACCTTGATTGCAAATAAAATCATAAGGCAATATATTTTATGTATGATGTAAAACTTATTTTTTGGTGATATACGAAATTTTGGGAAATTTCGGACAAAATTTTGGTGTGAATTTTTCACATGAGTCCTCAAGTGATGAAATGAGTCTTTAAAGTAGTAAAATGAGTCATCAAAGTGGTAACAATAGTTGATGTATGAGAAATATTAACATACCATAACATTACCCTTATATGTAGATGCATGTTTCAAAAATACAACTAGAATTTCATCGAAATGAATGAAAAATTTCAGGAATCTCCTGACGGACAATGGCATAGCATATTAATTTTGTTTTAGCACTATAAAATTTTGACGGAAATTTCGCTAGTTTTGGAAAAAATTCAATCCATGTTTAGAACTATACCTTTACTTTTATAGAAAAAAATTGCCAAAAGGAAAATTTATAAGAGGATGATACAATCCATTAGGATCCTGACGGATCTGGTCTTTTGATGTAAGTGGATACTCAAACTAACAAAGTTAACACTGGATTATTGTTGTACAATACGATTCCACTCACTTCTTTGCTCTTTTTATTTTTCCTTTCTTAAAGCTCTCATTCTTGTTTTTATTTCATGCCATTATTTTTAAGTTTTATCGCGCTCAGAATGATAAGTATTCATCACTTTTTTTGTTCAAGAGATGTTAATGTTGTGACTAGGAAAAAGCAAATAATGTAGAAGATGTAAATTACTATGCTAATTCGTAAATGACATCTCAGCCTCCAGGTAATCAGAACCACGAGCTCAGGTACTGTGGTAACTGGGAAATCAAATTCTCTCTTTCTCAACCGCTCAGTTGGGTTATCCTATCCTCTACATTTGTAATAACACCTCACTCCAAACGTACAAGTTAGTACCTCAGTTCACAACAAGCAGAGAACCAAAGATTGAAAACGATGAAGAAAGTCAGTCGAATAGTACAACTATGCTTAGCAACCTCAACCTTGCTACTCCTGGTGACTTGCTCAAACCTAACCCCAACACCTTCACCATGGCCAGAGCAATTCCACGCGCTTCTGTACATGAACATCACTTCCTCAGCGCATCTCCAGCTCAGTGATGTATGGTACGACTGGCCTAAAGGCCGAAACGTCAACATATTTCAGAAGCAGCTGGGTGAGCTTTTGTATGATGTAGAGTGGAACAACGGCACGTCGTATTACTACACCTTGGGTGAGGGAGGACATTGCCAGGTTATGGCGTTTGAAGTGGGTATTCCTCGGCCTGATTTTCTTGATGGAGCAAATTACCTTGGGACTCAGGTCACTGATGGGTTTCTCTGCAATCTGTGGGAGAAGGTGGATTTCATTTGGTACTATGAGGATGTTCAGACTAAGAGGCCAGTTCGTTGGGATTTCTATGATGGTATGTCAGTCATCTTAATTCTAGCCCAATCTGTTTTTTTTTTTTTTGTTTAATTTTGTTGGCTTTAGTTTAAAAAAAAAAAAAATGTTTTGGATCTGCGTTTCTATTTGAAGTGAGGGCCATGATTTTTTTTTTTTGTTCGTTTTTCGTAATGGATAACTTGATATATATTGTTGGTTATTAGTCTAAAATTTAGAGTAGTAAATTGTCTGATGCTTCGGTTAGTGATAGTTTTTGAATTTGAAACTTGGAAGGTGGAGAGTGAAGTTGCACTTGTATTCTCTCCTATTTGTATAACCTCCCCATATGTAAATTAAATAGGCCTGAAAGAAGGGCTATAGCTATACATTGGTCTATTTTCAAGAACTGACAGTAAATGTAATGACTCCGCAGGAATAACTAGTCACGTCATGACATTTGAGGTTGGTGCAGTCTTGCCGGATTCAGTTACTCAAGCACCTGCATACTGTTTCAATCAAAACAGAAATGCTGCTGCTTGATAAACTCTTTAATCTGTAGATAGAAACTGAATGTCCTATATTTGCTTAACAATATAAGTTTTACATGCCTCACAGATGTCCATATTGTCTGATCAAGGGGAAAAATGGTCCTTTGAGTTGTGCACTTGTGCCCATACATTAGAAACAGGATTTTTGATCCTTATTGTTAACTGGTGGTCTAATTATATAGGTTATGAACTAGGATATGATGTATAATTAAATGAGCTTCTCGACTACTGTGGCTGCCTATTTTGTAATTCTGTTTGTTAAAACAATCAACATATGTTAATAGACTATGATCAAGGACAAAAACTACATATTAGTGTAGATGAAAACTTCATTAGTTGAACTGGGATGGATAATTGCAGGAAGATTGATTAAAACTTCATTATTAGTGGTGGTGGGGGGCTAGGCCATCCATGATAAAATGGAAGTTGGAACTCATCCTGCAGCTAATTTGGGTAAGGGTGTTTTGTTAGTTTAACTCTTGGGTCTCTTCCATGGTCTCAAGTTGACTTGGGATAAAGGAACTAAAAGAAGCATAAGATGGATTTGAGTTGTGCATATGCAGTTTTCTTTGTTTTAAATTCTGTATTTCTGTTCATCATCAGAACAAAGAAAACATTTGTTCATCCGTATTCCCTCATTCCCTCAAGTTTTTTTTTAAAGTAAGAACAAGATTGCTGGCAATGTATCATGATAAATCAAACCGGAAAGGCAATGTCATTATACACGTGTGCAATGAATGGATTATGGAGAATGACTCTACTTGGTTGCATTTTAAAAGAGTAAGCAATTGTAGTATCACCAACAAGCTTCAATGCCACCAAATGGTAGAGAAGCTGATTCCCTTGCCCTTGATTGAGGCCTCTCTCCGACACAATTGCTTACTCCTTTGAAGAAAGAAGCTAGAAGCCTCCACGACGAGTGTGTTTTTTTTTCCTTCTTCTGCTTCTTTCTTTATTCTTCAACTTTTCTTCGTCCTAGTTCTTTTTCCTCATACCGCAATCCTCATCTTCTTCACTTGGCTTACAAATATGAGGTTTATGAACCTCTAAATAAATAAAAAATATGCATATTCATGGAGGATTATTGCTAATTGTTATTTTGCAATCACTTATCACCTCCAAATTAGGATGATCAAAGTTATTAAATACCAACCAAAATCGACCATTTAACTTGGTAAACTGAACTTTTGATAGTTGAGAACTTCGGTGCAGTTACGGTTATGAATATGGACAAACCGAAAGCTGGTTTCAACTGACTCCAAAAAACATAGTTACCGAGCCCAACTGCCCAAGTTAGCTAGACTCAAATGTCATTGGCATCATAAATCGGGTGGGAAGGAGAAGAACTTGTCATTTGTATATTTTTTTTAAATTTCTTCTTTAGTATCAAAGCAGAACAAGTGTGACAACATATGAGTAAACAAAACGAACAAAAAGTACACTAACAACTAATAATCCAATTTTAGGTGAAACAGTTGATTGAGGAAAGAGTCGAAAAAGAGGTGATTCGATCCAATTTACTCTGAAAGTAGGGGTTGTCAACGGGCTGAGTCGGACCTTATAATATTTTTACATAATAATTGACTAGGCTTTATTATAAATTTCAAGATCTAAGCATGTCCATATAAAACCGGGCTTTGCAGGCTTTTTCGGGCCGGACTAGGTAGCCCTCGTTTATCAGGGCCGGGCCTGGCCTATATTCTCTAGTTCCAAATAATATAGTCGTCATTTAACTTTTTACCTAAGTTAATTAGGGTTCTTCAAGTATAGCTTGCAGTATTTAATTTTAGGGAAGAGCATGCGCATTCATCACACATACACACACACAGAGACTTTCTATGCTAAGGATTTCTTTAGATTTTAAAATCTAAGGATTTCCTTGAATAGACTCACTTTTCGATCGCATATCCACATCTCGACCGTTCAGTTTTTAGGTCCTAATATATAGATCACTTATGCAAATTTTCAATCAAATTGATGATAGTTAAGGTATCGAACTAGATTAAATTAATGAATGAACCAAATCTGTCTAACCTGAACCGTTTGTGTTCATAATTGTAAATCGCAGTTTTGAATGCCTTAAGGTTCGTTCGTTGATTTAATCTAGTTCGATATTTTAACGATCATCAATTTGACTGAAAATTTTCAGAAGTGATCTATACATTAGGATCTAAAAAATGAAAGGTCGAGATGTGGATATTTGATCAAAAAGTGGGTCTATCAAGGAAATATTTAGATATTAATATCTAAAGATCTCCTTAGCAGAGAAGGAATATATATATGCGCGCGCGTGTGTGTAATATATAATTTATGTACATATATAGTATATATAATTAACTACACATAGTATAATATTTAATTTGCGGGCTTACGGGCCGAGATTTTACCGGCTTTTGGCGGGCCGAACCTATGGGCTAGGCCAGGTCTCAAACCCCTAAACCAAACCCTACCCTCTACCCACCGGGCAGGGCTTTTACTCGTCGGGCTTGTTGGCCTCCATCGGCCCATTTGATCTGTAGGCTACATAATGAGGCCTATCTGAAAGTCTAAATTTTGCCAAATTTTGCCATAGTATATGTCACGAAAATTCAATAATGTGTAAGTCATAAGTAATACTTTTACTGTTTATTATAGAGACTCTCAACACCGTTGGATCATCCGTATATGGCACAGTAGAATTATGATTTGCCCCAGGCGTAAAAAGAGAGTAGTGGACAAAATTCTACCCCAAAGTCCATACACGACTTCGTAGCTTCCAATTATGTTTCCCAATTCCGATTCGTTTCTCAGAGAATTTTAACTCACTCGGAAAAAACCCCACACTTCCCACCTAGTCTCTCAAATTCTCAAAGGCAGACCCTCTCTCCTTTCCCTCAGGTTTGCAAATCTCAATTCTCTCTCTCTCTCTCTCTCTCTCTCTCTCTCTCGCTGCTTCTATACGCCAAATCTAATGCTTTGATTTGCAGGGAGGTACAGGGTTCTGCGTTCAAGATCCGATCTCAGACTCTTAACGTTTGATCTCATTCATGCTCTAAGAGCAATTCGACGCAACGATGGGCATTTTGTTCACGAAAATGTTCTCTTCCCTTTTTGGGAACAAGGAGGCTCGGATCCTCGTCCTCGGATTGGACAATGCTGGCAAAACCACTATTCTCTGTAGGAATTCGATCGTTCTGCGATTGCCATTGTTGTTTTCTTTTTTCGATTTTTCGTCTTGATATTGGGTTTTTGTTGACATGGTTTGCGTTTTTTTTGTCTTCAGATCGGCTACAGATGGGGGAGGTTGTCTCCACAATTCCAAGTTGGTATTCTTTCTCTGGTTGTTTGATTTTCGTAGTTCGTGGTTAGAAATTTGTGAAGATAGTTGTGGAATTTGAATGTTTGAGATTGATTGAACCAAGTAAATGGGTAGGATAGCCAGTTTTCGGCAGCTAAAATGTGTTGGAATATTTTGTTGAATCGGTTTCTTTTACTTGCATGCAGCGATTGGATTCAATGTTGAGACAGTGCAGTACAACAACATCAAATTCCAAGTATGGGATCTCGGTATGGCAACATTTTACCCTATCTGCATCTTCAAATGCATAGTATGATGTGCTTGGATAACAAATTTTATCAGAGCACTCGCTTATGTTAAGAACACACCCGGAATTATAAATCAGCTGTGCTTTCTTTTGATTCAGTATAAGCTATTAATGTGGATTAGAAGGGAAACTCTTCAATCGATAACAAAATAAATAACTATCTCAATTTTATCTAGGTCTTAGCTTTGTAATATGATGTAGAATATGGATACTTAGTGGATCAATTATAAACAGGTCAGATTAGGTGCGGACTATTAACTAATAGGTAAACTATATAATACATTATACATAAAAGAACTACATAAAAGAACAAGAGTAAGATTGAGGTCAGTATGCCAGGCCAACACCTGGAGTCAGTAGCCCCATGGTTGGGGCGTTTTTATAAGCCAATGCCGCTTAATGACACAAACAATGATGTTGGGGATAGTGGTGGTCGAGATGAGAATATTTTCTCAAAGAGTTTTTGAGGACTGTGAAAAGAAAATAGGTAGAGTAAACAATACAGTGGGTGCTATTAGCACTGATAAAGTTGAATGTTTAAATTATTAGTCCATGTACATTTTTAAGATGATGGAGTTACTTTGGATCTTGAGAACCAGAGCCATATTTTAAGGGTGGTTTTAGCAATTAGATTGGACTTAAGTTGATTGGGAGAAATTAGCACTACTTTTTGAAATAGGTTCTTTTGGAATCAATTTTAAACCATCTGCTTGAGGTTTTAACAATCTGAAAGCTCCCACTACTCAGGACCCTTTCAACATTGCACGAAAGCCATTACTTTACATTGCTAGCAGAAAATAGGGTACTTCTAGTAGACGTGGTAGAAGTATTCCACGTATTTTGGCTAGAAGACATTATTAGCCCCATTTCTTGGGTGACTGGATTTTAATCCTTGCCTTAAAAAACCAAGGGCTTTTTTCTTCATTTCAATGTTTTACTCACCTTATTTAACTTTGTTGCTATTCAAGAGAAGAAAGGAGAGGGGAGATTGATCAGAAAAATGCAAGTGAAGAAAGCATTGGAGAAGGACGGGAGGAGGAATCAAATGGAGTTGAGAAGAATCTTTAGTCTTGCATTTTCTTTGAGTGAGTAAATAAGGAAGAGAACTTTGGAAGTTGGGTGCAGCCAGTTCTTAGGAAATTTCAATCATTAATCCAGAAATTTCTTGATTGATTTCAAGTAAATCGACTAATTGACATATTAGGGTAACCCATTTGGCAGAGAGTTTTTATTCTTCCAGAGGCAGTAAGTCGGCAAAAGTTTGTACATTTTGGTAAATTTAGGAAACCATTTCCTAACCACAATACCTGTTGTGTTTGAAAGATGACGGTGGAATGCTAAAAGCCTTCCATTCCAGATCGTCAGGAAATGGAATCTTAATTCCTTTTTCCTATCTAACATGATGGTCAAACATACAAGGGCGTGTAGTCAACAATTTCTGGCTGCATACCTTTGACCTTACATTGGTGTGTCGGTATATATTTTGGGGAGCAATGTTTCTTGTAACTTCTCCTGGAAGATGGAAGATATAAGCTTACCTGATAATTTTGTTGTTTTGAATTGACCTCTTGTTTAAGCCATTTCATTTTCTTGATCAAATGAAAAATTCATGCTATCCAGTTCTGATAGTTTTTTGCACTGTGTTGCTACAGGTGGACAGACAAGTATCAGGTAATTTTTTTCATTTATGAACTCAGTCGTCTTCTTTGTTGATAATTCTTCTGTGTTATTGTTATGTGAGTTTATAAGCATTTGATTTCCATCAAGTCTCTAGTTTCTCCAGTATCTCTTTGATTGTTATATAAAGGCCTCAGGTGTTATTATTATTATTATTATTTTTTCCTGTAGGAGTTGTTCTTATTAGAAATGCTTGATACATTTGCACTACTTCAATATGTGATCTGTGCACTAACTAAATCCGTGTCCATATATTAGTTTCTGGCCAAATTGCAGAATACCTCGACTTTAGTGTAACTTGTCAGTTCCCCCTGACTTTTTATTTCATAAAATATCCCTACTGTTCTTTCATTATTTGTTCATAAATTATCCCTGATCTTCATCGAATTCATTGTCTTCCATCAATTCTTATTTAAGGTGCCAATCCCATGGGGGGAATGACGATGTTGAACTTGAATCCTTACTGTCCTCTCATTATTTGTTTATATTTCCTCCGGATAAGCAGTGTCTATAGTTCTTTGCTTAGTTCTGAGACATCCTTGTAATGCATTATGACCATGGATTTTTAATCAACTTTCTTATTATGACCCTGTGGTAACAAATCTATGTGTTATCGTGGTTTGCATTGTTTCTCTGACTGATATATAAGTTAATTATAAGCTCACCATCTATGTTGGTTTTGTTGGTTTTGTCCCACAGGCCATATTGGAGATGCTATTTTCCAAATACTCAAGCCATAATCTATGTTGTTGACTCTAGCGACACTGACAGGCTGGTAATAGCTAAAGAGGAGTTTCATGCTATCTTGGAGGTAACCGACTGTGGGTTTACACATTTACAAAGTTAAAGTAACTATTGCCACTGTCTCTTTGAGGTTGAGTGCTTCTATTCTTTTCCTTGTGTGTAAAAATACGAGGGAAGGGAAATTGTTGTGACGGGATAGAAATAGATCTATTGGGACTTTAGGAAATCTTTATAATAAGTACTTTGTAATATGAGATGTTGCCTGCAACATTCGTAATGGAATTTGATGTGAGGGATGTTATGTAGGGGATAGAAATAGGTCTATTGGGACTTTGGGTAATCATAATAATAATAAATACTTTGTAATATGAGTTGTTGCCTGCAGCATTCTTAATTGGATACTCTCGCTCAACTCACATTTTCTACAATATCTTGTTTTCCAAATTGAATATTCTTTAAGCTTAAGGTGTTGAGTGGGCCTCTTTTCATGTTCTTATGCTTTTGCTTTCATTTAACATCACATGCATTCCCAATTCTGCTGTCTTTCCTGTCCTTAGCATTTTACATCTTTATTTTAATTTTTAATTTTTTTTATCTATGCAAATTTATGTGTTGTTAAACTTACTGTTCTTGAGCCTTTGGCAGGAGGAAGAGTTGAAAGGTGCAGTTGTCCTTATTTTTGCCAATAAGCAGGTAAATGCTACTGCCTGTTTCTAGGGTTGTGGGAAGTATTACTGTCTAAGGATAAAATGTTATCCCGTAGATGGTGGCAGTGTAAAAGGCCTTCTATTGAAAGAAATAAATATTATATTGAGGATAGTTCTTCCCTCATATAGTCAAGTACTTCTGTTGCAGCTTCGTGTCTCTATCTCAACACTTTCAATTATCATTTCAATAAATTGTGTAGTTTTTAGCAATATGATATTCTCTTGTGGGTGATGTAGGATCTTCCTGGTGCACTTGATGATGCTGCAATAACTGAGGCTTTAGAGTTGCACAAGATAAAAAACCGTCAATGGTCTATCTTTAAAACTTCTGCCATAAAAGGCGAAGGTCTTTTTGAGGGCTTAGACTGGTAAGGATTATTAGTCATCATATTTTCTGTATGTCTAGTTAGTGAAAAAAAAAAAAATTCCTTTTGATGTTCTCGAGGATATCTAATATGCTATGTTGCTAGAGAAGAGGAAACTTCCTTATTTTATTCTCTTACTTTGATCCAACAGTAAATAGTTTCTTTTGTTTCAAAACTAGATAAGATTAGATGTTGCTTTGCCTTCCCTTACGATATTAGACCAAATAACTTATAAATCAACTTGCCTTATGAAGAGCATAGAGGGAAGGAAAGGTTAAGAAAACTCTTCCTTGGTTATATGCTCAATTCATATGAGTCCAATATTAGAAGCCACCCCACTACTAGTACTAGTTTAGTGTTGGTCTATTTTTTTTAGTGGTTTTTGTTATCTTTACTAGTTTAGTGTTAATATAGTCATGTGTGGATGACCAATTTAACATTTAGAGTTGTGCAGAATATAAAGTCATAGAAAAAATTCTTAGTTTCAAACTTTCAATGACATTATTTCAGGAACTAGTATCAGTAGCTTTCTCAAGTATGATATGAATAATAGTTTAGAACATTAATAAGTCACTATTCCCCTCCTCAGTGTGGTAGTGCTTTCTAGGGTCTACCATATAACGAAGTTGGTTTCTGGTGTTCTTTGGTTAGGGTTTGGTTTGTTGGTGTTCTTTGTTTGTAGACATCAAACTATATGATACTTTGGTTTGAAGGATTCTTACCATGCAAAAACCTGCAAGTTCTCATCTTGAAATATGATTACATGTGCTTACTGAGTCTGACTGTAAGACATCAACTATAGGACAGCTCCTGTTACCAATGTTTTCTGTGACGTTCTCTACTTGACTCGTGTGCTAGTATTAAATGGCGAACTAGTTGTCTATAACGGTTTCTTGACCTTTAAATTTTGTAATTTAGTGGTGATGATAAAATCGAAGTATTACATATACGTGTACATAAAAATGTACTTATATTAGAATCAAAACTTGTTAATGTAGGCTGAGTAACACACTGAAGTCTGGAGGTGGCTAATTCATTGGTCTTGGAAATTTCTGCAAAGCCAACTCAGAATTTGGGAGGAATGACGTTCTCATAGAAGATTTCATTCAAGACTCAAGAATACAGTTATGTCAGTTGACCTTCTCCAATTTTTCTTCTGTTCCCATTTTGGACTTAAACCACTAATATACTAGTCAAACTTTTCATCATAGATTATATTAAGTATGAAAATTAGGTTCTTATATTTGTAATTTGCACCTTTTGTCTTTTGCTAGTTTTTGTGCTGTTGGTGTTCTGCTGTGGGGTTCCCTTCCCTGTAGTGTTATAATGTATTTCCTCTAAGGCTGGACACGGAAAGTGTTATGTTGCTCCTTTTAGTGCTTGGTTTATTAATGTGTCACCATTATTTGTGGTATATCATAACACTGTTATTTAATTTGTAAAACTAAGTGATTGATGAATTTTTATCCGGCAATATTTCTAGTTGAGAGCTTCTTGTTAAATCTTCACTCTCCACGTAAGAAATTGAAACTTAACCATTCTCTTCTTTGCTCGTGTAATACTGACAATATTCCCAATTTGTAGTAGTGTGTGTTTCTGTAAGGCGATGTTTACATCTTGTACTCTGTCATATGTATTTTTTAACATCTTGTACTCTGTTATATATATTTTTTATATATAAATTTTCATTAAATATTTTTTTTCAGTAGTACAAGGAAGTTACACTCTAAACCCTCTAATAAATATCCTTGGTTAATTTTCTTAATATATCAATATTGAGTTTCACGTGTTTGACCCAACCTATTTTTTTATTTTTTTTATAATGTCCTAAAACCCTCCAAAGTTTGGGTCAAAAATTGAATTTTTCATATCGTTTTCTATCTCATGTCATTGGTGGTTTCTCCAGGTTTAGGTGTCGTCCTACCTTATGGCACTTTTTAGTAATTTCTTTGAGAAGTATTTAGGGGTGTAAATGAGATGTGTGAAGGTAATAGCGTAGTGATCAAGCTCAGTTTGGATGTTTATGTGATCAAATGATGTTTTTTACCAACTCAAGCTCAGACCTCTTGAATATTTCCCAAAAAATTCAAAAATGAGTTTGAGATTGAGCTCAAGTTCAGCCTAATAAATGTCAAATAAAAAGTAAAGTTAATATTAATCTTAAATACAATTTTTTGGTTTTTGAAATTAAAGTTTATTGAATCAAGAATGATTGCATTCGATTAAATGACTTGCGGAACAAGTTTAGGAGCAAACGGAAACCATTAATGATTTAAAACTAGAACAAAGGCACACATTACTGATTATGTGGTAATCCACCAACAATTTGTCATATTATGACAGAACACAGTTTTATTTCAAAAAAAAAAAAAAAAAAACACTGCTATAAAATACTGTCTGGGCAGCCCCTCATAACCAAATGCTGCGTGTCTTACTCCCACTCCAACACCTGTTTATTTTTTCTTCAACTCTTCCCCTCCTTCCTACTTCACCTTCTCCATTGAAGTCGAGCTGTGCCCGAAAGAGGAAATACCTCAAATCTAATATAGAAACCAAACAAGGGATCTGGGAATCGGATACAAGCTTCAAGGACAATCCAAAAGTAGGCAGAGTATGAAACCAAATTCGAAATTCTCAAGATCCCAAATATCTGAACTATTCGTAGAATGATGAAATCAATTTGCAGTGGAGAACTTGAAGTTTCAATCCCTAGTCAAAACGAAGGCAAAAGATTGAACTGGTTTGAGATTGGGATTAGAGTGAGAAGTGGGTTCTGTCCATCCAAGTTTAGTAATCTAGCTTTTAGCTTGCGTAAAGACTAATTTTATCGTTACATGAGATTTGATATGGGTATCAAATTGATACATGTTCAAAGCTTAATTCAAGGTTTAATTTGAATGCGGAGTCTTGAGTTCGGAGAAATGGTGAACTTGATTCCAGAGAAGAAGAGGAAGAAGGAGAAGAGAAGGCACCGATGAGGGAGGGAGAGAGAACACGTGTTGGAGTGGGAGTGAGACACGCAAGTATTGGTTAGGAAGGGCTGTCCAGCTATGAGCAGCCAAGTATTGTCCTAAGATAACTATGTAAATTCGAGCAGAAAACAAACGCATATATATGAATATAGTTAGAGCGTTTGTCATTCTCTCGATACCTGTGTATTGAACCATTATGGATTACTTCTAAGGATAGTAGAAACTAGAAACCTAATAGATTGATTCATACTTTCCTATCCCCAGTCGTCAAATCTCAGGGTTCAACCTTAGACAGGCAGTGAAATGGAGTATGGTAGGAGCAGAGGACAAATTTCTGGTGGAGTGTTGAAAACTTGAAATGAGTAGAGATCGGAATGACACAAATTGTACTGTGCGTTTAAGCACATAATTGTAGTACGCATGGTGCGTTTACATTGAGACTCAATAGTAGAGTACCCATTCAACAATCTACAAAAAAAAAAAAATTACAGAAAAGTCATCAAATAATAAATACGCTCTAAAATCAACCCGTCAACTGATTATGAAGTGAAGAGATAATTTAAATGCAGTTTTAAATTAAATTAAAAAAATTGGTTAGATACATGCACCGAGATCGGCATCTATTCGTGTACATATGTGAATCATGGTAGTGTTTGGTTCTTTTGAATAACCAGATTGGCCCCCCCTCATATTCATTTCCAACAAGGAAGAGATATTCGATTGAAAGTTGTACGTGAGATGGACTTGGAATGGGGAACGTGAATAACGCTTTGGGAATCTTGATTTGAATTGTATTATATAGATACGACAGAGTGATAGACCTAAAGGACAGAGTCATGTGGCTGCGCCGATTTATTGTTTTTCCTCAGCGGAGTTTTCTGGCATATATCCACGAAAGTACTTGTACTATGATCGATGCTTAGTCAATGTGGACATAATCCTTCAATAATGTAGGCATGTTAAATGTGCTATGTATGACAAGTTGATTTGATTTATGACGGAAGAAAGGAAAAAAAAAATTGATAAGTAATAGTTGATATATTTGAAAATTGAGTAATTAAAGTGTTGAATGAATCATAGTTTTTTTCTTTTGATCAAATAAGAACTTCATTAATAATGAACTGCTTACAACGAGTTTTTGGCGACATCTCTAACACAAAAATGACCACTAGACTTCACATTGGAACTCTATAATGACTGACCCCAAACTTGCACTATAACTGTATGACAAAGACAACAAGCGCAGGAGCAGTGAATCCTTGACATCTCACCATTCGTCCAGCCAATAAGTACTCTATAGCTAGACAACTCACTTATGTCAACACTAACTCACCAACCAGAGTTCTCCTGACCAGCTTTGATCGACCAAGCCGACACTCGTTGTGACCTAAGCCCTACCAAAGGTTTGCCGGACATTCAGACCTGGGACTAAGGAAACCTAACACTGTCACCACCATATTGTCAACACCATTAATCCCCAACCGCTCCAAATCGCCATTGCCTCTGACCCGAACCCAGACAGGAACGAGCCCACTAGAAGGCCAAGGATGATTGTCTATGCAGACATTTTCGCCACCACTACTAACCCAACTCCAGAACAGGAACGACCCTCTAGACAGCGAAAGAGAAGATTGTCTATGCCACACCCTTGATAGTGCCTTATTACCAACAAACACCGACTTCCAAGAAAACAAAAACTAAAAACTTAAACAAAAACAACACCGAATGGACCTAGGAAATTACCCCAGGCCCAAATACAACGAGGCCACACCATGCCACCACCTCGTTAGCCTAGCCCCCATCGTCCCACCACCAGCGACATACCTGTCGCACCATGCAGGCGCCGACCATCCCATCGTCCATCTTTCATCCTCATCATGCTGGCAAGAATCACCTTCCCTCCCAACCCTCTCCACCCCTTACCACACAACGACTCCAAACCAGATCCAAGCACGCCCAAGCCAAATCAGAACAATCCGATCCGATCTCAACACTTCAGATCCTCTCCTCGTCGCCACCGACTCGTCATCACCATCCAAGCTCCCGTCCCACCATCTGCACTCGAAACTGACGAAGCTGCCCCGCGATCTGGACAGCATCACCAACACCATGCAACCTTCCATCCGATTGGGATTAATCAAGGGGCATCCACAACCGGACTTTAGATCCACTATAACCCGTCTGACGACAACGCCAAGAAGGCATGCCGCCAGACGAGAATCGGTTTTCTTTGTTGACTGCAGAGACGGCACTCTCTAGGTTATTTTCATTAACTTTGTTATGATAGAAAATGTTTAAGTTGAGTGATAAAAACTGAATGAGTCATAGTTTAGTGCTCATTTGTGATATTCTCCCTAAATAATATAAATGTTCATATTATTAATGAACGTTTTTATCACTTAGGGAGAATATCACAAATGATCACTCACCTATGACTCATTCGACATTTTGGTCACTAATTTTCAAATATATCACTTTTTGTTACTTAACTATTACGTTGTCAATCATTTTAATCACTTCGCCATATCCTCCGTCAAAATTTTAGTTAAATAGACAATATCTTTATAAATATGTATTTTTTAGAGGGTAATTTCATCAAAATCTCGCCTTAGTCACTTCTCCCAATCAACCCAATTCAGATTTCTCAGTTTTTCAAGGCTGGTTGAACATATCTTTGATATTGTGGCAAAAAAAATAAAAATAAACAGAAAAATAACACAGTAACTAAAGTGAATAATGAAGTTAAAATTGATAAACCAAAGTGATATATTTAAAAAGTGAGTATCTAAAGTGTTGAACATGTAAAAATTGAGTGACCATTTGTGATATTCTCTTTATCATTTAAACCTAATAATAGACTAAATAGAGGCCTGAATACGTAAACAAAATCTGTAATGAAGACTTTTGAATCAATAGTTATTAATGAAATAATGTTTGGATTAAAATTTAATATACTTATCCAATCATTGATTTGAATCAATAGTTATTAGCCATTGTTGTCATTGTCGTGACCCCTAGTGTCACCGTTGGTAGCCTCCATTCTTTGTGACGTCGTCTTCCGCGCGTGCTCACCCTTGTGTTTCTTCTTATCCGGATGACATTCTGGATTCTTGCGCGGAATTGCAACGGAATTGTGAACAACAGTACCCTTCAAAATTTGATTGATATCATTCATCAGGAGAAACTCAGATTACTTTTTCTGTTGGAGACTTTATGTGATGAGAAGCAGATTGAGAATCTCATAATCAAAATTAGGTTTGATAATGTTTTGGCTAAAGGGAAGAGAGAGTATAACCAGGGCCTTGCGTTGTTCTAGATGAATGATGTTTCTGTCCATCTTCACCATTATTCGGTGTGACATATCAATGTTAGCCTTGGAGCTCTAGGAGCTCCTGACCGTTGGAGGTTCACTGGCCTTTATGGGGATGCAACTACTTCTCTATGTAGTATAACATGGTCTTTGATGCAGCATCTTCACTCTGGATCCAATCTTCCATGGCTACTAGCTGAGGATTTCAATGAGATTCTTCATAATTCTAAGAAATCTAAAGGTGCATCTAGGAGATTGTGTCAGATGAGTGAATTTAGGGCAGCTATTACAGACTGTTCCCTAATAGATATGGGATATGTTGAGGGTGTGTTCACTTGGTAGGATTCTCAAACTAAGGAGCATTTGGACATGTGCTTTTGGTCTGCGTCATTGTAGGCCATTTTCTCCCATTCTCGCATTGTTTAGCTGAGACTAGGTGACTCAATCCATGTCCCTCTTTTTTCGGAGTTAGGAAACACCCTATGCTCCTTAAAACAAGAGTTATGAGAGGATTTCGCTTTGAGCAAATGTGGGCGAGGCATGTAGACTGTCAAAAGGTCGTGCAGCAAGGCTAGACCTAGCCCTTGATTGATGACCGTATTCGTCAGGTTTGGACGCGGCTTGCATTCACTAGCAAGCCATAGTGGGCTTAGCAGCATGGTGTATTTATATCACGGCCTAAATTTTGAAATATAAAAGGACTAAATACTAGTTACTCTATATACTTTGCCCCCTAAAGTAGTTCAGTCCCTCACCTTCTTAATTAAACTAACAGAATACTCTTTTTTCTCTCAATTTCTCACCCCCAATAGATCCAAACCGTCTATTATACACCTGGCTTTCTCATTTTTATTTTCTCTTTTTTATTTTTTCTACTTACCTCTTCTTCTTCCTCTTCCACCACTGAGTCACAATCTCAACTCATCCATTGATTTAGATTTAATTGGCTATTCATCCCTCCATAAACCGATAGTCCTTAACTTGTTTCAAGATTAATACCCCAATTCTACTACCTGCAAACAACACCTCTTTGGGTTTTCAATGGATCATCATCACTACCACCACCACCACCACAACACCAGGCTGCCGCCTCCTCCTCCACCACCCTAGACTTTGAAATTCTCAGTCAACCTCAACTACATTGATGATAATGAAGTCCTGAAAACTCGCCACTGCTATCAGACGACAACCAGCGCAAAGTCGTAGATGAGAGGGACTTCTTCGCTGATAACAAAAAAGCCGAGGAAGGTTTCCCACTCTCTCAATCGAATCAGAATCACCTCAACTTAATTAAATGAAAAAAAAAAATCTAAGTGTTTTGTGTGAGTTGTTTGAGCCTCCGCATTCAGGATTTGGTTTATTATTAATAACTTGCTGGTTATCTTATATGGACTAAATACTAGTTACTCCCAAAACTTTACTCTTTAAAACAGTACGGTCCTTCACATTCTAAATTAAATAGAATACTCGCTGTTCTCTCAATTTCTCACCCAATAGATCTAAAATATCTATTATACTCCTCATTTCCTCCTCTCTTTTTTTTCCTGCATACCTCTCCTTCTCTTCCCTATCGGACTGGCTCACATTGCTTTGAGACCTCTCTTTCTTATCCCAATCCGATCACCAATCGACTGACACTCCTCCGAGACCTCTCTTCCTTATCCCTATCCGACCCACTCACAGTCCTCCGAGACTTCTCCTTATCATCCTTCTATCTTCTCTCTCTATCAACCCCCTCTCTTTCTCTTTCTTCTCTTTTTTCTCTCTCTCTTTCTCCTTATCAATGTCCCTTATCTCTCTCCTTCTCATTCTCTCTATTTCTCCTCTCTCTGTCTCTCTCCCTCTCTCACTAAGAATTCACAACACACCGAGCACACTAATGTCAATACCAACTCGTTCTTTAGAGTCACATATTACATTACACAGAGCTTACACAATAAATTAACATGAAAATAATAAGTAAATGCTCACAGAGAGCTTAATACACAACTAAAGTTTATCAAGTATGGATAACAAAATAGGTTTCTAAACCTAAAAGTGCAACAACAACAAGCCTCAAGTCAACCCTGGTTACCTTGACCTGCATAATTAACCTCTACATCATTGAATAATGTACCAGGTTGCAACAACAAACACGGTAAAATTTTTAAGTTTGTATAAGTAAACTCAATCACAATCACCAAATCAAACACAATCTTATAATATCTCAACTCAAGATTAAATTAAAGCAACTTCACATGCCACAACAAAATCACCCTTTCAACTCAAGGAAAACATATATAGAAAGTTACCATGAACAGTAACTTTCACATAACAGGCATAACTTTCGCATACGAACTCTGATTTTTACATACCACATGTCCACGGACTTGATTTAACGTCCTCTACGACTTTCATGAAGAAAATTTTCTAAAAAAATAATCCAAACAAAAAATCAACTTTTCGGGTCACTAAAAGTATCGAAATAAAGTAAAAAGTGAAAGTAATTGTCATTTACCTTCCAAATAACTAATAAACCGGTAAATTTAGGTTCGGGACGTAACACCGTAACACTGAACTGAAGCTACACCATCAGTGTTGCCGCTGCTACCCATGACGAGGCCGCCATCACCAACATGGAACCAATAAACCAAGTAGACGGCGACGCCACCAACATCAACGCAAGATCCAGGAGTATCGGTCCATTCAGTTCGACTCGAATCCAAGGTCACCACTGTCTGCCCTTGACCCCCACTAGAAGCCACAAGGCACTGGTGTAATAACATGTATTTTAGAACACATTAAACGCCCAATAATAAGTGTTTTCTTGAACATATGCAATAATAAGTGGGGCTGACAAAAGAGTCATTACATAAGCAATTCAACTTTTTAAAAAATCATGAAACACAGCCAAAAATACCTACAAACACCTATGAGTATCAAAGGGGCATAAATGCTGTGGGCACTCCTAGTGACATATCTCAAAGAAATCCTACAAATTCCTTCCCCGAGAAGTTACAAAATAACTAGATAAAATAAGAAATAATGCCCCAGTCCAAGAAAAACTGAAGCCTAAATTATAACTCCAACCCATGATCCCAAAAAGAACCATAGACCACATGATAGCCCGAGCTAGAGAACCCAAGCCCAAAGGACTCTAGCCCATTTCCATCTAGTAGCCCTAGCCCCAACAGTACACAACTATAGCCCGCCCCCGGGCCACCAATTAACGACACTGAAAAAAGCGAGCTTGCCGCCACCACATTGCACCTCATCTCGCGTGGTTAGCAGAGCTAGCTCGAGGATC
Source organism: Rosa persica (assembly GCA_025331145.1). Taxonomy (NCBI): domain Eukaryota; kingdom Viridiplantae; phylum Streptophyta; class Magnoliopsida; order Rosales; family Rosaceae; genus Rosa; species Rosa persica. The sequence goes on from WFKR01000004.1 coordinate 14,783,533, forward strand.
CCTTCAACATCCATACGGACCGATGTTGATCGATTCTTAACCTTTATACAGAACCACAACACCCCATTAACTTGGATCCCCTACCATTGTAACACTAGCCCATGACGCCACCACCGTCGGATCCAGCCCCGACATTTTATGGACAAGGTCCGTCGCATCACACATAGCAACGTACCTCACCGCACCACCACCTAACCCAAAATCAGACCACCTTGCAGACCATTATAGTGGCGCCACCGAATCTACCTATTGGAAACCTGAACCTCCTCTACATAGAGAAGCCACCAAGGTCGCAGAAGCACCACCACCTCTAAAGCATGAATTCACCAAGTAGAAGAGGAAAAAGAGCACAATAAGATGCCACCAGTGATAGGAGCCACAACCACCACCCTCAGGATAGCTAGAGGAAACAGAAGAACCGTTTTCCTTGAGCCGAATTTGTTGGACAAATTTTCAAAATATAATTTTTGTTAAAGAAATGAAAATGTCTCATTTGTGTTTGCATCTTTTGAGTTTGTCTGAGTGAAAAAATATGACAAAAATCAACTGGTACAAGTGAAAAGGTACCTTACCATTTGAAGGATTACATATACTTCTATATAAATGATTCATTCTCAAGAATATACCATTTGAATGAGACAATCCAAGATACTCCCAAGAATATCCTAAAGATGATCTAAGCCTCCAATATACTCAATTTTAATGTTTTATTACACATAAAACTACTAGAAAGAAATAGTGCACAATTAGTTTCTGGTAACCCTTGAGCCATCTTGTAGATCTTCTTTTGAGTGTTTAGGTTCGTTTTCGTGAGTGCAAAACGATGACTAACAACAACATTGTGTTGAGTTTCATTGTATCCTAGAAACATATTTGATTATTCCCTTTCGCACATTTGATAATGAGGCAAATAATGTCTTAGAAAAGCGTTGCTACAAACTCTCTCATAATCCATACCCACAAATTTATTCTAACCGAATTTTCAGAGCTCCTCTCTTTCACAGAAGGTGACCTACGCATGTTTTTCAACACTTCTTTGTCGCATGTTTTTCTACATTCATTTAATTTTTCAGTTCAAATAAACAATTTCCGGAGTCTGTTCTGATGCTGCCGCAATAAAAAACATCTGATTCACTTTGTTTGAATATTCCAATACATTAAATACCGATTTGAACATACATCTAATTATTATACAATTCTTTAGTGTTTTGTCCTTTAAAACTTGACCCAGTAGACTTTTCAACGTAAACAGATTCTGAACTCAACCGAGTCAACAACCAGCCATCAATTCACACCATTTTTTCCTTATAAAAGCCTATGCTCTCATTCAACCTGTAGTCACTCACTTCTTTCCTAGCTACAAGTGATCATTTCTTGTAAAATCTATTAGACTTCTAATGGATTCTGTTCCTAGTTTCGTTCCCTTGCTCCATTCTCAAGATGGTAGTCATTCATTTTCATGCATTCCAAATTTCTTATCCGCATCTCCTCCTCACCCCAGCAACCAGAAAATGGTACGCAACGTATATTCTAGGTTTCAAACAACGTGTTTGTGCATGTAGAGCAGTATATATTCGTGTCGTGTATATGTTTGACATGTTATGTTCGTCATATTTATTTTCTAGCAATGTCACGGAGTCCTATTGATAATATAATACTTCACGCAATGCGATGTGGCACTCTGCATTCCGACGAGTTCATCTTATCAATAGTCATATTTATATAGTCTACCAGTGACTTCTAAAATAAGAGAAAGCCAATCAATTGAGATGTATGTTTTTAATTAGCAGTAATTTTTCTGTTTCTTTTTTCAGTTCAATGGGACAGCTGTTGCTCTTCACAATAATTCAATTGATGACAGGAGCACTTTCATGAAGGGAGGTCACCAAGAAAGCCAGAATAATGGCAAGCTACCGAAATCAAAACTGCTGAATTTCTCAGGAGAGAGGCCCTCAACTCCAATTCTGGACACCATAAACTATCCCATTCACATGAAAAATCTTTCTATCGAGGTAATTAAAGAGCTAATTACTTATGGAACATTAGCGGTTGCTGATGAGGAAAAAACACTCTTGGAATTAAACTTTGTCCATTGATTGGCTTTTGACATGAATTTCAGGAACTTGGGATTTTAGCGGATGAACTTAGGGAAGAGATTGTTTACACAGTGTCAAAGATTGGGGGTCACCTGAGCTCAAGCCTAGGAGTTTCTGAGTTAACAGTTGCACTTCACCATGTTTTCAACACTCCTGAAGATAAGATAATTTGGGATGTTGGCCACCAGGTAGATATCACTCTGTGGATATTCTATTCTGTATGTACATTTAATTGGTTTCAGTCCATTTTCTCATCAGATGAATAATTTCGATATTTTGCAGACCTACCCACATAAGATTTTAACTGGTCGGAGGTCGAGAATGCAAACAATCCGACAGACTTGTGGGCTTTCAGGCTTCCCCAAGAGGGATGAGAGTGTGCATGATGCCTTTGGAGTTGGCCATAGTTCCACTAGCATTTCAGCTGCTCTAGGTACATGCATGCATACAGTATATTCTCATTTTGTTTTTAGCCAAATCCTTTATGGTTATTGTATCTTTAAATATATGATTCCTGGTTTGTGAAGCTCTGCATCTTCTTCATCAATAATTGATCAACCTCGGGTAGTATAACTCCAAATTGCGCATACTAATCTCTGAATAATATATTTTTTTAGGCAAATATGCTGGAAACAAATACAAAACTCTAGCAATACGTGTTTTATTTTTGAAATATATTAGTCTATATTTATAGTTCAGATGTGATAGTGAATTATCTTAAATCATTCGTGCAACCTTTCAAAAAAAAAAAAATCGTCCGTGCAATTTATGTGTCGGTATTTCTTAAAATAGCTCGGTTATGCATGGTAACATATTACAATATGTATTTCATAGATTATATATTGTAAAATTTTCTTTAACTGATGGGAATAGAAAATAAAATGCAAACCTGATGAAGAATAAAATTTCAAATTTTGTCATTATGGGTCAATAACCCCTTAAATATTTTGTAATTTATTTCAAAATTACATTTTTTTTTGTTGCCAAATGCTACAACTTAAATACGCTTTTGAATTATTTTGAAGTGCTTTCGTTTTTCCCATTTGTTGGGATACCTAACCAAAATTTTCCTTTCCCATATAGGAATGGCAGTTGCTAGAGATTTGCAAGGCAAAAAGAATCATGTGATTGCAGTGATAGGAGATGGAGCCATGACAGGGGGACAGGCATATGAGGCATTGAACAATGCAGGCTACCTTGATTCTAATCTTATAATCATCTTGAATGACAACAAGCAAGTCTCTCTGCCAACTGCCACTGTCGACGGCCCTGCCTCTCTAGTTGGAGCTCTAAGCAAAGCACTCACAAGATTACAGTCTACTCAAAAGTTCCAACAGCTAGCTGCAAAGGTACCTATATGCCACAATCGGCTTCAGCTACCCCAACTGATTAACGCTTTAGATTTCCTTCTTGAAGTAACCAGCTTATGAGGTTTTTGTGGATTCATCCACAGGGTATGACCAAGAAAATTGGACACCAAGCACATGAAGTTGCTGCTAAAGTTGACTCCTACATGAGAGGAATGGTGGGTGGTTCTGGGGCATGTCTGTTTGAAGAACTTGGACTCCACTATATTGGTCCTGTGGATGGTCATAATGTCGAAGACCTTGTCTACATTTTGAACAACATTAAATCCTTACCAGAACCAGGGCCTGTTCTGATTCATGTCATCACTGAGAAAGGAAAAGGCTATGCTCCAGCTGAAGTTGCCCCTGATAAGATGCATGGTACAAAATTACAGACATTCTTTGTAAAGTAATATTTTTTTCTTCTTTGTTTTACTAATTCCATATCAACTTCATTGTGTTAGTAGGCTTATTGGTTTTTGGTTACGTGATCATCAGGTGTTGTGAAATTTGACACCAAGTCAGGGACTCAGTTGAAGGCGAAATCTAGTACTCATTCATACTCGCAGTACTTTGCAGAGTCGTTAATTGCCGAAGCAGAGAGAGATGATAAAGTTGTAGCCATCCATGCTGCAATGGGATATGGTACTGGACTCAACTTGTTCCAGAAACAATTCCCAGACAAATGTTTCGATGTTGGGATAGCAGAACAGCATGCTATTACCTTTGCTGCTGGCCTAGCTGCTGAAGGCCTTAAACCTTTCTGTGCTATTTACTCTTCTTTTCTTCAGAGGGGTTATGATCAGGTAAATACGAAAAATAGATCGAGAAGTGTTGCTATTATTTGGTAATCTAATTAAGTGGTGGTACAGTCATCTTTGGTTTTAATTTATTTTGTGGTGGTGCAGGTGGCTCATGATGTAGACTTACAAAAGCTCCCAGTGAGATTTGCTATAGATAGGGCTGGTCTTGTAGGTGCGGATGGTCCAACACATTGCGGAGCCTTTGATACAACTTTCATGGCTTGTTTACCTAACATGGTGGTCATGGCCCCTTCTTCTGAGGCTGAACTTATGCACATGGTTGCCACGGCTTCTGCCATAGATGATAGGCCTAGTTGCTTCCGATACCCTAGAGGAAACGGCATTGGGTCAATTCTTCCACCAGACAACAAAGGAACCCCATTGGAGGTAAATCATTAAAGAGCATCTTCTCTATTTATATTTGTTATCTTGGTTACACACAAGTACATTTATGTTAGACCCAATCAGGAATAAACCGTGAACCTGCAAACTATATATGGTTGAAATGCAAGGGTTATTTGCACGGTGATACCCAAATTGTGCGTCATCAATTTTGTTAGTCTGCATGGTCAGTCCGCAAAGTCCGTTTCAGAATCATCCTCTAAATTTTTTTTTTCTATTATATTTATATCATGTATCATAATTCATTATATTCTTTTTATTTTTCTCCTTTACAAGCATGCTAGTGAGGTTCATATTCTGAACCTCTACATTCTTAGCTTAATTTAAACTCAACATGTGAAAAAATTTGTTTTGCTGACTTATATATTCCCGAGCATTACTATACGTAACACAAAATTTGATCAATTTGACAAGTCATCTATGCTTAATTATTACTGAATGGCATGTATGCTAACTCAAACTCTGGAAGATAGGTTGGCAAGGGAAGATTGTTAAGGGAAGGTTGTAGGGTGGCTATTTTGGGTTACGGAACAATAGTACAAAGCTGTATAGCAGCAGCTGAGCTGCTTCAAGTTTTCAACATCTCCACAACTGTGGCTGATGCACGATTCTGCAAGCCTCTTGATGGAAATTTGATCAGACAGCTAGCTCAAGAACATGAGATTCTCATTACCGTTGAAGAAGGATCAATCGGAGGATTCGGCTCCCACGTTTCCCAATTCTTAGGCTTGAATGGATTACTTGATGGCAAGCTAAAGGTAATATCCTTATAACTTCAAATTCAGACCTTCCTGAGTGTTTGAGAGTCCATGCTTAGTTTTTTTGATGGCTTTTGTTGTTACAGTGGAGGGCTATGATGCTTCCTGACAGATATATTGAACATGGATCTCAGAAAGACTAAACTGAAGCAGCAGGGTTGAGTTCCAGGCATATTGCAACAACTTTGCTGTCACTCCTAGGTGAACATGAGGATGCCCTTCACCTTCTCAACTTCCAGACCAATACTACAGAGAGCTAGTAATTGATAGTCAGAGATAGAAGACAAGGCCCAGCTGCTAATTTAAGAGGTTAGCCCAAGTGTAGGACGACAAGGGTAAAGCCCAACAAGAGTTAGGCATTCGATGATCAATAGCTATTTTCCTCTTTCTTGTAGAATTTCAATTCATGGTCCACTAGCTGGTCCGAGTTCGTCTGCTTAACCGATATGTAGACTTTTGTCCGTTCATCTCACTGTTGGACCGATCAATAAAATTCAGGCATATGACTAGCTAGGTTGTTTGTGGCCTCAGTCACCTTCAGGTTGACGGCTTATGTTAAGTTACAGATACTTTTCCAATGAAATCATTTGCGTATTTCATATCTACAAAATTAAAGAACTTGAGATCTCTAAAGATAATCTGAGACCACTTATTACACCCATGCTTCTAAAGAAACAACTCAAGAAGCAATTTAATCAATGGAAAATACTTCCCTTATGTCACGTCCCGAATTTTAAAATAAAAATTCAAAATCCGAAACATGAAAATTACCACAACTCAAAATAATCATCCTGAAAATTTCTTTTCTTAACAACCTCGTCACACGAAGTAAAATAAAAACCGAATTTAGTCTCGGTTAATTATTACAACTCAAATACAGAATGAACTGTAAAGCTCTAAATGAGCATACACACCGCACAACTAAATGAAATAACAATAACTGCTGTAACACCTAAGCAGCTCGGTCAGCTTCCTGGTTATCCTAACCTGCAGGAATATCCGCTACACCATTGAACAGTGTACCGGGATTGCAACAATACAAACCCGGTAAGCTTATGAAAGCTCGTATGAGTAAAAAGAAAGGAATCTTGTTTAATTAAATCATAATTATTTCCACTCAAATCAACACTCAACATTTTCCACATCCATGATGTACTAACAATCTCAATCAACACCAATCCAATAAATCAAGACAAACCCCACTCACATTATTCTTCACAAAACCTTAACATCGTATTTATGAAAATACAGTACTTGACAGACTAGAGCTCTAACCGAATCGTAGCTCGTCACCTGGCCTAGGTTATGGCATCCGACATATTTATCATTATCATATTTCATCAATATGTATACTTATATACATATTTAGAATGTCCGATAATTTCACATACTCGACCAATCGTATCCCATCATTCACCCAGGATTAGAGGGTCCGATTTCCCCACACCGGTTACTACGTTGACCCTAAATCCATAAATGAGCACAACATGTAATATCACATACTGAAATCAACCCAACCAAGATACACAATATTATTATGAAATTACGCATTTGAAATATAATTCAAATCATCAATTTAACTCAATCATATCAACACTTCAACAATTCACCCATCAATATATATTTTCCACGTAGATATATATATATATATACATACGTAATCATCCACTTAGGAATGACCACTAATACCATCTATAGTTCACACAAGAAAATCGTGAAATTCATTTGTATAATAAAAATTCATTTTACTTACCTATGGACCGTAGTGATCAAGTCCATGTAATTTTAAAAGCAAATATTTAATCCACAAATATTTTTCATACAATTACCAAAATTAAATAAATTTAAACGCTCGGTTCATAATATGAACCACGTAAGTTTTACTCACCTCGATGCTCCCGCTGCGTCTTCAATACAAATATAATCACACCGAGATCGCCCACTCAAATACAATCCGTCAATCACCAAATCAAATGTGATTCGAATTCAGCCAATAATTCCAAAACATAACTGAACTACCATTTAACGGCCGGATTCTAATTATTAGAAAATCCGACGGGCTGATTCTCACGAATCACTCCCCTAATCACCGTTTTGCACTTATACGAAGATCCAACGGTCGGATCTTCATTCATGACCACACAAAGCCACTGGGACAGTCATATGATCATCATATCAAAATTACAAGTTCATTGGACGGTCCTAATTTCAATGATCATAAATCTAACGATCGAAATCGATCGAAATCATAAAATTCATAACTAATTCATACGATATCCAAAAAATACGTATAATACGCCGAAATGATCGTATTGAAACATAGAATCATAAAATGGACAGAAACTAAATTTTAGACCTCCGGAGGTGGCCGGAAAGGGCCGCCGGAGTTAGGGACAGAGCTTCTCCCCTTCGTTTCATCATTATGAGTAACTTTGATAACTAGCACAAGACCAGAAAACGACGGGAAGGGATCACAAAATTACCAATTACAGTCGGTGGCCGGATTTTTTCCAGAAACTAGCGAGCTTGAAAACCGATGTGAAAACTGCAACAACTCGCTTCGATCTTTATGGAAACTTGTTCAGAACTTAATTACGAACTCACCAGGCTAAGAATCACAAGAAACGATCGTGTATAACTCGAGATATTTGGATCGATAGATTGTTTTTCGATCTAACGGGGTCGAGCTTCGACGAATGTGAAAACAATCAACCCAGTTCTGGTCTTTCTTGGTGCTTGTTAAGGAAGTTGAGGCGAGTTCAATGAGCCAAGAATCAAGTGAAATGATGACCTATAGCTCGAGATATCGAGATCGAACCGAAAACGAGCATTTTCGGCTCGGGCCTTGCCGCCGCCGATGCCGGCCGTGTCGCAACGTAAGGCTGCCTCTGGCAGCTGCGTAAGGTTGAGACGAAGCTACTGGAAGTGGTTGGAGCTTGAGAGATGGCCGGAGGAGGGAGTGGAAGCACGGTTTCTCCGTGCTCTGTTTTCTGGCTTTCGACCGAGAGAGAGAAAGATGAACAGTTCCTTTCCAAAAAAAGAAGGGAGGCCGGGGAAAAAAAATAGGGTTTCCAAAAAAAACTAGGGTTTTTTCTATATATACATGTTTCGGAATTTCTTCCAAATGTGATAACTAGTTCAGAAAAAATCCGATCTTTGTGTTCCGCACGTGTACGGACTATTATCGACGAGCTCTACAACTTTCATGAAGGAAGTTTTCCCAAATTTAGCACGTACAAAAAATCGATTTCTCAAATCGAGCATTTCTAGCTTTTTCATAAAAATAATCGTTTCGTACATTCGATAATTCAAAGAGTGAAAAATTATCGAACAACATTTGTGAAATCGCACAATAATCGTTCAACATAATTACTCGAATTTAAAATGAAAAATTGCGGGTATTACACCTTGTATATATATTGTCTACATAATTGAGCACACAATTAATTTGGGGAAATTCATTATACACTCAACAAAATCTACTTTAGTGAGATTTTCGGTAACCTCCGGCGATGTCACAAAAGCTACTGTGACCAGCAAAAAAAACTACTGTCACCACTAATAAAAGCTACTCCTAACAAATATTACTGTCATCAGCAATAAAAACTACTCTCACCAACACTAAAAGCCACTCTCTCTCACCAACACTAAGCTATTGTTGCCAGTAACAAAAGCTACTGTCACCAGAAAAAAAGCTACTGTCACCGGAAACAAAAACTACTGTCACCAGCACCAAAAACTGCTTAACTATCACCAAAATCTACTCTTACCGATACCAAAAGCTACTACTAAGCAAAACAAATCTATTCGCAGAGATTGAGAAAACTATTACCATAGCCTAACAAAACTACTATCACCGACTGAGAAAGCTATTACCAGCCAACACAAAAGCCACAATGAAAAATCAAAACAACTCTAAGTATACAATGTCGAAGCCTTGTACTACTGAAATTTGAATGTGTTGCACATATCATAATCCATCAACATATATCCATAAGCATCATTCACTAGAGTAAGCCATATAGGAATTACCAAAAGCTACACTAGAGCATCATTCTCTCTGCATCATCTAATCCATCTGCCATGATTCGAATCATCCTTTTGAAAGCAAAGTGCACGCAATTTGAAAGCCCAATCCACACCACCACCTCATAGACGAAATTGAATGCGAGAGGACCGCGCCTCGACACCGTCAAAGATAAAGGCTTAAGAAGTTACTCGCTGACCAGATCTTGTTGACCAGATCATACCGCTGACCAGATCTTGTAGACACGAAGGCCACAACAGTATCAGATGCTTCAGATCTCAGCCGCTCGCCGTTGTCACTGCGGTTCTCCGATTCAAACCCCTTCCAGACATTGAGATTACGAAATGTTGCAGTACGGATCAAGGAGAGTGACTCAGATTCAATTTTGAGCTCCTGGACGCTAGGCTCAATGATCGGAAGCTTGAGGTTCTTCATCTTCTTGTGCAGCCGCCATTCATTCTGGTCGGAGCAATGATTGGAGCTTTGCAGCTGTTTTAGCTGCAGTTAGCGTCGCCAAAGTTCTTCAAGCCAGAACGACGCCATCGGACCGTAGAGGTCGATTTGGTGTCTAGGTTTTGGAATTAAACTCTGTGTGTATGTGTGTGTGTGTGTGTGTGTGTGTGTGTGTGAAAGAGAGAGAGAGAGAGAGAGAGGTTGATCTGTAATTGACTTTGTGGTACGGTTCGGTTTCTTAGGTAAAAGGGTAAAATCATTAGGGAGGGGAAACTTTGAGTTCTCAAGTGGCCTTATGATGACAAAAAATGTTAAGTGGCCTTCCTGCTAATTAAAGTGTCAAAATGACACTCATGAATAATTTTCTATAAGAAATAATACGAAAAACCCACCCACATTTTCTTTTTAATTATATATGTCAGCTAGGGCTTAGTACCGTTTGGTTTAGTGGCATAGTTTGTTATTTGTAAGTGTGAAGTTGTGAGTTCGACTCACGAAAAATTAGTTGTAGCATTTGAGTTATTTACCTGATCAAAAAAACAAAAAAATATGCCAACTACATTGCAAACTTGTGATGACATGGATTTTTATTATTTAATTTTGGTAATTAATAATGGACCAGTTGCACGAATTATTGTTATTGTGCCTTATTCGTATGTCATATGTGAAGTGGAATGGTTTCCGTACGTATAATTATTCGAAAAACATGGATTTAGGAGAGGTTCAAGGTTGACTTGTTATATGTTGGGATTCTTTGAAAAATTTGTTCCAAAAATTGTAGAGCACTTCAATACGAGTTCGTGGACATGCTGTACGCTTCAATCGGAGTTCGAACGAGGAAGTTATGGCTTTCAGAAAAAGTTTTCATTTTAGTATAAATAGGGAATTTCTGAAAATCCTTTCATAATTCCAATTTCCATTTCCGGAAATTATTTTCTCTCTCTCTCTCTTCTCTCTCAACTGATACCTTCAATATCGAAGAAATCCAGCTGACCCGACCCGGCTTTTCCGACGAGCTCTGGCGGTCTCCGGCGGTGAAACTTTCCAGATCAGCTAGTCTCCGCCGTGCGCTTCTCCCTCTGGCATCCTCTAGCGGCGATTCTCACTGTGTACGGCGCTGGAAGATGGCAAAAATTTGTGTATTCGGACCCAGTCTGAAAACGTAGTTCCGGCGACAACACAGCTTCAAGCTTCCTACTTTGAGTTCGTAGAAGCTTCCTTGGTCGATCTACGGTGGTTGTTTGGATCGATTCACGTGAAACTTTGTTAAACTTGGATTGAACAATGATTCTCAGTTTGCAAGGTAGTTTTTGACCCTTTACGCTCGATTTTGACTTCGTGATAGTTAAGAAAATTGATAAGCATGTTGAGATGAACATCTTTAATGTTGGGAATTTTGTGAAATATTGAGTTTTGGCCGGTGGCGGTGCGCCACAGCCTGTGCCGCCGTTCTGGCCATATAAGAGACTGTTTATGGTATTATATATCTTCTACTAGTCGATACGAGCATTTCAATATATAATACGTAATTTTTTGAGTTCGTATGAATTTGTTATGTTTTTTACGGTTTCAGACCGTTTGATTTATTCGATCCATGAGGATCCGAGCTTCCGATCGACTTGTGGTTTGGACACATCAATCGTGGAAGTATTCCGGAGACTTTGGGAGGTCTCGGGAGTGGTTTTGCCTCTATCGGCATTACTTTGACAATTTAGTTTGATTTAGGGATTCGAACTTTATTCAATTGTCATTCGTTGACTGAATCAAGACTGTACTTTCCTTAGGTGCTTGACAGATAGCGTTCTGTAAGCAATCTAGTGGTGTGAAGATGCAGCGAGAGTTTTGAGGTGAATAATCTCACAAGGTTTTTTTACGAACGGATTTATTTATTATTCGGATTTAATTTATAAATCGTGAATCGTTTTGAAAAGGATATCTGTTTCAAATGATATGAACTTGATCGATTACGGTTCATAGGACTGCGGTTCACAGGTAGGAAAATGAGTTTAAGTATAACTATGATTTTCTCGAGTTTTCGATTGTGAACTATAGTTGGTATTAGTAGGGATTCTTGAGTGAATGGATACGTATATATATATTTACGTGCAATATATGTTTTGATGGATTTGTTGATTGATGAAAGCAATATGCATGAATGATGCTTTTTATTGTTTTGTGTTATGGCTTTTCGGAAAACAAATTATTGTGGAAATGTTGATTTCTGTTGTTTTGAAAAGCGTTGAGATTTGTGTAACATTTTGAGTTCTTAGCGACTTCTTTAATATTTTATTCCGAGGCACTGAGAAGTTCGAGGAATGAAGGTCTATGAGTGACCTTGGGTAGTATATCAGGTAATCACGTCTTTAGCCGGACAAGTGGTTACGAATTCAGTTAGAGCTCTAGTCTGTTTGCTAATTGTAATTCATGGAGTAACGGTGCAAGGTTATATTTAACTCATGAGATTACGTGGTTTTAGGGAACAAGGTGTGAGTTGCTTTCCTTATTAACGATTTTTAAGGGAACAAGGTGCAAATTGTTTTCCTTATTAACGATTTGATAAAAATCAAGAAGTGATTTGCTTTTTATGTTATGATTGATAGAAATCAAGGAGTGAGTTGCTTTCTATGTTATGATTGATAGAAATCAAGAAGTTAGTTGCTTTCTATGTTACCATTGATAGAAACCAAGGCGTGAGTTGCTTTCTATATTATGTGCTTTTAAGGAATCAAAGTATGAGTTGTTTTCCTTATTTCAAGTGTCAGTTATGTTAATTGTTTTGAGTTACTCATACAAGTTTTCACGAGCTTACCGGGTTTGTTGTGTGACAACCCGGTGCACTATTCAATGATGTAGGGGTTAATTTTACAGGTCAGGATAATCGTAGCTGAAGTTGGAGTAGCGTACTTGCAGCTTAAGGGTAGGAAGCCAATTTTGTGATTTTACTGTTATTTGGACTTCCGTTGTAGTAAACACTGAGGGGTATTTACGTTTTATTTTGTTGTTGACAATTTAATTTGTAAGCTTATGCATCAATATGTATTCAGTTTTAAGGGAAAAAGTTTCTAGGTATTTTGTATTAATGACTTAATGATCATGCATGTATAATTATAGGAATGTATATCGATTTTTAATTGTGTTAAAAATCAGGGGCTTGACAAAACTGCTAGTCAAGATGACGGATGAAGTGATATAATGTTCTTTATATTAGGTTCAAAAATGTAAAGTTTATATTTCAATTGTAAAAATAAATTTAAAATTGTGTATTTCAATACGGGATGAACATCATTTACGGTTGTACTCATTGTCCCTATTTCAATAAATTTTTAGGTTTATTCCTTAAAAGAGAATGTGTATTTAAATACTTGATATAAAGAAATAAACTTGTTGATATTGTAAAGCTCATTTTTCAATCGTAAAACAATCAATGATAATAATGAGTTTGCTAAATTATAGTGCAGAAACTCTTGCACATTCAAAATTATTCAATGTGGCCAAAATTAAGGGATAATTATATATTGAGCAAACTCTACAGTTACACAAAACCATTATGTGGTCCTTGACCACCCAATAGAATACCGACACTTATGTGGAGAATAATGTAGGGGGGAAAACAAAATCTTAAAGCAATCAATATACATCAAGTACATTTTACATGAGCTAATTACATTAACTCGACCATTTAAAAAATTAATGAATATGGAATGATTGTAGAACTACACCTATTAGAATGGATAAGCAAAATAACATACCTTAATGAAAGGATGTTTAACCATGTCGGGAAAGATAAATATTTATAAAATAAGAACATTACAGAATCTGATGATACACAAATATATATACAAAATAGCAAATATATAGATCACATCAGAAGGAAGAAATATACGGTAATTAAGGCAATCAATCGTTTTAAGTAAGAGAAAAATCAAGGATTAAATTGATTGTATTAAATTCTAATTTTACATTCAAAAAATAGTCAAAAGCTAAATTTGAGGAATATTTTATTTATTCAATCATAAGGTGTGAAGACCCAAATTTCATATAATAAATTTATGTAATTCAATAATTGTTATATTAATTGAATTATGATATTTGGGATTTATTGGAATGTCGTGGTTTGAGAAAGTTGGTTTCGAATGATTTTATTTTCGAAAACGAACGTTATTTAGGGGGTCGTGGAAATCGACTTTTTATACTTTCAGAATTTGGGAAAACTTCATTCATGAAAGTTGTAGAGCTCATCGATACGATCTCGTGCAATATAAATGAATTTCACTATTTTCTTGTGTGAACTATAGATGGTATTCGTGGTCATCCATGAGTGGATGATTACGTATTTATATATATTTACGTGGAATATATATTGATTGGGGTGATTTTGAGTGACGATATGATTGAGTTGGAATGATAATTTGGATTATATTTCAAATGCTTTAATTTCATAATAATATTATATATGTTGGATGAGTTGATTTCATTATGTGAAAATACATGTTGCGCTCATTTATGGATTTAGGGTCAACGTAGTGATCGGTATGGGGTAATCGGACGCTCTAATCCTAGTTGGATGATGGGATACGATTGGTTGAGTATGTACAATTATCGGACGTTCTAAATATGTATATAAGTATACATATTGATGAAATACGATAAAGATAAATATGTCGGATGCCATAACCTAGGTCAAGTGACGGGGTACGATTCAGTTAAAGCTCTAGTCTGTCAAATACAGTATTTTTATAAATACGATGATGGGGTTTTGTGAAGAAAGATGTGAGTTAGGGTTTGGTGTTGAGTTGTTGATTGATTGTGATTGTTGGTTTTTATGGTTGTAGAATTGTTGCGCATTGACTTAGGTAGAAATAAATATGATTTAATTAAGCAACCGTTCTTTATTTTACTCATACGAGCTTTCATAAGCTTACCGGGTTTTGTGTTGTTGCAATCCCGGTACACTATTCAAATGGTGTAGCGGATATTCCTGCAGGTCAGGATAACCAAGGAGGTGACCGAGCTGCTTAGGTGTTACAGTAGTTATTTTTAATTCTTTGAGTTTTGAGGTGTGTATGCTCATTTAGAGTTTTACAGTTCAGTTTGGATTTGAGTTTGTAATAATTAATCGAGACTAAATTCGGTTTTGATTTTACTTCGTGTGATGAGGTTATTAAGAAAAGAAATTTTCAGGATGATTATTTTGAGTTGTGGTAATTTTCATTTTTCGGATTATGAATTTTATTCTAAAATTCGGGGCGTGACAGTTTGGTATCAGAGCGTAGGGTACATATTTGGTGATATGTCAATACTTTCCGAGTGATGGCCCGTCTGCAGTGGATCCCCATCGTGTGCTCTTCGGTATTGACAATGTCATTGGGTATGTGAGAGCGTTATGTTGACCAGGAACGTTAGCATGTCATAAGAACTTTTGGCGTTGTCTTGTATACTTAGTTACTTGGTTAATATGGACTTGCATTTGACTTATGCCTTGTTTAAGTATTATGCGTGTATTAATCAAGTATACCCGGCTTATTAGGTAATGGAGATTGAGGGAAATAAAGCTAGAGGTCGAGGTAGAGTCAGACCTCGTGGTAGGGGTAGAGGCCGGGGTAGGGGTAGGGCCCCTCGGTCGAAGAAGCATACGAGACGGAGGCAGAAGCACCTTATGAGGATCAGCCTATTCCTCCAGTGGCCATGGTTGATAATCTTGCCCCCTTGTTGATGCTAGCAAGGGAAATTACCCGCTTGGGAGCAACCAAGTTTGGAGGAGGCACTGATTATATGGTGGTGGATCGAAGGATAGAGGATTTGCAAATCTATTTTGATCTGCTTGAATGCAGTGAGACCGACAAGAGGAAACTAGTCGTGTTCATGCTGAAGGATGAGGCTAGGGTGTGGTGGAATGTCACACAACGGAGCATAGAGGTGTCTACTTTGACATTGGATAGCTTCGAGAGGCTGTTCAGGGAGAAGTACTTTCCACCAGCTGTGAATGAGAGGTTGGAACGAGAATTCCTTGCACTGGTACAGGGGAAGATGACCGTAATCGAGTATGATGCGGAGTTCTCCAGACTATACAAGTAGGTGAGGTAGATGGAGGACGAAGGCTTGGCCAAGAAGTTTCAGAGAGGGTTGGGTACCTCGATTGAGCGTGATGTGGCCATCTTAGAGCTGAAGATCAAGAGAGAGATCTTGGCTAAAGCACAGATCATTGAGCAGCAAAACCTGATTCGCAGAGAGAAGGAGTTTGCTGAGAGAGACTTCCAGGGCAGGGAAAGGCCATAGCAGGAAGCAGTAGATCTAGAGACTTCAGGGGTGATTTCTGGAAGAAACAGAGAACTCAGTTCCAGCATCAAGCTCCAGCTAGGGCAACAGTAGCTCCGGTGAAGTGCTTTAACTGTGGTGAGCCGGGCCACATCTCTCGTGCGTGCACGAAACCACGGGGTAGGATATGCTACAGTTGTGGACAGACAGGGCATCAGGCCAGGGAGTGTCCCCGGAATCAGGGTAGAGTGCAGGGTAACTAGCAGAGGCACCTACCACCTGCACCTGCTAGAGTCTTTGCCATCGGTCAGGCAGGCACAGGAGTGGAAGGTACCTTATATGTTTATCACTATCTTGCTAGAGTACTGTTTGATATGGGAGCCTCGCACTCTTTCATATCTAGTTCGGTTGTAGATGTATTGGGTTTAATTGCTATGCCTCTAACTAGATCATTATGTGTTACATTACCTCTCGGTGTGTCTCTTAAGCTTAGCATGTTTTGTGATGATTGCCCTATTGGGATTGGTGCCAGAGAGTTCTCTGTATTTTTGATTGTGATTCTAGATCACACATATGATGTGATTTTGGGTATGGATTGGTTGAGCCCGAACCATGCTGTTATTGATTGCTTTAGGATGATTGTGTCCTTTCATGTTCCGGGACAACCAGTGTTTCATTACCGTTGTATGAAGTCTGACATCGCCATAAGGACAAGGATTTTGGCCCATATTGACTCAGGGAGTAGTACTTCAAAGATTACATGGATTCCTGTAGTTTCAGCTGACGTGTTTCAGGAGATCCCTGGATTACCTCCGAAAAGGATAATGGACTTCTCCATTGATGTGATACCAGGTACTTCACCTGTATCGAAGGCACCCTATCGAATGGCTGCAGCTGAGCTTCAGGAGTTGAAGGTTCAGATTGAGGGCTTACTTGCACAAGGGTTCATTCAGGCTAGTGTATCTCCTTGGGGCACACCAGTGTTGTTCGTGAAGAAGAAGGATAATTCACTTCGGGTATGTGTGGATTATCGACAGCTGAACAAGGTGACCATCAAGAACAGGTACCCTTTACCTAGGATTGATGATTTGTTCGATCAGCTCAGGGAGGCTACTGTGTTCTCAAAGATTGATTTGAGATCTGGATATCACCAGTTAAGGGTGAAGGATGAAGATATTCCAAAGACGGCGTTGGACCAGGTATGGACATTTTGAGTTTCTTGTCATGTCTTTTGGTCTCACGAATGCACCTGCAATATTTATGGACTTGATGAACCGCACGTTCAGTCCCTACTTGGATTAGTTTGTGGTAGTGTTCATTGACGACATCTTGATTTATTCAAGGTAGTCAGGTGAGCATGAGAAGCATCTGCGGATCGTGCTACAGACTCTGAGAGAGCAGAAACTATTTGCCAAGTTCGAGAAGTGCGATTTCTGGCAGAGTGAAGTCAAGTTTCTTGGTCATGTGGTCTCGAAGGATGGAGTTTCTGTGGATCCTTCGAAGGTTGAAGCAGTGATGAGTCGGAATCGCCCTACTACGGTTACAGAAATCCGTAGCTTCCTTGGATTGGCAGGGTATTACAGGCATTTCATTAAGGGATTTTCTGGTATTGCTTCGGCTTTGACCAAATTGACAAGGAAAGACACTCAGTTCGTATGGTCGGATGAGTGTGAGAAGGCTTTCAATGAGCTGAAGACTAGATTGACTACAGCTCCGGTGTTGACTATTCCTACTAGTGGTGGTGGATTAGTCATTTACAGCGATGCATCTCTTCAGGGTTTGGGGTGTATGTTGATGCAGAATGGTAGTGTCATTGCTTATGGTTCTAGACAGTTGAAGGTACATGAGCGGAATTACCCCACTCATGATCTAGAGCTAGCAGCAGTGGTGTTTGCGTTGAAGATTTGGAGGCACTATCTTTATGGTGAGAAATTTGAACTCTTTTCTGATCATAAGAGCTTGAAGTATTTATTCTCCTAGAAGGAATTGAACATGAGGCAGAGAAGATGGATGGAGCTCATTAAGAACTATGATTTCACCTTAGAGTATCATCCCGGAAAGGCGAATGTAGTGGTGGATGCTTTGAGTGGGAAACCTCGAGTGATCATGGCAGCTATTATGGTGCGAGAGTGGCGCATGTTAGAGGCTGCATCAGAGTTTGACCTTATGCCCGCAGGAGCAGGACATGGAATCTTTCTCGGTAGTATCACCTTACAGCCCACCTTGATCTCCAGGATCATTCTGGGTCAGACACATCATGAGTTTGCTCAGGCGAGGATGGCTGAGATGATTGCTGACCCGGATGTGGAGGGTCCTTCCGAGTGGATGATTGGGCTAGATGGAGGGTTGAGATTTCGAGGGAGATAGTATGTACCGAGTGTTGATAACCTCAGAGAGGAGATCATGCGGGAAGCACATAGGTCTAGGTACACTATACATCTAGGAGGTACTAAAATGTATATGGATCTAAGAAGGCAGTTTTGGTGGTATCGTATGAAGAGGGATGTGGCAGAACATGTGTCGAAGTGTCTTACCTGTCAACAGGTGAAGGCAGAGCATCAGAGACCCGCAGGAATATTGAATCCCTTACCGATTCCTATTTAGAAATGGGAAGATATCTCTATGGACTTTGTGACTGGATTGCCCAGGTCCAGGCAAAGTTATGACTCGATTTGGGTGATTGTTGATCGGTTGACTAAGTCAGCACACTTTCTTCCAGTAGCAAAAACTTACTCAGGGGATGCGTTGTGTAAGCTGTATGTGAAGAAAATAGTGAGGCTTCATGGAGTGCCTGTGACTGTTGTCTCTGATCGTGATGCTCGTTTCACTTCAGA
Source organism: Rosa persica (assembly GCA_025331145.1). NCBI lineage: Eukaryota > Viridiplantae > Streptophyta > Magnoliopsida > Rosales > Rosaceae > Rosa > Rosa persica. The sequence continues at coordinate 14,802,507 of WFKR01000004.1, forward strand.
ATTCTGGCGTAGGTTCCATAAGGCATTTGGTACATCTCTTGCTACGAGCACTGCATTTCACTCACAGACAGATGGACAGACCGAGAGAGTGAATCAGGTGATGGAGGATATGCTTAGAGCTTGTGTTCTGGATTTTAAGGGAAGTTGGGCGGATCATCTGCCATTGGTAGAGTTTGCCTACAACAACAGCTATCACTCCAGTATCGGTATGACTCCATATGAGGCTCTTTATGGTAGGCCATGTAGGACTCCTATCTGTTGGGCGGAAGCAGGGGATAAAGGGTTCATCGGTCCTGAGATTGTACAGGAGACTACAGAGAAGGTCACTACTATTCGGGACAGAATCCGAACCGCTCAGAGTAGACAGAAGAGTTATGCTGACTTAGAGTTTGAGACAGGCGATCATGTGTTCTTGAAGGTCTCACCTATGAAAGGTGTGGTGAGATTCAGCGAGAAGGGAAAACTCGCACCGAGGTATGTTGGACCCTTTGAGATTCTGGAAAGGGTTGGAAACTTGGCATATCGACTTGCTTTACCTGTTAGCATGTCGGGTGTGCACAATGTCTTCCATGTGTCTATGCTCAGGAAGTATGTTCGAGATGAGTCTCACGTGATTGATCATGGTGTGATCGAACTAAACATTGATGTGACATTCGTAGTTGAACTTGTTCGTATCATGGATAGGTCTACGAAGAAGCTTCGTAGGAAGGAGGTTGACCTTGTGAAGGTGTTGTGGAGTCATCATGATGAGGGTGATGCGTCATGGGAATTGGAGTCGGACATGAGGAAGAGATATTCTCAGCTTTTTGTGGACGAGCATGCTTGAATTTCGGGACATAATTCTTCTAAGGAGGGTAGACTGTGAAGACCCAAAATTTCATATAATAAATTTATGTAATTCAATAATTGTTATATTAATTGAATTATGATATTTGAGATTTATTGGAATGTCGTGGTTTGAGAAAGTTGGTTTTTAATGATTTTATTTTCGAAAACGAACGTTATTTAGGGGGTCGTGAAAATCGACTTTTTATACGTTCAGAATTTGGGAAAACTTCCTTCATGAAAATTGTAGAGCTCGTCGATACGATCTAGTGCCTATGTGGAACGCATTATCCAGAGCTCGTATCAATAAGTTATGATTATTTGAAAATTGGAATTTTTCTATAAATAGTAAGAAAAATCTGATTTTTTCATTAAGGACAAAGAAAATCAGATTTTTGTACAAAAGTCCTCCCCCTCTCTCTCTCTCTCTCTCGCGACTGTGGCCTTACCCTCGACCGACCCGGCTTCGACCCGACCAGACGCTGCACGCCGCCACGGGCCTCCGCCGTCGCCAACCCAGCCCTCCACGCGTGCGCCTCGAGCTGCCCGGTCGATCCCCACCCTTGCCTCGGCCCGCTGTTGCTCCCTCGCTTGGATCGAAGGCACTTTCCGAAACTTCCTACCAGACCCGGTCGGAATCCATTTTCGTGACGTGCTCCTCCTCCTGATCATCCCCATATGTGGGCTGCATCACGATTTTACGTGTAGAGTGGTAGATCAAGAGTTGAAGGTTTCGACGTCCCTGATTCAATCTGGAGACTGATCAGAGGGCTGAGATTAATCCAACTTCAAAGCCGATTTAGGACGATGTAGACCTCATCTCCGAAAAAGTCAGGTATTAAAGTTGTTCACAATTTCATTTTGAAGAAGTTTGTAGTTGACGACTTTTGCATCAGAGGTGATTGACCGGCGTTGACAGTCGTCTGACCGCTGCGTGTGGCGGCGCGTCGGACCAAATTTTGAGTTTATATTATCAGGATGTTGATCTATGCATCCATACGAGCGTTTTGATATATAACTCGGTCATGTTAGAAAAAGTTGATAAATAGTCAATTTCAGTTTTGACGTTACTATTTACGGTTTTACAATTTACCTTCGGTTTGCGATTTACGGAGATCAGACCATTGATTTTACTTCAAATTTTAATATGATGTTCATATGACTGTCCCGATGACCTTGTGTAGTCACGGGCGAAGATCCGACCGTTGGATCTTCGTATAATTGTAAAACAGTGATTCGGGAGGCGATTAGTGAAGATCCGTCCATCGGATTTTCATATAATTTTGATAGGATGTTTCCAAGGGCTATCCGTGAGGATCTAGCTATTGAATTTCACGATTTTCTTGTGTGAACTATAGATGGTATTGTGATCATCCCTGAATGGATGATTACGTATATATCTATATATATATATATATATGTGTGTGGAATATATATTGATTGGAGTGATTTTGAGTGATGATATGATTGAGTTGGAATGATAATTTGGATTATATTTCAAATGCTTTAATTTCATAATAGTATTATATATGTTGGATGAGTTGATTTCATTATGTGAAAATACATGTTGCGCTCATTTATGGATTTAGGGTCAACGTAGTGATCGGTATGGGGTAATCGGACGCTCTAATCCTAGTTGGATGATGTGATACGATTGGTTGAGTATGTACAATTATCGGACGTTCTAAATATGTATATAAGTATACATATTGATGAAATACGATAAAGATAAATATGTCGGATGCCATAACCTAGGTCAGGTGACGGGCTACGATTTAGTTAAAGCTCTAGTCTGTCAAATACAGTATTTTTATAAATACGATGATGGGGTTTTGTGAAGAAAGATGTGAGTTAGGGTTTGGTGTTGAGTTGTTGATTGATTGTGATTGCTGGTTTTTGTGGTTGTAGAATTGTTGCATGTTGACTTAGGTAGAAATAAATATGATTTAATTAAGCAACCGTTCTTTCTTTTACTCATACGAGCTTTCATAAGCTTACCGGGTTTTGTGTTGTTGCAATCCCAGTACACTATTCAAATGGTGTAGCGGATATTCCTACAGGTCAGGATAACCAAGGAGGTGACCGAGCTGCTTAGGTGTTACTGTAGTTATTTTTAATTCTTTGAGTTATGAGGTGTGTATGCTCATTTAGAGCTTTACAGTTCAGTTTGGATTTGAGTTTGTAATAATTAATCGAGACTAAATTCGGTTTTGATTTTACTTCGTGTGGTGAGGTTGTTAAGAAAAGAAATTTTCAGGATGATTATTTTGAGTTGTGGTAATTTTCATTTTTCGGATTATGAATTTTATTCTAAAATTCTGGACGTGACATAAGGGCAAAATAGTTAAACTAAAAAACATGAAAAATCTTAATTATAGATTTAAAACCTATAAGGAACGTTCAAATATGTGAATTGGGTGTAGAATTAAAGAAAATATAGGGTGGGTTTTTCTTAATAGGAGCTTTGTTTTTTGGGTTTTAATCTAATTTTCTCAATTAATTTTGATAAAAAGATGGGAAACACTTGGAATTAAATTTCAAAAGAGGTTATATGATTTGATTTTTCTACAGTACATCAATGTATCGATATTTTAAGTAGACTAATTCAGTTTAGTCAGTCTACCTGACTCCATATGCATTGGTATACTAATTTCCTTTATTATTAGACACTCTAGCTGGCAGCCTCGCATCGTGGACAGTACATAACATATTAGTTCGTCCTTTTATTTATGTTGCGAGAAAGCTATCCAAGGACACAGTAGTACACTTTGGTTTATATATATTACACACTGCATCACTTAAGAAGATCTTTGTTGCAGCATCTTAATGCCAATGTACCTGACAATTTGTGTAGGAGAATAATGTCAGCTGGTTATGTATATTGCAAACAAGTGCAGAATTAAACCAGAGAGTTATAGATAATTTCTTGTATTATCTATATATAAAACAGATGTACCTGCCCAACATCATAAGCGTGGCCTGAGGATTTGTCCCCGGTGTGAAATTGAATGTGGATGCGTCAACAACACGCAACGCATCAATTCCCATGACCCGCAAGCTGCTGTCGACCACCTTTCCGACGAGGCATCCGCCGTGGAAATGCCAAATTGTTGATACTGTATCACGACAAAATTCTCCAAAAGATGCATCATCTGTCTGGTTCATAGGTAAAGTTGGACCATAAAACTTGTAAACTTTTGTGCTCGACGAAGCTTTAACCTTAAATGCTTTCAGTGACTTGGTATTTAATAACTCCCCAATCTTCTTCATGCCAGAAACACAGCGAGCAAGGTCCAAAGGATGTTCAAAGTAGTTGAAGCGGACATTTGGACCAACTCTCACATCAGATGATGATTGAAGCTTCAGAGTACCATAAGACAAAGGTCCTACAATTTTGATGGCAATGAGTCCTAAACTTGAATTAATCTTTACAAGTTTAGCCGGATCTGGAAAAACACTGTAGGGTGTGGTAAAAATGGGCATGCTAGAAAGGCTCTCTATGTAGAAATGATTGGTAATACCAACAATCTTTAGAGTTGAAGGCTGTAGTGGAAACGGGGACAAAATGCTAATGAAATTACGAGGATTATCATACATAAAATTTCCAGTGTGTGGTTGTGGCTGAACAACTGGGATTTTCAAAGATAATGGATAGGATTGAGGGCCAACACCACTAAGAAGTAGAAGCTGAGGACTCCCGATTGCCCCTGCACTCAGAATAACCTCTCCCTTACCACGTACAAATGCTCGATGAGACCTCCCATTGGAATCAGTATATATCACCCCTCGAGCCGAAATACCTGCATGAGAGAATAAAATATAATTTTAACCGAAAAAGTATTTTGGCATCCGCTCAATATAATCCTACATGTATGCTAAACCATAGTCTACTAACTTTGAACCATCGACCCTAAATTCTTAAACTTCGGGTGAGTCATATACTATACACATGAAATTTTGTAAATGTACTTGATAAATTAATGCAACATATACCTGATCCTTTGGAAGAGAAGATGATTTTCTCGACAATGGCATGAATTCCCACTCGCAAATTCTTTAGGTTTCCTCTATTAAGCAACTCAACAGCTCCGTGTCTCCTTCCATGTGTATCAAAAGTAGAACCGCCAACTTTAGCTCCCTTAATGTGATTCAAACTGAATCCATTGTTTGGACCAACACCAGCCTCCAACAATGCTTCTTTCACAACAGATTGCCAATTTGTACGTGACAGATTTGGGCGAGAGATGACAGTGCTTTCAACCCAGTGATATGCCTTATCAACCAAATCCATGTCCCATTTAATTCCAGATTCAACAAAGAATTCCCTGTCTGCTTTGGAGTAGAAACCAGCATTGATCATGCTTGAGCCACCAAGAACCCTTCCTCTGACAATAGCAACACCATCTTCAGACTTAAACCTTTGAGCTGGTGTGGTCTTACCATCATCTTCTTGCATGAGATTACTCAAAAACCCTTCTTCTAGCAAGACACTTGGATGTGCAGTAGGAGCACTACCCCTTTCAAGAACAAGCACCGAGTAGTTTGCTGATAATGTTGCTGCTAATGGACAACCTGCTGTTCCTCCCCCAACTACAATATAGTCATATTTATCTTCCAACAATAGATCAGCGGCATCCTTCACAATCTTCATGTAGCTAAAATCTGTGAAATATAGAGAGACAAGTTATGGTACTGTGATGTTATCATACACTCATTTTACATTACTTGAATAAAAATTACAATTATATGAATCAAATTTACAATATTGAGCACAAAGTTACCTTATTTATTTACACTATGTACATATAATTAAACCAAAATTACAACATTGACAATGAATTTATTCAAAAACTTGTAACAAGATCTAATGTAGTGTAATTACCATTAATAGAACTAAGATTACTCAATTAACAGGACCCATATTACCACTTTGACAACAAATTTGTTATCACATTTATGACATATGGGTATGTATTATAGAATTTTCCAAATATAAAGTAATAAATCAAATATATTAGATCATGTTAACTTATTTAGTGATTTGAAATCATATTGTTTCCAGCGAGTTAAGGGAAAATCTGCCACTAACTCGAAAATTTATTGAATGGAAAAGAAATGGTACATTGGAGAAAGAGGGATGAGACCAAAATCTTTCTCACCAAATAATAGCAAGCAGAGAACTAAAATCTCTAATAAAATGAACCCAAATAAAGGCTATTAACAGTTTAAAAACAACTCAAACTAAGCTTCAAGCACCTTCGAAGTATTTGATGAACGAGCTACTATATACTTCCTAATAATAGAAAATAGAAGCCTCAATATCTTGCTACATGGTTCTATTAACATACAAAAGCTATTATGAAGATGAAGTAATTTACCATAATCAGGTACATATGCATTGGCCAATGAATGAACTGTGTATTGAGCAAGAAAGCCAAGTACAAAGAGGTTCAAGAGCAGTAGTCTAGCAGCTATTGTTGATTTCTCCATGTAGTTTTTTCCCTGAAAAATTAGAAAACACGGCCATGGCCTTTTACATGGAGGATTTCGTTCTCTACCACTGTATAACATTGGTGAGCAACAAACTAAACTTCATATACTGTAGATGATTCGGTGCATATACTAGCGCCTCACGCTTAATACAACACGGTTATCGAGTTTAGGGCAAATAAATTAAGCTCCATGTATCGTATCCAAAGGAATAGGGAACTCCACTTAGTTACAGATAACTGAGCACAGATAGAAATTATCCTAGCAACAAGTATCCAAAATTGTGATTTTTGATTGTGAAGACTTAAACTATATTTAAGAACCGAAAATAGAAAATTGCTAAAATGGAAATGCAATGCTAAAATAGTTTGAGAAAAATTCAAGAAAGATAGTGTTGGGTGCTAGGGAGGCTCCTTCACCCAAATCCTATGTGCCGGAAGCTAATCTAATATAGGTGCAAAATTCTTGATTAGGCGGTAATCATATCTAAGTCAGTTCAAGGCTCAAGGACCATATATTCTCAATTATGGTATTAATGTGTCATTTCAAGGGTCACACAAACTTAATTTGAGAGAGTTAGAGCCGGTTCAAAGGTATCTAACTCGCTCTAATTGGCATAAAGCTCAAGAATTAGACCACTAAGCGATTCACCCAGGCAATCACGCGGCGGGTGTAAATCACCATGCTTATAACCCCTACAATACCAAATTGAGGTTCTAGCTTAGGAATTAGAGGGTCTCAAGCCTCTAACTCCGTCCTAGACATGCTTAAAATACATAAGTTGACTAGGCTCTTAGACATGCATTTCAACGCAACAAAAATTGATATAAGCATCCATCAAATTAAATTGCATCATAACATTAAAATAGACATCCTTTACATAAAATTTGGGTTAGAGAATTTTAGGACACACAACCCTAGCACCTAACAAAAATTTCACTCAATACCCATGATCAAAACAACATCAATTTCAATATACATCAATTGAAGAGGGAAAAACTGAAGATAAGTGGAAAGTCACAAGAACAAGTCACAATTACTATAGAGTAAAAATGACAAGCCTTGATTATAACCTCCAACTTTTACCCCAAGTCTAAATTTTGATAGAGATGAAGCATTTAATGCTTGGAGTGGTTCTCCCTTTGAATCCTTCTCAAATCTTGACAAAATTGATGAGATTTGGTGTAGAGAAGTGATAGAGAAGAAGGAGAGAAAATGGAAATTGTGGTAATGGTCTTGTGGTGTTCTAGGCTGGAAAGAGAAAATGGAGAGAATAGAATTTGGGTGAAGTGGTTCCCGGTAGAGAAGGAAGAAAATGGAGAATGGAATTGTTTGGTGGTGTGCGGCTAGAGGATGAGAATGGAATAGACTGCGGTATTGTGGTCTGGGCCTCCAGGAACAATGGGATAATTGTAATGCAATTATGTGCGGCTGTAGAGGAAGAGAGAAAGAATGGTGCACCCCAGGAATGGAAGAGAGAGGAGAAAGGAAGAGGCCACCGAGCAATTATGCAATTATGCATGTCTAGCGTCATGGCTGCTTTTTTTCCTTCTTCTTTTCCTTCCCTTTTCTTCTCTCTATTTTTTTTTCTTTCTTCTTCTTTCCCATCTTCTTTCTTCTCTCTTCTCAATGCACTTCTACAAATACAATCGAAGGTAATTAGATTCTGCTCCCTTGATGACGTTGACCATGGTTGATCCACATTGGTAATTTCGTCTTTTTATCGTAAACTCCAATTTGCTTCAATTTCGCACTATTTTCTCTTGTTTCAGCAATTCCGCTTATTTTCTACAAAATAAATAAAAATAAATTAATTACATATTAATTGAGATGAGGATTGGCTAATTTCTTGTAATTTTAGATATAATTAGATGCATATAAATGCATATTATTAATAAAGCAAAAAAATTAGAAATTCATATATACACGCATGAGGTCAAGAAAATTGAAACCTTAACTGGAGGTACTCTTAGGAGATATGGACTCCACGTATAGTTGGTATAAGCAAAGTTAGATCATAAGTTAACTTATATATAGGTGTTAGGGTGCGCCTTTGAACAATATATATGTACTTTCTGTATTCCCAATGTATGTATTATAAATTTTTTTCCTTTTGGGACAAGTTATGATATTGTGATGTTTATCATACACTCATTTTATATCTATTTGAATAAAAATGACCATTTATATGAATCACATTTCAACATTGAGAACAAAGTTACCATATTCATTTACACTATTTACATATAATTAGGGTGGTGTTATTGACACACCAATTTTCTTTATGGACACACACTCATGTGCTTTTCTATTACTTTCATTTTTTTATTTTTTATTTTACAAATTATCCTTATTCTCCCTTGCAATTATGTTTCTTTTCTATTTGGCAAGTCAATCATCCCAAGCCTTATTTGCCCGCATTCTTCTGTGTGCTCTCTCTCTCCGAAACTCTTTTTCCTCTTTTTTTTTCCATCAAAAACCAGAAAAAAAAAATCATCATCCAACCAAAAGGCAATTCTTCAAAATACATTGACCCATTTAGAAGCAAAAAAATACCCAATTTCTTGCTAAGGAAACACATACAAAATAAATATGATGAAATTATTCAGTTCTAAGTTAAAACCCAAAACGAATATACCCATAAAACTACCACGCTGAAGGAAATCAAAACCTTAATATTAAAATTTCATTTAAAAAATACACCAAATAATTGCATTAGGATCTTACCAGAAATGATGGATTGAATTTGAAAGGGTCTCTAATGATCACTAAACTCATATTTTTCTTCTATGACAATACAAAACAGATGTAAACTTTTTTTTTCCAAAGATGGGTCTAAAATTGCTAGTTCTACCATGATTGAACTTTAAAGCATCACATTGGCTTTGTTCTTTTTTTTTTCTCTCTCTTCTATATGGGTCTATGTATTTTGAAGAATTGCTTTTTAGTTGGTTGGTGATTTTCTTTTTTAACTAGTTTCAATGGAAACGAAAAGAGCAAAATGAGTTTTGAAGACAGAGCTCACAGAAGGAGGCAGGCAAATAAGGTTAGGGATACTTGATGATTACACGCATTTTTATGCATGTAATTGTATCTAAAACACTATAAATAAGTTAATCTTTAAGTCCATTAATATGTGATTAATCCATTTTATTGATTTTATAAAAAATAAACGGTATTACGGAAACAAGAAAAAATGATGCGAAAATGGTGAAGATTTAAGTTTTCAACGAAAGAAAAATTTTTGGATATATTAATTGCTTAATTGAGCTTAACTACTTAATTAAGCTTAGTTGGTTAATTAACCAATACACAGAGAGGTGCAGCCCACAATGAAATTATGGGTTAATTAACCATTGGTGGTTAGTTGCTCACCTGACACGGGCAATTTGGCCTTTTCATTCGCTTGCCAAAAGCTATTAGCACGTGGCCTTCATTCAATTAATCATCAAATCCTTACCTCCCCTTCGTTTCACGAACGGAAGGCTCCCAGATATTTATCACACTCGCTCATGGCCCATTAAGTGTTGACACGTCAGAGCTTATCTATTTCTTTGGCTCTTAGTCTCTTAGACCACAAGACCAAAGACGACGGGTGATATATAAAATCCCATTCTCTCCTTTCAGAGAACCCTACAGAACACACAGTAGCCGCACATTGTCACAGGGGCAGCCTTTGGGCTGCTCTCTTGCCCTTCCTTCTCCATTTTTTCTTCTTCTTGCCAAGAACCACACCTCTTCACCAAAATTCATTCTTCTCATCTTTTTTTCTCCTCATCAAGATTCACATCTCCTCATCAAAATCCACCTCACCAAAATTTCATCTTCTCATCAATTTCACAAGATTCAAAAGGGAAGCACTTCAAGCATAAGGGGTTTAATCACTACTTGGATAAAAAGGAGAAATTATAATTCTAAGACTTGTTATGTTTACTTTTTAGCATTTGCAACTTGTCTTGGTTGTTCTCCCTCTTCTATACCTTTTCCTCTTTTGTTTGTATGAAATTGATGGAATTGATGGAATTGATGATGTATATATTTATGGGTTGTGAGTAATTTCCTTATTAGGGGTTAGGGTTGTGTGCCGTGACCTAAATTTGAGGTAATGAATGATTAATGTAATTTATATATGGAATTTGTTAATTATTAGATACTTGTGTTTCCTGATAATTGATTAGAATGCATGCTTAGGAATTATCAACTCTTGGGTATGTGTTTTAATAAGTCTAGATTAAAATTTAGGGGATGACATCCTTAGATTTTATGGCTAGATACCCGATTTAATATTCGTGGGAAGTACAAGCATGGTTCACTACATGATTAGCTTGATCGCAATTATGGTGAGCATGTTGCCTATTTTCTCGAACTCTAGTCCTCTTGATGTGAATTAGTGACCCTTGAACTAGCTCTAATTCATGTCAAGTGAGTTCCTACGGCCCTTGAACCGGAATAGGAATACCATAAAAGGGAATTTCAGCCATTCAGCCTTGAAAAGCCTTGGGTACGGCTTCTATCATTTTTAATAAATTGCATGTAAATCAAATTAGCATTTAGAGCATTGAATTAGGGTTAGGATTCATCCCTAACTACCAATCTCATACTTACATCATTTTTTACTTTTCTTTCCTTTATTTAATTTAGTTGTTGGTTAAAGTTTCTATTTAAATTCTTGCACTTTAGTTATTAGAAATTCAAATTACAATTATCGGTGACAATTTCGACTCATTGTAAATAATCATCACTAGGTTTGTAGCTTTGATTAGGCTTTGGTGCAAAACAAAGCTGAGCATTTCTAAGACTTGGTGCCTTAGAGTAGCATTTTATTTATTTTTATTTTTATTATTTTAATATTTTTTTTTGTGTAGTGACTCTAATTCCGACTACCCAAGATTGTGGGTTACCCACTAATCCTTGTGGTACAATAACTTTGGATATAATATTTCCCTAAATGTGTATCAAATCACTTGACTTAGCGAATAGAAAAATAAAAAAATAAAAAGAAACAGAATTTCCAGGGAGGTGGTTAGGGTAATATGTAAAAAAATTAAAAGAAAGGAATAGAAAAGTAGAGGAGGGGTTGAATGGTGGAAATGGGTGTGTCAATAACACCACTTTATAAACAAACCAAAATTACAACATTGAAAACGACTTTATTCAAAAACTTATAACAAGTTCGTAGATGATGTAATTACCACTACTAGAAATAAGATTACACAAAATATGACTCACGTTACCACTTTGGCAATAAATTTGTTGTCACATTTGTAAATATTTGTATGACATACGAATATTTATTATAATTTTTTTTCCTTTTTGTTAATGTCAAAATAATTTAATTAAGAAATATCTTTAGTAATTCATCTTTGCCATCCCAACTTGTGCGGTTCTAGCCTTCTAGGACATAAGCATCTATTTTGAGACATGGCTTTCGATCAGTTTTCCATTTCAGACCAAGAAAATGACTAGTCTCAAACATAAAGATCATCGATCAAAGTGAAAAATAAGACAAGCGTCCTAAAGGAGAAGGAAGTGCAAAATGTAGAGGTTTTGATATGCAAGTAATGGGGTGAAATGCATGTAGAACACCGATAAGGTGCGTGCCCCAAGTTATTGGCCATCATGTTTAATTGCAACTATGGGTTACTTGTTTATGTTCTAGTACCAATTCGGACGAGTTTTCTGGAGTGGGTGGGTTCTACCTCAATAGGAACGTATCACGGGAAATCTACTCGTGAAATTGAAAGGTCGACTTGGCAGTCATGTGAAGTCTTCTACAAGACAAGAGAAGGCTTCCAAGTCTAAACGAGGCAATACGAACTACCTCTTCTCTGGGAAGTTTCTACTTCCTCATCTTGGAAAACAGGAAAAACCCGAGTAGAAAATGATATGTGGAAATAATCTAACTAAATGTATCTAGTAAATATCTTACTGTACTCAGTTCTAAATATATATTTTTTTTATTTTTGATTCTATCGTGTCTTAATAAAGGAACCAAAAAATAAAAACCTTCACCTATCACCTGTTCAATAGCAACGCCAACACTCACCACCACCATAACTCAAACTGTACGTAAAGAAAAGCCTTTTTTATTTTTTCAAGAAGAGAAAGAAATTCTAACGCAGCCCCATAGCCCATAGGCAACCAAAATTAAAAGAGTTTAAACTAAAGGCGGAATGGAATTAATCCAAATTTTGGGATTACAAAGATGTTCGTGAAATTTGACACCAAGTTGGACAGGCGAAATTGAGTACTCATTCATACACGCAGTATTTTGCAGATTCCTTAATTGCCGAAGCAGAGAGAGATGATGGCTTGTTTATCTAGCATGATGGTCATGGCCCTTTCTTCTGAGACTGAACCTATGTACATGGTTATTGCCAAGGCTTCTGCCATAGATGATAGGCCTAGTTGCTTCTGATACCTGAGAGGAAACGGCATTAATTGGGTCAATTCTTCCACCAACAAACAAAGGAACCCCATTGGAAGTGAATCATTAAAGAGCATTTTCTCTATTTATATTTGTTATCTTGATCACACACGTATATTTATATAGGCTCGATCAGGAATAAACCGTGACCTGCAAACGGTGTTTGGTTAAAATGCAAGGGTCATTTGCACGATGTGTTTACACGGTTCAAAATGTGCAGCGTCAGTTTTGTGAGTATGCACTACAACAAACATGCCAAAAAACACCATCACTAATGGTGTGAATTGAAGCAATGGGCACCGATCATTGGCGGGCAGCACCAATAGGCACGGGTCTAGCCACTATTATCTTGTTGGTTTGCATTGCTGGCGTGACAATTACTCAAAAACCCGCTATCAATTTCTTGCATTATGGGTCCCACATATGACGTCTACCCACCAATGCAATCTTTGGTGACTAAATTTAAGTAACAAGTAAAAAAAATTTAAAATACTAAATACAAATAGTCAAATACTGTTTTAGAACTCGATGGGTCCTACATATTCAGCCCAGCGACTTCAAAATCATCGTCTCTTTCATCTATAACTAGACATTGCTCTCATCTCTGTTCAACGATCACCTAACTGCAAAATGATCTCTCCTGCAAAGAAGCAAAGAAGCAAAGTGGGCAAGGATTACTTGGCTATAAATAATCACTGATAATTTTATTTCTTTCAGGCAAGAAATAAAAAACAAATGATTATCATGAATATGGACTACGTAATAATATCAACTTGAAGCTCATAAACTAAACAACTATCCTAGCTAGGGTAGAATATAAAAGCTAAAACAATAAGACAGATTTACAAACGAAGACTGAACCTCAGATGACAGGTAACTGCAGCAGCAATTGGGCAGATACATAAAAGCTCCCTCTATGTTATGGATCACATACCTTCTTTCATAATACCAGATATTGCTCTCCTCTCCTGATGTATGCATTGCAAGTCCATATCTTTTCCTGCAAGCAGGAAAACACACAAGTTAGCCAGAAAGTATCCACCTGCAATGAAATTTCTTTCGGGCAAGAAAGTTAAAACAAACAATTATCATTCACATTGACCATGTAGTAAAAGCTAGTCCAATTAAACAGCTATTGGCATGGTTGACACATAGAAGGAAAAATCTAAAGCTAAAAACTAGGTTATATTGAACAATAGTATTCTGTGCATCAAGTTTTTAAGCACTTGCAATTATACAACCATAATATATCAATGGTGGTATTAGCCCACTTTTATGGAGGAGGCATACTTAATTACAGATTCTTATCCCCTTTATTTCATAATTAAACTTGCATGTTGTCGATAATACAACATATTCTTATTAGACTATGCCTTCAAAATCAACCATGATTCAAGGACTACTCAGGCCATAAATATGTTTTTTTGAACTAGAACTATACATCATTATTCACATTTACAAAAGAATAGATTTTAGGCGTACCTTATTGGGTGAACAACATTTTTTGTTTCCTCATTCATAAGCTCTTGCAGCTTCAATTTCATATTACAACCCCCTACAAAATAATAAATGCTACGTGTCAATTTAACATATAGGACATACATTAAAAGTAGTCTTGTTATGCCACATAACTCATTACGTTTAAAAACTACAAACCAGATATAAACTAGCAATAAAATTGCATATAACCAGTCACTTAAGAATCTTACTTAAAAAGTTCAAATAGATTGATGGCGAATCAAGGACAAGATGATATCCTCATGACTGTATTTCCTTTCCAAGAGCTTCCCATGGAGCAGTTTAGCCTTTGACTTTGACAATCATATTGACCTCATCCCTAGTACAGTGATATAAGTTAGTTAACAACAGGCCTGAAAAGCTGGAATGAGATAGTTAGAAAAAATATTCTCTATTTGGTGTAAAGAATATAAAATTCGAAAGGAACTGCATTTGATTGATAAGTTCATAAAATTAATTTCCCAGCAAGAATATACACAGTCACATTTAAGACTGATACAAATGTCAGATCTACAGGGAAATTCAATAAAAGCTGAAAGTAGTAAGCATTTATGAGGAACCAATGCCCTAAACCCTAAATAGAATTAAGGTGACATTACAAGATGCATCGAAGCCCCATTACGTCTGACAGTTCTCCAAAATTATGAACTTACCAGGAGGGTATACAATGGGACAAAATCACCAGAAATTAATAAGCAGTGCTAAACAGCAGTCACTTGAACAAAAGGTTTACTTACCTTAAGAGCTTTAAGGACATTCAAAAGTCCAGCCACACCAGAGACGATTCTGTGATCTGCAATTTCAAGAAAAGTAGCGTAAATCAAGCTTTGCAGGATTATTCCTGGTATATATCGATAAAAAAAGATGGAAGTTTTAGAAGAATGATCCAGTAAATACAATAGCAAAAGAAGACAACCATTGTGAACCAAAGTACTTATGAAGATGCACTCCTTTTATTTCATTGTGAGAAATATATTCTTGAATGGATAAAAAGAATTACATAAGAAAGGATACCATTTTCAGAAATAACAGAAGAATGAAACTGGGAATATATCTGCTAAAGACTTGGCAACAATTGCTCTCTAAAGGGGGAAAAAAAAGAAGAAGCAAAGTTTAAAATTTGCATCATCAAAAGATTTAAACATTATCTCAAACAAATAAGTTCAATATGCTTATTCCATACAACAAAAAATAAACCTGGTTGAAAATTGGAATAAAGTAGCACAAATCTGGACAGTATAATTTCGGAGATGCCAAAAGACTTGCACCATACAAGATATGGTATAGTGCAGCTAATGATAATTCAAAAAGGTTCAAAAATTGAGCAAATTCAGAGGAATTTTGAACTTAAAAACATCTCACAAATCAAAATCAAGACAATGAAGAATGACAATAAGCAATCAGACATGCGTGAAATTTATAGATGTTGGTATGTTGTAGCCATTGGTAATTCAAAAAAAAAAAAAAATCAAAACTGAACAAAACTCAAGTCAATCTCAGAAATGAAATCATCACCATGAAGAATGACATATCTAAACTGAAGTAACGAAAAGACTCGACCTTTAACTAGTCAAAAACAATAAAATTTCAGCAAAACAGAATTTTCATCAATCTAATTATTTCACCTTTCATTATCCTAAAGATCATGAAAAGGTCCATTTTTTTCTTTTGTTTTGACCAGTGCGAAAAGCTTCATTCCAACCCTAAAAAATTAACCCCAAAAATTCAAGTTCTGCGTTCAAGAAAGAATTAATGCAAAAGCCTAAAATCAAAATCAAGAAAGAATCATGCACAAGAAATGAAAAACCCAATATCCTAAAATTCCAAAAGAACTATTTATTATTGTACCTTTGGTGAGAATACGAGATTTGACTCCGTATGGGTATGCTTTTCTCGTCATTTTGATGGAGCTGAAACGTAGATCACACAGAAACCATCCAAAATAAAAGACTAAATCCGATTTTGTACGGTACAGTGGTCATCGGAAGATCACTGTTCTCATCATTCTTCACACGCACAGAGACATTGAGAGAGAGAGAGAGGGGGGGCTTTGTTCTGCACCGCAGAAAAGAAAAGACAAGAATTATAAGAAGACAAAAGAATTGCTGATTTAGTCTAAAATAATATTTTATATCTTTAAACGCGTTGGTGACGCTTGAACAGTTTTAGTTTTTGCTTTCATTGATTAAATAAAAATAAAAATCAATTATTTTTATGCACGATTCTGCAAGCCTCTTGATGGAAATTTGATCAGACAGCCAGCTCAGGAACATGAGATTCTCATTACCGTTGAAGAAAGATCAATTGGAGCATTCGGCTCCCACATTTCCCAATTCTTAGGCTTGTTTGGATTACTTGATGGCAAGCTCAAGATAATATTCTTATAACTTCAAATTCAGACCTTCCTGAGTGTTTGAGAGTCAATGCCTAGTTTTTCGATTGCTTTTGTTGTTACGGTGTGAGGTTATAGGGTGGCTATATGCTTCCTGACCGATATATCGAACATGGATCTCAGAAAGACCAGACTGAAGCAGCAGGGCTGAGTTCCAGGCATATTGTAACAACTGTAGTGTCACTTCTAGGTGAACTTAAGGATGCCCTTCACCTTCTCAACTTTCAGACCAATACTACAGATAGCTAGTAATTAATAGTCAGAGATAGAAGACAAGGCCCAGCTGCTAATATACGGGGTTGGCCAAAGTGTAGGACGACAAGGGTATAGCCCGATAAGACTCGAGCATTCGATGACCAATAGCTATTTTTCTCTTTCTTGTAGAATTTCAATTCATGATCCACTAGCTGGTCCGAGTTCGTCTGCTTAACCGATATATAGACTTGTACGTTCATCTCACTGTTGGACCGATCAATAAAAGTCAGGCATATGACTAGCTAGGTTGTTTGTGGCTTCAGTCACCTTCAGGTTGACCGTTTATGTTAAGTTACAGATACTTTTCCAATGAAATCATTTGCGTATTTCATATCTACAAAATTAAAGAACTTGAGATCTCTAAAGGCAATCTGAGACCACTTATTACACCAATGCTTCCAAAGAAATGACTCAAGCAGCAATTTAATAAATGGAAAATACTTCACTGTATATATGTCGTCTACATAATTGAGCACGCAATTAATTTTAATAAAAAGTTGGGAAACACTTGGAATTAAACTTTGAAAGAGGTTATATGATTCGATTTTTCTACATTACATCAATGTATCGATATATCAAGTAAACTAGTTCAATTTAGTCAGTCTACCTGACTCCATATGCATTGATATACTAATTTCCTTTATTATTACACACTCTAGCTTGCAGCCTTAAATCGTGGACAATACATAACATATTAGTTGTCCTTTTATTTATGTTGTGAGAAAGCAATCCAATGATACAGTAGTACACTTTGGTTTATTTATATTACACACTGCATCGCTTAAGAAGATCTTTGTTGCAGCATCTTAATGCCAATGTACCTGACAATTTGATCGTAGGAGAATAATGTCAACTGGTTATGTATATTGCAAACAAGTCCAGAATTAAACCAGATAGTTATAGATAATTTCTTGTATTATCTATATATAAAATAGACGTACCTGCCCAACATCATAAGCGTGGCTTGAGGATTCGTCCCCGGTGTGAAATTGAATGTGGATGCATCAACAACACGCAACCCATCGATTCCCATGACCCGCAAGTTGCTATCGACCACCTTTCCGACGAGGCATCCCCCGTGGAAATGCCAAATTGTTGATACTGTATCACGACAAAATTTTCCAAAAGATGCATCATCTGTCTGGTTCATAGGTAAAGTTGGACCATAAAACTTGTAAGCTTTTTTGCCCGACGAAGCTTGAACCTTAAATGCTTTCAGTGACTTGGTATTTAATAACTCCCCAATCTTCTTCATGCCAGAAACACAACGAGCAAGGTCCAAGGGATGTGCAAAGTAGTTGAAGCGGACATTTGGACCCACTCTCACATCAGATGATGATTGAAGCTTCAGAGTACCATAAGACAAAGGTCCTACCACTTTGATGAGAATGAGTCCTAAACTTGAATTTATCTTTATAAGTTTAGCTGGATCTGGAAAAACACTGTAGGGTGTTGTAGAAATGGGCATGCTAGAGAGGGCTTCTACGTAGAAATGGTCGGTAATGCCGACAATCTTTGTAGTTGAGGGCTGTAGTGGAAACGGGGACAAAATGCTTATGAAATTACGAGGATTGTCATACATAAAGTTTCCCGTGTGAGGTTGGGGTTGAACAACTGGGATTTTCAAAGATGATAGATAGGACTGAGGGCCAACACCACTAAGAAGTAGAAGCTGAGGACTCCCAATTGTTCCTGCACTCAGAATAACCTCTCCTCCTTCACCACGTATAAATGCCCGATGAGACCTCCCATTGGAATCAGTATATATCACCCCTCGAGCTGAAATACCTGCATGAGAGAATAAGATAGAATTTTTAATCAAAAAAGCAAGTTGGCATCCACTCAATATAATCTTATATGCTAAACCATAGTCTACTAACTTTGTACTCTCGACCCCAAACTTTTGAACTTCTTATGAGTCATGTACTATACACATGAAAATTTGTAAATGTATTTAATAGGTTAATGCAACATATACTTGATCCTTTGGAAGAGAAGATGATCTTGTCGACTGTGGCATGAATTCCCACTTGCAAGTTGTTTAGGTTTCCCCTGTTAAGCAATTCAACAGCTCCATGTCTCCTTCCATGTGTATCAAAAGTAGAACCGCCAACTTTAGCTCCCTTAATGTGATCCAAACTGAATTCATTGTTTGGACCAACACCAGCCTCCAACAATGCTTCTTTCACAATATATTGCCAATTTGTACGTGACAGATTTGGGCGAGAGACGACAGTGCTTTCAACCCAGTGATATGACTTATCAACCAAATCCATGTCCCATTTAATTCCAGATTTAACAAAGAATTCCCTGTCTGCTTTGGAGTAGAAACCAGCATTGATCATGCTTGAGCCACCAAGAACCCTTCCTCTGACAATAGCAACACCATCTTCAGACTTAAACCTTTGAGCTGGTGTGGTCTTACCATCATCTTCTTGCATGAGATTACTCAGAAACCCTTCTTCTCGCAAGACGCTTGGATGTGCAGTAGGAGCACTACCCCTTTCAAGAACAAGCACCGAGTAGTTTGCTGATAATGTTGCTGCTAATGGACAACCTGCTGTTCCTCCCCCAACTACAATATAGTCATATTTATCTTCCAATGGTAGATCCGTGGAATCCTTCACAATCTTCATGTAGCTAAAATCTGTAAAATAAAATTTAAGAAATCGAATATCATAGATCCAGCTAACTTATTTATTTAAAATCATTTTGTTTCCAAGAATCATCCCCTGATTTTTTTTTGGGGGTAAGTAAGTTAAAGGAAAATTTGCCGCCTAACTCGAAATTTTATTGAATGGAAAAAAAAAATAGTACACTGGAGAAAGAGAGACGATGCAGAGAACTAAAATCTCTGCAAAAATCTTTCTCACCAATAATATAATGCAGAGAACTGAAATCTTTTATAATACCAACCCAAAGAAAAGCTAATAACAGTTTAAAAAACAATTCAACAAAAGCTTCAAGCCCCTTCGAAGCAATAGAAAATAGTACATCGAGGCTTGTGCCTCCATATATCTCATTATGTGGTTCTATGAACACACAAAAGCTATTATTAATATGAAGTAATTTACCATGATCAGATGCAGATGCATTGGCCAATGAATCAACTGCTGATTGAGCAAGAAAGCCAAGTACAAAAAGGTTCAAGAGCAGTAGTCTAGCAGCTATTGTCGATTTCTCCATTTAGTCTTTTCCCTGAAAAATTAGAAAACACGGTCATGGCCTTTTAAATAGAGGATTTCGTTCTCTGCCTGCTGTATAATATTGGTGAGCAACAAACTAAACTTCATATACTACAGACCAAAAATATTAGAAATTCATATATACATGCATGAGGTCAAGAAAATTGAAACCTTGGAGGTACTCGTAGGAGATATGGACTCCATGAACAATTGCTATGAGCAAATTTTTCTTTTTTAAAGAGTGCTATGAGCAAAGTTAGATCATAAGGTAACACATATATAGGAGTTAGGCCTCGCCTTTGAACAATATGTATGTGCTTTTTGTATTCCCCAATGTACCCTTTGTTAATGTCTAAATAATTTAATTAAATAATATCTTTAGTTGATACTTTTTTGCCACCCAACTTGTGTGGTTCTAGCACATGGGCATCTATTTTAGACTGGGGTCTCCATCAATCTTCCATTTGAGATCAAGAATATGACTAGTCTCAAACAGAATGGGACTTGACATTGGTTGTTTCATGGTTGGAAATGGGAAAAGAAAATATTAAAAAACAAAAATCATTGATCAAAGTGAAAAATAAGAGAAGCAAGTACCCTAAAGGTAAGGATTCAAATTTCGGTTTCGATTTCGGTACTTCAAATTTTAAAAAATTTCGAAGAAAGTTTCAATTTTAGTGGAAATTTCGATTAAAAATAAAGAAATCACATTAATTGTATTTATAAAATGATATTTTTGAATGAAACGTTTACGTAGACTATAACCTCTAAAAAACCTATTTACAATGTAAACTCTATAAAATTATACATTATAATAGAATTGTAATATTTAATATGGACGAGTAATTAACTAGTACTGTAGTAGATTGCTAAACTAGTGTTTTTATCTATGTGTAATTTATAAATGTGTTGTATATTGATAATGTGAATGTGATTTTTTTTTTTTTTTTTTTTTATGGTTGGAACCTAGTGGGAGGCTTGAGCATCACCCTTTCTTCACAAATAATTAGAAAATTACAACCGAAAAAAGAAAGGGGTGGGACGTTACCCAGTACTGAATGAAAATGAACCAAGTATAACAAAAAGAATATAAAAGCTACTATGATGTGCTTCGTTCTAGCTGGTTAAACTGCTTCCATTTAGTATCATACAATATTACTCACAAATACATGAATTTTGAAAATAATTTTGGTACTTCATCACGTGAGTATTGTATGTGTGTTGATCTCTACCCACACACAATCCATATATCGGATATTGTGGAATTACCCAATATGGTGTTTCATTGTACGAAGTATAAGACATATGAGATAAAGCAAAAAGGGAATCATGTTGCGGTTGGAGCATTCAAATTTGTAGCAGATAAAAACAAAAAGGTTTTTTGTTGTATTGAACTTGATTGCCAAAATAAAAAATAAAAAACAAATAAAGAAAATAAAAAAAATCAAAATTTCATATTTTCTATATGAAAGTATGAAGCAAAAAATTCAGATAAAATTTCGGTGTCAATTTTAAAATATATTTTATATGTGTAGATGTTTCGGAAATTAAGAATTTTGAGGAAATGTACGGAAATATTGGAAAATTTTAGGAAACTCCTGACGAAAATATTATAGGGTATGAATTTCATTTCGGTACTTTAAAATTACGGAAATTTCGACAGTTTTAGAGAAATCTGGAACCTTGCCTAAATGAGAAGCGACTGCACGCAAAATATGGAGTATTTCATACGTAAGTAATGGGTTAAAATGCATACAGAACACCTAGGGATAAAGTGCGTGCCCCAAGTTATTAGCCATCACGTTAAGTTGCAACTATTCTTTTGTTGACCTGTATGTTGGGGAAATGAAGTGCTCCGACTAATTTTGTATAATAATACTAGCTATTTTGGACTAGTTTTCTGGAGTGGGTGGGTTCTACCTCCATAGGAACCTATCACGGCAAAAGTACAAGTGAAATTGAAAGGTTAACTTGGCAGTCATGTGAAGTCTTCTACAAGACAAGAGAAGGCTTCCAAGTTTAGACCAGACAATACAAACTGGAGTTTCCTACTCACTAATCTTGAAAACCACAAGGATTGAAATTACTCCGAAGTTGTCGAAATTTTCGTCGAAATTTCCGTAATTTTGAAGTACTAAAATGAAATTCATATGCTATTGCTTCTGGAGTTTCCCAAATTTGAAATTTTCTATTCATTTCCTTGAAACTCTTAATTTTCGAAATATATACACACAAAAAAAAATTAAAAATTCACACTGAAATTTTTGTATGTCTCCGACAATGAGTTTTTTACTTCATGTTTTCATACAAAAAATATAAAATTTGATTTTATCTATAATCAAGTATAGGGGATACACAAGGAAGACGATAAGCATTTGTCTTTAAATGAGTTTGAATCACTTTCTTCAAGTCTTGGCTCAATAGACACCATGCAAAAAAGGCTCTCAGACTACAGAACTGTTATGTCGTCTGAACGAACCAAAATATGTCGTCTAGTACGGTGTCATGTCTTGGAGGTATCAGACGACAGAAGTGTTCTGTCGTCTAGTTTTTCAGACGACATAAAAAAATAATGTGTTGTCTGATGAGTTTTCCATTTTGAGAACATTGTGATCTGTATCTTTAAATGCACTCAAACAACAATTTTGTATTGTCTGATAAATAAAACAACCACAGTCTTTTTTAAATACTATTGTGTGAAGCGTATTTGTAAGACATATTCCTGGTTAATTGTGTGGTTGGAATGCCCTTATGTAAGAAATATGAAGACTCGTATGTAGTGTCTTCTGTTATACAACAACAATTAAATGTTGTGCTAATTGACTTTAAATGACATTTATCTGTGGTTGTCAAGCGCATCAGAGGACAATTAAGTGTCGTTCTAGTATAGGTTTATATGACATTTAAGTGTTGTGTGAAAAGTTTTGAAATTATATGTAGTACCTCAGCAATTTGTTATTATTTTTTGAGGATTTTTTGAAATTAAATTGGTGGTTGTTGGTTTGATTTTGTGGTTCGTGGATGGAGCGGAAGTGTTTCGGATGAAATTTTACTAGAAAAGTATGGTTTTATGGAGGGGGGGATGCAAATATTGACTTTTTATACGTTGAGTTTCTCCGAAAATTTCCTTCACAAAAGTTGTAGAACGTGTCGATACGAGTTCGTGGACATACAGAACACAGAAATCGGAGTTCGTATGAGAAAGTTATGAGCATTTGAAAAAATTGGGAAAGTTCTATAAATAGGAGAAAATTCTGGATTTTGCAAAGGACATAATTTTCAAAACCAAAAATCGAACCCTCTCTCTCCCTAGCCCACGTCGCACCTTCCTCTTCGTCGGCGTCGTTCTCCCTCCTCCGGCCACCATAGGACTTGATCCAAGGTGGGTTGTGCTGGCCTTGCTTCCCTCTACACGTTTGTGGAAGCAATCGAGTGTGGGTCGAGCCGTAGCTGGAGCCACAATGCCGAGAAGAGTCTGAGATGAAGTCGGAATCGCCTCCAGTCGCTGGCCTTCATTCTCCTAGCTCCGGCCACCTTTGGTCATTGTTCCAAAAGGGATTTTGCACTTCAAGGGACTCTCCCCAGGTGGTTTGCATCGATTTTATCTATGGAGATCAAATTGGATCAAATTCAAAACTAGGGTTTCACGGATCCATCGGCTTCCAAAGTAAAATTTGACTTTGGCTTATAATATGACTTTGATGTAGTTATGAAAGTTGAAATTGGAGTTGAGATGAAGAATTTCGTGTTGGAAGTTTTGTCAAATTCTGACTTTAGGCCTGCGACGCCACCACTCTGATGGTAAACTCCAGGGGTTTTCGGCCGCCTCAGGGATAGTTTTTATTTTTGATTTCGATCTATTCGTCGATATGAGCATTTTGATATACAATACGAAATTTTTGGAGATCTTATGAGCATGTTAGGGTCTTTATGATTTCGATGGTTTCGATTATTCGATCCGTGAGGATTTGAGCGTTCGATCGACTTGTAGTTTTGACATATCGATCATAGAAATATTCCGGAGACATTGGGTGGTCTCAAATGAGGTTTTGCCTCGACTGGCATTACTTTCAGGGTTGCTGTTCGATTAGGGGATTCGAACTTTACTCACTTGGTGATTCACTGATTTGAGATCATTGGTGATTAGGTTCTTCTCAAGGTGATTTGGATGAGTTGTTGGTGTGAGTGTTAGTTCGGTTCTGTGTAGAAGACGCAGCAAGATTCTGAGATGAGTAATCTCAGAATGTTCATTTACGAACGGATTTACTTATTATTCGGAATTATTTTGTTAATTTTGAATAGCTTTCAAAAAGAATATTTGTTTGAAATGATATGAACTTGATCGACTACGGTTCATAGGACTGCGGTTCACAAGTAGGAAAATGAGTTTAAGTATAAAAATGATTTTCTCAAATTGTGGAATTGTTGATTCTTTTTGTTGAAAAGCACTGAGATTTGTGTAACATTTTGAGTCCTGAGTGACTTCTTTAATGTTTTATTCCGAGACACTGAGAGGTCCGAGGAATGAAGGTCAGTGAGTGACCTTGGGCAGTATATCGAGTAATCACATCTTTCGCCTGACGAATGGTTACGACTTCAGTTAGAGCTCTAGTCTGTCTGCCAGTTTATGATACGGCTGAAATACCCTCACAATTTAACCCTGTAAAATGTAGTTGTCAGTATATGATAAGCAGGGATAGTTTAGTTCGGGGATTGTAGGGTACACCTACACAAAAAGGTCAATTAACAAATAAAAGAATAAAATGGGGGATTTGAAATTTGGTTCCTAATCTATTTAAAATAAAAATGAAACAAATAAAACTATCCACAATTATTGACTTCCCTAACCTAGACCAATACAACTCAGAAATTACTAAGTGTAAAAACAGAAAATCTATTTCAACATGCTACAAAAATGTGCACATCTTAAATGCCTAGATAAGAGCCCAAATGAAAATCTTCAGCGGATCAATCCATTTATCTGATTCGTTCTAATATAGGCTTGGATCGGAAAAGTCCTCACCAAGCCTAATACTACTAATTTTCAAAAACACTCAGCGAAATTCTCTTAACTAGTAATATTATCTACCCTCGAATCAACTCACGCGTGTAAATTAACCATTACACATAGAATTTAACACGTAATTTCCAGAATCATTTAATCATTAAAGCATGATTTTTACCCCTCATTAGAACTAATTACTACTTGTTTCACTCAGCGTCTAACAAATAACAATTACTCTTGACAAATTTAGCAAACACACAAGAACACTCAGCGTGATTCTAGCATGCAAACTTATTAACCTAACTTTGAAAATTACCTAAACACGTAAAAGGGCATACGATTGTAACATGCATCATCAAAAAATTCTCAAATTAACTCAATAATAAACTGAAAATCTCAAAAATATTAATAAAAATATTCTGAAAATTTCATGTCTCCAATTACACAACTTGCAAATCCAAACACACAAAATCGAAACAAAAATTGTAAGTAGAGTCATAGTTACACTTTGAAGCTTTCCTCAGCGGCTTAGCAATAAGGTGATAAACTCGTCTCTGCTATGGTGGTGGAGGGTCCTTAACTCAATGCCTAAGAGCTTCGTAGATTGATGGAAGGATTTTGGTCACGGTCGTGTAGGTGATGGAAGTTTAAGGAGTGGATTGGGTAGAGTCTTGGAATAGTTTTTGGCTAGGAAGTGATGTCAATTCTGTTCCGGACGTTGCCTATTTATAGGGGACCATTGGTTGGCTTTTGTCGATCATACCCTTCATCATTTGGATGGATGAGATTGCATAGCTTTCTTCATCTTCTCCTTTATTTGTTGTTTCTTATTTCTTCTCCTCTTAATTTCTCATAATGGGGCACTTATGGCCTTAATTTCCCAACTGAAACGTCTCTCTCCTTTATTTCCCAACTGAAAACGTCTTTCTCCTTTATTTCTCTTCTTCATTACTTGGTCAAACTGATTTAATAAAGGGCACAAAATTAAATTCTTTTGGAGAAAATAAAGGGAATTAAAACAATTTAATTTCAAAAAAATATTTCCATAAATTCTCTCTCAAGGCCTACGAATTAGCATGACGATGAGAAATCTTGAATTAGCTAGGATTCTTCTTGAATTTTGCGTTTTCCGTTTATTTCATGCCAAACACTACAAGACTCTGAAAACGACTCAATGACTTAAAAACATGAAACTAAGGGAGAAACAAGGCTAAAATGGAGCATATACTCATTAATATTATCGCACTTTGTGCTCCTATTAGTTTAATTCATGGGGTAACGGGTGATGTTATATCTAACTCATGAGTTTATGTTTTTAAGGAACCAGAGTGTGAGTTGTTTTCCTTATTAACGGTTTTTAAGGAATCAAGGTGTGAGTTGCTTTCCTTATTTACGATTTGAAAGGATTCAAAGTATGAGTTGCTTTCCTTTATTTCGTGTTGTCAGAAATCAAGGTGTGAGTTGTTTTCTGTTATTTTGATATGAAAGAAAACAAGTTGTGAGTTGCTTTCTTTATTTCGTGTTGAAAGAAAACAAGGTGTGAGTGGCTTTCTTTATTTCGTGTTAACTGAAATTAAGGTGTGAGTTGCCTTCTTTATTATAATTTGAAAGAAAATCAAAGAGTGAGTTGTTCTCCTTTATTTCGTGTTTTAAGGAATCAAAGTGTGAGTTGTTTTCCTCATCATTTTGGTGAGTACGTTGGTTCCTTGAATTGCATTACCATGACTTTGGACATTGTGATTTGGAAGTCCGCCTTTGAGCGTCAAATATGATTTCAAACATTACTTGAATGGTTTTGTTTTGGACTATGATCATGGTTTTGAATGCTGAATTGAGACCACGCAAATAGATTCCGTTATGAGCAAACTTGTGATGCATGTTATTGAAATGCGTGGAATTGATAGTTGATGTTTTGAGATATGCATATATTAACTGTCAGATTTAGAAGACTTAAGCATGTGTTTCTGTTGCTGGTTTTGAGTTTACTCATACGGGTTTTCAATAAGCTTACCGGGTTTGTTATATGGCGACCTGGTGTACCATTCCATAGTGTAGGGGTTATCTTGCAGGTTATGGTGAGCATGCTTGAATCCATAGAACTTTCTTGCTGTTGCAGTGGTAGGTTACTACCTATTTGTTACACCCTTATTAGTCTTCCGTTGTGTAATAAGAGTAGTGTGTGCTGTTACTTATTGAATTGATATTTCAGTTTAATTTGTAACTTTGCTTGATGTAATATATGACTCTAAAAAGCGAGTCTGTATTTATATTGTGGGTTCAGGACATCGTTTAGTTACCTAGTTTAAAGAAAAAATTTCATAGATATTTAGTATTGGTGTTCGAACCATCACATCTGGTGTTTTGTATTAATGTAATTGTATTATTATTTGTATTTGAAATTCAGGGAGTGACATTATACATATGTGATGTTGGGAAATGGTTTAGACAATAGATATCATATTGTTTCTGTTATGTCAGTCTCATTACAACAACAATTTACTGTCGTTTGAGGTTATTAAGACAACAAATATTTGTGGTCTGAATATAAAAAGGACCACTAATAGCTCGTGCTTTATATTGTCCGCAATCAAGTCCAATCACACTTATTTGTTGTTGTTATACACTTTAGCCAATACTTTCATCTAACTTATGTTGTTGTTTTGCCTTTTAGACTGCAATTTTATGTTGTCCCAATGCCAAAAAGACAATAGACTTCTAATTGATTTTTGTGTTGTTTTTGTGCAACTGCAACCACACGTTTTGGTGTGCTTTTGTTGTAGCTTGTAATTTGAGATAACACATATTACTAGTCCCCTGTTACAATTGGTATGTATGCATTATGGAAATGAAAATTGTCCATTCATGAAACCATAATATCCACATCCAAAATCATTCATTGTAATTTTCATGAATCCACCATTGTCTTATGTACATAAACCTATTCATGAGCATAAGTTCAAAATGGCCCATATCTATTAATCTGGGTAGCCAACAAATATTTTGCATGAATCAAGCTTTCACACCCTCAGTTATAGGGCACCCAAAAAATCTGACTAGGCTTCCCTCTTTAATAAGAAGTTGACAGAGAACGAGCTCGTTTAGTCGGATTTCCACAGCCACTGGCACCGGTCTGAGCGGGCTCTACAAAGGCAATCATGTCAAGCATATTCAATGTCTTCAACACTTGATATAGGATGCTGTCAAACCATAAGTTCCAAAATATCATTACAACAGTACTGAATATCACACAATGTACAACATAGCTAAAATGCAAAAGTAAATAGAGATGTGCCAATTTTCCCATTATGTAACCATTCATTTAAATATATAGAAGGTTACATTAGAACTTAGAATGCAAATCAGGTGTACAACTGCGCACCGTCTTGTTCCTTGACAAAATTGATGATAATAGTGGCAACCAATAACTAAGTAGCAAAACAAGCAGAACCAAGAATATTTATCAGAATTAGACCCCAAAAGAAAGAAGTCGCGATTCGACAGAGAGAGCAAAAGATCACATTTTGATAGATTTAAGGATCTAACAAACGTAGGCTATTTAATTTGGATTGTAGAGAAAAAGAGTTTGGATCATTTTCATAAAAATTGAGACATCTGAAAAATGTTCAAAAATAGGTAAGTTTATAATAAATAAAATAAGAAGGTGGCTACACTCACAAAGTGGTTGCCTTCATTTACGAAGATATCCTCCATGTGAAGAAGGAGCGACCTCCACTGACTTGAGACATCAGATTCCAGTTTTGAAGTGTTGTTTGCATACTATGGTCCCTTAGGATCAATCTCCTTTCACCTGGAACAATGACACATAGATAAAAAGAACTAAGGTCACCAAACCATATGTAGATATCAAACCGTGATGGGCACCAAAAATTCGACTCTCACAATAGCACCAAGCCTTAATCAGTATGATACTACGTTTAAAGAGATGATCTTTGCCAATGAGGTGATCAACCTATATGGTAACAGCACCAGGAAGATGATTAAGAAAAAAAAATCCAAAATCACAAACGAGCAAAGAGCACCAAAGTCCAATATTTTTACTTGCTATAATAGACTTGAAAAAAATAATAATAATTGCATCTGATAAACCAGAGCTTCCTAGGAAAGCATCCTTTACATGAACCAAATCCGGTGACTCATTCAATCATATGTAGCAAAACTGGACTAATAAAACTCAGCTTTAGTGGAAGACTACCTGCTCAAGAAAGCATAATGTACATAGCCCTCCTAACTGATTGAAGGATATATCAACCACAATATTTTGCACAAGGCACTTTACAAGCTTAACCTGCCACCAGAAAACACAACAATCTTTACTGAGGACAACTAAAATTAAGTAAATCTGAATACAAGTGCATTTCCTAAAGGTTTTTAGGAAAAACAAATTAAAGGACATACTAGCGGTGAAACATAAATTTTTAATGGACATGATGGTTCTACTGTAACGTCCCAAAAGGGTTGACGTCACAGCACCGCGAATCTCACGAAACTTAAGTATTAACAAAGCAATACTCAAATTTCTTAAGATGTGCAAGGCTAAAGATAACGAAACTAATCAAGTGAAGTTTGATGACTAACTAAGTTTTTTTTCTTTTTTTTCTTTTGGGCAGCTGCAAAATTCGATATTTGGAATCAATGCATTTCAACCTTTGGTGATGAAAAAACTACATAAACTCAAGTGAAATTTGATGTTAAATAAACTCGAGATAGTCAAACTAAATAGACTACAAAGAGGTTTGAAATATGAGGCTTCAAACTACAATTGGTGGAAAAATTTCAAGCACTGACAGCAGCAATTAGCTAGGATTTATCCAACTGAAGTAACAAGCTCAACAAGAGTAGACAGAAACTTAAAAATAGGAAATAGAAGGATACATATGCATAATGGGGTACTCTTGCATGTAGAGTGAAAGATCAAGATTTGAAGTTTTCAATGGCTGTGATTGAATCTGGAATCTGATCAGAGGGCCAAGATTAATCAAACTTCAAAGCTCTATTTAGGACGATCTAGACCAAATCACGCTTAGCTCCAGGTATAAAAATTACTTACCTTGTCATTTTGAAGAAGATTGTAGTTGACAACTTTTGCATCTGAGGTGGTTGACAGACATTGACCACCGCGTTGACCGTCATCTAACCTCCTCGTATGGCTGCGTCGGACCATATTTTGAGTCTTCATTATCTAGGCGATGATCTATGCATCCATACGAGCATTTTGATATATTACATGGTCATGTTAGAAGGTTTTTACGCTCCTATTTAACGTTTTGACGTTTTATCTTCCGTTCGCTATTTTTGAGAACCTGACTGTCTGTTTTTGCTTCAAATTTTGATATGATGATCGTATGACTGTCCCGATGACTTTTTGTGGTCTCGGGTGAAGATCGATCGTTGGATTTCCGTATAATTATAAAATAGTGATTCGGGAGGCGATTCATGAGAATCAATCCGTCGGATTTTCATATAATTTTGCTAGATTTTTCCAAGGGAGATCTATGAGGATCCGACCATTGGATCATCGTTTAAATTCGATCTATCTGTTGGATCGTCTTTATTTTAGAATCAGACCATTGGATCATCATTTAAGTTTATTTCGTGTTTCGTTTGCTAAGTAAAGACGGCACTTAATTAGGTACTTAACTGTTGGATATGAAGAGCGATTGGATTATTGTGATTTTGCCTTTTTAGAATATGTAGCAAGATAAGAGGTGAGTAAATCTCACATGGTTCATATTGCGAACCAAATGTCGTTAATTTTCTTATTTATATTGTGATTAAAGTGAAAAAGGTTTTATGGAAATAAATATCTGTTTTGAAAAGTATTGTGTATGGTGTAACATTTTGGGTCTAGTGTGACTCCTTTAAATGTTTTGGTATTTATACCGTGGACTTACGAGTTGGGAATCGTGGATCAAAGATGATCGTGGGTAGAAAAATCAGAACTCCACGCCTTTGGCCGGGTTAGTGGATACGATTAGTTAGAGCTCTAGTTTGTCTGTCATTGTATGACATGAAAGCAGCGAGTTGGACTACTCGTGATCATGAATACACTTTTGAAATTGAGGTTGGATGTGTTGTTTGAGTTGAGATTGTTTTGGGTAAAAAGTTGTTGATTTACTGTTTTATTTCTATTTACTCATACATGCTTTCAAAAGCTTACCGGGTTTTGTGTTGTTATAATCCAGGTACATAATTCAAACGGTGTAGCAGATAATCCTACAGGTCAGGATAACCAGGGTGGTGATCGTGCGGTTTAGAGTGACAGTATTGTCTGACAGCGTTGGACGGTGAAGTTTATTATTCTTATTGAGCTTTACTATTTTATTTGGTGAGAGTGTGCTGTAATAAGTAACTTGAGGATTTGGTTTATGTAACATTGAGTGGTGTGAGACGTGTTGGTTTCTAAAAAAAAAAATTCAGAACGTTATTTGTATTTGTTATTATTCATGTTTCGGATTTGAATTTGTTATTCAAAATTCGAGGGGTGACAGTTTGGTATCAGAGCGTAAGGTACATATTTGGTGACAATCAATACTGACTGAGTGATGGCCCTTCTGCAGCGGATCCCCATCATATACTCTTAGGTATTGATATTATCATTGGGTATGTAGGAGGGGTTAGAGTGTGGAGTCGAGAGGGTTGTGTCGACTCGGTGTTGTATGGATAGAAGCTTTGTGTAGCTTCTTGAGTTTTAATCTTTTGAAGAATGGAAACCTTCAGATTTAACTTAGATTTGACATAGGTGGTGGAATTGTATCATCTGATGTGATGTTGTGGTTGAATTGGTTATTGTGATTAACTTATACTTGTGTTGATAGTTATACCAGTCTTAACCACGTATTGATATGCTTTCGAGGTATTGGAATTTTTGGAGGTATAATTAGGGGTCAAGGTATACCTAGAAGTTGAGGTAGAGTCCAAGGTAAGGATATGATCACTCCTGTTGAGATCTTCGAGGATGTGGTGGAGGCATCAGAGGTTGAGTTGCTTGTTCCACCTGTGGTTGATGTGAAGGATGCCGCTCGTTTGTCGAAGGCGGCAAAAGAGACTAAGAGTCTAGGAGCAGTCCTATTCTAAGGAAATACATATCATTCGTTGGCATATCAATGGATCGAGAATATGAATACATACCTTGAGATGGTCATCTGTGGTGACCTTAGGAAGAGGAAGATAGCCTCGTACATGCTCTAGGATGATGTACAGGTGTGGTGGAAACTGCACACAGAGGCTAATGGATATGTCTACCATGACCTGGGATAGTTTTGGGGAACTCTTCCAAGAGAAGAACTTTTCGGTTTCAGTGAGGGAACAATTGGAAAAGGAACTAATCTTACCAATTCAAGGAGATAGGAGTGTGAGAGATTATGAGGCAAAGTTCTCAAAACCATATCGATTTAAGAGATTGTCGTGATTTTCGAGTTTAGTGCTATTTTTCAGGAGATATATAGGTTATCTCTAAGGAATGTAGTGGAATTTGCTATCGATGTGATACTAAGTACAGTACCTGTATCAATAGCACCTTATTGGATGAAACTAACTGAACTTAAAGAGTTGAAGGTTCAAGTTGAGGGTTTACTTGAGCAGGTGTTCATTAGACCTAGTACTTCTCTTAAGTTACACATGTTTTGTTGGTGAAAAAGAAGGATGATTCACTACGGTTGTGCTTAAATTATAGGCAGTTAAACAAGGTGAAGATCAAAAAAAAATTTGTACCCTTTTTCCTTGGATCGATGACTTGTTTGAATAGCTTAAAGAAGCTACCATTTTCTCGAAGATAGATTTGAGATCAGGATATCACCAGTGGAGGGTGAAGGAACAAGATGTTTCCAAAATTGCTTTTAGGATCAGGTGTAGACATTAGGAGTTTATTGTCACGCCATTTGTTCTAGCTAATGCACCTACAGCATTATGGACTTGAGGAACCGTATGTTCAGTAGATATTTAGATCAAATTGTCGTGGTGGTTGGGGATGACATCTTGAATTGTTCCAAGTCGTTTAAGTACCACATTCAGCATCTGAGGTTTGTGTTGGAGATTCTAAGTAAAGGAAAGTTTTATGCAAAGTTTGAGAAGTGTAAATTTTGGCAGAAAGATACTAAGTTTCTTAGTCACGAGGTCTCGAGGATGAAGTTCTATAGATCCTTCTAAAGTTGAGATAGTGATGTGTTGGAATCGTACTACTACTATTACCGAGATCCATAGTTTCCTTAGTTTGATTGGATATTATCGGCGATTCTTCAAGGGGTTCTATAGTATCGCTTCAGCTTTGACTAGGTTGACCACGAAAGACGTTTAGTTGGTATGAACCGAAGAATGCGAGAGGGCATTTAATGAGCTGAAGACTAGATTGACTACAGCTCCAGTGTTGATTATTCTATTGGTGGCGATGGTTTAGTTATTTATAGTGATACATCTATTTAGTGTTAGAGTGCGTGTTGATGCAGCATGGCTGTGTTATTGCTGATGGCTCGAGATAGTTGAATATTCATTGTAATGTAATCTGTGTAGTTAAATGCTTTTGTAGCAGTACTTATGTGACAGCCCTTGTGGCAGTGCTTATAGTACTCCTGTAGCAGAACTTGTTGTGCTTGTCTGGCAGTACTTGGTGGTAGGTTGTGTGACAATGTTTTGTGTGGTTTATTCAAGGCTAGACTTTATCTTGATTATGCTCTATGATGGTAGGACACTTGTTAAGTAGGGATACATGATTCGTTGATGTCATGAAAGAGTTGGGTTTAGTCTAGCGAAAGCTTGATGTGACCTCGTGATGGGATAACTGTGAAGGAATAGTGTGATGAGATTTGAGTTGAAGTGAAATTGTTATTTTCAATTTTGGAAGTACATTAGATGCTTTGTCGGAGAAGTGATAAAGATACTGTTGTGGGGACATGATTCTGGATGGTTGAGTAGTTACTATGATATGTTGTTTTTGCATAGTGGTGATGCATGAAAGGTTTGGTTTACCACCAAATGGAGTGGTAGAATATCGTAATGTGATGATGCCAGGTGTTGTGCCTGTATTAGTTGTCTGATTTAGACATATCTTAGTTCGAGGATTTAAGATTGTTCTTGAAGCTTTGTGGAATTACTCTAAGTGTGAATGCGTCATTCTATCTATGGAATAATGAACTTATGTTGGGGGAATTTGTTTTGAGCTTCAAAGTGAAGCAAGACTGAGGTCTGTTGTGATGTTGGTGAAATGTGATGATTTGGCATTTAGTTTTTCCTTATCTCTTAGAGTTTTTAGTGGTATGAAATGTATTGGGGTGCCAAGACTGAAGAAGAATTCTATGATTAATTTAGTGCAAGTGATAGTGGTACAGTTGGAATGGGATAGAGAAAGATATGGCAGAGTTTGTGCCAGGTGTCTTATTTGTCGGTAGGGAAAGGCAAAACATCAGAGATCTATAGGTATATCGAAGCCATTACCTATTCCCTGCGGATTTGGGAGTAGATCTAATGGAGTTTGTGACTGCATTACCTAGGTCAGGACAAAGTCATGATTCAGTGTGAATGATTGTTGATCATTTGACAAAGTTGGAACATTTTCTTCTTCAGTCGAAGACATTCACTGAAGATACTTGTGCAAGTTGTACGTGAACGAGATAGCGAGACTTCAAGAGAAGTTGGGAGGATAATATTTTGTTGGTTGAGTTTGCATACAACAAGAATTATCACTTTAGTGGTGATGTGGCGCCATATGAAGTTCGTTATAGTAGGCCATGTGGATCTCCTATCTACTAGGCAGAAGTTGGAGATGAAAAATTGTTTAGTCTGGAGATTATTTATGAGATTTCTGAGAAAATCTCAATCGTCTGGGACCGAATTCGAATAGCACAGAGCAGGCAGAAGAGCTATACTGATTTCAGAAGATGGCCGCCTGAGTTCGAGGAAGGCGACCATGTGTTCTTGAAAGTCTCGCCATGAAGAGTGTAGTGAGATTCGGCAAGAAAAGAAACTTATCCTTTTGAGATTTTGGAGAGGATCAAAGAACTGGCTTATCGGCTTACCTTACCACCCAGCATGTCTGGAGTACACAATGTTTTTCAGGTATCCATGCTGAGATCAAGATTTGAAGTTTTCAATGGCTATGATTTAATCTGGAATTTGATCAGAGGGCCGAGATTAATCAAACTTCAAAGCTCGATCTAGGATGATCTAGACCAAATCACGCTTAGCTCCAGGTATGAAAATTACTCACCCTATCATTTTAAAGAAGTTTTTAGTTGACAACTTTTGTATATGAGGTGGTTGACCGGCGTTGACCACCGCGTTGACCGTCGTCTGACCTCCTCGTGTGGTGGCGCGTCAGACCATATTTGAGTTTTCATTATCTAGGCGATGATCTATGCATCCACACGAGCGTTTTGATATATTGCATGGTCATGTTGGAAGGCTTTTACGCTACTATTTAACATTTTGACGTTTTATCTTCGGTTCGTGATTTTTGAGAATCTGCCTGTCGGTTTTGCTTCAAATTTTGATATGATGATCGTATGACTGTTCTGATGACTTTGTGTGGTCACGGTGAAGATCTGACCATTGGATTTTCGTATAATTGTAAAATAGTAATTCGGGAGGTGATTCATGAGAATCCGTTCGTCGGATTTTCATATAATTTTGCTAGGATGTTTCTAAGGGAGAACCGTGAGGATCCCACCGTTGGATCATCGTTTAAATTCGATCTGACTGTTGGATCATCTTTATTTTAGAATCAGACCGTTGGATCGTCATTTACGTTTATTTCGTGTTTCGTTTGCTAAGTAAAGACGATACTTGATTAGGTACTTAACTGTTGGATTTGAAGAGCGATTGGATTATTGTGATTTTGCCTTTTTAGAAGACGCAGTTGCATAAGAGATGAGTAAATCTCACATGGTTCATATTACGAACCAAATGTCGTTAATTTCCTTATTTATATTGTGATTAAAGTGAAAAAGGTTTTATGGAAATAAATATCTGTTTTGAAAAGTATTGTCTATCGTGTAACATTTTGGGTCTAGTGTGACTCCTTTAAATGTTTTAGTATTTATACCGTGGATCCAAAGACTTACGAGTTCGAGATCGTGGATCAAATATGATCGTGGGTAGAAAAATAGGAACTCCACGCATTTGGCCGGGTTAGTGGATACGATCAGTTAGAGCTCTAGTCTGTCTACCATACTATGACATGAAAGCAGCGAGTTGGATTACTCGTGATCATGAATACACTTTTGAAATTAAGGTTGGATGTGTTGTTTGAGTTGAGATTGTTTTGGGTAAAAAGTTGTTGATTTACTGTGTTATTTCTATTTACTCATACGGGCTTTCAAAAGCTCACCGGTTTTGTGTTGTTGCAATCCTGGTACACTATTCAAATGGTGTAGCGGATAATCCTACAGGTCAGGACAACCAGGGTGGTGATCGTGCGGTTTAGAGTGATGGTATTGTCTTACAGCGTTGGACGGTGAGGTTTATTATACTTATTGAGCTTTACTATTTTATTTGGTGAGAGTGTGCTGTAATAAGTAACTTGAGGATTTGGTTTATGTAACATTGAGTGATGTGAGGCGTGTTGGTTTCTGAGAAAAAAATTCAGAACGTTATTTGTATTTGTTATTATTCATGTTTCGGATTTGAATTTGTTATTCAAAATTCGAGGCATGACATTTACCCTATTTCTATTTTCTAGGGATTTTTTTTGTCCACTTACCCCATTAAGTTTTTAAATTCCCCTTTACCCAAAACACTTTAATGAAGTCTTCCCTAATATCCCATCAAGTATTTTTTTGTTTGTGTTTTTTTTAATGTTTTTTTAGACTATTTTATCCTCATTCCTTTGTTACTTAGAGAGACAGAAAGAGAGAAAATGGAAGAGAGAGAAACCATCGGAGACTTCCCCAGAGTTCGGTATGTGGTCGCCAGATTCCAACCAACTTTCGTCGGATTCCGGTTGCCGGCCGCTCCTCACCAGACTTTTCTGAAAACCTCGTCGGAGGTGCCCAAAGAAGTCATCAGAGATCTCATAGGTCGCCGGAAAGATTTATTACCCCCATTAGACATCTATTGCCCCCCCCCCCCCCCAGTAGAACTTTAGGTCACTAGAACATGAACTAATCTTCCTAAAATTAAACAAATAAAACTTTAATTGAAAAAAAAAAGAAATTACATAAATTCAAAACGTCTATTGTCCCCCAATAGACCTTTATATCCCCCACCATATAAAACTTTTTGCTTGCATAATTTATCAAGTACCAATAATAACATTTTACCAAGTCTAAGATTGATAACAAGTTAAATACTTCCAATTTTTTTTTTTTTTTGATGCGTACTTCCAAAAATATTTGCATACCATCAACAACAGTATTATTAAAACCTTGAAGACATTGTAAATGAAATTATATCAAGAATGAGCTCAATCTGAAAGCAAGGACACATTTAGACCCACCACTAGTTTAATAGAAAACTGGTATGTTACCCCATTCAAACTTACAGTCAAAACCTTAGCCGCAATGCCAAAAACAATTCCTTTTTTTTTTTTTATACCTGAAAGAGGAAACTCAAATAGCTCTTCGGCCTTTTCATATATGTTACAGCCAAAGTGAGCTGATCAACCAAGCTCCTCGCCATCCCAGCCATGATTAAAACCCTCAAACATGAACTAAACTCTGAGGTCTTTAATTAGTTGAGTCGAGCAGCCTGGACCCCTCCCCAGGACCCCAAGCACTCCAACCCTCTTCCTCACTCATTTTCACATCCACTACCACCGAAACCATCGAGTCATCGTCGGGTAGTCACTCGGTTCTCCAATTTGACT
Source organism: Rosa persica (assembly GCA_025331145.1). NCBI lineage: Eukaryota > Viridiplantae > Streptophyta > Magnoliopsida > Rosales > Rosaceae > Rosa > Rosa persica. The sequence continues at coordinate 14,840,418 of WFKR01000004.1, forward strand.
CGAGCTGAGTTCAGGAGAAGCCATTCTGGGGCTCTGTTGAGTAGCTCAATCTGGTACGAGCTGACATACGAGCTCGATCTGGTAGGAACCATGGCAGAGAGAGAGTTGCTCGATTAGTTACGAGCTGGCATACGGGGAGGCAAAGGGCCAGGTCGGGCAGGGCGATCAGATTCGTTCTCCAGTTCCCGAGCTGCATGGCAGAGAGAGAGTGGCAGGACAGTAGTTATTTAATTAGGTTGAGGGCATAATAGTTATTTTACTGTAAATTGGATTAGTATGAATAAAACTTTGTTGTCAGAGTAAGTGAGATAATTTTTGTTTATTTTGGTAATTTTCAAAACCACATCTGCAGCACATATTTTGTTTCCATATTACTCTATTCATTATTTATGCATGTTCTTTTTTGAAATAGTTATTGAATTCATTAGATCAACAACATAAGAAAACTCGGCAAGAAAATCCGAACTAAACTATCCAAGCTAGAGTAGATCAATAAAATCTCTGATGTGCTCACTTATAAGGAAGCCTATCTAAAAATGTATAAACCACTCCCTTTACGGAAAGGAAATCATTCAACTAGTCCTCCCTAACTAATCACGCAATTGTGGTATAAGTAAAAAACTAGAAACATTATAGAAGACTCATAGAGATCCATGCACTCTTATACATGCTTAACCCCGGTAAAGAAAAATTGAACAACTACCTCCTTTCCTTTCGAGTTGGAGTCTTCCACCAGACAGCAAAGGAACCCCGTTGGAGGTAAATAATTAAAGAGCATTTTCTCTATTTATATTTGTTATCTTGATTAAACGCAAACATGATTATATAGGCCCGATCCGGAATAAACCGTGAACCTGCAAACTATGTATGGTTGAAATGCAAGGGTCATTTGCACAGTGTGTTTAGACCATTCAAACTGTGCGTCATCGATTTTGTCAGTCTGCATGGTCCACAAAGTCCGTTCTAAAATTATCTTTTAAAATTTATCTTTCTTTCTATTATATTTATATAAGATAATACATATTATATTCTTCTCCATTTTTCCCCCTTTGCATGCATGCCAATGAGGTTCATATTCTAAACCTCTAGATTCTTAGCTTAATTTAAACTCAACATGTGAAAATATATACTTTGTTGACTTATATATTCCGGATCATTTTCACAACAGTGTATGAAGTATGAGTCATTCGATACTTTAGTGTACCAACTTTCATAACTATAAAAATGGTGTATCAAGTTTGCTCCAATCTTTTATTTTGGTATACGCCGTTAAATTTTCCGTTATTTTTTACAAAAAAAAAAAAAAAGACAAAGCTAATTGAAAGATAACGGGAAAAAAAAAATTTGGCAAAGATAACGGAAAATTTAACGGCGTACACCAAAATGAAAGATTTGAGCAAACTTGATATACCATTATGATAGTTATGAAAGTTGGTACACCAAATTGTTGAATGACTCATACTTTATACACTGTTTGTGATGTTTTTCCTATATATTCCCTAGCATTCCTATACGTAACACAAACTTTGACCAATTTTGACAAGTCATCTATGCTTCTGATAAAATGGCATGTATGCTAACACAAACTCTGGAAAATAGGTTGGCAAGGGAAGGGTGTTAAGGGAAGGTTATAGGGTGGCTATTTTGGGTTATGGAACAATAGTACAAAGCTGTATAGCAGCAGTTGAGCTGCTTCAAGTTCTCAACATCTCCACAACTGTGGCTGATGCACAATTCTGCAAGCCTCTTGATTTGATCAGACAGCTAGCTCAAGAACATGAGATTCTCATTACCATTGAAGAAGGATACATCGGAGGATTTGGCTCCCACGTTTCCCAATTCTTAGGCTTGAATGGATTACTTGACGAGTTGACGGCAAGCTCAAGGTAATATTCTTATAACTTCGAATTCAGACCTTCCTGAGTGTTTGAGAGTCCATGCTTAGTTTTTTGATTGCTTTTGTTGTTAATTACAGTGGAGGGCTATGATGCTTCCTGACAGATATATTAACCATGGATCCCAGAAGGACCAAACTAAAGCAGCAGGGTTGAGTTCCAGACACATTGTAACAGTTGTGGTGTCACTCCTAGGTGAACGTAAGGATGTACCTTCACCTTCTCAACTTTCAGACGAATACTACAGATAGCTAGATTTAATAGTCAGAGATAGAAGACAAGGCCCAGCTGCTAATTTACGAGGTTCGCCGAAGTGTAGAAATGCCTAAAATTCATACACCATATGTGAAGATATCCCTTATAGATAATTAAAGAACTTGAGATCCCTAAAGGTAATCTAAGACTCCTTATTACACCCATGCTTTTAAAGAAACAACGTAAGCAGCAATTTAATCAATAGAAAATATCTAAATAATTGAGCACGTAATTAATTTAGATAAAAAGTTGGAAACAACTTGGAATTAAACTTCAAAAAAGGTTATATGATCGGATTTTTCTTCAGTGCATCAATGTAGACTAATTCAATTTAGTCAGTCTACCTGACTCCATATGCATTGGCATACACTATGCCAAAAAGTGTTTCATACCATACCCCTCAAACGACAGAAAACGTTTTTTCTGTTGTCTGATTTTTTTAACGTTTTCAGACAACAGTTTTAAGTATTTCTGTTGTCTAAATAGTATCAAAATCGATACTAATTCAATTTTTTCAAGTTTGTTGTAATTTGAAAAACTCAGACAACAGATCTAATCAAATTATGTTGTCTGATTCAATGGAGAAATTTTTTCTCCTTGTGTGGACAAAGACATATTTTTGGCCTAACTACAAGTCCCTCTTCTTCTGACTTAGATCCCGTGTTCCACCACTTGGTGGAAAAATGAAAAAGCTCACCGTCTTCGTTCATTCTTAGTTTTCCCTCACCCGACCTAGCAGCTCCTCTTCTTCACTGCTTTTCCTCCATCACTGCTCTGTCGTATCAGTCTACAAAGTACAAACCAACAACCAAACCTCACCCCGTGCTTTCCCGTACCCAGTGGAAAAATCAAAACATCTCTTTTATTCCCTCGCGCTCTCCTCACCTAGAGAAACTAGAGCTAGCTATCAGATCGATTAATTCCTCCCATCTCAAAACCATGAGAGGTTCTTCTTCCTCAGAAGGGACGAAAGCTAGAGACGCACTGCCCGAGTTAGGTTTTGGACACAAAAGATTCTTCTTCAACCTCTACTCTAGCTAACTTGGGTTTTGATGGAGTTCTTCAATTTCACGAACGATTCTGAAGTATTGATTCACTATTGTTGGATGGTAAGCCTCTTTCTTCGATCATTTTAGGGTTTCAACTTTGATTTGTTTTGGGTTTTAGGGTTCTCTTGGTATATTGCATTTGGGTGTTTTTGCTATTTTCTTTTGCAATTAGATTTGGGTGTTTGGGCTTTTATCGATTTAGAGATGTGGGTGACTGAAATAGAGTTGGGTCTTACTCTAATTTAGGAATTTGCTGCTGGGTTTACGGATTTGGGGATGGTTTGTTCTTGAAGTCGATTTAGGTGTTATTTGGCTTTAGATTTACTACTGGGTTTATTGTTTATATAAACCTTGTTCTTTTTATTTTCCAACTTCAGTTCATCATCCAAAGTAACTTGCAATGTGCCACCAGAAGTGCTCATAGAAGACTTCCATGGGATTCAGGAAACCCAGCTGTGCTTAATTGTTGCACTTCGCTTAAGAATCATATGTTTCTAGAATCATCAACTTGATGGATTTCCATCGCTGTACAACACTACTAGCTGTTAATTTTATATCACTATAGTCCAGTCTAATAAATTCAGCAAGTTTGTTCAATTTGGTGCGGAGCAAGATTGCCATTGCGGTGCTGTTGGTTGTCGTAAAAAACTTGGTGTACGACCTACAAACCAATTAAAGATGTCATCAGTTGCTGCTTTGAAACTAGTAGCAAGGAATGAATGTTTAAAGGTAGTTAAAAATAACTATTGTGCTTGAAAAGAGGTAAACTCTATCCATTTATATGTATGTGCGTGTGAAAAGGGATTTAACTTTCTTCTTTCCTGCTTGTACATGTGCTCTAGAAATGCTTACATTCTGAGTCTCTACCTCAAGTCCTAACTATTTATGGGCTTCAATTACTACTTACACATTAACACTGAAGCCATTTGTATGCAGAATCTAATGTGCCAAAATTTTCTCATTCTTTATTTAGTTAGTAAGAAGTCAGAGTAAAGAAACTGTTCAAAGATTTTTACAACTATTTAGTAGGTTGTATAGCATTTTCTTTGTTTATTGAAGATAGCTCTAAGTAATGATTGTTAGATATTAATAAGAATCAAAATAAAATTAAATAGGCTGCCCAGAATTGAATATCAAGTTAAATTACATTTGTTGAAATTGTTTACATATAATAGTAACAATGCGCACAACAATAATTCAAGATATCCAATCCTTAGAAAACGACCTCTGAATCGAAGTGCGGCAGACTCTGGCAATCAAAAAGGTTCAAACCTGTTGAAAGAAATGATGGACTCCAGTTTATATTAGTCGACAAGATGGTAAGATCTATTAATTGTATTACAATATATATATATATATATATATTGCAATAATTTGACGTTATATTTTATAAATGAGCATTTTTTAACTAACAAAAAACATTTAATGGCTCCCTTTTTTTTATATAGCATGATGCAATTCACTGATTTGTTAAAGAAGTGAATTATGTGATTGTGGCACCACCCATTGTTCAAGGGCAGATATATGAAATTTCTCATTTCTACACCGGTCATAGTCAACCAACATTCAAAATTGTCCATCATTGTGTCCATGTGCATTTCAACGTCATGACAATGATCATCAAACTTATTCACACCCATCTCCCTCAATTCCATTTCATTGTTTCTATTTGATCGACGACAGCCAGATGGTTGGCCTTATAAAAAACAATGAGATCCTTTCGGTTATGTTTCTGTTGGATGTGTGAACTTTTGAACTAGCTGCTGTGCATATCTTATATTTTTCAGTCTTTATTGGTTACTTATTAGACAGTAGATTTTTTTTTTTTTTTTTTTTTTCAGGTTCTACGACAACTTAGGGAGGAGAATGCCCCTATGCGTGGTAGTATGAGGCAGGTACTTGTTACTGAATCCCTTATGTCAATTTAGAATGAAAAATATGGGAAATTGGATAGGAAAATGAAATTACTGGTTTTTAAGGTAATTTCCTTCTACACTATGGATTAATGGGTGTAGATATGAGTTCTAAGGTTTAGCTTGACAGACACTATGATGGGAATTTAACACTTAAGTTCATGTATTTGTTTTAACAAAATTGAGTAGGAACTTGTTTTCCATTACACCAATGTACAAATGCCGACTTTAATAATCTTCAAATTGAGTAGGAGCTGTATCTAATATAATTGTTACCTTTTATTTCAGGGTTATTCATAATTGGCTATTGCATTGGTCCTTCCGAAATCAAGCAGGTTAGTAGCTTGTTTTAGTGGGAAAGGAAATCAAATCTTGCTTACACACATAAGGATATTGATGTGGTTCGAGTTGAATGGGCAAATCATGTTATACAGTTCTAACTTTGGTTCTATTTAAGGTAGATGAGTAGCACTTAGAACTTCTTTTGTGCATTTATATGTAACTGATGAAAAGTGTTGATGAACGTAGATTATGCATGCAGTTGCTCTGCCTAGCTACTCTTTCTTTACCTTATAGGTTTTTGACTTGGTGCATTAGGTAAATGATCGAGATAAGATGATTTTTTTGGGTCTCTCGATCATTATGTAACTATTGGCTAGGTTTAGAGTTGGAACTATGGATTGTATTTTGGATGATGTTGATGCAATGAAACGTAGGCATCATTTTGAATGCTGATTTTAGTCCAATTTTATGCCACACGGTGATTGTAAATGAATGATGTTTAAATGGTTGAGAGGCAACAAATTTATGCAGGTTTCACAATTTATGTTGTATCAAGAAACTATGAACAACAGAAACAAATAGATCATCTATTGTTTCTACCAACTTCAAACAACATAAAAGTAAAGTTCAAACAACTCTCAAACAACAGAAGTAGGTGGTTGATATGTTGTTTCTACCTACTTCAAACAATAGAAAAGTGGAGTTCAAACAACACCCAGACAACAGAAGTAGGTGGTTGATATGTTGTTTCTACCTACTTCAAACAACAGAAAAGTGGAGTTCAAACAACGCCTAGGCAATAGAATCAGGTGGTTGATATGTTGTTTCTACCAACTTCAAACAATATTAAAGTAGAGGTTAACCAACTCCTAGACAACATAATTGGGTGGTTAATCTATTGTTTCAAACTACTTCAAACAACATAAAAGTATACTTCTAATTACTCTCAAACAACAGAATTAAATAGCTCTTATATTTCTATTGACACTCAAACAACAGAACATAACTAAAACAATAGTTGAAAGTCCAAACAAACGACAGAAAAATAAGATTGAATACTACTTCAGACAACAGAAATTTGAGTAAGACTATACTCCAAGTGAGATTCAAACAACATAAAAAAACTAAAGTTGTAGTTGGAAATCAAATCTAATCACAAGAATCAAAATTATCTGTAATCCAAACAAATCTCAAACAACATAACTCACGGTATAAATGTTGTTGCATATGAAATCAGTCGACATATAACTGTCATTGTGCTTTCAATCAGACGACAGAAGCATCAACTAAGATTCAATATTGGTACAATCAAACTACAGAAACAGCAAAAACTCAGTCATGTTGCATTAACTACATCGACAGTTATTTTTTGAATCGGTCAATTGAGTGAATTTCCAACAACATTAATATGTAGTGGTAAGATCTTTCAGATAACAGATAGACCCCGATTCTTCAATATTAGGTACTTCAGACGACAGTACCTTAAACTGAATCTATTGTCAACGATGGAGAATATCTGTCGTCTGATTGGCCTAGAGACGACAGCCACCTAGACAACAGATTTGTACTTCATCAGACGACAGATCCTATCTGTTGTCTGAAGGCTTTTTTGGCATAGTGATACTAATGTCCTTTATTATTACACTCTAGCTAGCAGCTTCGCATCTTGGACAATACATAACATATTAGTTGACGTTTTATTTATGTTGTGAGATAGCTATCCAAGGATACAGTAGTACTGTCACGCCGCTGATTTTTAACACAATTTAAAAATCTATATACAATCTCATAATTATATATACGTGATCATCCAACCATCAATACCAAATACCTCAAAAACTTTTTCCTTTAATACAACATACATATTGATGCCCTGAACCCACTATGTCAATATTGACCCGCCCACAGAGTCATATTTACATAAGCTTACGAATTAAATTGTCAACAACAAAATAAAACGTAAATACACCTCAGAGCTTACAACAACGGAAGTCCAAATAACGGTAAAGTCATAAAACTGGCTTCCTACCGTTAAGCTGCAAGTATGCTATCCCAACTTCAGCCACGATTATTGTAATCACCGTAATTTTCATTTTCATTTTGTGAAATTGTGTGAACGAATATTATGCATTTGCACGAATGATACTTGAAATATTCATTTTTAGAATTATCGAAGTTCGAAACATTTTGTTTTAACAAAAAGCTCAAAATGTGCTATTCAAGGAATCGACTTTTTATCGTGTGAAATTTGAGAAAACTTCATTCACGAAAGTGGTAGAGCTCGTCGATACGAGTCTTTGCATATGCTGAACGCAAAGATCGAATGTTTTATGAATTAGTTATCGCATTTAGAAGAAATTTCCAAAACGGATATATATCGAAAAAACCCTAGCATTTTTGGAAACTTTCCATTTTTTTCATCTAGCCTTTTTCTTTTTTTGGAAAAACTGTTCACTGTCTCTCTCTCTCTCTCTCTCAGCCGAAATCGAAAACAGAGCATACGCTCTCTGATGTCTCTCTCGCTCCACTAGCCACCAATCAGCACCATACCACCTCCCACAACATCACCTCGACCTTGCGCAGCTGCCAAGGGCAGCCTTGCGCGGCGACACAGCCGGCAGCGGCGGCAGGAAGCTCCACCCGGTATAAGCTCGATTTTGTTCCAAGCTCGATATCTCGAGCTATCGGTCACCAATCCTTACCAAACTTCACCCTTAAGCTCGCCTCGACCTCCTGAAGTTCCTAGAAGTGACCTTGCACAGGCGGCGGTGAGCGTGGAGACGGCTGGAAGCCAGCCCCGATCTAGATCGAAACAGAGCAATCGATCCCGATATCTCGAGCTATAGAGCTTCATTTTGGGTGATTCTTGAACTGGGGAGCTCGCCTTGAGTTGCTGAACAAATCTCCAGAAGGGATCGAAGCCATTGGTGGAAGGTTTTAGGTCGAACTCGAGCTCGCTGGTTTCTGCAGATTTTCCAGCCACCGTGACTAGTTCGGTAATTTTCGACCTCTTCCCGTTATTTTTTGATCTTGAGCTAGTTATGAAAAATGATCAGGATGTTAAAATGAAGAAGAGTAGCTTGGCCCCGACACCATTGGTGGTGGTCGGCGGCTGCTCTACCATTAACTCCGGCGACCATTTCCTGCCACCTCTGAGGGTCTGTACATTTTAAGATTCTACATTTCAATACGATCATTTTGGCATATTATACGCATTTTTTGGATATCGTATGATTTAGTTATGAATTCTTAGATTTCGATCGTTAGATTTGTGATCTGTGAAGTTAGGACCGTCTGATGGACTTGTAATTTTGATATGTTGATCATATGACTGTCCCAGTAGCTTTGTGAGGTCTTGGGTGAAGATCCGACCGTTGAATCTTTGTATAATTGTAAACCAGTGATTAGGGAGGCGATTTGTGAGAATCCGTCCGTCGGATTTTCGTATAATTTAGAATCCGACCGTAGGATGGTAATTTAAGTATGTTTTGGAATTATTGGCTAAATTCAAGTCACATTTGATTAGGTGATTGATGGTTTTTACTTGGGTGAGTGGGTTCGGTGTGATTGTGTTAAAATTGAAGATGCAGCGGGAGTATCGAGGTGAGTAAAACTCACGTGGTTCATATTACGAAACGAGTGCTTTTAATTTATTTATTTTTTCGTAATTGGTTGAAAAATATTTATGGATTAAAATATTTGTTTTTAAAATCACATGGACTTGATCAACTACGGTCCATAGGTAGGTAAAATGAATTTTAATTATACAAATGAATTTCACGATTTTCTTGTGTGAACTATAGATGGTATTAGTGGTCATCCCTGAGTGGATGATTACGTATATATAAATTTACGTGGAATATATGTATTGGGTGGTGTGTTGTTGAGTGTTGATATGATTGAGTTGGAATGATGATTCGTATTATATTTTAAATGCTTAAATTTCATAATAATATGGTATATCTTGGATTGGTTGAATCATTTTGTGAAACATATTGTTGTACTCGTTATGGATTTAGGGTCGACGTAGTGACTGGTATGGGGGAATCGAACGCTCTAATCCTAGGTGGATGATGGGATACGATTGGTTGAGTGAGTTGGATGTCATAACCCTTGTCGGGTAATGGGGCTAGATTAAGTACGAGTATCGGACGTTCTAAATATGTATATATGTATATATATTGCTGAAATACGATAACGATAAATATGTCGGATGCCATAACCTGGGTCGGATGACGGGCTACGATTCAGTTAGAGCTCTAGTCTGTCAGACACCATATTTTTATAAATACGATTTCGGGGTTTTGAGAAGAAAGATGTGAGTTTAGATTTCGCGTTGAATTGTTGATTTGGTGATTGATTGTTGAGATCGTGGTTTCTTTGTGATGTGGGAATTTTTGGGTGTTGACTTGGGTGAAAATAAATATGACTTAATTAAACAACCGTTCTTTCTTTTTACTCATACGAGCTTTCAAAAAGCTTACCGGGTTTTGTGTTGTTGCAATCCCGATACACTATTCAAATGATATTCCTGCAGGTCAAGATAATCAGGGAGGTGATCGAGCTGCTTAGGTGTTACAACAGTTATTTTTATTTCATTGAGTTGTGAGGTTTGTATGCTCATTTAGAGCCTTACAATTCATTTTATATTTGAGTTGTGAGGTTGTTAAGAAAAGAAATTTTCAGGATGACTATTTTAAGTTGTAGTAATTTATGTTTCGGATTTTGAATTTTTATTTTAAAATTCGGGGCGTGATAGCTATACTTGTCGGCGTTATCTCTCTCTTTCTCTCTCTGTCTCTCTCTCTCTCTCTCTCTCTCTCTGTGTCTCTTCTCTTTAAACGTTAATTAGAGCCTTTGGTTTCTAACGTTAACACATGGCAATCAAACCCAACACATCCACAACCGAACTAGATATGAAGGATGGGAGGCTCCTGTATCAAACAGTACTCTAGCAAGATAGTGATAAACATATAGAGTACCTTCCACCCCCGTGCCCGTCTGACCAATGGAAAAAACTCTAGCTACACCATTTGAATAGTGTATCGGGATTGCAACAACACAAAACCCGGTAAGCTTATGAAAGCTCGCATGAGTAAAAAGAAATGACTGTTGTTTAATTAAATCATAATTATTTCCAATCAAATCAACACTCAACAATTTCCACATCCACGAAGTACCAACAATCTCAATCAATCACCAATTCAACAAATCAACACAAACCATAACTAACATCTTTCTTCACAAAACCTCAACATCGTATTTATAAAAATACGGTATTTGACAGACTAGAGCTCTAACTGAATCGTAGCCCGTCACCTGGCCTAGGTTATGGTATCCGACATATTTACCTTTATCGTATTCCATCAATATGTATACTTATATACATATTTAGAACGTCCGATAATTGTACATACTCAATCAATCGTATCCCATCATCCACCTAGGACTAGAGCATCCGATTCCCCTATACCGGTCACTACGTTGACCCTAAATCCATAAACGAGCACAACCATGTATTATCACATAATGAATTCAACTCATCCAAGATATACAATATTATTATGGAAATTAAACATTTGAAATAAAATCCAAATTATCATATCAACACTCAAAATCACACTAATTAATATATATACATTCCACGTAAATATATATATACGTAATCATCCACTCATGAATGACTACTATTACCATCTATAGTTCACACAATAAAATCGTGAAATTCATTTGTATAATTAAAAGTTCATTTTACTTACCTATGGACCGTAGTGATCAAGTCCATGTGATTTAAAAATATTTAATCCACAATATTTTTCACACAATTACAAAAATAAATAATTTAAAGCGCTCGGTTCGTAATATGAACCACGTGAGTTTTACTCACCTCGAGATTCCCGCTGCGTCTTCAAATAAAATATAAACCACACAGAAACAGCTCACCCAAATATAACCCGTCAATCACCTAAGTAAATGTGATTTGAATTTAGCCAATAATTCAAAACTTAACTAAACTACCATTTAACGGCCGGATTCTAATTTAAAGAAAATCCGACGGACGGATTCTCACGAATCGCCTCCCTAATAACCGTTTTGCACCTATACGAAGATCCAACTATCGGATCTTCGCTCATGACCACACAAAGCCACTGGGACAGTCATATGATCATCATATCAAAACTACAAGCCTATCGGACGGCTTAAATTTCACAGATCATAAATCTAACGATCGAAATCGATCGAAATCTCAAAATTCATAGCTAAATCATACGATATCCGAAAAATGCGTATAATATGCTGAAATAATAGTATTGAAACATAGAATCATAAAATGGGTAGAAACTAAATTTTAGACCTCCGGATATGGCCGGAAAGGACCGCCGGAGTTAGGGACAGAGCCGCCGTCGACCACCACCAATGGTGTCGGGGCCGAGCTTCTCCCCTTCGTTTCATCACTCTGAGCAACTTTTATAACTAGCACAAGACCAGAAAATAAGGGATCGAAAAGTACCGAACACAGTCGGTGGCCGGAATTTTTCCAGAAATCGACGGGCTTGAAAACCGACATAAAAACTGCAACCTCACGCCTCGATCTCTTCTGGAAACTTGTTCAGAACTTCCTTGCGAACTCACCAGGCCAATAATCACAAGAAACGATCGTGTATAACTCAAGATATCCGGATCGAAAGGTTGTTTTTCGATCTAAAGAAGTCGAACTTCGACGAATATGAAAACGTTAAACCCAGGTCCTGTCCTTCTTGGTGCTTGATCAGTAAGTCGAGGCGAGTCCAATAAGCCAAGAATCACAAGAAATGGTGACCTGTAGCTTGAGATATTGAGATCAGAAATCGAGCTTTATCCGTTCTGGCCTCGCCGCCGCCGCTGCCGGCCGTGTCGAGGCGCAAGGCTGCCTCTGGCAGCTGTGCAAGGTCGGGACGAAGCTTTTGGATGTGGTTTGAGGTCGTGGGGTGGCCGGATGAGGAAGAGGGAGCACGGTGAAGTCGTGCTCTGTTTTTCAGAGCTCGGCCACGCGGAGAGAGAGAGAGAGAGAGAGAGAGAGAGAGAGAGAGAGAGAGAACGTGCTACAGTTTCCCAAATAGGAAATGGAGGCCGGACCAAAATGGAAGTTTTCTGAAAAAAATTATAGGGTTTTTTCTATTTATACTCAAAATAGAAATAATTTCTAAATTCCATAACTAATTAAAAAACAATCTGGTCAATGTGTTCCGCATACACACGGACTCGTATCGACGAGCTCTACAAATTTCATGAAGGAATTTTTCCCAAATTTTGCACGTATAAAAAGTCGATTTCTCAAATCGAGTATTTCGAGCTTTTCATTAAAATAATCGTTTCGAACCTTCGATAATTCAACAAAATGAAATATTATTGAGCAACATTCGTGAAATCGTACAATAATCGTTCTACACCATTACACGAAATTTAAAATGAAAATTGTGGTTATTACAATCTACCCCCCTTAAAGAATTTCATCTCGAAATTCAAGTATCTGATTCCCCAAAGAGCTGTGGATACCTCACTCTCATGTCAGATTCTAACTCCCATGACGCATCACCCTCGTCATGATGACTCCACAACACCTTCACAAGATTAACCTCCTTCCTACCAAGCTTCTTTGTAGACCTATCCAAGATATGAACAGGTTCAACTACAAATGTCACATCTGTGTTCACTTCGATCATACCGTGATCAATCACGTGAGACTCGTCTCAGACATACATCCTGAGCATCGACACATGGAAGACATCGTGCACACCCGATATGCTAACAGGTAAAGCAAGACGATATGCCAAGTTCCCCACCCTTTCCAGAATTTCAAAGGGTCCAACATATCTCGGTGCGAGTTTTCCCTTCTTGCCAAATCTCACCACACCTTTCATAGGTGAGACATTCAAGAACACATGATCACATGTCTCAAACTCCAAGGGTCTTCTCTTCAAGTCAGCATAACTTTTCTGTCTACTCTGAGCGGTTCCGATTCTGTCCCGAATAGTAGTAACATTCTCTGTCGTCTCTTGTACAATCTCAGGACCGATGAAAATTTATCCCCTGCTTCCGCCCGACAGATAGGAGTCCTACACGGCCTACCATAAAGAGCCTCATCTGGAGCCATACCGATACTGGAGTGATAGCTATTGTTGTACACCAATGGCAGATGATCTGCCCAACTTCCCTTAAAATCTAGAACACAGGCTCTAAGCATATCCTCCATCACCTGATTCACTCTCTCTGTCTGCCCATCTGTCTGTCGGTGAAATGCAGTGCTTATAGCAAGAGATGTACCGAATGCCTTATGGAACCTAAGCCAGAATTCTGAAGTGAAATGAGCATCAGGATCAGAGACAATCGTCATAGGCACTTCATGAAGCCTCACTATCTCGTTCACGTACAACTTACACAACGCATCCCCTGAGTACGTTTTTGCCACTGGAAGAAAGTGTGCTGACTTAGTCAACTGGTCAACAATCACCCAAATCGAGTCATAACTTTGCCTGGACCAAGGCAATCCAGTCACAAAGTCCATAGAGATATCTTTCCATTTCCAAACAGGAATAGGCAAGGGATTTAACATTCCAGCGGGTCTCAAATGCTCTGCCTTCACCTGTTGACATGTAAGACACTTCGACACATGTTCTGCCACATCCCTCTTCATTCCATACCACAAAAACTGCCTTCGTAGATCCATATACATTTTAGTACCTCCTGGATGTATAGTGTATCGAGACCTATGTGCTTCCTGCATGATCTCCTCTATGAGGTTATCAATACTCGGTACATACAATCTTCCTCGAAATCTCAACCCTCCATCTGCCCCAATCATCCACTCAGAAGGACCCTCCATATCTGGATCAGCGGTCATCTTAGCAATCCTCGCCTAAGCAAACTCATCAAGTGTTTGACCCTGAATGATCTTGGAGATCAAGGTGGGCTGTAAGGTGGTACAACCGAGAAAGATTCCATGTCCTGCTCCTGCGGGCATAAGGTCAAACCCTGATGCAGCCTCTAACATGCGCCACTCCCGCACCATAATAGCTGCCCTGATCACTCGAGGTTTCCTACTCAAAGCATCCGCCACTACATTCGCCTTTTCGGGATGATACTCCAAGGTGAAATCATAGTCCTTAATGAGCTCTATCCATCTTCTCTGCCTCATGTTCAATTCTTTCTGGGAGAATAGATACTTCAAACTCTTATAATCAGAAAAGAGTTCAAATTTCTCACCATAATCATGAGTGGGGTAATTCCGCTCATGTACCTTCAACTATCTAGAACCGTAAGCAACAATGCTACCATTCTGCATCAACACACACCCCAAACCTTGATGAGATGCATCGCTGTAAATGACTAATCCATCACCACTAGTAGGAATAGTCAACACCGGAGCTGTTGTCAATCCAGTCTTCAGCTCATTGAAAGTCTTCTCACACTCATCCGACCATACGAACTGAGTGTCCTTCCTTGTTAATTTGGTCAAGGCCGAAGCAATACCAGAAAACCCTTCAATGAAACGCCTATAATACCCTGCCAAACCAAGGAAGCTACGGATTTCTGTAACCGTAGTAGGGCTGACTCCAACTCATCACCGCTTCAACCTTCGAAGGCATCTACAAAAACTCCATCCTTCGAGACTATATGACCAAGGAACTTGACTTCACTCTGCTAGAAATCGCACTTCTCAAACTTGACAAATAATTTCTCCTTTCTCAATGTCTGCAGCACAATCCGCAAATGCTTCTCATGCTCATCTGACAACCTTGAATAAATCAAGATGTCGTTAACGAACACTACTACAAACTGATCCAAGTAGGGACTGAACGTGCGGTTCATCAAGTCCATAAATACTGCAGGTGCATTCGTGAGACCAAAAGGCATGACAAGAACTCAAAATGTCCATACCTGGTCCTGAACGCCGTCTTTGGAATATCTTCATCCTTCACCCTTAACTGGTGATATCCAGATCTCAAATTAATCTTTGAGAACACAGTAGCCTCCCTAAGCTGATCGAACAAGTAATCAATCCTAGGTAAAGGGTACCTGTTCTTGATGGTCACCATATTCAGCTGTCGATAATCCACACATAACCGAAGTGAATTATCGTTCTTCTTCACGAACAACACTGGTGCGCCCCAAAGAGATACACTAGCCTGAATGAACCCTTGCGCAAGTAATCCCTCAATCTGAACCTTCAACTCTGAAGTTCAGCTGGAGCCATTCAATAGGATGGTTTCGATACAGGTGAAGTACTTGGTATCACATCAATGGAGAAATCCATTACCCTTTTCAGAGGTAACCCAGGGATCTCCTGAAACACGTCAGCATACTCTGAAACTACAGGAATCCCTGTAATCTTTGAAGTACTACTCCCTGATTCAATATGGGCCAAAATCCATGTCCTCATGGCGATGTCAAACTTCAGACAACGGTAATGAAACACCGGTTGTCCCGAACATGGAAGGACAGAATCATCCTAAAGCAATCAATAACAGCATGGTTCGGGCTCAACCAATCCATACCCAAAATCACATCATATGTGTGATTCGGAATCACAATCAAAGATGCAGAGAACTCTCTGCCACCAATCCCAATAGGGCAATCGTCACAAAACATGCTAAGCTCAAGAGACACACCGAGAGGTGATGTAATACATAATGATCTAGTCATAGGCATAGCAATCAAACCCAATACATCCACAACCGAACTAGATATGAAAGAGTGTGAGGCTCCCGTATCAAACAGTACTCTAGCAAGATAGTGATAAACAGATAAGGTACCTTCCACTCCAGTGCCTGCTTGACCGATGACAAAGACTCTAGTAGGTGCAGGCGGTAGCTGCCTCTGCTGGTTACCCCTGCACTCTACCCTGATTCCGGGGACACTCCCTAGCCTGATGTCCTTGTCTGTCCACAGCTATAGTATATCCTACCCCTTGGTTTCGTGCACACACGAGAGATGTGGCCCGGCTCGCCACAGTTAAAACACTTCATCGGAGCTACTGCTGCCCTAGCTGGAGCCTGATGCTGGAACTGAGTTCTCTGTTTCTTCCAGAAACCACCCCTAAAGTCTCTGGATCTACTGCTTCCTGCTATGGCCTTTCCCTTGCCCTGGAAGTCTCTCTCAACAGACTCCTTCTCTCTACGAATCAAGCTCTGCTGCTCAATAATCTGTGCCTTAGCCAAGATCTCTCTCTTGGTCTTAAGCTCTAAGATGGCCACATCACGCTCAATCAAAGGACTCAACCTTTTCTGAAACTTCTTGGCCAAGTCTTCGTCATCCATTTGCCTCACATACTTATACAGTCTGGAGAACTCCGCATCATACTCGATCACGGTCATCTTCCCCTGTACGTGCGACGAATTCTCGTTCCAACCTTTCCTTCACAGCTGGTGGAAAGTACTTTTCCCTGAACAGCCTCTCGAAGCCATCCCATGTCAAGGTAGACACCTCAGTGCTCCTCTGTGTGACCTTCCACCACACCTTAGCCTCATCCTTCAGCATGAACGCGGCTAGCTTCCTCTTATCTGTCTCACTACAATCAAGCAGATCAAAATAGGTTTGCAAATCCTCAATCCATCGATCCGCCACCATATAATTAGTGCCTCCTCCAAACTTGGTTGCTCTCAAGCGGGTGATTTCCCTTGCTAGCATCAGTAAGCGAGCAGGATCATCAACCCTGGCCACAGAAGGAATATGCTGATCCTCATAAGGTGCCTCTGCCTCTGCCTCATATGCATCATCGACCGGACGGACCCTACCCCTACCTCGGCCTCTACCCCTGCCACGAGGTCTGCCTCTACCTCGACCTCTAGCTTCGTTCTCCTCAATCTCCATTACCTAATAAGCAGGGTATACTTGATTAATACACGTATAACACTTAAACATGGCAAAAGTCAAATGCAAGTCCATATTAACCAAGTAACTAAGCATACAAGACAACGCCTAAAGTTCTTATGACATGCTAACGTTCCTAGCGAACCTAACGCTCTCACATACCCGATGACATTGTCAACACCGAAGAGCACACGATAGGGATCCGCTACAGACGGGCCATCACTCGGAAAGTATTGACACATCACCAAATATGTACCTTACGCTTTGATACCAAACTTTCACGCCCCGAATTTTAGAAATAAAATTCAAAATCCGAAACATAAATTACTACAACTTAAAATAGTCATCCTGAAAATTTCTTTTCTTAACAACCTCACCACACGAAATAAAATCAAAACCGAATTTAGTCTCGGTTAATTATTACAACTCAAATACAAAATGAATTGTAAGGCTCTAAATGAGCATACAAACCTCACAACTCAATGAAATAAAAATAACTGTTATAACACCTAAGCAGCTCGATCACCTCCCTGGTTATCCTGACCTGTAGGAATATCCGCTACATCATTTGAATAGTAATCCATAAATATATATACTTATATACATATTTAGAACATCCGATAATTGTACATACTCAATCAACCGTATCCCATCATCTACCTAGGATTAAAGCATCCGATTCCCCCATACCGGTCACTACGTTGACCCTAAATCCATAAACGAGCACAACCATGTATTATCACATAATGAATTCAACTCATCCAAGATACACAATATTATTATGGAAATTAAACATTTGAAATAAAATCCAAATCATCATATCAACACTCAAAATCACAACAATCAATATATATACATTCCACGTAAATATATATACGTAATCATCCACTCAAGAATGACCACTATTACCATCTATAGTTCACACAATAAAATCGTGAAATTCATTTGTATAATTAAACATTCATTTTACTTACCTATGGACCGTAGTGATCAAGTCCATGTGATTTAAAAATATTTAATCCACAATATTTTTCACACAATTACAAAAATAAATAATTAAAGCGCTCGGTTCGTAATATGAACCACGTTAGTTTTACTCACCTCGAGATTCCCGCTGCGTCTTCAAATAAAATATAAACCACACCGAAACAGCTCACCCAAATATAATCCGTCAATCACCTAATCAAATGTGATTTGAATTTAGCCAATAATTCCAAAACATAACTAAACAACCATTTAACGGCCGGATTCTAATTTATAAGAAAATCATACGGACAGATTCTCACGAATCACCTTCCTAATCACCTTTTTGCACCTATATGAAGATCCAACGGTCGGATCTTCGCCCATGACCACACAAAGCCACTGGGACAGTCATATGATCATCATATCAAAACTACAAGCGCATCGGACGGTTCAAATTTCACAAATCATAAATCTAACGATCGAAATCGATCGAAATCTCAAAATTCATAGCTAACTCATACGATATCCGAAAAATGCGTATAATATGCCGAAATGATCGTATTGAACGTAGAATCATAAAATGGCCGGAAAGGGCCACCGGATTTAGGGATAGAGCCGCCACCGACCACCACCATTGGTGTCAGGGCCGAGATTCTCCCATTCGTTTCATCATTCTGAGCGACTTTTATAACTAGCACAAGACCAGAAAATAACGAGAAGGGATCAAAAAGTACCAAACACAGTCGGCGGTCGGAATTTTTCCTGAAACCGGCGAACTTGAAAACCGACGTAAAAACTGCAACCTCACGCCTCGATCTCTTCTGGAAACTTGTTCAGAACTTTCTTGCGAACTCACCAGGCCAAGAATCACAAGAAACGATCGTGTATAACTCAAGATATCCGGATCGAAAGGTTGTTTTTCGATCTAAAGAAGTCGAACTCCGACGAACGTGAAAACGTTAAACCCAGGTCCGGTCCTTCTTGGTGCTTGATCAGCAAATCGAGACGAGTCCAATGAGCCAAGAATCACAAGAAATTGTGACATGTAGCTCGAGATATTGAGATCGGAAAGAAACTGAGCTTTATCCGTTCGGGCCTCGCCGCCGCCACTGTCGGCCGTGTCGCGGCACAAGGCTGCCTCTGGCAGCTGCGTAAGGTCGGGACGAAGCTCTTGGATGTGGTTTGAGGTTGTGGGGTGGCCGGATGAGGAAGAGGGAGCACGGCGTGTTTTTCTGGGCCCAGCCGCGTAGAGAGAGAGAGAGAGAGAGAGAGAGAGAGAGAGAGAGAGAGAGAGAGAGAGAGAGAGAGAGAGAGAGAGAGAGAGAGAGAGAGAGAGAGAGAGAGAGACCGTGCTACAGTTTCCCAAATAGGTAATATAGTCCGGACCAAAATTGAAGTTTTCTGAAAAAAATTCTAGGGTTTTTTTCTATTTATACTCAAAATAGAAATAATTTCTAAATTCCATAACTAATTCAAAAACAATCCGGCCAATGTGTTCAGCATACGCACGGACTCGTATTGACGAGCTCAACAATTTTCATACTAGAAGTTTACCCAAATTTTGCACGTATAAAAATTCGATTTCTCAAGTCGAGCATTTCGAGCTTTTCTTTAAAATAATCGTTTCGAACCTTCGATAATTCAGCAAAATGAAATATTATTGAGCAACATTAGTGAAATCGTACAATAATCGTTCCACACCATTACACGAAATTTAAAATGAAATTTGCGGTTATTACAATAACGGTTCGTCTCCCACTTTGGGGGAGACTACGTCCACTTAAAGTTTTACTATGTGTCGGCCCTTGAGGCTCAACAAGATTACAAGAGTTGTAATGGGATGGAGTTTAAGTGGGAGGAGGGGTCCCTTTTATAGGTAAGGGAATCCCTCCACTTTACATTTTCTTCCATGTGGGATGCTAAACCCATTATTCTAGTCTTAGAAAACATGCTTGTGAAGGCAACTTGGTAAGGTTGGAAACTTGGCTTCCCGACAAGCTTTTGAGCACTTCCGACCATCATGGCGTAGCTTGGACGTCGGGCTACGGGATGCATATCATCTTTGGGTCCCATCATGGCTTGTGGGCCCCCTACGATGGTGTTGTTTATGCTTGGTGACATAGATATCAGCATTGTTAGTAGAGGTATCTATAAGTCCCCAAAGTCCCCAAGTGAGAGGAGCTTCTTGGTTGGGGAGTTATAAACACGATGTCATCAAGCATAAACAATGTCTAAGAGGCACCTAGCCCCTACAAGTCCCCGAACTCCGTAAGCAAGAAGGGACTCGTTAACCTGCATAACAAAGACAAGAAAAAATGCACATATGTAGAATGCTTGTTGTATTGGGCAACGTACGTGAGTTGCACTGATATGCTTTGGCATATCCGAATGTACGAGGTGCACAATACATGTTGATGTATATATGTGAATGGTGCCGAGTACGATCTGTTTATGGCATATGAGCTCGAAAATGCATATGATTGTGTAAGCATATCACGAATAAGCATATGAATTGCATATGATGCGTGTGGTGCTCGCAAGAGAACAAACGAGGTCGAGTTGATGAGGTTACGCTCGGTGTAAGTTGCATGAGTGCCATGAAGGCAAGCGTTTGTAATTCGTGAACGATGAATACGCGAACACTTATGTTTGTTTGGTTTTCGCTCGTATTAATGGGACGCGAAACTAATTCGATTTGTGGCAAATGACAAATGGTATAAGAATTCAATGTTCCATTAATGTGTATTATGCCGAGGAGACGCGAGTGTAAAGCTCGGGAATGCCACGAAGGCAAGCGCGTGGAAACTCGGGGATGCCGAGAAGGCAAGAGCGTTAGAGGTCAGGGATGCCGTGAGGCATTAATGGGTAACTCGAAGGTGATGCCTTGAGGCATGAGCGTAACCGTTGCTAATTATGTTGGCCCGTATGTACAAGTCCCCGAAGTCCCCAGTCAAGGAGAGTTTTCTTGCAAGGTTGATACCAAAGCGTAGCTTTATACCGTATATCGAGCATAATGAGTGCGAGTGCGTCGTCCATCTAGAATTTTGTTAGAGCAAACGCTTTTGACCTTTTGGGTGGGCCCCTGTTAGTCCCCCCAAGGAGTCCCTAACTCCTGGTTATAGACCTCCGTATGGTCGGAAAATTGTTTGATGAGGGAATTGCTGCATTTGAGCAGTGGGCATTAGGTGGCGAACCTAATCTTTCATACCCAAGCGTTGAGGGTTAACTGCCGGATCAATGGCTGTCATGGGCTGTGTTAACCGGTCCCTTTACTCTTTCCCGGAGGAGAAAATCTTGACTATAATGTCGCGTAGCGGTCATTATCACTGTGAGGCGTTGCCTTACCGCTTGGCGGTTGGTCGTAGACCACAGACTCGTGGAGTCTAAACCTGTTTTAGGTATTTTTCCTGTAGGGGGAGTTTGACAAAGTATGGTGCCTGGAGGCTAGACAATATGTTTACATATAGTGTACATGTAAATCTTGCTAATCGTATGAACAATAACAAATAAGCACAACAAGTAATATGTGGATCTTTATGACCATGTAACATGTATATTATATTAGATAGTTGCAAGTGTAATGGGTGTCCATATAAAATTTGAGGGTAAGTGCCCCGTGAATAGCACAAAGCATAGTGAACTGTTAGGACTTAACTAAAGCATATTGGATATGTTTGAGCGAGTTGAGTTGTGTTTGAGCAAATTGGGTGTAGTTGAGTGGGTTGGCGCTATTCGAGCATGCGGGGCTTGGCCCAAACAAGTCGTGGCCATGCTCGATACCCAAGCGAGTCGTAACCCAAGCATGTCGTAATCCGAGCAAGTTTAGTTAAGTCATAAGTGTCACAAGCTTCTAAGCATGGCATAATTTATTTTAAGTGAGTGTCACATTAATTTGATTTAAGCATGGCATGTGTATAGCATGTACTTGTAGTAAAGTTGCTAATAATATTTTGCATTGTTATAAACATGCTTAAGGATCATGGAGACA
Source organism: Rosa persica (assembly GCA_025331145.1). NCBI lineage: Eukaryota > Viridiplantae > Streptophyta > Magnoliopsida > Rosales > Rosaceae > Rosa > Rosa persica. Next base: position 14,862,616 of record WFKR01000004.1, read on the forward strand.
TGTTAAGGCATGACGATAATGTGTAAGCATAATAGGTGTGCTAGTACAATTGGTACGAGTTGTAAGCATGCTTAAAGTCATAGAAGCATGTAAATGCATATCAACTGCGATATATTTTACGCATGCTTAGAAGTAGTGAAAACATGTAAAGGCATGACAATAGCTCTAATTGCAAGAGTGTGTATTGAGATATAGTTACTTATCTTATGCCGATTGGAGTAGGTTTGAATTGGAATCAATATACGTACCCAAATCATGTTGGAGTCGTCCAAGCATGACGCTCCATTGCTCCGGCGAAGCACCTTAGTGAAAGGATGATGATTTCGTTAATTGGAGAGGTGCTCGGTGATTATGTCTCCTTAATATAAGAAAAAGTAAATGATTTAACATATACTTCTGTAAGTGTTAGATGCTTGTAAAATGTATTTACTGGAAAGCGATGGCAGTGAATTCAAAGGGTGCAATGTAATTTATATTAATGATAAATTAACATAAGTTTTATATGAGTCATCTAGAAAATGGCTAACCGTATTGAACATGCTCATGACTACAATATGCATAGGGAGCCAAGTTGCTTCTGCAGCAGACTAACTGAGGCTAGTAAATGACAACTTTGATAATGATGGAGGCAAATGAGCTAAGCACCGATTAAATGTGTATACGAAACTATACGGGGGACGAGCAATATATGTGTAGCTAAGTAACTAGATTGTCGGTGTCCGTGATATAGCATAGATTGTTTAGGCAAATGTACATGCATATCTCTAACAGGAGTGCCAGTCAAAGATATACCAAGGCTTAGCATTGCTGCATATAAATATCATAAAGTTTGTGCATGCTTTGAGAAAAGGAATCAAGGCATATATTATTCTTCGTTTTGAGATTCTAGGCATATATATAATATGGATAGGTATAGACATTGTATGTCAATTATACTTCTCATTGTAACAGATCATTATGTGCCGCGATATAATTATTTGTAGCTAGTGCACATGGGGGACCAAGTGTCAATTATACCAGATTATTGATAAACAATGGGCTCCTGCTTGAGGAATTATCATTGACTAGTGGTGTAAAGTCTAGGCACGTGGTGTTTTTATAAAAACTCGATAAGCAGATAGAGTGAGCGTTGAGACTTAGCTTTGATGGTTGCTCTGGCCACCATAGAAGGCAGAGCCCACCTCAGTGTATTCATCTTTCGGCCTGTGACAGACGAGATTGGATGATCGCTAAAACATAATAGGGTGAGGCCGGAGTGGACCGATGATTGTTGTTCAATCTAGGTGACCGCCGCAAATAGATGACGGTCGAAGATGTGACGGACAACGGTGGCCCGCGCTGATCAAAGAAGATGGTGGGGGGTGTCCTGTCAATTGGGTGTCCAAATCAGATTTGGATTGGGGATGGTAGCGACGATATGGGCTGTCGGATTTATCCTTGGCGGTGGCGTCAATCTTGTGCTGGCGGTGGCTGCAAGCTTGTACTAGCGGCTGATGTTGATCCGCTCAAGAAATTGATTATAAGGATGAGTTGGCGGTGCTTTGTTTGACGGACCAACGCTTGGCGGACCAATGCAAGGTTTGACGACCTCATCAAGTTCAGTTGACGGTGAAGAACCCGTCATGTTCATTTGGCGGATGCAACCCCGACAAGTTTGGTGACCCCGTCAAGTTCAGTTGACGGTGACGAGTCCGACAAGTTCGGTGACCCCGTCAAGTTCTGTTGACGTTGACGAGCCTCATGGCGGAGTTGAAGCTTGGCGGATCAATCCTTGAACTCTAAAGCTTGACGCTAGTGTCTGATGGTGGTGCTTAGCGGTTGGCGGAGGAGATAGTCCTTGGCGGAGCTTTGCTTAGCGGTTGTGCCTTGCTTGGCGAAGTGTCGCTGGCGGTAGTGCCGTTCAAACTTTGCCTGGCGGTAAAGCTTGGCGGAGGATTGTGCTTACCCATTCGCTGATCTTAGAAGGCTGCTTGTGACGCTTGGCGGTTAATGAGAATTATTAGCGGAAAAGGTCGTCAATATTCTTGATGAGAAGCTCCGTCAATAATCGAATTTAAGAATAGTGAGGGGAAACTTCGTCGAGAAGCTCTGCCAAGAAACTAGCATGACGCTGACGGTGATGCAGGAATTGGGTGACTGCTTATCGGTGACCGAATTAGGTGAACTGACCCGCTAAAAAGGAAATAACGGCCGTTACATTTAGGTGATGGGGTGATTCAATGAAGACTTGTCGGCGTTGAAGCGAGATTGAGCGATGACGCTGATCAAAGAAGATGAACTGCTGCAATTGAATGAGGATGTCGGTCCGACGTTAAGGCATGGGTCGGTGGTGATTGAGGAAGAAGATTGGGTGCACGCCAAAGATGGAGGTGACACGACGTCAACTGATTCAGTGAATGGCTGAAGATGCAGTGCAGATTACTGAGGTGAAGGGTGTAGACGTGTAGTGTTGATGATGGAGTGCGTCAAGGATGGCGGAAGTCATGTTTATGGGTGGCCAGACTATATTTATGGGTGTCCAAAGTAAATGGGCACCGACAGTTTTTTTTGTTTTGTGTTTTTTTTTTTTTTTTTTTTCAGTTGGCGTTGACCGCCAAGTGATGTTGCCATTAAGAGGCCAGTGTGTCGCTTGACTTTGGCGAAAGGCTGGACGCCCAGGCTGGTAAAATTTTTGTATGCTTGCGTTTGGCAAGGCTGACGCACTGGGCACTGGAGTTGATGATGATCTAAAGAGACTGATGATCAAAGAAGATTTGAGTAGCTCAAAGAAGAAATTTTGAAAGAGAAGAAATCTTTGAGCTCCGTTAGTATGATAAATGACGAAGCTTTTGTGTTGGCTTCCCACATACAGTACCAATGTTAACGTTAGAAACCAAATGTTCTAATTAACATTTATAACATTTAAAGAGAAAAGAGAGAGAGATAACGCCGACAAGTATAACGGTTCGTCTCCCACTTTAGGGGAGACTACGTCCACTTAAAGTTTTACTAGTTGTTGGCCTTTGAGGCTCAACAAGATTACAAGAGTTGTAATGGGATGGAGTTTAAGTGGGAGGAGGGGTCCCTTTTATAGGTAAGGGAATCTCTCCACTTTACATTTTCTTCCATGTGGGATGCTAAACCCATTATTCTAGTCTTAGAAAACATGCTTGTGAAGGCAACTTGGTAAGGTTGGGAACTTGGCTTCCCGACAAGCTCTTGAGCACTTCCCACCATCATGACGTAGCTTGGACGTCGAGCTACGGGATGCATATCGTAGTTGGGTCCCACCATGGCTTGTGGGCCCCCCACGATGGTGTTGTTTATGCTTGGTGACATAGATATTAGCATTGTTAGTAGAGGTATCTACAACATGCCTCTTACTAGGTCATTATGTGTTACATCATCTATCGGTATGTCTTTTGAGCTTAACATGTTTTGTGATGATTGCCCAATTGGGATTGGTGGCAGAGAGTTCTCTGCATCTTTGATTGTGATTCTGGATCACACATATGATGTGATTTTGGGTTGAGCCCGAACCATACTGTGATTGATTGTTTAGAATGATTGTGTCCTTTCATATCCCTGGACAACCAGTGTTTCATTACCGTTGTCTGAAATCCGACATTGTCATGAGGGCAGAGATTTTGGCTTATATTTAATCAGGGAGCAGTACTTCAAGGATTACAGGGATTGCTGTAGTTTCAGAGTATGCTGACGTGTTTCAAGAGATACCTGGGTTACCTCCGAAAAGGGTAATGGACTTCTCCATTGATGTGATATCAGGTACTTCTCATGTACCGAAGGCACCCTATCGAATGACTCCAGCTGAACTTCAAGAGTTGAAGGTTCAGATTGAGGGATTACGTGTGCAAGGATTCATTCAGGCTAGTGTATCTACTTGGGGTGCACCAGTGTTATTTGTGAAGAAGAATGATAATTCACTTCGATTATCCGTGGATTATCGGCAGCTGAACAAGGTAACCATCAAGAACAGGTACCCTTTACCTAGGATTAATGACTTGTTTGATCAGCTTAGGGAGACTACTGTGTTCTCAAAGATTGATTTGAGATCTGAATATCACCAGTTAAGGGTGAGGGATGAGGATATTCCAAAGACGGCTTTCAGGATCAAGTATGGACATTTTGAGTTCCTTGTCATGCATTTTGGTCTCACTAATGCACCTGCAGCATTCATTCTTGATGAACCGCACATTCACTCCTTACTTTGATCAGTTTGTCACAGTGTTCGTTGACGACATCTTGATTTATTCAAAGTCATCAGATGAGCATGAGAAGCATTTGTAGATTGTACTACAGACGTGAGAGAGAATAAATTATTTGCCAAGTTTGAGAAGTGTGATTTCTGGCAGAGGGAAGTCAAGTTCCTTGGTCATGTGGTCTCGAAGATCCTTCGAAGGTTGAAGCAGTGATAAGTTGGAGCCGTCCTACTACGGTTACAGAAATCCGTAGCTTCCTTGGATTGGCAAGGTATTACAGGTGTTTCATTGAAGGTTTTCTGGTATTGCTTCAGCTTTGACTAAATTGACAAGGAAGGACACTCAGTTCCTGTGGTCGGACGAATGTGAGAAGGCTTTCAATGAACTGAAGACTAGATTGACTATGGATCGAGTGTTGACTATTCCTACTAGTGGTGGTGGGTTAGTCATCTACAGCGATGCATCTCATCAGGGTTTGGGGTGTGTGTTGATGCAAAATGGTGGTGTGGTTGCCTATGGTTCTAGACAACTGAAGGTTCATGAGCGGAACTACCCCACTCATGATCTAGAGTTAGCCGCAGTAGTATTTGCTTTGAAGACTATTTTTATGGTGAGAAATTCGAGCTCTTCTCGGATCATAAGAGTTTGAAATACCTGTTCTCCCAAAAGGAGTTGAACATGAGGCAGAGGAGATGGATAGAGCTCATCAAAGACTATGATTTCATCTTCGAGTATCATCCCAGAAATGCCAACGTAGTGGCAGATGCTTTGAGTAAGAAGCCTCAAGTACTCATGGCACCGCTTATTGTGCAGGAGTGGCTCATGTTGGAAGCTGCATCCGAATGTAAAGGGCCCTTCTGAGTGGGCCTTTGGGACAGATGGAGGGTTGAGATTTTGAGGAAGATTGTATGTCCCAAGTGTAGATAACCTCAAGGAGGAGGTCATGCGGGAAGCACATAGATCTAGATACACGATACATCTAGGGGGTACCAAAATGTATATGGATCTATAATGACAGTTTTGGTGGTATAGAATGAAGAGGGATATGGCAGAACATGTGTCGAAGTGTCTTATATGTCAGCAAGTGAAGGCAGAGCATCAGAGGCCAACAAGGAAGCTACAACCTTTGCCAATTCCGGTATGGAAATGGGAAATATCTCCATGGACTTTGTGACTGGATTGCCTAGGTCCAGGCAGATTATGACTCGATTTGGGTGATTGTGGTTGACGAAGTCTGCACACTTCCTTCCTGTGGTAAAAACTTACTCAGGGGATGCATTGTGTAAGTTGTACGTGAATGAGATAGTAAGGCTTCATGGTGTGCCTGTTACGATTCTATCTGATCGGGATGCTCGTTTCACATCGGAATTCTGGCATAGATTCCATAAGGCTTTTGGCACATCTTTAGCTATGAGCACTGCATTTCACCCACAGATAGATGGACAAACAGAGAGAGTGAATCAGGTGATGGAGGATGCTTAGAGCTTATGTCCTGGACTTCAAGGGAAGTTGGGTGGATCATCTACCATTGATAGAGTTTGCCTACAACAATAGCTATCACTCCAATTTCGGTATGGCCCCATATGAGGTTCTTTATGGTAGGCCATGTAGGACTCCTATCTGTTGGGCGGAAGTTGGAGAGAAAAGACTTTTGGGTCATGCACTTGTTCAGGAGACTATGGAGAAGATCACTACTATTCGAGACAGGATCCTGACCGCTCATAGTAGACAGAAGAGTTATGCTGACTTGAAGAGAAGAGCTGTAGAGTTTGAGACAGGCGATCATGTGTTCTTGAAGGTCTTACCTATGAAAGGTGTGGTGAGATTTGGCAAGAAGGGAAAACTTGGCATATCGTCTTCCTTTACCTGTTAGCATGTCTGGTATCCACAATGTCTTTCATGTGTCTATGCTCAGGATGTATGTACGAGATGAGTCCCACGTGATTATTCATAGTACGATCAGAGTAAACATAGATGTGACCTTTGTGGTGGAACCTATTCGTATCTTGGATAAGTCTATGAAGGACTTCGTACGAAGGAGGTTGACCTTGTGAAGGTGTTGTGGAGTCATCATAATGAGAGTGATGCGTCATGGGAGTTAGAGTCTGACATGAGAGTGAGGTATCCACAGCTCTTTGGAGAATTGAATACTTGAATTTCAGGACGAAATTCTTTTAAGGGGGTAAATTGTAATAACCGCAATTTTTATTTTCATTTCGTGAAATTGTGTGGAACGAATATTGTGCATTTGCACGAATGATACTTGAAATATTTCATTTTTAGAATTATCGAAATTCTGAAACATTTTGTTTTAACAAAAAGCTCGAAATGTTCTATTAAAGGAATTGACTTTTTATACGTGTGAAATTTGGGAAAACTTTCTTCACGAAAGTCGTAGAACTCGTCAATACGAGTCCGTGCATACGCAGAACACAAAGATCGGATGTTTTATCAATTAGTTATCGCGTTAAGAAGAAATTTCCAAAACTGGTATATATAGAAAAAACACTAGCATTTTTGGAAACTTTCCATTTTTTTCATCCAGCCTCTTTCTTTTTTTTGGAAAAAATGTTCACTCTCTCTCTCTCTCTCTCTCTCGGCCAAAACCGAAAACAGAGCATACGCTCTCCGACCTCTCTCTCACTCCACCGGCTGCCAATCAGCACCAGACCACCTCCCACAGCATCACCTCGACCTTGCGCAGCTGCCAAGGGTAGCCTTGCGCGGCGACACGGCCGGCAGCGAAGGCGGGAAGCTCCGCCCAGTTTAAGCTCAATTTTGTTCCAATCTCGATATCTCGAGCTACCGGTCACCAATCCTTACCAAATTCACCCTCAAGCTCGCCTCGACCTCTTAAAGCTCCCAGAAGTGACCATGCACGGCGACGCTGCGCGTGGCTGCAGCTAGAAGCCAGCCCCGATCTAAATCGAAAAAGAGCTATCGATCCCGATATCTCGAGCTATAGAGCTTCGTTTTGGGTGATTTTTGAACTGGGGAACTCACCTTCAATTGCTGAACAAATCTCCAGAAAGGAACTAAGCCATTGGTGGAAGTGTTTACATCGAACTCGAGCTCACCGGTTTCTACAGATTTTCGAGCCACCGTGACTAGTTCGGTAATTTTTGACCTCTTTCCATTATTTTCTGATCTTGAACTAGTTATGAAAAATGATCTGGATGTTAATATGAAGAAAAACAGCTCGGCCCTGACACCATTGGTGGTGATCGGCTGCGGCTCTGCCATTAAATCCGGCGACCCTTTCCGGCCATCTCTAGGGGTCAAAAATATAGTTTCTGCACATTTTAAGATTCTACATTTCAATACGATCATTTTGGCATATTATACGCATTTTTTGGATATCGTATGATTTAGTTATGAATTTTTAGATTTCGATCGATTTTTATCGTTAGATTTGTGATCTGAAGTTAGGACCGTCCAATGGACTTTTAGTTTTGATATGTTGATCATATGACTGTCCCAGTGGCTTTGTGCGGTCATGGGTGAAGATCCGACCATTAGATTTTCGTATAATTGCAACACAATGATTAGGGAGGCGATTTTTTAGAATCCGTCTGTCAGATTTTCGTATAATTTAAAATCCGACCGTAGGATGGTAGTTTAAGTATGTTTTGGAATTATTGGCTAAATTCAAGTCAAATTTGATTAGATGATTGACCGTTTTTACTTAGGTGAGCAGGTTCAGTGTAATTGTATTAAAATTGAGGACGCAGCGGGAGTATCGAGGTGAGTAAAACTCACGTGGTTCATATTACGAATTGAGTGCTTTTACTTTTTTTATTTTTTCATAATTGTGTGAAAAATATTTATAAATTAAATATTTGTTTTTAAAATCACATGGACTTGATCAACTACGGTCCATAGATAAGTAAAATGAATTTTAATTATATAAATAAATTTCACGATTTTCTTGTGTGAACTATAGATGGTATTAGTGGTCATCCCTGAGTGGATGATTACCTATATATAAATTTATGTGGAATATATGTATTGGGTGGTGTGTTGTTGAGTGTTGATATGATTGAGTTGGAATGATGATTCGTATTATATTTCAAATGCTTAAATTTCATAATAATATTGTGTATCTTGGATTGGTTGATTTCATTTTGTGAAACATATTGTTGTACTCGTTATGGATTTAGGGTTGACGTAGTGACTGGTATGGAGGAATCAGACGCTCTAATCATATGTGGATGATGAGATACGATTGGTTGAGTGAGTTGGATGCCACAATCCTTATCAGGTAATGGGGCTAGATTAAGTACGAGTACCGGACGTTCTAAATATGTATATACGTATATATATTGATGAAGTACGATAACAATAAATATGTCAGATGTCATAACCTGGGTCAGGTGACGGGTTACGATTCAGTTAGAGCTCTAGTCTGTCAGACATCGTATTTTTATAAATACGATTTCGGGGTTTTGAGATAAAAGATGTGAGTTTAGATGTTGAATTGTTGATTTGGTGATTGATTAATGAGATTGTGGTTTCTTTGTGGATGTGGGAATTTTTAGGTGTTGACTTGGGTGAAAATAAATATGACTTAATTAAACAACAATTCTTTCTTTTTACTCATACAAGCTTTCAAAAAGCTTACCGAGTTTTGTATTGTTGCAATCCCAGTACACTATTCAAATGGTGCAGCGGATATTCTTGCAGGTCAGGATAATCAGGGAGACGACCGTGCTGTATAGGAGTTGCGGCATTTGTTTGATTTCATTTACATTGTGAGGTTGTTATGCTCATTTAGAGATTTACAATTTTATTTGTGTGTTTCAGTTGTAATAATTAACCGAGACTAAATTCGGGAATTGAAATTCAGTTCGTGTGGTGTGTTTATTAAGAAAAAAAAAATTCAGGATATTATCTGTTGAGTTGTAGCAATTCATGTTTCGGATTTTGAATTTATTATTCGAAAATTCGGGGCGTGACAATTATCCTGACCTGCAGGATTAACCCCAACACCGTTGAATAGTGCACCGGGTTGTCACACAACAAACCCAGTAAGCTTATGAAAGCTCGTATGAGTAACTCAAAACAGTCAAAATAACTCACACCAGAAATAAGGAAAACAACTCACGCTTTGATTTCTTAAAACACAAAATAAAGGAGAATAACTCACACTTTAATTTTCCTTCAAATCAAAATAAAAGAAAGCAACTTACACATTGATTCCTTTTGAAACGAAACATAGAAAACAACTTACGCCTTGAATTCTATTAAATCATTAATAAAGGAAAACAACTTGTACCTTTTCCCACTAAAAACAGTTAATAAGGAAGCAAACTCACACCTTGTTCCCTAAAAACACATAATGTCATGAGTTATCAATAACCAGTTCCTGTTACCCCATGAATCACCTATATGGCAGACATATTAGAACTCTAACTGAATTCGTAACCACTCTTTCAGCCAAATACCTGATTACCTGATATTCTGCCCAAGGTCATAGACCTTCGTTCCCCGAACTTTTTAGTCCCTTGGAGCAAAACATTAAAGCAGTCGCACATGACTGAAAATGTTACACAAATCTCAACACACTCAAAACAATCGAAATCAACATTTCCATAGTCCTTGTTTTCCGAAAAGCCATAACACAAAACAATAAAAAGCATCAATTCATGCATATTGTTTTCATCAATCCACAATCTACCAAAATATATATATTTCACGTAAATATATATATATATATATATATACACAAACGTAGTCACCCGCTCAAGAATGCCTACTAATACCAACTATAGTTCACAATCAAAAATCCGAGTAAAACGTAGTATACTTAAACTCATTTTCCTACCTATGAACCATAGTCGATCAAGTTCATATTATTTCAAACAAATATCTTTTTCAAAACCTTTTCACAATTTATAAATTAATTCCAAATCATGAATAAATCCATTCATAAATGAATCTTATGAGATTACTCACCTCAAAACTCCCGCTGCGTCTTCAATACAAAACAACGCAACCAAACCACCAAATTAGCCGTCCAAAGAAAACTTCATCAAGTACCTAAGGAATTACAATTCTGATTCAGTCAACGAATCACAATTTAATAAAGTTTGAATCCCTAAATCGAATCAAGATCTCAAGTAACACCAAATTGAGGCGAAACCAATTCCGAGACCTCCCAAAGTCTCTGGAACACTTCCACGATCGATGTGTCCAAAGCATAAGTCGATCCGATGCTCAAATCCTTACGGATTGAATAAATCCACTGGTATCAAACGGTAAAAATCATAACAAATCCATACAAACTCCAAAATTTGCATATTATATATCGAAACGCTCGTATCAACGAGTAGAACATATATATACCAGAAACAGTTCCCTACATGGCCGGAACCCCTTCGGAACGCTGCCACAGGCGGTGGCGCACCGCCGCTGGCCAAAACTCAATATTTCACAAAACTTCCAACATCAAAGTTGTTCATCTAAGCATGCTTGTCAATTTTCATAACTAGCTTGAAATCAGAAAATAAGCATAAGGGGTCCAAAACTACCTCACAAGCTTTGAATTTTTGTTCAGTCCGAGTTGAATTGATTTCCACGTAAATCGATCCAAACAAACACCATAGATTGATCCAAGAGGCTCCCACAAAACCAAAGAAGGAAGCTTGAAGCAGTGTTGTCGCTGGAGCAAGGATTTCCAGCCGGGTCCGAAAACCTCAAACTTTGCCACTTGCAGCGCTGCTGTGGAGGAGCAGAAGGCTGAGACGAGCCGATCTGGAAAATTTCACAGCCAAAAACCACCGAAAAGGTTTTGTCAAGTCGCCGGGTTCGGGTCGGGTTAGACGGAAAACTTAGATACTGAAGGTGCAGCTGACAGAGAAAAGAGAGAGGAACATATTTCCGGAAATGGAAATATAAAATTTATGAAATAATTTCTGATTTTCTCTACTTATACTAAAACGGAAACTTCTTTCGACTTTCTCATACGAGCTCCGATTGACGCAGTCAACATGTCCACGAACTCCTATCGACGTGCTCTACAACTTCCGTGAATGAAGTTTTCCGAGAATCCCAACATATAAAACGTCAAACTTCAGACGACCCCCCTAAACTGTGAAATTCGAATAATTATACGCACGAAAACCATTCCACTTCACATACAACCTACGAATAAAGCACAATACAACTGGTCCATCATTAATTACCAAAATTTCAAGTACACTTCAGTTTATTTATATTACAAGCTACATCGCTTAAAAAGATCTTTGATGCAGCATCTTACTGCCAATGTACCTGACAATTTGATCGTAGGAGAATAATGTTAGCTGGTTATATATATTGCAAGTAGCCCAGAATCAAACCAGATAGTTATAGATAATTTCTTGCATTATCTGTATATAAAACAGACGTACCTGCCCAACATCATAAGCGTGGCCTGAGGATTGTTCCCCGGTGTTAAATTGAATGTGGATGCGTCAACAACACGCAAAGCATCGATTCCCATGACCCGCAAGCTGCTATTGACTACCTTTCCAACGAGGCAACCGCCGTGGAAATGCCAAATTGTTGACACTGTAGCACGACAAAATTCCCCAAAAGATGCCATCATCTGTTTGGTTCATAGGTAAAGTTGGACCATAAAAATTGTTAGCATTTATGTTCGACGAAGCTTAAACCTTAAATGCTTTCAGTGACGTGGTATTTAATAACTACCCAATCTTCTTCATGCAAGAAACACAACGAGCAAGGTCCAAGGGATGTGCAATGTAGTTGAAGCAGACATTTGGACCTACTCTCACATCAGATGATGATTGAAGATTCAGAGTACCATAAGACAAAGGTCCTACCAATTTGATGGCAATGAGTCCTAAACTTCAATTTATCTTTATAAGTGTTTCCAGATCTGGAAAAACACTGTAGGGTGTGGTAGAAATGGGCATGCTAGAGAGGGCCTCTAAGTAGAAATGGTCGGTAATGCTGACAATCTTTACAGTTGAGGGCTGTAATGGAAACGGGGAGAAAATGCTAATGAAATTACGAGGATTGTCATACATAAAGTTTCCAGTGTGAGATTGGGGGTGAACAACTGGGATTTTCAAAGATGATAGATAGGACTGAGGGCCAACATCGCTAAGAAGTAGAAGCTGAGGACTCCCAATTGTCCCTGCGCTCAGAATAACCTTTCCCTTACCACGTGCATATGCCTGATGAGACCTCCCATAGGAATAAATATATACCTCCCCTCGAGCTGAAACACCTGCATGAGAGAATAAAATAGAACTTTTAACCAAAAAAACTATGTTGGCATCCACTCAGTATAATCCTACATGCTAAACCGCAGTCTACTAACTTTGAACCGTTGACCCTAAACTCTTAAACTTCTTGCGAGTCATATGCAATACACATGAAATTTTGTAAATGTACTTGATAAATTAATGCAACATATACCTGACTCTTTGGAAGAGAATATGATTTTCTCGACTGTGGCATGTATTCCCACTCACAAGTTCTTTAGGTTTCCTCTGTTAAGCAATTCAACAGCTCCGTGTCTCCTTCCATTTGTATCAAAAGTAGAACCGCCAACTTTAGTTCCCTTAATGTGATCCAAACTGAATCCATTGTTTGGACCAACACCAGCCTCCAACAATGCTTCTTTCACAATAAATTGCCAATTTGAACGTGACAGATTTGGACAAGAGAGGACAGTGCTTTCAACCCTGTGATATACCTTATCAACCAAATCCTTGTCCTATTTAATTCCAGATTTAACAAAGAATTCCCTATCAGCTTTGTGGTAGAAACCAGCTTTGGGGTAGAACCCTTCCTCTGGCAATAGCAACACCGTCTTTAGACTTAAACATTTGAGCTGGTGTGATCTTACCATCATCTTCTTGCATGAGATTACTCTGAAACCCTTCTTCTCGCAATACACTTGGATGTGCAGTAGGAGCACTACCCCTTTCAAGAACAAGCATCGAGTAGTTTGCTGATAATATTTATCTTCCAACGGTAGATCAGTGGCATCCTTCACAATCTTCATGCAGCTAAAATCTGTTAAATGTAGATAGACAAGCTATGGTACGGTGATGTTTATTATGCACTCATTTTACATTTACTTGAACAAAAATTACACTTATATGAATCAAATTTACAATATTAAGAATAAATTTACCTGATTTATTTACACTATTTACATATATTTAAACTAATATTACTACATTGACAATTAATTTATAGGACCGTGACCACTTACCCAAATATGGCCCAACATTTGCCCCAACACTCCACCTAATTTTGTTTGTGCCCACTTACCCAAACCACCAGTGACACGACGCATATAGGCTCCAAAAAAACCATCATTTACAAAACTGCCACTAACCACTAAATACACAACTGAAATCGTGCCCGTTCTCTCTCTCTCTCTCTTCTCTCTCTCTCTCTCTCACAAGTCAACTCGGTTTGAAACTCTCAGTCCCTCCATATATGACTCACCTTCTCTCTCTCTCTCCCTCTCTTAACCTGCTCTCTCTCTCTCTCTCTCTCTCTCTCTCTCTAATCCTGGAGAAACGACCTCGATTCTCACCGAAAACTGTCGAGCAAACTTCTTGATCCTGCAACTCTTCACATTCCTCTAGCTTTGGAAATATCGAAAGAGGTAAAAATTTGATTACCGACTAATTTTTCCAGGTTTTCATGTTTTCTGCCTAATCTATTACATAAATGTTCCATTTAAACTTGTTGATGGCTTCAATTTGGTTCATATCTATGGAATAAGTGATATTGACTTGGCATGTGCGAAAATCTGTGAAAACTAGGGTTTCTGATTTGCATGTGTGGAATACTGTTCGGGAAGTTGTTCATTGATTATAAACACTCCATTGAGTGATAATGCGGACTGATTGAAAGCCTATTTTGAAGCCCTAACCATAAGAACATAACTCTATTGCCCCCTATTAGACTTTGTATTGGGGGTCAATGATCAGTGTTCTGTTTATTATAGTACTCTAATCTGCTATTTGAATGTAAAAGGAAATATATCTGGTGGTCTACTGGGGGGGAATAGGGAGATTATTGCCAACCAGTAATGACTTAACTGTGGTTCATTTATCCAATGTAATCAGGCCTTTTGAATGTGTTCTTTTGTTTTTTGGTTTATCAAATAGCAGTAGTCTGTGAGTGATTGAAATGGTGTGTTTATTACTGGTCTAGTAGGGGGCAATAGACACATTATTACCTCCCAAAAATGTGTGATATCTGGTGGTCTATGAGGGGGCAAAAGAGAGATTGTTGCCAACCAGTAATGACTTAACTGTGGTTCATTTATCCCATGTAATTAGGTCTTTTGAATTTGTTCTCTTGTTTTTTTGGTTTATTTATAGCAGTAATCTGTGAGTGATTGAAATGGTGTCTTTATTGCTGGTCTAGTTGGGAGCGATAGACACATTATTGCCTCCCAAAAATGTGTGGATTTAAGAAGTTATCTGTTGTTTTGACTGTACAAATGTGCAACACTCTGTAAACATCGAAACTGGTGTTTTGTTTGGGGTCCATTCGGGGGGGTAGAAAAATTATTGCGCCTCAATAATGTATTCTTTTCGGGCCAAAAATCTTATAATATTGGTTTTTTTTTTTTTTTGCGCTGAATGTCTAGACCTAAATTCACCTTGTTCAATGATTCTGAAGAATCTGACCGCAATTCATAGTATTCCGATGCGAGAAGTGAGAGTACATTTAACCAGCCACTTCAGCAGAAACTAGACCAAATTAGAAAGAGGAAGAGATAAGAGGTAGAGGAGATCACTGATGAAGCATCTGTCGAAGAGGAGGTCAATCAAGATTCCGAGCAATCACTCGAAGACGAATCAGAATCACAAGGTGAACAGACAACGACGAGGTTTATCATAAAAACAGGACAACAGACAAAAAGGAAAACAGTTGAAGAAGAAGACGATCCAGTCAAAGAAGAAACAATGAAGAGAAGAAATGTTCAACTGCCAAAGAGTAAAGGGAAGAAGGCAGTAAAGGGATAAAGAAAGAATAGAAGAAAGAGGTCCAAAAAGCTATAATTGAATGGAGGCAGCAGAAGTACACACTCATTTCCTTCTAGAGAGTGGTAGACGCACAAGGAGAGAATACCAGAAGAAACAAGGAAATTTTGAGGGGTACGGATTTTGGATAGATGATCGAACCATTCTGGGAAGACAAGATAACCGAGAACCAGCTCATTAAGCATGAAGCAGACTTGGAGGTAATAATAAGGCACTTCGACAACAAGGACAGCAAGTGGAAGTTTGGTGATGTTGTTATGGAAATTACGAAAGCAGACATCACAGCTTTGTTTCACACTCCTGCCAAAGGGTTCAATGTGAACAGGAGGGTGGTCAAGGAAGAAATGGAAGTCTCCCCCTAATTTTTGGCAGCCCTTTGAAGAAGCAGGCTGTACTTAGATCTAATGTGGAAACAAGGCTCATAACTAAGTTGAAGAAGCTGGCAAAACTGAAGGACCCACAGAAGCTAGCCGTGTTGATGATCACGTACCTGTTCAGCATGTTCTTCTTCAGCAGAACCGGGGCTCAGATTACATGGGATATGGTCGCTCTTTGCAAACGCATTGGGACCATCAACAAGTACAATTGGCTAAGGTTGATTTTGGACTTCTTGATGGAAAGGCTCGCAAAAATATAGGAGAAACAGTCCTGCAACAACGAATGGATGTCTACTTCTGATTTATTACTGGTTCCTTGAGAAGACGAAGGTGAAGAACTGGATCCCGGGCAAGCATACTGAAACTCCAAGGTTTCTTCAATGGTCAATAAAAGAAATTTTCAATTTGGAGCTGCTTTTCAAAAATGAGAACCTAGCTGTGGTAAGCAAAACAAGAAAACTGTATATTCATGCAATTTACGTAGCATATTACCCAGAACTAACTTATAAATAGAACAAGATCTAATTAAAGCTGGACCTTGGACATCGAGCTGGATGATGAGGTGCAGGACACCCCAAGCTTCGACAACTGGGTGAGTATAACAAACTGATCTTGTCTGCTGCCAATTACTGGGGGGAAATAATGTGATTATTGCCCCCCAATAATGTCTTTACTTTGTGAAGTTATTACATAAATTAGTCCTTTGAAGGGTATTCTACCTGTTTTTGTGCTTATTAAAGAGCATTGGCCAGTAAAACATTCAAAATGTAGCTTTTCAGGTTGTCTACTGGGGGCAATAATTTGTTTACTACCCCCCAATAACAGCATTATCATGGCCCAGTAACTTAAATGGCAATTACTGGGGGGCAATAATGTGATTATTGCCCCCCAATAATGTCTTTACTCTGTGAAGTTATGTATTTATTACATAACTTAGTGCTCTGAAGGGTATTCTACCTGTTATTGTGATTATTAAAGAATATTGGCCAGTAGAACATTCAAACTGTATATTTTTTGGTTGTCTACTGAGGGGCAATAATTCATTTACTACCCCCCAATAACGACATTATTAGGCCCCAGTAACTTAAATGGTTTTGTGCACTATTTGCAGGTTCCCCAGGCAAGCCAAGCTGAAAAGGAACAAAACAAAAGGCTTACGGGGAATATCAAAGAACTCATCAGTGAGATGGGGGCATCAATTGATGAGACGAATCCCCCCAAAGAGATGGAGGAAAAGCTAGGAAGGCTTGCCAAAGCAAACAAGGAACTCAATGCCCAGAACATGGATTTATGGGCAAAGCTAAAGCTAGCCGACGACAAGATTAAAGGTCTCGAAGTTGAAAAGATAGCCAAGGACAACCTCATCAGGGCTCTATACATTAGGCTCGGAAAGGAGAAGGGAGAGGTGCCTCCACAGCAAAGACAACTTGAGGTAGTTCCATTTACACCCAGAGTGGCACAAGAAGAAGTTGAGGAAGAAACTCCAAACTTTGGAGCAAGTCTGGGAGAGGAAACAAGTTATACAGCCACTGTGGGACATGAGACGGAGAGGGTGATAGCAGCATGTCCTCTGTCTATGGAACTACCTGAACAGCAAGAAAATATACAGTTTGAATGTTCAAACCTACGATAATAATTGCCTCTGTCACTACTTGTGACCCGGATCCACATATCCGAAAATATTTAAAGTCCTACATGACTCAAAACATCACTGAACTAGACTACTCATTCAACACACTAAGTAACAGTTCCAAACGATATTCTGAATGAATCAAATTCACTCATATCAAAATGTCCCACAATCAATATATATATATATATATATATATATTTCATGTAAATACACACACACACACACACGTGGTCATCTACACAGGAATGTCACTAATACCAACTATAGTACTTCACAATCACAAAACATCGAGAAACACATTTTTATACTTAAAACTCATTTTCCATACCTGTGAACCGCAGTAACCGTAGTCGATCGAGTTCATATAATTTAAAACAAAGTTCATTTTCAAAAACGATTTACAATTTATCAATCAATTCCGAACAATAAGTAAATCCATTTGTAAATGAACAACGTGAGATTTACTCGCCTCTGAATCCCGCTACCCCTGAGGTGGCTGGAAGTCGCAAGAAAACATCGCCACATAAATTGGCAGAGCCACAATCGACCTCCAAATTGGGCTGCGAGACCTGTGCAAAAATCTTCCTCTCAACATGTATATCAACAATCATAACTAGCACAAAGTCTGAATCAAAGCCATTTGATCAGAATTTACCTCGAAATATTTGAAATCCCAACTCGCCGCCCAATTCGATCTCCACAAGTTCAATCATTGCAAGCCACTTGGGGAGAAAGCTTCTACGTTCTCTCGGTTCTAAAAGCGCTCAAGAATCGCCTGTTATGGTGGTCGGAATCGTGAGTTCCAAGTTGGCCAAGAATGGCAGCGCCGCCACCACTTTCCAATGTTGTAGCACTCTTCACTGCTCGACCCAGACGGTGAAACTTCACAGATTTGGAGAGGGGAGTTAGGCGAAGAGAATGGGACAAGCGGTGTGGCCAACAGTGTCCAGCAGAGGAAGAAATCACCCGAGAAAGTCGGCTAGACGATCTGGGGTCGGGACTGAAGAGAGAGAAAAAGTTTCCCATTTTGGAAACTTTGATATTTTCTAATTTTTTTTCCTTGGATTTTCCCTATATATCCCAAAATGGAAACTTTTTCCGATGGCCATAACTTCTTCAAACGAACTCCGATTCACACATTCCATATGTCCACAAACTCGTATCGAGGCGCTCTATAATTTCGGTGAAGAAAATTTTCACATAATCCACAAGTATAAAAATTCAACCCTTGAATCGAAGTTTTCCAAGCGAATAATTGTTCGAACTAATTTCCGCTCCACTATCGAACCACGAAATCGCACTAACGAATACTTTATTGATTCTCAGAAACAATTTAGAATTAATAACAAATTTCCAGAGTATTACATATTATAACAACTGTGGTGTCACTCTTA
Organism: Rosa persica; assembly: GCA_025331145.1. Taxonomy (NCBI): domain Eukaryota; kingdom Viridiplantae; phylum Streptophyta; class Magnoliopsida; order Rosales; family Rosaceae; genus Rosa; species Rosa persica. The sequence continues at coordinate 14,881,246 of WFKR01000004.1, forward strand.
GCAAACATAAGGTTACCCTTCACCTTCTCAACTTGCAGACCAATACTACAGACTGCTATATTCAATAGTCAGAGAAAAAAGACAAGGCTCAGCTGCTAATTTGCGAGGTTAGCCAAAGTGTTGGACGACAAGGGTAAAGCCCAACAAGAGTTAGGCATTCGATGACCAATAGCTATTTTTCTCTTTCTTGTAGAATTTCAATTCATGATCCACTAGTTGGTCTGAGATCATCTGCTTAATCTATATATAGACTTGTACGTTCATCGCACCGTTGGACTGATCAATTAAATTCAGGCATGACTAGCTAGATTGTTTATGGCCTCAGTCACCTACAGGTTGACCGCTTTTGTTAAGTTACAGATACTTTTCCAATGAAATGATTTGCATATTTCATATCTAGAAAATTAAACAATTTGAGATCCCTAAAGATGATCTTAGGCCCCTTATTACACCCATGCTTCTAAAGAAACAACTTAAGCAGCAATTTAATCAATGAAAAATACTTCACTTGTATATATATCATCTATATAATTGAGCACGTAATTAATTTTTATAAAAAGTTGGAAAAAAGTTGGAATTAACTTCAAAAGAAGTTATATGATTTTATTTTTCTACAGTACATCACTGTATCGATATATCAAGTAGACTAATTCAATTTAGTCGGTCGACCTGACTCCATATGCATTGGTATACTAATTTCCTTTATTATTACACACTCTAGCTAGCAGCCTCACATCATGGACAATACAGAACATATTAGTTGTCCTTTTATTTATGTTGCAAGAAAGCTATCCAAGGATACAGTAGTACACTTCTGTTTATTTATATTATACATCGGATCGCTTAAGAAGATCTTTGTTGCAGCATCTTACTGCCAATGTACCTGACAATTTAAGTACGAGAATAATGTCAGTTGGTTATATATATTGCAAACAAGCCCGGAATTAAACCAGATAGTTATAGATAATTTCTTGTATTATCTTTATATAAAGCAGACATACATGCCCAACATCATAAGCGTGGCCTGAGGATTTGTCCCTGGTGTGAAATTGATTGTGGATGCATCAACAACACGCAAAGCCTCGATTCCCATGACCCGCAAGCTACTATCGACCACCTTTCTGACGAGGCATCCGCCGTGGAAATGCCAAATTGTTGATACTGTATCACGACAAAATTCTCCGAAAGATGAATCATCTGTCTGGTTCACAGGTAAAGTTGGGCCATAAAAATTGTAAGCTTTTGTGCTCGACGAAGCTTGAACCTTAAATGCTTTCAGTGACTTGGTATTTAATAACTCCCCAATCTTCTTCATGCCAGAAACACAACGAGCAAGGTCCAAGGGATGTGCATAGTAGTTGAAGCGGACAGTTGGACCAACTCTCACATCAGATAATGATTGAAGCTTCAAGGTACCATAAGACAAACGTCCTTCCAATTTGATGGCAATGAGTCCTAAACTTGAGTTTATCTTTATAAGGTCAGCCGGATATGGAAAAACACTGTAGGGTTTTGTAGAAATGGGCATGCTAGAGAGGGCCTCTACGTAGAAATGGTCGGTAATGCCGACAATCTTTACAGTTGAGGGCTATAGTGGAAATGGGGACAAAATGTTAATGAAATTACGAGGATTGTTATACATAAAGTTTCCGGTGTGAGGTTGGGGGTGAACAACTGGGATTTTCAAAGATGATAGCTAGGACTGAGGGCCTACACCGCTAAGAAGTAGAAGCTGACTCCCAATTGCCCCTGCACTCAGAATAACCTCTCCCTTACCACGTACAAATGCCCGATGAGACCTCCCATTGGAATCAATATATACCACCCCTCGAGCCGAAACACCTACATGAGAAAATAAAATAGAATTTTTAACAAAAAAACAATGTTGGCATCCACTCAGTATAATCCTACACGCTAAACCGTAGTTTACGAACTTTGAACCGTTGACCCTAAACTATTAAACTACTTGCAAGTCATATACAATACACATGAAATTTTGTAAATGTACTTGATAAATTAATGCAACATATACCTGATCCTTTGGAAGAGAAGATGATCTTCTCGACTGTGGCATGAATTCCCACTCGCAAGTTCTTTAGGTTTCCTCTGTTAAGCAATTCAACAGCTCCGTGTCTCCTTCCATGTTTATCAAAAGTAGAACCACCAACTTTAGTTCCCTTAACGTGATCCAAACTGAATCCATTGTTTGAACCAACACTAGCCTCCAACAATTAATGCTTCTTTCACAACAAATTGCCAATTTGTACGTGACAGATTTGGGCAAGAGACGACAGTGTTTTCAACCCAGTGATATGCCTTATCAACCAAATTCATGTCCCATTTAATTTTAGATTTAACCAAGAATTTGCTGTCAGCTTTGGAGTAGAAACCAGCATTGATCATGCTTGAGCCACCGAGAACCCTTCCTCTGACAATAGCAACACTATCTTCTGACTTAAACTTTTGAGCTGGTGTGGTCTTACGATCATCTTCTTGCATGAGATTACTCAGAAACCCTTCTTCTCGCAAGACACTTGGATGTGCAGTAGGAGCACTGCCCTTTTCAAGAACAAGCACCGAGTAGTTTGCTGATAATGTTGCTGCTAATGGACACCCTGCTGTTCCTCCCCCAACTACAATGTAGTCATATTTATCTTCCAACGATAGATCAGTGGTATCCTTCACAATTTTCATGTAGCTCAAATCTGTAAAATATAAATTAAGAAATCGAACATCTTATAGCCAATTAACTTATTTATTTGAAATCGTATTAGTCCAAGAACCAGTACGTGGTTCTTTTAACATACAAAAGCTATTATTAAGATGAAGTAATTTACCATGATCAGATGCAGATGCATAGGCGAATGAATGAACAACTGATTGAGCATGATAGCCAAGTACAAAAAAGTTGAAGAGCAGTAGTCTACCAGCTATTGTCGATTTCTCCATGTAGTTTTTACCTGAAAAATTAAAAAACACGGTCATGTTTACATGCATAGAGGATTTTGTTCCCTACCTGTTGTATAGTGCACATACTATGGAGCAAAATAATGCCATGTATGATACATCTACGCTAGTATATATTGGGAAGCAACAAACTAAACTACATATACTGTTGTCCAAAAAAATTAGAACTTCATATATACATGCATGAGATCAAGAAAATTGAAACCTCATAGGTACTCTTAGGAGATATGGACTCCATGAACAATTAATATGAGCAAAATTAGGTCATAAATGAACGCATATGTAGGAGTTAGGGTTTACCTTTGAACAATATGTATATACTTTTTGTATTCTTCAATGTCCGACCTTAAAATTCACTAAACAGTATGCGAGCAATAGGCTTCGATTAGTCTTCCATTCGAGACCAAGAATAGGACTAGCCTACAAATTTTCTGCAAAATTGATGATTATTAAGGTATCTAACTCACTTAAACCAATTGATAAACTGAATCTGTCCGGCCTGAACCGTACTAGCTTTAAGGTAGTTATCAATGCCTTAACAATCATCAATTTGGCTGAAAATTTATAGAGATGATCTATATATTAGTACCTAAAACTTGGACGGTCGAGATGTGGATATGCGACCGAAAAATGACCCAAAACTCAAACTTCACACTTTAATTTCAAAGCGGAGCTCCGCTCCAGATAAGATATATATATATATATATATATATATATATATATATATATATATATAGACACCCACATCACGATATTTTTCTTATTTTAAAGAGCTGATGCTACCCATCTTTGTCAAGTGGTGGTTGCCCTTCTTCTGACTCGAAGGGCTTATCCAATGTTTTTGTGATTCTACCCACCTTTATCAAATAGGGGTGCCCTTCTAACCCGAAGAGCTTATGGGCATCTTCACTGAAGTGAAGAAGCCAAGTCAACCACCGCATCATTCACACACCAATCACATGTATGCCATGCATGCTTGGGCATATATAGACGATCCCACATATATACACACAGAATAGCAAACAACAGCTTGTAAGAAACAGATTAGCATCAATCTACAAATAAATATATAGATATATATGCATCACATCTAAGAAGATGGAAAGGAAGTCAAAATTTCATCGACAGAAGCGTGTGATTCCTATCTATTTGTTTAATATGTCTAGAAGATGAGATGAATATGTCTGGGTCGATTCAAACAGAGGACAGGTGCATATCAAAGCAGTTGATTCATTACGCATATATATCTTATCCATGCAATTCATGAATTTCTAAAACAAGGCAACAAGCAGGGACTGTTATATTTAAAGCTTTATAAGTTCCAATATTTGCTCTCTATCTCCCTTCTCTCAAAGCATACCCAACAGAGTTTGACATCAATCACCTAAGCTCACCTTCAGATTCACCGCTTAACTGAAGTCGTCGTCTTCGTCTACCACAACAACTCCGAGTATTTTTCTGAACACACCGGCCACTTGGTTTAAGATACCCTATTTGAGCAACAAACAACAAAAGCAACAACAACTCAAGAAGCAAATTTTGTAGCAACAACGGAAGACGGCAACGCCGGGTCTATCCTTTAGCTCTGCACTGGCGACGACGGGCACTGCATACGACAGTGGCGACGGGCGCCAGATAACGTAGCATCGACGTCTTTTTGGGTGACTATCCCTTCCGCTCTCACTTTGCTCTGTGTTTCTTAAGCCTCCATAAGTAACTTATAGTTGGAGGATTGAAGAGGGTAGCTGGGCTATTTTAATTTCATCCCAAAAAAGCCAGGCAGCATTTGATTTTCATCTGCTAGATTTCACCTTCTATATTTAGACATCACCCTCTGATCGTTGGAATTTCACATCTCATCAGCTCTCAACTCGACCAGTCGCTTGCAGTAGTGACGCACTCCAAGACCGGCATTGGGTTCAAAGTTCTACAGTCCCGCCAACGGCAACGTATTCGTTCCCGTTGCTACATGCTTTCTTAAAAAATAAAAAATAAAATAAAATAAAATAAAAAGGAAAAGAAAAGAACAACAACATATATATGTACATTGAGAGTGGAGATATAAGGCACCACTCTTCATCATTGGAGCACAGCTCCATTCCTCTTCCTTTCGAGCATAGCTCCACTAGGAGCACTTCTCCAGTCCTACAACAGTTTACTCGGGAGACTTAGAGCAAACGCATGAACTAAAGACAATTGCTAGTTTGCCTACCAAATTGGACAACCAATCAACTATTCATCCAAAATTGGAAAATGCTTATAGCATACACAATCCACCAATGAAAAGCAATTTGCCTGCAAATCTATTATTCACCTTCAAATTTAAATAATTCATTATTTCAAAATAGTGTTAAACTTATAATTTAATTAATTAAATAATTAATATTGAGATTAATCATACAATATTAATCTAAAAAAATAATGAATAAATTTAAAGAAATGAGAATGAATTGATGGAGAGGTAAAATTTTTAGAAATTTTGTTATGAAGAATTAAGGTGAGAGAATTGATATTTAAAGAATTTTTAAAATAAATTTAAGATTTTTATTTTACCCTCAGATTTATCTTTAAAGTAAAAGTTTTCATTTAATTGTAACTGTTGGATCATTCGATCTAACTTTAATATTAAATGATCATTATCAAATAATATCAGTCTCAAAAAACAAAAAAATAAGACATTGCTAGCATGCCCATGTGGCAATTATTAGTCGCGCAAACAGATAGGAAATTATCAGTCTTCAAATTGCCTAGGAATGTGGTCCCTTCAAATTGCTTGGGTAGAAATTTGACGCTGCATCGTCTAAAAACTGATTTTCTCCGATTGGTCCTCCAATTACTCCTCTGTTGCATGTGCTCTGAGGGGAACTCATTGATGGTACCCACTTGATGTCTTGATCTACGTTGACCTTGGCAAGTAAGGTAGGCTTCCACCAAACCCAACTTAACTCAAAGACAAGCCCACAAATAATTCTCTACCGAAATTTAGTCAACAAAATCTGCTAGTTTTTCACTTCCGAGCCAAGCCACAAACTTTTACCGGGGTTTACAAGTTTTAAGCCTACATGCTATATAGTGTTTATACACTTTGCTAAAGAGTATCCCCTAGCACTACAATTGATACATTGGTGAAGAGATAATCGCTCAATTATATTTTTATGTCTGAAGACTTTAATTGTTCTTGTAAGTTTCTTGAGTAAATGAGTTTCATTGTACTAGTGAGTTGAATTGATTTCTCCTCAACTATTTGATCACTGATTAATTTAGAGTGTAAATACATGGAAACTATTGCATGTATTGCGTTGACTTTAGTATTAATGATATCTCGTCCTTCTTAGCAAAATAAATAAATATCATATCAATATATATAGTTCACTAGACAAATATAAAATGTGTATTAAGTAGTGATATATTAAGTTCGTGAGTACACTTGTTATGAACATTGCATGACTTATTTAATCTTCTGATCATACAATTACATACATTCGAGATGTTTAATCATAAAGTTAAACCCTCAATGAACTTCTCTTTCTTGCTGCATCTTAAGGCCAACATACCTGTCCAAGCACATAAAATGTTAGTGTAAAATACCAAAATTTTATAAATATTCCTTTTAAACTAGGTAGTAGGAAACCCTAATTAATAATTGTCAAGAGTATATATCTTGTGGCCGTAGTTAATCAAAAAAATCAGAAGAACATAACATACCTGCCTAACATCATAATGGTGGCCTGGGGATTGGTCCCTGGTGAGAAATTGAATGTGGAACCATCAACAACACGTAATGAATTGATCCTAATGACTCGCAAACTGCTATCGACCACCTTTCCCACAAGGCATCAGCCATGGTAATGCCAAAATGTGGCAACTGTAGTTCGACAGAAGGTTTCAAACGGAGCATCATATGTTTGGTTCGTAGGTAGAGATGGTCCATAAAAGTTAAAACCTTCCGTACCCGAAGAATTTTGAGACCTAAATGGTTTCAACGAGTTTGTCTTTAATAAGTCTGCAATCTTTCTCAGTCCCTTAACGCAGCGACCAAGGTCGGCCGGATGTGCAAAGTAGTTGAAGCTGACATTCGGCCCGACTCTCACGTCAGAAGATGATTGCAGCCGGAGAGAACCATATGATAAGGGTCCAGGTACTTTGGAAGCAATATTTGCCAAGGTCATATTGCTGGAATTAGTTGGCACGATATAAGAGAGAGCCTCTATGTAGAAATCAGTTGTAATTCGAGCCATTTGTAGGATTGAAGGCTCAAGAAGAAATGGGGGCAAAATGTTAATGAAATTACGAGGATTGTCGAACATAAACTGTCCAACGTGGGGTTGAGGGTAGATGACCGGGATTTTACGAGACGAAAGGTAGGATTGAGAACCAACACCACTGAGTAGCAGAGGTTGAGGGCTTCCAATTGTTCCAGCTAGGGGTCGTCAACGGGCCGAGCCGGACCGGACCTTGCTAAATTTTTTAATAATGACGGGCCGGGCCGGGCCGGGCTTTATTAAAAATCGAAGGATCCAAGCCTGTTCATATAAAGCGGGCTTTTTCGGGCCGAGCCTTGAGGGCTTTATTTATAAATAAATATTTAAAGACACAAATATTTTTTTTTTTAATCAAGCTTTGGAAATTCATTGGATAATGATCAAATACAACCAAAGATAATAGATCTATATTGTACAAAAAAAAATCTATATTTATATATAGATACTAATTTATTGATAATTAAATTTTTAAAGGCACTAATTTTTTATAAATTTATATTTATACATCATACACTCCAAAGAGCAACATATAACAATTCAAAGAAAATGAGAAAACCGACCGTTGGATGTGATTATTACAATAAATTATACTTGTGGTTAAAAATTTAGTCAATTTCACCGTAGTTTCGAACTCAATCGGATTAGTCAACCGTAGTCACTTGCATGTTTTCTTGGTTGACTAATGAAGTGATAACCGCAAAAATTGCTTATTTTTTTACATCACGTTTGTAAATATTTCATCGATGGATGTGAGTGGACAGAAGATAAAAATTTCAATTTTAATTACAAATACATTGACTAATACCAATTTACCTTTTAAAGTTGTATGACTTGTACATTGCATTTAAATTGTTAAGGTTCATTCTAAAGCAAACATGCAGTGGAAAATGAATTTGAAAAAACCAACCGTTTGATGGAGAGACTGTAATATTTTATGGTGGTTGTAAAAAATCCAGCTAATTTGGTTTTCGTTTCGAATTCGATCAACTAGGTCAAACCTAGTTACTCTTATAAACCTATATTTATATATCGCACACTCCAAAGATAAACATCTATCAATTCAAAGAAAATGGGAAAACCGACCGTTGGATTTGATTATTACAATAAATTATGAGTGTGGTTAAAAATTTAGTCAATTTCACCATAGTTTCAAACCCAATCGGATTGGTCAACCGTAGTCGCTTGTATGCTTTCTTGATTGACCGATGGCGTGATGACCGCAAAACTTGCTTTTTTTTTTACATCACGTTTGTAAATATTTCATTGATAGATGTGCATGGACATAAGATAAAAATTTCAATTTTAATTACAAATACATTGACCTATACCAATTTGCCTCTTAAAGTTGTATGACTTATACATTACATTTAAATTGTTGAGGTTCATTCTAAAACAACCATGAAGTGGAAAATGAATTTGGAAAAACCAACCGTTTGATAGAGAGATTGTAATATTTTATGATGGTTGTAAAAAATAAAGCTAATTTGGTTCTCGTTTCGAATTCGATCAACTAGGTCAAACCTAGTTACTCTTATAAACCTATATTTATATATCACACACTCCAAAGAGCAACCTCTATAAATTCAAAGAAAATGGGAAAACCGACCGTTGGATGTGATTATTACAATAAATTATGAGTGTGGTTAAAAATTTAGTCAATTTCACCATAGTTTCAAACCCGATCGGATTGGTCAACCGTAGTCGCTTGTATGTTTTCTTGATTAACCGATGGCTTGATAACCGCAAAACATGCTTATTTTTTCACATCATATATGTAAATATCCTATCGATGGATGTACGTGTACATATGATAAAAATTTCAATTTTATTACAAAGACGTTGGCCTATATCAATTTGTCACCTAAAGTTATATGACTTGTACATTGCATTTAAAATTATTGATGTCCATTCTAAAACAACCATGAAGTGGAAGATGAATTTGGAGAAACCAACCGTTCGATGGAGAGATTGTAATGTTTTATAGTGGCTGTAAAAAATCCAGCCAATTTAGTTCTCGTTTCGAATTCGATCAACTAGGTCAAACTTAGTTACTATTATAAACCTATATTTATATATCATACACTCCAAAGAGCAACCTCTATAAATTCAAATAAAATGAAAAAACCGACCGTTGGATGTGATTATTACAACAAATTATGAGTGTGGTAAAAAAATTAGTTAATTTCATCATATTTTCAAATCCGATCTAATTGATCAACCGTTGTCACTTGTTTTTTAGAATATATATGCACATATTTTCTATAAAAATATGAGAATTTCCACACACACACATACACACATCTATATCTATATATATATATATATATATATATATAAACACACACAGTGCACACACATATCTATCTCTCTCTCTCTCTCTATATATATATATATAAGCACACACACATATCTATTATATATATATATATATATATGTGTGTATATATATATATATATATAAACATACACACATACACATATATATTAATATATATATATATATATATTCACAAACACACACAAATATATATAATATATAAAAAATAGTTTACGGGCTTTTACTGGCCGGGCCTAGGCGGGCTTTTTAGCGGGCCGGGTCGGGTTTTTCCGGGTTTTTTAGCGGGCCTCCATCGGCCCACCGAGGCGGGCTTTTGCGGGTTTTTTGACGGACCTGGCCGGGCTTTTGGCCCTCATGGCCGGCGGGCCTCCATCGGCCCACTTGATCCGCGGGCTTTTTGATGAGGCCTAGTTCCAGCACTCAATATAACCTCTCCTTTACCACGTACAAATGCCCGATGTGACCTCCCGTCAGAATCAATGTATATAATTCATGTGGCAGAGCAACCTGTACCACGGCACATCTTAGATTTCATTAATTTCTGAAGCTATTGAAATTTAAAAATAAATAAATATAAAAAAGGTAACTATATAAGTAATGGGAACTATACTACATATAGAAAACTGACAAAATAATCAAGCTTTCCCATTTATAACTGAGGTTTTTTTAGGAAAAGCTTCACATTCGCACTTGTATAGGTGTCTGTCGTTTGTGCTCTTAGGGCATGACATTTTTTATTTTTATTTTGGCAAAGGGGACTCTTAGGGCATAACATTGGTGTTGGGTTAAGTGGTATGTCGTTTTACATGACATATATCCATCACATGCATGGACCACCAATTAATTTACTTGGTTTCAATTACTCGGAACTGCTCCAAATTAGTACCGTCTGGTATATTGTTTGACCCTAATTGCAATTTTCTACGTATGAAATATTCCACTTAATTTGAAAATTGCAAAGGTTATGATTTACGTCTTACTTGACACATTGGAAGAAAAGATGACCCTCTTGATGAGCAGTCCCTCCTTAATGGAGGAGGAAATCCATGAGGTGATTTACCACATGAGGAAAGCGTGAGTTGGAAAATTCAAAGAAGGTAGATAGCAAGCGTCTTGGAAGGTAGGTAGCAATCCATCTTTGAAGTTAGGCATGTCAAACTTGGAAGAAGACTTGACTTTGCTTCCAATTGCATGTCATATCCATGAACCCAATTACCTATAAATAGGCATGAAATGTTATAGGAAAAACAACCAAGGCAAGAGTCATTCCAAACTAATAGAGTTTGAGATAGTAGTGAGATCCTCACTTGAAAGATTAGTGAGAAGAAAATTCATCTTGAGAGATAGAGTGTGTGTTACCACTTTGGTAAAGTTTAGTCACCAAAGTGAGATTGCCTTATAATCTCATTATTTATATAGTGGAAGAGAGTATTACTACTGCTCCGAGGACGTAGGCACAGTTGCCGAACCTCGTTAAATATTGTGTCTTCTTTTCTTCATTTGTTGTTATTCCGCAAATCACACGAGAGGTGGGAAAAGTTAGATCCTAGGATAACCAATTATCCATTGGCATTTTATTAAGGCAGCCATTCTTTCCCAACACCTCTCCACTGTGGCATGAACTGCAACTTGCAAGTTATTTAGCTCTGCTCTATTAAGTAGTTCAACAGCTCCATGCCTCGTTCCATTACTGTCAAAAATCGAACCCCCAACTTTAGCTCCTGGAAGGTGTTCCAAATTAAATTTATTGTCTGGAGTAACACCAGCCTCCAATAAGGCTTCTTTCACAACATATTGCCAAGTTTCCACATTAATCGCGCGGAATACGGTGGTGTTTTCGACCCAAGTATATGCCTTATAAACCATATCCATATCCCATTCACTTCCCGATGTGAGATAGAACTCCTATTCGGCTCTGGAGTAAAAACCAGCATTGATCATACTCGACTCACCCAAGATCCTGCCTCTTGCATTACGAACACCTTCTTCTGAGGTGAACCTTTGAGCTGGGATCTTACCATCATCTTCCTGCACGAGATTACTCATAAACTTTTCTTCACGCAAGACACTTGGATCATGCACTAGGAACAAGTCCATGTGATTTTAAAAACAAATATTTAATCCACAAATATTTTTCACACAATTACAAAATAAATAATTTAAAGTACTCGGTTCGTAATATGAACCACGTGAGTTTTACTCACCTCGAAATTCCCGCTGCGTCTTCAAATAAAATATAACTCACAATAATCCAAATGCTCGTCAACTCAAGCCGTCAAGTACCTAGTCAAGTTAGTCTTTACTTAGCAACGAAGCACGAAATAAACTTAAATGATGATCCAACGGTCGGATTTTAAAATCATTGTTAAAGAATATAAATGCTCTAATGAGATGTTCATCGTTCTCCACTTTTACAATTGAATTGTGACTGATGCAAACTCTCCATAACCCAGAAATCCATTCCCATCAACATCAGCCTGTGCAAAACGAAGAAGAGAAGGCATTATTTTAGTTTTAAATAGATATATTAAAGATATGTAAACTCTCCATAACCCAGAAATCCATTCCCATCAACATCAGCCTGTGCAAAACGAAGAAGAGAAGGCATTATTTTAGTTTTAAATAGATATAGTAAAGATATGTAAGCCGCACAATCTCAGGGGCACTTTTCATACTGATTTGGACCTGAGGTTTAACCACACCAAATTAGCTGGAAAAACAAAAGTTCACTAAGCAATGAAGGAAACGTAGAAACTATGTGATTGCATTTTTTGTTTTCGAACTAAAACATGTAAGTCAGTCTTTTCCATTGAACACATACAGAATCAAAACAAAGGAGTTGATTTTGAATGTAATCCACAATACCAGATAGGAAATATACAACTTGTATGTAAAAGCTGTAAGTATAGAAAGCTACCTCTTTGGATTTTTGTTAGGAGTTAGATTAGAACAGCTGCTTGCTTACGGAGTCAATTCTATAAATCAAACTTTGACACCAAACTTCTTTTCATCCAAACTGATAAAAATGATTTTGAAAATTTTGTAACCAAAAAGAAAAAAAAAAAAGTCATGGACTCGTTATTTTCCATTCAAACATGCTTGAGGACTATTATTGATGTAAAATTACGATATGGAAGAAGAAGATCAAACCTTTTCTGACAAACATTAAACAATTGCACAAACAAAATGTAGATACATATTTAAATGAAACCAAGATTTCTTCCTATTTTGTACATAACTCCTCGCTGCAGCGAGTGAACCATCTTTTCCAAGCTGCACCATTCTATCAGCCTGACGTCGAACCTCTTTTGCCTTGGCAACAGCGGTTTCAATGCACTCGTGCTTCACCAACTGCGACATCATCGTCCTCAGCATAGATATGCAATGAGCTGCGGTTCGGTTCAGCTTCCTTAACTTCGTCATTCTCTGATATACACAACCACACAAACTGTGGGAGTCAAGCTTCAAAATAATTCAAGCGAAGGTGACCTATATTATTCGCATATTAGCCTGCTGTAATCACTGTTCTCAAAAACATCAAAGCAAATAAATTAAGACCAACAGAAAAATAATCTTGCTAAACACATAATACATGTGCTCCCAATTCAAAAGTGCTATCAAAATGGCAGCAATCTAAATAAAGTATATTGCTAAAGATGTTGCTAAAGATCTTGCAGTACTCGGGATCCTTTGTATATCAATTAAGGTATGTTCATTTCATGATAAGCTGTATTTTCCTCTGATATGCAGAATCACGCAACACATTTGTTCCCACTATGCCTGCATTAACCAGATGCACTATGGAATCAAAGTTCCAACACTTGGTAAAAACAAAGAAAATCGCCAACTTCTGAGAAGAGGAACTCTCAGGTTGCAGGTGTCAATGGGGATAATTCTGTTGGAATACGACAGTTGCTTTGTCGCATAAACTCATTGCAAGGAATCCGGAGTGAGTGAGAAGTTTTGGAAAAACAAATTTGGGACAGACTTCTTGAATGGATTGGGGAAGAAGTTTGAGCTCTCTCCTGCAGCTTGTGTGGAGGTAATCACACAACATTAGGAGGTAGTAGCTTATAAAATGGTCTTCCACTACCTCAGTCACGTTCTCTGGGATGGTTTGTTTGTTGCCTTCACTCTTATATACGTAGAATAGCAAGCTGATCATGATTTCATGGTAAAAATAATTTGTGATATTGCCATGAACATACTCTCAGTAGACTTGATTATAATTCATGATAGAAAATTGTCAACAATAAAAAATTTTGTTGGGCTGACATCTCTTCACTTAATTGTTAATCAAATTAAGGTTAGTGTTTACTTTTTACTTCCCTCTCTGTATTGTTTTTGCCATTTATGTCATTCTACGTTGTCCTCTATAGATTCTAATCTTACTATTACTATTTCTTGCAGTCTCTCAATACATGGTTATTGGTTTTTAAAAAATCAATAGGAAAGACAAATCACCGAAACAAAAGTTCACTCAGCTATGAAGGGAAATTAGCTGGAAAAACAAAAGTTCACTAAGCAATGAAGGGAAATGTACATAGAAACTATGTCATTGCATTTTTTGTTTTCGAACTAAAACATGTAAATCAGTCTTTTTCATTGACACACATACAGAATCAAAACAAAAGAGTTGATTTTGAATGTAATCCACAATACCAGATGGGAAATATCCAACTTGTATGTAAAAGCTGTAAGTATAGAAAGTTACCTCTTTCGATTTTTGTTAGGGGTTGATTAGAACAGCTGCTTGCTTACGGAGTCAATTCTATAAATCAAACTTTGACATCAAACTTCTTTTCATCCAAACTGATCAAATGATTCTGAAAATCTTGTAACCAAAAAGAAAAAAAAGTCATGGACTCATTATTTTCCATTCAAACATGCTTGAGGAATATCTTTAATGTAAAATTATGATATGGAAGAAGGAGATCAAACCTTTTATGACAAACATTAAACAATATTACAAACAAAAATGCAGATACATATTTAAATGAAACCAAGATTTTCTTCCTATTTTCTACATAACTCCTTGTTGCAGCGAGTGAACCATTTTTTCCAAGCTGCACCATTCTATCAGCCTGATGTCGAACCTCAGCTCCCCTTATTTGTGTGTGTGCACCAACTATCCGATTTTGATGTAAACGTCGGTATATATTGACTGAGCTCCGAGTAATGAGCATGATATAAGTCCTATTTGTGAGTGTGCATACACCGACTATATTGATTGTCTAATACCGTCTTTGAATACAAATTTGCTTCTCAGTCTTTACCATCAGATATAAATTACCAAGATGCACAGCAGATCTGCCTCTAATAATTTCTCTCCCATTAGCTTAACTTCATATTAATAATAATGACATCAACAGTTCATTACCTCAAGATGTGCAGCAGTCTTTCAATCTATAACAACATAATCATCTCCAATCCATGATAGAATGCTCTCACCCTGGCTGAAAGAATAAACCCATTCCCATTATTCTAGTCCCCTACATTTACACATAAGAATTTGTTAGAAAGAAATCAGCAAACATCGACATTTCGTACAACAATGTGGAAGCATTCAAAAACTGCATAACAAAATCAATCTAAACATACTTTTGTACCTTTCTAGATCTTATGTGCTTCAGAGTTAAGTTGCCGCTCCAAATCTGAAGCTCTTTCATACTTAAGGGATTGGAGGTCTTCCCCTATAAAATGACTGCATAGAAGAACATGGAAAATGTAATTCTATTCATCATAACATTACATTCTGCTGATATTGTTTTGAGAGAATGTAAAAGTGTGATAGATTTTAAAATCAATGAACTGACCAGAAAAGACTCATTTTTAAATTGGATAATCGGTCCGATTTTCATAGAAATATTAATAATAATAACCCTATTGCAGAAAAACAAAGTTTGATATAAGATGAGAGTCCAAAAATGCCTTCAATAATCATAATAATAACCCTACTGCCAAGCTTAGCCTCATGAATCTATACTTCTTCCTCGATTTTCTGTTCTACCATTCTATATAAAGCTCTATCCTTTCCCATTCTTCCCTAAGTTCAATCATTCCGATTTTAATTCGATCCTAAAATCAATTACCCCTCAACACGGATCCTTAGCTGTAGGGTTTTACATATAAAAAGAGACTAAGGCAAGAAAAATCCTCATACGTTATAACAAAAAGTGAATAATATGAGCGTAGTAATACCTGCTTGGAAACATCTAACGAACCTTCTACAGGAAAATAGTCATTTTTCTCTATGGAATCCCAAAATTAATTTCTTAATACATTTCATCAACTATTCATAAAAGTTATGAGGCAGATTATTCTCACAGCATGGCTGTGCAAATTGTCGGTTTCAGGGTTGACGCCGATAACAGAAGTACTGTGAAGATCAACACAGGAAGCAATAAAGTACTGATTTCTCTCAGTAACCAAAACAAAATCAAATGTCTCACCGAAAAGAATTGAAGTAATAATCCAGAATGGTGAGGATAAAAAAAAAAAAAAAACCTTAATGAGAGTGGTTGCTTTCCAGCTGAAAGCAAAGTCTCCGTCTTTGATGTTGCCATAACAACGAAACGAACCCGCGGAGCTGCTGTTGCCTAGAATCCTTAGATGCAGGTACCCAACCGCAATCCTAGCCAGAGAAGAACATGCAAATCATTAAACAAACAATCAGACAATCAACAAACCATAATGAAATCTGATGAGACCGATACTCACCACCATCAAGCACCGCAAGCCCAACCCAAACCAAAAAAAGATTCTCGGTTCTCAACAGTAAAAACAGCGGCTAATCAGAGGAACAAAGCTGATAATGCGGAGGAGAAAGGAAGGCGCAGCAGGGAAGCCGTAATCAGAGTTGTAGACGCTAACGAACTCTCTCTCTCTCTCTCTCTCTCTCACTCTCACTCTCACTCAATACCCTTTGATCTTCTCTGTCCGTCTGTTTCTGTGGAGTAAAGAACGAAAGACACGACAGCACTGCGTGGCGCCAAAGGACCTAGATAGCTGGAAGGGAGTCATTTCTTTAAGAGGAATTACTACTGATGGTCACCGAGTTATGATTTATTCGACACTTAACTCATTATATTTTCAACAATATCATTAACTCACTCAGTTTTACATCCGTCTTTCACTTAACTCACTGTCGTTAATTCTACCGTTAGAAGCTGTTAAAATTAAGGGTATATTTATCAAAACACTTAAAAATCATTTTTAATTTTAAAAAACTACATTTATTCGATTTTTTTCAATTTATAATAAAAAATGATTTTTTTAACTTAAATATAATTTGAAAAAAAATTGTCCTTTTTTTATAAAAAAGTTAGAAATGTAATTTTTTAGTGTTTAGACAAATATACACTTAATTTACATTTATTAGACTTTTTTCAATTTTTTTTAAATTTATGAGATTTCTAATAAAAAATGATTTTTTTTAACTTAAATATAATTTTAAAAAAGATTGTCTTTTAAAAAAAAAATTAGAAATGCTTTTTTTATAGTGTTTGAATCTCAAATTTTTTTCACCAAGGGTCATTAAAAATTTTGTTGAAGGTCAATAAAATTTTAGTAATCCAAAAGCAACAATAATGTGAAAATACTAACAACACCAATTATCAAAGAGTCAAAATCATCTCTAAATTTGGTTTCTTCTAATCTTTTTTCTCAATAAAATTTTTATTAACAGTTTAATCAAGGCTTAAAGGCAGCCACATTATTTATTCAAAAAAAAAATAATTCTTATTAAGCGATTTATTGACCCCTCAATAAATTATTTATTGATGGTCACAAGGCCACCGTGAAGAAGAGGAAGACTACGGTAACAATTCAACCCATGTCATTTTCCTCTTCTGATTCCTCCTCCACCTCCTCACTCTTTAAGAGGACCTCCTCCACTTCCTCCTCCACCATCACAAGCTATCTCTAATGGAACAGTCCTCATCGATTCCTGAGACTCCACCGTAGTAAGAAATCTCCCCCACCCACCGATTCAACTTCAAACAGCTCCCGATTATGTTAACGGTGGACCAAAACGATGACGAATCTGATCATTTTGAGACAGTCGATGGTTGCGATTACTCCTCAGATCTCCCCGATGAGTGCTTGGGATCATTTTCCATTTTCTTGACTCAGGTGACCTCAAGTGGAGCTCGCTTATCTACTAGCGATGTCTCTGAGTCCAAGCTCGTCCGACATGGCACTGCCAACAATCAACCGCTTCAATACGGCCGAGTTCAACTCTGACACATCTGAGCTCAACTCGGCCAACCGCTGCTACCGGAGTATGGAGTGCATGGAGCGTGTGGGCCTTGGATGATTGTAGAGTCTTCGATCGGCATAAACGGCCTGTGTTACATGTCAGGGCTAAGTTGGTTGCACCATCTCGCAACTACCTTCTCATGTTAATATACATCAAAACAATATATGTTGAGCATAGACTTCTAGGCATACTCACATGTTACCTAATGACAGTTGCTGTCAAGCAAATTTGTTGTTGGCCATATATGGCATAAGTTGAAGCTCTATTAGACTGGGAATCAGTGAAAACTTATGAACTATATAGTAGTGTTGTTTATATATAACTATCCAATGCATATAGATATGACTATAAACTGGGTGGAGGACTCATATAAAATAAGACTTTATATGAACTTGTCCCTAGAAAAATATATTTTTTTGTTTTGAACCACTTCATTTTTTTGTTTTATATGAAAAGACTATTACAAAATTTGAAACAAAGCCTTTTGGGCATCCAAAACCAAGCAGATCGAAATTAAACGTTGGTAGGGCCGTTAATGGTGATCCATTATCCCAAAATCGACCTGCTTGCAATGAGTCAATGAGTGACCGACACCCGCAATCACATCTGCAGTGAAATTCGCTTCTTTCTAGATATGGTTGAAGGAGATATCTGAGAAGCTATTCTTTGTACTGATGATGTTTTTATGACATGTTTTCTACGCCAAGGAATATTACACTTCCCAGTAATGCAATCAATGACCAACTTGGAGTCGCCTTTAACTTTGATAAAATTGATATCTTTTCTCAATAGCTTTGAGAAGGCTACCCTATAGAGCATTAGCTTTAGCAAGCGGCACACTAACTAGACTTAATAGCAACACATACTGCAATTTCAGTGAAGTGATTTAGTTGTGATGCTTTTCCATTATAATGTTATTATTGATTAGTGGGGAAAATTTCAATGACTGATCTTATTGTTTATGTATCTACAATCGTCCAAACTAAATGGTACACACTTGTTCTTCCATGCTTACATCCTTTGATTTCTATGGAAGTTGTAGTACTCAGCTGGTTCTTTGTCACACTTTTTCCTCGACTACTTGTTCGAGGTAATATAGACATGCCGATAAGCTAATGTTGCCTACTTCTATAAATGTTCATATATTTGGTATTGTTATGTGCTTGCTGGATATCGTATAGAATTAACAAAAGTAAGAAGGATCTGATCGTTTACCTCAAAAAGTTGTCGACAACATGAATAACTTGAGCTTGGCATTAGGGAATAGATGTAGCAAAGGAAAAAAAAAATGTATATCAGGTCTCAGTTTCTTCGTTAATTTCATATCAAATGCGGATGACCTTAACGAGTCTAAAAAGTTTGAAAAGGTTCCACATATAAAGAATAGACTTCATTTGGAGTTTTGGCTGCTAAAATAGTTGAAGTTGGCAGACAGTTGACAGAGGTAGTGGTTTTCATATATGACTGATCCTCGAGTTCAAGGAATAGCTAAGACACTTTATATTTTTGTTAAAATTCCATATTATTCTTTCCAAAGTTATGCATTTCTAAAATCAGTTCCTAAACCTCAAACTTTAACTTATGTTGTTTATGACCGTTAAAAATGCATTACTAGACGCTTTTAACCGTTTAGGATTTATATACCATTTTTTTCTTCTAACCACTAATAGAAAATTGGCTTAGCCACCCCTCTATTAGACACACTATTGTAACAGTATCATTTGATAGAGCAAAAGACATCCTTTGTTATTTTCTGTTTCATTTGTTTAACGGATACACATAACCATGACAAATGAAAGAATAAATTTGGTTTATCAGAATATGTAGACTTATTAGATACTAATATAAGTATATATCTATGAAAATATAAAGTTAAATAAAATAAATGTATATACAACTGATAGATCACAAGCTTATCCGTATGTTTTGTCTACACATTGTTATTATAACTGTAAATTTTAATTTCTCCCACTAAAATCCGTATCAACACTTAAATTTTTATCTAATATTTTTTTTCTGTAAATCGGAACATATTTAATATGCTGCTAAACCCAAAAAATATAACATATTTAATATGCTGCTAAACCCAAAAAATATGTGCCAAAAATATTTAGTAGAGATATTTGTTTTTTATAAATGAAAAAAAAAAGAGAGAAGATGTATAATTGCTTTAGGTTTCTTAGCTTTAGATAAGGATAATGAGTTATTTGGTCTCTCTCCTTTAATTTGCACGAGTTTTCTCTCTACAATTAGACTTCTTCTCTCAAATTCTCAAGAAGCATATCTGTCTTTCTTCAAGTTGAATCGGAAAGCCTAATTTGCTGCAATCTTCTTCATCACTACTTATTAGAACCATTTAAAACCAATCTTTTATCTTTTATCTTGAGATATAGGCAATACTCGTAATTGATCTTGACCGAATTATTTTCTACATATTAGACTAGGTTTTAGCGGCATCATATCGGCATGCATCATCATCCATGGTTGGTTGGCTTCTTTGTGATTATGATTTCCTTCTTCCTTTCTATTTCATACTTTGTGACCTTATGCGTTGGTTGCCTTACTTTTCCTTTCGATCTATTTCTGTAGGCCATGATGATGGGTGGAAAGTTAAGCAAGAAAATGGTTGGAAAAAGAGAAAGAGAGATGCAATGATAAATGTAGAAAGAAAGAATTGCCGAAGAAATAGAGGATTTCGTTGCCGGAATTGGGCCGTTAGATATGGCAAGAATTAAATAAAAAAATTAACTACAAAGAAAAGAAAATATAAATAAAAAATAAATATTTTATAAATGAAAATATATATAATAAAATGAAATATTGTATTTTGATAAATGTACAAATAAAAAAAATTCTGAAAAAAAATGAGGAGTGAGAAAGAGAAATTAACACAAAAATAATAAAATAAAATAAAGGAGATACGTACTGAAGTTCTAAGCATGGCTTTTGGTTAGTGGAACCTGCTATAGAGAATACCATTTTTCATTTTGTGGTTGCACTGTACCTAATGAGTTTTAGATACCCATATTTGTATCATCTGAAGCAAAAGATACATAAAAAATTATGTATTCTATGAGGCTTTTTCTAGTAGTTAACTGAATTTGTTTTAGTTAAATGTTGTCATCAACTTTCTATGGCAAAATCTACCTACAATCACCTCGGAAGTCGTCAATGGCTACTGAAATCTACAAACGAAATCGCGAAAAGAAACGACTACCCTAATTACAACAAGTACCCAAGGATGAAAGAGTGTATGATTGACGAGTCATACATCATACTTTCCAAACTCATCAAAATGGAGAAGGAAAAAAAAAAAAGATCCTGTGCCAGATTAAATGCCGTGAAAAGGCCTACTAACTGTCTAGGTTGAGTGCATTCGAGGTTTTCATATTTTTCCAACTTAATTAAAATTTTGAAATTAATATGTTGTTCATTGTTTCATTTATTATTTAAAGTTTAGCCACATTATTTTTTTCAAAAAAAAAAAATGCAATCACTTCTTTGGAGTTTTCCCATAAATTAATGCAATCTCTAGTGGCATAGGTCTTTTTTTCGTAATTGGGAGGTCGTGAGTTTGACTCATAGAATACTACTTGTTGTAATTATGAGTTGTTGGTGCAATTAAAAAAAATGCAATCACTTGCACAATTATCTGAAAATTTTCCATAGCAAAAGCAAAAGAAGAAGAAGAAGAAAAATTTGGCAAGAACAAATATTTTTACATAATCCATCGTTAAATCTCTTGATCTAAAAAATTACTCAAATAAATCATTTATAAGTCTCATCACCTAAGTCTCATCCCTTAAAATTCATCACCTTGAAATTCCTTGGAACCTTCATATTTCTTACCAAACACTCCCTTATTAGTGTCATTAAAGTTGGGACCTTTCTAAGCTATGGCTCTATTAACACAAGAATGGGAGCAACTGTCTAACTTGATAATAGAAGTTGTTCACAGATTGGTTAAACTGATATGAGATTACTTTTGAAGATGATTTTTGTGTCACGCCCCGAATTTTGAATAACAAATTCAAATCCGAAACATGAACACTAACAATTACAAATAATGTTCTAAATGTTTTTTTTTCCTCAGAAACAACCATGCCTCACACCACTTAATAATACACAACCACAATCTCAAATTTCTTATTACAACACTTACTCACCAAATCAAATTGTAAAGCTCAATGAGCATAACACACCTCACAATATAAATGCGGAAACTCAAAAACTATTACTCTAAGCAGCCTGATCACCGCTCTGGTTCTCCTGACATGTAGGATTATCCGCTACACCGTTCAATAGTGTACCGGGATTGCAACAATACAAAACCCGATAAGCTTATGAAAGCTCGTATGAGTAAATTTAGGAATTGCACAATTTAAGTAACTATAACAACTCAAGCATTCTTAGCACAATTCAATACATTCAACATACCACAATTGCATACATTGGCAAAAGGAAGTTCAAGTCACAATTATTTTGTGTAAGCTTAGTTAAATTTAGTTTCTTGCAAGCTCTTCGAATAATGAGCATTATTATGTAACAATGAATGATATTGGTTGTTTTATTCGGACCATTTGTATGTACGGTTTTGGCCTTTCATCAATGGAAATCTTTGAACTAAAAAAAAAGAAAAAGGATAACTTGTTGAATTAATTTAAAGAAAGAAACTGTTAAATAATATATATTGGTCAAATTCATTTGTCATTTAAAGTTTTTCAAAAAATTATCATTTAAGTGAACACTTTTACATCGCTTGAATAGGGTTAACGGTTTTAGGCATTTAGCCAAAATTGCTCTTTCTAAATATGATTTACACACAAAAAAAAAAAAAAAAAAAAAAAAAGAAAAAAGAAAAAGAGGTATGTCCTTAAATGCCCTCGTGACTTGTGATTTTGATTCCTCTAATAAGATTGGTTTGTGTATAAAAAGATTAGGGTTCTCTGTAGTTTAAAAAAGGTAGGAATTGTCTCCATTATTGGTGACCAGTGACCTTCTGACCTTCACGCATGGAAGAAAGGATCCATCAAGAAACGACGTCATCCAAAAAATTGAAAGCCTTGCTATTACGAAAATACCCCCAAGACTAACGACGAAGCAAATTAAAAACGCAATCAAAAATGGTTATCAACCCAGCTGGCACGCTGAAACCGACTCACTGAACTCTCAGCCACAAACTTTGATTGGAGATGCTATCTAGTGATATTTCTGTCAAAACACCTACCCACCCCCTGACGTAAGACGTCGACCAAACTTACCTGAATTGTAGTTCCCTACCACCCCAAAATTGGTGTTCTTCGGTAGGCTTTTGTACTGGGATCTTGCCTCCGGTTCCTTCCGAATTGGAAACAATCTCATCGAAAGCTGCAAACTTCTGGAGCTTTCTAGACAACCTACCCAGAAGAGAAGAGGAATCTTTCTTTAATTTTGATACCAAGTGAGGCCGTGCGGATTGATAATCCACATCAGAATAATTTGTTTCTTTGTTTCGTTTGTTCCTTTTTTTTATTATTAATTTTTTTTTGAATTTAAGTTTTTTGTTAGTTTCCTTTTTCTTCTATTTCTATTAATTTTTTTTTTCAAAGCCCATCCTGCTTAACTATTAAGCTCTTAAGTAAATAAGAAATTTAAATTATGCTCCTCTCGTGTGCCATATCTTGCTCCTCTCATAATCAACATTTCTTTTGATTCTAGCTAACTTTGAATTTATATTTTCAATCAATTATATATATATATATATATATGTTTGTGTGTATTATCCTTAAACATTTTAGAAAACAATAAAATAAAGAGAAAATTTCGAGAACAGTACATGAAGTATCAGCCATTCTAACCTTTCGTGAATGAACTTTTGAAACTAGTAAAACGGTACATGAATTTCAAATCTCGACCTAATTTTGGTGTATGTCGTTACATGATCCGTTAATTAATGTGTTTTCTGTCAAAATTTTTAATGTAAATCAGTCTTTCAAGGATGATTGGAAGAAAAAAAAAACAACTAAACTGAGCACCCATCTCTCACTCTCTCTCTCCCTCGTACTGACCACAGCCGACTACCGTAGCTGAATTCCCATTCCCTCCATGACCACCCATCACTGAAAACCCATAAAACCCAGCTTCCCCTCACTCTCCAAACCATGTTCCTGTAGAGACTGGAAACGTAATTGCAAAGAAACCAAACTCAAACTGGACTGAAAATGCTTAATTTATTCAATCAGTTCAGGCTTCATATATAGCCTCAAACTCTAACAACTTAAGCTAAAAACACGATTACGTTTTGGCTACATACAGCCACGTGCAAAACAGAACAAAAATATGAATTCAAACTAAAACTGAATCCTAGAAACTAGGACATTATTCAACTGAATAACAAAACCTTTAGGAACAAGTCAAAACCCTTCAATTCCCTCCCTTAAGCTAATGCAGGAAGCAATTTAGCTTATATCAGTGAGTTCACACATTCCTAACTTGCTCCTGAGCCTTTGAAAGGTGTCAAACTTCAATGGTTTTGTCATGACATCAGCCAACTGATCGCTACTTCCACAATGAACAAAGGAAATTGTACCTTCTTTAGTGAGATCTCTGAGGAAATTGTACCTTACATGGATGTGTTTGCTTCGACCATGAAGCACAGGGTTCTTGGAAAGTTTGATGGTGGAGCTGTTGTCACAGTTTATGCTAATGCAACCTTCCTCATGTCTGAGCTCCTTTAAGATCTTCTTTAACCATATCACCTGACACACACACATAGTTGCTGCAACAAACTCGGCTTCAGTTGTTGACAAGGTCACAATTGGCTGCTTTTTAGAACTCCATGAAATAGCTCCAGAGCTTAACAAGAAAACATAACCACTTGTGCTTTTGCTATCCTCCATGTCCCCAGCGTAATCACTGTCAGTGAATGCCCTGAACCTGTCATCTCCACCATTCTTGTAATAAATGCCATAGTTCAGAGTCCCTTTCAAGTATCTAAGAGCTCTCTTTGCGGCCTGCAAATGCAGCTTAGTGGGTTTTGCCATAAATCTGCTCATAAGGCTGGTAACAAACATTAAGTCCGGCCTAGTTGCCGTCAGGTACATCAAGCTGCCTACAACCTGCTTGTAGTAGGTCTCATTGATCACAACTCCATCTTCGTCTATTCCAATTTTGAACCCTGGTACCATAGGACTGTTAACTTCATTGCTTTTTATCATTCTGAATCTTCTTAGCACCTCCTGTGCATATCTCCTCTGATAGATGAAAATACCTTCTTCCTTTTATAAGACTTCGATACCAAGGAAATAACTCATACTTCCCAAGTCAGTCATATCAAATTCTCTCATCATAGAATTCTTAAACTCAAGCATCAAATCAGCATCATTACTAGTATAGATTAAATCATCAACGTACAGACTTACAATGATGATTTTACCTTCACCTCTTTGCTTTGTGAACAAGGTTTTTTCACTCTCACATCTTTGGAATCCTTCCTTGACGAAATGGGACTCTATACGACTGAACCAAGCTCGAGGAGCTTGTTTCAGACCATACAAAGCTTTGTGCAGTTGATACACCATGTGCTCCTTCCCCTTCTTCTCATATCCTTTAGGCTGCTCAACAAACACTTTCTCATTCAAATCTCCATGCAAGAAAGCAGATTTGACATCTAGTTGAGAGATCCTCCAGCCCTTCTGAGCAGCTAACGCAATGATGGTCCTTATTGTGTCTAGTCTTGCTACAGGTGCAAAGACTTCTGAGTAGTCAATTCCCTCTTTTTGTGAGTAACCCTTTGCTACCAAGCGCGCTTTGTGCTTAATCACTGCTCCTTGCTCATCATGCTTGGTTTTATAGACCCATTTTACCCCAATTTTCTTGGCCCCTTCTGGTAAATCTGTGAGAGTCCAAGTCTTGTTCTTTTCAATTGAGTTGATTTCAGAATCCATAGCTTGTCGCCACTTTTCTTCTTGCACTGCATCTTCAAATAAAGTAGGGTCTTCACCTGTGACATCTTGCACCATATAAGATTCATCCTCACTCAACCCTTCACCACTCTCATAATCCTCTATCCATGCAGGTCTTCTTCTCACCCTCCCTTCATCTATGCCGCTTGCTGCAGGCCCATCTATTTCTCTGCTAACCTCGTTACATCTCCCTTCATCCTCATTTTCTTCTCCTGTATCTTCACCCTCACTCACTTCATCATCATTACTCCATTTTAAATCTACTGAAATTTGCTGCTCATATGTGTCACCCCACTCCCACATCTTTTCTTCTTCGAAAACAACATCCTTGCTTACTACTATTCTTTTTGCACTAGGATCAAACAACCTGTACCCTTTAGACTCCTCACTCACCCCCAATAGAATACAGGTAAAGCTTTTGTTATCTAACTTACCTCTTCTTGCATCTGGAATGTGCACATGGGCAATGCTCCCCCAAACTCGGAAGTGATCCACAGAAGGTTTGATTCCACTCCATGCCTCTTGGGGTGTGACATCTTTTACTGCCAAGGTAGGACACCTATTCAGTACATAGAAGGTCCACATTACAGCTTCAGGCCAAAAATTTTTTGGGACTTTCTTGGCGGATAACATTAATCGAACCATGTTCATCACAGTTCGATTTTTCCTCTCGGCCACACCATTTTGGTGTGGCGTATAAGCTGTGGTGAGCTGCCTCTTGATTCCTTGCTCTTTACAGAAGTTGTTGAACTCATGAGATGTAAATTCTCCTCCCTTATCTGTCCTTAAGCACTTGATAAACATCTCTGCTTCCTTCTCAATCATCTTCTTGAAGTTTTTGAAGCTATTTAGTGCCTCAGACTTTTCACACAAGAGATACACCCATGCCTTACGACTGAAATCATCAATAAAACATAAGATATACCTCTTGCCACTGTTGGATGTGGGAGAAATAGGCCCGCATATATCTGCATGGATCAACTCAAGAACTTGACTTGCCCTCCAGGTGCTTTGTTTTGGTATGGCGTTCCTATGTTGCTTCCCATTTAGGCAATCCGTACAGGTAGTCTTTGAATCTTCAAGCTGGGGTAGTCCATGAACCATCTTCTTGGATTGCAAAGTTCTTAAACCTTTATAACTCAGATGTCCGTACCTCTGGTGCCATAAGTGAGTTAAGTTCGAGTTGCTTGTGTGAAGACATTCTTCGGGCTGAACATTTGAGGGTTAAGTTTCAGCTACTAGGATAAACATGCGATTCAAACTCATTTTGCTTTGAGCAATCAGTCCTCGGTGTGGATGATAAATGTTACAGGTGCCATTTTGAATCAAAATTGATAGGCCTCTCTCTTGAAGTTGCCCGATGCTCAAGAGATTGTTCCTAAGGTCTGGAACAAAATATACTTCTCCAACAATATAAGTAGCACCATTTAAAACAAGTTTCACACTTCCCTTTCCAGTAACATGCATTCTAGAATTATTTCCAAGTTTTACTGAATGTTTAAAGTTTACATCCAAACTTGAAAACATACCTTTATCTCCACACATGTGGTTAGAGCACCCGGAATCTAAGAACCAAGCATCCTGTCTTTTTGCATTATGCATCTCCACGTAAGCCATCAAGAGCAGGTCATCTTCTTCTTCTAATTGGGCGTAATTTGCCTCCTTGTTCCATTTTGGGCACTCGTATTGAAAGTGACCAAGGTTGTGGCATTTGAAACATTCCACTGTTGCCTTATTGAAAGTTTGCCTTCCTCGCCCTCGACCTCTTCCTCTGAGAGCTGCTCTTCCTCTGCCTCTCATGTTTACTCTATCTTCCACTTTTAAGACTTGATCGTAGTCTTCTCTGTTCAACCTCTGGACTTCCACTTTTAAGACTTGATCATAGTCTTCTCTGTTCAACCTCTGGAACTTCTGCTCGTGAACCACTAACGAGCTTTGCAGTTCATCAATAGAGATGGATTCAATGTTTCTTGATTCCTTGATGGACACCACCACATAAGTGAACTTCTCAGTTAGGGTTCGTAAAATCTTCTCCACTATCTTCGAGTCCGGCATGTCTTCACCGTTGCTGCCTCATTTTGTTGGAGACAGTCATCACCCTTGGAAAATACTCCGTGATGGTTTCACCATTCTTCATCTCAAGCACTTCAAATTCTCTTCTTAGTGATTAACGAAGGGACTTCTTCACTTTTTCATTCCCTCAGAATTTCCTGTTCATGGAGTCCCAAACAATCTTGGCGGTGCGTCGATCCAGGATTTGTTCGAAGGTTGTTCTATCAATGGCTTGATAGAGATAGTGTTTCACCTGATGATCCTTGGTTCTGGCATCTTCTAGCTGTGCTCGCTGTGCCTCAGTCAGCGGGACTCCAACTCTTGGCTCCTCGAAGCCATTCTCCACCAAACTCCATAGGCCCTTTGCTCTGAGCAAATTCTCCATCAGCTCACTCCAGTGATCATAATGACCGTCGAAGTGAGGGATCCTAATCAAGCTCTTCTCCTCACTCATCTCTCTCTCAAAGCTGCTGCTTATCACATTTTTTCTCAGGCCCAGTGGGGGCGCTGATACCAGTTTGTAGAGACTGGAAATGTAATTGCAAAGAAACCAAACTCAAATTGGACTGAAAATGCTTAATTTATTTAATCAGTTCAGGCTTCATATATAGCCTCAAACTCTAACAACTTAAGCTAAAAACACGATTACGTTTTGGCTACATACAGCCACGTGCAAAACAGAACAAAAATACGAATTCAAACTAAAACTGAATCCTAGAAACTAGGACATTATTCAACTGAATAACAAAACCTTTAGGAACAAGTCAAGACCCTTCAGTTCCTCCCTATCCAAACCCTCCAAATTCCTCTTCATCTCTATGGCCTCCTTTGTCTTCCTCTCCCTCTCCTCTGTCGCCCGCCACCGCTATCATTTCACCACCGCCGCCATTACTCAGATCCAACTGGCCTACAAATTTACCCACTTCTCCGACATATGTCAATCCTCCCTCACTCAGCTCTCTAACCTTCCCCCGAACCCAACCCCAATTGAGACCATCAGACTGGCCATCTGAGTCTTCTCTGACGACCATTACACCTATGTTGTCGCCTCCGTTGTCATACATCCATAACAACCCCTTGTCGCCGTCGATAAAGTCACCGTAGGTCCATAACACCTCATCCAAAATGGCATTGATTTGCTCATCGCTGAACTTGGCCTATGGCCACCACTAGTGAGACAATTTCCTCCCTGTTAAGCCCTCTGTCATGGTTGACATCAAATTGGTAGAAAATCTTCTTGACCTTCTCTGATCTCTTCCCTCCCATAGCCATTATACCCCGTAATTAATTTTCTTCAATTCTCGGTAGGGTTTGAAAGGGAAGAAGAGGAAATTGGTACAGGCTGTCATGTGATTGATATAAATGGAGAAGGAGTGAGGGACAAAAAAAAAAAGGGAAATCTAATTCATCTAGGGGGTTTAAAATTTGTTGAATACGAAAATTTCAGGGGAGTTTGGTTTGGCTGCTGTGGATTTGGAAGTGGAGGAGATGCAGTGGTCGTGGCATGGAGGAAGAGTTGGATCTGTGGGAGAGACATGGGGAAAGAGAGAGGGGGTTAGAGAGAGAGAGAGAGAGAAAAAAAAAACTGTAAAAGTACTACATTACCCTTTAACAAATGAATAATTACATAAAGTTAATGAAATCTGTAACGGCATGTACTCAAATTGGGTAGAGATTTGAACTTGATGTACCGTTTTAATTTTAACACTACTTGATTCACGAAAGGTTAGAATGATCGGTACTTCATGTACTCTTCTTGAAATTTTCCCTAAAATAAAATAAACTTTCAATCAAAAATAATTTACTTTGGTACATAATAGTGAGTCATTTTTGCTTTATACATGTTGAGACTTGAGAGCCATATAAAGTGAACACAAGTAGAGAGATTGATGATACAAGTGGGTTCAGTTTGTTTAGGTTTAATTTTTGGGTAAATTCCTTCTATGATACTTAAGGTATGGCTAATTGGATAATTTGGTACCTAATCTTCAAAAGAGGACAATTTGATACTTGAACTTAGGCTCCGTTTGACTTTTTGATACTTCTGTTAATTTTTCAGTTAAATATAAGGACTAAGTTGACATTTAGAATCTTTTTATAAAAATAGAATGAAAAATATGAGTTTTGTGGGTTGATGACCATCCGCCCGGGTCTCTTCATCATTTTTTGGGTCTTTTGGGAGCAAATGAATATGATTAGTGTTTTTGGATTATGTTGAAGATGACATAATTGAATTTTATGTTTAAAAAATTTAGTCGTTGTGATTTGAACTCTCACGAGACTACTTTCGGTGGATTATACATAGCTAGGGGTCATCATTTAGTCCGTGGGCCGATAGAGGCCCGGAGGCCTGCAGGGCCAAAAGCCTGGCCCGGCCCGGCCGCCAAAAAGCTCGTCATAGGCCCGGCCAGGTGGGTAGAGGGCCGGGCTTGGTTTAGGGGTTTGAAACCCGGCCCGACCCATAGGCCCGGCCCGTAAAAACCCGCAAACAAAAATTATTATATAAATAATACAGAAACTGTTGTGCAAAACACCTAACTTTACTGAATTACTGGAAACTGCTTGGATGGAATTAAGAGCTGTACCCTATATGAACGGAAAGCTTCATGTGTCTAGTTTCTGAGAAATTTTACGGTTTGTGATTCCGACTTTTCTAGAAGGAGTTATGGAAATTTAAGTAAAGGCAGTTTAGCTTAAACGAGAATCTACAATGCAAAAACTATTGTGTAGAATACATAATTTTTCTGAATTACTGGGAACTGCTTGGATAGAATTAAGAGCTGTACCCTATATAAAAGGAAAGCCCCATGTGTCTAGTTTTTGAGGAATTTTACGGTTTGTGATTCTGACTTTTCTAAGAGTTATGGCAATTTAAGTGAATGCAGTTCAACTTGAAAGAGAATCTGCAATGCAAAAACTGTTGTGCAGAACACCTAACTTTGCTGAATTACTGGGAACTGGTTGGATGGAATTAAGAGTTATACCATATATGAACGGAAAGCCCCATGTTTCTAGTTTCTGAAAAATTTTATAGTTTGTGATTCCGACTTTTCTAGAAGGAGTTATGGTAATTTAAGTGAAGGAAGTTCAGCTTGAACGAAAATCTCCAATACAGAAACTGTTGTGCAGAACATCTAACTTCGCTAAATTACTGGAAACTACTCGGATGGAAATAAAAGCTCTACCTTATATGCACGGAAATCCCCATGTGTCTAGTTTCTGAAAAATTTTACGGTTTGCAATTCCGACTTTTCTTGAAAGATTTATAACAATTTAAGTGAAGGCGATTCTGCTTGGACTGGAATTTGCAACTTTAAAGATGCAAATTGGTATAGGCAAATATATCTGTAATTAAAATTGAAATTTTTATCTTATGTCCACACACATCCATCGATGAAATATTTACAAACGTGACGTAAGAAAATAAGCAAGTTTTGTGGTCATCACGTCATCGGTCAATCAAGAAAGCATACAAGCGACTACGGTTGACCAATCCGATCGAGTTTGAAACTATGGTGAAATTGACTAAATTTTTAACCGCACTCATAATTTATTATAATAATCACATCCAATGGTTAGCTTTCCCATTTTCTTTGAATTGATAGAAGTTGCTCTGTGGAGTGTGTAAATATAAATATAGGTTTACAAGAATAACTAGGTTTGACCTAGTTGATCGAATTCGAAACGAGAACCTAAATTGGCTGGATTTTTTACAAACACCAAAAAATATTACAATCTCTCTATCAAACGGTTAATTTTTTCAAATTCATTTTCTACTTCATGGTTGCTTTAGAATGAACCTCAACAATTTAAATGTAATGTATAAGTCATACAACTTTAAAGAGATAAATTGGTATAGACAAATGTATTTGAAATTAAAATTGAAATTTTTATCTTATATCCACACACATCCATCAATGAAATATTCACAAATGTGATGTAAAAAAATAAGCAAGTTTTGCGGTCATCACGTCACCAGTCAATCAAGAAAGCATACAAGCAACTACGGTTGACCAATCCGATCGGGTTTGAAACTATAGTGAAATTGACTAAATTTTTAACCACACTCATAATTTATTGTAATAGTCACATCCAACGGCCGGTTTTCCCATTTTCTTTGAATTGATAGAGGTTGCTCTTTGGAGTGTGATATATAAATATAGGTTTACAAGAGTAACTAGGTTTGACCTAGTTGATCGAATTCAAAACGAGAACAAAATTGGATTTTTTTTTTACAACCACCATAAAATATTACAATCTCTCTATCAAACGGTTGGTTTTTCCAAATTCATTTTCCACTTCATGGTTGCTTTAGAATGAACCTCAACGATTTAAATGTAATGTATAAGTCATGCAATTTTAAGAGGCAAATTGGTATGAGTCAATGTATTTGTAATTAAAATTGAAATTTGTATCTTATATCTACGCACATTCATCGATGAAATTTTTACAAACGTGATGTAAAAAAATAAGCAAGTTTTGCGGTCATCACGCCATCGGTCAACCAAGAAAACATGTAAGTGACTACAGTTGATCAATCCGATCGGGTTCGAAACTATGATGAAATTGCCTAAATTTTTAACCACACTAATAATTTATTGTAATAATCACATCCAACGGTCGGTTTTCCCATTTTCTTTGAATTGATAGAGGTTGCTCTTTGGAGTGTGTGATATATAAATATAGGTTTATAAGAGTAACTAGGTTTGACCTAGTTGATTGAATTCGAAATGAAAACCAAATTGGTTGGATTTTTTACAGCCATCATAAAATATTACAGTCTCTGCATCAAACGGTTGGTTTTTTCAAATTCATTTTCCACTTCATGTTTGCTTTAGAATGAACCTCAACCATTTAAATGCAATGTACAAGTCATACAACTTTAAGAGGCAAATTGGTATGGGTCAATGTATTCGTAATTAAAATTGAAATTTTTATCTTATGTCCACGCACATCCATCGATGAAATATTTACAAACGTGATGTAAAATAAGCAAGTTTTGCGGTCATCACGCTATCAGTTAACCAAGAAAACATGCAAGTGACTACGGTTGACTAATCCGATCGAGTTCGAAACTATGGTGAAATTGACTAAATTTTTAACCACACATATAATTTATTATAATAATCACATCTAACGGTCGGTTTTCTCATTTTCTTTGAATTGATATATGTTGCTCTTTGGAGTGTATGACGTATAAATATAGATTTATAAAAAATTAGTGTCTTTAAAAATTTAATTATCAATAAATTAGTATCTATATATAAATATAGATTTTTTTTGGTACAATATAGATCTATTATCTTTGGTTGTATTTGATCATTATCCAATAAATTTCCAAAACTTGATTAAAAAAAAAATATATTTGTGTCTTTAAATATTTATTTATAAATAAAGCCTGCAAGGCCCGGCCCGCCATTATTTAAAAATATAACAAGGCCCGGTCCGGCCCGGCCCGTTGACGACCCCTATACATAGCTCGATGGAGTAGTCTGGGTGTTCAAATCCCGATGGCTATATATATTTCTTAAATATAAAATATTATTTCATCTTCAACATATCCCAAAAGCATTAATTCATACCCATAAAATGATGAAGAACGGCCATCAACCCACAAAACTCATGTTTTTTATTTTATTTTCATGCATATATTCTAAACGACAATTTTATCCTTATATTTAACTAAAAAATTAATAGAAATACCAAAAGGTCAAACGGAGATTAAGTTCAGGTATCAAATTGTTTTCTTTTGAAAACTAGGTATCACAGTGTCCAATTGGCCATACCTAAACAACCTAGAAGGAATTTACCCTTAATCTTTTGGCGAAAGTGAAACTAAACCAAGAGCTATTTGGTTAAGTTTGGTTTATGGCTGACTTCTAATAAACTGAAACATAACTAAATTGGTTATGTTCAGTATGTGTAATTTGGGTTCGATTTTATTTTTTTCTGCTTTCAGTTATGCAATCCCACCTCCAGTTTCTTGACACTTGTTTTTCATAATATCTTGTTGAAAGCTAATATAAAGAAGTTGTCATAACATTTTTTTTAACCATGATGTAAAATTTTTGGTTAATAGTCAGTATAGTTTATTCCCATCATTTATTATTTAAGGTCTTTTTTGTCTTTTTGGTGTATCAGGGTTTGGAACACTACATAAACCTTCTTCTCTATTGTATCAACAATTTTGATGAATTAATAAAGAATTAAATACTGTTTAGTCCTTGAGCTTTTGACCAAAAAACACTTCAGTCCCTAGCTTTCTAATTTCATACGTTTAGTCCTTGTACTACAAAATTTCAGACTAATGGGTCATTTTCGTTACTCTCCGTCTAAAACCTCCGTTAAGTAGCTGACTAGATAGTGGACCAAATGACCCTAAAGAAAGACATCCCTAAAATAGAGGCAATAGCCCAAAGTTTGCCCTAACCAGAGCCCAACAGCAAACAAGCCTACCACAGCCTTTGTCACACTGTTTAAAGTTGCTGACAACAAACACGATAGCCTCGTCGCTGCCATGAGGAACACCTCTACCACCACTCGACGCCACCACCTGATTCCTAAGCGAAACTGTGCAGGACAAGACCCAACCCAAGAATGGACACAAATCCCGAGCACACCAAGCAACCACCATAAACCCACGTTGCCAACGACACCGCCGCCACTTTTGTTCCTCGAATTGCTGCTACCATCACTGCCATGCCATCATCGATGTCACATGCCTCAGCGTAGCTAGAATCCGGCGCAGATGTTATCAACTTCCAAGCCAAAACAAATTGAACAGCCACAAGCAAGGCCTTAGAAACCTGTCGGACAGTAGTCCCAACACCGCTCGACGAAGGCCAGCACAGATGCTGGGCAACCATAGGACGAGCGTCGCTTAATATGCCAGAAGACACGCTAGGGTTCTTGAAAAAAAAAAAAAACAGTGTGGCCTTTTCTTTTCTTCCAGAGAAAACACATACATAAAAATAAATAAAACTTTTTTTTTTGAGTAAAACATCGTAAGCTTTATTGATTAAGGTAAATGGTTACAATCAAAAGCTAAAACATCCAGAATACTTTCTAGAGCTTGGTCTATCCATACTTGAGAAGTATTGGATTCATAAGCAATGGCTGCTTACCTATGTGCCACAGCATTGGCAGATCTAAGAGCAAAAGAGAAAACTAGATTGTGTACAAATTGACACCCTGATGGATATCCATCAACAGATTGGCATTTTCATTGAGATCAAAATCTTCTCTCTCAATCTCTTGCAGTGCCACCTGACAATCACTTTCCAAGCATACTTCTTGGAGATTACCCTACCTTAGAAAATCAATACCCTCTCGGATTGCTAGCAGCTCCACTTGCTTTGGAGAAGAAACATGCAGTACACGCTTTGCAAAACCAGCTACAAAAGAGCCATCTCTTCTTCGGATTACTCCACCAATGCCTCCAATATCTTTCGAAGACAAGAAAGCTCCATCAACATTGATTTTGAGCTGTTGACTTGATGGTGGAGTCCAATATTTTTCCGGTTTAGTTGCTTTGTCTTGTGGCTGCAGCTTTTGCACTTGAAGGTGTTGTTCATACCAAGTGAAGGTGGCAACAACAATTTCTGATGCAGTTGTGATAGTACCATTCCACAGTCTACTGTTCCTATTTTTCCATAAAGCCCATAGTAGCATAAGTATCTTCTCCCAATTTTTTTTGTGTAGATGGTGGCCTTGATACAAAAGCCACTCCTTAAAATTGCATGGCAAGCAATTCGTAACTGGAATATTTGCTTCTTTAATGGCTGCTTGTGACATAGGACATTGACACAGAACATGACCAGTTGTTTCCAAAGCTTCACTACATAGTAGGCAATTAAAAGGACCAGTGTAGCCCTTATGACTCAAGCTTTCTCGAGTAGGCAATATATTGTTGGCAGCCCTCCATATACAAATTTTTACTTTGCCAGGTACTGCTGCGTTCCAAATTTTCTTCCATAGAACTTCGTATGGATTCCCAGATGAGGTAGAAGTTAGGAATTCCCCTATAACATGATGTTGAGCAATCCAGTATGCCTACTTGACAGTGTACTGCCCATTTTTTCTGGCTTCCAACGATACTTATCATTCCCTGCAGTTCTGCTTAAAGGCATACTGAGAATTTTAGTGGCTACTTCAGGTTGAAAGGTAGCCTGAATAAGACCTTGATTCCAGCTTCTGGTCTCCTCATTTATTAGGTCAGCCACCTTACTGATGGTAGAATGAGGTGGTTTGTGAATAAGATAGTGAGGACAATCAGGAATCCAACTGTCATTCCACAGATCCACATGCTCTCCAGTTCCCACTTTCCATTGAATGGCAGCAGCCAAGATAGGACGGCTTTCCAATAAGCTCCTCCAAGAGAAGGATGGGGCATCTCCAAGTTCTGCATCCCAAAATGAATGATTGGGATAGTACTTAGCCTTGTATATAATTTGGCGATTAGTGACTGAGGAATGGAGATTAGTCTCCAGGCTTGTTTAGCTAACATAGCTAAATTGTATGCATAAAGATTTTTAAAGCCAAGACCTCATTCTTGCTTTGTCATGCAAAGCCTGCTCCAACTTCTCCAATGAATTTTTCTTGTTTGCTTAGTATCAGCCCAAAAGAATTAGGCACACAATTGATGAATATCGTCACATAAAGTTTTTCGTAGGAGATAGCAATTCATAGCATAAGAGGGCATCGTCTGTGCTACTGCTTTAATTAAAACTTCCTTACCAGTAGAACTAAGAAGTTTTGATTTCCATCCCAAAAGCTTTTTTGTCAATCGCTCTTTGATGTATGAAAATATTGTTGTCTTGGATTTGCCTACCCTCAAAGGTAATCCCAAATAAAGATCATGCTCTTCCACTTTTTGAACTTCCAGCAAACCAGCCAACTTAACTTGCATGTTAGGATGAACATTCCTGCTGAAAACAACACCACTCTTTTGATAGCGGACCTTTTGTCCTTATGCCAAATCATATGTGTTGAGAATATGCCTTAAAACAAGGCATTCAGAGCAGATAAACCTTCTGCACACAAAATAAATAGGTAAGGTGAAAGGGGATCACCTTGCCTAATGCCTCTGGTTGGAACAATTGCTTCAGAAAGTTGTCCATTTATTAAAATCGAATATTGAACAGATGCTACACACTTCATGATTAGATTTATCCACTGTTCCTGAAATCCCAGCTTAGTTAACATTGCTCTCAAGAAATTCCATTCAAGTCAATCATAAGCCTTGCTTATATCTAGCTTGAGTGATAAGAAGCCTTCTTCTTGTGTTCGCAATTTGTGCATGAAGTGTGCAACTTCAGTTGCAACTAGTGTATTATCGGATATCAACCTTCCAGGTACATAGGCACTGTGTAGAGGGGAGATACTGGAGGACAATATTTTTTTCAGCCTATTTTCTAATACCTTAGAACTGATTCGGTATAGCACATTGCATAACCCAATTGGTCGAAACTGATTCGCTTCTGTTGCTTTAGGAATTTTTGGGATAAGACATAAATGGATGAAATTTGCAGAGTACTCCATTTCCCCTCTAAAAAAGTTTTCACTCCCAAACAGACATCAGTAGATAAGATATTCCAATATTTCTGAAAGAAAAAAGGGGACATACCATCCGAGCCAGGGCTTTTGGATGGATGCATATGGAAGAGAGCATCCTTTATTTCTTTCTCAGCATACTGTCCAGTGAGCTACCTATTCATATCTGCGTTAACTTTGACATCAACAGCTTCTAGCACCTGAAAGATAGCATCTAAATTTGTTCCAGAAGAGGTGTAAATACTTTTGAAATACCGTAGCAAAATACCTTGCATAGCTTCAGGGTCAGTCTGCCACAGACCTGCGTCATCTTTTAGGCCTTTGATTCTGTTTTTGCTCCTTCTGTTTGATGCCTTACGATGGAAGAAGGCTGTATTTTTATCTCCATCCCTCATCCAAAACGTCTTAGATCTCTATCGCTAATATGTTTCTTCGTGTGCAAGTAAAGCACTATACCGAACATGAAGATGCTTTTGTTCATCATATTTTTGGGGAATGTATAGATGTGACATGATGTCTCTCATCTTCTCCAGTAGTATTCTCATCTCAACTTTGTTCTGTGATACATCTTTCTTGTGCCACTCAAGTAAGTGTGTACTAGTGGTATGAAG
The DNA here is from genome assembly GCA_025331145.1 of Rosa persica. Lineage (NCBI taxonomy): Eukaryota > Viridiplantae > Streptophyta > Magnoliopsida > Rosales > Rosaceae > Rosa > Rosa persica. The sequence goes on from WFKR01000004.1 coordinate 14,919,231, forward strand.
CTTTGTCTCCAATTGCTTCATGGCATTTCCAGTTAGAGGTTGCGCCCAACATTGTCGAATAATGTTATGACACTGTGGATATTGGTGCCAAAGCTCCTCAAAACGAAATCGTAACGGAGCTTTCTAGGATGGTAACCTTTCTGAACAAACTTCTATTAATAATGGGTAGTGGTCTGATTCAGATGGAGGGAGAGTATAAACTCTAGAGAAAGGGAAGCATTCTCTCCATTGCATGGATTGAAAGGCTCTATCAAGCCTTTCTTTTGTATGCCTATTTGACCAAGTGTATTTGTTGCTAGTAAACCCCATATCATGCAAACCACAACTGCTCATTGTTCTTCGAAAAATCTCCGGTCTAGTAGCCCTAGGTGGCCTTCCAGATTTCTCAAGGTTGCTCCATATCTCATTAAAGTCTCCCGCCATGAGTCAAGGTAAGTTACACGGCTATGTAGTCAGAGATCTAATTAGGTTCCAGGTTTGGAGTCTTTGAGACCGAGACGCAAAGCCATAAATGCCTGTAAATCGCCACACATCGTTTGTCCCTCTTTTTCCTACTTCCACATCGATGTGATGCTGGGAATAGGTTCTAAGATTGACTGGAGTGTCTGCTTTCCATGGTAAGGCAACTCCTTGTGAGCCTTCTGCTTCCTCGTAACAGATACTTCCTTCAAAACCTAATCGATTTTTCAGAGATGTGATCATGTCAGGTTGGGCTAGGGTTTCCGCTAGAAAGATAAGGCTAGGATTCTTTGCTTGCGCCATGTTCACTAGAACTTTTTGTGTTTCATGATTGATGATTCCTCTACAGTTCCATGCAAGGATCTTGCATTGAAGCATGCTGAAGATGATGGCAGCGCACGACGGCGCAGTGGCGGCGATTACTCTCTTAGGGTTTTGAGTATATCTCTCCTACTTTAGAATCACTTTTTAACTATAAAAGTATAAATAAAACATTAGATCTATTTAATCCAATAATATTTCTCTCTAAATACTAAATGGGGTCCTAAATCCAAATCTTTCTTCCCTCAACGTCATAAAAGTTAAACAAATGAAAACTAGGCAGAGTTGTATAATAATAGTACACAGTTAATTTTCCTTCTTGCCCATCTCAAAACAAATTGTCCTTCTTGATACTTTCTATTTACGAAAGGCAACCATTACTTTTTTTTTTCCCTTCTATTTATAGTGTAGATATAAATACCAATTTTCATGATCCACTTTAGTAACTGAAAAGCTCATGTCAGGCATGTAGAAAGATCGAAGGAGTATTTCTTGCACAACTAATTAAGTTTATTTCAATAGAAAAGCAAGATTATTTGTATAGAGAGTGAATTTTTGCCTTTTAGAAAATTACATATAATTTAATTTAGACTTAGTTTGGTGATTGAACGATAACAAACAAATTCATCTAAGTTGCAAATCCTTTATGCCACATTACATTATATTTTAAAAGATATACAAAAAAAAATTAAAAACATGAATGTTCTCTTAATTGAAGGTTAAATGATTGTACGAAATGCACGATCCTGTATTAACTATATTAACAACATCTAAATATAACATTTTTCTTTTAACAAATAACGATAATATGAAAATGTAAATCAATTCAATCCAATGCATTAATATGATCCTATTTCATGCATTTAAACAATTGTCGTATGGAGTATGAAGGCGGTAACGATGACCCGATTCACAGAACATGAGACAATTAGGAAAAAAAAATCTTGAATTTTTAATTGAATTAATTCCGCGTGGTTGATTAACTTTTTAGTCTATCCGTCCAGCTGGGTCCCAGCAGCACAGGTCGGCACAGACAAATGACAACTACTACTCCAAAGCACTAATGAAATTTCAATTAAAAGAAAATGTAATAACCAAATTTGGCGCCCTAAGATATAGTGGCTTACAGGCACCCACGTGTGCCTCTCCTATTCGTCGTCAATTAGATATCCCACCCCCCCCCCCCCCCCACGCTTCGCTCACTAAATAGATACTAGATAGACGTCAAAGTCTTCTCTCCAAGTAAGCCTTAGCCTCAAAACTCTCAGACTAAAAACCACAGCAAAATAATACTCCACCAAGCAACGACGCCGTTTTCGAAATGGGAATCCAAGCCGGTTGGACCCTGCCGGGGCTCTCCCCCAAGCCCTGCGACACCTGCAAGTCGTCGCCGGCCGCCGTCTTCTGCCGCGCCGACTCGGCCTACCTCTGCCTGACCTGCGACTCCAAGATCCACGGCGCCAACAAGCTCGCATCGCGCCACCAGCGCGTGTGGATGTGCGAGGTCTGCGAGCAAGCCCCGGCCGCCGTCACGTGCAAGGCCGACGCCGCCGCCCTCTGCGTCACGTGCGACGCCGACATCCACTCCGCCAATCCACTCGCGCGTCGCCACGAGCGCGTCCCCGTGGAGCCGTTCCTAGACTCGACCGAGTCCATCGTCAAATCCACCTCGGCTGCTGGCCTCAACGACGCCGTTTCGTCTCTTAAAAACGACGACGCCGTTTCGTCTCTTAAAAACGACGACGCCGATTCTCTGCTCATTCCCAACCTGAATTTCACCTCCAAGTTCATTGATGCTCTCGACATCAAGCCCGGGGATATGTTGTTCCCGGAAATGGAATCGTTATTCGAACTCGATTACCCGAACCCGATCCAAAACTCCAGTTCGGGTATGGATAGCGTGGTTCCGGTTCAACCCGACCCGATTCCACCTCCTCCTATCCTCAACCAACCGTCTCATGAAAATTGCTTCGACATTGACTTCTGCAGAAACAAGCTCTCTTCTTCCTTCAATTATCCAGCTCAATCAATCAGCCAAAGCGTAAGTATTATATGCTCATTTTTGTTCTCGCTTGAACAAATTTGGATTTTCCATACTGATTCTCCAGTTTAATTTTTCGATTTTCAGGTCTCGTCGTCCTCCTTAGAGGTGGGAGTTGTTCCCGACGGAAATTCATTGTCCGACATTTCGTATCCGTTCATCCGAAACGTGAACCACAACGGCGTGGAATCCGGCGTAGCGGCTGCTCCGGCGACGGCCACTCAGCTGAGCGGAGTGATCGCGAGGCGAGAGTGATGAGGTACAGAGAGAAGAGGAAGAACCGCAAGTTCCAGAAGACAATCCGATACGCCTCCCGGAAAGCCTATGCGGAAACCCGGCCGAGAATCAAAGGCCGGTTCGCGAAACGCACCGAAACCGAAACGGAGGTGATGGATCGGATCTTTAACTCGGCGCCGGGGAGTTATATTGCAGACGCACAATACGGCGTCGTCCCGACGTTTTGATGGTGGTGATGATAATCCGGTGCTTCGCGCATTTAGAATGGATTAAATTATAGACCTGTAATTGGGTAAGGGACTAAGGGGTGGTGTTTCTATGCGCCTTTTGAGCTGCAGACCGTTGTTTCTATTTGTCTTCTCCTTTTTATTAAAAAAGATCACGGATCTCTTTCTGAGTTCTGATTGGTTCAGTTCCTTTCTCTCTACCGACATTTTTTTTATTTTATTTTCATTTTTTAATGAAATGATGAATTATTTAGGGAATGCTCGTCCCATGGGTTCTTTTTAAAAAGAAACTGTTAACCGTCCATGAATCTTTTAGTTCGTGGACTGATAGCATAAACTATTATAGATGGAGAGGTATATATAATATTTTTATTGAAAAAAAATGTCTAATTTATTAGATTAAATATTAGTTAACGAGATGAAAGAGATTATTCATATGAGATTCCATCAATTGAACAAATAGTTTGCCACAAAAAAAATTTATGAATGGAACCAAAAAATTGGAACAATTGGGGTACGAAAATAAAACTTTTACTGCTACATCAGATCATAATGAACATCAAAGAATTCAATACAAATCATTTTTTGTTTTCTACTTATTTTAGACTTAGAGGAGATCAAGTCCTCCGGTGGTGTTCACTTGATCAGTAACTAATTAAGACAATATGCCTGGTTACCATTTGATATAAATCTAACAATACAAAATAAATCTCCTTGAATCTAGAGATCCAAATATGACTGAGCGTAATGTTTTTACTTAATTATTGAGCAGGTGAACATTATTGTTAAATTGCCTCACTCTCCAGTTAATTTTTTTTTTTTTTTTTAGGTGTATGAGTTAAATTTAGGTCTTATGCATTGTCATTGTAATTTAAAGGGTGAGCTGGGTTAATTGCAAATCTTTTTGAATGTAATATGATTATGAGGATAGGTGCAATTTGTTATTAAGTTAATACACCAGAATGTTAGTTATTTTCCTTATGTAGATAGTTGAACATTTATTTTCATATACGCGTCTTTTCTTTTCCTTATCTCTTTATCACTATCTTGCTAGAGTACTGTTTGATACGGGAGCCTCACACTCTTTCATATCTAGTTCGGTTGTAGATGTATTGGGTTTGATTGCTATGCCTCTGACTAGATCATTATGTGTTACATCACCTCTCAGTGTATCTCTTGAGCTTAGCATGTTTTGTGATGATTGCCCTATTGGGATTGGTGGCAGAGAGTTCTCTGCATCTTTGATTGTGATTCCGGATCACACGTATGATGTGATTTTGGGTATGGATTGGTTGAGCCCGAACCATGCTGTTATTGATTGTTTTAGGATGATTGTGTCTTTCCATGTTCTGGGACAACCGGTGTTTCATTACCGTTGTCTGAAGTCTGACATCGCCATGAGGGCAGGGATTTTGGCCCATATTGAATCAGAGAGTAGTACTTCAAAGATTACAGGGATTCCTGTAGTTTCAGAGTATGCTGAAGTGTTTCAGGAGATCCCTGGGTTACCCCCGAAAAGGATAATGGACTTTTCCATTGATGTGATACCAGGTACTTCACCTGTATCGAAGGCACCCTATCGAATGGCTCCAGCTGAACTTCAAGAGTTGAAGGTCCAGATTGAGGGCTTACTTGCATAAGGGTTCATTCAGGCTAGTGTATCTCCTTGGGGTGCACCAGTGCTGTTCGTGAAGAAGAAGGATAATTCACTTCGGTTATGTGTGGATTATCGATAGCTGAACAAGGTGACCATCAAGAACAGGTACCCTTTACCTAGAATTGTTGACTTGTTCGATCAACTTAGAGAGGCTACTGTGTTCTCAAAGATTGATTTGAGATCTGGATATCACCAGTTAAGGGTGAGGGATGAAGATATTCCGAAGACGGCGTTGAGGACCAGGTATGGACATTTTGAGTTCCTTGTCATGCCTTTTGGTCTCACGAATGCACCTGCAGCATTTATGGACTTAATGAACCGCACGTTCAGTCCCTACTTGGACCTGTTTGTGGTAGTGTTCGATGACGACATCTTGATTTATTCAATGTCGTCAGGTGAGCATGAGGAGCATCTGTGGATTGTACTACAGACGTTGAGAGAGCAGAAATTATTTGCCAAGTTCAAGAGGTGCGATTTCTGGTAGAGTGAAGTCAAGTTCCTTGGTCATGTGGTCTCGAAGAATGGAGTTTCTATGGATCCTTCGAAGGTTGAAGCAGTGATGAGTTGGAGTCGCCCTACTACGATTACAGAAATCCGTAGCTTCCTTGGTTTGGCAGGGTATTACAGGCGCTTCATTAAAGGGTTTTCTGGTATTGCTTCGGCTTTGACCAAATTGACAAGGAAAGACACTTACTTCGTATGGTCGGATGAATGTGAGAAGGCTTTCAATGAGCTGAAGACTAGATTGACTACAGCTCCGCTGTTGACTATTCCTACTAGTCGTGGTGGATTAGTCATTTAAAGCGATGCATCTCATCAGAGTTTGGGCTGTGTGTTGATGCAGAATGGTAGCGTTGTTGCTTACGGTTCTAGACAGTTGAAGGTACATGAGCAGAATTACCCCACTCATGATCTAGAGCTAGCAGCAGTGGTGTTTGCCTTGAAGATTTGGAGGCACTATCTTTATGGTGAGAAATTTGAACTCCTTTATGATCATAAGAGTTTGAAGTATCTATTCTCCCAGAAAGAATTGAACATGAGGCAGAGAAGATGGATGGAGCTCATTAAGGACTCTGATTTCACCTTGGAGTATCATCCTGGAAAGGCGAATGTAGTGGCGGATGCTTTGAGTAAGAAACCTCGGGTAATCATGGCATCGATTATGGTGCGAGAGTGGCGCATGTTGGAAGCTGCATCAGAGTTTGACCTTATGGCCGCAGGAGCAGGACAAGGAATCTTTCTCGGTAGTATCACCTTACAGCCCACCTTGATCACCAGGATCACTCAGGGTCAGACACTTGATGAGTTTGCTCAGGCGAGGATTGTTGAGATGACTGCTGATCCGGATGTGAGGGGTCCTTCCGAGTGGATGATTGGGGCAGATAGAGGGTTGAGATTTTGAGGGAGATTGTATGTACCGAGTACTGATTACCTCAGGTAAAAGGTCATGTGGGAAACATATAGGTCTCGATACACCATACATCCAGGAGGTACTAAAATGTATATGGATCTACGATGGCAGTTTTGGTGGTATGGAATGAAGAGGGATGTGGCAGAATATGTGTCGAAGTGTCTTACATGTCAACAGGTGAAGGCAGAACATCAGAGACCCGCAGGAATGTTGAATCCTTTGCCTATTCCTGTTTGGAAATGGGAAGATATCTCCATGGACTTTGTGACAGGATTGCCCAGGTCCAGGCAAAGTTATGACTCGATTTGGGTGATTGTTGACCGGTTGACTAAGTCAGTACACTTTATTCCTATGGCAAAAACGTACTCAGGGGATGCGTTGTGTAAGTTATACGTGAACGAGATAGTGAGGCTTCATGGAGTGCCTGTGACGATTGTCTCTGATCGTAATGCTCGTTTCACTTCAGAATTCTGGCGTAGGTTCCATAAAGCATTTAGTACATCTCTAGCTATGAGCACTGCATTTCACCCACAGACAGATGGGCAGACTGAGAGAGTGAATCAGGTGATGGAGGATATGCTTAGAGCTTGTGTTCTAGATTTTAAGGGAAGTTGGGCCGATCATCTGCCATTAGTAGAGTTTGCCTACAACAACAGCTATCACTCCAGCATCGGTATGGCTCCATATGAGGCTCTTTATGGTAGGCCATGTAGGACTCCTATCTGTTAGGCGGAAGCAGAGGATAAAGGGTTCATCGGTCCTGATGTTGTATAGGAGACTACAAAGAAGGTCACTACTATTCGGGACAGAATCCGAACCGCTCAGAGTAGACAGAAGAGTTATGCTGACTTGAGGAGGAGACCTTTGGAGTTTGAGACAGGCGATCATGTGTTCTTGAAGGTCCCACCTATGAAACGTGTGGTGAGATTTGGCAAGAAGGGGAAACTCGCACCGAGGTATGTTGGACCCTTTGAGATTCTGGATTGGCATATCGTCTTGCTTTACCTGTTAGCATGTCGGGTGTGCACAATGTCTTCCATGTGTCTATGCTCAGGATGTATGTCCGTGACGAGTCTTACGTGATTGATCACGGTGCGATCGAAGTGAACACAGATGTGACATTTGTAGTTGAACCTGTTCGTATCTTGGATAGGTCGACAAAGAAGCTTCGTAGGAAAGAGGTTGATCTCGTGAAGGTGTTGTGGAGTCATCATGACGAGGGTGATGCATCATGGGAGTTAGAATCTGACATGAGAGTGAGGTATCCACAACTCTTTGGGGAATTGGATACTTGAATTTCAGGATGAAATTCCTTTAAGGGGGTAGATTGTAAGAACCACAATTTTCATTTTAAATTCGTGTATTTGTGTTGAATAATTATTGTACGAGTTCACGAACGTTGTTCGATAATATTTCATTTTTTGAATTATCGAAGGTTCGAAACGATTATTTTAACGAAAAGCTCAAAATGCTATGTCAGAGAAATCGACTTTTTATACGTGCAAAATTTGGGAAAACTTCCTTCATGAAAGTTGTAGAGCTCGTCGATACGAGTCCGTACGTATGTGGAACACAAAGATCAGATTTTTTCTGAATTAGTTATCGCATTTGGAAGAAATTCTGAAACAAGTATATAGGGAAAAAAAACCCTAGATTTTTTTTGGAAACCCTATTTTCTTTCTCCCGGCCTCCCTTTCTTTTTTTGGAAAGGAACTGTAGCTCTCTCTCTCGCGTCCTCTCTCTCTTGGCCGAAACGCAGAAACAGAGCATGGAGAAACCATGCTCACTCTCTCTCCTCTAGCCACCTCTCGACCTCCAACCACTTCCAGTAGCTTCATCTCGACCTTGCGCAGCTGCCAGAGGCAGCCTTGTGCCGCTACATGGCCGGCAGCGGCGGCGGCGAGGCCCGAACCGAAAAAGCTCGTTTTCTGTTCGATCTCGATATCTCGAGCTATAGGTCACCATTTCACTTGATTCTTGGCTCATTGGACTCGCCTCAACTTCCTTAATAAGCACCAAGAAGGACCAGAACTGGGTCGATCGTTTTCATGTTCGTCGGAGTTCGACCCCTTTAGATTGGAAAACAACTGTTCAATCCAAATATCAAGAGTTATACACGATCGTTTCTTGTGATTCTTGGCCTGGTGAGTTCGCAAGGAAGTTCTGAACAAGTTTTTAGAAGAGACCGAGCTGCTTAGGTGTTACATCAGTTATTTTTATTTCATTGAGTTGTGAGGTGTGTATGCTCATTTAGAGCTTTACAATTCATTTTGTTTTTGAGTTGTAATAATTAACCAAGACTAAATTCGGTTTTGATTTTATTTCGTGTGATGAGGTTGTTAAGAAAAGAAATCTTCAGGATGACTATTTTAAGTTGTAGAAATTCATGTTTTTGGATTTTGAATTTTTATTCTAAAATTCGCGACGTGACAATACATGTAGACAACTGCCCCTGATGTCTGCATCTTCCCATGATGACTACGGTCATGGGTGTTCGGTTAACTTCCTTAAACGATGTTACAAACATGTTTCTCGAAAGTGGAATTGGGCAATGACTCAGTGAGCAAGTCTGTCACATTGTCCTCAAATTGAACTTAGTTCACTTTGATCTTGAGAAGAGTCTGTTTTTGTTGATTATGCTTGGTGTAATCGCTTTTGATGTAGCTTTGCTTCATTTGTTCAAAACTAGCAGTATTATCCTCATCAATGCTCATAGGCTCATCTGTGGTGGAATTCAAACCACAATTGCTATGTATGGTTCGAAGATATAGTGATTATGGTCTGTTCTGTAGACCTCCAAGATATCGCGGTCTTACCCATGGTGAACACTTAACCAGTTTGGGAATTATCGTTATGTGGGTCAGAGAGATATCCAGTATCAGCAAAATCTTCAAAACAGTAATGTTATTTTGGGATGGGGATAGAGAAAGCAAGCCAGTGTTGGCGGCGTTTCTGGTGTGTGATGAGTCTGAATCCATCATTTCTCTGTAGGGATAGAACATGTCCATATCAATTGTACATCTCAAGTATCAAAAGATTTCTTTTACACCAATCTAATGGCGTCGCATTGGCTCAGAGTTATACCTAGCTAACGAGTTCACTACAAATGAGATGTCTGGTTTTGTACATTCAGCTAAGTACAATAATGCACCTATTGTGCTTAAGTAAGACACTTTTGCCTCTAGCGTGTCTTTGCCATCATCCTTCAGACGAAGATGATCATTTTCAGGATTAAGACTACGAACGATCATGGGGGAGCGCGAAGGCTTGACCTTGTCAAAAAGCCTAAGCATCTATCAACACGATCCTCAAGTTTCAAACTGAGACATAATCGTGTTCTCCCAAGATTCTTCATCTCAAACTCGGATTTCAAGTGTTCAGCGGTTCCCCTTAACTCCTTAAGGGCTTTCAATGAAGATCATGTCCAACATGAATCGCGATAGAATCTGGAACTTGTTATAGAAGCGTTTAGTAAGCGATAGTCACTTTAGTAAGCGTTTCAATCTCATTGCAAACGTGCAAAGTCATGTTATTATTTGGTTATTTGTAAAGGTGCCGACAGAGTCAATTGAAATTTATGGAATATCCTCGAAGAGCAATTTCGTGGTTCTTGTGGAACTTTCTTTCAGTAATCTGATAGGTCAACAGTTTTAGGTTTAACAGCTTAGCTTTCCAAAAAAGTTGAAGCATGCCTACATATGTTTTTTGTTCAGCATTTTTGGCAAAACAATATCTAAATTTTTAAGACAATGCTGTGAAATGCATCCCTTGAGAGTTTACTACACTTCACACGTTTTTTTTTTTTTTTTTTTTTTTTTTTTTTGAGGGGAATGGAATCAGGTTCCATTAAATAACGACGTCACTGCGTCAAGCTTGATAGTTTCAAGAAACCACTCATAATACAAGTTCAAGCACAATACAGACTGTCAGAGCAGCCAAAGAACTCCTAACCAAAAAACTACAAAACCTAAAGGAATTGCAAGGAAACAGGTGAGCAAAGCTCACTTATTCGAAAAAGAAAACAAAAAACCTTACGCCTACACAACCTTACATCAAAGCATTGTCTTGGAAACTTTTGATGCCTAAGACCTTCATGGTATACATCGTAGCAACCAACAGAACCCGCTTCAATCTAAGATAGTATAGGACAAAGCCACTCCTCAATAACCCATCCCAAGTCCAATCCAAAAAGAGGACGAAAATCAAATGGGCTAGCCCAGCTAGATTGCACTGCTGCAACCCAGGTAGGCTGAGGCCCAAGGCCCAACTTCCAGAGCCCAAACCCACCTACTCCCCTCCAACCCTCAGATCAACCTAACACGGGCCATCGAGAAACAGCCGTCTGCCCATAACTCCGGTGGCCTACCTCGCTCCTCCACCATCACCGTTCAAAGAAGAAGACCTCGACTTCAACAAACAGACGCCTCCTCCCTTTTCCGTCGCAACCTGCTCCCCTCAACTTCAAGATCACCGCCTCAAAACACCCGGATACATGCCTCAAACAGACACTGCCTCCCTCATATTCTAATCCCCAACATTCAAAAACCGCCCAGATAGAAGCAACAGTCCGCCGTTGTCGAGCGGTGGATCGATCTTAGAAAACGATTCGAGAAGCCTCCGATTGATGAACTCCCTCCGCACACCACGATCGTCACAGAGAACCAGCCCCGCTACCGCCGTACTTTGTCACTCTCACGGTCGTCGCCTTGCCTGAGGGAAGAGCGCCTTTCTACACCCCAATGCTAAACATACATTCTTTATTCTTTTACATTTGAGTAGTTTTAAATACACATACCTAATAACTCAATACACATCCCATACTCAATACATGCACATATGTAATTTTTTCTTCTAGCATTTTACTAAGGATTAAATTTTGCTTACTACCTTATACTTTTAAAGGTTCATCAGTTTAGTCCCTGTATTTCTAATTTAATCAGAAAAGTCTTTGCACTCTCCAATTTCATCAAATCTATCCATTTCGTTACTATTCCGTCAATTTTCATTGTTAAAATACTGACGTGGGACATTCTCACAGGGAAAGTTTCCAAACTACCCATCACTAGGCAGTCCGCTGACGTGTCAATGTTGTGAATACAAATGAGGAGTTTGAAAATTTTCCCCGAAAATTGACGGAGTGGTGATGGATTTGATTGATTTGATGAAATTGGAGAGTGCAAGAACTTTTATGATTAAATTAGAAGTGCAGAGACTGAACTGATGAACCCTTGAAAGTACAGGGTAAGCAAAATTTAGTCCTTTTACTAAATACACAACCCAAAAGTATTCAAACTACCCTTAATTCTCATAAATCAACATCCATTATCAATCAATTTCCATAGTCCATCGACCTCGTGTCAAATATCAGTGATGCGTTACATAGCATCATTGAAGACCTAAGATAGCAACACGTGACCCAAATCAAATCTTTGATTTAGATGCATTTTAGGAATTTGGGTAAATGGTTTATAACATTTATCTTGTTTGTTGACTTTGCTGGTTGGAGATTGATGGAAATGTAGGATTAGATTGAAGGAGATAGATTGTTTACATGGTAGAGTAGATAATAATTTAGGAATTGAATAATTATCACATCCTCGCATTTTGATAAATTATTTAACTTCTATAATTCATGATTGCATAACAGAAATAATAATTTCATGCGGATTTTTTCTTTAGGCATATATAAATATAGCACGAGGTTTATGACGGTGACATTCATGTGTTGCAAAGTTAAGACATTGAAGCTCACTTAATCAAGAAGCCTAACAAACTACAACATGATCCTACAAAGAGAGATTTTGTGTGAAAACTTCCTTTGATTGCGGTGCGCCATAAGTTTCCATTATCAAGATATAAAAAGAAAACATCATAATCTGCAAGCTAAAAAAGTCAACCATAGATGTAGTTTATTGGATGAAGCCAACTAGTTCCCAGATTGTCTACTAGGGTTCAACCATTTTTTGAAGGAAGTTTATTTTTCCTTTCCATGAGAAACACAAAGGTATTGGTTTTATTTACATGAACCAAATGAGGACTAAGAGTCTTACAAAAGAGAGAGGATAACATTAAAAATAAAAAGTGTGAATAGGAACACCCTTGAAAAATTAAAGTTGTTGACAATTGACATCGTCATTAATAACATGTGTGAAAGTTAAATAGGAAAACTAAATTGAAGTATCAAAATAATAATTTACAAAATGTGTCCAATGACAAAAAACTGTGACAATATTTATGATTTTTTTATTCTAAACTTATTTATCCAAACACTTGATAACTGATTGAGTTTTGAGTAGGGGATGAGAAAGGTCGAAATGAGTTTTTTTTTTTTTTTTTTTTTTGGGTTCTTCTGAAGAAAAGTGTAGAAATGGTTGAACCCTAGTAGAAAAGAAGCTTGTAGGTAGAAAAAGATGTTTGTTGGTCCATGTTAAATTGTGGTAGGAAATTAAACAAGCAAATGTAGAAAACCAATTAGGACGCAGCAATTGTAACAGTGTAATGTCATGGGTGTTGGACGTAGTGCCTAGAGTTCCAATGTGCAGGTGGCAGTAGCTATCTAGGTGTGGATCATGATGGGGTGTGGGGTGGGCTCACTCTCAGCCTCTTCACGTGCACTATTGGCCGAGACCATCTCCTGTGGGATCTCCCCTGTCCACATCTGGTCCATCCTTTTCCACTTATTCATGGGTCAACGATACCGCTTTCATATCTGGGCCAACTTCGTTAAAGCCCTTTCTTATTTTCAAAGATTTTTTTGTAGTCCTGAAATTTTGGATTGAATCATCATGATTGGCTCATATTCAAGTACTTATAGGGTTGATGTCTATAATGTAATCTGTAATCAGAAAGAAAATACATTTATATGTTATTTTCTCTAATAATTTATACAGAAAATTATACATCGGCGTCCTTTTCTTCATATGTTTTTTTAGGTTTGATAACTTTTTTCTTTTCATTTATAATGGACATCAACAGAAATACACTATTTTAAAAATAATCGTATGCCACTTAAAACACCGCACACACAATAATTTTGTAGCCTAATTTTATATTATACTCTACACTTAAAATAGTTTGCTAATATTTTCAATGTTGGCAGGAAAATTACATATCTAAAATTAAAATTAAAATTAAAATCAAAACTATCTCCATGACGGAAACTCAGTCTTTATATATTAATTGTGCTTCTTGTTGACTTTTCATCCTTATACTTATCAACCCTTTTTTTTTTTGGACCGAATAGAAAAATTCCTTCCATATTTTTAATAATTTTATGTTGTAGAAAATATGAACCAAATATAACTTTTATTAAAAATAGTTTTTTATTTGTCGCTTTCAAGTTATGTCGCTTTCATCGGCTTAGGTTAGCATTTAGCAATGCCCGGCTTTGGGTTCTCTAAAGTTCAATGTTGACTGGTCTTTTCTGGCTGGGCGTCGCCATAGCCTGTGGTGGTCTAGCTGAAGTGGTGCAAGATAGTGCAGGTACCTTCCTAACTTGATTTGCGCAACCTAGCTCAATTATATCTTCTTCTTTCCAGTGTGAGATATTAGCTTTGATGGAGGCTGTCAAGTTTGCAAATCAAATGTGCCATGCTGATGTCATATTTGAGAGTGATTGTCTGATGTTGGTTAATGACTTAATGTTTTAAAGGAAGAGGAGGAGGAGGAGGATCGTCTTTCTCAGGTTGGGTACCTTATGGAAGAGGTTAAGTGTATGTCTCGTAGGTTTTCTACTTTCTCTCTAGCTTATGTTAATCACCAGGCTAACAGAGTGGCTCATTTATAATTTATTAGCTCAAGCTGCACTTTATTTTGAAGTTGGTCAATCTTGGATGATGTATGCTTCTGGAATTGTTCAGGATGTTCTTATAGCTAGTTTCCTACAAACTGGTTACTCCTTTTGGTTAGAAAAAAAATTTCATAAAGTTAATAAATTATCCATTTATTGGTATATTAATAACCCTCTAAAATATTGATTTTGCTTGTCCAAACTATTAACTTATAAAAATTTTACAGTAGTTAAACATACCTCCCCTATGTTATTATTTCAATTTTCAAATGGTCCAAAGAGTTAAAGGATGGAAATAGAGACTATCCATCAAAACATCCTCTCATTCTCCCATCTTCAATGTAAATGAAGCGGGGGCAAACATTACCTCTGAATAAAAGAAAGAAACAATACTTGATGAACAACGATAAGTAAGAATGGATGAACTAGATAACATGTAGCCTTCCATCCAAGTAGGCCAAACAAGCAAAGCAGCAAGTCTAAATTGCAACTTCACTAGATTAAAATAAGTTTGAGAATTTCTTTTCATATTAAAAAAATGATTTAGATTTTTTTATGTAAATAGATAAATAGATAATTTTTTGTTGTGAAGTTTTGACGAACTTATTTTCACATTCATTTAGAATTAATTGATGAAGTAACATGTGGTCCCACAACATGCCTACCCATAAAATATTTTTTGACTTTATTTTACAAATCATTTAATTTCAGAACTGTCCTCAATATATCTCTACGACCGACCACATTACCATCACTGAATCTCCCAATCTTAGTCTAGTCAAATCAATCTCATTTAATGTATCAAACAAGGTTAAAGCTCTACTAGTCTCTTAAATCAATCTCATTTAATGTATAAAACAAGCTAAAGCTCTACTAGTCTCTTAAATCAATCTCATTTATGTATAAGCTTAAAACTCTACTAGTCTTTTAAATCAATCTCATTTATGTACAAGGTTAAAGCTCTACTAGTCTCTTAAATCAATCTCATTTATGTATAAGCTTAAAACTCTACTAGTCTCTTAATTCAATCTCATTTAATGTATCAAACAAGCTTAAAGCTCTACTAGTACATATGTGTCAATTGGCCTTTTGTTTTTATATTTATATTTTTATTATTTATGACAGACCGCTCCGGATGTCACTATCACTAAATAGCTCTACTAAAAATTCGGCAGAGTCATTATTAAAAATGGACCGCCCAAAATTTGTAGAAACAATTTAACACTTCTCAAATCAACAACCACCCTCAACTCCTAAAACCTACCTGCTTTTGGAATTCTCAACCAAACTCCACAACCGGATTTATGAATCATCTCAATTTAGAATTACATAAGCGTTTGGCACTTAGAGCAATCTAATACTTTCATAGGATAAACAAGATATAAGAGTAGGATACATAAATCCTATAATGCATAAGCAGTGACGACTATGCCTAGACTCCAAGTATGCCCGAGCTTAACTAGTCTAGTTTGCAAAACTGGGCATTTGAAGCTGAAGAGCCCAAAGGAAAGAATTCGAAAAACATGTTAGCGTAAGTGGACAAAAATAATAAATAATCAAGATAACTTCAATGAAATAAGCTTTAATACTTTCCCAGATTTTCATTTTATAATCGTCGATGCATGCAATGTTTAAAACAAGTTTTCTTAAAATTGAACCAGCCCCACAATAAAGAGTTATAAACATAAAAGTAAAACATGGGGAAGAAACAACACCATACAATAAAGAGAACCTCCCAGACTAAGGCTCACTATAACCCATAAGGTATTATGAGGAGGAGCAATAAGCTAGCTAGCAATAAAATATGACAATCCAAGTACGGTGGAGGAAAACAAATTTGAAAACCTACAGAAAACATTCCAAAAAAATCTCGCAAAATCAAAGATGAAAAATACGCAAGCACGATTCCCAATCGTACTCGAAAATTCCCATGAGAAATCAATTAAAAACTCGATGATGTGTTCCATACGCCATGATATTCTCGATATAGCAACACAATTCATAATTAAAGTTCATATGCAAGATTAAATTATAAACCATATATCATAATCAAGATCCAAATCCGAATTCACAAAAAAACTCAAAGAAATCATCGTTAAAGCATTCTCAATACCAAAGTCAAAAGCCAATAAATAATAAATAATAATAATTTCCATTGAAAATCTCATTTTCAAAAATCTTTTAGAAAACTCAAAATCGATGAATAAAAGTATACTCAATTCAAGAAATCACCTGGGAAAACAGTTTGTCGAAAATCATTGCAATCGTAAATCGTACTTTATTTCGGAATGCTCATCGGAAAACAATTGTTCAAGAGCATAAGTCATGACCAGAATCAAAATACAAAGTATTTATCGAAAACCATATGTCATGACTAAATTCATAATTTCAACTTTGAGCATAGAAATTCACCAAAGGAATTTAATAAACCAAAATATCTTATTGAAAAATCTTCCAAGGCATTAATCTTAAGTCATATCCAAAATAAAATCCGATATGCCAATAAGATAATTAAAAGCATTCATTTAGAAAAATAATTGCATGGATATTATTTAAAGCAAAAGTTCACTCACAGTACACAACATTGCAGCCAAGCATAGGGATCCTTATCAAGCAATCGCTTAGTACGTTGTCCTGTATAATTATAACTAGTAAGCAATAATTAAAATATTCTAAGATTAAATACGACTCAAGAATGAAACCTGAAACCTCTAATAAAAATAATTCATCAAACATCCGAAATCTCACTCAAGTTGACTCAAACTTCAAGGGTTTCACTATCTTTATTATTTCAACATCCTAACCAAAAAAAGAGGACAATCCGTGATTGGATTTTCCCAAATTGTAACCTGAAAATCTAAAACACGGAAATTATGATCAATTACAAAAATTCACCAATTTCTACGAAAACCATATCAACACGTTCTTATCACCAAACTCTATTAGATGAGCCAAGGAAGATTGGCAGAAGCAGCGGCACAAGCCTTCATGCACCACCACTCCGACCACCAAATTAAGGTTTGAGACTTACTCCAAAATGTTCCTCTCACCAACCTAAACCATTTTCTCAACTACACCAAAGTCTAATTTAGCCTAGAAGTCGAAAATCACGTCGAATCGAAAAAGGGCCGAAATCTTCCAAGCTTTGATGCTCCTTCCTTGTTTCAAATCGATCTAAGCCACTTGGAGGGTTTGCTTGGTGTTCCAAGCGCTAGAATGCGCAAATGGTATCGCTAGAATTAGTGGCTGGAGTTATGAGTTCAGGCCTGGTCAAGTGAACGGGTCGGCTGCGACTATTTTTGGGCTGCTGCGCTTCACACACTCCAAATCGATCGATGCCACTACCATGAATTGAAAGAGGATGCAGATGTGAATCAAACGAGACCGGTGCAGCAGTGAGTGGTGGTCGGACTGTAAAGAATTTTGTGGGTCAGCTTCTATGGTTGGGTCGTGCCGCGAGTCGAACTGGAGAGAATTTACCTAGAATTTTGGTGGAAAATTTGATTGGAATCTTACCAAAACTGGAAAATGCTCTATATAGTTAGTTTCCCGAAATAGTAATTTTTTTTGTTCTTAGTAACTTCTTTATACGAACTCAGATTTGAGTATTTTATATATCCACGAACTCGGTTTAATGTCCTTTACAACTTTCATGAAGGAAGTATCCTCAAAATGTGGACGGAAAAAAAGTCAACTTTAGGGAGTCCCTAAAAGTATCGAAACTGTAATACCCGCAATTTTCATTTTAAATTCGAGTAATCGCGTTGAACGATTATTGTATGATTTCATGAATGTTGTTCGATAATATTTTTTTTTTGAATTATCGAAGGTACGAAACGATTATTTTTACGAAAAAGCTCGAATTGATTATTTCTTTTTATACTTGCAAAATTTGGGAAAACTTTCTTCATGAAAGTTGTAGAGCTCGTCGATATGAGTCCGTACACATGTGGAACAAATTGTTGCGGATTTTTTCTGAATTAGTTATCGCATTTAGAAGAAATTCTGAAACATTTATATATAGAAAAAACCCTAGATTTTTTTTGGAAATCCTATTTTTTCTCCCTGCCTCCCTTTCTTTTTTTGGAAAGGAACTGTTCATCTCTCTCTCTCTCGCGTTTTCTCTCTCTCTCGGCTGAGCCCAGCAAAACAGAGCACGGCATCACCGTGCTCCCTCTCCCTCTTCCGGTCATCTCTCAAGCTCCAACCACTTCCAGTAGCTTCGTCTCAACCTTGCGCAGCTGTCAGAGGCAGCCATGCGCAACGACACAGCCGGCAACGACGGCGGCGAGGCCTGAACCGAATAGGCTCGTTTTCGGTTCGATCTCGATATTGGACTTGATTCTTGGCTCATTGGACTCTCCCCAACTTCCTTAACAAGCATCAAGAAGGACCGGAACTGGGTCGATTGTTTTCACGTTCGTCGGAGCTCGACCCCGTTAGATCGAAAAACAACTTATCGATCCAAATATCTCAAATTATACACGATCGTTTCTTGTGATTCTTGGCCTGGTGAGTTCGCAATGAAGTTCTGAACAAGTTTCCAGAAGAGATCGAAGCGAGTTGTTGCAGTTTTCACGTCGGTTTTCAAGCTCGCTGGTTTCTGGAAAATTTCCTGCTGCCGACTGTAATTGGTACTTTTCAATCCCTTACCGTCATTTTTTGGTCTTGTGCTAGTTATGAACGTTGCTCAGAATGATGAAATAAAGGGGAGAAGCTCAGCCCCGACACCATTGGTGGTGGTCGGCGGCGGCTCTGTCCCTAACTCCAGGGGCCCTTTCCAGCCACCTCTGGAGGTCTAAAATTTAGTTTCTATCCATTTTATGATTCTACGTTTCAATACGATCATTTTGGCATATTATACATATTTTTCGGATATCGTATGAATTAGTTATGAATTTTGTAATTTCGATCTATTTCAATCGTTAGATTTATGATCTGTGAAATTAGGACCGTCTGATGAACTTGTAATTTTGATATGATGATCATATCATTGTCCCAGTAGCTTTGTGTGGTCATGGGTGAAGATCCGACCGTTAGATCTTCATATAAGTGCAAAACGGTAATTAGGGGAGCGATTCGTGAGAATCCGTTCGTCGGATTTTATTATAAATTAGAATCCGGCCGTTAAATGGTAGTTCAGTTATATTTTGGAATTATTGGTTAAATTCAAATTACATTTGATTAGGTGATTGACGGATTGTATTTGGGTGGGCTATTTCGGCGTGATTTATATTTGTATTGAAGACGCAGCGGAAGTATCGGGGTGAGTAAAGCTCACGTGGTTCATGTTACGAACCGAGCGTTTAAAATTTTTTTTTTTTGATAATTGTGTGAAAAATATTTGTAGATTAAATATTTGCTTTTAAAATTACATCGACTTGATCACTATGGTCCATAGGTAAGTAAAATTGAATTTTAATTATATAAATGAATTTCACGATTTTCTTGTGTGAACTATAGATGGTATTAGTGGTCATTCCTGAGTGGATGATTACGTATATATATATATATATATAGATATTTACGTGAAAAATATATATTGATGGGTGGATTGTTGAGTGATGATATGATTGAGTTGAATTGATGATTTGAATTATATCTCAATTGCGTAATTTCATAATAATATTGTGTATCTTGGTTGGGTTGATTTCAGTATATGATATTACATGTTGTGCTCATTTATGGATTTAGGGTCAAGGTAGTGACCGGTGTGGGGTAATCGGACGCTCTAATCCTGGGGGATGATGAGATACGATTGGTTGAGTATGTGCAATTGTCGGACATTCTAAATATGTATATAAGTAAACATATTGATGAAATACGATAATGATAAATATGTCGGATGCCATAACCTAGGCCAGGTGACGGGCTATGATTCAGTTAGAGCTCTAGTCTGTTAAGTACCGTATTTTTATAAATACGATGTTGTGGTTTTGTGAAGAAGATGTAAGTTAAGGTTTGGTGTTGAGTTGTTAATTGATTGAGATTGTTGGTTCTTGTGGATGTAGAAATTGTTGCGTGTTGATTTGGGTAGAAATAAATATGATTTAATTAAGCAACCGTTCTTTCTTTTACTCATACAAGCTTTCAAAAGCTTACTGGGTTTTGTGTTGTTGCAATCCCGGTACACTATTCAAATGTTGAGGTTTTGTGAAGAAAGATGTGAGTTGGAGTTTGTCTTGATTTATTGAAATGGTGTTTGATTGAGATTGTTAGTACTTCGTGGTCGTGGAAATTGTTGAGTGTTGATTTGAGTGAAATTTTTTATGATTAAATTAAACAACAATCCTTTCTCTTTACTCATACGAGCTTTCATAAGCTTACCGGGTTTTGTGTTGTTGCAATCCCGCTACACTATTCAAATGGTGTAGTGGATATTCCTGCAAGTTAGGATAACCAGGGAGGTGACCGAGCTGCTTAGGTGTTACAGTAGTTATTTTTATTTCATTGAGTTGTGAGGTGTGTATGCTCATTTAGAGCTTTACAGTTCATTTTGTATTTGAGTTGTAATAATTAACCGAGACTAAATTCGGTTTTGATTTTACTTCGTGTGGTGAGGTTGTTAAGAAAAGAAATTTTCAGGACGAATATTTTGAGTTGTGGTAATTTTCATGTTTCGGATTTTGAATTTTTATTCTAAAATTCAGGGCATGACAGAAACGAAGTTAAAAATGAAATTAGTTGTCGTTTATCATTAGAGTACATGACTAGTAAACCAATAAAAAGAGGTACGGGGTGTAACGATTTAATTTGGGTGTAAAATTAATTTTCCTTGCGGTTTTTTTAGATGTTTGAAGTTAGTTTTCTCATTCTCAAATTGCAATCCAACATAAAGGAAAAAAAAACACCGCAATTGAAATCTAGTTGGTCTCACTATTAGAATTCCAATTACATTTCCCTTAATATATATATATATATATATAATTAATTTTGTATTTTTAGAGTTCAAGAAAGGGAAGAATAATTGTTGTCATTTCATAAATATACCTTAATGTGAAAGTAAAATGAGAATTTGAATTGATCTACTTATTTCATTTTCATAGCCCCTTTATATAGGGAAGGAATTACAATGGAAATATCAATTACGATGATGACATTAAATGCTGATTGATCCGTCTTTGATGTTGATTGATTGGTAATCACTGATTTCTTGATTCCATCTTCGTCATTTACTTTGACGAAGACACATAATGTTAATTTCCTTTAACACTCCCCCTTGTGCCAAGTCAAAGACGAAATGGTGCATGAGTTGTTGCCTCACTAAAAACCTCGCTAAGTAACAATAAAAACCATGTGGGACAAAAAATACACCTTGGTCGAAGGAAAAGAGCACAACGCACCTTTGACATTTGAGGATGACATATGGGTGTTAGACTCCTCCTGACGTCTACACCTCCCTCTGATCCTTACATTGATCAATAGAGCTTGGAAAGTCTTTGCATTCCTATGCTTTTCACATGTTTCTCAAATATGGCTTTAGGCAATGATTTGGCAAACAAATTTGCCACATTCTCCTCAGATCTTACTTGATTCACTTGAATCTTAAGGAAGTTTTGTTGTTGCTGATTGTAGAAAAATTTGGCGACATGTGTTTTGTGTTATCACCCTTGATATAACCTAGCTTCATATGTTCGATGCAATCTACATTATCTTCATAAATGTAAGTAGGCTCTTCAGTAGTAGAACGCAAACCACTAGTTCCTCGAATATGTGTAATGATAGCTCTTAACCATATACACTCACTAATAGCCTCATGTAGAGCAATGATCTCTGAGTGGTTCGAGGGGGTAGCCACAAGGGTTTGCTTGGTTGATCTCCAAGATATCGTCGTGTTCCCAATGATAAATATATAACCAGTTTGAGAACGACCTTTATGTGGGTCATAGGGGAACCCAGCATCAGTAAAGCTAACCAAAACATCATTTGGAATTTCGGTGTAGTGAGTGGCGCTTTCGCCATCAACACTTCCTTTAGGGATTACAGTTCCATCTGCGGTCCCTCTTGTCTCTCTGTAGGGAAAGAACAGTCCCAAGTCAATAGTTCTTTTTAGGTATCGGAAGATGTTCTTGATACCATTCAGTGACGCTGCGTTGGCGCTAAGCTAAATCTAGCTAACAAGTTCATTGAGAATGCAATGTCTGGTCGAGTACATTGGGCTAAGTACAATAATGCGCCTATTGTACTTAGATATAGGGAATTTCATCTCCCAACACATCTTCGTCATCTTCCTTTGGACGAAATGGATCTTTCTTTGCATCCAAACTTCGACCGATCATGAGGGTGCTAGCAGGATGCACTTTGTCCATGTTAAATCGCCTGAGCATCTTTTGGACATACGCGGACTGGTGGATTAGTATTCTACAAACTCGGTGTTCTAGTTCAAGGTCTAGACAAAATGGAGTTTTCCCAAGATCTTTCATCTCAAATTCAGATTTCAAGTAGCTCGCGGTTTCTCTTATTTCATCAAGAGTACCTATTATGTTTATATCATCAACATATACAGCTACAATTGTAAATCAAGAACTTGTTTTGTTTATGAATGCTCAGGGGCACAATTCATCTTGTTTTCTTTATGAATACGCAGGAGCACAATTCATTGTTCTTATATCCCTTCCCAATCAAGTAGGCACTTAGAGTGGTATACCACATCCGCCCGGATTGTTTCAATCCATAAAGTAAACGTTTCAACTTAATTGCAAGCGCACTTTGTGGTTTAGAGTCACTTGATTTGGGTAATTTAAGACCATTAGGCACTTATATATATATATATATATTTGAATCAATATCCCCATAGAGATATGTAGCAACCACATCCATGAGCTGTATTTCCAGTACTTCTGAAACTACCAAGCTAACTAAGTAGCAGAACGTTTTAACATCCATTACGGGAGAGTATGTCTCCTCGTAATCAATTCCAGGGCGTTATGAGAAACCTTTTGCCATAAGGCGTACCTCAAGACTTCATTCTTGACATTATTCTTTCTAACAAAGACCCATTTATGTCCTACAGGCTTTATACTTGGCGAGGTTCGCACTACCTAGCCAAATACCTGTCTCTTTGCCAGAGAATCTAATTCTGCCTGGATTGCTCCTTTCCATTTAGGCCAATTCACTCTTTATTGACATTCTGCAACAGAGCGTGATTCGATATCATCGTGCTCTATGATTTCTTGAGCAATAGTGTATGCAAATATATCATCAATGTGTATGGAATATCTTTCCATCAACTCATATGCACTCTCATAATCCATTGAGATTTCTTTGTTCTCTGGAGTCATTTCAATCATCAGAGTATCCTCCAGCATTAATTCATGGACATAACTATAATAAGAGACAATCTCATGAGAGGGATTCACTACATTGATGATTAATGGATCGGTTTGTGCCTTACTCGCCGTCTTCTTCCTTGGGTGAGTGTCAATAGAACCAAGTGGCCTCCCTATTTTCCTTTGGCGAGCCACGACCTCAACCACACCTCCATTAAGTGTGGTTGCAGTGCCTCTATCTACGGCACCGTGCCCCTTTGTGGGGACTTCTAACCTTGCAGGCACATTTGCAACTGGTATATGTGATCTCGTCACTTTTGCGATATCAGTAAACGTATCAAACATCCAATCTGCTATGTTCTGAAGATCGATTATTCTTTTCCACTTCACTTTCACACTGTGAAGTGCGAGGATCAAAATGAGACAGAGTGGGAACAAACCACAACAATTCATGTCGTTCCCTTGGAAAATCTTTTTTCCTAACGACGGGAAGACTGTCTCATCAAAGTGATAATCTTCAAATCTAGCGGTAAAGAGATCGTCTGTCGAGGGTTCCAAATAGCGGATAATTGTTGGGGATTCTTATCCAACATAAATACTTAATCATCTCTGCGGACCCATTTCAGTGCGCTGTGGAGGCGCAATAGACACATATACTGCGTAACCAAATATGCGTAAATGTGAAATGTCAGGCTCATATCCAGTTACCAACTGGTATGCAGAAAATGGTTGGCTAGCTATGGGTATAAAATGAATAAGCAAAGTTGCGTACAATATTGCATAACCTCAGGCAGATATATGTAGATTGGTGTCATAACCAAGGCCCTAGCCACCATCTGTAGCCTTTTGATGGTGGCTTCTACAAGACCATTTTGTGTATGCACATGGGGTACAGGATGCTCTACATCGATCCCAATATACATGCAATAATCATCAAATGCTTTTGATGTAAACTCTCCAGTATCATCTAGTCTTATAGACTTGATGGATGATCAGGGTGGTGAGCCCTTAAACGTATAATCTGTACCAGGAGTTTTACAAATGCAACATTTCTTGTGGACAATAATGCGACATGTGACCAGTATGTCGAAGCATCCACCAAAACCGTAAAGGACTTGAATGGTCCATATTCTGGATGGATAGGTCCACAGATAACTCCTTGTATCCTTTGTAAGAATGAAATGTTTTGTTTTGTATCTTTTAGCATAGGAAAGTCTCAATCTTGTTTTTGCTAAAGAGCAGGCTTTACAAAACGAGTGATATGCCTTTGAAATAGTCAATGAGGCATAATGGGAGGGAGGTAGTGCTTCTGGTACTTCAGAAGACAATGGCTGCATTTGAGCAGTACTAGGACCGACACCTTGCAGTTTTCAGTCTAAAGAAGGGATGTTCATGTGAGTTCTTTAAAATACGGATCATCATGTCATGACCGGGGTACCATAGGCGGTCATACCAAAACCTGTATGAGTCAGTGTCCCAGATTTCATTGTTGGTGATAGCATAGGATTCAATAATCCGAATCGTAGTGAGGTACAATCCACTAGATTGACTCATAAGTTTCTCTAAAATGCGTTTCCTTCCACATTCATTAGAGGTAATATAAAGGTACTCAGTTCCATTCTCACAATGTGTTTCTACATGATAACCGTTGGCACGAATATCTTTGAAACTTAACAAGGTTCAATTAGCTCTGGGTGCATATAAAGCGTCTGTGACTTTAAATGTTGTGCCATTAAGCAGCAAAAATTCGGCAGTTCCTCGCCCTTTTATTACTTGTGATGATCCACAAAGGAATTATAGGCAATTAATTCAATGAATAATTGCCTATTCCTTAATCTGGTGTGAGTAGTCCCATTATCCACTGAGCACTCAAGTTCTCCTCGATTCATTCCTACAAGTAAATATGAGACATTCATTAAATAATTCAAAAATATATCTCATATTCTTTAGAGTATTTCGATTTAGGTAGAATGATATTCTTTTCATTCTAATAATTTTTTTCTCTAGATGTATTGCTTTACATCTTTATAGTGCTATTTCGAACCATGCAAATCCGTGTAGTAAATAGAAGTCGAATAAATACAGTGCTTTAGAATAAAATTTGAAATTTATTAATAAGCCAACAATAGTCAAATCAAGGTCTTGTTCAGAAATCTAATTCATTAAACCATTCTTTAAGACCAAACAATAGTCTAATTAAAAATGAGGCATTATGCCTTCACAACTGTCTTTGGAAAATAAATAGATAAAGCATATCAGTTAAAATCTGGTGCATCAATTGACTGAGTAAGTTCCTTGTTACCATTGAAGTCTGCAATTGTGAGGTTGACATCTGGGTCATGGCCACCTTCTTCTATATAGTAAGCCGCTTGTTCTTTAGACTCCTTATACCTCTTGTAAGTGACTGCTGAGTTGTTGCTTGCTTGGCAGTTCTTATACCAATGTCCAATAACTCCACACCTATAGCATGGTTCATTGTGAACTCTTTTCTGTTTGACTGAAGGGTGTTTCGGTGCCCTTGGCACCTTGTTTCCATGACTACTAGGGCTAGTACCACCATGTTAGCGCCATACATTTGGAGGGCCTTCACGGCCCATACCATGACCCCACGTCCCTTGCCACGTGGTGCATTGTTGCCCGTGGATAGGGATCAGCATGTCCAATCCCCTTTGCATTGGGGTTCTTTCCACCTTTCACTTTACCATAATTAGCCTCGAGAATTTTCTTTATCCCAACATGCCTGGCATTATTATTCAATAGAACCTCATTATGCCTCTCAGCCACTTGCAAAATGTTGATCAGCTTATTAAAAGTTATGATTCTTTTGTTGTCATACTCCAGCCTATACTGGTTCGCTAGTATAAGTGCTAAAGTAGGAAAGGTGGAAAGAGTCTTTTTGATCATAACATTTTCTGTGAGTTCCCTTCTACAGAAATTGAGACGTCCCTTGAGGCGCAACATGTCTTTGTTGAAGTCATTGACCCTTTTGTAGTCAAGCAAGCGGATTTCATTCCACCAAACAGTCAGTTCTGGGAGCAAAGTGTTATGAATATTCCCAAAACGTCCTTGAAGGGCATCCCACAGTTCTTTGGGTGTCTTCAACTGAAGGTACTCCAAACATAGGCTAGGATCAATATGTCGCCTCAGAAACATTAAGGCATTTGCTTTTACCCTGTCAGACGGTCCATTGTCTTTGAGGTCAATAATGGTGGCAGTGTAGTTTTTTGCCACAAATGCATTTTCTACATCAGAAACCCAACGATGGTACTCAAGTCCTTCTGAGTCCAAGATGTCAAATTCAGATCGAGTTGGATCAGTCATCTACATAAACAAGAGGGAAGATATAAAGACATCCACGTAAATTATTTTCCAAAAATATGAATTCGATTTCAAGACCAAGATTAGTAATGGTCACATATTTTTTTTCGATGCTATGTGAAAATGCTTTATCACTGTAAGTTTGTATATATATAATGCACATGAATTTTCATTGTCATGGCAAAAAAAATTTTATATGTATAACATTCTAAATAAGGAATAACTATAGCACGTAATAAAGGATAAAAATAGCATCTAAAATAAATGGCATGGCATGCTCAAATTTCACATATATACAACAAATTATATACTACACATAATAATAGCAATAGTATGTCATGTTGTTTGCTCAAAAATCGTCTCGACCGCGTGTCACTGGGCCAAGGGCATCTTTGGCTTACACGTCTCCTTCTGGAGTGGTGATGTGTGTGCGGGTGTGCCAACTCGCAACCGGTAGGCCAAGCGAGGTTTTGCTCTAGATGGTAGATCTTGCGCCGATCTGACTTCCAATCAGTTGATTGTGGGCCGAGGAAGAATCAAACTTGGCCGCGGGGTTTTCTATGCCTTGAATGCAAGGAGTTTAGCATGGATTGGCCTTACCTAGCCACAATGATGTGTAATTAGGTGATTGAGGTGAAAATGAAGTGATGATGATTCCTTTTTATGATTTTGTATAAAGTAAATGACGTAAAGTAAACAACAAGAAATAAATAACATAAACGAACGAAAGTGCAGGAATGTAAAAGTGCAGTAAAAATGCAGGAAGATAAAGAACAAGAATGTAAATCGTGGCATGTAAAGAACACGCAAAAACATAAATTGCAGGAAAGATGAATATCGATAAAGAAAGCGATAAGATAAATACGTAAAGATTGATAAGTGTTGGTGAAATGTTGAAATGTAATCGTGTAGAGCATTCGGTCGAGGACCTCTAACAATGAATCCTATGGTCCTTTTTATAGCGAAGCTAAACTATTGAATGAAGGAAAAGAAGCAATCTCAACAGTATTCATGTTTGTGATATTTTTGACGTTATCAATGATTGATTCTTTCACGAGCAACCAATCAGGTCTTGTAATTGATGATTGGCAATAACACATCCTGATGCTCATTCAAGTTAATTGCCCCAAACTTTGATAACATTTTTCCTAACAATCAATCTCTTTGATGTGCCGCGGCTAATTAGCCGCGGTCATTCATTACGACTTGTGGGTCCGCAGTCATTCATTACACCTTGTGATTCATTTGGTCTCTCTCCAATCTAATAACGGCTCTCTGCACACGTTATCTTCGATCATAAATTTGACAATAAACATTGAGAACAACTGTAATACCCGCAATTTCCATTTTAAATTCGAGTGATTGTATCGAATGATTATTATGCGATTTCACAATTTATGTTCGATAATCGTTCATTTTTACAATTATCGAAGTTTCGAAACGTTTATTTTAACGAAAAGCTCGAAATACTCGAGTTGAGAAATCGACTTTTTCTACGTACGAAATTTGGAGAAACTTCCTTCATGAAAGTTGTAGAGCTCGTCGATACGAGTCCGTGCACATGCGAACACGAAGATCGGATTTTTTCTGAATTAGTTATCGAATTTCGAAGTTTGCCGAAACTTGTATATATAGAAAAATTTTTGCAAACCCTAATTTTTTTTCTACCGGATCCTTTCTTCTTCTTCCTTCTGTTCCTGAACAAAAAAAAAAACTGTTCTCTCTCTCTTACAGACGCGATCGGCCGAAGAGGAGAAAATCTTCTCCTTAATTGTTCTCCCTCCACAGACCACCTTTCGACCTCAAACCAAGTCCCAGGCGTTCATCTCGAGCTGCTCTAGCTCCCGGAGGCAGTCTCACACAGCGGCGCAGCCTGTGGTGGCGGCGGCGAAGCCCGAACCGAAAACGTCCATTTTCGGTTCGATCTCGATATCTGGAGCTACACTCCATCATTTCACTTGATTCTTGTCTCATTGAGCTCGCCTCAACTTCCTCTACAAGCACCAAGAAGGACCGGAACTGGGTCGAACGTTTTCACGTTCGTCGGAGCTCGACCCGAACGGATCGAAATACCAAAACTTTCGATCAAGATATCTCGAGCTATACACGATCGTTTCTTGTGATTCCAAGCTTGTTGAGTTCGCAAGGAAGTTCTGAATAAGTTTCCAGAAGGGATCGGGGCCTGAGGTTGCAGTTTTCACGTCGGTTTTCAAGCTCATCGGTTTCTGCATTTTTTCCGGCCACCGACTGTAAATCGGTAATTTCGACGCCTTCCGTTCATTTTTAGGTCTTGTGCTAGTTATGAAAGTTGCTCAGAATGATGAAACGAAGGGGACAAGCTCGGCCCCGACACCATTGGTGGTGGTCGGTGGCGGCTCTGTCCCTAACTCCGGCGGCCTTTTCCGGCCACCTCCGGAGGTCTAAAATTTGGTTTCTGTCCATTTTATGATTCTATGTTTCGATACGATCATTTCGGCGTATTATACGTATTTTTTGGATATCGTATGAATTAGTTATGAATTTTGTGATTTCGATCGATTTCGGTCGTTAGATTTTTGATCTGTGAAATTATGACCGTTGGATGAACTTGTAAATTTATTATGATGATCATATGACTGTCCCAGAGGCTTTGTGTGGTCATGGGCGAAGATCCGACTGTTGGATCTTCGTATATGTGAAAAACGGTAATTAGGGGAGCGTTTCGTGAGATTAGAAACTGTCGGATTTTAATGTAAATTAGAATCTGACCTTTAATTAGTGGTTAAATTATGAGTTGAAATTGTTGGCTAAATTCGAATCACATTTGATTAGGTGATTGACGGATTTTAATTGCGTGAGCTATTCGGCGTTAATTATAAATTATAATTTATAATTATATTGAAGACGCAGCGGGAGTTTCGAGGTGAGTAAACTCACGTGGTTCATATTACGAACCGAGCACTTTAATTTATTTATTTTTGGTAATTTGTGTGAAAAATATTTACGGATTAAATATTTGTTTTAAAATTTCATGGACTTGAATTACCACGGTCCATAGGTAAGTAAAATGAATTTTAACTATACAAATGAATTTCATAATTTTCTTGTGTGAACTATAGATGGTATTAGTGGTCATTCCTGAGTGGATGATTACGTATATTTATATTTACGTGGAAAATATATATTGATGAGTGGATTGTTTGATTTATGATATGATTGAGTGGAATTGATGAGTTGATTTTATTACAGTTGTGTAATTCCATAATAATATGATGTACCTTGGTTGAGTTGATTTCAGTATGTGAAATTATATGTTGTGTTCATTTATGGGTTTAGGGTCGATGTAATGACTGGTGTGGGTAATCGGACGCTCTAATCCTAGTGTGGATGATGGGATACGATTGGTTGAGTATGTGGAATTATTGGACGTTCTAAATATGTATATAGGTATACATATTGATGAAATACAATAATTGATAAATATGTCGGATGCCATAACCTAGGCCAGGTGACGGGCTACGATTCAGTTAGAGCTCTAGTCTGTCAAATACCGTATTTTTATAAATACGATGATGAGAGTTGTGGGGAAAGTGTGATTTGCGTGGTCTTGATATATTGAACTGGGTTGATTGAGATTGTTATTAATTGTATATGTGGAAATAATTGAGTGTTGCTGTGTGTGAGAATAAATGAGATAAATTTAAGTAACAATTCGTTCTTTTACTCATACAAGCTTTCATAAGCTTACCGGGTTTTGTGTTGTTGCAATCCCGGTACACTATTCAATGGTGTAGCGGATATTCCTGCAGGTCAGGATAACCAGGGAGGTGACCGAGCTGCTTAGGTGTTATAGCAGTTTTGTTATTTATTTAGTTGTGAGGTGTGTGTATGCTCTTTTTGAGCTTTACATTATATTTTGGATTGTGTTGTAATAATTAACCGAGACTAAATTCGGTTTGATTTTATTTCGTGTGGTGAGTATGTTAAGAAAAGAAAAAAATTTCAGGGTGATTATTTTGTGATGTAGGATTTTCATGTTTCGGATTTTGAATTGTTATTCTAAAATTCGGGGCGTGACAACAACTTTGTAAATCTTTAATGTGCCTTGTGGGTCGGGCCCACCTATCTGCCATGTGAGCCTTGCCAAATATTGGTTCAAACACATGCATAAAATAAAATGTAAACAATAGCATAATACAAAGCATGCATAGGCATAATGTATATAAGCGTAAATAAAATAAAAACATGCTCAAAATTTCATAATAAAGCACAAACAATAAAATATAAAGCATGCTTAAACATAATTATAAATCATGGTTAAAGATAATCATATAAAACATAAATAACAAGGCATGCTTAAAATGATCAAAATTATCTAACTAAACATGCTCAAAAGTTCTAGTTATAAACAATTTAATATATCTGAGTATGAACTTAAATAAATAAAGGAGAACATACTTGGTATCGAGAAAATAAAATGATCCTATCACACGTGCGAGTTGATGCAGGCGCGCGTAGCGATGTTTTTATAATTGAGAAAAACTGGGCTGCTTCCTCTTGCAGTGCGCCACAAGAGCTTGTTTTTTTTTTTTTCCTTGTGCTTTTCTCTTGGGTTTTTTTTCTCTCTGGGCTGCATGCTGCTTCTTTTGTGTTTTTTCTTTTGTTTCTGCTGGGTCGCATCACCACTCAAGGCCCATTTGGTTTTTTCTCTCTGTGTTTTTTTTTTTAATTTTGGGGTGTGATTCTTGTTTCTCTGGGCCGACTCACTTTTTTTTCTTTTCTTTCTTTTCTTTTTCCTTTTATTTCCTCTTTTTTCTGGATTGTAAATGATGGCAAGGCTGCTGCGGGATTCGGGGCATTGCAGCAGGGGTGTCGGGAAGGTGGGCGTTCGCGCGGGTGCTGGGCAGTAGGGAGGGAGGCCGATCGCGGAGCCCAGAAGAATGATTTGGACGAGGTCGATCTGTGAGGCTTGGCGATCGGAAGAAGGACTGCTGCAAGAGTGGAAGGTCATACGCACGGGGCTGCTGGGTGGCCTGGGATGGGATAGGGACCAGCAGCGACAGGATCGCTGGGATCTGCAGGTCGGTGGTGTGTTGTGATGCCCCGGAAAATCATATTTATTTTTCGACGAATAATTTGTGGTTATTGGACTGTTTTGTGGCTCGTGGATGGAGCGGAAGTGTTTTGGACGAATAATTTGTCGAACATTTTGGTTTTAGGGGGTCACAATGGTTAACTTTTTATTCGTTGGGATTCTCTCAAAACTTCCTTCACAAAAGTTATAGAGTGCGGACATGCGGAACGAGTCAATCAGAGTTCGTATGAGGAACTTATGGCTTTCAGAAAAATTTTCGTTTTAGTATATATAGGAAATTTCCGAAAATATTTTCAGAAATTCCATTTTTACTTTTTGGGAAACTCTTCTCCCTCGACCGATACCTTCAGTATCAAAGATTTTCGACTGGCCCGACCCTGAACAGGCCGACTCGACCCGAATTTCCAGCGAGCTCCTGCAGTCTCCAGCGGTGAAACTTTCCATATCGGTTTGTCCTTGCTGTCCGCTCCTCCCTCTGGTCTCTAGAGGCGATTCTCGGTGGTGGCGGCGCTATAAGGCGGCGAAGTTTCATGATTTCAGACCCGGTCGAAAAACGTAGTTCCGGCGACGTCGTGGCTTCAAGCTTCCTGCTTTGAGTTCGTGGAAGCCTCCTAGATCGATTTGTGGTGGTTGTTTGGATCGATTTACGTGGAAATCTGTTCTACTCGGATTGAACAGTAATCCACCGCTTGCCAGGCAGTTTTCGACCCTTTATGCTTAGTTTCTGACTTCGAGCTAGCAATGAAAATTAATCAGCATATCTAGATGAACCACTTTGATGTTGGGAGTTTTGTGAAATATTGAGTTATGGCCCACCACCTATGGTGACTTTTCGGCCATGTAAGGGATTGTTCTGGTATTATATATCTTCTACTCGTCGATACGAGCGTTTCGATATATAATACACAAGTTTTGGAGTTCGTATCAATTTGTTATGATTTTTACGGTTTCATATCAGTCTATTTATTCGATCCGTGAGGATTCAAGCATTCAATCGACTTGTGGTTTTGACACATTTGTCGTGGAAGTATTCCGGAGACTTTGGGAGGTCTCGGAATTGGTTTCGCCTCGATTGGCGTTACTTTCAGGGTTGTTGTTCGATTTGGGGATTCAAACTTTAATCGCTTGTAATATGTGTACTAAATTGAGACCATTGGTGATTAGGTGTTTCTCAAGGTGAATTGGACGTGTTTTTGGTGTGAGTGTTAGTTCGGTTCTATATAGAAGATGCAGCGGGAATTCTGAGGTGAGTAATCTCACAATGTTCATTTACGAACGAGTTAAGTGTTAATTTTGAATAGTTTTCGAAATGATATTTGTTTGAAATGATATGGACTTGATCGACTACGGTTCATAGGACTGCAGTTCACAGGTAGAAATATGAGTTTAAGTATAATAATGTTTTACTCGGATTTTCGATTGTGAACTCTAGTTGGTATTAGTAGGCATTCCTGAGCGAATGACTAGGTATATATATATATATATTTATGTAAAATATATATGTGTAGGTGGATTTGTGTGAGAAACAATAATTGTAGGTGTGTTCATTTTATTGTTTTGGGTGTGACTTTTCATGAAACAATATTTGTGAAAGGGTTGATTTCTATTGTTTTGAAAAGTGTTGTGTATTGTGAAACATTTTAGTTCGCGGGTTACTTATTTAAGTGTGGGTCTTGTACCGGGGGTAATTGATAGGGATCAAATTACATGGGATCGTTTATTTTAGATTCGTGTACATTTTGGGTCCAGTGCGACTCCTTTAATGTTTTGGTATTTATACCGTGGATCCAAAGACTTACGAGTTGAGGACCGTGGGTCATGAAATGTGATCGTGGGTAGGAAAATTGGGAATTCACTCCTTTTCCCGGGTTAGTAGATACGATCAGTTAGAGCTCTAGTCTGTCTGCCGTGGTTTTGTGTGGGTTTATCCCGTGAGTTGTGTGAGTTGTTTCTCGATTGAATTCCGTCAGTTGTGTGAGTTGTTTCCTAAATTGAAACATGTGAGTTTTCTTGTGAAATGTGTGAGTTATTCTGTTGTTGTTTTGAGTTACTCATATGAGCTTTTATAAGCATACCGGGTTTGTTGTATGGCAACTCGGTACACTATTCAATGATGTAGGGGTTAATATTGCAGGTCAGGGTAATCGCGGCTGAACTGAGGTAGCGTGCAAGCAGATTTACGCTAGGAAGCAAATTTTGTGACTTTACCATTATAAAGAATTCCGCTTGTAGTGAGCTCTGAGGAGCATTTATGTTTTATCTTGTGTTGACAATTTAATTCATAAACTTGTGTAATATATTGACTTTGAGGGTTCAGGGCATCAATATGTACTTTGTTTAAAACGAAAAAATTTCAGGTGTTTTGTATTGATGGTTGAACGTTCACGCATGTATAATTATGAGATTATATATATCAATTTTTATTTGTGTTAAAAATCAGGGCGTGACATGTGTTGCATGCCCGTGTGTTGTAGGAGGCAAGGCTGGGATGCAGGCTGGAATAGGAGGCGGGAGGGGAGGTGACCTGGTCTTGGCTGGGGCAGAGAAATATATATATATATATATATATATAATTTTTTTTTTTATTGTGATGGCAAAGAAAAAGTTATTTTTTCTTCTAGGGTTTTGGTTTTTTACCTCTTGGCTATTTGCTCTGAGCGTGCTGATAACGTGTAAAAGTAAAATGAGAATTGGAATTGATCTACTCATTTCATTTCATAGCCCCTTTATATAGGGAATGAATTACAACGGAAATATCAATTATAATAATGACATTAAATACTGATTGATCCATCTTTGATGCTGATTGATTGGTAATCACTGATTCATAGATTCCATCTTTTTCAGTTACTTTGACGAAGACATATAATGTTATTTTCCTTTAACACTTAATCCATATTTGCTTAATTAAAATTCTAAAACTAATATCATCTCATCATGAATTGTAAATTGTAACTCATCTTTGGTCACACAGTAAAATTATTTTATAAAAGCCCTGGACCACCAGGTGCACAGTTATTCAGACTAAAGTGATTGGTCTATATGAAAAGTATTTATTTCTCATTGGTCCCATAATATATATATATAGACACACACAAGCCTTCTTTGCTAAGGAAGTCCTTAGATATTAATATCTAAGGATTTTCTTGATAGACTCACTTTTTGATCGCATATCCACATCTCAACCGTTCAGTTTTTAGGTATATATGAGTAGATGATCTCTGCAAATTTTCAGTCAAATTGATAACTATTAAGACATTCAAAACTACGACTTACAATTATTAACACGAACAATTCATGTAGAACAGATTCGGTTCGTTCATTGATTTAATTTGGTTCGATACCTTAACGATCACCAATTTGACTGAAAATTTACAGAAGTGATCTATACATTAGGACCTAAAAATTGAATGGTCGAAATGTGAATGTGATCGAAAAGTGAGTGTATTCAAGGAAATTCTTAGATTTTAAAATCTAAGGAGATCCTTAATATAGAAAGATTGTACACACACAGAGGAGGGTTCGAGAAAGGACGTCCGCAAATGTTAAAAAGTGACCTCAAAATCCTAACTGTTGGATAGGTATAATAGATCTTCAACGGCTCACTGAAAAGCAATAAGCGGGTTGATGATGCGTGTCCGCTCTCACCACTTCAAATCTTCCAACTTCTCAATTCTCAACACATCACTATTCACTTTTGATATTAAAAAGAAAAAACCCAGATTTGCAATTCAAGATGAGAGCATAGATATCAAGATTGGATTTTGCATATGCTTGTAACCAGTTATGTCCTCTTAGATCCAAAATACATCAATCTCTTTGGCTTTTTTGCTTGATCAGAATCTGATTTGCGATAGCTCTCTGTTTTCTCTTTTTATTTTCTTTGCTCCACAAAAATAGATAATCTTGTTAGCCAAGAACTATCACATTGCATTATTACGTGATAGTCTCAAACCACAGAATAATTACCCAGCTGCACTATAGGTCCTTCTCTAGTGAGCTTCCCATTATGACATTTTGTTTTAGATTTTTCTTTATCTAGGGTGCACTGAGTATATAATAAGGTGCTACTCTCCGTTTGTGGTCCTAAGCTCCACTGATCAACTGTATGAAACAATTGGGCCATATACAATATAGAGAACCTATTATCGAAGGACTTGGATTTTATTGTTTAGCTCGTACCTGGGCTCCATTACTACTGCCCCAAATTTATGGGTCTCATAATTAGTTACCCATTCTTATGGAGAGACTTTGACTTGGGAAACAAGGAAGATTATGAAATTAGCAAATTTTGCGAAGCAAGAAACTAAATAAAAGGAAACGAAAAAAAATTAAAACTTAATATTTGGACTTTCGCAAAATCGATTGTTGGAAAATATTTCGTTGCATTATTATGATTATTTTTTAAAAATTATTATGTGGAGAAGCTTCATAAAACTCCGAACACTGTAAGATTTACGGTATTATTAATCAAGTGTATTAAGTACAATAAAAAAATAAACTTGAGGAAACTGACATGAGAACACAAAATCTTAGTTCACGTTTTAGCCTAAAATTCAAATAGGACCTAATAAGACAGACAAATTTATCAATTCGATAGTATTAATTTGTGGTAAACCCACATCCAATTCATAGTTGTTGACATTTATATTGCAAACCAATCCGATTCAATTTACCAAAGTCATCGAAACCACCAAAACTGGAATATATTAAATTTGATCTGTCGGTTCGAGTGAATCGGAGTAGAATATGAACACTTCCAAGCTTATGATGGTCACGATTTGAAAATCAATATACAGTCTTTTGCTGGCAAAAGAACTCTAGAGTAAAGACACCATCGAAATTGCTTCTCGATGAAAGATAAATCTAAAATTAAAAACCGTAGTACACTCATAATCCCGTATCAACAAAAGGAAAAAAACTAACTTTCCAAAAGAATTTACCCGAATGACTTGCAATTTAAGCCACGGTCAAGTGAGTCAACACAGAGCTTCCTCAGATTTAGTGAATTTTTACAGTTTCATCTCAACCCCAAAGCTGATTTATCTGTCGTTGGTTTCGAGAACTAACCGACAAAGAGTGTCCCAGTCACGAAGCTGTTAAACCATTCGGTTTAGAATTTTCCCTCCAATTCCTAACATACACCAAGAACAAGAACGAGAAGTGGAACCAAGAATCCCACTACAACAAAACACCAAGAAGAACACGATCGATAATCTGAGGAGAAGTTTCACAAAGACCCATCTGGGAAATTCTCAGATCTGCGCCAGCAGTCTCGAGAGAAAGACCCATCTGGGAAAAGGGCTCAAACAAAGAGAACACTGGAATGATCAGAGCGAATCAGAATTTGCAGAATGGATTTTCAAAGCAACAAGAACAAGAAGAATCGTCGGTCAAGAACGAGGAAGAGTGGATAAAGATTGGCGATGAGTATTTCCAAAACCCTGTATCAATCACAGTGAATGGGACACTGAAACAAGTCGTCAAGGAATTTGTGATAGCAGATCCAGTATCAGATCAGTTTGATCAGAAGAATGAGATCCAAAAGAGAAAAAGAGACCAATTTGAAGCTGAAAACCAAGAAGAGGCTGCTCCGAACATGAGTTATGCGTTCATCAAGAATCGTAGCACTAACTCGGAAGAGAAGTATGTGAAGCTTGATATTATAAACGAGCGATTCATGTCAACTGTTGTGGATTTGGAAGACAATGAAGACAAGGTGTACACATTGTCTTGTGGTTTTAGAACCAAGAGGAGGTACCTTTATGAAATTTAGATGTTTTTTATCTCTGAAATTTTGGTTCATTGGCCCAAGAAAGCGTGAAGCACAAGTGTCAATATCCCTTATTGCTCACAAGGTCTGTGGTTGTATTTTACTAGAATTTCATTGAATTAAAGTTCAAATTATTTGTAGAAGTTTGAGTTGATGAAATGGCTGCAGTATTGTGTTGTTTTTTTTGTTCATATTCACTTTTCAAGGATCTCTTCTGCTTCAAAATATTGTCTCAATTTAGAGTTGAAAATTCAATCTCTTATTTAGGCCAAACCCACTTTGCTAAATTTTAGTTTTGTATCATTGTGATAACTTGAGCATAATGCAGAAGATGTTCCAAATAGAAGTACGACGTTCCAAAGGATATCCAAGTTTGAATTGGAAAAGCATTCTCTACCTAACAATAAAAGTAATGTGATCTCCAAGTACCAATTGGTAACAAAATATGACTAGGAAATCAGTTATCAAAATTTTTCCTTGGTGAAGCTATAAATATCTAGCCTTTCTCAACCTTCAGCATCACTTCACTCTTGTTTGAAAACGTTTCAAGAACTTAGTATCTAAAGTTTCAGAGTCATAAAGCAGTTGCTGTTAGGAATTTACACTTTACTGCAAAAAGCTTAATCAAATAGGTTGAATATGGCACAAGAACAACAAGAAAAGGCTCTGAAGAATGCATTCATCAGGGATCATAGTTATAACTTGGAAGAGAAGTATGTGAAACTCAGTGATATAAACCAGCGTTTCATTTCTGAGGAAAAGGAGCACAATGTGGGAGACCAAGACTCGGCAAACAAGTCATATTACAAGTTTCAGACCAAGAGGCCGTACCTATATGATCATTGATTTAATTAGATTATAAGCTTCTTCTTTTTCCCGTCTGAAATTTTTATTAATTGACCAACGGTGTGAATGAGAACAGCAAGTTGCTGTGATCCTTTAATTATAGTCTTACTAGAATTTCATTGAATTAGAATGCCAAGTTTTGAATAAGCTGCCTTATTGTGTTCTCTTTGGGTGAGTTACAGTTTTATAGATTATGGTGATCAATATGGTCTGCACTAGAATGGTGATATTTTAATTACCAAAACATAAAATAAACAGAATTACTCGGGGATTCATTGGTAAACTTTAAGCAATAATGCAGAAAATAAATAAACAAAAAATTGGTCCAGAACTCATAAATAGTCCTCCAAATCAATGTCTTCTGGAATATCATAACCATAAACCATGGAGTAATCATCTAACTCATCTGAGGAAAACTTCGGAATTGAGGTCCTAGCAATCTCAGACTTATGGCCTTTGTTTAGAAGCTCTAACACCTAAGACAAAAAAAATAAAAACAACATAAATATAAATATAATCTCAAGTCATGTAATTGTTGAACCTATAGTAGTCAGTATCTGCATATTGATGTACCTCACTCATCGATGGACGCCATACCGATGTTTGTCTCACACAATATGAGGCAGCAAGGACTACTCTCTGCAGTTGTTCTGCATCATAATTTGCTTCCAGTTTTGGATCAGCTAGTGTAGCTATGTCCCCTGATTCCATGTGTGGCATTGCCTATATATAGATCAATTTAGTAATAACAAAAATGAAGTGTTAGAGGAGGAACTTTCAATTTACTTGATTGGAGGCTTCCAAAGTTTTCTTCTGTATTACTCTATCACGTAATTTGTTTTCAAAGTACCATTTCAATTTAATACAAGTAAGAGTATTGGTCTTTTGTACCAGGATCCAGTTTGGCTGCTGGATTTAATTTTTTGAATTCTGTTTCTTACAGCTTGTCAACAATTACAGGAAGATCAAAAAATTTACTGATATGCTTGTATGTGTGTAATAGGTTTGATGGTAGATATAATTAGAATTTCCTTACCCAAAGTAGAAGGTTTTTTCTAGATGAATCGACAGGCTTTCGGCCAGTTACTATCTCCAAAAGAAGAACCCCAAATGCAAAAACATCTGTTTTTTCATCCACAATTCCATGCATGAAGTACTCTGGTGCTAAGTATCCAAATGTACCCTCTATCGGAATCACAGCGTGGTGAGTCCATTTGTTAGGAAGCCATTTTGCTAGTCCAAAATCTGTAATCTACAGAGAGATAAAACCACAGATGAATTTACATGAATTAATATAATTTTCAAGCTTACAGTGAAATAAATTCTGGTCCTTAACCTGTGGTTCATAATCTGGCCCAAGAAGGACATTTGAGGCTTTTATGTCACGATGTATTATCCGGTGCTTACAACATTTATGCAGATAATGCAGACCCTTTGCAACTCCAATGACAATTTTGTATCTAATAGGCCACGGAAGTGATTCACATGATTTACCTGTAGATTGTTTGACAGGGTTCCAAGTAATAAGCAAAGCTGTTCATAGCAGGCATAATTATCTGTTTTGCATAACTCAACAGATCATGTATAACTTTCCAACTGCTGAGAAACTTGGCATAGTAATTGCAAATGTAATTAGTCATGATCAAAATTACAACATTTTCTTACCAATATATGAATTTGGTTTTCTTAATTTTTTTTTTCTCCAAAGCGTGATGATGCAGCAAATGTTTCTTACCATGCAATGCGGATGCCAAAGTTCCGTTTTCAGTGAAGTTGAAAATGAGGTAAAGTCCATTTTCAATGCAGCAACCAACTAATTTGGCTGTATTAGGATGGCTGACGTGTAAAATTACTCCCAGTTCCATTAGGAACTCTTTTTCCTTGTTAGCATTGGTGTTGTCCTTGGCCAACATTTTGACAGCAATGGTTTGCCCATCAGAAAGATCACCCCTATATACTTCAGAATACCCACCTCGACCTACCAGATTATCTGAAACTCAATGGCATAAGAACATTCTTATTAATTATGGATTCATTTTCAATGAAAAAATATATAATGGCACAACAATTTGACCGATACTTTTACCTGGGTGGAAGCTGTTTGTAGAATTCATGATCTCCTTGTAGCTGAAGCACTTCAGTGAAGGTAATCGCTTTTCGTTGTTGGATAAACTGCCATTTGTTTTTCTGAATGGTGAACCAAAGAAAGAAGTGATGAATCTGCATGGTGATAATCCTTGCTTCTTTGTGTTGGTTTGGCTCATGAACTTGGCAGCCAGAGAGTGGGAATGTATGATAGCCGAGTCCCCATAGCTACCAGTATCATCTGTGCTCTGAGATTCTATTTCAAATTCATCTAAAACAGCCCTTGGTGAAGTGATTTCTTTCTTCGTTTCTTTGACACCTAGATTTTCAGAAGAGGATGTACTTCTGCCACTCGGAATGGTATTTTCAGTCCGCCATGGAATTGATTGATGGCTTTCTGCTATCAGGTTAGGGACAGATTAGGATACATTACATCAAAGAATTTCTTGTACTGTCTGAGAAGCATTTGAAATAAGCTACCTTTCGAGTCTGCAGAATGTGAATCTGACTTTTGTTGAGGGTAGGTAGGTTTCCCCAATAAAACCAATGTGCAACCAGACGGGGCATGTTTTAAGCAGTATCTTGTAGTGGATGGAGCTCTAGTTTAATGTGTTTCAAAATGTTAATCATGAGAGATCACCATTGAAGAAAAACTGAAGGTTTTAAGACAAAGCCTGTTGGTTTTTACCTGTTTGATTGGTTTCTTGAGCTACAAAGAAGAAGATAGTCTGCAAAAATAGATTTTGCTTCCTCAACTAGACCTCTTCCAATACTAGAGCAGAAAATTACTTTTGCCTCCAGGTTTACCTGAAAATCAATACAGAATAACTGAGTATATTAATGCTAGGAAGTTAGTGATACTGAGCATTTTACAGTTTCAAAAGAACTCTACAATGATCCCTTCTCATAATAAGATGACTTCACCTGCTTAGATTGGCAAGTCCTGGCAAATTCTCCAAGCACAGATATAACATAGGCTTTTGCTCTACGAAGTTGTGATTGAGACTTTGTTATTGATTCGCGCTTCTTCCTCTCCTCGCCAACTGAAAAATCAATAACCAGGCATGCTATTTCAAAATGCAATCACCCTACAGATACGAACAACTCTGATTGATGAAGTTGATATTGCTACTAAATAATAAATAACATGGACGTGGGGATGAGCCTCCCGCTTGACTGGGTTTCAAACTCCATTATTTCAAAAAAAAAAAAAAAAAGTTGACATTGCTACTAATTTCACACAAATTATAGTATAATAAAACTCTGCAAAGATGTACTCATAAATTCAAACCGACTGACCAAGAACATGAATGGCAACAATGTCGTCATTCGGATGAGCCAGAACACTAATTGCTCGTGATAGCAACTGTTTGCTTTCATCTGGGTCTGAAGAGATGCCTATGAGTATCTTAGCAGGGACTGAAGGCATTGTGTTTGACGAACTGTTTTGCTGAAATATTGTGAATACAGTCGAGTAGGGAGTTTCAGTTGTTTTTGTGATCTTGTGATTCTCGTTGACATTGGAATTGCACAGAACTCAGTTTATAAATAATAGGGATTACAGTTAGCAGAATCATTAAGTCAGTTAGAGTGAGACCAGCTTAGCTCTCATTCCATTATTCTTGTTTAATAAGCATGAAAGTTTCTCTTACAATGGCAATTGGACAACTGCTTTAACTTTTTCTCTGTTTATCTAGGTACAATTAAGTGCTTATGGTTGGGGTGCTTTGGGGTATAAGCAAAGTTGGTGGGCATGTATTTGATTTGTCTTGCTTTGTAAGCCAAAGAATAGAGACTAGCTTGTCCCAAGTAGCAAAATATTAAAGTGCTTACTTTGTTTAGTTTGGTAGGAGGGGCTAGCATCCTATGTGCCACTCAAAAAGAGCCCCTCACTTTTTCATGAGTGAAACGTTGGGAGGACACTACAGTTTCTTACTTCTTCCCCTGAAAAATAAGAGAAAAACAGAGACGGCAAATTAGTGTTGCACAAGTTGAAAATGCCATATGAGAAGTCATGCTATGCCAAAATGACCAGATATTGCATTTGCATTAAAAATATCGAGGCATGTTCATTAGCCAAGCTATTGAAAAAATTTGAACGCACACTAATGCATTTTATTAAACACATTGCCTATGTTTAGTCAATAATTATGTCAACCCCATTCTTGGTTCCATAGATTCAGCCCAGAACTAGTTAGATCCAGCCCAGGAATACGAAGCTGGCTGTTCCATTATAGAGCTGGTTCTAGTCTACAGGCCTATGAGCAGGTCATGGCTAGGAACCTACCTAATGTTTGTTCTTGCTTGGAAAAATGAATTACAAAGAAGAGCCTCTGCTACAACCGATCTGAAGCCGATCAAGGTTGTAGGCAGAGGAAGCCCCTCGAGGGGATCATACCAAATCAGATCCTAGTGTCCATTTCATGACTTGAGTTTAGCTAAGGCATCAACCACACTATTGGCTTCTCTAAATAAATGTTTGAAGGAAACAAAATCAAGGTTTGCAATGAGAGACTTCATATTGACCTACGTCAGCTAAGGCATCACCTAACGTTGGTCAAACTGCAAACTGAGAACGAGAAAAAGAAGTACCCCAAAAA
Source organism: Rosa persica (assembly GCA_025331145.1). NCBI lineage: Eukaryota > Viridiplantae > Streptophyta > Magnoliopsida > Rosales > Rosaceae > Rosa > Rosa persica. The sequence goes on from WFKR01000004.1 coordinate 14,962,338, forward strand.
AAAAAAGAGGAAAAGAAAAGCTTCGACTCTGAATAAGGTGTACGATTGCAGAGTTTATGATTCATGCCAACTTACACAGCTGGAGAGCAACGGCACTGTAGGCTGTTTCCTAACATTTGACCGACTCTAACATCGCTTTTTTAAGCAATGTTACTATAAAAAATTCATGAACGAAAATAATAGACTCTGGATTGGTTCGAAAACCAGCCTATAAGGTACTTCTTTCCAGGATAGTTTTGGGAGACAAATTTTTTCCAAGGTCTTCTAACACTGTACATGAGACGGTAAAATGTTATTTATATTGACAAGAGTTGTTAGTTTAGATTCATAGTACAAATTAATATTTATTCTCAATATCAATTAGGAATATTCATTTAGGGGAGTGTATTGTATTTGAATTTGTGTAGATTTTTTTTAAATGACAGACTTTTTGAAAAGTCCATAGACTCTTTAAAAGTTGATGGACACATTTTGATTTCTAAAAACCATTGATTTAGCCATAGACTTTTTATTGATTTATGAAATCTATATACTTTTATTATGAATGACTTTTATTGATTTTCGAATACAAAAAAAAAAAATACAATCAATCAAACCCAAACGCAAACCAAGATAATAGCTTGTTGCCTCTTCGATTGTCAAGTATTTTCTGGTAAACATTGACTCAAATAAATGATTATTACTCTATCTAGCTAGTATATTCTCATTCCTAATCTCCCAACCAACATAAAGATACAATATAAATCATTTAATATTTATAGTTAATTATTCTCACCAATCTTGTTTTCGCCAATTAACATATATCATAACAAGATATATATTGGTCACTGTCTTTATATATATATATAAATCTTATCCAGAGCGGAGCTCTGCTTTGAAATTAAGGTGTGAAGTTCGAGTTTTTGGTCACTTTTCGGTCGCATATCCACATCTCGTCCGTTTAGTTTTTATGTACTAGTGTATAGATCATCTCTACAAGTTTCAGCCAAATTGATGACCATTAAGGTATCAAACATGCTTAAACCAATGGACGGACTAAATTTATCAACTTGAATCATACTAGTGTATAGGTCGAATATGTTGATAATTGGGATTGATCACATAATATTTGTATCAAAGATGTCACTAACGAAGATTGAAAAAAAAAAAAAAAGACAATATTTCTTTTCAATCTTTCAGGCTAACGGCTAACCCAAATACACATTGTTCTTGATTTAAGTAATTTTCACTTGAAAAATACGTGGATAATTGATTTAGGTGCAACAATTATATAATTCAAGATCCTAATATACTCCGAAAACTATTCCCTTGCCATTAGTCAAGCATGACCGATGCTAATACCCTTACATTATCACTAGGACCAATGCCAATCATTAGTATTAGTTAAAATATCATTGACACCATCCGTCACCCTAATTGATATAGTTTTAGTTAGACCATCGCTTTCCAATAACCTGTTATCTGTACACTAGATAACCAAAGAATAATATTGTGTGGTCATTTACCCTTAGTGATGACCTTTAGAATTAGGAATTTATGAGGATTTTCTAAACAATGGCTCTGAGACCAACTTTTCGATTATATTTTAAAAAATTAATTGTTACATGTTTAAATATTCATAATTAGATCATTTCGGCAAATTTTCGACCAAAATGAAATTGTTAAGATACCAAACTAGATTAAATCAATGGACGAATGAAATCTGTCAAACCTGATATTAGCTTCTTAAACCCACTTGTTGATGCCAATGCTGATGTCAAGCACAAAACTAGCCCAGATAAAATGTCAATATGTCTACCAACTGCAAACTATCGTTTCTTCCAGACGAGAAGAAAAAATGGAAGTGAAAAATAGGAAAGAATTTTTTTTGTTTTTGTTGATAATTGTGATTGATCACATAATATTTGTATCAGACATTTCACTAATGAAGAATCACTATATATAAGTGCTTTGAATTGCGACTGAGGTCGATTGCTTTCTTAAAGTAGTTCAAGGAATTTTCTAGTTTACTACAAATGATTCATTAATTGTTGGGGTAAATTCTGTTTAGTCCTTGTACTTTGCCTCCAACATTATTTCAGTCTCTAACATTTCCATTTAATTCAAAAACTCTCTAATCTCTTAATTTTCCTCAAATAAGTCCATACCGTTAAGATTTCATCAAAATCTGACGTTAAGTTGCTGACTTGGTAATCCATTTCACACAAACTCAACTCAATAATGGTAAAATGTCCAATATAACCCTGTTTTTTTTTTCTTCCTTTTTTTCCTTTGTTTCCCCTACCTTCTTCTTCTTCACACCCAAACTGACTGGGGCCACTGGGCGCAGCTCGCAAACTGCCTCTAGATCCCTTGGAAGATCTGCAACTCACAAATGTGACTGTAGAAAACTGTATTTTGTACACACTTCTAAAAGCCATGAGCAAGCCAATTGAGCCCTCAACGTTGTCATCTTTGACCAAAGACCCAGCCTCTTGAGGCATGATGTGGGTTTTAGTTCAAAGTTGAGAGGTATGATTTAAAGACTGAAACTTGGATTAAGAAAACAACAAAGAGAACAAAACTGAGTGCAATTTGGAACTAATAGATGGTTTCAAAGTTGAGAGGTTTGATTGAATGATTGAAACATACCCAACAGAGAGAAGAAAAATGACTGGAATTGGGTATTAATAGCTGGTCAAGAAGACCCCAGATGGGTTGGAGACTTGGAGTTTTATCTTAATCGAATTCAGAGACATTGGTATAATAAGCAAAGAGATAAGAGATAAGAGGACTAAAGCCATATCAAAGCCCAAAATTTCTGATCAAAATCACCCACACAAAAAAAAAAAAAAAAACATTCCCGGAAAACACACATTAGCAAATCATTAACACCACCCATCCAATAATAATCCATCTCTTCCCGACATAATCAACAACAAAAGTACCCAATCTACCGTCGCAGTTTTGGCTGCAGCTGAGGACGTTGAGGTTGCCGTCAGGCAGTAAGGGACAGCCCAAACCAAGTACTTGTCACAGTCGAATGACCCGAGGATGGACTGTCGAAACTGGTGGAGGTTCAGGTCGGAGATTTGGGTCAGGACCTGGACTTCCCACCGAGAGCAGCGGCGTCGAACTTGGTGCGGAGCAAGGACTTGTAAACATGGGTTCATCGACTTTGGCGACGACGTTGATTGCGGCGGTGTTTTGTTTGAAGGTCGATAGTGGGTGGGAGTGTGGGACTGGTCCATCACTTGATCTTGGCAATGGACTCATTCCGGTCAAGGTGAGTTGGGTGTGTAATACCCGCAATTTTCATTTTAAATTCGAGTAATTGTATTGAACGATTATTGTGCGATTTCACGAATGTTGTTCGATAATATTTCACTTTTTGAATTATCGAAGGTCCGAAACGATTATTTTAACGAAAAGCTCGAAATGCTCGGTTTGAGAAATCGACTTTTTCTACGTGCAAAATTTGGAGAAACTTCCTTCATGAAAGTTGTAGAGCTCGTCGATACGAGTCTGTACATGTGCGGAACACAAAGATCGGATTTTTTTTCAGAATTAGTTATTGAATTTAGAAGATTTTCCGAAACTTATATATATATATATATAGAAAAAAACACAAGAAATTTTTTTGGAAATTTCCTGTTTGGTCCGGCCTCCATTTTTGTTTTTGGAAAGCACTGTAGCTTTCTCTCTCTCGCGTCTTCTTCCTCTCGGTCGAAAGCAAGCAAAACAGAGAACGGATAAACCGTGCTCCCATTCTCTCATTCGGCCACCTCTCGAGCTGCAACCACCTCCAGGAGCTTCACCTCGACCTTGCGCAACTGCCAGAGGCAGCCTTGCGCCGCGATACTGCCGGCAGCGGTGGCGGCACGACCCGAACCGAAAAGACTCGTTTTCGGTTCGATCTCGATATCTCGAGCTATAGATTACCATTTCACTTGATTCTTGGCTCATTCAACTCGCCTCAACTTCCTCTACAAGCACCAAGAATGACCGGAACTGGGTCGAACGTTTTCACGTTCATCGCAGCTCGACCCCGTTTAGATTGAAAAACCACCTATCGATCCAAATATCTCGAGTTATACATGATCGTTTCTTGTGATTCTTGGCTTGGTGAGTTCGCAAGGAAGTTCTGAACAAGTTTCAAGAAGAGATCGAAGCATGTTGTTGCAGTTTTCACGTCGGTTTTCAAGCTCGCCGGATTCTGGAAAAATTCCAGCCGCCGACTGTAATTGGTACTTTTCGATCCCTTCCCGTCATTTTTTGGTCTTGTGCTAGTTATGAAAGTTGCTCAGAATGATGAAACGAAAGGGAAAAGCTTGGCCCCGACACCATTGGTTGTGGTCGGCGGCAGCTCAGTCCCTAACTCCTGTGGCCCTTTTCTACCACCTCCGGAGGTCTAAAATTTGGTTTTTGTCCATTTTATGATTCTATGTTTCAATACGATCATTTCAGCGTATTTTACGTATTTTTCGGATATCGTATGAATTAGTTATGAATTTTCTGATTTCGATCGATTTCGATCGTTAGATTTATGATCTGTGAAATTAGGACCTTCAGATGAACTTATAATTTTGATATGATGATCATATGATTGTCCCAGAGGCTTTGTGTGGTCATGGACGAAGATCCGACCATTGGATCTTCGTATATGTGCAAAACGGTAAGTAGGGGAACGATTGTGAGAATCCGCTCGTCGGATTTTATTGTAAATTAGAATCCGGCCGTTAAATGGTAGTTCAATTATGTTTTGGAATTATTGGCTAAATTCGAATCATATTTGATTAGGTGATTGACGGATTGTATTTGAGTGGGCTATTTCGGCGTTAATTATATTTGTATTGAAGACGCAGCGGGAATTTTGAGATGAGTAAAACTCATGTGGTTCATATTACGAACTGAGCGTTTTAAATTTAATTATTTTTCGTAATTGTGTGAAAAATATCTGCGGATTAAATATTTGTTTTAAAATTTCATGGACTTGAATCACCACGGTCCATAAGTAAGTAAAATGAATTTTAATTATACAAATGAATTTCACGATTTTCTTGTGTGAACTATAGATGGTATTAGTGGTCATTCCTGAGTGGATGATTACGTATATATATATATTTACGTGGAAAATATATATTGATGAGTGGATTGTTGAGTGATGATATGATTGAGTTGAATTGATGAATTGATTATATTTCAATTGTGTAATTTCATAATAATATGGTGTATCTTGGTTGGGTTGATTTCAGTATGTGATATTATATGTTGTGCTCATTTATGGGTTTAGGGTTGACGTAGTGACCGGTGTGGGGTAATCGGACGCTCTAATCCTGGGTGGATGATGGGATACGATTGGTTGAGTATGTGAAATTATCGGACGTTCTAAATATGTATATAAATATACATATTGATGAAATACGATAATGATAAATATGTCAGATGCCATAACCTAGGCCAGGTGACGGGTTACGATTCAGTTAGAGCTCTAGTCTGTCATGTACCGTATTTTTATAAATACGATGTTGAGGTTTGTGAAGAAAGATGTGAGCTGGGGTTGTCTTGATTTATTGATTTGGTATTTGATTGAGATTGTTAGTACTTCGTGGTTGTGGAAATGGTTGAGTGTTGACTTGAGCAGAATTGATTATGATTAAATTAAACAACAGTCTTTTCTTTTACTCATACGAGCTTTCATAAGCTTACCGGGTTTTGTGTTGTTGCAATCCCGGTACACTATTCAAATGGTGTAGCGGATATTCCTGCAGGTCAAGATAACCAGGGAGGTGACCGAGCTGCTTAGGTGTTACAGCAGTTATTGTTATTTCATTTAGTTGTGAGGTGTGTATGTTCATTTAAAGCTTTACAGTTCGTTTTGGATTTGAGTTGTAATAATTAACCGAGACTAAATTCGGTTTTGATTTTGTTTTGTGTGGTGAGGTTGTTAAGAAAAGAAATTTTCAGGATGATTATTTTGAGTTGTGGTAAATTTCATATTTCAGATTTTGAATGTTTATTCTAAAATTCGGGGCGTGACAGTTTGGTATCAGAGCGTAAGGTACATATTTGGTGATATGTCAATACTTACCGAGCAATGGCCCGTCTGTAGCGGATCCCCATCGTGTGCTCTTCGGTATTGACAATGTCATTGGGTATGTGAGAGCGTTAGGTTGGCTAGGAACGTTAGCACGTCTTAAGAAATTTAGGCATCGTCATGTATGCTTAGTACTTGGTTAATATAGACTTGCATTTGACTTATGCTTTGTTTAAGTGTTACACGTGTATTAATCAAGTATATCATGCTTATAGGTAATGGAGATTGAGGGAAACGAAGCCAGAGGTCGAGGTAGAGGTAGACCTCGAGGCAGGGGTAGAGGCCGAGGAAGGGGTAAGGCCCCTCCGATCGAAGAAGCATCCGAGACGGAGGTAGAGGCACCTTTTGAGGATCAGCCTATTCCTCATGTGGCTGTGGTTGATAATCCTGACCGCTTGCTGATGTTAGCAAGAGAAATTACTCGCTTAGGAGCAACCAAGTTTGGAGGAGGCACTGATTATATGGTGGCGGATCGATGGATAGAGGATTTGCAGACTTATTTTGATCTGCTTGATTGCACTGAGACCGACCAGAGGAAGCTAGCCGCTTTCATGCTGAAGGATGAGGCTAGGGTGTGGTGGAATGTCACACAGAGGAGTATAGATGTGTCTACTTTGACATGGGACGGCTTCGAGAGACTGTTCAGGGAGAAGCACTTTCCACCAGTAGTGAAGGAGAGGTTGGAACGAGAGTTCCTTACACTGGTACAAGGGAAGATGACCGTAATCGAGTATGATGCGGAGTTCTCCAGGACTGTACAAGTATGTGCGGCAGATGGAAGATGAGGACTTGGCCAAGAAGTTTCAGAAAGGGTTGACTCATTCGATTGAGCGTGATGTGGCCATCTTGGAGCTGAAGACCAAGAGAGAGATTTTGGCTAAGGCACAGATCATTGAGCAGCAGAACTTGATTCGTAGAGAGAAGAAGTCTGCTGAGAGGGACTTCCAGGGCAAGGGAAAGGCCATAGCAAGAAGCAGTAGAACTAGAGACTTCAGGGGTGGGTTCTGGAAGAGACAGAGAACTCAGTTTCAGCATCAGGCTCCAGCTAGGGCAGCAGTAGCTCCTCCTGTTCAGGCTATGCGTATTAGGCAGATAGCACCAGCATCTCCGGTGAAGTGCTTTAACTGTGGCGAGCCGGGCCACATCTCTCTTGCGTGCACAAAACCCCGAGGTAGGATATGCTACAACTGTGGACAGGCAGGGCATCAGGCTAGGGAGTGTCCTCAGAACCAGGGTAGAGTGCTGGGTAACCAGCAGAGGCAGCTACCACCTGCACCTGCTAGAGTCTTTGCCATTGTTCAGGCAGGCACGGGAGTGAAATGTACCTTATCTGTTTATCACTATCTGGCTAGAGTACTATTTGATACGGGAGCCTCACACTCTTTCATATCTAGTTCGGTTGTGGATGTTTTGGGTTTGATTACTATGCCTCTGACTTGATCATTATGTGTTACATCACCTCTTGGTGTGTCCCTTGAGCTTAGCATGTTTTGTGATGATTGCCCTATTGGGATTAGTGGCAGAGAGTTCTCTGCATCTTTGATTGTGATTCCGGATCACACGTATGATGTGATTTTGGGTATGGATTGGTTGAGCCCGAACCATGCTGTTATTGATTGCTTTAGGATGATTGTGTCCTTCCATGTTCCGGGACAACCGGTGTTTCATTACCGTTGTCTAAAGTCTGACATCGCCATGAGGACAGGGATTTTGGCCCATATTGAATCAGGAGTAGTACTTCAAAGATTACAGGGATTCCTGTAGTTTCAGAGTATGTAGACGTGTTTCAGGAGATCCCTGGGTTACCTCCAAAAAGGGTAATGGACTTCTCCATTGATGTGATACCAGGCACTTCACCTGTGTCGAAAGCACCCTATCGAATGGCTCCAGCTGAACTTCAGGAGTTGAAGGTTTAGATTGAGGGCTTACTTGCACAAGGGTTCAATCAGGCAAGTGTGTCTCCTTGGGGCGCACCAGTGTTGTTCGTGAAGAAGAAGGATAATTCACTTAAGTTATGTATGGATTATAGACAGTTGAACAAGGTGACCATTAAGAATAGGTACCTTTTACATAGGATTGATGACTTGTTCGATCAACTTAGAGAAGCTACTGTGTTCTCGAAGATTGACTTGAGGTCTGGATATCACCAGTTGAGGGTGAAGGAGGAAGATATTCCAAAGACGGCGTTCAGGACCAAGTATGGACATTTTGAGTTTCTTGTCAAGCCTTTTGGTCTCACGAATGCACCTGCAGCATATGGATCAGTTTGTGGTAGTGTTCGTTGACGACATCTTGATTTATTTAAGGTCGTCAGGTGAGCATGAGAAGCATCTGCGGATTGTACTACAGACGTTGAGAGACCAGAAACTATTTGCCAAGTTCGAGAAGTGTGATTTCTGGCAGAGTGAAGTCAAGTTCCTTGGTCATATGGTCTCGAAGGATGGAGTTTTTGTGGATCCTTCGAAGGTTGAAGCAGTGATGAGTTGGAGTCGCCCTACTACGGTTACAGAAATCCGTAGCTTCCTTGGACTGGCCGGGTATTACAGGCGCTTCATTGAAGGGTTTTCTGGTATTGCTTTGACCAAATTGACCAGGAAGGACACTCAGTTCGTATGGTCGGATGAGTGTTAGAAGGCTTTCAATGAGCTGAAGACTAGATTGACTACAACTCCGGTGTTGACTATTCCTACTAGTGGTGGTGGATTAGTCAGTTACAACGATGCATCTCATCAGGGTTTGGGGTGTGTGTTAATGCAGAATGGTAGTGTCGTTGCTTATGGTTCTAGACTGTTAAAGGTGCATGAGCGGAATTACCCCACTCATGATCTAGAGCTAGCAGCATTGGTGTTTGCCTTGAAGATTTGGAGGCACTATCTTTATGGTGAGAAATTTGAACTCTTTTCTGATCATAAGAGTTTGAAGTATCTATTCTCCCAGAAGAAATTGAACATGAGGCAGAGAAGATGGATGGAGCTCATTAAGGATTATGATTTCACCTTGGAGTATCATTCCGGAAAGGCGAATGTAGTGGCGGATGCTTTGAGTAGGAAACCTCGGGTAATCATTGCATCGATTATGGTGCGAGAATGGCGTATGTTAGAAGCTGCATCTGAGTTTGACCTTATGCCCGCAGGAGCAGGAAAGGGAATCTTTCTCGGTAGTATCACCTTACAGCCCACCTTGATCTCCAGGATCATTCAGGGTCAGACACTTGATGAGTTTGCTCAGGCGAGGATTGCTTAGATGATTGTTGACCCGGATCTGGAGGGTCCTTCTGAGTGGATGATTGGGACAGATGGAGGGTTGAGATTTCGAGGGAGATTGTCTGTACCGAGTGTTGATAACCTCAGAGAGGAGATCATGCGGGAAGCACATATGTCTCGATATACTATACATCCAGGAGGTACTAAAATGTATATGGATCTACGAAGGCAGTTTTGGTGGTATGGTATGAAGAGGGATGTGGCAGAACATGTGTTGAAGTGTCTTACCTGTCAACAGGTGAAGACAGAGCATCAGAGTCCAGCAGGAATGCTGAACCCCTTATCGATTCCTGTTTGGAAATGGGAAGATATCTCTATGGACTTTGTGACTGGATTGCCTAGGTCCAGGCAAAGTTATGACTCGATTTGGGTGATTGTTGACCGGTTGGCTAAATCAGCACACTTCCTTCCGGTGGCAAAAACGTACTCAGGGGATGCGTTGTGTAAGTTGTACGTGAACGAGATAGTGAGGCTTCATGGAGTGCCTGTGACGATTGTCTCTGATCATGATGCTCGTTTCACTTCAGAATTCTGGCGTAGGTTCCATAAGGCATTTGGTACGTCTCTTGCTATGAGCACTGCATTTCACCCATAAACAGATGGACAGACCGAGAGAGTGAATCAGGTGATGGAGGACATGCTTAGAGCTTGTGTTCTGGATTTTAAGGGTAGTTGGGCGGATCATCTGCCATTGGTAGAGTTTGCCTACAACAACAGCTATCACTCTAGTATCGGTATGGCTCCACATGAGGCTCTTTATGGTAGACCGTGTAGGACTCTTATCTGTTGGGCGGAAGTAGGGGATAAAGGGCTCATCGGTCCTGAGATTGTACAGGAGACTACAGAGAAGGTCACTACTATTCGGGACAGAATCTGAACCGCTCAGAGTAGACAGAAGAGTTATGCTGACTTGAAGATGAGACCTTTGGAGTTTGAGACATGCGATCATGTGTTCTTTAATGTCTCACCTATAAAAGGTGTGGTGAGATTTGGCAAGAAGGGGAAACTCACACCGAGGTATGTTGGACCCTTTGAGATTCTGGAAAGGGTTGGTAACTTGGCATATCGTCTTGCTTTACCTGTTAGCATGTCGGGTGTACACAATGTCTTCCATGTGTCTATGCTCAGGAAGTATGTTCGAGACGAGTAACACGTGATTGATTACGATGCGATCGAAGTGAACACATATGTGACATTTGTAGTTGAACCTGTTCGTATCTTGGATAGGTCTACAAAGAAACTTCGTAGGAAAGAGGTTGATCTCGTGAAGGTGTTGTGGAGTTATCATGATGAGGGTGATGCATCATGGGAGTTAGAATCTGACATGAGAGCGAGGTATCCACAGCTTTTTGGGGAATTGGGTACTTGAACGAGTAATTTTAAGGGGGGTAGATTGTAATACCCGCAATTTTCATTTTAAATTCGAGTAATTGTATTGAACGATTATTGTTCGATAATATTTCACTTTTGAATTATCGAAGGTCCGAAACTATTATTTTAACGAAAAGCTCGAAATGCTTGGTTTGAGAAATCGACTTTTTCTACATGCAAAATTTGGAGAAACTTCCTTCATGAAAGTTGTAGAGCTAGTCGATACGAGTTCGTACACGTGCGGAACACAAAGATCGGATTTTTTCTGAATTATTATTGAATTTAGAAGATTTTCCAAAACTTGTATATATAGAAAAAAAACCCTAGAAATTTTTTTGGAAATTTCCTGTTTGGTCCGGCCTCCATTTCTGTTTTTGGAAAGCACTGTAGCTTTCTCTCTCTCGCGTCTTCTTCCTCTCGGCCGAAAGCAAGCAAAACAGAGCACGGAGAAACCGTGCTCCCATTCTCTCCTCCGGCCACCTCTCGAGCTGCAACCACCTCTAGGAGCTTCGCCTCGACCTTGCGCAGCTGCCAGAGACAGCCTTTCGCCGCGACACGGTCGGCAGCGATGGCGGCAAGGCCCGAACCGAAAAGGCTCGTTTTCGGTTCGATCTCGATATCTCGAGCTATAGATCACCATTTCACTTGATTCTTGGCTCATTCAACTCGCCTCAACTTCCTCTACAAGCACCAAGAAGGACCGGAACTGGGTCGAACGTTTTCACGTTCGTCGGAGCTCGACCCCGTTTAGATCGAAAAACCACCTATCGATCCAAATATCTCGAGTTATACACGATCGTTTCTACACGATCGTTTCTTGTGATTCTTGTCTTGGTGAGTTTGCAAGGAAGTTCTGAACAAGTTTCCAGAAGAGATCGAAGCGAGTTGTTGCAGTTTTCACGTCGGTTTTCAAGCTCGCCGGATTTTGGAAAAATTTCGGCTGCCGACTGTAATTGGTACTTTTCGATCCCTTCCCGTCATTTTTTGGTCTTGTGCTAGTTATGAAAGTTGCTCAGAATGATGAAACGAAGGGGAGAAGCTTGGCCTCGACACCATTGGTGGTGGTCGGCGGCGGCTCTGTCCCTAACTCCGGCGGCCCTTTCCGATCACCTCCGGAGGTCTAAAATTTGGTTTCTATCCATTTTATGATTCTATGTTTCAATACGATCATTTCGGCGTATTATACGTATTTTTCGGATATCGTATGAATTAGTTATGAATTTTGTGATTTCGATCGATTTCGATCGTTAGATTTATGATTTGTGAAATTAGGACCGTCAGATGAACTTATAATTTTGATATGATGATCATATGACTGTCCCAGAGGCTTTGTGTGGTCATGGGTGAAGATCCGACAATTGGATCTTCGTATATGTGCAAGACGGTAAATAGGGGAGCGATTGTGAGAATCCCCTCGTCGGATTTTATTGTAAATTAGAATCCGGCCGTTAAATGGTAGTTCAATTATGTTTTGGAATTATTGGCTAAATTCGAATCACATTTGATTAGGTGATTGACGGATTGTATTTGAGTGGGCTATTTCGGCGTTAATTATATTTGTATTGAAGACGCAGCGGGAATTTCGAGGTGAGTAAAACTCACGTGGTTCATATTACGAACCGAGCGTTTTAAATTTAATTATTTTTTGTAATTGTGTGAAAAATATTTGCGGATTAAATATTTGTTTTAAAATTTCATGGACTTGAATCACCACGGTCCATAAGTAAGTAAAATGAATTTTAATTATACAAATGAATTTCACGATTTTCTTGTGTGAACTATAGATGATATTAGTGGTCATTCATGAGTGGATGATTACGTATATATATATTTACGTGGAAAATATATATTGATGAGTGGATTGTTGAGTGATGATATGATTGAGTTGAATTGATGAATTGATTATATTTCAATTGTGTAATTTCATAATAATATGGTGTATCTTGGTTGGGTTGATTTCAGTATGTGATATTATATGTTGTGCTCATTTATGGGTCTAGGGTCGACGTAGTGACCGGTGTGGGGTAATCGGACGCTCTAATCCTGGGTGGATGATGGGATACGATTGGTTGAGTATGTGAAATTATCGGTCGTTCTAAATATGTATATAAATATACATATTGATGAAATACGATAATGATAAATATGTCGGATGCCATAACCTAGGCCAGGTGACGGGTTACGATTCAGTTAGAGCTCTAGTCTGTCATGTACCGTATTTTTATAAATACGATGTTGAGGTTTGTGAAGAAAGATGTGAGTTGGGGTTGTCTTGATTTATTGATTTGGTATTTGATTGAGATTGTTAGTACTTCGTGGTTGTGGAAATGGTTGAGTGTTGACTTGAGTAGAATTGATTATGATTAAATTAAACAACAGTCTTTTCTTTTACTCATACGAGCTTTTATAAGCTTACCGGGTTTTGTGTTGTTGCAATCCCGGTACACTATTCAAATGGTGTAGCGGATATTCCTGCAGGTCAAGATAACCAGGGAGGTGACCGAGCTGCTTAGGTGTTACAGCAGTTATTGTTATTTCATTTAGTTGTGAGGTGTGTATGCTCATTTAGACCTTTCCAGTTCGTTTTGGATTTGAGTTGTAATAATTAACCGAGACTAAATTCGGTTTTGATTTTGTTTCGTGTGGTAAGGTTGTTAAGAAAAGAAATTTTCAGTATAATTATTTTGAGTTGTGGTAAATTTCATGTTTCGGATTTTGAATGTTTATTCTAAAATTCGGTGCGTGACAGGGTGTCGGGGTAAAAGAACAAGAGGAGGAAGAGGCGGCAGGAAGAAAAAAGAGAAAAATAAAAAAAATTATAAATTAAAAAAGGAGATTAGGGTTATTCTCAACATTTTAACATCCACACGCATACATAGTGCTGAGTTAGCGTTTACTAATTAGCCATGTCAGTCAGTTAACGGAACATTTGGACGGAGTGGACCTACACCTATTAGAGAAAAATTAAGAGGTTATGGTGTTTATGGATGAAATTGAAATGTTAGATACTGAAACGATGTTGGAGGCAAAGTACATAGACTAAACAAAACCCCTTAATTGTTTTTTGATTTGTTAGATTGTATTTTCTTGCACTAGTAGTGGAAACTCTTGGCCATATATTTCTTTTTTAAGTTTGATTATATTCTGTTAATTTTTCTGATTCAGTGCAGGTTGGGTTAGAAGAGCATTTAAATTGATAGTGCTATTTGTTTTTAGGTTCTTGTTTCTTCACGAATTCGTCATGTAAGCTTGTCTATTTTCTTAGTTCTTTGATAGCTATTTCAATTTTGTGTAGAAAATTGAGTTAATGGGAGAAGCTGGGATGATTTGGGTTTAGTTCGATGAAATTTTGTAAGTCCCACTCATTTCTCTTTGCTGACCTTATGTTTCTCCGTTAAGTATAGTGATAGCTTTGCAAGTTGAAAACTTGAAACTCAGTATGCTGATTTATGTAGTTTTGATGACTTTAGAATGTAATGCATATTCTCTCATGTTTATGACTTTAAATAAGTCATGTATTCATTTACTAAGATGTTTTATTTGCTGTGGTTTTTTATGTTGCAGTACTGGGATCGAAAGTTTGGTGTACATTGCAACTTTGGGAGTAAAGAAGAACTTTGGACATCAAGTAGCAACTGTTTCATCGGTTAGTGCTCTCTCGCACCTGAAACTTTGATCTTTTCTAAGGGTTTATATATTTTGTAACATAGATTTTCTAAATAATGGTTTCTAATGCTTATGTTCCTGGAGAGTAGAGATAATGCTTAAAAACTGGTCTGCATGACGCCATGACCCAGGTATGCCTATACATATGTATTGTAGCTGCATTTTTTGGTGTTATTATTTGCTGTACTATGCTTTTCCTTGCTATTTCTACCCACCTACTATCAGTACAATTGATTTTGTTGTGCCTGAAACTTTGGATTGCTTATAGGATCAACAAGTCTGTTCATCGTCTTAACTTGATAGAAAACTGTAGATGCAGAGAAGGAGAAAGAACCATTGATCAGGTAAATTCTTTTAAGTATCCTATCTCTTGTAGAATTTTTCACTACTGCCTAGTGTTTATGCTTGTTTGCTTCTGCATGTGTTACCTACTATGTATAACCGCACTCTTAAAAGTTTTGTTAATCACTTGTCTTTTTGTTATTTCTATCAGCTGGTAGTGGCTGAGGATACATACTGGAGATCAGATCAAGTATGTTTGTCTACTGTCATATAGGATATATACATAAGACTAAACTTTTGATTAAAACTTATAACTAGGAATTAGTTACTGGATTGTGCTTGTAGTCAAGAATATTGTAACGAGTAACAAATACAATGACATTCGTTTTGGGGTGTAAAGATGATTTGTATGGAAATATCTTCTTTTCGTTTTAAGGACTATTTTTTTGTGAGTTATGTAATAGATAAAATGACCTTTTTTTTAGCTTTCTGATATACATTAAACGACCCACCCATTTGTCAGATTTAAGGACACTTTTTAAATGTCCTAATATACATTAGAAGACATTTTTTTTTTTAGATTAGAGGACCACTTTCTAGTGTCCTTACAGATATTAGAGGACGTTTTTCTTTAAAGTAGATGACGTTTTATAGCATCCTTATAGACATTAGAGGACGTCTTTCCAACATCCTTGTAAGTGACTTACAATGACTCATTGATAGAAGACCTTTTTTTTTTTTTTTTGGTAGCATCCTCTAATCTTTTTCAAGACGCTTGTTGAACGTCCTTAAAGACATTTTCCATAGTAGTATCCCTAGCGAACAAAGGGTAAATTGACCACTCTGACTATCTTATGTAGATGATATAACTATAATAAAAGATGATCTGGAAGAAGTGATGAAGCTGATAGCCTATCTATTATTAGTAACTGAGATGGAAGGATCTTAGTGGACTAAAGTTTTTTTGTTTTGTTTTGGGCATCAAAGGCATTAAATTGGCCGGATCAAGAGAAGACATTTTCTATCACAAAGGAAATATGTCTTAAACCTACTGACTAAAACAAGTATACTAGCTTATAAACCTACAGAATCCTAAGTTTCCAGAATATTCTGAACAAGTGTCCACTAACTGAACAAGGTGTCAAACTAGTTGACATACTCACATATCTTTTTTATGCAAATTGGGTTGAATCTATCACTGATATAAGAGCGACATCAGGAGAATACACATTTACAGGAGGTAACCTTATTACATAGAGGAGCAAGAAACAAAAGGTATTGTAAGGTCTAGTGCAGATGTAGAGTTAAGAGGAATGGCTCAGGGTGTATATGAAATGTTATGGCTACTTATATTATTGGAAGACTAGGGATGGTAAGCTTAAACAAGCTATAATCTACTTCGTGACAACCAGACAACCATAGACATAACACATAATTCAGTTGAACATGGTGATATAACCAAACATGCTGAAATGGATAGAAAATTCATCAAAGAAAAGTTGGAGTCATAAATCTTACTAAAAGCCAACTTGCAAACATCATGACCAAAGTTATTATTTCTAGTATATTGAGAGAAGTCAAGCATTTGTGACATTTATGCACCAACTTGAGAAGAAGTGTTGACATAAGTTGTTAGCTTAGATTCATTATACCGATCAATATTTATTTTTTCTATTAATTAGAAATTTTTTTTAAATTATAGTTGAAATACCTTGTATGTATATTGATATAATTTTATGTATTGCCTCCATGAGATGAGAATAGACATAACAATATTTCTCCATTCATTTCTAATATATAGGTTAATTAGTAAACGAGTTATTATCAAGGTGCGTGGTAGCTTTGATTATCCCACATTACCACATATATGGATTTTGGACGGCTAACTCTGAGAAACAATTGATATTTGTAATAGGGCTCTGATGGAGGTATTTTCTCATATGTTCTTTGATGGGATAATATAGTATACGTAGGAGATCCTTAGTTCCTTACTTGTCTGCTATGATAAAGTTATAAATATGTAACAAAGAGGAGAAATTAATCAAGTTGAACTTAGTCACTCTTATGGGAAGAGGATGGGACTGTGATCTTACGTACTCCTATAAACAGGCACAACTCTCTGTACTCTCTCTATACCAAGTTATCAAGAGCCTTGCCCATAGAGACTACTGCTCAAAGAGGAGTGCATAAGATCTTTGCTTCCAGTTCTTAATGGCCTCAGGTCATTTCAACAAAGTCACAAAGTCATAAGAAAAAATCAATAATGACATGCATATTATAACTTCTTCATTCTTCACACTTTGTCATGTTCAAAAAAAAAAAAAAAGGAAAAGAAAAGGCCTTTGTCTTGTTCACAATTTGCATATTATAACTTCTTCACACTTTGTCATGTTAAAAAAAAAAACAAAAAAACAAAAAAAAAAAACCTTTGTCACGCCTTCTCAAGCCATTCCAGGCAGATTCTCCTTATCGTGGAAAATAATTGGTCGCTAATTCATATCAACAAATCAAGATAAGCTAGATATCAATATATGTTACAGCGAGTATTACTCCACACCCAAAACCAAACTTCAAAGAGGATCATCTCTCTCCTATTGCGGTAACCAAAAGGCAGGTGTAGTGTCACGGGCCGAACTTTGCAATGCGCAAAGAGGACCGTGCGGCACTTGCTAGTAAGCAAGTCAGCCAAGTGAGTACCTTGCAAGGAACAATGAAACCACACGATATTAAAATAGTGCTAGCGACAAGTAAGAACACAATGATATAAATATTGGGCAACCATGAAGAACAAATGAGTAATTAAAAGGAAAGATCAAGGAGCAATCTCACGGGACACATATGATTGAATAATTCCTCTTTTATTGATGGTAAGATGGTAAGGGAGACAAAAGTACATGTACTTACCTATACTAGTTCTGTATTCCAAACTATGCCGACTAGGAACCCCTCCCTATAGAGCATATCGGGCTTACGTGAAAAGGGCAGGGGAATACATGCAAAAGGCTGAGGAGAATAACTGCTAAATAAAATAAATTACATAATTTATAAATTATCAAAATACCCCAAGCACACAAGCAACCAACCAAATGCTTAACTAATGACCCTGGACAAGATTGCTTGTAGCATTACAAGTGCGGCCCTAATACATAGCAATATATATAGCATAATTAATGGAGTAGCACTCTTACACATACTTGGTCATTCTCCTATCTCCATGGATCTTCTGATAAGGATCCTTCATTTTCTGGACCTCAATAGCACTAAAAACACCATACCCACCGTTACTTTCATCACCACCCCCATCTTCATCATCATCGGTAGCTTGGTCAAGTGCCACCAGCTCATCCTTATATCTGATACTTTCAATCCTCATTGGTGTCATTTTGGCCTTATTGGCCTCATACCCTTTCAAAAGATCAACCACTTCCATCATATTAGGCCTTTTCTCAGGCTCACTTTTCACACACATTGCAGCAACATTGATAGCTTGCTTCAACTGAGCCTCATCGAAGTTCCCTCTGAGCTTTGGATCAGCAAGCTCTTTCCACTTTCCTTTTGTTATTAGTGGCTCGGCCCATTCAGTTATTGTCCTCTTAATTCCACCGGGGAGCTTCTCGATGGGCTTTCTTCCGGTTACAAGCTCTAGGAGAAGAATTCCAAAGCTGTAAACATCACATCCTTCCGAGACCTTGCCCCACATGGCGTACTCCGGTGCTAGGTAACCCAATGTGCCCTTGACACGCGTCGTCATGTGGCTTACCCCTTCTGGGATTAGCTTGGCGAACCCGAAATCTGCAACTAGAGGTTCGAAGTCGGAATCCAAGAGCACATTGCTTGCTTTTATGTCTCTGTGAATGATGTGTGGTGTTACCTCATGGTGCAAGTACCTAATTAAAAGAAACCGCAAAATATGAGCACTTTGGTTGACAAAGTATCTGAAATATGGCCAAAGAAAACCACAATAGCATAGCATAGCCTTTGAGACAACGTTTCTAGCAGCTAAACATACATTTAATGAATCATTTATGTACCAGCCAGCTTCATTGATTATATTCAGCTTCACTCTATATTCTTCAACACTATTTTTTTCCCCGTTTACTAAAATTTTTCAATGGTGTATACAGATCCAACTACGTATACGATATTGACCTTCAAAGCCGGGTCTTAAATCATCAATTTCATATGCCTTCAGTTACTGCAAATATTTAGGGGCTTTTAGTGGATAAGTATACAGTTGCTTTGTGATATATATATCAAATATAGATGATCATAGGCTCAACTACTCTCCCAATTAATCATTGATATAGTAATGTGGCTGTTGAGTGATCGATAATAATATATTATGACACTTGTTAGAAATAAATGTGTTTCAAAGGACGTAGAGCTAAATAATTGTGTGAAAAAATGGATCATTACATAATCTACTAATCTATATGTTCTAGCAAACATATGATTAAGAATCGATCTGTAGATTTTGGTATGCTTACAGGAGGCCTTCTGCTGAGCCAATAGCAACTTTGATTCTCCTTTTCCAGTCTAGCTGAACTTCATTCACAAATTGGCCATGCAAATGAGAAAGTAGGCTTAGATTTGGCATGTAATCATAGACTATAAGCCTTTGATCAGCCCCAGCGTAATAGCCCCTAAGACCCAACAAATTTTTGTGCCGAACCCTCCCAAGAACTTCAACTTCAACTGCAAATTCCATTTCAGCTTTTGAATTCATTGCTTTCAACTTCTTGACAGCAATCTGAATATGAATATTTAAAAGCTTATATCATAAGAAATAATTAAAAAAAAAAAAAAACAAGAAGAAGAAGAAGAAGAAAGGCGAAGAGTATTCAAGAAACATAAATTGTGTGATATGCACCTGGAGACCATCACTGGTTTTTCCCCAATACACACTTCCAAATCCTCCTTCTCCAAGCATATTATCATCGCTAAATCCATTTGTAGCTGTATGCAACTCTTTGTACGAAAATATTCTCCACGTTGTGTGACCTCCACCAGTACTTTCAGTAGCCCTAAAAATTCCAAAGCAAGCAAAGTATTAGATAGCTGCTTAATTTGAGAAGATTAAGCTATCAAGTTATGAGCTAACGATATAGATCCAGAAAATCCTGTTAATTCCTGCAGATTACCAGAGTTATCATACCCATATTAGAAAACCGGAATATTTGACCAAAAATATCAAGCTAATACAAAACTTTCTTTTAGTTTCGACTTGGAACTTAGGCACCAAAAAATCGATAAGATTGAAGAATTAAGAGAAAAAAAATGAAAATATTTTACATACCCTCCTTCATCAACCTTCTCTGAACCACAGCAACTCAAGGAGGATCCCATAGTCGGGAAACTGGGATGAGTTCAAAATTTCAGTTGAGAGCTTCTCCAATTATGATAGTCGAGAGCTTCTCTAATTATGATATCTATCTGAAACTAGATTAGTCCTGTTCTGGTCATATTTGTAGATCTAGTGATGCTGGCCGACCTTGGCCGGCATGTATTGAATAGGATCGATGTTGCTTGAACGGCTGGGAACTAATGAAAATTGATAAATAAATGGAACTAAATAATATTTTGGTACTTGGAAGTTAATTAGTATAATGCATGATTAAGTACTTCAGAGGAATATCCCATAGAGTCGTGGCATATAATTATTAACCGATAAATTTGTGGGATGGTCCGTCATTAGCGAATCATTAGATTTGCAAACTGGCTACAGGAGTAGCTTTGAAATAAACTCTTCTTTTACCGTTCTGTCTGGTAATTGAACTATTTACTGATGTAGTTGCAGGTCATGTTGAATATGACCAAGCAACTAGATAATTAATGGTTTACTTACGACTTTCTTTAGGTCAATCAGAAAATTAAGCTTACTTGATTTTGACCACTTCATATATGAGATGTTGAAAGCTTTACCAGCCGCCCTCCGGTCAATAAGACGGATTCACCCGAGAAGATGGTGTTTAAAATTTAAAAATTAAATTGTGCAATCTTATGTATACAGAAGAGTTCTCTCGTTAAACATATACAATGTGAAGTTATACGGTCATCATTTTAACAAATACTTTTTGAGGTTAACTTTTTCAACCAATGTCTGTTTGAGCTAAGATTGTTACATGAAATTAAAGATAATTTGTATAACAAGATACACGTACTGAATTATATGTCGTGTGTGTGTGTGTGTGTGTGTGTGTGTGTGTGTGTGTGTGTGTGTGTGTGTGTGTGTGTGTGTGTGTGTGTGTGTGTGTGTGTGTGTGTGTGTGTGTGTGTGTGTGTGTGTGTGTGTGTGTGTCTATATATATATATATATATAGGTCATTTCATTAAGGGATCCCTTTTTTGGTCTTTTATAGGGATAGGGCATTCAGTTTTTAGCTCCTAGTGTGTAGATCATATCTGCAAATTTTTAGCCAAATTGGTGATCGTTAAGGTATATTACTAGATTAAATCAATTAACGAACCAAATCTGTCAAACCTGAACCGTTCATACTTATAATTTTAAATAGTCATTTTGAATATCTTAACGATAATCAATTTGGCTGAAAATTTGCAGAGATAATCTATATATTATGACCTAAAAACTGAACAGTTGAGATGCCGAAATATGATTGAAAAGTTACTATAATGCTCTATCTCTAAAAAAGACTAAAAAATGGGATCCCTCACTAGAAGAGCCCTATATATATATATATATATATATATATATATATAGGATTTTTCTCAGGTAAGGATGTCATTAGTTTTTCTTAGGTGCGGATTTGGTGTTTTCACCCACTTTCCGATCATATTTTCACATCTTAACCGTTCAGTTTTTAGAGCCTAATGTATAGATCCCCCAGCAAAATTTCAGCCAATTTGGTGATCGTTAAGACATCCAAAACTGCAATTTACACGAACGGACCGAATCTGTCGAACCGGAACCGTTCGTATTTATAATGGTAAATTGCAGTTTTGGATACCTTAACGATCACCAAATTGGCTGAAAATTTTCAGAGGTGATCTATACATTAGGACCTAAAAACTGAACGGTTAAGATGTGAAAATGTGATCGGAAAGTGGGTTAAAACCGGAAATCCGTACCTAAGAAAAACTAAGGAAGTCCTTAGCCAAGAAGGACTGTGTATATATATATATATATATATATATATATCGTTTCATATTTACTATATACTATTTCTCAAAGCAATGTTCATCGGCTTATGGACAGTAACGGCTCCAGCTGAGCCGGTTATGGCTGAAAAGACGATGTTGTCCCAGTTTCATCTCTCTTGCCCGACACCTGTTTATCATTTCAAAGCTTTCGTGTCTTTGATCTACGCTTCACACAGCGTGTGTTTCTCTTGCTTTGACACCTAGGGTGCTGCTCAGTGCTATCGTGTCTATGATACCTCACTCCGCCGAGAGGTAGATAGACAGAGAGCTTCAGTTTGAGAGAGAAATAGCGCGATAGAAAGAGAGAGCTCCAGGCTGCGTTCTATCTATCTAGGGATAGAGAGAGTTTGAGACTGAAGAAGAGGGAGACGGGAAGAAGTTGATGGTTGATTCAAAGAGAAATTGAGTGAACTGATCATCCTAGGTATTCTATGATTGGTTCGAATTTTTTTGATTTATTTTTTTGTTGGTCTCTCAGTTTTTCTATCACTATACATCACTGTTTTGGGTTATTCCTGTTCAAGAACCAATCTAAGTAGTTTTCAATTAACATGAGTTTGGATTTTGTGGGTTCATGTTCCCCCACCACCCCCCCCCCCCCCCCCCCCCAAAATCTTTCCTTTAGAAGTAGAAGATCAAGGTTTTTATGACTTAAGAATTCCTTGCAGTTTACTTCAGCATAGAGTTGCAGGAACGGGTGCAACTTTTAAACTTTTACTAGCTTGACTCTTTTTGTGTGATAAGGCTGAAATTGATACAACTTTTGGCCTAGATAAGATTAATGTCCTTCGCTTTGATAACCATATTTGTCCATGCCTTTGTCCTGAGTTAAGGAATGCAGATTATTCACAAATTATTTACTCAAGTTTCCTTTTGCTCAATTATGCTTTTCTATACCCACTGCATCTTATTGAGTTTTACTATAAATGTGGTTGTGGTTGTACGACTTCTTCAAAGGTGGTTGATTATATTTTTGAATCTGTATTCTTTTTCTGTGCATAGTGATTACTTCACTTCAGAGAAGCTATTGGATTTGATTATCTTGGTTTTTGAATTAAATGGCTTTTGTATGATCATCCAGCCCTTGCAGTCTCTTTAACTTTGGCTATCCCTAAATAGAATGCCTCTTGATTATATTTTTAAAGCATACTCATACCACTAATGCATTAGTATATGCATTAGTATATGCATAAACTGGATATAGTCAATTACAAAAGAATATATGCATTTAGTATTCTTGTAGTTTATGCGTTAGGGTAAAATCTTTACATGATACCTGAACTATCACGAAATGCACTTTTTAGTACCTACAAATTTTTAGGGAGTCTAATGGTACTTGTATTATCCATCAGTTAGCCATTTTAGTACTTCAGTCAATTATTCCGTTAAAGTATGGGTAAAATAGTAAAAACATCTATTTTTTCATATTTTTTTTTACAAATTTTTGATTAAACTAAATTGAAACAAATTAGACTAGGTTAAAAGAAAACCTAGAATTGAATTTAGTGAATATCTAGATTTACTTACTATCTCTATTGATTAATCCTATTAATTGTTCGAGAAAAAAGTTATCTCTAAATTAATATATATATATACTAAATTTTCATAAAATAAAAAATACTAAACAAAAATAAAAATACTTAAATTAATTGACCCAAGTATCTTGATAACAGTGAAGAATAAATTGAGTATTATTTTTTTTTATGTGTCAAAATGTTCAATATATTAAATTTTATAATTCTAAATATGAATGAAAAGACTATTTTACCCTTGTTATTTTACTCACATGAGTGTCACATGACCGCCATGTAGGCATTTTTAACGGAATAATTGACGGAGGTACTATAAGGGCTACAGGAGGGATAGTACAGGTACCACGGGACTCCCTGAAAATTTGTAGGTACCAAAAAATACATTTTGTGATAATTCGAGTACTATATGAGGATTTTACCCTATGCGTTATTATATACAAAAGGTACCACAATTTTCTGCGTAAGACTAGCTGCCTTCTTTTTTGTTTTTTTGTTTTTCATTGTTGTTGTTGCAAGTAGCTGAAGTTCTAATTTAACAAAAACTTATTAAGGGGTTATTGGGTTTTGATTGGGGGAGGAAGCTCTCAGATGTTTCTATTCTTTGTGTGAATACTTGTATTTGACCAATTGGCATTAGATACTTGATTTCATTGATGTTCGCATGCATCATATCATAAATGGTGTGCATCTATACTTTTCCTCTCTTTAATTTGACTTTTAGTATAATACTATAAAAAATACACGTAGAAGATTAGCCAATCGATTAGGTGTCTACAATTTTTTTTCCTATTGTTTTAGCGTAAAGCTATTCATAGCAAACGATATTGTACACTCCCCACAAAGGTGTTTAAATCCTAATATTATAGATAGAGCCATTACTCAAATAACCTCATTCCTACCAACCGCCCACAGCATGAATTGTAACAAAATATACAGATCCAAGAACCGCTCGAAAGGAATTAAATAGATGAGCACGTGATGTAAAAACTCACTACCATAAAAGTCAGGAATCAAATTTTCTCACCACCTTTATCTCAGTGGTGATACAATCACTCTATAAAAACTTGACACGTGTTAATAATTTTAATCATGATTTAACCACATTACCACAGTTAAACAGAGAAATAAAGAATAAATTAAATTAAATTAAATCTCAGTCTCTCTCTCTCCCCCATCTTTTTGTCCGTCTTCCTCAACATAAACTGATAAACCACTCCAAAATCAGGAAAAAAAGAACACCCGGGAAACAGAAATTACTTTTTGGTGTTATGATCATGAAGCTTCACTGAGTTTAATTATTTGATTTGCTTTTTCCTTTTGGATTGTCTGGTCACCATGAGGATTTGTGTTTGGCAATTTGGTTGAGATGAAATTCTTCCTAAATAGGTGCTAAACCAAGATGCAGACAAATCCAATCTCAAAACGATGCAAATCGAGGGTTCGTGATGCAGGCAAACCCAACCTTGCCAAGAAAAAAAAAATGCAGAAAAGTGACAATGGGACATGAAATCAAAGAAGAGGGCGACGGAGATGAAACAAGTGCTTGACGGTAGTATTGCAGGAGGTTCGTGTATGTAGGAAGCTGGGGAATGAGAGAAATGATGGGAGGGGTTTTGGGTTTGATATGTTTCAGTCAAGAAAGAGGAAAGATCGAATGTGAGAGAGAGTGACGGAAGAGGAGTAGCCGAGAAGAGAGAGATTAAAATTCTTTCTTTACTTCTTTTATTATAAAATTCAGTTTAATTAATTATATTATATCTAACCATAGTTAGATCCAATAACACGTGTCAATTTTGCATGCACTGGTGGTATCACCACTAACTAAATATGGTGAGCAAATTCAAATCCTAAAAGTCATGCTAGAAAGCCGTTGCCATGAAAAATTGAAAACTCTTGATCACATTTTCCTCTCTAGAAAATTTAAAACTGGGAGCAAGGTTCTTCCGCCAAGTGGACAAATAGTAGGGATGGTGATGAAAGACGGGTCCTACTTACTATCACCCAAATTATACCAATTAATTAAACAAGGTACTTGTCACTCTCTAACTTCATCTATAATCAAATTTGTATTGAAATTTATTCATTTCAACCCTAAACTAAAAGACACACCACTTGAGGGATCCAAATATTTGTTCCTTCCTTTACAGGTGTGGTCCATTGAGTATTATGCATGACTATATTTTATTAGATTTTCAAATCCAAAATTCAAGAAGTAGCCTTTTGCATTTGTTTGATTATTGGAGCCTTCCTCTGTCTCATTTCGTTTTCATTGACTCTCATAGATGATATTAGATGCATTCTTTTGTACCCAGATGCGCATGTTGAAATATCGGTCATGTTGCTATCATTTTCCGCTTGGATCTTGCCGGCAAAGATCTATAGGGTTTTGAGATTACAAATACATTGAAATATCGATTTCTGATTCCATCATTGTTGTCAGCCTGATCCAATTGTACAAATGGGTCAAGGCCCATTACACATTTTAGTTCATCGGATGTTGCATGCATTAAGGGACAAGCCCAAAGAGCCCAAGAAACAAGGCCCAAAGTACAAACTGAAGTTGCAAAGAGTTGAATCTAGTTCGTCGCTGAACCAGGAAACAGAAAGAGCAGCAGACAAAAGCTAAAATAGAAACCCAGCAGTTGGGAGGAAGCTGACGGTAGGCAAAGGAGGCGATCATTCTTCAGAACCCATGCATGTGTTATATATGGGGTGTGAAATCCACACCTTTTTTTTTTTACAATCTACACTCATGTGAGTCACTTCATAAAATAACCCTTACAGTTTCTCTCTCCCTAGCCTCTTCAACAAGGCTCTCTCTTTTCTAGTTTATGATCATGGTATTTCAGCGGACGAACACAAATCATCTTTCCAGTACGGCAGTACAAATCATCTACACACACTCTCTCTCTCTCTCTCTCTCTCTCTCTCTCTCTCTCTCTCACATATCTAATGGGTTGGTTCAGTATCGATCAAATAAATTATGCTCTAGGAAACTAAAATCTTGTTTCTTCATTTAGAATCTTTAATCTCATGGTATGATCATGTAATTAATTATGTGTTTGATTTTCTTGGTATTCATTTGATATGTGTAATTATGCAATTCACACAAGTCTCTCATTTTAGATTGGGATGAACAACTCAATAACATAAAATTAAATTGTTCTTTGAATTGACTCACTAGCCACTTCCCAAGTTCAACAAAGAAAGCTCAAATTGGGGAGGATGAAAGAGAGAGAGTTGAAGATTACTGTTTTGTTTTCATGATAGAGAGAATCAAACCAGAGAGAGGGAAAAAAAATAGCCGTTTCATTTTCACGGGAGAGAGAATGTTTGAGGAAAAGAAAAGATATGCAGTGAGGGTAATATGAGAACGCACATAACAACAAAAGAAATTGAAGTATAAAATAATAAAATAGGAGTGCACATTGTAAAAAGGGGAGTGTGGATTTCACTCCGCTCAAAAGGCATTTAAAAATTTTTCGTTATGCGCTTTATGAAAAGTTATTTAACAAATGTCTTGCGTTTTTCTCGAATGTAAATCGAACCTTCGGTTTGTGTTTTAGAAACTCTTGTTACTGTGACGAGCAATTTGAGGCGTTACAAGTGAATAATACAAATTCCCTCTCAATCAGATAGTGCTCACCACTACTTCAATGCCCAAAACACTACATAAAATTCATGATCATAAGTGCTCTAACTTTGACGAGCTTCGCTCAATTTCTCACTGAAGAATGCAATTGCCATCTTCTCTTGTGACAACACTGCACCACCCTACTCTTACTTCACTAGCATGACATTCAAACATGAAGACTTTGTCAAAATTGGGAAGACCACAACTGCTGCAGTACAAAGTTTCTCCTTAATCAAAGCAAAACTCTTTTCTTGTTCTTCACCCCACTAAAGTTTTCCTTCTTCAAACACAAAGTGATAGGCGCTGAAACAGTGCTAAAATTCCTCACAATTTCTCATACAGAAGTAGCCAATCCATGAGAACTCTGCAACTCATAAACTATTTTTGGAGCAATCCTGTCACGACCCGAATTTCGAATAATAAATTCAAATCCGAAACATGAATACAACTAAACAAATCACATCCTAAATTTTTTTCTCAAAACCAATATCTCATAAACCATAACACAAACCTCGTAGCAAACTATCTCTCGAGTCAATTATTACAATACTAACATAAATAAAATGTTCTGCTCACAAGAGTCTACAAAAACACACCAAAATAGACCAAGTGCTGGTCTCAACCCAGCTGTCCTACGCAGCTCGCTCACCACCCTGATTATCCTGACCTGCAGGATTATCCGCTACATCATTTGAATAGTGTACCGGGACTGCAACAACACAAAACCCGGTAAGCTTTGTGAAAGCTCGTGTGAGTAAATAAGAATGAACGGTTGATTTATTAGACCACAACTCATTTATCTCAAGTAAACATCCAACAATCTCAACAACCACAAGCAACATCAATCCAACACACATGAAACAACATGGAACACATTTCCACAATCAACAAATCACAATTCTCGCCACTTTGGCACCTAATCACAACTATCGCCACTTTGGCACCCATGTTAGAGCTCTAACTTCCTCGTTACCTCTGACACCTTGGCCCAGGGTCAAGTAACGACACCTCCAGGTTACTCAGTAACCCGCAAACTTTGGACCATTTCATGTCCTCAGAACAATATATCCCCGTTATTATTTAATGGTTTGTCTTCAGCTCCATAATAGCCACATCGCGCTCAATAGAGCCATTCAACCCCCGCTGAAACTTCTTAGCCAAGTCTTCAGCATCTAATGGTTTCACAAACCGATATAGCCTGGAGAACTCTGCCTCATATTCTCTCACATTCATATTCCCTTGAGTAAGCGAGAGAAATTGCCTCTCCAGCTGTTCCTTCACCGATGCTGGGAAGTATTTTTCCCTAAAGATCCTCACAAATCCATCCCAAGTCATGGTAGAAACATCAATAGTCCTCTGAGTGCAATTCCACCACACCCTAGCCTCATCGTTGAGCATGAAAGTGGCTAGCTTCCTCTTCTCGATCTCATCACAGACAATCAACTCAAAATAGGTCTGTAAATCCTCGATCCATTTATCAGCCACCATATAATCTGTGCCTCCCGCAAATTTAGTTGCTCCCAACCGATTAATGTCCCTCGCCAATACTAACAGACGAGCGGGATCATTAACCACAACCCCAGGTGGAACAGGTTGCTCCACAAACGGTGCCTCCACCTCTTCCTCATGTACTCCCACATGTGGAATCTCACCCCTACCTCGGCCTCTACCTCTACCTCTGGGTCTACCTCGACCCCTACCTCTGCCTCCCACAATATCCATTACCTAAGGAGCATAGCATACCTGGTTAATACATGTATACACTTAAATCAAAGCATAAGTAAATACAAGTCCATATTAACCAAGCTACTAACACAAAAAGGTTAATTCAACTCCTATTACGTCCTAACGTTCTAGACAACTTCCAACACTCCCACATACCCAATGACATTGTTAATACCGAAGAGCACCCGATGAGGATCCGCTGCAGACGAGCCATCACTCGGAAGGCATTAACTTATCACTAAATATGTACCTTACGCTCTGGTACCAAACTGTCACGCCCCGAATTTCGAATAATAAATTCAAATCCGAAACATGAATACAACTAAACAAATCACGTCCTAAATTTTTTTCTCAAAACCAATATCTCATAAACCATAACACAAACCTCATAGCAAACTATCTCTCGAGTCAATTATTACAATACTAACATAAATGAAATGTTCTGCTCACAAGAGTCTACAAAAACACACCAAAATAGACCAAGTGCTGGTCTCAACCCTGCTGTCCTACGCAGCTCGCTCACCACCCTGATTATCCTGACCTGCAGGATTATCCGCTACACCATTTGAATAGTGTACCGGATTGCAACAACACAAAACCCGGTAAGCTTTGTGAAAGCTCGTGTGAGTAAATAAGAATGAACGGTTGATTTATTAGACCACAACTCATTTATCTCAAGTAAACATCCAACAATCTCAACAACCACAAGCAACATCAATCCAACACACATGAAACAACATGGAACACATTTCCACAATCACCAAATCACAACTCTCGCCACTTTGGCACCTAATCACAACTATCGCCACTTTGGCACCCACGTTAGAGCTCTAACTGCCTCGTTACCTCTGACACCTTGGCCCAGGGTCAAGTAACGGCACCTCTAGGTTACTCAGTAACCTGCGAACTTTGGATCATTTCATGTCCTCAGAACAATATATCCCCGTTATTATTTAACGGTCGAACTTTGGACCTCCCTGTCCTCAGAACACATACACTCCGGTTATCATTAACCAAAGATCCTTGGACCATTCGATCCTCGGAATCCTACGTTTCTCTACCTTCTATTCAACTCACAAAATCAACATGCTTATCACCAACATTTATCAAATATTAACAACATAATTAAAATCATATTATCAACATTATCAACAACATATTATCACAATTTCACACCTCAATGTCACACCATTCAATATATAATCACGTAAATATATATACACGTAACCATCCACACATGAATGATCACTAATACCAACTATAGTTCACATGATACAAAATCAAGAAATTCATTTTTAATATACTTTAAAACACATTTCTTAAAAACCATTTTCTCACACATAACAATAAATTGAGCAATTAAGGAAATTCGGTTCGTAAATGAACCAAGTGAGATTTACTCACCTCTAAACTCCCGCTGCGTCTTCTTACAGCCCAAAATACGATTCACAATCGTCCGCTAACAAATCCGTCAAATACCTAATCAAAACGATAATTAACTTAGCGTATAATTTCAAAAACACACTTCTATGAAGATCCAACGGTCGGATCTTCACCCGTGACCACACAAGGTCACCGGGACAGTCCTACGATCATTATATCAAAACTAGAATTCTATCGGACGGTCCAAACTTCATAAATCACAAATTGAGAGATCGAAATCAATCGAAATCGTAAAATTCATAACTAATTCATACAATATCCAAAATTCACATGCTATATATCAAAATGATCGTATCGACATGTAGAATCTAAAAATGAGCAGAAACTGCTCATGATACCCCCGGAGGTGGCCGGAAAGGGCCGCCGGAGTTTAGGGCAGAGTCGCCGCCGACCACCACCAATGGTGTCGGGGCTAAGCTTATGCCCTTCGTTTCATCATTTTGAGCAACTTTCATAACTAACACGAAGTGAGAAAATGAGTGGAAGTGGCTGAAACTTATCAAAAACAGTCAGCTTTGGCCGGAAAAACTACAGAAACCGATAGGAGCTCCGACGAGCGAGAAAACCTCCACTTCAGGTGCTGTCCTTTTTGCTGCGTGTTCTACTCCTTAATACGAGTTCAACGATATAAAGAACTCAAGTTTTCGTTGCCGGAGCTAGGAGAAAATACGACTGGTTCGTTTTAGGGCTCGGATGGTGTTTGAGCTCCACCGCCGCGTAGCCGCCACGAGAGGGTGAACGGTGACCACCAGTCGACTCACAAGAAGGAGTAGAGTCGATCTGGGCTTCGTTTCACCTCAAACGGTGGCCGGAGCTGTGAGAAAATGGCCGGAGAAGATTGCTCTGTTTTTTTCGGTTTCGGGGGAGAGGAGAGAGAGAGTTAGGTCGGTTTCCAAAAATGGAAGTTGTGATATTTTTGGAAATTTCCGGAAATAGCAGGGTATTTATACCCAAAATGGAAACTTTTTCAAATGCGATAACTTCTTCGTACGAACTCCGATTCTTGCGTTCCGCATATGCACGAACTCGTATCGACGAGCTCTACGACTTTCATGAAGGAAGTTTCCTCAAATTCCTTACGTATAAATAAGTCAATTTTAATAACCCTAAATAACGTTAAATTTCGATACTAAAATCATTCGAAACCAAATTTCTCAAATAACGACATTCGAATCACACTCACAACTCATAATTCATATAATTTGAGAAATATTGAATTACGAAATATTTAACTGAAATTTCGGGTCTTCACAAATCAAATCTCTGATAGCTCATACTTTCTCTTCATCAACCTGAATATCTTCCTCTCCAACCATCAAACCCAGAAATAACAGCTTGTTAGAGCAGAATGTACACTTTTTCATATTAATGCACAATTAATTTATTCTCCAATAAAGCTCCCAAAACTTGCCTCAAATGTACCAGATTCTCTTCTTTGGTTCTGCTATAGATTAATATATCATCAAAATAAACTACAAAAAATAAACCAATAAAAGGACCAAGAACCTAGTCCATAAGCTTCATAAAGTGTTGGGTGAATTAGACAACCCTAATAGCAGCATCACCATCCACTCATATAAGCAATCATTGCTCTTGAAAGCTATCTTCCACTCATTCCCCGGCTTGATTTGAATTTGGTGGTAACCACTTTGAAGATCAATCTTTGAAAACACCCGGAATCTTCTAACTTATCAAGCATATCCTCCAAATGAGGAATAGGAAATCAGTACTTGATGGTTATTTTATTTATGGCCCTGCTATTGATACACATCCGCCACTGATTACCCTTCTTAGAAACAAGTAGGACTAGAACTGCACAAGGACGCATACTTTCACGAATGAACTCCTTCTGTAGTAAGTCTTCAATTTGTTCCCTCAAAATCTCATTCTCCTTAGGACTCATGTGGTAATGGGACATATTTGGTAAACTCACTCCAAGAACCAAATCACACTGATGCTGAATGTCCCTCATATGTGGTAACTCGTTGGGCAGCTCATCTAAAACCAGCTCCTCGAACTCCCCCAACATCTTCCACACTTCCTTAGGGATCACCATGTCTTCTTTTAGTAAGCAACCCCTTAATTAAAGGCTTCTTCCATCTCGAACTCACTAAGAAAGCTATCCCCTTTCTTACCTCCAAATTTCTCAAATTGTGACACAGGAGCCATAGCAATTTTATGACTATTCCACATAAATATCATCACATTATCTATGCCCGTATAAGTCACATCCACATCATATTGCAAAGATCATCCAAAAATAATATGACAAGCATCCATATCAATAATATCACCAAACAGTTCTTCTTTATAATGCTTACCGATGGAAACTGGCACCTTTCAGGACTCGGCAACTCGAACTTATGAACCTCCCTTGACCCATTATAGAGAATAAGATGCTTTATAAGGCTGCATAGGGAACTACAAGGACTCCACCAATTTCATAGATTCCATTATCCACAATCAGATTGCACACTTTGTTATTGATGGAACAAAGTTATCTGAATATACTGCGCCACTACCCATCTCCTTTAGGAGACCATAAGATCCTTTGCAGCATAATATTAACTTTTTCAGGAGACTCCTCCATTACAGACTCAGCCCCTGCATATTTGTCACCTCTTCCCAATTCTTCTTCATCTTCGTCAAAATCATCAATAATGGCAGATTATTTTCTTTCAAGACACACATTAGACATGTGCCCAGATTTTTTTGACCTGTAGTAGACATTTGTAGTAGGCCTAAGTCTAGCATAAGGGTTAGGCTCTTGAATTGGGGCCCTGTTTTGAGCACCACTAGATTAGAACTATTAGATCCGCTAGTCCCTTTAGGAAAATGATTGGAGTCCCTAGGAGCACTGCTCATATTCTGCAGCATACCCTTTCCTTTGTCAACTTAGAATTCACCAACTTTGTGCTCCTCTGATAGGTATACCTCTGAAATGAAGAAGCATGGGAAGGTCTCTCAAACAATTTTGCTTTCAACCCTAAGCTTAAAGCCTCTGTCATAGTCCACATAGTTTGCATCCCAATTTTTTCCTGAGTATAGGTTTCAGTCCCATTAGCATTAGCATTCATAGCAATCATGGTAGCAGTAAGAGCGTCCAGATTTGCTATGGTAGCTGAAGCAATGCGGTCGTCACTCATGGATAACCAAAGTAAATAAAAGAGACAGTGAAGATGATCTACTCTGATACCACCTGACACAGTCAGAAATAATAGGGTTTACAAGCTATAAACCCTATAACAAAGAATTCTAGAGTCTATCGGAGAATATGGTAAAACTCTCAGTTTGATTGATAATAATATGAAAGATAAAGTCTGCCTCCATTTAAGGTTGCTTACATACTGGAAGAAAAAACAAACAAACAAACCCTAGGGCAACTAATAATCAAACTTAGAAGCCCACAAATTAAATCAAATCAATTCCAAAACGAACTAGAAAACCTAAATTGTTGGAAAAATAGTAAAATACAGTTTTGAGGCCCGAAACAACCTCAAGAGCCCAAAAAAGCCCATACATCGTGGCTGACTCCTGGGGTCGTTTCCTTATAGGAAAGATATAATAATTAGCATTTTGACACCTAACGCCAAATTTGCAGTGTACCGATTTTACCCTTTTCACGATGAAGCTACATCATATTGTGTATTACAAGTGTTGAAATTGTTTTTTTTTATATTTTTTTTATAGAATTTGGGTAGTCCATTATTAGATCAACGCAATAGCTTCTCTATAATTTTTGTATTATAGGCAAGCAAAAGTCAAAGCTTTCTATAATTTTTATTTTCTAACTCCAAAAGATTCCCTATTTTATAGCAATCTCTAAAATTCTTCCTTAAAATTTTAGAGATTGTTGTAAATGTAAGGAATTTTGTTTTCTCTTTCCTCATTATTCCTAAAATGGATATAGTTATAGGGACTTTGTTGGAGCAAAAAAGACTCATTTTTCCCTATAATAGAGAAAAATAAAAATATAGGGAAACTGTTGGAGTGATTCTGCCTAATTTTCAATGGAGTTTCTCCCAAGGTGGGCCCCCCCACGCATGGGCACTTCTAATTTTCACCCGGAGGGGGGGTCTTGTCGACTTGGTATCAATAGGACCCACTCGGGGTTTCATCCTGAAATCCAAAGTGGCCCTGTTAAAAATATAGGGAGAAAATGAACACAGATACAAAACACAATGAGCAATTTGTCAAATTAAGAGAGATGAGGAGGAGTTTGTTGTCCCTCTTCATGTCTCTGGACAACATATTATTCTTCTAAAAACGGAAACAGATTATAATCTTTTTCTTGAATTTCCTAATTTCAGCTGATTTCTTCATCAAACTCCACATCCCTGCTAACAACAACATTGTATTTGTTGGGGTTGTACAATTTGTAGCCTTTGGAGGAAGCATCATAGCCAATGAAAAAATGAATTTTTCACTTTTTATCCAATTTGGAATGCTTTGGTTGGGCATGTGAGTATAGCAATACTTGTAAATAATCTAAAAAATGAATACATTGGGCTTTCTTCCACTCCATGCTTCTTGGAGCATTTGATTCCACAAGCTTTTAGTAGGACCAATTGGAAAGATAAAATACACACTCCACAACTTCAACCCAAAATTCTTTTGTCATGCCCTCACTCTTTATCATGCTTCGAGCCATATTGAGAACTAATCTATTTTTTTCCCTATTGCGCCATTTGTTAAGAGTATGACTAAGAAACAACGAACTCCATTATCGTCATAAAATTTTTGGAATTCATTTGAAGTGAATTCCCCTCATCTGTTAGATCTCAACACCTTGATCCTGCAACTGCTCATATTTTCAACAACAAAAACTTGATTTTTTTTAATGCACCAAACACCTCCAATTTCTCCTTTAAAAAATAAACCCAAGTTTTTGTGTTAAAATTATAAAATCATCAATAAATAGCAGAAACTAAATATTCTTACCAAAAGAACTTGATTTAAATGGGCCTCAAAAATCAGCATGAACAAGTTCCAGTGGCTCATTTGCTCTTGTAGTTTCCTCCTCAGGAAAATTTTTTCTTGAATGCTTCCTAAGAAGACACTGTTCACATAAGTCATTAGGAGAATGAATTGTTGGCAGGTCTTTCACCATTTTCTTCTTCCGCAGTGTAGACAAGTCTTCAAAATTCATGTGCCCAAATCTCAAGTGCCAAAACCAAGAAAAGTCTTTGACTTGGCCAATTCAATTTGCAGGTTCAGCAAGAACATTTTATTATTCATCATTGGGATTTCCCTCTGATCTCTAATTGAAAGACTTTTAAAGGTGTATCTTTATCACCAAACATGTGATTTCTTGCTTCAATGTTCAAATATCATGGCTTGTCATTCTACTTTGTTTTTTCCTTTACATTGAAAGGGTAATAGCAAGGTTCTTTCTTTATTTGCTTCTACATAATTGCTCCTAATCAGCACCATTCTACATTCAATAGATTTTGTGCCCAAAATTTCCATACCTATAACAATGAATTAGGGACTTATCAAACCTGAAATTTCCTTGTTGGTGTGAATTGCTTCATCATCCATTTCCTCTTGCCTCTTGTTGGAAAATAAACATAACCCCTTCAAAAAAAAAATGCTTTTATTGGTTGTTATTGGTATTTAAATAGAGGGTTAACGTGTGAGTTAAATACATAAATTAGTGAGTGTAATGCATGAAATAATAGGTATTTCCATTATGTAACTTACTATGTCGATCATGGTGCATGTAGTCGTGTTTATGATAGAATTATGAGTCAATAAGTTGAACATCGGTTATGGACGTTATAGAATCTACTATTATTATTAGTGTCCTATATATTGCATGAGTTGCACTGTAATCATTGGTGTATTGTAGTAAAATATTTTTCCTTCCATAATATTGAGTGTATGTGATTCTCTATCCAGTTTTAACAATCTATAGGTGCTTGTTCGTATTCACTTAGTGTGTTTTTTCCTTGACATTCAGGAGTTAAGTCCCTCAGTTGTTTACCTAGATTTGAGGCTTTTACTATGTCAACAAACCTCTTATCTTTGAGGTTTTATTTCCGCTGTGGTTGTTGAATGTGTGTTGCTCTCTTCACATTTAATTTTGAAAATTCTAAAACTGGGTCGCATGATTGATAGACGTCTACAATCTCATTACTGCAGTTTGGTTTCTTGTTAACTAGGTTAAAATTGAGCATATTTTCAATCTAAGCCCTCCCCCCCAACCAAAAAAGCGATATCTATCCTAGTACTTTCAATTTTTCTCTCTTGATAATATTAATAAATTGTTAGTTTTTTCATCTTGTCCAACAATAGTACCATCGGCCATTCTTGCTCATAGAGCGAATGAATATTTTCATTTATTCACATCTATTATGAATTTCATACCATCGTCTTTCTTTCATTCTTTCTTTTTTCCCCACCACGCACATCATCAATGAACAACTTCACCTGGAAAAATAGTTGAGGAATTTGAATCGATAAGCTGGTTAAGAGGTAGAAAATGAGGTGTAGGAGAGTATTAATACATTTGCCACTCCTGCTAGCTTTGAAAAATTTGTTGCTGATGTAGGACGAGAATAGGCCCAGTTTAGAAGGAAAACCATAAAAGCAAAGAAGCGGCGTAGAATCAAGAACAGTGGTTGGAAATATAGGTAACTCACGTGCAATGAGGTTATTAGCTGCTGGAATATTCAAGAAGATTTAGTTATGGATCTTTCGGGTTTTTCGTGCAAAAAGTCAAATATTAATTGTGAATCAGATTTGGATCAACTTTTGGCCAGAATGTCCGTTTGAGATGCATGATACATTTCTAGAATAGGAACGACGAGATCTTCAAGACTCACTTTGGTAAGCCCTAACAGATTTAGGCCAAAATATGTCGTTTTAATTATCCGATTCGGGATTTAATATTTTTAGGTTTGTCTTACATTTGTTTTAAGATTCTTTTCTTTTAGGTTTTTAGTTTCCTTTTTACTTTGGATTTTTTAGGATTTCTTGTTAGAATATGATTTAAGGTTTTAGATGCCTATATAAGCACCATTCTGCTTTGTACTAGAATCAGTTTATCATATTTAATAAAAGAGGAAATTATTGGTCGCATCCTATACTTTTAGGGTATCAACAGTTCAGTCTTTGCTATCCTAATTTTAACAAGTTACTCCTTAAATATTCAAATTTCACACAATGTGGTCTAAAATTACTATTTTACCCCTCACTTCATGTTTTATATATACACACACACATATATATTTACCCCCTCACTTCATCTTATACACACACACACACACACTTAAATATATTTACTCCTCACTTTATCTTTTATTTATATATATATATATAAAAGATGAAGTGAGGAGTAAATATATATAAATTTATATATATGTATATCTATATATATACATACATACATATATAGATATATAGATATATAGATATATATATATATATATATAATGGAGATAGAGAGAGGAATTAAGAAAAGAGAGGAAAAAAAAAAGGAAGTAAGTAAGGGTAAAATAGTCATTTTGGACCTATTGTGTGAAAATTAGAGACAATAAAGACAAAACTGTTTAATTTAGAAGACGAATGATTGAACTGTTGTTTAGAGAAAAGTACAGGGAGTGACCAATAATTTCCCCTTAATAAAATGAGAGATTTTTCTCAAATTCTCTGGTGAACTCCAGATTTATCTTTAGGAAAATTACTGGTCCCCCCTGTACTTTGGTTGCGTCAAGAGTTCAGTTTCTAACATTCTGATTTTAACAAATAACTCCTCAGATATTCAAATTTCACACAATTTAGTCTAATATGACAATTTTACCCCTCGCTATTTTTTTTAAAAAAAATTCTTCTCTCTTTTTTTGTTTGTTATTTTTTCTGCTTCTCTCTCTCTCTCTCTCTCTCTCTCTCTCGATAACCATCTTACCAAGATGCATTCCGACATGCCCCTCATGATACCTCACCAATGTACCCATCAACCTAATGCATTCCTTTCTAACAATGCTCTTTTTTTCTGAATCTGTACCCAAAATACACGACAGAAATGTAGCAATCCCATCTGGTTTCACGCACTCCACCATTTTCTCAAGCTCCTCAACACCTATGTGGTAAGTATCCCGATCAGCAAGCTTGTGCAGCGCAACAACCACCTTTTGTTTAAGCTCGAAAACCACTGATTGCATAGTGATTCTCTCATTTCCTCTCCCCTTACCATGTGTCTTCATCTTGATCATCAGCTCCTATCTCAATAGCCCCATATTCCACCTATATATTCCCTCCACAATCAAGAACCCCACTTCCTAATTGTAAGAATCAAATCACTAAAATCCTGCAAAAATTGAAAGCAAAACAAGATTTCAACAACCCAAACCAACATTATTGATTCCCACACCATAATGAACCTAACATAAGCTATGTTTTCATTTAATTTTTGAATAAAATATTTGGGTAAGGCCACTTACACATATTGACATGTAACTCCAGAGGAAACTTGCCCAAATGAACAAGAAGCTTCAGCGTGGTGGAATCAGAGCAAAGAATGGGAGCTTCGTCTTGTTCTTCCACCATTTTCTCAAGCTCCACAATGGAAGGGGTGTCGAAATCGGGCTAGCCGGCGGCTAATCGGATCACAGGGACTCCAGCCTGGCTAATCGGATAATCGCATCCTCTGAATCTCCCAGCGCTGTCTTTCTGAGCAGAGAGAGAGAGAAAAAGAGTGAGAGAGAGAGAAAGACCTAGTGTTTGACAATGAGGAGTCTAGTCGAGGAAGAGGATGAGGGGCGATGATGAGGCTTTCTAATTAGTTTGAAGATTTCAACGACGAAGGGCAATGGTGGCTGGAGAGTAGGCAAGCAAGATCGGAGTCATCCTATGCTTGAATGGGTCACAGACGGCCCCGTGATTGGTTCGAGTTTGGGTCGCAGGATCGCGCGGCGGATTCGCTAGGATCTACTGGTTTTCGTACAGATCAGGTTGGCTTTTGCTCTGATCAAATCGTTCTGATTGAGATTGGGATGTCTAGGTCAGATCTAGGGAGCAGTGGCATGTCTTTGTCAGAAATGGGGCCTGATGGAAGGTGGAATGGTCAGATCGCACTTCCACGACAAGTTGGCGGCTGGACGAGGGAGGCTCAGGAAAGTTGGAGAGAGAAGAGAGGAAGAGAGAGAGAGAGAGAGAGAGAGAGAGAGAGGCAAAAAAAATAACAAACATAAAAAGAGAGAAAAATTTAAAAATAGAGGGATAAAATGGTCATTTTGAACTAAATTGTGTGAAATTTGAATGTCTAGGGAGTTATTTGTTAAAATTAGATTGTAGGGACTGAACTGTCGATGCACCCAAAGTGCAGGCGGGGCCAGTAATTTTTCCTTTATGTTTTTAGCGTTTATTGCTTGTAAATACAGGTTACTTCTGACTACATCAGGTGGTATCAAAGCAGGTATTTCCTGTCTCTTTTATTTACCTTTATAGCAATGGTTGATGAACGTGCTTCAGTTACAAGAGCGGATTTGGATGCTCTTACCGCTCAGATAGCCGCTGCCACGAACGCTCAAATGGCAGCCATAAACTCTCAAATGGTAGAATTTTGTGGATTATTGGAATGAAGGAATAACAACAACAACCGTAACAAAGGCGGGGAAGAACAACGTGCTAGAGCTCCACGTGGTGGTGGAGGTGGAGGTGATAGTAATTTTGATTCCAAGGATCTTATAACCAAGACTGATATTCCTTACTTTTCTGGTCACATGAGCGTGGAGGAT
Source organism: Rosa persica (assembly GCA_025331145.1). NCBI lineage: Eukaryota > Viridiplantae > Streptophyta > Magnoliopsida > Rosales > Rosaceae > Rosa > Rosa persica. Next base: position 15,002,228 of record WFKR01000004.1, read on the forward strand.
TTTCTGGATTGGTATGTTGAAGTGGATAGATTATTTAAGATCATGGATGTTTCAGAACTCAAGCAAGCTAAGATGGTGTAATAACCATAAATTTCATTTTTAGTTCGTGTAATTGTGTGGAATTACTAATGAACTTTTGCTCGAATTTTAGACTCTAAGTATCTTATTCTTAATTATTGAAGTTCCAAAACTTTACGTTTTAACAAAAAGCTAGAAATGTTCGATTTGAGAAATAAACTTTTTATACATACAGAATTTTGGCAAAACTTCCTTCATGAAAGTTGTAGAGCTCGTCGATACGAGTCCGTGCAGAACATAGAAATCGGAATTTTTATGAATTAGTTACGGCATTTAGAAGAAGTTTCCAACTTGGTATATATATTTTCGGAAACTTTCCCATTTTAGGGTTTCCATTTCTGTCGCCGTCACTATTGCTTGTCTTCATCCTCTCTCCCTCTCTCTCTCATCTGAAACCACCGAAATAGAGCAAACTTCTCCAGCCTTGTTCTCCCTCCACCGACCATCTCCAGATGTCAGACCACCTCCCTTAGCTTCCCCTCGAGCTACTCTACCCGCTGGACATCGTCGCTCCCTCCTGCACGGCCTCGGGTCTGGCAGAATAGTTAGAACCAGTTGCACCTGAAACCGAACAAAACCACCCTCCTCGTGTTTTCGACCACCAATCCACACGAAACTTCTCCCTCTATGTCGACTCGACCTCCTGAATCTCCCAGAAGTAACCTTGCACGGCGGTGGCCTATGGCTGGGGCTGGAAGCCAGCCACGATCGGATCAAATGAAACTTTTGATCCAGATATCTCGAGCTGTAAAACGTCGTTTCATGTGATTCTTGGCTTGGATAACTCACCTTGAGTTGCTGAACAAATCTCCAAAAGGGATTGAAGTCATTGGTTGAAGTTTTTACGTCGAACTCAAGCTCACCGATTCTGGAAATTTTCCGGGCACTATGACTATTTTGGTACTTTTCGACCCCTTCCTGATATTTTCTGATCTTGAGCTAGTTATAAAAAAATGTTCATTATGTTGAGATGAAAAAGAGCAGCCCGGCCCCGACACCATTGGTGGTGGTCGGCGGCGGCTCTGTCACTAATTATGATGGCCCTTTCTGGCCACCTTCGGGGTTCAAAAATATAGTTTCTGTACATTTTAAGATTCCACATTTCAATACGATCATTTCGGTATATTATATGAATTTTTCAGAATCGTATGATTTAGTTATGAATTTTTAGATTTCGATCGATTTCGATCGTTAGATTTGTAATTTGTGACGTCAGGATCGCCGATGGACTTGTAGTTTTGATATGTTGATCATATGACTGTTCCAGTGGCTTTGTGTGGTCATGGGTGAAGATCCGACCGTTGGATCTTCGTATAATTGCAAAACAGTGATTAGGGAGGCGATTCGTGAGAATCCGTTCGTCGCATTTTCGTATAGTTTAGAATCCGACCGCTGGATGGTAGTTTAAGTATGTTTTGGAATTATTGGCTAAATTCAAGTCACATTTGATTAGGTTATTGACGGTTTGTATTTGGGTGAGCTGGTTCGGTGTGATTTGTGTTTAAATTGAAGACGCAGCGGGAGTTTCGAGGTGAGTAAAACTTACGTGGTTCATATTACGAACCGAGTGCTTTTAATTTATTTTTTTTGTCGTAATTGTATGAAAAATATTTATGGATTAAATATTTATTTTTAAAATCACTTGGATTTGATCAACTACGGTCCATAGGTAAGTAAAATGAATTTTAATTATACAAATGAATTTCACTATTTTCTTGTGTGAACTATAGATAGTATTAGTGTTCATCCCTGAGTGGATGATTATGAATATCTATATTTACGTGGAATATATATTGGGTGGTCAGTTGTTGAGTGATGATGATTGAGTTGGAATTGATGATTTGTATTATATTTCAAATACTTAAATTTCATATTAATATTGTGTATCTTGGATGGGTTGATTTCATTGTGTGAAACATATTGTTGTGCTCGTTTATGGATTTAGAGTCAATGTAGTGACAGGTTTGAGGAAATCGAACACTCTAATCCTAGGTGGATGATGGGTTACGATTGGTTGAGTTAGTTGGATGCCACACCCTTGTCGGGTAATAGGGCTAGATAAAGTACGAGTATCAAATGTTCTAAATATATATATATATATATATATTGATGAAATATGATAACGATAAATATGTCGGATGCCATAACCTAGGCCGGGTGACGGGCTACGATTCAATTATAGCTCTAGTCTGTCAAACACCCTATTTTTATAAATAGGATTTCGGGGTTTTGAAAAGAAAAATGTGAGTTTAGGTTTTGTGTTAAATTGTTGATTTGGTGATTGATTGTGAGATTGTTGTTTCTTTGTGGACGTGAAAATTGTTGGATGTTGACTTAGGTGAAAATAAATATGAATTAATTAAACAACCTTACTTTCTTTTTACTCATATGAGCTTTCAAAAGCTTATCAGGTTTTATGTTGTTGCAATCCTGGTACACTATTCAAATGGTGTAGCATATTTTCCTGCTGGTCAAGATAATCAAGGAAGCGTCCGTGTTGTTTAGGAGTTGCAGCATTTATTTGATTTCATTTACGTTATGAGGTTGTTATTCTCATTTAGAGCTTTACAATTTTATTTGTGAGTTTCAGTTGTAATAATTAAATTCAGGATTTGAAATTCAATTCGTGTGGTGTGTTTGTTAAGAAAAAAAGAAATTCAGGATATTATTTGTTGGGTTGTAGTAATTCATGTTTCGGATTTTGAATTTATTATTCTAAAATTCGGGGTGTGATAGTTTGGTATCAGAGCATAAGGCACATATTTGGTGATGTGTCAATACTCTCCTAGTAATGGCCCGTCTGCAGTAGATCCTCATCGTGTACTCTTTAATATTGACAAAGACATTGGGTATGTGAGAGTGTTAGGTTGGCTAGGAACGTTAGCATGTCATAATAACTTTAGGCGTCGTCTTGTATGTTAGTTACTTGGTTAATATGGACTTGCATTTGACTTATGCCATGTTTAAGTGTTATGCGTGTATTAACCAAGTTTGCCTTGCTTAATAGGTGATGGAGATTATGGGAAACGAAGCTAAAGATCGAGGTAGAGGCAGACCTCGTGGTAGGGGTAGAGGCCGAGGTAGGGGTAGGGCTCCTCCGGTTGATGATGCATATCAGGCGGAGGTAGAGGCACCTCATGATGATCAGCATATTTCGCCCGTGGGCGTGGTTGATGATCCTGCTCGCTTGTTAGTGCTAGCGAAGGAAATTAACCGCTTAGGAGCAACCAATTTTGGGGGAGGCACTGATCATATGGTTGCAGATCGATGGATTGAGGATTTCTATACCCACTTTTATTTGTTTGACTGCAGTGAGATGATAAGAGAAAGGTAGCCCTTTTCATGCTGAAGGATGAGGCTAGAGTGTGGTGGAATGTCACATAAAGGAGTGTTGATATATCTACCTTGACATGGGATGGCTTCGAGAGGCTGTTCAGAGAGAAGTACTTTCCAGCTGCTGTGAAAGAGAGGTTGGAACAGGAATTCCTCGCACTTGTGCAAAGGAAGATGATTATGATCGAGTACGATGCAGAGTTCTCCAGTCTGTACAAGTATTTGAAGCAGATGGATGATGAAGACTTGGCTAAGAAGTTTCAACGAGGGTTAAGTCCTTCGATTAAGCGTGATGTGGCCATCTTAGAGCTGAAGACGAAGAGGGAAATCTTGGCTAAGGCATAGATCATTGAGCAGCAAAACCTGATTTGTAGAGAGAATGAGTCAGCTGAGAGAGACGTCCAAGGAAAGGGAAAGGCAACGGTAGGGAGCAATAGGTCCAGAGACTTCAGGGGCGATTTTTGGAAGAAACAGAAGACTCAGTTCCAGCATCATACCCCAGCTAGAGCAGTAGTAGCACCTCCCATTCAGGCTATGCCTATTAGACAGATAGCACCAGTAGCTCCGGTGAAGTGCTATAACTGTGGCGAGCCGGCCACATCTCTTATGCATGCACGAAACCACGTGGTAGGGTATGCTATAGCTGTGGACAGACAGGGCACCAGGCTAGGGAGTACCCAAAATCAGCGTAGAGTACAGGGAAACCAGTAGAGCCAACTACCACCTGCACCTGCTAAAGTCTTTGCCATTGGTCAGGTAGGCACGGGGGTGGAAGATACTTTATCTATTTATCACTATCTTGCTAGAGTACTGTTTGATACAGAAGCCTAACACTCCTTCATATTTAGTTCGGTTGTGGATGTGTTGGGTTTGATTGCCATGCCTCTTACTAGATCATTATGTGTTACATCACCTCTCGGTGTGTCTCTTGAGCTTAACATGTTTTGTGATGATTGCCCTATTGGGATTGGTGGCAGAGAGTTCTCTGCATCTTTGATTGTGATTCCGGATCACACATATGATGTGATTTTGGGTATAGATTGGTTGAGCCCGAACCATGATATGATTGATTGTTTTAGAATGATTGTGTCCTTTCATGTTCCTGGATAACCAGTGTTTCACTACCGTTGTCTGAAATCTGACATTGCCATGAGGACAGGGATTTTGGCCTATATTGAATCAGGGAGCAATACTTCAAGGATTACAGGGATTCCTGTAGTTTCAGAGTATGCTGATGTGTTTCAGGAGATATCTGGGTTACCTCCGAAAGGGTAATGGATTTCTCCATTGGTGTGATACCAGGTACTTCACCTGTATCGAATGCACCCTATCGAATGGCTCCAACTGAACTTTAGGAGTTGAAGGTTCAGATTTAAGGATTACTTACGCAAAGGTTCATTCAGGCTAGTGTATCTCCTGGGGCGCGCCAGTGTTGTTTATGAAGAAAAAGGATAATTCACTTTGATTATGTGTAGATTATCGACAGCTGAACAAGGTGACCATCAAGAACATGTATCCTTTACCGAGGATTGATGACTTGTTTGATTAGCTTAGGGAGGCTACTGTGTTCTCAAAAATTGGTTTGAGATTTGGGTATCACCAGTTAAGGGTGAGGGATGAGGATATCCTAAGGACGGCGTTCAGGACCAGGTATGGACATTTTGAGTTCCTTGTCATGCCTTTTGGTCTCACTAATGCACCAGTAACATTCATGGACTTGATGAACCGCACGTCCAATCCTTACTTGGATCAGTTTGTCGTTGCGTTCGTTGACGACATCTTGATTTATTCACGGTAGTCAGACGAGTATGAGAAGCATTTGCGGATTGTGCTACAGACGTTGAGAGAGAAGAAATTATTTGCCAAGTTTGAGAAGTGCGATTTCTGGCGGAGTGAAGTCAAGTTCCTTGGTCACGTGGTCTCGAAGGATAGAGTTTCTGTGGATCCTTCGAAGGTTGAAGCAGTGATGAGTTGAAGTCGCCCTACTACGGTTACAGAAATCCGTAGTTTCCTTGGATTGGCAGGGTATTACAGGCGTTTCATTGAAGGGTTTTCTGGTATTGCTTCGGCTTTGACCAAATTGACAAGGAAGGACACTCAGTTCGTGTGGTCGGATGAGTATGAGAAGGCTTTCAATGAGCTGAAGACTAGATTGACTACGGCTCCAGTGTTGACTATTCCTACTAGTGGTGGTGGGTTAGTCATCTACAGCGATGCATCTCATCAGGGTTTGGGGTGTGTGCTGATGCAGAATGGTGGTGTGATTGCCTATGGTTCTAGACAACTGAAGGTTCATGAGCGGAACTATCCCACTCATGATCTAGAGTTAGCCGCAGTGGTATTTGCTTTGAAGATTATTCAAATTATGTAGCGGATATTCCTGCAGGTCAGAATAATCAGGGAGGCGACCGTGCTGTTTAGGAGTTGCAGCATTCATTTGATTTCATTTACGTTGTGAGGTTGTTATGCTCATTTAGGGCTTTACAATGTTATTTGTGAGTTTCAGTTGTAATAATTAACCGAGGCTAAATTCGGGATTTAAAATTCAATTCGTGTTATGTGTTTATTAAGAAAAAAAGAAATTCAGGATATTATTTGTTGGGTTGTAGTAATTCATGTTTCAGATTTTAAATTTATTATTCTAAAATTCAAAGCGTGACAGATGGTTTCTCGGAAGCCAAAGAAAGATGCTGCTTATTGGTGGGATCAGTTGCAGAGCTCTTGTTAGAGGCAAGGGAAAAAGCGTGTTCGGACATGGCCCAAGGTGAAAGGTCTTCTTCGCAAAAAATTTCTGCCTAGAGATTTTTCGATCATGAATTACCCACTTAAGGTTTTTGAGAAGAAGTTAAAGTCCAAAGAGTTTTCTTTGCCCGTTGAGATTAATAGTTTGTCTGAAGAAAAGCCAGAAAATTTTCTAATGGAAGAAGCTCCACAAGAAATCATCCATGATGATCTAGAAGATGTTAAAGATGAAATTACTCATGAAGACATGGTTATTTGTAATGATGAAGTCTTGGATCCTGAAAAAAAAAAATCATTCAAAACCCGATGTCATTCAAGAATGCAACCTTGAGAGTCGAGAAGAATCTACTAAAGTTGCCTACGAAAGCCAAAATGCATATGACAAACTCATCTATGGTGTTGAGTTCATGATTGTGCCAACATAATATGCAAAAGATCCGGCCAATAATCCACAGGTTCAATTGTCTAATTTTTTCTTGGGTCTTTTGTCTACCTATTCTTGTCCTTTATTCAAGAGGAACTCGAGGGGCTCAGTTTAGAAGGAAAACCATAAAAGCAAAGAAGCGGCGTAGAATCAAGAACAGTGGTTGGAAAATAGGTAACTCACGTGCAATGAGGTTATTAGCCACTGGAATATTCAAGAAGATTTGGTTTTGGATCTTTCGGGTTTCTCTGCATAAAGTCATGTATTAATTGTGAATCAGATTGGGATCAACTTTTGGCCAAAATGTCCGTTTGAGATGCATGATACATTTCTAGAATGGGAAAGACGATATCTTCAATACTCACTTTAGTGAGCCCTAGCTAACAGATTTAGGCCAAAATATGTAGTTTTAATTATCTGATTCGGGATTTAATATTTTTATGTTTGTCTTACATTTGTTTTAGGATTAGGTTTTTAGTTTCCTTTTTAATTTGGACTCTTTAGGATTTCTTGTTAGAATATGATTTAGGGTTTTGGATGCCTATATAAGCACCATTATGCTTTGTACTATAATCAGTTTATCATATGAAATTTAATAAAATGAGATATTTTTCTCAAATTCTATGGTGGACTCTAGATTTATCCTTTTAGAGTTTATTGTCTGTACTGTAAACCCAGGTTACTTCCGACTGAGAAACCACAATGATCAGATTGAGAAACCACATTGATCAAGTACTGCAAAAAGCTCTGATAACGCCATAATTTGACATATGAATAACGAATGTTCATAAATGTTCCTCATTTGTCCTCTTGTTTTTTTACCCGAAAATATTGATTCCAGTGAACGTACAACTGGAGTTCATTTTAATTACCATGTATATATGGGGTAGCCTCCCCACTAAGCTCCATCATGGCCAAAGTCCGTCCAATAATTTTGACAGCAGCCTCGACCACAGTTGGTCGACAGTGTCCCTTTCTGGCCAGATTGATAAACACCTGTAAGACGATATTGATCCAGTCGTAACTTTCAAGCCTTTTGTGAAGGAAAGTAAAGGACAAACCTCCTCACCTGCAGCAGCACTTTTTATCATTCAAATTGGAATGTCATGATTTGACATGATACAAGTAAAGCAAGGTCTCAAAATTAATTATTGGAGCCTCATCCTCTTTGAATCCACAAACATATAATTTTCTTTTTCCAACAGCCAGAGACAATGTTCAACCACAATTAAGAAACCCAGAAATCAATGGAGTTTTCATTTTCTCCAACTGACAAAAAAAGAAGGTCATTGGGTGTTTTTGAAATGGGGTAGACTGAATTCGATCATGAGGCCTACAATGAGTCTTTGATCAATTTTAAGTAGGGTAGCGAGAAGTGCATGATTAGTTTTTCTAGCACCCAGATAAAACAGTATGAGTGGTGAACCCCATTTCTTCACTTACAATCGCATCAACCAAATGACAAAGATGAGAAACCATGAAGGATATATAGCTCTCTGGTCTGCTGTACTCAAGCTTCAGTGCCTAGGAGCCGGAATTAATGTACCCTAGGCCTACATCGAATATGATTCAGCCATATAGCAAACGAGAAAGATAAGGTATGTTGATCAAAGTAGAATATCAGACTAGCAATCGAGAATCCAAGAATCAGAAAATCTCTTCGTGATCTAAGAAGATTAAGAAATGGATGGTGAATTTTTGGGTCATCTATACACAGTACGAGGGACGAAAATTTGTCTGCATATGTCTAAACTTTTTGTTATCCTTTCTATTATATAGTGTAGTTTCATAACATATATTGGAGTCATTTATTGTCTAATCACCTTCAAAGAATATTTCTAAAAAAAATTCAATCAAATTGGAATCGCCGATCGTTTATTCTCTCAAATATGAGAAACAAACTGATGCATGGTTTGTCAAGAGAATGTTAACTATCACAAAGCCCTTTTATTCTTTATAGTTGCATTACTAGACAATCTTTAATTGGATTGGTTTATTTCCAAAATGGTTGATCTTTGCACGGTTACAAAATGAATGGTTCGGAAATAACACTACAATTTAGAATGAAGGCAGATAAGCTGAATCAAGAAACTTAACTAATTTCTAATTTCTGATTTTCTTGATGTTTTCCATGAATAGTATTTATTAACCTGTTTCTTTGGTAAGTTAATATCACAAGGGTTAGCATAATAGCGGTAAACAAAGTTGCATAACTCAAAGAGTTAAGATCATGAAACCATATTGTGGTAGTATTAATTTTCCATTTTAAGTTGCGTAAATGCAAATCAGATGAACACGTACTAATCGAAGCTGACAAGCTAGCATCAGAATCTGAAAATTTTGGAGTTGAAGAGGCTTAAGCTAGGCCTAGAGCTTAAGATTCGATTTACTTTGGACTATCATGAAAAATCTTTAGGGATCTCATCAAATATTGGAGCACTCCATTTGAAGAGCTTCTAATGCTTGTTTTGTCCAAGAACCCTAAACTCTTACACTTCATGCTGATCGAAATGAAGCTAGAGAATTTAAGCTTACGTTTATTTGCACGTACTGTCTCCCACTAGAATTCGCCAGTCCAGATTTGAATTAAGCAAGAGATCGAGTTAGTGTGATATATTTCAGTTTGATGTAATAGCACCACGTACCTTATCACGCTTACTACTGTTTGCAGGTTATTTTCAGAGAGTTCTGCTAATCAACAATAAAAGTAGCACTTAATTGTCCTTTCAATGACGCCACTGAGTTGAAATTATTAAAGGCTACCATAAAAAGTTTCAACTATATATTTCTATTTGTCAAGAATCTAGATTCGAAACAACTGTTTATTGTCACTTAATGAACCATATTGTCAATCGGGTTTTAAATGTAAGGATAAAGATGCTTTTGCGGGTACCATGCAACGTCTATCTGTATTGATGACAGAGTTTTCCGCGTTACTGTTATCGTTGATATAAATGAAAGAAAACAACAGGAATTTACCTGCACTTTTCTCCGAATTCACATCTAACCGAATGAAAGAGATTTAAGATAAATCCAAGAGGTGAGCGGCAATGTCTTTGGATGTATTGTTGTTGTTTGATTCGATACAAGTTATGATTCGTGAATGAGGATGAAGTTAAGCTTATATCGTAACGTGTCACAACACTCAATTATACATGTGTTAACTTTATTATTTTTGTGTACTCTACATTATGTTGGAATAAACTAATTTTAAGCTTAGAATTGAAGATATCATATAACAGCTTAACTGAATTTTCACTGTATTGTGAGAGAAATAACCCAAGTAGGACACATAAATATTACATGTTATAGATGTTCCTTGTATTAGTAATATATTGTGCGGTATTCTAGTTATGAAGACTAGTGACTAAATTGGAGACAATATGTACGTATCAATAAGCTAGTGACATGAATTTGTTTCCCAACAATGGTAAACAAAATTATATATGGTTTCTGGTTAGCTAGTACTCAAATTAGGGTGGCTGCATGGAGTTAATTTGTACCAACATATTAATGTAGATATGTAGAAAACCCATGAACATGGTGCATTATAAGTTAGGAAGATATGCTTGTCGAACAAAGTACCTAACCACACTAGTTTGTAGGGATGGAACTGACGAAGTACAACATGCAAGAAAGGAATTGATAGCCGAGAGAATTTAACGAAGAAAGAATCAAAGAGCTATACCTATAGCCATGCCAGCATCTTCTGTCATTCTAAGTGACTTTGGCAAAACTCAAAGTTAGTTTGGAACTTTCGAGTTTAGATAATTGGAGGTAATCGATCGATTTAAAAGCAAAAGAATGAGACATCGAGTTCACATGCAAACACTTGTCACTCATGTCTCATTTAGTTTTAGTTTCCATGAAAAGAAAAGAATAGAAACAGAGGTTCATAATAACTATTCCAAGAAACTATCGTACAAGGTTCCTCAAATTTTTTAGCCTTATATTCTTTTGTAAAGCTCGACTAGGTAGTGCTAGTACAAGTTTCTATCATTTCTGCTTTAGAGAAACTATATACTGTAGCATTTTCTGCCTGCCGCATCTCTCTCTTTTTCCTCTCTTTCTTGCTTTTTTTTTTTTTTAAGGTTTATAATGGATTTTGAGCTGAGTTTTTATGTGGTGACTATTACTTCCAAGTACTATCCAAACACTATATATCCATCTCAACTTCTAGTATATGTTGTGAATTTCATTACTAATTAGCTGGTTTCCCAAGATGAGGTTGATTTGATTTTTATCTTTGTTCAAATATCAACTTCCACTGTTCTACACACACACATCATATACATATATATATATATATATATATTACATAAATTTAGTTTTTCTGTTGGTCCCATTTTTCATTCATGTTTCATTATAGTGATGAATAGAAATTTTCTAATGGTTCTTACTGTCCCCTGTATTTATGAAATCTATTGAGTTAAAGATTAAATATTAACAATTTGTATTGAAACTACATCATGATTAAATGGAAGTTTAACAACACTCATGCTAATCCAATATTAGCCATGTCCAATTCATCCAAAAATGAATTGGCTATGTGGGTGAAATGGCTAACATTCTCCAACAAGCTCCCTCACATGACATCAGGATGCACTTAAAAACAATTTTTGTAGTAGAAATAAGTAAGATCATACACATGCTGCACTCTCATACTTAGCAAATTAAGCGCGTCAGAAATATCAAGTATGTTAGTTTTGTTCAGGGTCCTTTGTTGAGCCCATGTCATCATTGGATAATTATTTAGAAATTGTTTTATTAGTACGAATTTAGAGTAACTTGTTTTGATTTCAAGTAGAAATTTAGGCATCTAATCCAAATCTATAAGCTATAGGTGGAGAGTCTAAAATCTTATTTGTATTTTATAAAAGCTTAAGACTGTTTTTTTCATGTGGGATTCTATTCTCCAACATATACATTATTCCCAATTTAAAGAACTACTGAGATTTTAGTGGCTTACTATTTGACGCATCATGTATATATCACTATTAATCCCAATGATTGTTGCTTGCCATCATCATTTTTCCATATCCATATGTGTCCACCACACCTAGCCAGTGTCACCACCCAACGTAGGAACAAGATTAATGCCAAAACGAAATGTGCCCCTCAACATAACAATGCGCATTGCGCAATGATCCACTCACAAACGTAATTATTCTATTTTACATCAGCACCAAGCTAGAAAGATAATAACGTATTTAATATGCCCTCGAAAAGAAGGCAAAATCATATGGAATACCCTATAATATTCAAGTGCAGGGGCACACATCATGTACTCGTCTAATCTGGACCCGACAAATCAATAACTAAGTGCAGAGTTAGATCACTAATTGTACTTAATTCCTTTCTGATATAGTATCTGTTTCTTTCATGAAGATAACAGAGAAATTCATGCATCGAAATAAAAATTCATATTGATGAAATTAAAAAAGAACAGTCTGGTCATCAATATCAATGCTTCCAGCAGCAGCAACCTGGTGCAGTTTCCTCTCGCCGCATCAGGCACGCTTCCAAAGAACTACATCTGCATAGCTCACACGTGCCTTCCCTTCGTCATTTTAACTTATACACGCACCAGAATTTCATGCTTCACTAAGTAGTTTTTTCATGCTTCGTTAAATTTCGGTTTCCGAATTTCGGTTCGAATGATTGTAACCGTTTATTCTCAAAAATCAAAAAAAAAAAACAAAAAACAAAAAAAATGATTGTAACCGTTAATTACAATCAAACTGTAATTTGTATCCTTTTTACCTCATTAAATCCAGATAATAAAAGATGAGGAATTGAGAGTACAAGCAGCACCAATCCGTAACCATTCTGAAGAAAAAGTGAAGACACCAAAATTGTGAAGAATAGAGAATTCTTCTATTTCATCTCAAAAATTAATTTACATCTTCCGTGAAAAAGAACGACATGCAAGCTCTCTTTCAGATCACAGCCAAACCCAAAAATCACAAGAGATTGAGAACCCCAAAAAAAGAGGAAAATTAAAAAAAGAAAAAGAAGAAAATTAATTGGTCTGATCTGTTGAGGCCTCATGCGTCGCCTCGGTGTTGTTCTCATGATGAACATTTTCAGCGCCACTACTAGTTTCCAATTTCACAGTCGTTTCAGTCTGCTCGGCCATTTCCACCGACTTCTCACTCTTATCGCAGCTACAAGTGGTGCTATTAGTACTCGAACTGTCACCGAAAGACGATGACCTACTCGAAATGGGGGTGGCCAAGAAAGTTGGCTTTGCGTCACCGGCCATGATCACCAAGATTTTCTCCTCGAAAACCGGCGGGGCCTTCTGGGTCTCGTCGCCTTTGCCTCCTTCGCCGGCCTCCAGGTCTCGCTCACCGTCGTTTTCGCTGTTTTCGAGGTAGCCGGAAAGCTTCCAGTACGAACAGGCTAAGATGAGAAGGGCAAAGGCGATGAGACCCAACATGGCCGCCAAACCGCCGAACAAGTAGGGGACCGGTGAATGCCACGGTGACCGCTGTGTTGTCACGGCCGGTGACCTGGCTGTCACGTTAAAGGGCTCTCTTGCTGCCATTGAAATGTGATTTGTGGGGGTTTGGGAATTCGAGGAAAGGAAAGATCAGAGATTGATGTGAAGAGGAAAAGAGGAAGAGAGAGATGAAATTGTGGTTGAGAACTGGGTTCACAGGTAGGTTATATATAGAGAGAGAGGGGTGGTTTGGTTCTATAAAGAGTTTGTGGGTATTTGTGGTTTTGAGGTGAATGGTGTCGTCATTTTGCATGAGGATGGTGGGCACCATCTGGGTCTTTCTTTGTTCTCTCTTGGGATATTTCATTCATCTCATCGAGAGCACTGTAAAAACCCACTCAGGGGTAGCTTTGACATTTTGGATCACTCTTCAATAGGGATGGAATCATTTAACGTCTTGGCAAAGTAAGAAAGGCAAACTGAAGGAAATTAAAATGAAAATAGAAAAAGGTTTAACAATCTTGAAAAAGTTACCCAACACTATTACTCAACCGTACCCATTATAGTACAGTAGTACACCATATGTACGTACTTGGTGTTTCATATGTCGGAAGGTCAAGTATGGACTAATCACATATACGTCCATCAGTTTAGTTAAACGTCAAATTAGTCTACCTCCAAATCGAGATACTCTTTTTATACATTTTTACACTAATATACCTCAAACGCATTTATGACCTCTAAATTTTTATTGTTACAGTAAATACCTCCATGTAATAAATATTGGTGTAATTCTTCAGTGGGGATAACATTTGTAAAAAATCGAGAGTTTTCTTCTTTTATAGATCTCATCATCAAAATAGGTTATGCGAGACAGTCTTACCTCACGTACCTTTGAAATGTTATCGAGAACGAGGAAGACACCTAAGAGTTTCTATATATACACATATACATAAGAGGGACAGTGTAATCAACCCATTAATGGAAAATGAAAAAACGGAGGACAAGTTACACACTTGCACACTGGTGTAATGTGATGTGAGTGTCACAGATGCAAAACCCAAGTTGGACAAGAATAACAATATCATATTGTCGAGCCCTATGATCGAGAAGTCTTTCCTTCAATCATCATTTGCTTTGTCATAATGTGATTCAAGTTGGGGTGACAAGGGGAGGTATATATGAGTATTAGGGAATGTGTTTTTGATCCCATTATAGTGACCTGGGGAAGAACTGGGGACCCTACGACCTAATCGAGTTGAGAGGAACTTTAATACAGTAACATGGTCAGTTCAAGTGAGATTCGTAGACAATTACAAAGGACACCAAGGCATAAAAAGAAACTAAGAGAAAAGTTAGTTTTCACTTGGTTACTTTTCTTTTGCGGAAATGGTCTCCGTCGATAAAGAAAGTTTAAAGAATCAATGTTTTCGGAATTAAATTATATTGCAGGTATGTCAAGTGAGGGGTTTCGACAAGATGTTAAATAAATGAGCATAACTCATTTCTCATAAATGGAGATACGTACGTATATATGTTTCTTTAAAACTATTTACTATTATATGCTCCAAGTAGATCGATCATTTGTCTAGAACTCTGCTTCTTACTATTGAACAAAAATTTGAGCTATCCCCTTCTTGATAGAATGACTTCGAATACATATGGTATTTTTGATACGATAGCACCCATTAATATTCTTGGGATACCTGAATTCAGACATCATAGTAAGTTGTTAAATTTTAAATTCAATAAATTGTAGGGACCACAACGTGACATCACCACCATCCAACAGCTTTGTCCCCTTGGTGGTTTTAGGGTTTAGGGATTAGATTCCTCCATTGATTCATGTGCCAGAGATTTAATCCAAACCATGGAATGAAATATGCGGCGCACTGCATAATTGCATATGAAGATAACTCGAAGATCATCAATTCGATCATGTATAGTTCTTCCATAATGAGGATTTTGAAATGGCTACCAAAAGAAACAGGGGAACCCTAGCTAGATATATATATATGCCCTAGCTATACGTGTATGAACATATAAAAACAAAACGCAAAGAAGAAAGAAGCTTTAGATTTGGCCTATGGGGGCATGAACCTTAGCTAGCTAAACTGAAAAGAGAAGGGGAAAAAAAAACAATTGCTTTTATATTTGTATAAACAGGAAACGGTTTGTGGGTGATGCATGTGTTGTTGCTTTTAGTTTGATTCCAGCGATTACTCACACGCAATTTGCACTTCCCTGCCTTTATTTTTGTGTCTCTTTTCTGGGCTGATTCAGTTTAAAGCAGCTCCTTGCTTTCAGTTAAAGAATCAGAAAACGACATTATTTTTCTTCTTTTCATATATACGTGCATATTCGTTCTTCTGGAATTATGCATGGAATTATGAAGCTAGCTAGGTGCATATATAAAGATTCATGATACACAAGTACGTTTCATATGGATGTTGTTTTCTAGCGTTTTCTGAACCTTAATTTTGCTTTCGAGGTGTACGTTGTAAGTTGATGACATGCATAATGTGACTTATTCATTGACAAGTAAGTGGATAACATCCGTCATCAGTCGGGATTGTAAGCGTAGAACAAAAATTTATCTTACAATTTCGATCATCTAGTTCTTTTGATTCTTTGCATTGTTTTTTCATTAACTAAATGCTTACTACGCATTAATATTATGGAGTTTATTTTTAACATCCTATGGTAGTTTTGGTCTCGAAAAGTTTGAAACCATCAAATCCTATGCATTTTATACCTACTTATTATTATTATTGTAGGTAAATACATGTATTGTATTCATATCAATGCATACTTTTAAAACGATTTCAATTATGTACAAATACTTGTAAAATATTGGAAGAATATACAAGATTTTTTATTTTTACAAAACTGATTATACACATGCATAATACACATGCATAATAAATCTATCATTCTCTGTTATAGTTAGCTTAATTATATGGATCTCATCCTAATATCTAGTTCTTTGATCGAGTTGTATACTTTCAACTTCCTATATGGGATCACTCAATCACCCGTCGATCAGCATGACAGAAATAATCGTTTTTAGCCATAAAAAAAACCTAAACACTTTGCCAAGAGACGAGGGTGGACGCAATCTGGGACCCCAAACACGAAACTGACTAGCTCGAACTACTTTATGTTTTACCTCTGATGGTGCTAAGTCTCTGTGTTTGCAACTACATCGGCATACATAATTACATATCGTATTACCCTAATTACAGAAACACAGAGAGACGATGCTTATCCAAGATGAGTGGCGTGGATCCCACTTGAGTCCCCTCCTTCCACCATTGTCACGCTCCACTCTTTAAACGTACACGTTAAGGACAATAGGATATTCCGAGCTCTCCAGCTCTCTTCTTCCTCCCTAAAACTAAATGATACGTTTTCAACTTTATTCATCCTTATTGGAATTCTTAAGTCTCTTCCACTAAGATTATCTTATCTGAGACTTAATGTTATTATACTACTGTAAGTTGTTAAAAGGAAATAATTGGGAGAGGAACAAATCCAAACCAAATCCCACTAGCTAGGTCATCATCAATAATATGTTGGGGGTTGGGGTTGGGGTTGGGCCATACTTTCTTTGAGTTCTTTAACTAATCAACAAGTTAAAGTAAACTAAGCGTACATATCTCTCTCTTTTTTCTAATAGGTTAAACTCGTGTTTCTTTTATCTCATTAATTCTTGAGGATGAATGTTAATGGCGTGGCCCTCCATAAGAAAGACAAACGATCGAACTTGTTAAGAAATGTGGTTGGTAATATTTTTCTTCACTATCTGTTCGTTGTTGATTCAATTAAAAGAGCTAAAAACATTGTTTATGCAATTGGGAAATAGTGAAAGAGAGAACTGTTGAGTACGTTGAAAATGTATCTCATCGAAACAAGAGTATTAAATCTATGAATTGGTTAATATTTTTGCTGTTGTTGTCAATCTTTTAAATTTTAATTATGCGTATTAGGTTATTTGTAATTATTTATTTTAAATATGTAACAACCTGTAGTCGGTATTTTCATTCGTGTACGATACTATAATGTTCCTGTTTGACGTTGATATAGGTTATCCAATTTAAAAACAACTTCATTTCTCAAGTGCTTAAAATGAATGTCGCCTCTAGAGTTACAGAAATATTTGGAATAACGGAATAATTTTAGGCGTATAAATAACATCATCCTCAACTACTAGCATTGATATTCGTCGAAAAGAAACTGTAGCATTGAATCATTGATTAATAAATCTTAACATAGCGGGCAAAGAACTATCAAAAAAAGGGTTTGAAGATGATCCATGACAATTAATGATCATAGCACATATCATTTTCAATTCCAAAGTTTTGAAAGACGACCATTTCATTCACTTGAATAAATTATGCATCAAAGATCCACTCATTGCATGCCAACAGGAGATTCAAATCTGAATTCATCAATCAATTTTTAATAAAGGTTCGAGGAGTGAAAATGATTAAGCAAACCCCTTTAATTGGTGCTACCTAGCTTTGTTCTCAGCCAAGTTAATTCCCCCTTGATTGAGTAACGTATCTTCTAGCTAATTAGCTCAACCTGGTATGAGAGGATAACCTAGCCACATACTTTTATCTTTACTTTTTGGGTCGCTATAAACTATTTCAATCAAACCGAACCCAATAGTGACACTATTGGAATAATTTCTTAAAAATAAGTATGAGAATTAGTTCCATATACGTACATACGTGTTTATGTTTAGAACTTTCTTTGCATAAATTATTGAAGTGGGATTTCCACAACCATGATTTTCTGTTGGCTTTGCTTTGGAAATTATTTCTTAAGTGGGGTTAAGCCACAATCGATCACGATCACTTTCCTTTGGCTGCTCTCAATTTTTTTTCAAGCAGTGGCTACTTTGTTTCTAATAAATTCTTACAGTTAAAATAAAATTTTTCTTTAATAGAAAAATTACCTAAATGAGGGAATAGCGAATATAATCTCTATATATTGTATAGGATCAAATTTTATATGTAGAAGGAATACTAAAGTTAAGATATGGTGGATAAGGCACTAAGTGAAGTTCAGAGATTAGGCGAACTGATATGATTACACAGTGCCCTTCCAATGTTAATCTAATCAAAGGCTATATAGTAGTAATCTAGCTAACTAGTCTAATTGAGTGGAAAAATGTCGGAATATATAGTCACAGTAACATGTTCGGCTGCTCTCTATATTTTAAAACCCTAATCAAACCCCGTATAGGGAAACGATCATGAGAGTCAACTAGAAGGCAAGGGATGCAAGAAAAGAAGACACATATTCTTCCTAGCTAGACCTACCCAGCACCAAACCTTACTCAAGTAATCATGACAAAGTACGATAATGAATAGAGGTACGTAGAACAATAGTAAGTAAACCGTGATGGAATAAGTGAGAATGAACATATAGAAATTTTACATCACACACACACACAGAGTGACAAAACTTCGACTCTCACATTCTCTTATTCGAGAGCATATTTTCATCAACTCACATTAACGACAAAAATTCAACTCTTACCTTCACTTATACAATCATCAATTTAAACACGTGTAATGTTTGAGTTTCTAGAGTTCATAAATATGGGCATTCAAAATGTATATAGCATCATGAGATGTATAAATTAAAATGAAACATAATTTATGCTCTAGTAGCATCCGTACCTAAAGACCCTAAAATACAGAAATACTTTATAGAAAGGAAGATGTGACAATATAAAATTAGTGCATGGCTAGAGTGACATAAGAGGAATGCACATACATGAAAGGCCAAATGCTAAAGTTTTCGAGGACATATATGAGCAAAAGTTGGTGCATATCAAATATATTGCACGGAATATATGATAGATTATGAACTAAAACATACTTAATAACATATAAAATGTGCTGCGTACTACTAACACACTATTACAATAATAAAATATATAAAAACTAATTAAGATGGTGATTACAGTATCCCCAGGAAAAGAAAATTCCAGAAAACTACTTAATTAGAAACCCCTCAAAGGGACTCAAAAGATGACAAAGCTTTAAAGAAGAACAATAATTCTACTTAATATAAATATTTTAAAGCGGTAACAAATTGTTTTTTAGCTAGATTACAATCGAACCCAAAGTAGAGCAGGTATTCTTGACTGAGGTTGGTTTGTCATGAAGACCCACAAACTGGAAAGGAAAAAAAAAACACTCTAGAAGTCTTCTAGTGAAGAAATTGAGAGCAAGACTGTGTCAGAAAGAATTCGATTAAGAAAAGGAAAATACATTGGTACGAACTCTCATAAACTATGTAAGAAAGAATTTGAATCAGAAAAGAAAAATAGGCTGCAGGTCCAAACTGGTTGGAACTCATGTATCTAAACTCTGTTATTTATACACTTCTAATAATGTAGTTTTCTGATCTGAAACTTAATATTTAAATATTATAGTAGATAAATAAAAATTCCAAATAAAAAGACTACTGTAACTCATCTAATTATATTAAATAAATAGACAATTGGGTGAAAGTTAGATATTTTCATGATCAACTGTCCATTTGCCTACTGCAATTGCTTGAACAAATGATTTTGTTTACTTTGATTTTTCCTGGAGATGCCTTTTTAGTTTGGTTTCAAATACAAATGGTCCGATCATTGATCTACGCTACCGAATGTATGCCAAAAAAAAAAAAACAGAGAAAATTTGGATACACAGTTATTAGAAAATTTTGTTATATTCTGTGAGTGTAGATACAATGTTAGTATTTTCAAATTGTGAATTAGTTTAAAGTGTTAGAGCATCTTTAACAATATTACCCATTTTTTAATCAAATTTCAGCCAACGTAACTAAAAAATCATTTTGACTATACATCAGTTGTCTCTATTATAAAAAAGAAAAACAATTCTATATATTTTAGCTAGATTTAAATATATATATATATATATATATATATATATTGAAACAAAGAGTTCATATCATTTATATGACCTTAAATCATGGGTAAGAATAGTACAAAAGATGACTACTCTATTTAGAAAATGATAGCTCATGGTAGTCTATGTTAACAAAATACCTCGCATTGTATGCACTCTATTTTATTTAACTTTATAGATCGAGCACGCCATTGTGGTACGATAAAGTCAAATACTTCCACAAAAACTCACAAAGACACTTACACTAGCATAGACATTATTCTAAATAGAACCAAACTAGGCAACAATGGGCTCCTTTTTCTTGACAAGGTTGGAACTATTATTAGCAATAGGTGAAGTAAATTCCGATAAACTATTTATCAGCTTCTTCATTTTCTGTGGGATCTTGACTGGCTTCATTGGTCACGTATTCACAATGGATCGACTTTTGTTTTGCACTTATTTTTTGCTTCCCTTGGTCTTCCTCTTTTCTTAGGAGCCTCCTGTGATGGTTTCAAACCAGATAAGCTCATAGACATAGCATCAAGGTTAGTCCTACCCACAACAAGACTAAGCCTCGGTTTCTTAGGTGAGACACCATTCTCTTTATCTCGTTTTTGATGCACACAAGTCACTTGCAAAATGTCCCTGCCTCAATTTGTTGCAGCAGCCTCGACTATCTCTGCCCTAACAGCAAGTTCACCAGCAGCGAGTTCAATTTCGACCAGAGTATTGCTTTCTTGCTTAGCCTCCATCGACTCCATCGACTCCATCGACTCCATTCACTACAAGAGAAAATGTCATCGACGACAACTCAAAGTTGTCGTAAAAAGTCTAAATTTCTCGCTGAATTGAAAATGCGATGACTTTCGGTTGTGCAACCAATTGTTGCCTTATGTGTTTTACTGATTGTCAAAAGCGACGAAAAATTACACAGTTGTCGCTTTTTCAATATGTGACGCACTTGAGTCTGTTTTGGTCTCCTCATTCCCTGTTGCCACACCTCCTGCCGACACTAGCTTTCGAATGTGCACTTCTCTACGACTCTTAGGTTTAGCCATAGGCAGGCATGCAAACACTAGCAAGGCTAGAGGAGTCCAATGAATGCACCTGAGCTCCAAACACCATCGACCCCCCCCCCCCCCCCCAACTGTCGTCTTGGTGACACTTGCTCAAAAATTCCGGCACGTCGGTAGCGCCTCCCCTCTAAATGCCTCTGGCAGTGGTGGTTCAGCACAAGGAAGACCAACATGAGTCAAAAGACCACAATCCTTGCATCTCTTAAACAAAATTTTCAAAAAAGAAATTCAGGCCTAGATGGACCCTGTTCTCAATTGTAAAGCTCTGGTGCATAAACACCATCAGCTGTGTCAAATCCACTTCTACTCTGATCTGGATCCGACCTACATCAAATACCACTGCATCCTTCTGGATATATCAACCAAAAGCACTTCCTATCGGTGTAGATCTCCGATGGGAGTCCCTGAACTTGATCCAAAGTGCCAGAGACAATAAGGGTACAATGTTGATTGATCCAACTTTGTCATAAGGTGTCGGAACCACCGGGGAACGATCAAAACCCCATGGACCACTGTGGAGAATGTGGTTTCGGTTTCACGTGTCATTAGAGTAAACAAAAAAGGATCTTCATGTTCCTACTCCATATAATGGCTGTTTAGTTGCCATAAACGAGCACTTGTTAAAAGCATGGGTCGTCAAGAGTTTCATCTCTAAATACATTTGCAAACCTTCTCCCTTTGGCAGTCAGAGATCCACCGGTTTTTGTCCGTCCGCCAACCCCAGTGATGCAGCCAGTCTCATAGCCATCTCATCCACAACATCCATGTCTTGCGCACACTTGAAGAAAGCTAGGGTTTCAACCTCTCACTTTTCTCTCTTTCTATGCTCTTGCAGTTAGGGTTTATTTATTGAACGAAGAACAAATAGTTTAAATAAATTTATAAATAATATAGAATAACTTAAATTGAATGTTTTAAATTAACAAAAATAATAGAGAGCTTCATCTTGCTCTCTATATTTAGGAGTGAGATAGCTAAAACCTAAATTGGAGACTCTATATTTAGTAAATGTGTAAGACATTTCTTAGCTACTTCTGAAATTTTTCAGTGATAGTTAGTAATCACATACTAGTGATAGAATGACTCTCACTAGTATGTGATTACTGACTAAAGTTCGAAATTTGATTAACATTATGAAACATGATGCGACGAAAAAGGAACATGCATGCATATAAAGGAAGGGAAGGGAAAACATCACCAATGGTCACTGAGTTATTACTCATTCAACACTTAACTCACTGTATTTTCAACAATATCACTTAACTTAGGGGTCGTCAACGGGCCGGGCCGGGCTCGGCCCGACCCATTCATTGCGGGCTTGGGCCGGGCCGGGCCGGGCCTTGCTAAATTTTTTAATAATGGCGGGCCGGGCCGGGCCGGGCTTTATTAAAAATCGAAGGATCCAAGCCCGTCCATATAAAGTGGGCCTTGCGGGCTTTTCCGGGCCGGGCCGGGCTTGGCCTTGCGGGCTTTTTCTGACCGGGCCTTGAGGGTTTTATTTATAAATAAATATTTAAAGACACAAATATTTTTTTTTGTAATCAAGTTTTGGAAATTCATTGGATAATGATCAAATACAACCAAAGATAATAGATCTATATTGTACCAAAAAAAATCTATATTTATATATAGATACTAATTTATTGATAATTAAATTTTTAAAGACACTAATTTTTTATAAATTTATATTGATACATCATACACTCCAAAGAGCAACATATAGCAATTCAAAGAAAATGAGAAAACCGACCGTTGGATGTGATTATTACAATAAATTATACGTGTGGTTAAAAATTTAGTCAATTTCACCGTAGTTTCGAACTCAATCGGATTAGTCAACCGTAGTCACTTGCATGTTTTCTTGGTTGACTGATGGCGTGATAACCGCAAAAATTGCTTATTTTTTTACATCACGTTTGTAAATATTTCATCGATGAATGTGAGTGGACATAAGATAAAAATTTCAATTTTAATTACAAATACATTGACCAATACCAATTTGCCTCTTAAAGTTGTATGACTTGTACATTGCATTTAAATTGTTGAGGTTCATTCTAAAGCAAACATGCAGTGGAAAATGAATTTGAAAAAACCAACCGTTTGATGGAGAGACTGTAATATTTTATGGTGGTTGTAAAAAATCCAGCTAATTTGGTTTTCGTTTCGAATTCGATCAACTAGGTCAAACCTAGTTACTCTTATAAACCTATATTTATATATCACACACTCCAAAGAGCAACTTCTATCAATTCAAAGAAAATGGGAAAACTGACCGTTGGATGTGATTATTATAATAAATTATGAGTGTGGTTAAAAATTTAGTCAATTTTACCATAGTTTCAAACCCGATCGGATTGGTCAACCGTAGTTGCTTGTATGTTTTCTTGATTGACCGATGGCTTGATAACCGCAAAACATGCTTATTTTTTCACATCATATCTGTAAATATCCTATCGATGGATGTACGTGTACATAAGATAAAAATTTCAATTTTATTACAAAGACGTTGCCCTATATCAATTTGTCACTTAAAGTTATATGACTTGTACATTGCATTTAAAACTATTGATGTCCATTCTAAAGCAACCATGAAGTGGAAGATGAATTTGGAGAAACCAACCGTTCGATGGAGAGATTGTAATGTTTTATAGTGGCTGTAAAAAATCCAGCCAATTTAGTTCTCGTTTCGAATTCGATCAACTAGGTCAAACTTAGTTACTATTATAAACCTATATTTATATATCATACACTCCAAAGAGCAACCTCTATCAATTCAAAGAAAATGGGAAAACCGACCGTTGGATTTGATTATTACAATAAATTATGAGTGTGGTTAAAAATTTAGTCAATTTCACCATAGTTTTAAACACGATCGGATTGGTCAACCGTAGTCGCTTGTATGCTTTCTTGATTGACCGGTGGCGTGATGACCGCAAAACTTGCTTATTTTTTTACATCACGTTTGTAAATATTTCATTGATAGATGTGCATGGATATAAGATAAAAATTTTAATTTTAATTACAAATACATTGACCTATACCAACTTGCCTCTTAAAGTTGTATGACTTATACATTACATTTAAATTGTTGAGGTTCATTCTAAAACAACCATGAAGTGGAAAATGAATTTGGAAAAACCAACCGTTTGATAGAGAGATTGTAATATTTTATGGTGGTTGTAAAAAATAAAGCCAATTTGGTTCTCGTTTCGAATTCGATCAACTAGGTCAAACCTAGTTACTCTTATAAACCTATATTTATATATCACACACTCCAAAGAGCAACCTCTATCAATTCAAAGAAAATGGGAAAAACGACCGTTGGATGTGATTATTATAATAAATTATGAGTGTGGTTAAAAATTTAGTCAATTTCACCATAGTTTCAAACCCGATCGGATTGGTCAACCGTAGTCGCTTGTATGTTTTTTTGATTGACCGATGGCTTGATAACCGCAAAACATGCTTATTTTTTCACATCATATCTGTAAATATCCTATCGATGGATGTACGTGTACATAAGATAAAAATTTCAATTTTATTACAAAGACGTTGCCCTATATCAATTTGTCACCTAAAGTTATATGACTTGTACATTGCATTTAAAACTATTGATGTCCATTCTAAAGCAACCATGAAGTGGAAGATGAATTTGGAGAAACCAACCGTTCGATAGAGAGATTGTAATGTTTTATAGTGGCTGTAAAAAATCCAATCAATTTAGTTCTCGTTTCAAATTCGATCAACTAGGTCAAACTTAGTTACTATTATAAACCTATATTTATATATCATACACTCCAAAGAGCAACCTTTATAAATTCAAATAAAATGAAAAAACCGACTGTTGGATGTGATTATTACAACAAATTATGAGTGTGGTAAAAAAATTAGCTAATTTCATCATATTTTCAAATCCGATCTAATTGATCAACCGTTGTCACTTGTTTTTTAGAATATATATGCACATATTTACTATAAAAATATGAGAATTTCCACACACACACACACACATATATATATCTATATAAACACACACAGTGCACACACATATCTATATATATATATATATCTCTCTCTATATATATATATAAGCACACACACATATCTATTATATATATATATATATATATATATATATGTATATATATATATATATAAACATACACACATACACATATATATTAATATATATATCTATATATATATATATTCACAAACACACACAAATATATATAATATATAAAAAATAGTTTACGGGCTTGTACGGGCCGGGCCTAGGCGGGCTTTTACGGGCCGGGTCTAGCGGGCTTTTGACGGGCCGGGCCGGGTTTTTGCGGGCTTTTTAGCGGGCCTCCATCGGCCCACCGAGGTGGGCTTTTGCGGGCTTTTTGACGGGCCGGGCCGGGCTTTTGGCCCTCCGGGCCGGCGGGCCTCCATCGGCCCACTTGATCCGCGGGCTTTTTGATGAGGCCTAACTTAACTCACTCAGTTTTACATCCGTCTTTCACTTAACTCACTGTCGTTAATTATGCCGTTAAAAACTATTAAATTTGATGGTATATTTGTCCAACACTAAAAAAATGCATTTCTAACTTCTTTTTTTAATAAAAAAAAACAATTTTTTTGCAAATTATATTTAAATTAAAAACATCATTTTTTATTAGAATTCTCAGAAATTGAAAAAAGTCTAATAAATGTAAATTGAGGGTATATTTGTCTAAACACTAAAAAATGCATTTCTAACTTTATTTATAAAAAAAAAAGGCAATTTTTTTAAATTATATTTAAGTTAAAAAAATGATTTTTTATTAGAAATTTCAGAAATTTAAACAAATTGAAAAAAACTCTAATAAATGTAGTTTTTTAAAGTTAAAAATGATTTTTAAGTGTTTTGACAAATATATTCTCAATTTTAACGACTTCTAACGGTAGAATTAAAGACTGTGAGTTAAGTGAAAGAAAGATGTAAAATTGAGTGAGTTAAGTGATATTATTGAAAATACAGTGAGTTAAGTATGAATAAGTCATAAATCAATGATCATTAGTAATATTTTCCCTATAAAAGAATTACGTCTTAACTCTGCAGAAACTCGGGAGGTGCTTTTATACCTTCAAAAACTTTTATTTCCTTTCGCATAAAAACACTCCCAACTTCACGCAGTTCACAATGATAGAGTTACAAAGGCAAAGTCCGGATAAAAAGGTAGTGAATTATAAGAGATCGAGATTGTTGAGGCTTATAGATTTGCTTCTACCTGGCTACAAGTATCCGACATATCATCTTATCATCTGGGTCAGGTTAAAGAATATGATGTGGTCCAGTTCATTTCCCAAAAGCTTTTTGACCCCTAAAGACTTTAAAGCAACAAAATTTAGTTGCTTTGGCTCGATCTCCAGCAAGAGAACAAACAAGGCACACAGAGCAACAGTAAAGCAGGGTCCAACGAGCACTCAGGTACAAACCGTACACGGCAAACCATCTTCCTTCTGATTCTCTCTCTGTGTTGCCTAAATTCTGAAATAAATTATGCTTCATTTCTATATATAAGCCCAAAGAACACGATACAAAGTATTAACAATGTTTTATCTGGAGATGTTCTGATTACAGAAGGGGGACAGAGCATATATTCAAAGCGAATTACAACACAGATTTTATAGCGAGAAACCTACTTAACCATCTTGAAAATTTGCGGGCGCACCTCGTTCGGTTCTATTGCGCACGTACCTCAAAAGTCTGAGTAAACAAAGATCAGTATCAAACTTGACAAAGAGGGTATCACAGCAAGTACATTGCAACAAAAGATATAAACCCTATCACAAGTTATAAGGTCACCGAATCGCGATGCCATTTGCCAAGTTGAAAATATCCAATTAGTGGACTAATTTTTGGAGAATTCGATGGAAGTTCAACTGTGCAATCAGAACAAGCATTAGTGAAATCAACTCAAGAGGCACTTGTTGCATATGATAATGGTGGTTCCCCACTATATATTTATTCTTTCAAGAATCATGTTGGAGCATAATATTATGTCGACGTGATGCAATGTCAACATCCGACTTGAAATAATGTTCTTGCTTTCACAGGACAATATTGGCATAAACATTAGCCCAATCCCATCTCCTAATTCATTGCTTAGTAAAAATTGGAGGTCCAATTAGTTTCAGTTTCTAAGTGGGTTTCGATCATGAAAATTCTTACTCCTATTGGCTATGTAGTCACTCAATTTCTAGATGAGGAAAATGGTCTATGGTTTTATTATTGATGTATGGCTATGTGCCTTGGTTTGTTTGGTTGGAAAACCAAAACAATGTGCTTCTTCTTTTATCTAAAATTACGAAAAGTAGTGACTTCATGAATGGATATGATAGCTCCTCTATAGTTCATATATAGGTACTCTACTTAGGTAGGCAATGAACAAGTAGATCACTTTTACCCAATTTGCCTGCTGAGCTAGATCATGATAAGAAAGCATCAGAACCCCACCCCCCCCCGCCGGAAAATATGCACTATGGTAAAGTCTTGTCTAGAGATCTGTAAGATCCGGCTGGGGTTCTCATCTGGCTGTTGTTTTTGTCAAAAACAAGAATCTTACATACTCCTTTATTAAAGACGATACCCGGTGTTGAGGAAAAACTTCATCCATGTAATTTTCTGAAAAACATTTTTATTAGGTAAAATCTTGTATCTTTTAGCGCCCCGTAGTTTTCATACTGCATTCATCCACTGTTGGATTCTTACTTCTTTCATCTCATTGTTAAAAAGCAAACATGAAGGAAGTTAAAGTGTGCAAAATAAAAAATTCTGGAATGAAACCTAGAAAGACAACAAAACCGAGAAAGTAAAACAAAACCTAAAACCTCTACAGAGAAAAAGATCTTTGAGAAAGTAAAACAAACTATGGCAAAAGTTTGTATCCTTTCATTGACCAAATGGTAAATGGACTATTGGTGTGTACATAAAAAATGCTATTTGAACAATTAAATGAATGAATTGTTCAAGTTTAATTTATGAATTATAATTCATTGCTTAAATATAGATTTTATTTCAAAATTTGCTCATTAATTAAAAAGTTAACCCAATTTACTTGTTACGTGCAACTTATGAATGAATAAATATTTTTAATATTTTACTTCATAATCAAGTCACCGAAATTTATTCAATTATTTTAAAAGAGAACCTAGCTATTCCCCCAAAGAAATTTAGGCAAAGAAGCAATGAGAAAGCAAAGCTAGGAATCCTTGGTTTCTCTTGAGGAGGTTAGATTGCATTAGAGTATCAGAATATTGGATTAAGATTAGATGTGATAACACATTTGTGGTGAATGAGTCAGTAATGAGTAGGCTAGGTGACTCGTGACATCAGAGAAAAACAAAAGTATACAGAGCAATTTGCTTCCTGATGGGTAGACACATGGCACAATTCCTTTAGCCATACGACACAAAAGGTACACCTGGATCAGGCCCAGGCCCAGGTCCATGGACCCTACCCACACTCTGCCCTCTATCCACCATCACTTTCTTCACTCACTCGTAACAATCTCAGACCCACTCCCTTTTTCTCTAGGCCCCCGAGGATAAACGTCCCTATCTTCCTTATTCACCACTTTCTTACGTCGTAACTGAGAAGAAATGGTTGAAATTCGGGGCCAGTAATTTTGGTTGGTATGATACTACGATATCTACCAAACCACATTAAAAAAAAAACTTGTGGTTAGTTTTCCACAAGCTTTTTTCTAAGAAATTTCTCCGTGAAAGGCTTCTTAGCCAAGAACGCACACCCTATCAAAATAACTCTGCAATTGCCGAATTACACGACACGACTTCCATTTAGAGGGTGATGAGTAGTACAAAATCTTCGTCTTCATAGTCACTGAAACCCAAGGGTGACAATTACAAACCCAGAAACAATAACCAATGGCAACAAAGTCTAGTAAGTTAGGCCTTTGACAGCTCCATTGTCGTTAACCGTGCCCAATTATCCCCATTCTACGCCATTTCCGACCAGAAGATACAAAGATCCTGCTCATGTCATTTCCTGCTATTGCTAAGCAATGCCTTGGGGGGTTTTAACTCATTAGCTGTTGCAATCAATGCTTCAGTTTCGGTTTACACTATGAAAGGTTATGTTGCTCAATTTGTAAGAGTTAATTTGCATGTGATTGATGTCAAGCTGTTCCTTTGTCAACTATGACCAACATGCCCGTCTTGCAAACTGTTTATGCTTAAACCAAACATGTTTACAATACTGTCACAAACTAGAATTCAATAACTCCCTGTACTTGAAAGTAAACTTTTTAAGTAACTAATCTGAAATTCTGAATGCAAGAGATTCAGTTTGACTATACAAGTACTTGATGCTTAGTGAGAGATAATCAAAAGATCCATTCAAAACAATCAAAACAAGTAGAAGAAGAAAATAACGATTACTAAAAAGAAATAGAACAAGAACAAGGACAAAAAAAAAAAAAAAACGAGTTGTGAATGTCTTTCAAAAAACATGGATTTTACATAAACCATGATTGTACTGGAGATAACAAATGACTTCTTTCCAACAAAAAGGCAAAGGATTTTTACATGGTTGATTGGATTACTCATAGGTTCAGCGCTACATACAAGGTTTTACCCTTAAGAAGGCTATTACCTGGAAATTAACCAAACAAGATGGATTGATAGCCGTTCAAAGGCAGTGAATATGCCGAAAAACATGTATTTAGAAAAGCAGAAAATCTAAACAGCTGGACCTTCATCAAATTCCGCCACAAGGATCTTGATTTTTGCATTTACTGTAGCAATATCATTTCCCCCTGGCATTTGTAGTAAGAAATAGTTTAAGAAAGAGACAGGTGAGATGGATAAATATTGAGGGAGAGAGTGACAGACAGAAACTGATGTTGGAAGTTGACTTACGTGTTCATCATCAGAGTTATGTTGTCACCTTTAAGAAGAATCCTTCCTGAAAAATTAAAACAGCCAGAAAGAATTTAGAGATTACAGAACAACAGGTTACTAGAAGAGCAAAGGGATAAGACTTGAGGAGATTCACCTAATGTCTTCCTGGTGTTTTTCTTGATGCTGACTTCTTCTGCATCATCCAGAACCAGATTCATGTACTCATCAAATCCCTGTAAACAGATGACAACCATGATAATTAAGAAATTTGAATCAGGCTAGATATGCGTGGTACATTTGTTTGAGAAAACTGTAGAAAAGAAATACATACAGAAAGAAATCCCTAAACCTTTATGCAACCATTTAATCCATTTTAGAGAAGCAAATATGATCTTCAGTGAAACGGAAGAAGAAAAAGGTCCGAAGTCTAGGAAAAGAAGGCCTATATTATATAAAAAATTTAAGTGTATTTCCTGTGGGTCTGTACTGAACAAAACCAGCAGGTTTGCAGAAGAGTTAACCTTTCGAAGACTTCTATCAACAAAAGTAGGTCTCAAACAAGCACTCTATCCTTGTCTTGTGCATGGTAATGTCAAAAGACTTTAGCATCACACTCAACAAGGGAAAACAGGCTTTCATTTAACACCCTGTTTGTAGAAGATATAACCTTGTGAAGACCTCTTAAGCACTCTATCCTCGTCTTGTGCTTAGTATTGTCAAAGAACTGACCAGCACACTCATCAAGGAAAAACAGGCATTCACTTAATGAGATCACGTACTTTGTGAAATGGTTCATGCATGTTTGTTGCCCGGGGCAACAAGATCAAGTTGATAAGGATTAAAATTTCCTTCCATTTACCATTCTGTATAAATGGGCTATTCTCCTCTCGTACTAGGGTTGGCTCCTCGCAGTTCTCCTTTTAACACCAAAGTAGATAGGAACCGAACTGTCTCACGACGTTCTAAACCCAACTCACGTACCACTTGAATCGGCTAACATTGCCTGTTTGAAGATGATATAATTTCTTGAAAAGTAATGATCACCAAAATCAGCAGTAACCATTGTTCGCCTAACCACGGTTGAACTATATACAAATGACACACAATCCCAGCACCATAAGGTTTATCAATTCTCCATCCCCGATTTTTTGACTTTTTATGAATGAATTAGTCTTTTTCTTTTTTTTGGCGAATTGCATTATCTAGTCTTTACCAAATGAACTCCGAAATATGTTTAGCAATTTATAAAACTGAATTTCAATTCGATACCAAAGGTCTCCCAAATCTTGAATTAAACATTACAAAGCCAAATCTATCACCAAAACAAGTGGCAACATACAACGACATCACTTCCAACATATAACAAAAAATAAGAGCCATATATCAATTTCACCTTAGAAGCATAAAGCAACCAGAAAAATGCCAAATTGTAACACTCACAATACAATTATTCAACACCCACTCATGTAATACGATCCAATTAGTTTTTCAACCCAACTCCAAAATTTAAACTAATTAGCATATAGAAAAATTAGCCGAATAATGAAAAGAATAAACAAAATTTCTTTGAAAAAAATGAAAAGAAAGAAAAACTTACAATAATGCGGCCTTCAATCCTGACGTCTTTCTGCTCAAAGAGCCATATCTGAATCCGAGCTTTCTGAACACAAAATAGACCATAAATGAGTCAAAATCTAGCAAGAAAATCCACACGAAGCGAAAATAGATAACAAATACACCAAATAAAGAGTAAAGAATGACTTACACTTTGGAGGAACCTGAAAATCAAGTTCTGGTGTAGCAAAATCCGCACAAGAAAAACAAAGAACAAGATCAAATTATGAAAAAAAAAAAAAAAAAAAGGCCCCAAAATTGAAGAAACTAGAGAAAGCATGTGGGGAAGGGAACGTACAATAGGCTGTGTCATAATCCGCTGGACTTTGGTGCTCGCCATGGCTGCGGAAGACGATGAGTTGCAGAAAGGGGTTTTAGGAAGGGAGTTCGAAACTTCGAAACCCTAGCGAGCGCAGCTCAGCTCAGCTCTTTTCTATTTTGCCAAATTGAATCGGGAACAAACAAACCGCCTTTTTATTTGACGCTTCAAACTATGTCGAGCCCAAAAGCCTAGTACGAGAGATAACCAAGCCCAACCCAAAATTCTGGGCTGACCCCAGTTTTGATAATTACAATTTACAAGTCCAAAAATCAACCGACTAATAGGCTCGGTTTGGAATTGCTTCTAAAACTGGCAAAAACGGTTTTGATAGTTTGAAAGCGAAAGAACATTTGGGAGCGTTGGGCATAAAAATTTAGAAATGCTTATTGATTGTGCTTTTTATAATTTTAAAAAAAAAGTAAATTTTTTATTTTAAATTAGGAAAACGGTTCGCACATACTCAAAATCACTTTTAAGTGCTTTTTGAACTCACTCAAGACACACTCCATTTTTTTTGGCTATTTTGTGCCTTTATAATTTTTTTATTAATTTAAAAATATTTTTATACATAGAATCCCTATCACTGTAAGTGCTTTTACACAAATTATTAGAAATTTTTAAACAAAAGCTCTACTCAAAACCGCTTCAAGAGGAGTGTTACATAACAAAAGCACTCTTACATGAGCAAATCTCAAACATAGCTTAATAATTATTGTCCGGCTTTGTTTGAGATTACTTCTCTAGGAGTGCTTTTGTTACGAAGTGCCAATGTTTCCCCTTGAAGCACCGTAAGTTTGATGCTTGCAAAGCTTCACCTTAAGGTTGTCACTAAATGGCATTTTCATTTATGGGGAGTGAAATTTACACTCTTGATGTTTTTTTTGTTTAAGGAAAACAGAAATTGGAAGAGAATAGAGTCATACTTTCATTGATAATAGGGGCCTCTTTATATAAAGGATTATAAGACATAGAATCAGAGTTGTACAAGGAAATATAATATTACATTGATTGGATATCTCCAAGATTCTCCGATATTATTTCTAATTCTAACCCTACTACCACTAGGTCAAGTAACCTAGAGTATGGGCCAGACACAAAATCTGGATTTACTTAAACACTCCTCCTTGTGTCGCCCAAACGCGGTGCTCCTCTCGTTGCCTCATTAAAAACCTTGCCGAGTAACAAAAACCATGTGGGACAAAAATAACTTCGATCCAAAGGGAAAAAGAGCACAACACACTCTTCACGTTTTAAGACCATACATGTAGACATCTACCCTTGATGTATGCATCTCCCCCTAATGACTATAGTCATGAGAGTTCGGATAACTTCCGCTAACGATGCTAACAACACGTTTCTCGAAAGTTAAACTTAGGCAATGACTTAGTGAGCAAGTCTGTCACACTGTCCTTAGATTGAACCTAGTTCACCTTGATCTTGAGGAGAGTCTGTTGTGCTGATTATCCTTGGTGTTGTCACTTTTGTTGCAGCCTTGGTTCATTTGTTAAAAAAATATCAGCATTATCCTAAATGCCTGTAGGCTTATTTGTGGTAGACTTCAAACCACAATTATTCAAACATGCGTGATTATGGATCCAATCCATGTACATTCACGAACCACTTCGTGAAGTGCAATGATCTCTGCATGGTTCGAAGAAGTAGCGACTAGGTTCTGTTCTGTAGACCTCTAAGATATCGTTGTTTTACCCATGGTGAACACTTAACTAGTTTGTGAATGACTTTTGTGCGGGTCAGAGAGATACCTAACATCAGCAAAACCTTCCAAAACATATGTTGTTTTGGGATAGGGATAGAGGATGCAGGCCAGTGTTGGCAGCGTTCCTAGTGTGTGATTGATCCGAATCCATCGTCTCTCTATAGGGATAGAACAAGTCACCTTCTCTATGCCGAATTTCTTCAATGTATCTAGCCATAATTTAGCCACCATGCATGTAGAATACAACCAGGAAACCTAAAATGATTTTTTATTTTCTTTTATTTTTTTGATTACATACGAAGTAGATTTTCTTCCAAACTCTCCATAATTGCTCTTGATGAAATCTTCTTGAATCTTCCTTTATATTGCACGGCAAAACCAACTAGAATTTTTTTAGGATTCTTCCAAGACGTCAAGAAGGACCTAGAAACTCATGTGCAAGTCACATGCTTCAATCTTTGGGCCAGGCTTCTCAATTGGATAATTTCAAAGCCCATTCTTCAATTGTCGAAATTCTTGTACAATCTAGAACATTCTTGAACTATCTTGAGTCATCTTGAAGCCACAGCATCTCCTAGCACCATCAGGTCTCCTAGCAACATCAGGACTCCTAGTGTGATCAGGTTTCCTAATCCAACTAGGGCTTTGTCATTTCTTCATTTCCGAGCACCATTTTTCTGAGTTCTTTCCTAGTTGACTTAGGATTCCTACTTTAACTGGAATTCATTTTCCTGGTAGAATTAGGAAAGCTTCATTTCTACATTTCTTTCCCATTTCAACGCCACATTCTTGCCTTGCCTTCTTTTCCATCATTTCTAGCTCTTCTTAGCTCATTTCTTGAGTTTGAAGCTCATTTGTACCTAAATACAACAAAGTAGGTTAGAAATAACATTGTTAAAGGAATAACTAAGTAAAATGTAGGGAAAATGATACTAAAAACACAGGAAATATTGACTCGATAAAAAAGAACTCATTTCCATTCTCTACATGCGTTTTCGCATTGAATCCGTTGCCTTTTCATAGGTGCGATTTGTCCTACGAGTGTAGAGAGTTTCTGTGACAGTAATCAAGGTGCCATTTGACAAGGGGAACTTGGGCTATTCCATGTCCTTGAATTAATACTGATGGCCCAACCGTCGTAGTCACAAAGTAATATGTTCATAATCAAAATGGAGCCATAATGAAAAGAACTCAAAATTTTATTCATAAGCCAACGTAATACATCATTATATTTTAGCCATTAGGAGAATCTAATCCAAATGCTAGCTAATGCAAAATGAAGGTAGCCGTTTGACTTCTTTTGGTAACTCCAAAATAAATACGGCCAGGTGAGTAGAGAGATGTCGGTGGAGCAAAGCTCTCTTAAGTACCACTTATCTCAAAATCTTCCTAGAAATCATACTCATTTTGGATGAGCCTGTGTGAAGAAAAACTAAACGAATGGCATTTACTGCAAAGTATATGGCAATCATATTATATATATCTCTTGGAAAAATAAAGACTTAAACAGAATTGGCGATCTATTGATCCCAGCCAGATTTGTAGTCTTCAACCCTTCACTCTAGACCATCTTCTTGATTTTCGTCTTCCACATAGTGAGCTTCTCTTGCTTCACAATATGTTTTGTAGGAGGTGACAATTTCTTCACGAGCTCTACAAATGTGTGCCCAATGACCGGATACTCCACATCAAGAACATACATATTTTTGCTAAAAATGGGAAATTCATGGAAAGTTACAATCTCCACCACGTAATAGTGCACCTACACGCCTTCATCGACGTTATCCCCTTTTGGCGGAGAAGTGTGGATCGTTAGTGTGGATGATTTGGAAGATATAATCGGAGGGCATGTGTGGTAAGGTTCAATTTGTATACTTGGTAGAATCTGGCATATCTTAACCAAACCTTTTGCGTGGGCTTGTCGTGCACTTGTATGGTCTGGAGAGGCTTACCTGTCTTATAGTTTAGCCGCTTTATCTGTTTTTGGTTTTATTGCTTGTTGCTTTGTTTGGTTCAATAATACCACCTATCCCACTCAGACTCCATTAATTGAGGCGCTTTGAAAGCGTCATAAGATGGCTCTTAGTATTGGTGGCGCCACCAACATGACCAGAGGCATTGCCTCCCTTTCTCTTTCCAAGTTGACCTCTTTGGTTCCTTGTTCGCTTATTTTGGCAGTTACATTCCTTGATAGAGCGATTATATGGACCAGAACGTCTATAAATATCCCCAAGATTAGGGTTTCGCTTTTGGTGCTCTCTCTCAGGGGCGCGACTATAATTGGACTCTGAAATATGCTTTGTTTCCACGGATCTTGAATTATGGTTCTTCACAAGGATATATGTTGTCATGCTTTTCAACGACATTCATAGCTCCAATGAGCTCATGAAACCTTGTGATCGGTCCGGTAATAACATTGATTCGATAGTTCTTAGCAACCATTAATGCAGAGATGGAGAAGGTTGAGAGAGTCTTCTCAATCAACATCGCATCTGTGATCTCTTTACCACAAAAATCCATTAAGGATTTAATGCAAAATGCTTCCGAGTTGTAGTCAAGAACTGACTTGAAATCACAGAAGTGGAGACTATGTCATCTCACTTCTAGGTCAGGAAGCAAGGAGTCACGGAATTGCCAAATCTTTCTTCGAGTGAGACCCACAACATTCTGGGGTCTTCTTCATTCATACACTCATACTGGAGCGAATCATCGATATGACGAGTCATTAGGATGATGACTTTCACCTTATTTGCCTCTAAGGCTGCTTGCTTCCAAAGCTTGAG
This sequence comes from Rosa persica, assembly GCA_025331145.1. Classification (NCBI taxonomy): domain Eukaryota; kingdom Viridiplantae; phylum Streptophyta; class Magnoliopsida; order Rosales; family Rosaceae; genus Rosa; species Rosa persica. Next base: position 15,038,571 of record WFKR01000004.1, read on the forward strand.
TTTGCTCAACAGTTAGCACGTCCTAGCTAGGCTCAAGAATCGTATCCAGGATTCCATCGGCCTTGAGATGCTGGCAGACATCATAAACCCACCTATGATATCCAGAGCCAGTTATTCTCAATGGACAAAGTCCAATTTGTTCAGGTTACTCATCTTGAAAAAGAACAAGAAAAATGGTTAGTTTCAGAGTGGAAAAAGCTACCACGAAAATATATAAAATTTTTCAGTGTAATTGCTCCTAAGAATTAGGAACTTCTGAGTGTAATCACTTCCAAAAAATTCAATTCCAAGAGGAATTGGATTAGATCAAAACAATGATGTAAGTGGTCGATCATAAATTCTCTACAAACTCTAAGTTTGGAAATCTCAACAAACCCCAAGCTTGGAGTGAGCACGAACTGTTGAACACTTAGAGTTTGGCTTAATTAGGTCTCCTCAGTGATGAAGAAAGGGGGAGGGGGGTAGAAGAAGGGAGTTTGCAAGTCCCCGAGAAAAATAAGAAAAAAAGAATAAAAACTTCAAAAACTGGAACTTTTAGTAAAAATTACCTCGAAATAGGCTGCCGGAAAATTTGGTTTGAAAAGTTGTCGAAAAATGGCCTGAAAAGGTCGTCGGTTCTGACGTGGCATCGGAGCTGCTAATGTGGTTGCTGACGATGCTGCTGACGTGATAGTGGACCTGCTTCTGGGCTGCGTCACAAGCTTGGGCCACCTCCTTCTTTTCTTCTCTCTGGGTCGTTGATTTCTTCTGGCCTGCCTTCCCCTTTTTTTTTTCTTCTCTCTGCCGGTTCAAGGTGCATCAGCAGTCAGGTGGCCGGTTCACTTGTTTTTAGGCCGGTTCCGGGAAGAATTATGATTCCCGGATTCTGGGATTGGAATACTACTACTGGAAGAATTTGGTGGCAATTGGAGGTCCGAAAGTTGGTGAACCAATGGAATATTTGCAGCGGATGGTTTGGAGATTCTGGTGGCCGGTTCGGTAGGTTTCCTAACCTTGCTCTGGATAGGATCTATATAGATATATATATATATATATATATATATATATATATATATATATATATATATATATATGAAAGCAGAGATTTATTCATAAGCATATATTTAAAACATAAATTTAAAGCATATATAAGAGCATATATATTTAAAACATATATTTACTGAAAATAAAACTGATTCAAATCACAAAACATAAAACTTACTAATTTAAATGCATGGAAAGTATTTATAGTGGTTACAGAAGGGAAAGGCTAAATGAGGTAGAGACTACTCAACACATGAGTTGCTCCACTAAAACTAGGGAGGAAATGAAAAACGGAACTTTTGAACTTCCGAAAAATGAACTTCTTGTTAACTGAATTAGGGATGCTCTTTATATAGGCCTTGGCGCCCGGATGATGCGGGCAGAGAATCTTCTTTTACTAGGAAAAGGCCAAAAACAGGAAGCAGCACGATCAGCTGTGTTTTTGCCTCGTGAGTGAACAGTCTGGTAGTGGCTTACTCGAAATCTTCATAAGAATCTTGACTATCTTGGTAATCAGCTCATCTGAGTGGTTTACCGGGAGTGCCTGGATGACTGTGAGATGAGGAACGGGAAGAGACTTCTTCTTCTTCTTCTTCTTCATCTTCATCATTACTGAGATTAGCAGCTTGTTCTAAGAGTTTTTTGGCTAACTCTTTCCATTCTTCTGACTTGGAGGATGTATCTGATTTCGCTTTCCCCTTGGATTTTGAAGAGGAAGACAACTTGAGGGATTGTGGCTTTGACTGAGAAGTGGATGCCGGTTGAATTGGCATTGGAGTGACTTGAGATCTTGACTGAGAAGGTTGTGTTGGAGTAACTGGAAATTCTTCATTAAATTGGGAGATAATTCTCTCGAATTTGAATTTATCCCACCATTTGACTAGTAAATGTCTTGTCATTACATGGTCATTTAGTTCATAATGCCATTTGAAGATCCAAGTGAGCTTGTATTTAGCCATGAAATGCAGTGCGACAGAGAAATTTAACTCATAATTTTTGAAATTCATGACTGTTGAAAAACAAGTGATTGTTTTTTGTATTTCTTGTGGAATGATATCAAACGGGCATCCATGAGCCCTCTACTATCCAAGGAACCACATTGGGAATTGTCAGTTGAATATTTTATCAAAATTTAAGAACCAGGAATGACTGAAATCATCAGTTTGGTGAAGGAAGATTGTATTCCAGGCTTCTTCATAATCATAATAATTAAATAATAGGTCTCCTAATCTGTGGTAGGTGTAAGGAGGATCATCCTATTGTGAAAGGGAAATGATGCGGACTATATATAGAGAATGATATAGAATTTTGGTTGAATCTTTTACGTCAGGAATAAGCTTAATGGTGACTGATTTGGTTTCAAAGAGAATATCTCTATAAAATTTTAAGGTGAACCCCTGTACTTTTTGGGATTCGACAGTTCAGTCCCTGCTATTCCAATTTTAACAGATAACTCCCCAAACATTCAAATTTCACACAATTTAGTCCAAAATGACTATTTTACCCCTCACTTCCTCTTTTTTTTATATATCTAATACATATACAAATATACACACATACACACACACGTATGTATAAAATTATACATATATTTATATATCTACATATACAAATACATACATATATACACACACACACACAAACACACATACACATTAGATATATATAAGTAATTTGTGAATTTTTTTTATAATATGAAACATAAACATAGTATATAGACTTACTAAATACATAAACACATTAGATATATATTTATACATACATATATATATATATATATATATCTACATATATATATACACACATATAAATATATATAAAAAGAGAGAGAGAAGAATAAAAATACACACACACACACACACATATATATATATATACAAATACATACATACATATATACGCGCGCGCGCGCACACACACACACACATATATATATATACATATATATAAAAAAGAGAGAGAGAGAGAGAGAGAGAAGAATAATAAAAAAAAGAATAAGTAAGGGGTAAAATGGTAATTTTGGATTAAATTGTATAAAATTTGAATGTTTGGGGAGTTATCTGTTAAAATTGGAATAGGAGGGACTGAACTGTCGGCACACCAAAAGTATAAGGGGGGACCAGTAATTTTCCCAAATTTTAATGACTTGGTAGGATGACTAGAAAAAAAGTGAAAACCAGGAGGGTAATAAGCTTTAACTAAGGACATTAGATTTTTTAGATGACTCATAGTCGGTTCAACATAAAAAAGATTGTGACTAGTTCGCTAAAAATAGGGAGAGGTTTTTTTGTAATTGGTTTGAGAATCAGATTTAAATGGGTCATATTGGTTAACTAGGGTTTACTGGTAATTGGGACGATTAGAACCAAGGGTGCTACCAATGGTATTGATTCTATTATTGGGTGGTAGTGGTAGTGGTGGATGTCCAACATATGAGACAAGACTAGAGGATGACTCTTGTTTGACTGGTGTGGCTGACTCTGTTTTGACTGTATTTTTAGGAGCACTTGGGCAAATATCAAAAGGGTCTTCTGTCATTGCCTTTAATGAATGCAATTTCGAAATCAAAAATACTTAAAATTGCTTGCCATCGAGCAAAGATTTGTTTACTTACAATATTTTGAACATCGTTTTTTAAAACATCTTTAGCACTTTTGCAATCAACTCTGACTAAAAATTTTTGATTTAATAAATCATCTTGGAATTTACTGATACATAGAACAATAGATAAAATTTCTTTTTTAATAGTACTGTAATTGCTTTGTGATTGTGTCCAGACACCAGAGTAGTATCTAACAATTTGCTCAGGATGAGTATGAGAGATTTGTTGTTTTAAGACACCACCATAGCCTACTTCTGAAGCATCAGTTTCTACAATTTTGAAGGAATTGGCTAAAGGAATGCTTAGACATGGAAGAGTCTTGACATAACTTTTGATTTCTTTGACTAAAGCGGTATGGACTGATGACCAAAGGTTTGCATTTTTTTCGTAGATTTTAGTAAAAATCTGCCACATAATCTAATGAGCCTAAAAATCTCTGTAATTGATTTTTGTCTAGGATTACATCCGAAAATTTATCAGCAAACTGGATTACTTGATCTATTGGACTAATTTGGAGATTATGGATATTGAATCCTAGAAATTGAATATTAGTTTGAAAAAGTTTTATTTTTGAAGTGGAGACTACTAGACCATAGTTTTTTATGATGGTGAAGAATTGGTGCAAATGTTTCTAGTGTTGATCAATGGATTGGGAGAAAATAAGAACGTCATTAATGTAGACTATGAAAAAATGACTATATGGATTAAAAATATCATGCATAATATTCTGGAATTCACTGGGAGCATTTTTGAGACCGAATGACATTACATTCCATTCATAATGACCAAAATGTGTGAAAAAAAGCAGTTTTATATTTGTCCTCCTCACTAATTTGTATTTGCCAGAAGCCTGATTTCATATCAAATTTGGAGAAAATGACATAATTATTTAATCTGTTAATGACATCTCGTTTATTGGGGATAGGGCACCGAATCCATTCTAGCACTGTATTGAGGGGTTTATAATTGATGACTAAGCGTGGAGTTCCTCTTTCTAATTCAGCATTTTTTTGAACATAAAAAGCAGGACACGACCAAGGAGATTTACTTTGTCTAATGATTCCTTTATCGAGTAAATCTTTGATTTCTGTTTTGCAAAATTCCATGACTTCTTGATTAATTTGAATTGAGCGAGCCTTAGTAGGAATATTTTTCTCATTGAATCCCTTAATATAAGGGAGAGTGACAATATGTTTTTTTCTATGCCAAAAGGCTATAGGAATATCGGAACATAATTCATTAATGATTTTTTCTTTGAATGTTTTGATTTTTTGTTGAAGGAAAGGTTCTTGTAGTTAGGTATCGATTCGTTTGAAATTGATTTCTTCTTTAAGAAAGGTGATCTGCTTATATTTTGCTTGAATACAGTTGAGAGTTTTGGAAATAGAATTTTCTTGGAAAGCCTTTATTGTGTGAATTTCAGGGTTGGATAAAAAAGTAAATTTGACTGGTTCACCAAATGGATAGGTGATGATTCCATCATATTCTGTTGTAAAATGGTAAATTAAGGTAATGAAAGGAAGACCGAGTATTAATTTGTCGGTTAAGTTTTTGACTAAGACAAATGGTGTTTTGAAGCATACGTTGTTTTGACAGATATATGCTTTGGAGATTTCGTATTTCATATCCATTTTAGTTCCATTAGCTGACCGTAATGACTCTTTGTATCAGGCCTTCTTGTATGCAGTTGAGATTTTGACTTAGTCTAGGGTTATGAAAGTACTTAGGAGTCATCGAGTCAAGCTTATTCAACTGCCGGATTATGTGCATATATATTCTACATATCATGACGATGGTTGACCAATTCGATCGGATTCAAAAATATGGTGAAATTTGCTAAATTTTTTATCACACTCATAATTTATTATAATAATCTCATTCAATGGTCGGTTTTTCCATTTTTTGAATTGATAGGGGTTTCTCTGAATTGATAGGGGTTTCTCTTTGAAGTGTATGATATATAAATATAGGTTTATAAGAGCAACTAAGTTTGACCTAGTTGATCGAATTCGAAACGAGAACAAAATTGCTTAGATTTTTTACAACCACCATAAAATATTACAATCTCTCCATCGAGCGGTTGGTTTCTCAAAATTCATTTTCCACTTCATGGTTGCTTTAAAATGAACCTCAACAATTTAAATGCAATATACAAGTCATAAAACTTTAGGAGGCAAATTGATATATGCCAACGTCGTTGTAATTAAAATTGAAATTTTTATCTTATGTACATGCACATCCATCAATGAGATATTTACAGACGTGATACAAAAAAAAAGCACATTTTGCAGTCGTGAAGACATCGGTCAACTAAGAAGACATACAAGTGATGACGGTTGACCAATTCAATCAGATTAGAAAATATGGTGAAATTGGCTAAATTTTTTACCACACTCATAATTTATTGTAATAATCCCATCCAACGGTCTGTTTTTCCACTTTCTTTGAATTGATAGGGGTTGCTCTTTGGGGTGTATGATATATAAATATAGGTCTATAATAGCAACTAAGTTTGACCTAGTTGGTCGAATTCGAAACGAGAACCAAATTGGCTGGATTTTTTACAACCACCATAAAGCATTACACTCTCTCTATCAAGCGGTTGGTTTCTCTAAATTCATTTTCCATTTCATGGTTGCTTTAGAGTGAACCTTAACAATTTAAATACAATATATAAGTCATACAACTTCATGAGACAAATTGGTATAGATAAACTTCTTTATAAATAAAATTGAAATTTTTATCTTATGTTCACACATATCCATCAATGGAATATTTATAGACGTGATGTAAAAAAATAAACACTTTTCGCGGTTTTCACACCATCGGTCAACCAAGAAGACATAAAAGTGACGACAGTTGACAAATTCGATCGGATTTGAAAATATGGTGAAATTTGCTGAATTTTTTACCACACTCATAATTTATTGTAATGATCACATCTAACAGTTAGTTTTCTCATTTTCTTTGAATTGATAGTGGTTTCTCTTTGGAGCGTATGATATATAAATATAAGTTTATAAAAAAATTAGTATCTGTAAATATTTATTTGTAAATAAAGCTCGCAAGACCTGGCCCAAAAAAGCCCCCATGGCCCGACCCGCAAAATCTCACAAGGCCCGCTTTATATAGACGGACTTGGATCATTCGATTTATAATAAAGCCCCGCCCACTATTATTTAAAAATATAGTAAGGCCCGGTCCGGCCCGTTGACGAGGCCTACTCCTGGGGTAGAAGTCTTCAAGGTGTGCAGCGGGGGCCAAAAGGTTTTCAAGGTTTTGTATTCGGATTTAGGGTTTTGGCTATTAGGTTTTAGGGTTAGAGCGTCGTGCTGATAACGTGTTTAAGGAAAACTGAAATTGGGAGAGAATAGAGTCGTACTTTCATTGATAATAAGGGTCTCTTTATATAGAGGATTACAAGGCATAAAATCAAAGTTGTACAAGGAAATGTAATATTACATTGATTGGATATATATCTCCAAGATTCTCCGATATTTTCTCTAATTCTAACCATATCACCACTAGGTCAAGTAACCTAGAGTTTGGGCCAGACACAAAATCTCGATTTACTTAAACATTTTTTTATTTATTAGTATCTTTTTTTTTGAAATAGAGAGCTTAGTGCGGCTGCCCTCAAGTCTTGATTAATGAAACTGTTGAATACAAGGGGGAGACATTGAGTCTAAACCCATGACCATAACAAGCAACCAAAGTATGTCCCGAAATAATATCAGGAATCTCTACAAAAAACTTGTATTCTAACAAGCACCAATAAGCAAAGAGTGCTCTACTGGCTACTCTATTTGCTTTGACATAACGGAAAGATAACTCGATATGTAACACAATTAAAACATAGCATAATTGCCAGCTTTAGCACAGCTTTCCTACTATGTTGCTATCGGAGAATAGATCCGGCGACACTTAGTCTCATCCTGCCACTAGGCGGTACCGAGCATTTGATGAAACAAGGAACTCGCCACCTATCTAGAGCATACAAGGCACTAAGAGTGCACACACAGGCACATAGCCCGACTAGCCCTACAAGAAACATGCAGGGACTTATTACACGCCAACGACGCGACAACACGGCCATCTGCTGTGCCGCACGACAACTGCCGCCAAGCCTTTGCCACCATCGTGCCACCATCCTCGTTATGCCATTGAAGAGCGCCAACAATCCTAATCGATCCCCTCCACATCTCAGATCCCTTAGACCCAAACCAGATCAGGTCATTCCGATTCGATCGGACTCCAAAGGAATCCAGCCCAGCACGCCACCATCCTTGTCACACCATTGATGAGCGCCACCAATTCCCATCCATCCCCTCCCCATCTTGGATCCCTTAGATCCAAACAAGATCGGGTCAGTCCGATCCGATTGGATTGCAAACGATCCCAGCTTTGCAGGCAGAAATCGGATAACACCGGCCCGCCTCAGACCTTGCGACACCAGCCAATTCCTCCAACCCGGCCAGCGAGGAACCACCCAAGACCCGCTAGCTGCCGCGACATGCCTTGTCCTCAACACACTGCCAGCCACGACAATCTCCCCAAATAGACCGAGATTGCAATGATAGAGGACCTTAAACCTCACAACAGATCCAATCTGGGTGGATATGGCCCGTCCGACGACGGCGTCGTAATAGCGCGCCGCCGGACGAGAAGAGGGGACTTTTTTCTTTCGCAGCGAGAGGGAGAGAGTTGTTTTGTCAAAATATTATTTATTAGTATCTTAAAATTTATCTTTTTGTAAAGACAAAAATTAAAAGTGCTGATTTCATTCTAAAAGAGGAAAGAATGAATGTGGATTGCAAATTTAGAAGTGTGAATTTCATTCTTCTTATTTATTAATTTATTTATGATACATAAACATCTAGGACAATTTTTATATTTATCTATATAAAAGAGAAGAGACTTTTTTTTTATACGAAAAGTAACATTAATTACAAGCTAGAACCTATAGTACAATCCGACCATAAATGGTTTAATAGAACTGCATTCCTAGTCTGAAGGGGGTAAGATCCATCCAAGTCAGCATCCATGTGTCTTGTGTGGCCAAGGTTTGCAAGGGTGTCAGTTGGAAAATTTAGTTCTCTAAACACATGACAAAAAGAGCACCTATCAAAGCAATCACATTTTTGCTTGATATCTTGTAACCAAGTTTGGTGGTATATTTAGGCGCCGCATTTTCCTTAGAAGATCAGCATTAGTATGAACATATTTATCGTTAACTTGTAACCAAGTTATTGCTATTTTGATAGAGAAGTTAACATTAGGTGAGGATCCCCAAATAAGCTCATCTTCCTGATCAAATATAGGAATGGGAATACCTAAGATTTGGTCCACAATGCTATGATCCAGTACCTGTAAGAGTTTTTGCTTATTCCAACAAATGTTAGTCATAAAATCAGCAACATAATCATTAATTGATACTCGTCTTTTGGCTATCATTTAAGAGATTACTAAGAGCAAAGGGGAAAACCTAGTTAAAGTTCTAGAAGTTAATATTTTTTCCATTGCTAACAGTCCATCTCAAACCTTGCACAAGGAGGCCTATACAATCAAGGATTCCCATCCAAGCCAAGGAGCTGGCTTGTTTATTCTTAGCCTCGAAGAAATGAACCGTTTTCAAATATTTTCTCATCATAATCTGAGCCCACCAATTATCAGGTTCCTTAATAATTTTTCAATCAGATGAGAGGCTTTGTTAGCTACAGTTGGTGCAAAATACACAAATACCTTCAACCAAAGATTATATTAAAATTTTAATAAGTGAGGGATACTGTCATTCCCCGAATAAAGTTATCAAATAATTCTTACAAAAATAAATAATAGAATCGATGCATGTCAAATTAGCTTCGCTGTATTACTCTTAGTCCATATATCAAAACAAAAGAGCTCACACCTTGTGTTTCACTAACCGGGGGAGACTCTAGATGTTTCGAATATATGATTTAACACTCGTAACAATTCAAACCACATTCCTTTTTTGCTAGTCATTTTGCTTCTCCTCGATCACCAAAATCGAACAGCTTTATTAGCCCACCTGAAATTTGGTCCTTACGAGTTAAGCTCAACTACACAAAAGAATTCATTTCCCTTAATCCACACATTCTACATATCCTTTCAAACTCCTTTTATATATGCACATTTCCTAATGCAAATGTTTCATGAATGACATCATAATCATTATAACACGTGCTTTTATATAAAGCGAGAACATTTAATATTTAATTTAACCAATGCTAAACAATTCACCGACTTCAATTATAATTCTATTCAACATTTTAGCAGAGAATTTTGCTTGGGAGACCCTATAAGAATATAAGTTACAAGTCCAACGTTGCTCAAAGCTAATAACAATGCAACTCGCATTCTGAAATCTTTATCCTTCTACTTATGGGATTACAACATACCTTAATTTCTTGAATCGAATCCTCAATCCAAATTAGAATCAATCAATCATAACTTCTCTGAAATTACTCTGGACACCCAAAGTAATCAAAACTACCACAGTTCATAGTGTATACTTAGATGATGTTTTGTACCCAAATCTTCATTGATTTCCATCATAACCACAAACCAATTTCAAGCATAATAGAATATCAACAAGTAGACAAACTCTTATACCTGAGTTGAAACCCAACGTCGCCGAAAACTAACACCATAGAAAGGTTGCTAAAGTTGAGGGAGCTCCATCGACCATGCGACACCGCTAAATGCCCAGAATTGGAAACCTGTCAAAGAACCCAGAAAACTTTTGGGCTTCTTCCCGCCGTCGTAGTCAGTTGTTTGGAAAAAATGAAACCAAACTCTTATTCGTGCCACTAAGATAAAATTAATGATGCCGGTCTGACGTCGAGGTAAGGCCGGAAAATGAAGAAACATCCAACATTATGTCTGATTTGTGGCCTATTACCCTTTGTAATATGGTTTACAAATTCTATTCTAAGGTTGTTGCTAACCGACTGAAAATAATTCTTGATTCATTGATTTCTTCTGCTCATAGTGCCTTTATTCTTGGGAGGCTAATAACTGATAATACATAGATTGCAAATGAGGTGTCCCATTTTATTCATATTTGGAAGTCTAGTATAGAGGGAGGATGTCTATAAAGTTATATATGAGTAAGACATATGATACGATGAAGTGGAGATTTCTGGAGGCAATCTTATTAATTAAAGCTTGGATTTGATAAGAGTTAGTTCAAGATCATAGTGCAGTGTATGACCACAGTACGTTCTTCTTTCCTGATCAATGGGCATCCTTGTGGTTATCTAGCTTTTTCGAGTGGTCTTAGACAGGGGAACCCTTTGTCTCTATATATGTTTTTACTTTGTGCATGGGAAGGTTTTTCCTATGCTTCTTGAGCGTAAGGTTGAGAATGAGTTGTTACAGGGTATTCAGATCTATCCTACATCGCCAACTATTCACCATTTACTTTTGGCTGATAACTGTTTATTATTTGGTAGAGCTACTCAGGAGAAGTCTAGGCATATTCAATATGTTCTCTCAGCTTATGAATTAGCTTCGAGCCAACAGGTTAATTTTGCTAAGAGCACTGTGGTGTTCAGTAAGAGAGTTGATTCTTCTCTGCATGTTCAGTTGGCAGAGTTCTTGGGGGTCAAGATTGTTCACAAGCATGACGAGTATTTGAGAGTTCCAACTTATTTGAGGAGGAATAAGTTTGAACCTTTTGCTTTTATTAAGGAAAGACTTAGTAAGAAACTGGAAGGTTGGCAGGGCAAGTTGTTAAGTGGTGCAGGTAAGGATCTTTTCACTAGGATGGTGGCTCAATCTCTCCTACATATACCATGAACTGTTTTATGTTACTGTAACATTTTTGTGCTACTCTTCATCCGATGTATGCCCGGCTTTGGTGGGGGAGTAAGGCTGAAAATAAGAAGATCTATTGGCTTTCTTGGTGTAGGATCTGTCAACCTAAAGAAAATGAGGGGGATGGTCTTCATGCTCATAATATGGCTCTATTGGCAAAACAAAGATGACGATCGGTTTGCAAACCTAGTTCTTTACGGACTAGATTGTATAGTGTTCGGTATTTTCATTATGGTGATATTTGGAGTAGTTATTTAACTTCCTCTCCTTCTTCTTGTTGGATCAGAATTTTTTCTTCTCAAAGTCTGTTAAGGAGTGGAGTACGGTGGCAGGTAGGGGATGATGTCGGTTATAATTTAGGATGATCCTAGGTTCTTAGACCAATGTCTTTTAAACCTTTTGTACGTAGGGGTGTGGGACCCATTTGGGTCAGTGAACTTATTCTTCCAAGGTTGTCATGGATTCTGAGTTGGTGAAGGAAAGCTTTGTTCAAGAGGATGTGGACTTGATTCTAGCTATTCCTTTGAGTCACCAAGTTGTTTATGTCAGATTAGTTTGATATTATGATTCTAAGGGTATGTTCACTACTAAAAGTGCCTATTTGCTTGCTTTTAGTCAGTTACATGGGGTTTCTTCTACCTCAGATACAAGATCTACAATTGATTTTCGGAAGGAAATTTAGTTTGCTAATGTTCCTAGAAAAGTTAAGTCCACTTCTAAAAGGCTGTTGTACTATTCTTCCTACTAGTTCTCAACTCCCTTTTACATAGAGTTCCTATGGAAGATGGTTGTTTCTTTTGTAATATGGGGAGGAGACGATTTTGCGTGTTCGTTGGGAGTGCCCTTTTATGCAGGATTTATTGGATTTGTTTTCAACTATAGGAGCGATGCAGCAACTCTCTGTACTTTCACAGAGTACGGTGGTGGATTGGTTGTCTGGCTATTTGCGACTGTTGACCATGGAAGGAGCTTCCATATTTTTGTTCTTGGTTTGGTTTATTTGAAAGGAATGCAACAAGAGGCTTAGGTATTGTAAGCTTTTGTCTATCAATCAATTTACCTTCCTAGTTAGTCTTTCCATAGCCTTCATATGATTATGAAGAATATAGATAGGCGCTCTATTTCTAGGCCTGTAGTTCAGTCGAGTTGTCCTGTCCCTAAATTGTGATGGTGTTTTTTTATCAAACTTCTCGTACTGGTGGTATTGGAGTGGTACTTAGAGACAGTTCAAGAGCTGTGGTGGGGGGAGTGTGTTCGAAGGTGTTGTTTGAGACGACACTTAAGATTGTGGAAGAATTGGCTTGTAGATTTGCTTGTCAATTATTTGAGAGGTACCTATGACCTTTCTCTAGTTCGGTTTGAATCAAATGGCTAGTGTGCGATTTCTATATTTAATTCCTCAGGTGAGAATAAGTCTGTGTTGGAGAGGATTTATGATGATATTTCCACCTGTTTGGAGAATCTGCTTGGTTCTCATTTTAGTTCTATTTGTAGAGATGCTAACAAGATAGCACACATGCTTACTCTAACTTCTAATTTTGAGTTGTAGGGGAGTGGGTTTGTTCCTATCGAAATTAGTGGCTTGGTAGCCACTTTATGTACAGACTAGTTCTATTACATCAATATAAGCCCTACTATTATACCCTTTTCTAAGTGCACGGTCGGAGGACCTAATCCCACCCCCCAATCTCTCAATCAACTAATCAAGTTGCAGTGTTACAAAGATGAAATCAAACTTCAAACGTGAACTTCAGCACCAAGTCACTTATACAGTATATTCCAACACATCCATAACCTTGATCGATCACTCTGGCAATGGGCTTTTGATTTCAATAGTGTCACTAGGAGTATTTAAATCTTGTATCCTCGACATAGGTCCATCAATGAGATCTTGGCAGCAGAGAGAAGCCATAAACGAAGTGGTCGACGAGAATTTTAGAGTACTGGTAAGTCTCTATATGGGGGGTTTTGGCTTATGGGTCTTGAGAATTTTGTAATTTTAGCCAAGGCTTAGTTTTATGGTTTTGGCTATGGTGCTTAATTTTTGGTTTTGCCTACTTTTGATTTATTAATCTTAGGAGTTTTGTGTTAAATATTTTTGGAGTAGCTGCGATGTCAAGGAGAAAGTTTCATTTTGAACATTTCATGTAGGACTTGGGTCTATGAATTACAAGTAATTTATATGTATTTTTAATCATCCAAAAGTGTGATTGAATGATGAAAATCATGAGAATTTCAATATGTGAATGCTATTTTTGCATTTGATGATATGATGAATGAGAAATTTGTGATGTTATTTTTACACTAATGACAAAGTCCTTGCACTAGATTCTGTTCTAGTTGTGCTTCTAGGACAGTATTTTTTTTGTTTACAATAAGCATAAAAAAAATTGAATGACTTTTACGCATATTCTTTAGGTGGTTATGTGAATTTGTGATAGATATAACCTTCATATAAACTACATGAGAAATTAGATTACAATCAGCAGTAGACAATAATGTTTATGAACGGGAGCCTAGAGTACCGTTAGCATTCTCAAACGAAACAAGAAAATGTATTTGATTTCAAAATGGTGAGTGTATTGAATTTTTCTTTACACTATTGTATTCTTCTATGTATGGCATAAGATTGAAATTTAGAAATGACTTTCTTTTACCAAGTAGCGTGAAAATATGTATTGGTGATACACATGTGATACAATGTTGATATAAGTGTGATAAATGTGAGAGATGGCGAGTTGGGCCCCCAAGGTGATCCAATACAAAATAGAGTGAAAATATGTTTTTATAATACCCGTGTGATACAATTTTGATACATGTGTGATAGGTGTTTAACATGATGAGCATGATCTACAAAGTTATTTGGGACAAAATAGAGTAAAAATGTGTGTTGATGATACACATGTGATATGTGTGACATAGTATTGATACATATGTTATGTCATGGCTAGGACCCGCAAAGTAATTTGAGACAAAATGAAGTGAAACAATGTGTTTTGGTGATACAATATTGATACAAGTAGTGATACACATGCGATATAATGTCGAGACAGCTATGATATTATATATGTACCTTAATTTACCCGTTCACTGGTCATTTGGACGGGAAACGATTAAAATCTTTACCTTTATCTTCATTTCGATTATTTAGAGGACCAAAAGTAGACTCGATTTGGTTTTTGAGGAAACTCCCATCTGAAAAGTTGTAGAGTACGTTAAACTAAGTTCATGGACATGTGGAACGCCCAAATTGGAGTTTGTATGATAAAGATATGGTATGCAGAAGTTTATGAATTCATTGTAGTTTTTTAGGGCAAAAATGACTTTTTTCATCGATACTATAAATAGATGAAACCCTAGGATTTTGTGTGGGGGAGGAGGAGGGGTACCCCTTCATTTTCAGGCTACATACCCGGAGGAGAGAGACATAATTGACAGGACTCGCCCCAGATTTCACTCTGAAATCTGAAGTAGTCATACGAGACCTTAGGAGAAATTCTATTGAAAATTCAGCAGAACTTCTTTTGAAAATGGGCTACCCAAGCCTGCAAAAAAAAAAAAAAAAAAAAAAATCGGAACACTTCCAATCATACAAATCAATTTTCATAACCTTAACCACCCATCCACTCAAATATAACAAGGGTCACAGCCCATCAGATCTCAATCATGCGTATATGTATCACAACACACATCGTAATATACAATAAAATTATCGAATTGGCAATCATAACGATCACCAGTTCATCCCCTTTCTCCTGGTGATACAACAACAACTATTACTACCAGTACATCCTCTATCTCCTGGTGTCACAACATTAACAATGGCCAGTAGTACATTCCTTCTCTTCTGGTGCCATAAGTCGAGACCACAAATTCATCTCCTCTCTCCTAGTGTCTCTGCAATAACATAAGTCTTCATTTTAATCAATCGAAAATATCAAACATTTAATCAAATCACAAGCGAACTCATATACGAAATATGCATCAGAAAACATAAATTATAATCATCATTCACATCCACACTCCAATAGATTATGTTAATAGTTAATTAATTTAAAAGTCAATAAAACTCTGAAACAATAATTTAACAACACATCGTAAATTCCTGAAAATCCAAAATCGCATCCGAATCGGCTCAAATCTATTCACAACTCAATATTTCTAACATGCTCATAAAAAATCATAAAGATCCAACGGTCGGATCGTCACGAATTCATAGCCGAATTTCCGACACTTCGGAAATTTAAATCGATATAAAACTTCCTCTGATTTTTCTCAAATTCATCACTATAAGTTCTACATGCTAACTAAATTATAAGGCCAGAATCGGCCTCAACGCTTCCCCATGCGCCACCAACAGTGGTGGCGCCTGGGGTCGTCTCCGATCCCTAAATTGGGTGATACCATCTAAGTCAAAATCTTCCTCTTAACAAGCTAGCCCAACCATTCTTAAAACTACAACAAAGTCAGAAACACAACCAACTGGCCGGAATTTACATCGAAATGGCGATGAAAACTCTAGAATTCTCAAATCTTCGATTCTTCCTCCACACTGTGAATTGGTGCAAGAAACTTGTATGGTTAGGAAGAGGACCTTGGCAGTTCCAAAACTTGACCGGGGGGCGTGGCTGGAGGTGGCCGGAAAACAGAGAACCAGCCGAAGAAAGAAAATGGGTCGGCCTAGTATTGTCCAAGCTTCAATTCATCGTAGCAAGCTCGATTTCAACTAAACAATGGATGGAAAGCAAAAGAGGAGGAGGAGGCGACCCAGATGGTGTCAGTGCGGCGGCTTGGAACGGTAGGATGGCGGCAGAACCCAGCGGGTTTCTGATTCAGGTTGGGTTGACTGGGAAAAACTGTGTATCTCTCTCCTCAAGGTATGCAACCTGAAAATGAAGGGGTACCCCCCCCCCCCCCCCCCCCAAACAGTAGGGTTTCATATATTCATAGTATTGGCGGAAAAAGTCATATTCGTACCTGAAAACTCTGACGAATTCATAAACTTCTACAGACCGTATCTTTCTCATACGAACTCCAATTTTGGATGTGCCACATATCTACATACTCGGTTTAACGTGCTCTAGAACTTTATAGAAGGGAGTTTCTCAAAAATTGAACTGAACAAAAAGTCAATTTTTGATCCTCCAAATAATCGAAATGAAGATAAAGATAAAGATGTTAATCGTTTACCATCCAAATGACCAGTGAACGGATAAATTAAGGTACAAGTCGTAACATCCTCCTACCTTATAAAATTTCATCCCCGAAGTTTCACACGTGTCGTATGAAATAATAGACGTATCTACCATACCAATTTGGCTGAAAATTTGTTGAGATAATCTATACATTAGTGCCTAAAAACTGAACGGTCGAGATGTGGATATGCGACCTTAAACTCTAAATCCGCACTTTAATTTCAAAGTGGAGCTCCGCTCTGGATAATATATATATATATATATATATATATATATATATATATATCTGTGTGTGTGTGACATAGTTGATACATGTGTGATGTGGCAGGTGGGAAACACAAGTTTAGTTGAGACAAAATATAGTGAAAATGTGTTTTGGTGATACATATTGATATAATTTATTGACAAAAAAAAAAAAAATACAAACAGTACCTAAAGTAAGATCCATTCTAAACATCCGTACTCGAATTTTTGAAACTATCACATTAGCACCTGGGGTTTCCAACCCGACCTAACTTTCATACATGCGTCCATAACAACATCAACTAGGTAGCATATGGCATACTTTAAGGGGTAATTCCATCCCCTTGTTCTTTGCCGTCAATGTTAACTAGCAGCTCTTCAGGTAAGCCATTTCCCTCCAAAAACTATTTCCCTCCCAAATTAGTTACACAATAATAATAAAAATATGATAAATTACCACAACTGATTCCATCCAAAATAATTGCACATGCTAAATTACCACAACAGTAAAAAAAAAAACAATAGATTGCTTACAAAATACTTACAAGAAGCAACATTTATGAAATTTTTCAATATTTCAAAAGCAAAAGTAAATACCAAGAAAACAGTTGGTTATACACATGTTTGAAAGACTTAAATTAAAAGGCTTCACTCAGTACTTCCATGTGGGGTCTTTAACTGCAGTCCCAGAGCTTATGCCAGAAGTAGAACCTTGTGCAACCTTCTTTGGTGGTTTGATTCTTCTTACTGGTGATTTGAACCTCTTTCATGAGAACAGAGGCTTGGAAGAGGCATGTGGCTGTGGATTACACTGAAAACAACATTTTCAAAACATTTAGAGCTATTCATAATGTTTGTTGAAACTGATGCTTGACTTAAGGAAAAAATCTCACAAAATGTTAAACAGTGTAGGTGGAAGTTTGTGATTACATTGCATTAAACTGCTCAGCTTCAACAGTCACATTTTCACTAACATTTTGAGAAATGACTTGTGGTTTCTCAAGTACTTCTAGAACATCAATTTCCTCCTCTGCACCCTGGGGTTCTCAGGAATTTGAACATTGTCATCTTCAGCTTGGAGTTGCTGATTTTCCATATTCCCTTGAGGGTGCACAAAAAAGACGGAGTCAATTAATATAGTCCATAATGGTGTCTAAATTTTGGTAAAATGCATCCATAATGCATATGACCTACCTGATTTCTTCTCAGACATGTCCTAACATTATGACCCTTTTTTTTGGCATCTGCCACACTTGACTTGAGAGTGAGAACTCATTGGAAACTTTTCAGTACCAGAAACTGGTGGTACTTCACCTACACACATTTGTGATTAAATGTATTATAGTTAGACAATGACAGGACCCACCCCGGAAAAATCACCCAAATTTTCAAGATGGAAATTCGATAGAACTCCCCCTAAAAGTGGACAAACCAAAACCTATTAAATAAAAACAATTCAACTTAATTCAAAGAGTTATCTTACTACAAATTCTAAAATCCACACTTAAGTTTACAAATTGTCCAATATTCCAAACTCACAAAAGCTTCTAAATTCGCACAATAAAACACAGGTTCCATGGTTATCAGAGCAGTCTAAAGATAAAGAAAATAATATTACACAAGTAGGTTAATTGGTAACCTACAGATGATAGACAGCAGTGGTGGTGCTAGCCTAAACTGCTAAGTTGATCCTCGACACTGCGAACTGGGCATTTAAAACTGAACGGCCCAGGGGAAAGTAGATAAAAACGTTAGTGTGAGTGGACAAAAGAATAAGTAATTAGCTAAAAGAAATATGTCCTATTTTCCCACCATAAATCCTTTGAAAAAAATCCAAGGCATGCAACAAAAAGGTAAAACATATACTTTTAGAATTTAAAGCCTCGTAGAAAAGTACACCAGCCCCACTGGTTAAGACTGGACTAGCCCCGCCAGTCAAGAATATATATAAAGAAAATGGGGGAAGCAGTATCATCATACAGTAAAAAGGGAGTCCCAAAGGCTAGGGTCAGAGTGCCCCACACTTTTAAGCATCCCATGCTCATTGCTCAACTCACCCCCAAACACATAGTAAGCGGGGAGGAGTAAAAATAAGCTAGCTAGCAACAAATTATATTGACCCAAGTATGATGGTTTAAAACCACGAAAAAGAATATCAGAAAGGCTTCCCCAATATCTCCCAAAAGAAAATAATTAAAACCAATGGCGTAACCCCGCACACCAACATCCGTCTTCCATATTTAAAATTAAACGATCAAAAACAAACTAAAAATTCTCCGAAATTTACCTCCGAAGAATAACTTGGCTTAACTCTTTAACCAAAATAAGTCTCAATGCAAAATCAATAAATCACAATTCAAAAGTCCAAGTTATATAAATAACATTCAAAGCCAAAAGATATGCTCAAGAACTTAATTGATAAGTAAAAATAGTAAGGATTTAACTAGCCAGAAATTAAAATTAAAAAAGCTGTCCTAGCAGCTGCCACTGCCACTAACTCCAATGACCACTAAAATTTGGCAGCAGCACCTACTCAAAAAGCACATCAAATTCCTCAACTGTGACAAAATCAGAAAATGAGTAGAAATACCTCAACAATTAAGGGGAAGGTTGAACCCGAATCGTGGATAGTAACCTCAAACTTCAAACTGTCGATTCTTCCTCCACACTTCAAATCTCGGAAAAATCTTCAGGGAGCATCTTCTACGTCCCAAGGTGCTTCCAAAGAACCTAACTTGATCGCCTAAAGTGGCCGAAATAGGAAGAAATCAGCGTTGACTCAAACTGCTACAATAAATTTCCAAGGCTCGATGCGCCGTTTTCCGGCCAAGCCGCCGTGAGCCACCACTACCACCGTCGAGAGGAGGTCGAGATGAGTCCGTAGCCACCAGTTTCACTCAGATCCGTCGTCGGACGGAGAAGAATCAAGAAAAGAAGAGAAAGTGCCGACGTGGGGAGAGAGAAAGAGAAGAGAGAGAGAGCGCGCGGGGTAGGAGAGAGAAGGAGAAAATGAAAAAGTTACCCGGCCAACAGTAAAAACTTTCAAATATATACCATCTACTTTCGCATATGAACTTTGATATGAACTTCTATTTCACTTATAACTTTCACATATGAACTCCGATTTTTACGTACCATGTATGCACGCACTCAGTTTAACGTCCTCTACAATATTCATGAAGAACATTTTGTCAAATTTTGACCCCAACGAAAAGTCAACTTTTAGGGCCTCTAAAAGTACTAAAACAAAGTAAAAGGTGAAAGTAGTTGTCGTTTACCGTCTATAAGATTGTTAAACCAATAATTTAGACATGGAATGTAACAATCTCCGCCCCTTTCGTCCTTGAAATTGACTGTCACGCCCCGAATTTTAGAATAACAATTCAAAATCCGAAACATGAAAATACTACAAACTCAAAATAATCATCCAGAAAATTTCTTTTCATAACACCCTCACCACACGAAATAAAATCAAACCGAATTTAGTCTCGGTTAATTATTACAACTCAAATCCAAATGTAATGTAAAGCTCTAAATGAGCATACACACCTCACAACTAAATAAATAACAAAACTGCTGAAACACCTAAGCAGCTCTGTCAACTCCCTGGTTATCCTGACCTGTAGGAATATCCGCTACACCATTGAATAGTGTACCGGGATTGCAACAACACAAAACCCGGTAAGCTTATGAAAGCTTGCATGAGTAAAAGAAGGAAGTGTTACTTAATTTAATCTCATTTATTCCCACACACAGCAACACTCAATAATTTCCACATATGCAAATAATAACAATCTCAATCAACACCAATTCAATATACCAAGACAATCCAACTCACAACTTCCTTCACAACTCTCATCATCGTATTTATAAAAATACGGCACTTGACAGACTAGAGCTCTAACTGAATCGTAGCCCGTCACCTGACCTAGGTTATGGCATCCGACATATTTATCAATTATTGTATTTCATCAATATGTATACCTATATACATATTTAGAACGTCCAATAATTCCACATACTCAACCAATCGTATCCCATCATCCACCCAGGATTAGAGCGTCCGATTACTCACACCGGTCACTACGTCGACCCTAAACCCATAAATGAGCACAACATATAATATCACATACTGAAATCAACCCAACCAAGATACACCAATTTATTATGGAATTACACAATTGAAATACAATCAATTCATCAATTCACTCAATCATACCATCACTCAACAATCCACTCATCAATATATATTTTCCACGTAAATATATATATACGTAATCATCCACTCAGGAATGACCACTAATACCATCTATAGTTCACACAAGAAAATCATGAAATTCATTTGTATAATTAAAATTCATTTTACTTACCTATGGACCGTGGTGATTCAAGTCCATGAAATTTTAAAGCAAATATTTAATCCGCAAATATTTTTTACACAATTACCATAAATAAATAAATTTTAAACGTTCGGTTCATAATATGAACCACGTGAGATTTACTCACTTCGAAATTCCCGCTGCGTCTTCAATATAATTATAATTATAATTATAATTACGCCGAATAGCCCACTCAAATAAAATCCGTCAATCACAATAAAATCCGTCCCATTCATTTCATCATTCTGAGCAACTTTCATAACTAGCACAAGACCTAAAAATAACGGGAAGGGATCGAAATTACCTATTTACAGTCGGCGGCCGGAAAAAATGCAGAAACCGGCGAGTTTGAAAACCGACGTGAAAACTGCAACCTCAGGCCCCGATCCCTTCTGAAAACTTGTTCAGAACTTCCTTGCGAACTCAACAAGCCAAGAATCACAAGAAACGATCATGTATAGCTCGAGATATCTTGATCGAAAGTGTCGGTGTTTCGATCCGTTCGGGTCGAGCTCCGACGAACGTGAAAACGTTTGACCCAGTTCCGGTCCTTCTTGATGCTTGTAGAGGAAGTTGAGGCGAGCTCAATGAGCCAAGAATCAAGTGAAATGGTGGAGTGTAGCTCGAGATATCAAGCTCGAACCGAAAATGATGGTTTTCTGTTCGGGCCGTGCCGCCGCAGTTACAGGCAGCACCGCCTTGTAAAACTGCCTCTGGGAGCTAGAGCTGCTCGAGACGAACGCCTGGGACTTGGTTTGAGGTCGAGAGGTGGTCTGTGGAGGGAGAACAATTAAGGAGAACTTTGCTCTCCTTTTCGGACGATTTTGGTCGAGGAGCGGAGGTTTGGGATGATGAATAGTGTTTTCAGAAAATGCAAGGAGGCCGGACCAAATGGTAGTTTTCTGAAAAATTAGCTAGGGTTTTTTTTTTCTATTTATACTAGTTTCGGAAAAACTTCTTAAATCGATAACTAATTCAGAAAAAATCCGATCTTCGTGTTCCGCACGTGTACGAACTCGTATCGACGATCTCTACAACTTTCATGAAGGAAGTTTCTCTAAATTTTGTACGTAGAAAAAGTCGATTATTCAAATCGAGCATTTCGAGCTTTTCGTTAAAATAAACGTTTCGAAACTTCGATAATTGTAGAAAATGAATTATTATTGAACATAAATCGTGAAATCGCATAATAATCATTCGATATAATTACTCAAATTTAAAATGAAATTTGTGGGTATTACATTGACATACCAGGTAGAAAAGGTGGGGGTAGTGCTGCCTCATACGCTCATCCGGTTCTCAAGTAGCTTCTTCTATCATATGGTTACTCCAAAGTACGTTGACTAAGGGTATCGTTTTGTTTCTCAGTACCTGCTTTCTCCTATCAAGTATCTGAATTGGTCTATCTTCATATGTCAAATCTTCCCGCAATCTAGTAGGCTGCTCTTGAAGGACATGAGAAGGATCAAGAATATACTTGCGGAGCATGGAGACATGGAAGACATCATGTATCCTGGACAATCGTGGATGTAGTGTTAGCCGATAAGCAACTAAACCAATTCGCTTCGTGACTTCATACGGTCTGATTTATCGAGGACTGAGTTTTCCATGTTTTCCAAATCTTGCAACACCCTTCCAAGGAGATAGCTTCAGGAACACCCAATCACCTACCTGAAACTCGAGATCTTTCCTGCGGTTATCTGCATAACTCTTTTTTCTACTCTGAGCCGTTTTAAGTTTTTCCTTAATCACCGTAATCTTCTCAGTCGTAATCTGCACCATCTCTGGACCAATGAGTTTCCTTTCCCCTACTTCATTCCAACACAAAGGGGTACGACGCTGTTTACCAAAAAGAGCTTCATAAGGAGCCATGTCAATACTGGAGTGGTAACTGTTATTATAAGCAAACTCTATCAAGGCCAAGTGATTATCCCAATTTCCCTTGAACTGCAAAACACAAGCTCTGAACATGTCTTCTAGAGTTTGAATAGTCCTCTCCGTTTGTCCATCGGTCTAAGGGTGAAATGTAGTGCTGAACTAGGATTGAGTGCCTAAGGTCTCCATCAACTTACGCCAAAATTTTGAAGTGAAACGGGGATCTCAATCAGAAGTAATAGAGACAGGTGTGCCGTGAAGTCTCACTATCTCATTCATGTAAAACTTTGCATAACCATCCATCTTAAAAGTTTTCTTGACGGGCAGGAAGTGCGCGGATTTGGTAAGTCGATCTACAATCACCCAAATGCCTTCATAACCATTATGAGTACGTGGTAAGCCCAACACAAAATCCATAGTGAGGTGCTCCCATTTCCATTCTGGTATTGGCAACGGCTGTAACAAACCGAAGGCTTTTGTCTCTCTGCTTTCACTTGCTGGCACACAAGGCATCTTCTTACATAAGCTGCAATTTCCCTCTTCATATTAGGCTACCAATAGTATTCTTTGAGAGTCCGGTACATTTTGGTTTCGCCAGGATGCATGGCATAAGCAGAAATATGAGCCTCTTCTAATATTTCCTGTTTAATATCATCTTGATCCGGTACACATATTCTGTTTCCAAGCATTAGAGCTCCATCCCTTCTGATAGTAAAGTCCGTCCTAGCGCCATTTTCAGCTGCTTCTGTCAATTGCTCAAAATATTCATCATGATATTGTACCTCTCGTACTCTATCAATAAGAATGGGTCTCACATGAAAACTGGCTGTTAAGGCTGCAGACTCTTTAGTCACTTCTAAACTAACCCCAGTGGCTCGTGATTCGTAAAGAAGTGGAACCCGAACTGTCCTCAAATATGATAAGGAAGGAGAGGGTAACATGGAAGGATAAGATTTCCGACTAAGAGCATCAGCTACTACATTGGCTCTCCTTGGATGATACTCAATAATACAATCATAATCTTTAATCAACTCCAACCATGTTTGTTGCCTCAAATTTAAATCTTTTTGCGTAAGGAGATGTTTAAGACTCTTGTGATCTGTGAAGATCTGACATTGAGCTCCGTATAAATAGTGTCTCCATAATTTAAGTGCAAGTATTACAGCAGCAAGCTCAAGGTCATGTGTCGGATTATTTAACTCATGTGGCTTCAACTGTCTAGAGGCATATGCAATCATGTTTCCATGTTACATCAAAACACAACCTAAGCCTTGCCGTGAGGAATCACTGTAGACTACATATTCCCCGCTATCATCAGGCAAAGCTAGGACCGGGCCACTAGTCAAACGTCTCTTGAGTTCTTGAAAACTTTGCCCACACTCCTTCAACCACACAAACTTCACACCCTTCTGGTCAGCTTAGTAAGAGGAATGGCAATCCTTGAAAAATCCTGCACGAAACGTCGGTAATAACTTGCTAGACCCAAGAAACTACGAATCTCTGTTATAGTAGTAGGTCTTTCCCAACTTAATACCGCTTCAACCTTCTGGCGGTCCACACTAATGCTTTCCACAGAAACAATATGACCTAAGAATCCTATACTGTTAAGCCAAAATTCACATTTATTAAACTTAGCATATAACTGACCTCCCTCAAGGTCTGAAGCACGTATCTCAAATGTTTAGCAAGCTAGCTTTGATTCTTGGAGTAGATCAGAATATCATCTATAAACACAATTATAAAACGATCAAGGTAAGGGTGGAACACTCAATTCATGAGGTCCATAAAAGCAGCAGGGCCATTGGTTAACCCGAACGGCATGACCCTGAATTCGTAATGGCCATAACGGGATTGGAAGGAGGTCTTGGGTATATCATTCTCCCTTATCCTTAATTGATGATAACCCGACCCCAAATCGATCTTAGAAAAGACCTTGGCACCCTTTAACTGATCAAACAAATCATCAATACGTGGCAAAGGGTATTTATTCTTCACGGTAACCTTATTCAATTTCCGATAGTCAATGCACAATCTTAAGGTACCATCCTTTTTCTTAACAAACAAAACCGGGGCACCCCAAGGAGACACACTAGATTGGATGAAACCTTTATCCACTAGTTCTTGTAGCTGAGTCTTCAACTCTTTTAATTCGGTGGGGCCCATCCGATAGGGCGCCTGAGATATGGGTGTGGTGCCAGGGAGCAAATCGATAGTAAAGTCTATCTCTCTTACCGGAGGTAAGCCTGGTAATTCGTCAGGAAAAACATCTAGAAACCTCTTAACAACTAGTATGTCCTCAATACTCAACTCCTCCCTGTTGGTGTTCACCACGTGAGCCAAATAAGCCTGACAACCCTTGTTCAAAAGCCTTTCAGCTGTTAAGGCTGAAATCAGACAAGAAGAAAGGATATTCCGATCACCCTGAAAAGTAATTATCGGCTTCCCTGGACTTCGAAACACCACAATCTTGTGGAAACAGTCAATATTGGCTCAGTGAGTTGCTAAAAACTCCATTCCCAATATTACATCAAATTCAACAAGATCTAAAGGGATTAAGTTAGTTTCCAAATTAACACCATTGACCAATACGCTACAACCTTGGAATACCCACTCAGTCTTAAGTGACGCTCTCACAGGCAAAGATACATACCACTCGCCAATTAGGGGCGATGATGGCGCATTAGAAAAACATGCAACTCTACTCGACCGAAAAGAATGTGAAGCACCATGATCAATTAAAGTATAAGCAGGCTGACCAAAAACAAACAACGTTCCAATAATAACATCGGGTGAATCACGGCCCTCCTGCTGAGTCATGGCATGCAACCTAGCATGGGTCGTGGGACATCCTCTCTGACATCTACCCTGCTGAGAGCTACCACGAGCTGCTGAACTAGTACGGGCACCGACACCACTAGTAGAGGCACCAGTGGAAGACTGGCCAGCTATCTGAAAAGGAGTAGATGCAACTCTTTGGGTCAATAGAAGGCAATCCCTCCTAAAGTGGTCCTGCTGTCCACACTCAAAACACCCAACTGACTGATGCTGACCATATTGAGCTGGCTGACTACCTGAAGCCCTGTGCTGACTGCCTGAACCAGTCCTGCTCTATCCAAACTGGAGTCCACTAGACTGTCCCCGAGTAAATCTCCTACTACGCCTCCCGAATCTAAAGCGAGATCTAGTGCTAGACCCACTACTCTGTCCACTCCCAACAGAAGATTCCGAGGTGAAAGCGGCCCTCTTGGATGGACCCTGGCTTGGGCCACCCAAATCTCGAGGTCGGACACCAGATAGATACATGGTCTTGAGTCTCAAAGCAACATTAACCACCTCGTGGTAAGTGTAGAATGGTAGAACCGTTAAGTGCAGACGATAATCACCCCCAAGTCCTTCAATGAACCTAGAAATCCGCTCCTCCTTGGTGCCTACCAAGTTCGGCACAAACTGGGATAGCTGGATGAATCGTTGCTCAAACTCCGACACTGACTTGTCTCATTTCTCTCGATGCAAGAACTCATACTTCATTCTGTCAAGAATGGTCGTGCCATAATATCGATGACTAAAGTGTACCTTGAACTGTCCCCAAGTCACTGGGCCGACATTCCCTGGTTGCTTGAAAATCCTATCCCACCAATCAAAAGCAGCACCATCCAGAAAGTCTATTGCCAAGCCCACTTTTCGGTCCTCCAGACAATTTATCTAATTAAAAACCCTCCCTATTTTGTTCAACCAATTCTGAGCGTCAATAGCCTCATGAGCATGGGAGAAGCTATACGTTCCATGTCTCATCGCTCGCTTCATGCTAAAATCAGTTCTAGAACCAGTAAATGTTGCAGTCAACTACTGAACAATACGTCCCAAAGCGTCTGCTAGTCCTCCAAGAGCATTTCCCTCTCCTAGAGCGGGAGGAGTCTCCTTGCAATTTCGACGTCTAGGAGGCATAGCACCTGAGATTGGAAACGAATTAGATGATTCACAACAAGGATATTAAGACAACAACCTTATATACTTGAAGAACACACTAATACCGTAGAGCACATGATGAGGATCCGCTGTGGTCGAGCCATCACCTAGAAGATACTAGATGTCCTCAAGTAAATAAGATAATATAAATGATAGGAAACGGAAACTTAAAGCTCTGATACCAATTGGCAGGACCCACCCCGAAAAAATCACCCAAATTTCCAAGATGGACCTTCGGGACTCACTTTTCCAGAAAATTTGACAGAACTCCTCCTAAAAGTGGACAACCCAAAACCTGTTAAATAAAAATATTACCCTTCCAAACAATTCAGCTTAGTCCAAAGAGTTATGACAAGACCCGCCCTGAAATTTCCCCCTGAAATTCCAGATGGTCCTGCGGGGTCCACTTTTCGAGAAAATTCAACAGAACTTTCCAAAAAAATGAACAACTCTAACCTGCAAAGAATTCAAATTACACTTCTAGCATACCGTCCTTATACTTCTGAAGCCATCATGCTCCCCAAAAACCAACAACTCCATTTCCATAATAAACAATTCTCATAGGTTATCAGAGCAATTCTAAAACAAATTAAAAGAAGATAAGGATCGATAGATCCTACAATGCGGAAATAGTGCTAGCTATGCCTCAACTCCATGTACGCCCGATCTCGACTAATATCGCCTACAAATTGGGCATTTGAAAACAAAAGGCCCAGGGGAAAGTAATTTAAAAACACATTAGAGTGAGTGGACAAAAATAATTAACAATATAATTTAATTGAACGAAACTTTAATACTTTCCCATAATTTGAAATATTTACAAAAATTTCTATGCATGTCACATTTATAAAATATATTTCTCGCCACAATAAAAATTCTAGAAAATCCACCAGCCTCGCTGGTTAGAGTCAAAATAACAATATTATACAGGGAAAAACGATTATCACCATACGGGTATAACATAACAGAGCTCCTCAAGCTCTACCCTCGACTCCCTCACATATAAATTATGTGAGGAGGAGAAATAACAACCTTTACTACTCTCATGTGAGGAGGAGAATAAATCACCTCGACTTCACCCACAAACACAAAGTAAGTGGGAAGGAGACACAATAACCAACTTAAGTATGGTGAAGGAAAATAATCCAAAAACTCGTAAATCCATAAAGCTTGCCCAATTCCTCGCGAAAAAAAAAAACGTATATTCCAATGACATGGCCCCGCACGTCAAAATATTCTCAAATTCATAAACAAGTCGGCGAGAATAATAAGTGTAAATAATTTCGTTGAAAATCTCATCTCCGATAATATTCCAGAATCTCAAAATCGACTAATAAAATATAATATTGAATTACGGAAATCGCCTCAGAAAATAATTCGTCGAAAATCACATAAATCACATTTTCAAACAATAATCATATATCGGAGATAAATATCGAAAGCTCAATATCCAAAAAAAAAAATAGTATCACAAATCCATTTCTCAAATCATAATCGAGATAAATCATAATTAATCTCTGAAATCAATTTATATTCTCAAAAACAAATCATAAATCCAAATTCGAGCATAATAAGTTTATATCCGAAATTCATATGGAAAAAAACCAATACCAAAATTATAATCCAAGACAAAATATTATGCTCGCTAAATAAAACGTTAATTAAATAAATCAATAATTTCAAAATTAATGCATGCATCATTATTTAAAACAAAAGTCCACTCACAGTATACAGCTGAACTTGCCGTTGGTAAGAACTCTCCTCCAACGGAGGCTCCTCACGTCCTGTATGAAAATATTATTCCTAAACAACTAATTAATTCCGAAGATAATTAACATTAACTATAAACTATAAATTTCTATACGTAAACTTATGGATAAATCCTTCAATTCTCCTCGGATTTAATCCAAACTTCACCGATAAATTATATTCGTCGATTTGCAATTTCTAGGATGAATTCGAGAGAAATCCGACGGTCGGGTTCTCATAGATCATAAATCGAAATCCTAATTTTCGATAATTCAAAATTGATTCTAAACTTCTCCGATTTTCACCAAACTTCATATACAAGCTATACAACAATTATATGATTTAATGGGTTAAAAATTGAATTTTATACCGTCCCACGCGCCGCCATGTGCCGCCCACAGTGGCTGCGCGGCGCCACGGCCACCACCTCCGATGGCCCTAAAATTTTTACAGCAGCTTCCTCTCTCCTATGTGATCAATTTTCCCAACTACGACAAATCGAGAAAATGACCGGAAGTACCTCAACAATTAAGGGAAAGATTGAACCCAAAATATTCCAATTATGCTTTCTTCTTCCATGGTGCAAATCGCTTCAAGATATTTGGGGAGCTTCAAGTACGCCTCAAGGCGCTTCTAAAAAGCCTGGCTTTGGCACTGGAGGTGGCCGGAATTGAGGTCAACGGTCAATTACTACAGTAAAATTCTTAGCCTTGGTTCTCCATTTTCTGGCCAAATTTTCTTGAGATATCACCGTAGGCGTCAAGAGGGGGAGGAGACAAAGCCAACGACGCCGGTCGCCCGCTGTCAGGTGGCCTGGAGGCGGAGAAAGAGGGAGTTGCAGGAGGGAGAGATAGAGTTGCAGGAGGGAGAGAGCACGGGTAGAGAGAGCGCGGGGAGGAGAGAGAAGAAAAAGAAAAAAAAAAGAATTTACCGTATAATAGTAAAAATTTGAATTTATACTACTTACTATCAACAGTAATTCTAGTATTTTCCTTATAACTTTCTCATACGAACTCCGACTTTTATGAACCAAGTATGCACGCGCTCGATTTAATGTCCTCTACGACTTTCATGAAGAAAGTTTTCTCAAATTTTGACCCGAACAAAAAGTCAACTTTTAGGGCCCCCTAAAAGATCGAAATGGAGCCGAAAAGATAATGTAATTGTCGTTTACCGATCAAAAGACTCGTAAACTGATAAATTTTGGTTTGGAATGTTACAAGTTATCTTACTACAAGAAAATTCTACAGTATGTTAACGTATGACATGCATACAATTGCCTTAAAAGTTGTAAAATGAGTCATCAAAATAGTAATATTAGTCCTCAAAGTGGTAACATGAGTCCTTAAAGTGCTAAATTTTCTTAGTTTATTGTATGAGTCCTCAAAATAGTAATATTAATGCTCAAAGTGGTAACATAAGTCCTTAAAGTGGAAAAAATAGTTGATGTATGAGAAATGTTAACATAACATAACTTTACCCCTTACTACAAATTCGAAAATCCACACTGAAGTTTACAAATTGTCCAATATTTACATCCGAAGAATAACTCGGCTTAACTCTTTAACCAAAATAAGTCTCAATGCAAAATTAATAAATCACAATTCAGAAGTCCAAGTTATATAAATTATATTCGAAGCCAAAAGATATGCTCAAGAACTTAATTGATAAGTAAAAATAATTTCTTGCTTAAAGGAAATATTGTTGCATACGTTAATTTAAAATCAAACGTCCACTCACAATATACGGCTAGGTCTGCCGTCGGTCTGTACGCTCCTCGTTTGAATCATTGTCACATCCTGTACAATATAATGTTCGTAAACCAATAATTACCGGACGGAAAGAAAAATAATTTTACGATACTTAACAATTCAATCCCAAAACCCATAATCTCAACTCCTTCAATCCTCTTCGATAACCAACCAAATTTCACCAACACTGTCCACTCGTCGATTACATATTCTAAAACAAATATAGAGGAAATCCGACAATTGGATTCACAATTATCAATAATCAAAATTCTAAGCTTTGGAAATTTATAATCAATTCAAAACTTCACCAAACTTCATATATAAGCTCTATGGTAAATATAGAACTTAATTAGCCAGAAATTGAAATTAAAAAGCTGTTCTAGTAGCCGCCACAGCCGTCAAGAGTGGCGGGGCCACCGCCACCGCCACTAGCTCCAATGGCCACTAAAATTTGGCAGCAGCACAAACTCAACAAACCCATCAATTTCCTCAACTGTGATGAAGTCAGAAAATGAGTAGAAATACCTCAACAATTAAGGGGAAGGTTGAACCCGAATTGTGAATAGTAACCTCAAATTTCAAACCGTCGATTCTTCCTCCACGCTTCAAATCTCGATAAAAGCTTCGGGGAGTATCATCTACGTCCCAAGGCGCTTCCAAAGAATCTAACTTGATCGTCTAGCGTGGCCGGAATAAGAAGAAATCGACGTTGACTCAAACGGCTACAGTAAATTTCTAAGGTTCGATGCGCTGTTTTCCGGCCAAGCCGCTGTGAGCCACCACTGCTAGCAATTGGGTTATGAATGATTTCTCATTCCCTAACCCCAGCAATTAGGTTGACCACAAGCTCATAAGGTTGAGATTGCATATATTATCACCACCAAACTAGAACCCTAAATTTAATTGGATCCCCAACGACATCAAACCCTAAACTCTTTATTAAAGAATGGCATGTGAGGTTTTGGGGTCAACGTCAAATTACTGCTTTTCATTTAAGTGTCGCAGTTAATAAAATTAATCCCTCTTTTGTTTTACATGCTCGATTTTTTGTTGTCTGCTGGATTTGTTAACAACATTTAAAAATATACAAACGCTATCAAAGAATAAGGTACATATAATCTATAATATTTTTTTTTTTTGAGAGAAGGAGGTAAGCCCTTTATTGAAAAAACTGCAGATTACACCACTGGAATTTCAGCTGCTAAAAAACTAGGAACTGAAGAATAAAAACAATCCTGCGTCATACTACCCCCATGAGCAGCTAACATATGGGCCACTACATTGGCCTTCCTACTAACATAGCGAACTTGCAAACTATTATGAGAAGCCAGAATTAAACTTAAATCCTCATATAAACGACCCAAAGCCGAAGGATTTGTTTTGGGTCCAAACAGGATTGACGCTCGCTTGGACCGCAAGCTGACGTTGCACATCTTGTGCATCAGTTTCCAAAAGAACTGGAGTAAAACCATGTTCGATTGCAAAATTAATTGCAGACCTACACGCCAAAATCTCGGCATGCTCAGATGAAATCAATCCCCGTAAAGGGCCTCCGCCCCCAGCTACCATTGCTCCACTGGAGTCCCTGATAACAAAACCGAAACCACCTGTCCTAGTGGTATGATGAAAGGAGCCATCAACATTAATTTTTAAGATCCCTTCTGATGGAGCTCCCCATGCATGCACTCTTCTTCTACGAACATTCCCCAGAGTAATTTGTATTATTAACACGAAACTCACGTAGACAAGAATCAGCTCGAAGAAAGACATCACAGGCCAGAACACTCTTTCCTTCCCATACTCGTAAAATTTTTCCCTTCCAAACGCTCCACAAAAGAAAAATCAAAGCCCCCAGGTCTGTGATAGATAAAGTCCTTACACAAAAGCGTCGCAAAAGACCAACGGCGACGGCAAAATTGCAGATGTTGTTGGTGGCGTCGCCATTGCTATTTGCGACGGCAATTACACCGTCGCATGAATTTTAACTACGGCATTTACGCCGTCGCATAGAGCAATAGCGACGCCACCAACGACATCGGCAATTTTACCATCGCCTAGCCATTGCCATTGACCTTTGGCGATGGCAACAATGCCGTCGCAAAGTGCATATCATTGATAAAAAAAAACCTGGCATGCAATTTTGCATACCAGATTTTTATTTTTGGAGCAAAAGAAGCCAAATAATAAATTTTATATAAAATGCACCAAAACATGAAGACCAGATTAAAATACATATATAGTTGATAACCCTCTTTGATCAATTGAACACCACTTGTCATCAATCAGAGAACAAAAGACAATAAGGAATTCTTTCTAAGTACTTGGCAAAACACAGTACAACACCTTCTCTAATATTAGTGATGATTTCTGCACATCTCCAATGAGAGATATAATAGATCGGTGCTGAAGAAGATTGACAATAGCAATTTTCTCCAGTTCTTCCACAACATGGTCAAGTTCCTGCCAAGGACAATGAAATATTTAATGAGTTATTTAAGAATTTCAATATCCAGCAATATACAGGATTGACTACCATACTTCCCTTGCATCAATATCCAGCAATATTATTGATTGGTGCTGAACGCGTACATATAAAGATTTAATTATGAAATCTTAAATGCATGTAGACAAACGAAACTTCAAGAAAGCATACCAAGCAGCGAACATGGAGCATGATATCATACGCTTGCCTGCTGAATAAGCTATTTGCTCCAAAGTTTTGATGGGTCCAACCTCAAGCAAATACTGACTTCACTAGTAGCAAAGACATCCACCCATATCCCCAAGTCTTCAAAAGTTGTAAGTACCTGCATGGGAAATAATATAGATATAAGCTACTGAGCTACTGAGAGGAAAAATCAATAAACCAGACCAATCATAAGGCCTCAACATTACTTACTAATTATCATGTATGCAACGTGCTGTAAGCGCTGAAGTTTCCTAAAAAAAGCAACTCTTACAAATATAAGGAGAGAAAAAAAAATTTATAACCCTGAAATTTTAATGTCACACATCATGACTAATGCTGCATTCTTGATCATAGGAATCTAATGTCTTATGCTTTGGAAGCAAATCCCTATAATAGAGCTCCTGAATCAATATCTCATTATTTCCAATTTCTAAAACTACTTCTAGATTCTACCATTTCCATCAAATGTTCAGAAGGAGCTCTACCTTTCCAAAGCTATAAGCAAATAATTCAAATTTTATAGAACAAGAGATGCTGGCTAAAAGACCAGATAGACCCACCTGCTCTCGACATAGTTATTAGTGGGCATCTCTCCAAACCTGTAGTCAGTAGAAAACATGATGCAAAAATGTCAGACTACAGGATTTCTCCCAATTAAAGTCATCAATACGGACAGGGAACATGAGGACATAGATTTGAGTCTTACCCCATTTGAAGGAAAATGTCCTTCAATTGCTTCCGTACCTGAAAATTGGCAGATTCAGCTTCAGCAATGCCATTCAAAAAAATAGTGGTAAACACTATGCTTATATAGAATATAGATTATGTAACATAGTCCTCATTTAAGGAAGAAATTTTCTGTAGTATACAGCAACAGTGCTCAACTTCAGCACCAGGAGACAGTGGGATGAATTATTAGGTTGTCATCTAAAGGAAAAGAATCACCAAATTTGCATGTCATTATATATCTAGCGTATCTAATTTTATTAGTTATTAAACTGTTTCTCTATAGTACTTCCGAGGACAGATATATTGATTTATGCAACTTAATATAAACCCACGTCTATTTAAAAACAAAAACTAAAAATTATATCCTTGCCTTCAGCAGTGGGTGAAGACAACCACGTTCAGTAGGCACACCTTTAGCATTCAAGTTAAAGTCTTTGTACTCCAGATCTTTCCAATCACCGCTACATTAGATACAATCATTAAATCTATCAGACAGTCAAACTGGATAATGGATACAATCACAGAATCCACAAAAGGATAACAGACATATATAGTCCATATTGTAGACACCATCAACATCGAAGGAACTGTATAAATTATAAGAATACTATCATTGATGAGAAGACACATGCACCAGGAGAGAACAACAAGAGCAAAGTGCTTTTAGCATTTGAAAGAGAGAAGAGTGATCAATAAGAAAGCTGTCAGAAAATGTGAAGTATCTCTGTTTTAGATTAGATATTAAGCAAAACAGTAGTTAATCTTTGTCTTCAACAATTATAGGAAAAAAAAAAGAGTTAAGAATGGCATATTGCCTGCTTAAGTGGTTTGCTTGAGCGGATTTGCAGACCACCTACTAGATAGAAAAAGTGCATGAAAAGTTCTAACTAGATTTACTCTTTGTTCTAACTAGACCACTTGTTTTCTTTGCTCTTTACTTTAATTTACTTTTCTTTTAGCTTGACAATGTCTAATATTTGTTAGTTACCATCCTCTGCAAAATATTTTGAAATTATGACAGGCCTAGCACCTTTCACCTAGAGGATGGGTTGCAAAAGCATATACGTGAGCGTACATATGAGATTTTGTACGTAACTAATTAAAGACCAAATCGAAGTAAAGCACACCTCTGCTACTCTCAGCATTCTTAAGCAATTCCAGCCAGAATAAACAGAAAGCAAATCTGATATTGAAATGCTGTACATATAGGATCCTTTTAGTTAGGTAATTCCAAAAGAATAAATATAGCTGCAATACAAAGAATTCATAATATATACTAGGCTACTTTATGTTTATGGGTAAAGTACAAAAATTACAAATGCACATATTTCATGAAACCATTGAAACCAGACCTACCATTACAAAAATTACAAATGCACATATTTCATGAAACCATTGAAACCAGACCTACCAGGATCAAGAAAACCTACAAAATCCCACCACAGAAACATCCATAAATTAATAGATGAGGCTACATACACTCGAAAAAAACTGATTGCTATCTTCTAACAAAGCCAACACCAACAAAACCACATCGAAATAACTGACAAAAAATCAATCTTTGAAACAGAAATCAACTAACTTCGCCCCATAAAGGATTTGGGATGCAAACAAAATAGACTACCATATTCCCAAAGAAATTAAAAACTCAATCATTGACCAACTAAACCAGTTGGGATGCAAACATAACAGATTATCATATTCCCAAACAACTTAAAAACTCAAGCTTTGACCAACTAAACATAAACTTCTGATCAAAAATCACAGCTTTCAACTCAAAACACAACAACCAGAACTCATTCATCAAGTAAAAAGATGGAACAACATACCCAGAAACGAACAGAAAGAACCAAGCCTTGACTTGGGTATTGACAATCAAATCAAACAAACAAACAAAGAGCCCTCTATATATATATATATATATATATATATGAAGATCAACGAGTGAAAGAAAAACAGAGGAAGAAAGTTCGAGGAACATGCGTATAGGGCCGTCTAAGAAGATAGCCCCCTCTCTCTTTCTCGTGATTTAGTTTTAGTTTTATACAAAAAAATCAATGAATCCCCCAACTTTTCTTACTGTTACTGCTGAAAGAATGGGTTCCAAGTGGCAACAAACAATGATCCAAAGTAACAAAATATGAGATTACAATGCCATACCTCATCAGTGTCGTCAAGGACAAAATGAAATGCTTTTAAAGGAGGGAATTGGCCCACCAGCCTTTGAAGTACCTAAAGCCTGCAGAAGAAGAGAAGCAGAAGCAGATATAAACCACAAATACCTTGTTATAATATCATGAATACCTTGGTTTATATAAACCACAGATATACCTGGTCCGGTCAGCGATTCCGGCCTTCCCGCCCACGTGATTCGTCGTCGCCGCGTCGATATTCACAGTGACCCAAACAAACCAGAAGTAAAAAATAATAAAATCCAGTTGATGAAGAGCAGCTAGCTATGTCTATTTTGAGCTACAAATCCTAGCAATTTGTTAACGCAAATTGTAAACAAAATGCCATATATTAGAGGTAGAAGCATGAAAATGATACCTTGAAGAGATAGGTGAACTCGGGATCGTTGCAGCCGATTGGGGCTGCAGGTGGGTGAGGTGAAATGTATTAGATTAGGTTTTGGACATTGAGAGGAACGACTGGTTGGTAGATCTCCTGATAAACTCGATGCAGTTGACCTAAATCGGCTCATATAGCGCTCGGTTGTATTCTGCTGAATTTGGTGATGGAAAGAGGAGGAGATCTGGGTAATCATCGGGGTATCAGATCGAGATGGAGTTATGGGCTCAAAGA
Source organism: Rosa persica (assembly GCA_025331145.1). Taxonomy (NCBI): domain Eukaryota; kingdom Viridiplantae; phylum Streptophyta; class Magnoliopsida; order Rosales; family Rosaceae; genus Rosa; species Rosa persica. The sequence goes on from WFKR01000004.1 coordinate 15,075,416, forward strand.
ACTGAAAGATGAAAGAGAGCAGAGCAGAGACGGCAAGTTTTTTGCAGTCGCCAATTGTTATTCTTTTGCGACGGCAAATTCTTTGCCGAAGTAAAACTTAGGGATTGGCAACCACAAGTGGCGACGGAAATGAATACGGTTGCATAACTTTTACACAATTGCAACGCCGACGTAAATTGGTGAAGCTAATTGAATTCTTTTTTGTAGTGAAACCATGTCAACTAGTCACAATCTACAACTTGTGGATCAAAACATGTCCTCCTCAGTATCACATGTCCATGCAGTACCTGCTTCGTATAGGGCCGATCTCTACACAAATGTAAAGTAGACTCACCACTAGCTCCACACAACACGCAGCCCTGAGAATCTACTTGAACATGCCTTGTAGCTAGCCTGGCCAGAGATGGTAGAATGTCATGACAAACCCTCCATGCAAATATTTTTGCTGCATTAGGAACCAGAACTTTCCAAATCCTTTTCCAAAAATTCCCACTCACCGCCAGAGTAAAAGGGCTACGACAAGAAGAATGTAAAAGAGAAAACCGGTAAGCAGATTTAACCGAAAACTCACCCTTCTTTTCCAACTTCCATACCAACCTATCAGGTATATTTCTACGACTAAGAGGAATGTTTAAAATATTTTCTTAAAATACATTATTATCAAGTGCTATCAAATATCAATAAGCTGTTGTTGTAGTGTGAAGACAAAATGAAATTCTAAAATAGACAAACATTAGACAAAATACCTGGACTACCATAAACAAACAATACTCTCTAGACCACAAACCCTAAAAGACAGATAAAGTCCTAGAAGAGGAATTCTCTTACCTCCAAATACGAGTGGATCCCCATCAAGCCTGAAATATCGCCAATAATTCGCCATGGTCAAATGAATCTCTGCAAAAGATCTAATTTGAGAATAAAATCTTTGTGACTCAACTATGATATCACCTAGATTCTCTGAAATTTCACTATGTGAGAGCAGAGGGGTGAGAGAATACGGCTGTAGAAATTGAAATCAACAGTACATATTCTCCAAGGCAGAGAGATGCATTAAGTAATTGACTGGTTACTAGACAAATCCCGACTCTCTTCAAGTTGGGTTGCCATTGTTGTAAAAATAAGAGTTGTTCCACAATTGCAGTTAAATTTTCATATCATTTGTCCGAGTTGCTTATTGATTTAGATAGGAATCATAATTACATTTTGTTTTGTAATCAACTTCTATCTTGTATTCTTGTTTAGTGCACTTCTAAGCACCTCTGTTTTTACTCTCACGTTTCCATTTTGTCTATATGAAAAAAACAAAAATGCCTATATTTGATTGTTATCTCGGGCGTATTTGGATAGTTATTTTTATGAATAATTTTGTTAAAAGTTAAAACTTATTATTAGGAAGATTATGGGGTTGCTGTCGGTAATCAACTAGATTGATACGTTGGTTTGTTCATATCTAGAGATTAGAAACTGCAAGGAAAAGGGTGTTCCGTCTTGCTTGAAAGGCAGGGCCCTATTGAGAATGACTATTGACTTCTTCCGAGTACTTCTGTGACCTAAATTGATCGACATTTATTAGTGTAGACCCAATACGTAGCACCGGTTGTGTGGAAAAACTGGAATAGTAATGGTACCTACATATGAGAATGCAAAGACTTCAACAATTCCAGGTAGCTTGACCATGGCAAACCAGAAGCACTTCCTCTGGTTCATCTTCATTGTTTTGTTCATCCCTGCGATCGCGCCTTCAATGTCGAAAGAGGTGATACGAGTACCAGTAGGAGTTGTTCTTAACTTAAATTCCTCAGTTGGAGCTATGGCAGAGAACTGCATGACCATGGCACTTGATGATTTTTATGCTAAGCATGCTCATTATCAAACAAGGCTTTCCCTTCTCACCAGGGATTCAAAGAATGATGTTGTTTTGGCAGCATTTGAAGGTAACACACAAACCCTCTGTTCTCTGCAGCTATATATTTTGGGTCGCATGCACGTCTTTTATTTTTATCTATGAGGTAATTATTTCTCTCATCAATCTATTGAAACAGCACAGCACTTGATAAACATCGAACGAGTGAGTGCCATTATCGGACCTCAAAGTTCAGCAGAAGCAAAGTTTGTGATAGAGCTGGGAAGAAGGAATCATGTTCCGATTATTTCGTTTTCTGCCACTAGTCCATCGCTTTCTCCATCTAATAGCTCATTTTTCATTCGGACGGCTTTTAGTGACTCTGCTCAAGTAGAAGCCATAGCTGCCGTTGTCGGAGCTTATAGTTGGTTGGAAGTTGTTCTCATCTATGAAGACACGGACTATGGAAATAGCTTAATTCCATATTTGGTAGACGCTTTCCAGAAAGTTGGAGCTCGAGTACCTCATAGAAGTGTCATTCCTCCTCATTATAATGACAGAGAAATTTTAAAGGAGCTTAACCACTTGAAATCAACTCGAGCTAGAATATTTTTGGTCCATATGACTGCTTTCCTCGGGTCCAAATTGTTTTTATTAGCAAATAAGGCAGGGATGATGACCAAAGGGTACGGATGGATTGTTACGGAAGGGTTATCGACTTTATTAGATCCTGTGGGTTCAAGAACCATGGACTCAATGCAAGGTGTAGTGGGAGTAAGGCCACATATACCAATGTCAAAAGAAGTTAAAGACTTTGTGTTGCGAATGAAAAGATTCAGGTTCAGAAAATCAAGCAAGATTACTGGTGTAAACCTCTTTGGGTTGTGGGCATATGATACAGTTTGGGCATTAGCAATGGCAGTGGAGAAGGTTGGAATAGCAAGCAGAGTTGATCTTGCAAGTTTGGGAACTGGTCAGAATCTTCTTGAAGCTATCCTAGATTTAAAATTTGAAAACCCCAGTGGGAATTTCCGGTTGGTTAAGGGACAGTTGGAAGCTTCAACCTTTGAGGTATTTAATGTGATTGGCGGAAAAGAAAGAATAATTGGATATTGGAACCAAAAGCTGAATACAGCAGCAAAGTTGGATGTAAGGAAGACACTCGAGAAACCAATCTGGCCAGGGTACACTACAGACATCCCTCCAACAAAGAAATTGAGGATTGGAGTTCCCTTGAAACAGGGTTTTTATGAATTCCTAAAATTCGAAAACAACAATATATCAGGATTCTCTGCTGAGATATTCTTTGCTGCAGAAAAGAAACTGCCATTTTCCCTTTCATATGAGTTTTCTAACTTTTCGGGGACTTACGATGAAATTCTCTATCAAATTTATCTTCAGGCAAGTTTTAATTACAAACTACTGAGTTAATTAATGATATTAATCATGTCTGTCTACCACTCATACTCCTTTATTTTTTGGTTAATGTCTCTTATTATTTTTTTTCGTGAGTTGAAATGCAGAAATATGACGCGGTGGTGGGAGACACAACAATTATAGCTGATCGCTCATTATATGTAGATTTTACGTTGCCTTATTCTGAATCAGGAGTTTCCATGATAGTTTTGACAGAAGATAGTGAGAGGAATAGTCTTTGGATTTTCTTGAAGCCACTAAGCTTGGATCTTTGGTTGACAACCGGCGTAGCCTTCATATTTACAGGTTTTGTAATATGGCTCCTTGAGCACCGGGAAAACACCGAGTTCAGAGGTCCTCCACAGCAACAACTTGGCATGATATTCTGGTTCTCCTTTTCAACCATCGTCTTTGCACACAGTAAGTTCTCTTTTCCTTGGGAAGCATGTCTGTGAGTTTTTTCTCAACAACAGCAAATTAGAATATGTGATTGAACATGATTATTTAACAATGTATACTAGTTAAGATCAATTCTATTTCCAATGTCATAGGAGAGAAAGTGGTGAACAATTGGTCAAGGTTCGTGCTGATAATATGGGTTTTTGTGGTACTGATCCTAACACAGAGTTACACTGCAAGCTTAGCCTCAATGTTAACAGTACAGAAGTTGCAGCCTGCATTCACTGATATAAAAGAGATACAAAGAAATGGTTACAAAGTAGGATATCAAAATAATTCCTTTATTAAAGGGTTTCTCATGGAACGTTTAAATTTTGATGAGACCCAGTTGGTGCCATTGGTAACCATTCAGGATTATCATAACGCACTGTCGAGAGGAAATAAGAATAGAGTTGCTGCCATTTTAGATGAGGTCCCTTACCTCAAGTTGTTCCTTAAAAAGAACTGTTCCAAGTACACTATGGTTGGACCAACCTACAAAACTGATGGATTTGGCTTTGTGAGTTCTATCTTAATTTGCTTGGATTTTTATTTTCCTGTTAGATAATTTTGTCAATAAACTAAACATGATATGTACAGTAATGTTAAATGTTTTCTTTTTCTTTAGTTTATTAACATGTCTTCTTGCATAACAGGCTTTCCCATCAGGGTCCTCGCTGGTATCCTACATGTCAAGGGCAATCTTGAACGTGACTCAAGATAAAAATCAGATGGATAAAATTCAGTCGACTTATTTTGATTACATTGATAACCAACCTGCCTGTGACGATCAAAGTGCCAAAATTTCTTCAGAGGGTCCAAGTCTTGGTGTCTACAGCTTCGGAGGCCTCTTCATCATCGCAGGTGTGGCCTCCATGGTTGCTCTTTTGATGTACATGTGTCACTTCCTTTGCTCTCATTGGCCAGCTTTGCGAACAATTAGTTCTGCTGAAAGCAGATTTTGGGAGAAATTGGTTCAAGTGGCAAAGCATTTTGACAAGAAAGATCTCACTTCACATCAGTTTAAGGGAAGAGAATCAAGAGTACATGCTTTAGACGCTCCTGATGAAGGTCTAGCAGCTGCACCGGGTGCTAATGATATGCAAAACAACTCAGCAGGAACTCACATAATAGTGGAGAACAATCTTGGACATGAATGAAAATGAAAATCTTTCATCAGGGCATAGGGATTCATCTATGCCTGTACTTGACTCATCATAAGCTATCATTCATTTCTGTTGTAAATGTAATGAAATTTCTCAGTTTCCTCTATTGTAGTATAAATGTATTATACTATAAATGTCTATATTATGTGAATAAATACTTAAGTGTATAGATAAGTACTTGAGTGTATAAACATGTGAACCTGAGTGTATGAAGACTTGTGTGACATGCTTTATACCAAGAGGCAAAAAAACAAGCATGACAGATTTCATCATTAAGATTGTTATCAATTTGGTTTTCTCTTTGAGCATTCACACTACAATGTATTCCTATAAATACCCTCTTGTGTGAGATGACTAAACACACTTGAATCTCCATTCTCTCTGAAACAAAACTCTCTTTCTCTCTTTGTTATTTTACGTTTGTCCTTAAACACGTTGTCAGCACGAAATTGCTCTAGAATTATAATCGAAAATCAACAAGAGAAAGGAAGTTCATCATCCAACCGAAGTCATTTTTCCAAACCTACAAAAAACCTCCAAACCCTAGCACATATCAAAACACTTGATTCAAGAAGCCCAGAACCGGCCTCAGAACAGCCAGAACCGGTCCGAAACAGCCTGAACCGGCCGCCGAAAATTTTGAACCGTTGCTGAGAAGCTGCCGAGAGCTGCTGAGCGGACTTGCCGAGAGCTACCGAGCGGACCTGCCAAGAGCTGCCAAGCGGACCTGCTGAGACCTGCCGAGAGCTGCCAAGCACCTACGCAGCAGCTGCCGAGACACCTACCGAGCACCTGCGAGAAGCTGCCAGACACCTACCGAGCAGTTACCGACAGATCTACAAGGCAAGTTTCCGACGACTTTTCTGACATTTTTCCGGCCACTTTTCGGACGATTTTCTCCACTTTTTCACGCAATCCTTCCAATCACCTCCGACAACTTTTTCTGGCCAAAATTTTCCGGCAACACTATTTCAAGGTATTCTTTACTAAAAGTTCCCGTTTTTGAGTTTTTATTCATTTTTTCTCCTCTTTCCTTTTTCTCGGGAAATTACAATCAAAAGCGGAATTATAGAAATTCATGCCAAACGAACTAAGAGCGTTCGTAATCAATGAACTAAGAGTGTTCATAATATTCGAACTAAGAGCGTCCGCAAGCATCAATTTATGACCATATTAAACATCATTGTTTCGGTCTAATCTAAATATTCTTGGAAATTGATTTCTTGGTAGCCTAGCTCGGAAATCTTATTATTTTTCGTGGAAGTTTAAAGTTCGAAACTAATATTTTCTTCTTATCTTCAAGATGTCGAATGAACCTAGACTCGATTTTCAAATCCTTGACTCAACAGGTTCTGATTATCATTGAGAACCATCGCACATCGAAAGGAATATTGCCAATCATCCAGGCACCAAACGCGGGCCTTGTGTTCCGACGAACACTCATAAAGCATGCACAAGCAATCATCTTGATGCGATGCCATATGGACAAAGCACTCAGATTAGAGTACATGTCCATCAAAGATGCAAAGGATCTATGGGGAGTACTAGAAGAGCGCTTTAACAATATCCAAGATTCCCTCCTCCCTGACTTGAAGGTTCAGTGGAACGATGTAAGATTCTCCGACTTCAAGTCTATTGCTGAATACAATTCAGAAGCTCTTCGCCTTAAAGCCATGTTGAGGTTCTGTCAAAAACCCCTCACAGAAAAAGAGCTAATTGAGAAAACTCTCTCCACCTTCCCCGTTGCAGTAATTTTGCTATCAAAGCAATATCGCACTGAAGTAAATGCTGGACGAATTACGAGGTTCAATGAGCTCATTAATGTTTTGTTGATAGTTGAAAAGCATGACAACATCCTCGTAAAGAATTATAATTCAAGACTCGTTGGAACCAAGAGCGTTAGTGAGGCAAATTATAATGCACCCAAGAGAAGGCGCAAGGAGCGGTACCCTAACAATAGAGGACATGAAGGACGAACAGGTCCATATAACCGCCCCAATAAAGAAGGCAACAGTAAGTTTAGAGTGGGCACACGTGATGGTAACTCCACACGTGGGAGAGGGAGATATGGCAACACCGACCGTGGAAATAGCACCATGAGTCGTGAAGGTCGCACCATGCGTCGTGGTAGTAGCAGCAACCCTCCTATAGAATATCCACAACGTGCACAACCTACACAACCTGCACCTCAAATGAAGGGAGGTAACCACAATGACATATGTCATCGATGTGGATCAATAGAGCTTTGGTTTAAGTAATGTCATGCAAGTACCCAACTAGCTGTATGCTACAAGGAGTACAGGGAAGCAAGGGAGCAAGAAGCCAACCTTGCTGAAGATGAAGATGGTGCAGATGTCAATCTCACCATTGAGGACTTTAAAGCTGTAAATGAAGAGCACGAGGATGCCCCAGACTTTGATTAGAATAGTCCTTTTTCTATTTTCCAAGAACGGCAAATATGTCTTAGTCAATAAATAACAATTGTATTAACTCCTTGTCATGTGGCTTACCCAATGAAGTATGATGTCTAGGAAAGTAATTGAGATCGGGGTATTTAAGCGAGTCTTGCTCCACCAACATCTCTCAACTTTCCTGGTCATATTTTATTGGAATTACCAAACGGATTAAGTAACATCAATTTGTCTAAAGTTTGATTTTATTTTGGAATAGACTTTGAAAACCTTTGATGTAATCATTGGCTATTTTCCCTATTAATAAAGTATCGCATTATCATTCAATGTCATGAACATGTGTTAATATTCCGAACTTTATTCTTTTTCAGTATGTTTTCCGGAGAATTAGAATGTTTTCTCGATAGTGGCACCACACATACTGTATTGTGACATAGGCAATTATTTTTATGGATGACGCCTAGTCGATCTTCAGTAACTACGATGGCAGGACCATCACAATTGGTTTATGGTCGAGGACCAGCTCAATTTTTGTTGCCAAATGGCACAAATATTAATGTTGCTGAAGCTCTATATGCTCCAAGGGCTGGAAGAATCCTATTAAGCTTTAAAAACATAAGAGTCAATGATTTTCATATGGAAACACATTGTGAGAATGGCCAAGAGTTCCTTTGCATCACCTCTAATAACTACGGAAATACACGAGTATTAGAGAAACTTATGTGTCGCTATAGTGGATTGTATGCAACCACTATTAGAGTCATTGAATCCAACCATGTCATGAATGAAAATTTATAGGATCCTGACACATACAGGCTTTGGCACGACCGTTTGGTACATCTAGGTCATGATATGATGCTCTGTATATTAAAAACTTCACACGGACATCCATTCTTCAAAACGAAAAGAAGTACAAACCAAACATTGGTCCAAAGAGTTACTTCTAAAGCATTTCATTCGTTTTGCAAAGCTTGCTCTTTAGCAAAGGTAGGATAGAGATCATCCTATGCAAAAGACACTAAAGAAAATATATCATTCTTGCAAAGAATACAAGGTGATATTTGTGGACCTATCCAACCAACTTGCCGACCATTTAGATATTTTATGGTGTTGGTTGATGCATCGACACGTTGGTCACATGTCATGGTCTTATCCACAAGAAATGCTGCATTCGCTAAACTCCTAGCACAAATCATTAAGTTAAGGGCTCACCACCCTGATCATCCTATTAAGTCAATTCGTCTTGACAATGCTGGAGAGTTTACATCAAAAACTTTTGATGACTATTGCATGTCCATTGGGATTAAGGTTGAACACCATGTCCCTCATGTACACACCCAAAATGGTCTTGTAGAAGCTGTCATTAAAAGACTTCAAATGGTTGCTAGGGCATTGGTTATGCGCACCAATCTCCCTATTTCTGCTTGGGGCTATGCAATATTGCATGCAGCTGTGCTTATTCGTCTGAGACCCGCTGCCACCCAACCCTTTTCTGCATCCCAGATGGTGACTGGGTATGAGCCTAATGTCTCACACTTACGCATATTTGGGTGTGCAGTCTATGTGCCAATTGCACCACCACAGCGCACCAAAATGGTTCCTCAAAGACACTTAGCCCTTTATGTTGGATATGACTCTCCAACCATTATCCGCAACATAAAACCCTTGACAGGTGATCTATTTACCGCAAGATTTGTGGATAGAGGACATGACATCCCCTATATGGGTGATGCAGTGGCCAGGCCCACAGCTCCTGCCAGGAAGCGGGGGAGGCCCATAGGTTCGATGGATTCTCGCCCAAGAAAAAAAGCCAGTTTGACACAAAATAATCCATTAATCATCGATAAAAATAATCCATCTCATGAGAATATTCCGGATTAGGGTTATGTTCAAGAGACATCATTGAGGGACGATCCAATGACATAACCAATTCCAGAGAATAGAGAGATCTCCATGAATTACACTAGTATACATGTAATGATGGATAGAAATTCTATGGCTATTGATGATATATTTGCATATCATATTGTAAAAGGAATTATAGAATACGATGATATCGAACCTCGCTCCGATCAAGAATGCCAACGAAGAGCAGATTGGTCCAAATGGAAAGATGCGATCCAGACTGAATTGGATTCACTAACAAAGAGACAAGTATTTGGGTCTATAACGCTGACACCACCAAATATAAAACCTGTTGGCCATAAATGGGTCTTTGTTAGAAAGCGCAATGAGAAAAATGAGGTTGTTAGATATAAAACCCGCTTTGTGGGGCAAGGTTTCTCACAACGCCCTGCAATCGACTACAAGGAGACATATTCTCCCGTAATGGATGTTATAACGTTCTGCTACCTTGTCAGTTTGGTAGTTTCCGAAAACTTGACATGCAACTCATGGATGTGGTTACAGCATATCTCTATGGGGATCTAGATTCAGATATATATATATATATATATATATATATATATATGAAGGTTCCAGATGGACTTCAATTATCCAAATCAAGTGGCTCTAAACCACGGAGCGCGTTTTCAATAAGATTAAGACGCTCACTATATGGATTGAAACAATCAGGATGGATTGGTATAACCGTCTAAGTGACTACTTGATTGGGAAGGGATATGTTAACAATGAAATATATCCTTGCGTGTTCATTAAAAGACAAGATCCGGATTTGCAATTGTAGCAGTTTATGTCAATGACATGAACCTAATTGGAACTCTAGATGAGTTAAAAGAAACTGCTAAATATTTGAAATCCGAATTTGAGATAAAAGATCTTGGAAAAACACGGTTTTGTGTCGGAATAGAACTCGAGCACCGAAATGATGGAATTATGATCCATCAATCAGCGTATACTCAAAAATTACTAAGGTGCTTTAATGAAGATAAAGCAAAGCCTGTGAGTACTCTCATGATCGGCCGTAGTTTTGAGCCCAAGAAAGATCCGTTTCGTCCAAAGGATGAGGACGAAGATTTATTAGAGGCTGAAATATCATATCTAGTGCGATAGGCGCATTATTGTATTTAGCTCAATGCACAACCAGATATCTCATTCGCAGTAAACTTGTTAGCTCGACATAGTTCTACGCCAACACGTCGTCATTGGATTGGTATAAAGACAATCTTTCGATACCTGAAAGGAACAATTGATATGGGCTTGTTTTATCCCTACAGAGAGAAAAGAAAAAACGGAAGCATGGGATCAGACCCCACGAAGCATAAAGCCACCTTCCGTAATGAAGACGCCGACAACACTATCCATGGTGACCGACGTTCTCCTTCTCCCCTCCATCAAAATGATAATGATGTTTTGATGGGCTTTGCTGATGCAGGGTATCTCTCTGACCCTCACAAAGGTCGCTCCCAAACAGGTTATGTATTTACCATGGGAAGCACCGCGATATCTTGTAGATCTACAAAACAGACCCTTGTTGCTACTTCCTCAAATCATGCAGAGATTATTGCCTTACATGAAGCCGTGCGTGAATGCATATGGCTAAGGTCTGTAAATAGACACATTCGAGGAACTTGTGGTTTGAAATTTACCACAAATGAACCTACATGCATTTATGAAGATAATGCAGCTTGTATTGAGCAAATGAAATTAGGTTTCATCAAGGGCGACAATACCAAGCATATATCGCCGAAATTCTTCTACAGTCAGCAACAACAAACACTTCTGAACATTGAAGTAAATCAAATCTGATCAAAAGATAATATAGCTGACTTATTTACTAAGTCATTCAAGAAACATGTAAAGAGCATCGGATTGAAAAGGATATCCGAACTCTCACGATTTTCAAGGGGAATCTAAATCAATGGGAGTATCCAGAAACATACTCCACACTTAACGCGTGTTGTGCTCTTTTTCTCCTTCAACCAAGGTTGTTTTTTCCCACATGGTTTTATTACTTGGCAAGGTTTTTAATGAGGCAACTTCGAAGGGCACCACCAACACAATACTATTGACATGAAATATTCAAGGGGGAGTGTTGTAGTATAAAAGTATTATACTATAAATATCTATATCATGTAAATAAATACTTAAGTGTATAGATAGGTACTTGAGTGTATAAACATAGATACTTTAAAAAAAAAAAAAAAAACCCACCCCATTCCCACCCTTGATGGGATTCGAACTCCTGACCTCTTATATATGAGACCAAAGTCTTACCACCCCACCAAACACACACACCCCAAGGTACTTGAGTGTATGAAGACTTATGTGACATGCTTTATACCAAGAGGCAACAAGTATGGCAGATTTCATCATTAAGATTGTTATCAATTTGGTTTTCTCTTTGAACATTTACACTACAATGTATTCCTATAAATACTATCTTGTGTGAGATGAATAAACACACTTGAATCTTCATTCTCTCTGAAACAAAACTCTCTCTCTCTTTGTTATTTTATGTTTGTCCTTAAACATCCTCTTATGTATTCTGTCCAAGTGTTTTGAACCATTGAACATTTTAGTCAGAATTTAGTTTCTACTTATTGGAACTTTGGTGTCTCCTCTAAACTTGTGGAACTAGAAGCAAAAACATCAGTACATGCTAACATGCATGTGGATTTTCTTCCATAATTCCAGCCCCAAAACACCAGCTGTTGACAATTCTTTAGGAATTTGTATTTGCCGATTTTTTCTCCTCCCCTGCCTCCTAATTCAAACTAGCCCTCCCTCGACCAATGGAGCTCAAGGCCCCCTTGATGGTACGTCTGTACAGAGGCGAGGTCACCCTCCACGTCAACTCTTTTTGGCCACCAACACCTCCATCTCAAGCTTTGTCTGGTATGTACATGACAAGATTTTTATGTTTTTGTCTCATATATATAATGGTAAAGGGGTAATTGCTTGTTCTCTCCCATTTTTTGTGTTTTTTTCCTCTCATTGGACATTGTCAATTTGTCATTATATGTGTGTGCATTTTTTTGGTCAACATATATATATATATATATATATTTTTTTTTTTTTTGCTCAGATGCGGATATCCGCACCTAAGAAAAAAGGTATAGATTTTCAGTTTTGACCCATTTTTTAATCATATTTTCACATCTTAACCGTTCCGTTTTTAGGTCCTAATGTATAGATCACATCTACAAAATTTCAACCAAATTGGTGATCGTTAAGGCATCCAAAAGTGCAATTTACACGAATGAACCGAATCTGCCGAACCGGAACCGTTCGTGTACATTGTTGTAAATTGTAGTTTTGGATGCCTTAACGATCACCAATTTGTCTAAAATTTTGCAGAGGTGATCTATACATTAGGACCTAAAAACTAAACGGTTAAGATGTGAAAATATGATCGAAAAATAGGTCAAAACTGGAAATCGGTACCTAAAAAAAACTGCGAACGTCCGCAGTGGAGAACCGTTGTGTGTGTGTGTGTGTGTGTGTGTGTGTGTGTGTGTGTGTACAATGTATATATACACACACACACACACACACAGCGGTTCTCTACTGCGGACGTCCGTAGTTTTTCAATCCGTACGGATTTTCAGTTTTAACCCACTTTCCAATCACATTTTCACATCTTAACCGTTCAGTTTTTAGGTCCTAATGTATAGATCACCTCTGCAAAATTTCAGCTAATTTGGTGATTATTAAGGCATCCAAAACTGCAAATTACAACAATATATACGAACGGTTCAGGTTCGACAGATTCGGTTCGTTCGTGTAAATTGCAGTTTTGGATGCCTTAACAATCATCAAATTGGCTGAAATTTTACAGAGGTGATCTATACATTAGGACCTAAAAACTGAACGGTTAGATGTGAATGTGTGATCGAAAAGTGGGAAAAAACACAAAATCCGTACGTTTTTGCTTAGGTACGGATATCCGCACCTGAGCCAGGTTATATATATATTCTTGTCAACAATTTCTGGGTCTAATTAAGCTGCTATCTTTGGACTTCAGAATCAGCGTCAGATCCCAAAGACTGGTGAAAACAAAAACCCAACAACACGTCCAATTTGGTGATGAATTGAAGATAGTTGATTAATTGATTACTGTGGTCTACATCAGTCTGAACTAGGATATTGAAGACTTGGTTTACTAGGTTCGGTGCATGAGAAACCGTGTATTCCAAGTACCTTATTTCGGTAATTTCTGGTGAAATTCCTTCTTTGAAAATATGTTACATTAGTGGTTTACATTAACCGACTTCCACATTCCAAGACTTTAGAGGCAATATATATAGATGGTGGCTTAAGTAATTACTACTTTTAATAAAAACAACAATGATAAGAGAAGCATAGGCTGCTTTTCTTTGGAGCTTCTATGGCAAACAACAATCAGTACCTCCTGATAACCTTCATTTATTCTTAGATCTTTGCCTAATATATGGCAACTCCTCGGCTGTTGGTGAAGATGGAACCGGAAGAAAATCACAGCAAATGGTAAATGTGGGGGTAATTCTTGACTTGGGTACTCCGGTTGGGAAGACGGCTCAACGCTGCATATCCATGGCCCTCTCAGAATTCTATGCAAGAAATGCCAACTATAGAACAAAGCTGAAACTTACTGTGAAGGATTCTAGGAATGATGTTGTTTCTGCAGCATCAGCAGGTATTATTACTTGATCTAATTTTCATTATTGAAGCTCATTACGGTAAAAGTAAAACTAGCTAGACAGACCATTCTAATTGATCTTAGTTGCTAACATTTCCATACATGTTGTAAATGCTCAACTATTAGTACTTTTAATTCGCCATGAAACAAAAATAATGTTAAAGTGAATATAATTTGAGTGACTAGAATTAATTTTTATTTGATGAAAGTTAACAATTTGCAGTATACATTACTATTAATCCTGAGTTTATGAACCACTTCCATGTTTTGCAGCTTCAGAGTTGCTAAATAATGAAGAGGTGCAAGCTATTATAGGTCCCCAAACATCAAACCAAGCTAAGTTTGTCATAAGTCTTGGAGAGAAAGCACAAATCCCCATTATCTCGTTTTCAGCCACAAGCCCTTCTTTGTCTCCAACTATGAACCGTTTCTTCATCAGGACATCTCTGGATGACTCTTCTCAAGTAAAAGCCATCACATCCATTGTTAAAGCATATGGGTGGCATGAAGTTGTTCTTATATATGAAGACACAGAATATGGAAATGGTTTGATCCCTTATATAATTGATGCCTTTCAGCAAATTGACACCAGGGTTCCTTACAGAAGTGTCATTTCCCCATCATCCAGTCGCTTAAATATTTTGAGAAAGCTTAACAAGTTAATGGCAATGGATACGAGGGTATTCTTGGTGCACATGACTCCTTCACTTGGTTCTAAACTCTTTTTACTTGCAAAAGATGCAGGCATGATGAGTGAAGGGTATGCTTGGATCATAACTGATGGATTATCATCTGTGTTACATCCACTGGAGGGAAAGGTCATTGATTCAATGGAAGGTGTGGTGGGCGTAATGCCCTATGTACCAATGTCAACAGGTCTTGATGACTTTGAGATGAGATGGAAACAAAGCACTATTGGGACTACAAAGGAGACTCATTCTAAGATGAGCATATTTGGCTTATGGGCTTATGACACAGTTTGGGCATTAGCTAAGGCTGTAGAACTCACTGAGTTGCAGGCAAATTATTCCAGTGCTTTAAAGAACAATAATAAAGGGAAAAGCAAAGGTGGAATATTGAGCCAAATTGGTGTGTCTAAATCAGGTCCAAGGCTTCTCCAAACATTGCTAAGGACCAGATTTGAAGGCTTAAGTGGGAGATTTAGATTGATTGATCAACAACTTCAACCTGCAGCCTTTAAAATATTCAATGTGATAAGTAAGAGGGAGAGAATGATAGGATATTGGACCCCCAACAAAGAATCATTTGATGATTTAGTTCAATCTGGTATGTTAACAAAAATTACTCGAGTACTTCTATTTCCATGGAGGATCACCGTGAGTTTATCATTAAAGAACCTCTATGGCCTGGAAACACCAGTACTCCACCAAAGGGTTGGGATATACCTATAACTGGTAAAAAGTTGAGGATTGGTGTACCTGTAACATCTGACAGTTTTAATGAATTTTTGAAGATAGAATGGTTTCCTCATACCAATGAGCCTAAGATCTTCTCAGGGTTCTCGTTTGATATCTTCCTTGCAGCCTTAGAAAGATTGCCATTTGCACTTCCACACAAGTTCATTCCATTCACCAATGGTTCATCAAGAGAGGCTGCAGGGACTTATGACGATCTTCTTTACCAGATTAAGTTGGATGTGAGTTAATTTTATCTTTTCACTTTATTACTTGATTCTGTTTTTCTCTTTAAATGTTTTACGTTAATTATAATCTGAATGTGGCCATGTAAATGCAGAAATTTGATGCTGTAGTGGGAGATACAACAATAATTGCCAATAGGACGTCTTATGTCGATTTTACACTACCTTATTCTGAATCAGGCGTACGTATGCTGGTGCAACTTAAAGATGACAAAAGAAAGAATATGTGGATTTTCCTAAAACCTCTTAATTGGGATCTTTGGTTGACAACTGGGGGTGCCTTCATTTTTACAGCTGTTGTAGTATGGGTCTTGGAACACAATCAAAACACAGAGTTCAAGGGTTCACGACGGCAACAAGTTGGCACAGCTCTTTGGTTTTCTTTTTCAACTCTTGTTTTTGCACACAGTAAGTATTTTGTAGATACCAGCAGATTTTTTTTAACTTGTTGCAAATTTGTTTATCACATTAATGATAGCGTCTATTGCAAGAAGTTCCATTCTGCTGACTCGTTGGCCTTCTAACCTCACACATTAATACAAAATTACACATAGGACTAAGTACTATTATTTTCCTTTTCTGATTGAGTTTGCATTTGTATACTTATATTGTTATTATATGTATTAGAGGAGAGGGTGGTGAGCAATTGGACAAGATTTGTGCTGATCATATGGATTTTTGTGGTACTCATCCTAACACAGAGTTACACTGCAAGTTTAGCGTCATTGCTGACTGTAGAAAGGTTGCAGCCAGCAGTTGTTGATGTAAATGAACTCAGACGTAACGGTGATTATGTTGGATACCATAAGGAGTCTTTGTACGAGAGCTTTTGACAAGAGAATTGAAGTTCGAAGAGAACAGGCTTAAGTATTATAGAGTTCTGGAGGATTATCATAAAGCATTGTCTCAAGGAAGCAAAAATGGTGGTGTTGATGCTATCTTTGACGAAATCCCCTACGTGAAGCTCTTCCTCGCCAAGTATTCTGCTGGATACACTGTTGTTGGACCAACCTACAAAACTGACGGATTTGGCTTTGTAAGTCTTACAACCTCTTTTAATTGATTTATTGAAGATGGAACATCATCTTTTAAGATAGTTTGAACATTAATAATTGTGTTCTTGAACCAAATCATTCGCATTACTCACATATTATGTTAGTGAATTCTTCATACAGGCACTTCATGGGGATTTTTCACTTGTATATCCCAAAGTAATGTGCTATCTGCGGGTCTACTTATGTTCACCCTTAACATTTAAACTACCTTGACTAGTATGGTGCTAATACTTCTGTTTTATAGTATGGTCAATAACAAACATGCATGGTGAGATTAATTATTTCTTTTTGTATTTCAGGCCTTCCCACTAGGCTCCCCTCTTGTTGCTTACTTTTCGAGGGCAATCTTGAACGTGACTCAAGATCATGAGACAATGGAACAACTGCAACGGAAGTATTTCCCAGATGAATCCAAATGTCAAGATCAGAGTTCCACATTCTCTTCAGAAAATCCAAGTCTAAGCGTGTACAGCTTTGCAGGCCTGTTCATCATCACAGCAGTCATTTCAATTTCTTTATGCTCGATATATATACTTTCCAAGTTCTTGTATAAACAGTGATCTGTATTGAATTCCATCCATCCAGAAGCCACCTCACTCTTGTCAAAAATATCGAAGCATTTTCATCAAAACAAAGCAACTGATCAACAGATAACTGCTTCATCTGCAACAAATGCTAGAGGTGGTGAAGCCTCACAGATGCTAGAGTCTTTCCACCAAGAACTAGACAATGTTCCAACAAATGAACATAAGGTGTTGTACAGAGCAGTTAGCAGGCATTTAGATGAAAGAGATTCGGAGATGAAGAGGATTGAAGAGGAGCAGAGAAGGATTAGGGAGGGCCATGAAGTGAGTTTGTCTCTTCTTCACAGGGCTGAACTTGATAAATTACTTAAGGTGGCTGTGCAGGAGATCATAGCAGTGGAGATGGACAAGGCCATACAAAGGGCTGGGTTGTTAGATTTGGGGCCTTCTTTGGCTGCACTGCTCGGAATGGCAGGTGAAACGAACAGAAGTACATCGCAATCGACAAACCAGATGAATGAAGTGAATGCATCAACCAGTCTTCATGCAGCTACTATTGCTAATCAGGATTATGGGGCAAAACCTGATCTTTGAGGCGGGGTACAGACGACTATAATTAAGTAGTCCTTATTTTTCATTTTTCCCTTTTTGAGTTAGGACTGGTAATCACTGAATATGGTTAGTTAGCATACACTTACTAGACAAGAAGTAAACGTATCTAGTATATATTAATTACTGGAAACACCTCTGTGGCTCTGTAGACATAATAGAAGGTAGCCAGGTAAATATTTATAAATACTAGAAATTTCCCCAATTAAACTACATTTTCCTTTGCCTCTCAGCCTTTTCTATCAAATAATGTTTTTGTTAATCCATCATCATTATCATCATCAAGTATGTATAAATGGCGGATCCAATATTTCCAAGAAACCAAAATCAATGACATTCCCAATCAACAACTAAAATCAATGAAGGAAAGAATGAAAGCTGAATGTTTATGGGTTATGTGGTTTGTGGATGCCTAGCCGGCTTTTATCTTTACTATTTATTTTGGCCTAAAAACTCCTGCAAAACCATATAAGTGTTGCAGGAAAATTTTGTGTGTGCCTAGTCCAAGTAGGTTTAGGATTACTTAGCCTGGTTGTAATAGGGTTAGCATATTCCTACTTGTACTTGAAAATATTGTGACTTGTAATCATCTAAAGATAGAGGCCCCTATTATCAATTAAAGTATCTCAATCTTCTTCCAAATTCTCTTTTTCTAAGACACATTATCAACACAAGCTTTAATCTTGATTCAAAAGCCAAAACCCCAAAACCCTATAGCCTTCATGTGCTGCTTCACCTGCAAATTTTCTCATTTGACCTATTTGACTTTTGATAAATGCATATTTATTCTGTTATGAAATTACTATAAAGAAAAAATCTATCCAACTCTCATTTATGTTTTTGTGCTATTGCCAATGGCCCTTATGGTTTTATCAGAGGGAAGTTTGGGGAGGTAGATAGAATGTACACCCAGACCGTGCAAGAAGCAATTGGAGACGAGGATTGGTTCTTATTGTAAAACGGTATTAAAAACTCACAGGTGAAGTGATGTTTGGAATTATTGATATGCTAATACAAATTACAAACATAACTGTAAATAAAAGTCGATGCTATGAATTGGTCATATGGACCCGCATATAACCCAACTTCTAACAAGTCCATTGACAAGAGGCCAAGTTTCTCTTTGTTGCTCAGAACATAGACTCCAACTTTAAAATCTCCGTCCACTTCGATATATATGCAAATACAATTCCGTAATCACCATTTGATGGGTTAGCTTCTGAATTGTTGCTGTGAATACCCAGATTTTCATACAATAAATTTATGTAATTCAATAATTATTATGTTAATTGAATTATGATATTTGGGATTATTTGGATTTTCGTGGGTTAAGAAAATTGGTTTCGAATGATTTTATTTTCGAAAACGAACGTTATTTAGGGGGTCGTGAAAATCGACTTTTTATACGTTCAAAATTTGGGAAAACTTCCTTCATGAAAGTTGTAGAGCTCGTCGATACGAGTCCGTGCATATGTGGAATGTATTATTCGGAGTTCGTATGAATAAGTTATGAATATTTGAAAATCGAAATTTTTCTATAAATAGTGGAAAAATCTGAGTTTGTTTTGAATGACGAAAAAATTCTTTTTTTGCACATCAGCCCCGTCTCTCTCTCTCGGCCTGGTCACTGTGCTTGCAGACCCGCCGACCTGACCCGACTGGAAGTCGGCCTTCCCGGCCCCGCCTCCGCCGGACCCGGCCCCCATCCGCTTCGCCGACTCGCGCCCAGTCGATCCCCGCCGTCGCCACACCCAGCCGCCGCTCCTAGGCTTTGATCGAAGCCTCTATCCGAAGCCAAAACCCGACCCGGCCGGAAAACCATTTTTCCGGCGGTGCACGGGCCGATCAATCCCATTTTCGTGACGTGCTCTTCCTCTTGATCATCCCGATAGGTGGCTTGCATCACGATTTTGAGTGTAGAGTGGTAGAACAAGAGTTGAAGATTTCGACGTCCCTGATTCGATCTGGAGACTGATCAGAGGGTCGAGATTAATCCAACTTCAAAACCCGATCTAGGACGATCTAGACCTCATCTCCGAAAACGTCAGGTATTAAAGTTGTTCACAATTTCATTTTGAAGAAGTTTGTAGTTGACGACTTTTGCATCGGAGGTGGTTGACCCGCGTTGACCGCCGCGTTGACCACCGTCTGACCGCCGCGTGTGGCGGCGCGTCGGACCAAATTTTGAGTTTTTATTATCTGGACGATGATCTATGCATCCATACGAGCGTTTTGATATATAACTTGGTCATGTTAGAAAAAGTTGATAAATAATCAATTTCTGTTTTGACGTTACTATTTACGGTTTTACAATTTACATTCGGTTTGAGATTTACGGAGATCAGACAATCGGTTCTACTTCAAATTTTAATATGATGTTCATATGACTGTCCCGATGACTTTGTGTGGTCACGGGCGAAGATCCGACCGTTGGATCTTCGTATAATTGTAAAGTAGTGATTCGGGAGGCGATTAGTGAAGATCCGTCCATCGGATTTTCGTATAATTTTGATAGGATGTTTCCAAGGGCAATCCGTGAGGATCTAACCGTTGGATCATCATTTAAATTCAATCTGACCGTCGGATTGTCTTTAATTTTAGAATCCGACCGTTGGATTGTCGTTATTTTGAAATCCGACCGTTGGATCATCATTTAGGTTTATTTCATGTTTCGTTGCTAAGTAAAGACCGTACTTGATTAGGTACTTGACGGCTTGAGTTGACGAGCATTTGGATTATTGTGAGTTATATTTATTGAAGACGCATCGGGAATTTCGAGGTGAGTAAATCTCACGTGATTCATATTACGAACCAAATACTTAAATTAATTATTTTTGGTAATAGTGTGGAAAATATTTATGGATTAAATATTTTTTTTTAAAATCACATGGACTTGATCACTACGGTCCATAGGTAAGTAAAATGAATTTTAATTATACAAATGAATTTCACGATTTTTCTTCTGTGAACTATAGATGGTATTAGTGGTCATCCTTGAGTGGATGATTACGTATATATATATTTACGTGGAATATATATATTGATTGGAATGATTTTAGTGACGATATGATTGAGATAGAATGATGATTTGGATTATATTCAATGCTTTAATTTCATGATAATACCATATATGTTAGTTGAGTTGATTTAATTATGTGAAAACATACGGTTGTACATATTGTGGATTTAGGGTCAACGTAGTGACCAGTATGGGGTAATCGGACGCTCTAATCCAAGGTGGATGATGGGATACGATTGGTTGAGTATGTACAATTATCGGACGTTCTAAATATGTATATAAGTATACATATTGATGAAATACGATAAAGATAAATATGTCGGATGCCATAACCTAGGCCAGGTGACGGGCTACGATTCAGTTAGAGCTCTAGTCTGTCGAATACCGTATTTTATAAATACGATGATGGGGTATTGTGGAGAAAGATGTGAGAAAGGGTTGGTGTTGAGTAGTTGATTTATTGTGATTGTTGGTTTTTGTAGTTGTAGAATCGTTGCATGTTGACTTAGGTAGAAATAAATGTGATTAAATTAAGTAACCGTTCTTTCTTTTACTCATACGAGCTTTCATAAGCTTACCGGGTTTTGTATTGTTGCAATCCCGGTATACTATTCAAATGGTGTAGCAGATATTCCTGCAGGTCAGGATAACCAGGGAGGTGACCGAGCTGCTTAGGTATTTTTACAGTAGTTACATTTTATTTCTTTGAGTTGTGAGGTGTGTATGCTCATTTAGAGCTTTACAAATTATTGCGTATTTGTGTTGTAATAATTAACCGAAACAAGATTCGGTTTGATTTGATTTCGTGTTGTGAGGTTGTTAAGAAAAGAAATTTTCAGGATGATTATTTTGAGTTGTGGTAATTTTCATGTTTCGGATTTTGAATTTTATTCTAAAATTCTGGGCGTGGCAGTTGCTCTGTAATGAATTTGGGTTTTCTTTGTCTGCATGTAAATGAATTTCTTCATGAAAAAAAAAAGAGGGAAAAACTGACAAATTGATGTAGAAATTTAGAAGAGGAGGTCTAAATACCCTAGAAAGAAAATATGAACGAAAGAACAAATCATGAAAAGGGTATTTCAGATATTTAGGAGAAGTTTTATGAGCAAATTCTGTTATCTAAAAGGGAAAATTTTAAGAATAGTACGTGAAGTATTGCCCACTTCAAATTAAGATTTTTGTACTTTTCAAAATATCATACTGGTACCGGAGTTTGAAACCCGAACAAAATTTTAGTACTTACAGTCAATAACTTCGTTACTGTGATATATTTTCAAGGGTAAATTTGTTTCTTCATCATGCATGCAACCTGCATGTCATGCTCTTTTCATTTTTGTTTTATTTCATTTTGCTCTCTTGGCCACCCACTTACTGACACCTCATCACTCATTCATTCCGTATCCTATTCTCCTGTCTCTCTTCACGAAACCAAGCAGTCAAGCACATCCACCACAATTTGATGATTCTTGTCTAACACCAACACAACATTGTTCAATTGGCTCCAATTACCGGTTTGGAGGTCAATTGTCTGAGCCCCAATCATATTTTTCATCTTTGACCAACTCCTCAACGCTATAACATCTCTCATTCTTGTATGGAATTTACTCTGAGACACAGGCAATTTCGTCTCAATGGGGTATGGCTTTGAGCTAGCGCTTGGTTTTGAGTATGATTGAGTTTGTTGGGTTTTGGAGAGAGGCCAAATGGGTCTTCAAGAACATGCGTGCATTTTCTTCTTTCACCACATATGTAACAGAAGAGGATTGAAGCTTCGATGAAGAAGAAGAAGAAGAAGAAGAAGAAGAAGAACAAAAGGGAGGGGCTCATATATTGGGAAGGGTTTTCCAGCGATATTCGGCGGGGGTTTGGCGGGAAAGGGGAGAGTGATGCAGAAGACATGGAAGCTGTGGTAGACCAAAAGGAGAATGAGAATCAGAGCAAGAAGAGAACTGAGTAGGTTTAGAAGAACAGTAAGTGTTGATCTTCTCAAATCTTGCGATCGGGTGATGAAGGTAATGAGGGGAGTGAAAAGTTTGGGGATTTTTTTTTTTGGTAAAGCACGATGGTGTTGGGTTTGGTTTGGTCGGATCACAAACTCTGATTTCAGGCCCAGCGTCCAAAAGGGTGGTTCTATTTAAATCTCCAAGTTTGTTATTTGAACCTCTCATATTTAGTACAGTTCTAGTTTACATTTTAGAATACTTGAAAGGCTAAGGGGACATCCTTATTTTTATCAAAACACCCTTGTTAGTCTACTTTTTATCTGTATCTTCAAGTCTTCAACCACTAGAAGCATAATAATCAAAATCACATGATAGTGTTGTCTTATAAGTAGGTCTCTCCTCTATCAAAATTAATCAAAATGTTGGTTCTCGATCTTGATATGTGCTGGAATCCCTTTGAATTTGCTAAAAGAATGATCTTCAAGGGTTTTTGGTTGGAATATCAAGTAATAAATATATCATAATATTCAATTAATTTAGCTTAAGGAAATTCTAAAATCAGACTGTTTTTAATTTACTTTTGTATTAAATGATCGGTCATCTGTAGAAATTATTATTTTTACTAATTGTTTAGGTAAATTATAAAACTATATAGGCAATATAAAGAAATTTCGGGAAAAAAAAATTTAATTGAATGTTATATTTGGGGGAGGTTGAGATGAGTATTTTTTTTCTTTTTTTCCATTTTTCTCTCTGTCCTTATTTGTCTTTTCATATGACATAACAAAGTCTATTAATAATTGAAAAAAGCTGGAAGTCTAAATATCAAATTTAGAGGTCCAACTAGAATCACTTATATGAAAATACTAGATTCTCTGAAAAATAAATAATGACAAAATGGTTAAGTTGGGTCAACGGAGTTATTGACAGCAGATACCAAAATTGTGTCGTTCTCAAACCAAAGTACCATTGTGATATTTTAGAAAGTATAAAAACCTTAATTCGGCAATACCTCTTCTATTGTTTTTGAAACTTTCCCTAATTCTTGATTTTAGTTCTGTTTGTTTTTGTTTCTTAACCGACCCCAATCTTCCTGGTTTAGCATGGCTGGTAAGGCCAGCCGGACCAATAGGGGTTATTGACTGCACAACAACTACACAGGTCTTTGCTAACTGCTAACATGCACTTGCAGACACTAAAGCTCGGGAATATAAAACCCGTTGTTGGAAAGAAAATGGAAAAAAAGAACGCAAACCACACTCAATTAATCCCGTTTGATGTTGTATATACTATATACATTGCATCACTACCAATTTTTCTGGCAAATGTATCATTTAAGCTAGTTGTTACATCTTAATAACTTATTCGTGGCGAACTAATAAATCTGGAAAACAGTACCTAACAAAGGCCTAGAAAATACAATGGAGATTTTCACTAACCAATGAATTTGATAACAAACCAATGCTTTGATACCAAGAAATATAGGCATATGGATACAATTTACAAGCACTTGGGTGATAAATCCTCTTCACATACTTCACAGCCGTAAGAAACACCAGCACCCAAGTAAGAATTAGTCTCCACTAATCATCGGTGATTGATAAGGAACCCTCTTAATTTCCACGAGCGTTGAAAATTCCTCGTCCATTGGCTGCTTCCATGGTTCCCCATCCATCTGCATATATGCATTTTTCCATTCCCCACCTCTAACTTCCAACCGAATTGCAGCAGCCTAAATGATACCAGTCAATTTGTACAATCCATAAGTACCAATGGAAGCATATCAAATCACAATGCATGCATGCATAGAATGGCAAGCACTTTGAACAAATGAACAGAGAAAAAACTAAGTACAAAAGTTCAAGTTCCAGACTCTCAAAAATTGAGGCCATACATTTTGAGAATTAATCCAATATCTTGATGGAACAATATTAGGAAGTAGAATTCAAACTTCGGACAATCGGACCTCAAATATACAGGTAAATGCTCTTAACCACTAGAACTATAAGCCCCAGAAGTCCTTTACAACAGAAAATGTGTGCCTGTAAGGATTTATCTATGCAAATATTCTGGTTACACCAGAAAATGTAGTAATATAACAGCCAGAAGCATCCAAAATATAAACATTAATCTCAACATTTAAATTGATCCAGCAATGGCTAAAAATTGAAATCCTCAACAATATGAAGCTAATAAGAAATTTCCAATTTTTTCACAAAATTGTGACTCAATTCACATTTTTGCTTAAAATCGTGGCCCCAAGGTTTATAAGTCACATTCCCAAATGAATAGACATATTTTTTCTATTTATTACTTTTGTTCGAATCAATCCTCCATCTCTGCCAGTATGAGTAGATAGACAACATTTTCACTGGAGTTTTGTATATAAAAGTAAGTTCATGAGACCGGATCAAAAAATTTCTGTGACAGCCAAAGGGGTACATTCTACTTAACTTTTATGTAATATTGCTGTAAGAAAATTTAGAGTTCTACTTAACTAGAAAATGAATCAAGTCTATAGTGAGCAACTAGGACGGATAACAAAAGCTTGTATCTCAAGTGAATAAAACTTCACTTTCATCTCAAAAATAAATAAATACATAAATAAATAAATAAACTATGATAGGGGTAGACGTTAGAAAACTAGAGCATCAACAGATAATGAAGCAAAATACACACAAACACAACATCATTCAGGAGTTCAAAAATGCATCATGAAACATGAAACTGTTGCACGTTAATAACATCCTGCTGTTATCAATATTTTAAAAGGCCTTACATGTTTGATATGTCATATTAATAGCATGTAAACAGTGTTGCAGTACCTGGGCAATATGTTTGGCAGAGATGAGTTCAACCATAACAAATGATGCATGCCATCCTTGTTTCAGGCCAAAAATTTCTAGAAGACCATCATCAGCATGGGCCTCCACAAAGCCTTTCTGAACAACAAAATTTAAGCTAACCACTATCAGCTTGGAATTCAGATTTGCTCTTTTAGGCATGATTTCATAACAAACCAAATGAAAGTAGCGATTGGCCTGATTGCACTGTCATGATTTCAGGAAACTTTGTTGTATACTGATTGAAAGTTGTGATATATAAACCAATCATGACAAAGTATATAAACATCAGAAAAAATTCCAGGCATAAGGAAAGCTGACAAGGAAACCTAAAGTTGCAACTGATCGTAGAGAACAAAATATGTGTGCTAACACTCTTAAACACTCAGCAAAACTCATCCTCCAAAGTACTTACATGCATCACCTTCATTTCACTAAAAACTTATGGTACCTTTTCCATGTAATCGGGCTTCAGATTACCCCATGGGTTTCTTCCGCTCCCATAGTTATGAAGATTCAGAGCAACGATTGCCCTTACACTGAGAGAAAACAACATAACAATATAAGATGTTGCAAACAGAACAAATAAAAAAACAATGGAGACATCTGCACTTTACAAGTTCATGTCTGTCAGCTTCTAAGTTTGTATCAAATTACATTCAGGAGACATGATAACAAACAAAGATACAGATTTGAAATATGCAGTCACAGATAATGACCAAGGAAGGAAACTTCCTTTCCAGTGTAGTGTTACAGGATCATATTAAAAGAAAAAGATAAGTGAAGATACATAAATAAATAAATACATAATCGTAATAATAATAATGAGAATAATAAGTACAAAGGTTTATATGCCAATCATGTATATGTTATCAGAACTGTACCCAAAGAAAGAAAGAAAGAACTACACCTTGATGGCACTGGAATCTGCTCCCATTCTGAGCAATTAACCTTTTTAACATGTATCCTTAGGATATTCTTTAGTCCCCTACAACCAGATAAATAATTGCATACACATGAGAGAGAGAGAGAGAGAGACCCAGTCTTTGAAACAAATAAAGCTAAATCAAAGTGAAAGGAATGTCTCTGGCTTGATATCTAACTTCAGTGCGGGTAAAGTGGCTTAGAACAATTCATGTCTAACTTCTATAATAACCTCACATTTTTAAAATGATTATTAAACTTTTTCAATGTGAAAGGAATGTATGTGGTACTTTATAATCTGTTAGACAAGGAGAGTTCTCTTGTATCGTAGTATAGATCAAAAAGGGCAAAAGATAATTAGGAAGACAGCTTATAAAAACATCCTACTAGATCAACATAATACATTGGACAGTACAAAACTGAACGACAAGGAGAGAGCAACATCAAAGTAAATAAATACTGCTTTAGTTTGGAGATATCAAACCTTAAACTTGGATTACTCGTGCAAGGTGTGAAGAACCAGCCTTGTGTGCAACTGTAACCAGAGTAAACCAACTGCAATAACAGACTAATCATGACAATGCTAAAACATGATTGTATGATTAAATAATAATCTGTATTTCTAACTTCATTGTGTAACATTTAAATAATACTAAAATAAATAAATAATTCAATAGCATAGAAGATATTCTGGAATTCCAGTGATCAAGAAGGAAACTTTGTGCTAAAATGGACGCTATTCTACTCAAATATTCAATAAGCTCTGCAAATAATATCATTACTAAAAAGCATGCCACAAAGGAAATTCAAATCATATATAATGATAAGAGGTATTCAATCAAACCTCATTGGAATTGGACCCTATTACTATAAAGCAAGCAAGCAAAATAATTCAAATCATATATAAAGAGAGATTAAACTTCAATCAGACCTTATTTGAAATTGGACCTTGTGCAAGATAGGGTTTCTCGTTTCTTAGATGGTGGAATCCATAAGCTACTTTGGCATCCATCCCTGAATAAGCAAATAAGAGAAATCTATAAGTGTCACGTACAGCAGAGCTCCTCATAAGCAAGAACACATAAGGCTGCATCCAGTGCAAAGACAGTGGAGAAAATTTACAACCAACATAATCAGCATCTTCATATAATCTTTCTCAACCAGAATATTTTGTACAACAGAATTATCATCATAGGTGAATGGGTTTGAGAGCCTACACATTAGATACAAAACACTCTTACCTGACCAACCACAGATATTTGTTATGATAAGGTAGAGGTAAGAAACATTTTAACACCTAAAAAGGATGTGTAGGCAACTAGATCCATTGTCAATATAATATGATTACTTCTAGAAGTGCCATTTGTAGCAAGAGAAGGAAAAAGAACCGAGATCAACACACTAAGAAAAAAAAAGGGATTGGATACACAAATCATACTTCAGAATAGACTTTCTCCTCAACAGCTAAGTACTCACACACTCAGATACGTTCTGCACAGAAGCTTATATGATATGTGACGTGCGTGCGACATACTATCACTATCCAACCACATACACCAGTTTAAAAGTCATGGGTGGATCAATAAATATAGCCATTCTCCAATAAGTTTACATACCTATGCTAAAGTAATTATAAAACACTCCTTCGTAGCAAGTCCGTTTCTCAGGCAACCGCCCTTGAATTTCCAAACCCTGCAGTCACCAGAAAGTGTCAAACGTAAAACATAGAAACAAAAATCTCACCAAGCACAATAACTGTTTATAGCAAACAAGAATATGATACTCTGGCAACAATATTATGTATTCAAGCATTATTTTCTAAACATATTTCATCCATTTTCCCAAACTAGCTCCCTATTCCACAACTTCTTGAGCTCCCATTCCCTAACCACGACACTTCGTTCTCAAAGGATACACTACCAGTATCCAAAAATGTTAGATCTAACTAATTATAGATAGAGAAAATAGGAGGAAAAAAGCATTTCACATTATTTCAAAGAGGAAAAGATAATGCCAAAGCAAGTTGGGTATAATATTTTGAAAAAAAAAAAAAATTATTTCAAAGCAAGTTGATGAAGATAAAGCGCTCCAGTAGTCAATGTCAGCAAATTTCTTAGAGCATTTTAGCCAATTCCTGGAAAGGATTATGGGTTAGTCCACATCAAAAGAGGGAAAAGATGACATAGGTGATTCTAATGGATTATTGGTGAAAAATATTTTAAGTGACTAGGATAATGTTAGGGAGAGGAAAAGGGATGTTGTACTTGCAGAGACATTATATGGGCCTCTATCAAATAAGAAGGAAAATGTAAAATAGAAGAAAATACCTTTAAGAAACACATAATTTCATTCATTGAAACTCAGATTGGCTGTACAATAGTCTTATTATGAGGTTCCAAGAGATGGTCTTATATATTTCTTTCAAAAGATAGTCCTGTTTTTATAAGCTTACGTCTCGTTTTCAGAAGATAACACAATCAGATACAGAGATTTGAGCAATACAAAAACTGAATTTATACCCAGACAAGTAACTTGAAATCATGACAGGCATTTGCACAGTATTTCACATGTGAAGGAATTATTTGTCAAAATATAAGATTGGGAAGGTAAACCCAGTAATAGTGCTACACGATGCAAATGGCAGAATTCAAGTACCGGATTTACAACCTCATCAAGAGTGCACTCGTCGGCAAGCTTCAAAGAATGAGGTGGTTCCAAAACTGCACCATCTGGCATTTGTATTAGAATATTCCAACTGAAAAAAAAAAAAACAAATATTAATGTAACTGTTAGCTTGACCAAAACCCATATTTAAGTTGTATTCTTGTTACTACGAAGTACAAAGGGAACTGGACTTCATCCCAGATTATACAAATAAAATATACCTATCAAATTATGGGGTATATAGGGTACAAACTAGTGACTGTTATTACTATTCATTACAGGAAATTTTAATTCCAAAGAAAAGGGACTTGCAACCAATTTCATATACTTTTCCATCTTTTCATCTCGTGTTTCAAGCACAAACATTAAGCATCTAATAACATAAATCCTAAACCCATGTTCTTGTTTCAAATTATCTCCCCTCCATAGGTTTTGGTAACGTTTTAAAGTATCTTGGGGTTAGTCATTAGACATCTGTGAAATTAATCAGGCTCAATTCAACCCACAACATTGTCCACAAGGGAGAAAAAGGAGCCTACATCTCAACTGCAGTCAATTCATCAAACTTCTTGGAAAGGATACAGATGGACACATAACTGAGATGGCGAGTTGACTGAACTAAACCATTTCAAAAACACAGTAAAGAGTTGCTAATATTTATACATTTCAGGTGAAAAATCAACGGTCCTGAATCAAACAAAATTTCAGTACGTACAAACAAATTCTAAATTCACCGATCACTAACTCAGCACGGATCATTCGCTGGGCATGATTAGACAGATTGTACAGGTACATCTAATTCAGATTATACACATTGTGAGCTATTACCAGAACTTACCTATCCAAACGACAAATAGGACCTGTAGTAGCTCTGAAAAGAGTTTTTTTTATGGCCGATTTCCAGGCGAAAGGGAATGAGCCACCCTGGTGAAAACATATAGACACAATGCTTAGTCATACAAGAAAAATCTCTAAACAATCCAAACTCATTGCAGAAGAAAGCTTACCCAACCAAAACTCCTAGACAGATCATTTCCCGTTCCAAGTGGAATAATTCCTACTGGAGGAACTGGTTCCCTGCCCTGCTTCTGAAGCTCAGATAGACAACCTAGCACCCAACCAACTGTCCCATCACCCCCTGCAACCTGCCCAATGATTCAAGTATCTTACTGTGTCTTTTATATATTGTAGGATCTCACAATATGCCAAAACTCACAACAGTTTTCAATCTTTAGGTAAAATGTGCCCAACGTCATACCATAACTCTGATCTTTTGACGACACTCTTTTGCACACTTGTCTCCAAGTTCCGCAAACCGCTCAAGACAACCCAATCCATACTGAACAAATTCATGAGGCTTCACATCTGAGAGGTCAAAAACCTGCATAACAAAATATTTCCAATTCAGCCAAACCACAATATCTACAAATTAAATAAATATTAAAAGAGACCTCCGAAAAAAACAAAGAAAAAGTACTACAAAAAGAGAAAGCAAAGGAACAAAATGGGATAAGCAAAAAAAAAAAAAAACCATAAAACAAACACACTCGCACTCTTAGTTGCAAGCATATATATATAAGAGCAGTCTGGCTCATTGTCAAGGACTTCATAACCTCAAACTTATAAGTTTACATACCCAAACTAATCAATATTTACGCATCTTTTACTCGACTTATAAGCTAAGTAGCAAAAGGTGGTTGGTAAAATTAAATAAAGCAGCTTATTTCAAAAGTTACACCATGTTAAGCGACGCTTATAGAAGTTGGTAAAAAAAATAAAAAATAAAAACAGCTTTCATAAGCTAAAAGCTACAGCTGCTTACGATTTAAGCAAAGCTATCTGAAACTGGGCCTTAAGAGCATAGAATAGCACCACTTGAGCTTCGCCTGTTCAATCTTCCCTAAGCATTTCAGATCCGATTTTAGTCATGTTCGTTGAACCTAACTAAACAGCAGAGATTGCAAAACTACCAGAAACACCAGAAGAAAAAATCTCCCAAAGAAAGAAAAAATGAAGAAGAAGAAACCAAAATTCTCCCACGTAACCAAAAACCCCTAAACCACACGTAAATCGTAAGAAAACCAAATAAAAAAAAAACACACACACACAAGATTCATGCACAAGCTCATAAACTATCCAAAAAAAAAAACAGGTTTTCGCTTGACTGGAGGAAAATGAATTAATTTTAATTGCCGAAATAACAATTCAAACCCGAATAAGTCAGCAAAAAGAAAGAAACGGGTCAACCGGGTCAAAATGACGCACCTGCTCTTCGCCCATGAGCAGCTGAAGCCGCTCCTTAAGCATAGGTCCGTGTCTGCCACCGCTCTTCGGATTGATAAACACAACCATAGGCATCTCCGGCGCCGACGACTCCTCGCCATTGCCGTCGGAGGGAACGGCGACGAGGTCTCTGCTTCCGGGAAGGCGGCTCTCTCCGGCGGTCCGGTCCTTCAACCTTATCGAATCCCTCATGGCGAAGCGTATGTAGGTCGGCATCAGCAGCTTCTTCTTCAAATCCTCCTTGTCAATCCGAATCCCCGATAGGCTGCACCCCCTGATCGAGTCCATCATCGACGATCGCGCCGTCACGCGCGTCGCCGATGACGACGGAGATTCCATTTCCTTCTCTATTATCTCCGGTTTCGCTCTCCCTCCCTCTCCCTCTCCCTCTCCCTCTCTCTCTCTCAAACTCTCAAACTATCTCTCTCTGCTTTCAAAAACCGCGTTTTGGAAAGCCAAAAAGGAAGGAAATAAATAAAGAAAATAAAAAAGAGGGCTCACTCTGCAATAATTGAAATTGCGAAAGCCAATGGGGAGGAATCAAGTTTTGTAGAAACATTACTTTATGGATTAAATAATGTGGGATTCTAGTTACCCGTCCCTCTCTATCTTATCTCGATTTTAATTTTTAATAATATTGTATTTAAAGAATGGCACACGCGTTTAAACAAAATTAAAATAAATTGGAGCGAAATGGGTTTCGTTTTCAAATTTTTTTGTTATTTTTTTCTGTTTGTCTTCTTTTTCTTTTACTAATGACCTCCGGGTTGCGGTTAATTTCGAAAAGAGGACTAGATGTAATTACCAGCCAAGGGCCTGAAGTTAGCATTACGCGTAACTGCGTAAGTTTATTTGTTTGAAACTTTGAATTGAACTTGTGAAAGAGCTTTGTCAATGCCAGGTCATTATGTGTTGGGTTGGAGCTGGATCCTCCATATTTTTTTTTTCACTAATTTTTCTCAAACTTGATTCAGTTAAGATCGTCGGAACAATCAAGATGCAAGTCATTTAATATTTCTTTAAAGGGTTAATCCCTAAAATGGCATATGTGGGATCATGAAACAGACCAAGAAGGTTCTTATGCAAATACTACTTACAGAAATTTCAGGATTAGTTACTTTGGTATCTTAGTCTACTGGTTTAGTTAAAGTTGATTATATGATGTACATGTAACCATCTTCTCAAATAAAGTAATTTCCAAATGGTATACATCGCATCACAAATCAAAAATAGTACCTTAAGAATTGTAGTCCCCTAGAATGATACCAAACATAAAGGATTACAGTAAGAATGTTGTAAAGTTATTTATGACCAAAAATATTTGTTTTTTCTTTTTGACATGTTATGGCAAAAGAATGTATAGTACATGCATTAATGCACATGACATAGATGACATGAACCACACGAAAGCCATCCACATCAAAAATAAATGGACCTGGATTTGATGCAGATTAACTAAGATGTAATCTCAGATTATGCGATATGTTTTTGGAGAACGATCAATTGAAAACAACTTGCATGCTACCAACTAGATGGGTGGATGTTGAATCGTCGGGTAGTTGCAATCTTTGAATGAATTGCAACCTCCACCAGCAGCCCGTTCCCTGCATTAAAGATATTGTCGCATTTACGAACCACCACACTTCATTGCATGCAAAGTTAGAATGTGTGATCGATATCCCATGTGGGTATAATCTTTTTCTCTTTTTGAGATCCTCACACATCTATTAGTAAATTTACTTCTGTGATCTCACATTTTTAGTTTTACAAATAACCTATCATATAACAGCTCAGAAGTTTGTACCCTTTCCTTTGTTTTTGTTGAAGTAAAAACATAAATAAAACTTTTAACATGATCTAATTCTAACTCAAAACATTTTTGTTTTTGGCCAATATCAATTTTTTTACACAACGTTTATTGTTGGTTGTTGGTGATTCGAATGTATATGGTATTGTGGATTAATAGATTCCACTATGGCCTTGTCTCTCTCCATGCTTCACATGGGAAGCCAGAGGCAGAGGATGGGATTCTTTATTTCTTTTCTTTCACAGCCAATGGCATTGTCCCAAGTCTCAATCCCCAAGTAATGTATCTTTTTTCTTTTTTCAATTACATAATACATCATCAATTTTTAATATCTTCTTTTAGGGTCCATAATGCACATGTTTTTCTAAAGAATAGAATTTTACACGAGATGGCTTTGACATTTTTTTTTTTTATCAATAAGAAACCTCATTAATAATGAACTTGTTACAATGAATTTGGACAACATCTCTTACACATAAATGGCCAGTAGACTTCACACTGGAACTCTATAATGACTGATTGAATGAGTCAGAAGGGCTCCGACTAAAAAAAATTGCACAATAACTTATGGCAAAGACAACATGCGCAGGAGCAGTGGATCCTTAATACTCAACTTTGTCAACACTAACTCGCCACCCAAAGTCCACCTGACCTGCCTTTGATCAACCAAGCCAACACTCGTTGTGACTTCAAACCCGACCAAAGTGAATTGCTGGACCAAAGTGAATTGCTGGACCGTCGGACATGGGACTAAAGTAAACCCAACACCGTCACCACCCTAATGTCAACACCATCAATCCACTGATGCTCCGAATCGTCATCACCTCCAACCCGAAACCATAAAGGAATGACCACTAGAAGGCCAAGAATGATTGTCTATGCCACGGCTAGACTTTTTCGCTATCGTTGCTGACCCAACTCCAGAACAGGAACGACCCTCTAGAGGACCAAAGAGAAGATTGTCTTTGCCACAACTTACTGTGCGCCCGACCCAACAACTAATACCTAACACAACTAGAACACCTGCTAATACCACAAACCAAAACCCTAAACCATAAGCCCTAACCCAAATTGGGAGGGACTTATTGCTGGCATTATGCGCAATAAAGTTAAACAACATAAATAAGTAAAAACAAAAAAGAAACTAAAACCTAAGGCCAGGCCTAACACTTGAGACCCAATCCCATCTTCAGCCCATAGCAGGCCCACTACAACAGAGTCTGGGCCCAAAGTCACACAGGCCCGAGGTCCATCCAAGCGAGTAGGAAACCAGCGCCGTCACACTACTTCTCCCATCAGACCACCGCCACCACGATCGGAGCCACGAACAAACACACCACCGCTCTCCGCACACTTCACCACCACCTCAGCGCCACCACTCCCCCAAAGCCAGATCGGGAACGAACCAGCCATCACCCCCGATCTGGGGTTTCCCATTCCAGACCAGCCACTAGACCAGACTAGATCGGAGGTTAGATCCCATCCGATCGGATTCCGCCTAGCGAAGCCTCCAAAGATCAAGACAACCCCGTTCCGCAAACCACCAGCTAACCCTCCAAGCCAGATCGGTCCAGCCTCCCCCTCCACGACGTCCCCACACAGCTCCTCCGTCCAACTCCGACCAGGTGTGCACCTTCGATCCTCCTACCAAATCTCTGCTGGCCAAAAGCTCTGCATCTCATTGTTCGAACCCCAAAACTTGTTGACCAAGGACCATATGCCACTATTTGCCTATAAACGGCAACAAGGCTACCCGTCCGGCAACAACGTTCGTAGAACGTGTCGTCGGACGAGTGAGAAAAGCTTTGAGAGGGGCTCCCTTGCGGCTAGGGTTTTCGAGAGACATTCGTGATAGCAGCGTATTTATCAGTCTTTGACAGTTGACAATGTATAAAGGTTGTGTTTTGCTTTCTTGATTGCGCTTTAGAAATTCTTCCGGTTGGTACAAGCTCAATATCAAAATCATTAAATTCTTCCTTTAGGTACAAGCTGGTTTAATATGATAATCCAATTTCAAAACCATTAACATGTCTTTAAGATGTTTAATGTTTTTTATTTAAGAATTAAAAATTTATAATTTTTACATGGTGCACATTTCGATCTTCACCTAATAGTGGATAACTTATATCAAATTACAGAATACTTTGGTGGTACTCTATACAATGAACTAATTTAATGACTCACACTGTTGGAGTTTCAATATTTCATAACATTAATAAAACTTCATTGTATACATTTTTTTTATTAATACAAAAATTTCACCTTATAGTAGAGGTGGGCTATGACTTGACTTTCTTTATATAATAAGGGTGGTTTTATAATGAAAATCATTAAAAATGATTTCATATGTACTATCTAATCAACGGTTGTGAGACCACCTTTTTTTTTTATCACATTTCAGTAAATTAACCGTTAGATGTTTGTATGTTCATGAGTTGATCATTTTTACAGATTTTCAGTCAAATTGAAAATTGTTAAAGCATTTATAATCGTGATTGATCATTTATAAACATGAAAGATTTATAAACATGAAAGGTTCAGATTTGACAAATTTTGTTTGTCTATTGATTTGATCTCATTCTGTACCTTAATGACTAGTAATTTGGAAGAAAATTTTTAAAAGTAATCTGCTCAAGCATACCTAAACATCTAACGATTGTGATTTGCTGCAATTCCAAATCTTCAAAAACTGAAGGAGGTACAACTATTAATTTTTAAAAGTATGAATAGAATCTGAAAAAAAAAAAAAGGTTTTTATTGATTTTATTGGACAATAGGCATTATAGGAAATTAGTGAGGTGTAGATAGCAAATTGGTTATTTGTAAAAATAAGTTGAAGGTCTATTGAGTGAGAATGTCCAAATGCCAAATTTAGAGATATGAATAAAAGCTCCCTTTTAAATATCACCATTAGAGCATCTCCCTTTGTAATAATATTGTAAATAAATAACTGATAATATTATAATTAGAAATATATAACAAGACGTAATATAGGCGGACTAAAAAAAGAAGAGTGACGAATTAGACTTTGAAGTCCATTTGGCGTGTTGACCGAACTAGAACGGAAGAAAAGTAGGAAAATGGCCAATCTGGTCTACTCTACTTCACTCCCGACCTTTTAGACAACTAGACTGCAGTTTCTTCTTTAGTAAAAGTCTACTTGCTACGTCAACAACAGAGTGGCAATTTCGTTGATAAACAAAAGGAATAGGGGCAAATATGGGAAATGACAAACGAGGGAAAGGAATTGGCGGGCAAGAAACAAAGACGAAAAGCCAAATGAGAAAAAGACGAGTATTCAATTCACCATTCGGCTGCGTGTTGACGACGTCGTTCTCGGAATTGACTGCTTCTACTCTCTTCTCCTGCTTTTATTAATTTAAGTGATGAAATCACCTGGGCTTAATTGGAATCAGTCAATACATGCAACTCCCCCCGTCTTCTTCTTCTTCTTCTTCTTCTTCTTCTGTAGACTTCAGTAGTATTTCAACATTTTCATAATTAACATTCACCTAGCTCTCTGTTCTTGAGTTTAAAATTCTGATTGCTACAAACAACACATGCTAGGGTTTGTCTCTGAAGATTGGATTATTCAGACAAATCCAAATGGCAGATGCAATCTTGTAATAACCATGTGCAACCCAACTTCCACATGCTTCTTATTTCGGCGAGGGAATAATAGTTCTATGCTTCATATTTCACATGTTATTTTTTAAGTCCTCGATCGATCGAAAATAATCTCTCAAAAAAAAAATATATATATAGATATTATAGATACACCCAAAGTTTTAAATTAAGACTAATGTTCCCGACTGTTTACAAAGGGGTGCTGAATAGTATAATAGCCCTCTGGAGCTAAATAGAAATACATTTCAAAGATGATGGTGATTATTTGTGACAACGATGTTGGTTACCGTCACTTTTTCCCATTTGCTTGTCCTCCAAAAGCAAAACAATTCATTCTCAAAAGGAAAATAATAATTCATGATGACAACCCACACAAGGCAAAGTGGCAACAACCAGCTTTTAATTCCTTTGGAACCATACAGAGCAATAAACAAAATTTAATTCAATTGTCTGTCAAATCATCCAATAGAAACAAAATTTATAACAAAACAAAAAAAATTCAAGCATTGTAACAACAATATCAGGTCACGAAGAAGACAAGTCAGTCTCTCCATATAGAGTAATTACACCGCTTTTGATTACTTGTAATGACGGTTGATGCTTCTGTCACTTTCTCAACAACAACATTCCCATCACAGAGCCTGTACCAAACATCCAATCCTTCTAGAATCAGGTGATAAATTATGTCGCCGGATGATTGCAGAGGCTGCTCGTTTCCAGGGCTAGAAGCTTCTTCGTCTTGGTAGTCATCTGAGAGATCATTCGAGTGGTTACCATTTTGGGATGTGATGAAGGACTCGTGAGGACGTGTTCGCTGAGATACTGATCGAATATCCCATGACAGCACCTGCTTTAACAAGTTTTGGAACTCATCTGGTGATGCGTACAGTGAATTCTTACCCTGAAATAACCAAATCATAAGATGAAATCAGTCTAAAAATGGATTTTTGTTAAAGAATGCAATCTTACTGGAATACAAAACAAACACAGCGATTGGTGCTTCACAATGAGAGTATAACATTAACTCCAGTTAATGTGGTTGAGTTATTCAAGTATGTTAGTGGAAAAGTACATGTTTTCCATGGTTGATATAAACTCAAGGGCACATGTAAAAGTCAACAGGAGTCAGTTTCACAGTGTATCTCAAATTCCCCAAGTACATAATTTGATGTTTAAGTTTCCTGTTTCTGAAAAGAATGATATGTAGGTGAACAGTTATATCGTCCTTGCTATTTGTTTATTTATTTACTTTTGAGACAAGCCCAATTTCGTTTCTGCGCTTAATCATTGCATCCATAAAAGCCTCATTGTTGTTTATGTGATGAAGAGTTTGGCTTTTACAATAAAATGATAGAAACCAATATATTAAGCAATTTGTAACCACAAACGAACACTTGGAAAGAGAAATAAAATTGAAAAAAAATCTCCTTAAGAATGGCACATGTGTTATTTTAAAGAAGATAGATCACTCACTGTTATGGCCCAACATTGAGCAAGTGTTGAAGTGAAGCCCTCAGAGAAACTAATAGAAGCCACTGAAAATGACCTGTCTACCTGCAGCAAAGATGGATATCATTTCAAAACAAGGAGGCATGATAATGCTTCGTTTAAAATCACAATGCAAAATTTTCTTTGTTCACCACAATATTGTGGACCAATTTTCGCAATCTCTGAAATATAATAATCAAGGACAAAACTATCCACATGACTACGACCAACACACACACATGTATTCATCATCTACTTTCACAGAGCACCTTTAATCCCCAAACAGAATCCATACTGCATAGTATATTCTCCAATGAAGTTAAGAATTTGTATCAGCAGTATGTGTAGTCTAATCACCAGGTCATGACTAGACCCATGTGGCTTTCAACCTCCACCTTGAAAGCCCAAAGTTCTTGGATTATAAAGGAAGAGGGTCCTCTTATCATTAAAAGTTAAATCTTTTATATCATGGAGTAATAGAGGTATTAACAACTTCCTGAAAGACCATGGAAATAATACCGTTAACCATTTTGGCACTCCTGCTTCTTGGATGCTGTCACAGTAAGGAAGATACGGTTTGACATCAAGTACCGGCTGTTGATAAAATTTAAATAAGTGTGATTTCTAAATTAAGGGGGGGAAAAAAAGCACAAGACATGTGGGAGAAAAAAAATGTAAAACTTACTGTCCCATCAACCAAATCCACACCAGAGAGTAGAAGTATATTCCCTTTTACAGCCTCCACCTACAGTAAACAAAATATATATAAGACTCAACACTTCCATTTTCATTGGCATACGTTTGTTCAAGATCAAAATCTAACTTCAGATAGAAACAAATACAGCAATAGCATGTATTAGGCTTAATGTAGCGAGAGATATCTGAAGACTTTTGGACAAAGAATGGTTGCGATAATTGACAACAAAAAGGAGAAGTGATAAATATTGTACTTCACAATGTAAAACTTCAAAATATGCATATCATTGTTTGTACTAGTTCTCTAGGTGTCGTGAATACCGTGGCACTTAAGACATGATAAAGATTAGGCTAAGTTAGTCCTTCATTAGGAGTCTATGTACCAAGACAACGTCTTGATCACTACTGTATAGAGATCACTGTAGAAGTGCCCCTTTAGCTGTATGGTAGACGTTACGGTCCAATAGCAGTACACATCTACATGAGAAATGTTACTGATTGAATGACATACAGAAAAACACAGAAAAATTTCTCTCAAAAGTCATATATTTACATTATGTTTCTTTCTTTTTATATTTTTCATCAATATATCCGCAGCCATAGTCTAATGGCCCCCTGTCTTCATAGTCCTTTGTTTAAATTCAACCACTGAAAAATCTGGAATCATTTTTCTAAAGCATTCATCTTTATTACTATCACAAGTTCAGCATTTTTCTTCCAGATAATCTTCCGCAATTATCCACCACATTTTCTAGTTCATTCAAATTTTTTGCATCTATATGACCATACTTGATATTTCTTCACTTCCACACCTGAAGCAGATGAACCCAATGTCAACAACTGACCACTAAACATATGACCACATAACATCCAATTTCCCTTAAGTTGATGCTCAACTCCTCAATCCATCCATTTCACCTCAACAAATTGCTCCTCTAGTGCCTATCGAACACACTACTGGCATTTATGTCCTGTGGAAGTCTCTGCTCACTCCAATCCTACAGCAGTGTCATATCTATGGCCGTCAGTGGCACAGATCCAGAGATCCCTGCCCAGAAATTTGTCAACCTGATTCTACTGAAATCAACCCAGATGACACTGGCCCAAAACAAAAGAGACCGTACCTGCAAGATTTTGCTTACAGCAACTCTCTCTGATACTGCTTTTCCCATCCAAGTTCATTGTTCATTCATTGTAGGTTACTCTTGACAGGTGTCTTGCTGCCATAACCCGATCTCATGTGCTCCACTCCGCTGCCGTCTCCAAACCCTACAGTAACTCAAGGAAATTGCTCATGCTCTCGCTCATGGTGCAGAGCCTCTTCCCAATGCTGACCTTATTTCACACACACCCTCCATGGCCTTCCACATAGATTAAATTGCCTTTGCCATATTGATTCGGCTCAGAGTGTACCCAATGTTGCCAGAAGAGTTCCATGGCTTCCTGCTATCAAACAGGTTGAATTGCTGCGAAGGAATGAATACCCAAATATGAACCCCAAACCTCCTGAAGCCTTCACTGCTTTTGACCTAAACTTCTTTCAACTCAGAGGACCAAACACCAATTCAAACTTTTCACAGCCCCTTCAGCCACGAAAACCAAAATATTCTATTTTGCAATTTTTTTTTATCACCATACCAACAACTAAGAGCTCTGGGAAACCCCATGGCAATCAGGTTTGTTGTCAAATTTGTATACAAAACAAGCAAGTGCAATCAACTGCTTCCAACACACAACTGCTTATCAAGGCAGAAAACTTGTTTTCAGGCCAACTATGCTGCAACATCACAAGCTTCCTCCATTCGTTCTTCAGTGACAACCTGGTCTGCAGACTCTGGGCCCACCAATCACATTACATGATATTTCCACCATGTCAATCACCCTGGAGTACACAGACCAAGAAAATGTCTCACCTACTAATGGTATCATATACCGATTACTCACATTGGTTCATCCAATGTATAATCCTACAAATGATGCTCCACTTGGTTCCTCTTACCACATCTGGTTCATTTCTTAAACTCAAAACGTGTTGCATGTCCCTTTTGCATCTCAAAGTTACTCCTATCAATGAATTTTCACAGGATATTCATTATTATTTTGTTCTTACCATACTCTTGCATTGTTAAAAATTCGAAATGGAAGATTTCTGTTTCAAGGACCTACTGATGGTGCCCTCTATCCGGTCCACCTCGCGTTCATCATGGTTCACCCCCACCTCCAGCAACTCCAATTCAGCAGTCTCTTGTTCTCTTTGGCACAGTCAGCTTG
Source organism: Rosa persica (assembly GCA_025331145.1). Taxonomy (NCBI): domain Eukaryota; kingdom Viridiplantae; phylum Streptophyta; class Magnoliopsida; order Rosales; family Rosaceae; genus Rosa; species Rosa persica. The sequence goes on from WFKR01000004.1 coordinate 15,116,686, forward strand.
GTCAGCCATCCAGACTAGTATTTAATCCCATTTAGTCCAAGTTTCAACTTCCAGCATCTAAGACCAAGTCCACAACTACTATTCCCTCCCCCCCCCCCCCGGGTCGTTAGTTAGCTAAGAGATCTAGGCTGCCATTTAAAAAAACTAATCCCTTCAACTAATGCACGGATCTTTGGGGGACCTGCAATGACTATAAGTAAGTTTAAGTAATCTGTCGCTTTCATGGATGATTTGTCACAGTACACTTAGATTTCCCCATTTACTTCAAAGCTACCGTGTTTATTGTTTTCAACCACATCAAAAACATAAGTAGAGAAACAATATGATCTATCTACAAAATCTCGAAGTACAGTTTGTCGCTTTCATGGATGATTTGTCACAGTACACTTGGATGTCCCCATTTACTTCAAAGCTACCGTGTTTATTGTTTTTAAACACATCAAAAACAAAAGTAGAGAAACAATATGATCTATCTACAAAATCTCTAAAAACTGACCATGGGATTGAATACACCAACAATGAATTTACCAATTTTCTTGTTTCCAATGGCAATTTTCACCAATTCTCTTGTCCACACTCTAGAGCAAAATGGTCTAGCTTGAAGAAAGCACACACATCATTAAACTCTCTAGAGTCTTGTTCTCTCAACCGGGCCTCCCTCATCAATTTTGGGCTAAATAGTGCACACTGCTATCTGCTTAATATTAGTCAATAAGTTACCTTCAGAGACCATTCAAAACATTAGTTCACACTGCTTAATAGTGCACACTGCTATCTGCTTAATATTAGTCAATAAGTTACCTTCAGAGACCATTTAAAACATTAGCCTTCTTCAAAATTTTCTCTTTGATACCCTGATTACCAATAAACATGATTTTAGGAGTAAAACATGTGTCTTTATTCGTTATGCCATAAAATACAAAGGCTGTAGATGCCTTTACCCTCAAACAGGAAGATCTACATTTCTAAACATGTGGTGATTGATGAGACAACATTCCCATTCAAAATGCCCAAGCCTCACACACAAGACCAAACTGTAAACCACACACAATTACCTACTTCCCTACTCCTCTATCCAACTTAACCATCAGAATCTCATGTCTCACACGCAAGAGAACAGTGAACCACAAAATTACCTACTTCCCCAGTCATACACAATCTCATGCCTCTACACACCTTTCCCCACCTCCTAACTCACCACCTCCACTTGAACCAGCATACCTGATATATATATACTCACGGAACCACAAGATATAAATCATTTAGACCCACCACAACAACCAATCTCCACTTCCAGCACAACCACCTCAATAAATAACCAGAATAAACAAACCATCCCTCCATCTAATCCAATGACTACAAGGTCAAAAGACAGAATCTTCATACGCAAATTGGCATACCAAATTTAACATCCCTTTCACTCTCTCGACTGCCACATCAAAACAACCTTTTCCAAAACCTTCACTCTCAAAGATCCTAAATAGTTCGAGCAAACTACGATACCCAAACCTGGTCTTTAGTACCCTACTAGCAGCCTCATTTCAACTTATTGGATGTAAGTGGGTCTTCAGAATCAACCAAAAACAAGATGGTTATGTGGAAAGATACAAAGCAAGATTTGTTGCCAATGGCTTTCAGCAAAACACAGGCATATACTTCTATAAAACTTTTGGTCCTACGGCTAAACCAACAACAATCAGATTCATTCTCTCTATTGCACTCCGACGTGCCTCAAAGAAACTAGATGTTTCAAATGTTAAACTTCATGGTCAGGCTAATGTGCATATGGTACAACCACCTGGTTTTGGAGATGCATAAATCAATTTTGGTCTGAAACAGGCCGATATGATGACCTTATCATTATCTCTTCTCTCTTGGATTCACAACCTTCATTTCGGATACCTCTCTCTTTATCAAATAGATACATCTCTACGTAGATGATATCATTCTCGCGGGCAGCTCTTGTACACCGTAACTCTCTCATTGCTCAGTTGAGCGCCAAATTTAAAATGGAAGACCTTGGTCCTCTTAGATTCTTTCTTGGCATAGACATTTCCATATCAAATGGCCTTAACCTCTCTTCCAAATATTATTTTGACTTGCTCTGCAAAGCGACTATCATTGAAGCCAAATCTTTCCCATACCCTACCTCAACTTTATATCCTGATGGGAAAGGTGGTGAATTCCTAAGTCCGTTATCTTCCAGGTCCATTGTTGGTACCCTCCAATACCTAACATGGACAAGGCCTGAGATGTTTGCTTGGCAAATAAGGCATGTCAATTTATGCATAACCCTAGAGAAACCACAGAAAAATTCGCAAAGTTTTCTGTGCTTTACCTTTATATTATTCTTTTTACATTTTCCATCACAAGAGTGTAGTTTATGGTGGTAATTATAGTAGTGTTGGGAGTGAAGAGGCTGAGAAGAAAAAAAAAATTATATAGGTGAAAAAAAGATGTCATAGACCAATCTTTCTTTTGTAATTCTATTTGCATCCATCAATTCACCTGTTTCCTTAGCACACCAATTATAACTCTATAAGAACTTGAAATCTAATTTTTTTTCCCAAAAACCACCAGATTTCCTATATACAACTCATATAATAATGCTTTTGGCTAGAGCTGCTGGTGCTCGGAATATCTGGCTGGCCAGCTAGAGGTAAGAAAATAATACTAATAATAATAAAGTAAAATTAATCTTTGTCCTTTTAAGCAATTTTTATTTAAGGAAGACATTCGAATATAGGAAATGTTCCAATTTGAATATGTGAACTTAATTGGAACTCAACTATCTTTTAGGGACAAATGAATGTTTATAATATAAGATGCAAATAAATGTAGGAAACAACAAAGATTATATTATTTCCATCGGAACAATCCTAAATCCATTTTAATTCAAAGATCTCTGCCAACTTCATCAACCAGGTTGACAAACTATTCAAGGCTGATCAAGAGATCAACAAATAAAAGATTGCAGGAGGTTTACATTTCCTTCAGAAAAAGTTATAGGCGTTTTTGAATCATTCATTTACAAAAGTAATTAATTGAGATTGTTAACAGACTTGGAAAACATAAATGGAGGATTATATTCAAAGCAATGAAAAAGGAAAGCAAGAAAAAAAACCAGCTAGATGGATTTGGGTTGCACAATTGATAAGCTCTGATATCCCAAGCACTTCTCAACTCCCATAAACAAGACTTCAATACTAGTCTAATGCAGAATGTTGTTGATCTTGCTCTCAAGCCACTGTAAAAGATGCACCTATTTAGTATAATCTTACCTTTGCAACAGTGAGCCCAATGGGGCATGGCCTGTGTGGCGATCGGGTGGCAAAGACTCCCATGCGTTCACCTTTTAGTCTTGGCACTCTCACCTACCATCCAGTCAACCTATTTTTTAAAGTTAAAAAGAATAACACAATAACGGAACAGACTAAGACTATACCAGTGAGTAGAGGCAAGCACCTTGGCCTTAAACTTTGATTTTGCAGGATCCTTCCAAAGCTTCTCTAGATTTGTATTTAGATGGAAAACATAGATAACCCAACAGTGTGTGTAGTCTCCAAGACCCTCAAGCGAAGCTGGAGGAACACGGGCTGAATTAAAGATCAAGCATGCCCTGGAAAGAGGTACAATTAATGGTTGCCTGGGTGTCCCATTCCTGTTCATCAATAAGTAAAGGATCAACAATGGGCAATAGGTAAACTACTATGCATGCACACACTCAGAAACTATGGAATTAAAAAAGATATGTTCTGAATATTTAACAAAGGCAACAACAACCGTCAATTAAATTAAGGTATAGCTTGGAAACTTATTTGTTCCACGTGATGAGGTTATGCTGACAAAGGAAGGTGGGGAAATATTTTTTTTTATTTAAGGAATCACAGATGACGACAGAGAAACTAGGAAATTTTGAAGGCCTGTTACCATTCCCAAACAAGACGTGCAAACAGAAAGTTTTCTAGGTATCCTATTCATGCAACGATATAAAGAGCGTGTGGCATACTACTCAACGTCCCTAACTCTAATATGAACTTTCTTATGTTAATTTTAACCGAGATATTTTGTTTATCTATATGACATCTTCCATATTTTTACTTTTATTCTTTTTTGGGGACAAATCATAGAATCACATCAAACATACCCACCAAGACTGAATTTTGAGCTTAACCTCCACCCTTATAATCAATAGGGCGGAGGTGTGACTATGCTTAAAGACCATCCTATATTACAAATATAGTATATCAGGGGGTACCCAAAAATTTGATATTTTGAACAATATAATGCGACAACGAAAGATGCTAGTTTTTGAACACTACTGAAAAAAAAAAATTATATATATATATATATATATATTAAAAATAAAAAGAGACTACCTTAAGCCATTTCCAGCTATATAAATTCTCGATTCTGGAAACTAATAATCATGTGAAACACTATCTGTCTGCTGCTCTATATACTTCATGTCCTCAAGCATGAATGGATTTCTTCTACCGCTTAATGAGGGGTGGTGATATATGACAATGCAGACTAGGAATGAAAACAAAAGATGTGTACTTTGGAATGGTAAACAAGGCTCATCATAACTACCTGGTAGAGAAGCATGACTGGATGACACCAATAGGTGCCATGGGGTAAGAAGTCAGCTCCAAATGATCAACCTTTGGTTCCGTCAGCGATTTCCTCAAAGCCTTGATAGGTAAAATGTCAAGAATTTAGCAACTAGAGTAGAAATGTGTAAATGCCATATGATGAGATACCTACCATACACAAAAGGGTTAATGGTGAATGTTTTGAGTTACCTGCTGAGCCCGAATTCGACCTTGCCTTTCGGAAGCACAGTGCTTTAAGGAGTCCTTGAGGGATTTCTCGAGCTCCCTGATCTTGGAGTCCAGATCCTTCGATTTTGTCTTCAAGAAATACACTATTAAAGACCCAAAAACAAAAGAAGAAATAAGGAACGAATCAAACACAAAAAGAGAGTAAGACTGTGTGTGAGAGAGAGAGAGAGAGAAAAGTAAGAAACACACGAGAAAGGGCAGTGGAGGCTGAGAGTGCGACGGCTATGGTGGCTGTTAGCCATTTGGATTCTGTAGCGAAACCCATTGGCTTCTCACTCTTTTTGAGTCTACGGAAACTCTTGATTAGTGTTAACAACAGTTTGTGACTTTGTGTTGGGCTTCTGTTGTGGGTTTTTGAAAACCCATTGACCAGACCAGAGTTCTTGTGGCACGGTCACATCAAACATAGACCTGTAAATTGGACCGGGTCGGACCGGCCCAGGCCTGCCTGACTGAATTCAAACACGATTGAAAGAAGACATGATCGGCCCGACATGATCCAAGCACAATTAAGAACGGCCAAGTACTGTAAAAAAAAATTATGTGTTGATATTGCCCGAGTAAGTAATGGATATTATACTCATGTGATGATTCTTCGGAAAGTCTTGAAAAACCATACGATAATTGTTGATGTGATAGGGTTGATAACATTGAGAATTGATGTTTTAACGGAAATCTTTTTGATAAGATTGTCCAGACAAATTTAACTATAAGGTCGCAGGATTGATAAGATAGAAAGTATTGATTAGAAGTATTGTCCGAACATATTCAAATCTATAACAATATATAGAGATGACAAAAGACCAGTCTCAATCTAAGACAAAACCAAGTCTCCATACTCGAGAAAACTATAGTTCGAAAACTATAATGAATCGTCTCTCCAAGATTAAAAAAAAAAAAGTATAAAGAGTCAACTATTATTGATCTCATGGCTTAAAGACAAAGTTAAAAACCTTAAAAATAGATTTCAGATTCTAGGATTATATAGTCTTTTTTTTTTTTTTGAGAAATAGATAACTTCATTACTTATCCATAGCCAGAAGACACATATATCATAAGTTGTCTCATACCAAAAGTTTTAGATGGCATAAGCCTCCAAACAAATTACAAGTAACCCTCATTGTAAACAAATGAGCACAATTAGACAAGCGACAAACAAGAGAAAATCGTAATCTAGGGGAACATACATGACTCGAAGCAACTGAACAACAAGTAAGTTCACCTAGAAACCTCAATTGGTGTATGAAAATACTAGTAGATTGCAAAGAGCCTCCCACAAATGTAAGATCCAGTAGGTCACGAGATATAGTTTGTTGAAAACAAGTCCAAGCCACCAGTCCATTGTCTTGAGCCTGCACTTGAGTAAACCACCACATTCGAACTAAGGCCCAAATGACCCAAGCTCGATCCTCTCCTCCTCGCCCTTGAATATGACCAGAGACTACCCTCTCGGTGAACACCACCAAAATCCGCAAAACAAAAGGGCATATCGTTAATTCCTAGGTCCCAAACCCAGATCTTCCAAAGATCTCGTGAGTACCCCATCACACTGATCTGGACACCCAAGAACAAGGCACCCAGACTCAGTGCTTGACCAATCCAGTTGCCACCATCAATCTACACCCACAACAACCATAGTATCATGACCTTCCACCAAAGCAAGGCTCCGGCTCCATTTAGCAATGAGTCTGCTACCATTTCAGTGCCTCCATCGAAGATCTTCCAATCCCTATAAGAAGGGAGACGCCGCTCGAACCCGATCTTGGGTCTCCTCCCCCAACCAAGGAGCCATCCCCACCGGAAGCTGAGCCAATCCAAACAGCATACAATCCACCCTTCTCAAAAATGAGGAAAGGGTCGATCAACAGTCTGGTGTAATTGATACGTATGTGGAGGCGGTAAAAGCCTCCCTGGAAGCAGCACCAAGGGGGCGACGCTAAGGTTTGTCGAGGAGAGAGTCTCGACTCTCATCTAGTATTATATAATCTTGATACTTGAGATCATGTATCTTCACCAAAAGATTTTGAAGATATGTAGCAAGAATTCAAAATAACAAGTACTGAGAATCATAGAAAGCTCTTAAAAAAAAAAGTAAATGCAAATTAGAAGAAAAAAAGAAAGAGATGCATCTTTTTCTCCATAAAAGTTATCCCAAATGTAGTATATTAATCAAGGTTTCAAATTTCTCCGAAATTGCCGAAATTTCCCATAATTTTGAAGTACCGAAATGAAATTCATATGTTATATCATTTCCGTCAGGAGTTTCCTAAAATTTTCTGAAATTTTCAGTACATTTCCACGAAATTCTTAATTTCTGAAATATCTACACACACAATATATATTTAAAAATTCACACAGAAATTTTGTCCGAAATTTCTCTAAAATTTATGTCAAATTTTTATGTCACTTACAATGATTTTTTTACTTCATAGTTCATACTTTCATAGAGAAAATATGGAATTTTGATTTTTTTTTTCAATCAAGTTGAATACAACAAAAAAACCTTTTTGCTTTTATCTGCTACAAAGTTGAATGCTCCAACCACAACATGATTCCCTTTTTGCTTCGTCTCAAATATTGTATGTTTTATACACTAGAACATCATATTAGGTAATTCTACAATATCCGATATATGGATTTCATGTGGAAAATGAACAATACGTACACATACAATACTCATATGATGAAGTACGAAAATCATTTTCAAAATTTATGTACTTAGGAGCAGTATTGTATGATATTAAATGAAAGCAATTCAACCAGCTAGATTGAACCACATCGTAGTAGCTTTTATATTCCTTTTGTTGTACTTATTCATTTTCATTCACGGGGTTTTGGTTTTACATGCCCCGCCTCGCCCTGTTGTAATTTTCTAATTATTAAAAAAAAGTAATCATACTTACATTATCAATATACAACACATCATCAATACACATAGATAAAAACACTATTTAACCACCTACTATAGTACAAGTTAATTACTCGTCCATATAAAATATCATAATTCTATTATAAATGTATAATTTTAAAGAGGTTACATTATAAATACGTTTATTATAGGTTAGTTTAGTCTATGTAAAAGTTTCATTCAAAAATATCATTTTATAAATGCAATTAATTTGATTTCTTTATTTTTAACCGAAATTTCCACCGAAATCGAAACTTTCTCCAAAATTTCTGAAATTTCCTTAAATTTGATGTATCGAAATCGAAACCGAATTTTGAAACCTTGATATTAATATGATACATTTATCCCAAATAGTATTTATTTTCTTCTGTAAATTTGTTGCCCTAATCACTTAGATAGATATTCAGTGATTTCACATGTTTATAGAATGGATTTGTGATCATTGATATTGTTAATGGTTAGAATTGGTTACTCTAATTTAACGTTAGAGAGAGAGAGAGAGATAACGCCAACAAGTATAGTGGTTCATCTCCCACTTTGGGGGAGACTACGTCCACTTAAAGCTTTACTATGTGTCGGGCCTTGAGGCTCAACAAGATTACAAGAGTTGTAATGGGATGTAATGGAGTGATCTAAGTGTGAGGAGGAAGGGTTCATTTTATAGGTGAAGGATTCCTCTTCCTTTACATGGTTTCCGATATTGGACTCAAATACCACTATTCTAGTCTAGAAAGCATGTTGTGAAGGCAACTTGGCAAGGTTGGGAACTTGACTTCCCGACAAGCTCTTGAGCACTTTTGACCATCATGACGTAGCTTGGACGTCGGGATACAGGATGCATATCGTCGTTGGGTCCCACCATGGCTCGTGGGCCCCCCACGAGGGTGTTGTTTATACTTGGTGACATAGATACTAGCCTGCTAGTAGAGTTATCTACATATATGTATCTGCTCTTTACTTTATCAATAATGAAAGGGATTGAAATCGACACCTCCTAATCGAGTTGGATTATGATTATTGTTTGTACAACAATAACTTAAGTTCTCCTGATGTTTATATATATATATATATATATATATATATAATCTTGCTCAGGTGCGGATATCTGTATCTAAGTAAAAACGTACGGATTTTGTGTTTTTTTTTCCCACTTTTCGTTCACACATTCACATCTTAACCATTCAGTTTTTAAGTCCTAATGTATAGATCACCTCTGCAAAATTTTAGCCAATTTGGTGATCGTTAAGGCATCCAAAACTGTAATTTACACGAACGAACCGAATCTATCAAACCAGAACTGTTCGTATATATTGTTATAATTTGCAGTTTTGAATGCCTTAATGATCACCAAATTTGTTGAAATTTTGCAGAGGTGATCTATACATTAGGACCTAAAAACTGAACGGTTAAGATGTGAAAATGTGATCGGAAAGTGGGTCAAAACTAGAAATCCGTACGGATTTCGGACGTCCGCAGTAGAGAACCTTCTCCTATCTTCCCTTCCCTTTGACCATTATATATATATATATATATATATATATATATATATAAATATGAACTATCTCAGGTAAAATGTTGAAGCAAGTAAAACGACCCAACGAGGCGAGAACCTCGAGAACCTTCTCCTATCTTCCCTTCCCTTCGACCATGTCCTAAGTCCACAGTCTCATGTTCTTCATTTCCTTTCAAATCTTTTGGATTGCTTGGGTAATCAAATGGTTTTTCATCAGTTTTTGTACATATTTTCGTCCTCCTTCATTGTTTTCCTTCTTCATCTTTTTCGTTTTACCTGGTTGGGGGTGTCTTAGCGGTTTTCCTTGCTTTCTTTTTCTCTTTGTACAGTACCCTATTCTTAGCCATCATGATTCCTCCAGTCTACTTTTCCCCTTTCTCTATTTGGTTTACTTGCACCTGTGCATCTTGTATTAATTGCACCTACTGTTAACCTGAGACATATATTAATGAGAGTTCTGGCAAGTACGTCTCACGCTTCTGATTATACCAATATGATACAGTCCTTTTTTCAGTTGATCTCTGCCATGTGGCTATTCTACGGGTTTCTTGGCCTTCTGGTACGTCCTCAATCTGTTCAACAGTCGCCTTGGTTCCAGAAGGCTTTCAACAGTCGCCTTGGTTCCAGAAGGCTTTCAACATATTTGTTACTTGTTACTTGATTTAGACATTTACAACATATCGTCTTCTGCCCTCTTGTTCCCGTTTTGTTCTTTTAGTCTCCTCCATCTCTCTGTTGTCCTTGCTCTGTTTTTTCCCTAACAATGGCCTCCCTACTAAATTCCTAGCTAAGTCTCCAGATCACTCTTCACCAACATCTCCAACCTTAACCCATACCTTTCGGTGAAGGGTCGAGTCATACCCCGGCTCTTGATTTTTATGATGAACCCCATCCTCCATCACCCCCGATACACTCGCCCTTTTTGGTTCAGCGTGGCCCAAATGCCATCCCTTTTACTGCTCAGCCACCTATTGTTGATCTCTATGATGATCTGTCAAAGCCCACTTCATTTGACCAGGGTAAACGTTGTCTTGTTAGATAAGTATTTGGTGACCCTGTCTCGGTCAAGAGCATTAGAGCTCATTGTCAGGCTAGCTGGAAGGGGTTAATGGGAGGTTTTCAACTCAGCTCTTATGGACCCAACTGGATCTGTATCATCTTTGACTGTGAGGAAGATCTCATATACGTTCTCAATAACAGACCATGGTTTGTTCAAGGCCATATTCTAGAGTTGACGAGGTGGTCTCCAGGTTTTTGTCCCTTCAGATCGATGCTTTCAACCCTATGAGTTTGGGTTCGATTTCCATTGTAACCTCCACATTGCTGGAAGAAAGAAAAGGTTAGGGGTCGTCAACGGGTCGGGTCAAACATTGTTATTTTTTTAAATAATGACGGGTCGGGTTGAGCTTTATTGTAAATCGAATGATCCAAGTCCGTCTATATAAAGCGGGTTGTGCGGGTTTTTTCGAATCGGATCTTACGTATTTATTTTATAAATAAATATTTAAAGACATTAATTTTTTTTTAATCAAGTTTTGAAAATTCATTGAATAATGATCAAATACAATCAAAGGAAATAAATATATATTGTATCAAAAACAAAAAGTCTAAATTTATATGTAGACACTATTTCATTTATAAATAAATTTTTAAAGATAGTAATTTTTTATAAATCTATATATATATATCACACACTCCAAAGAGCAATCTCTATCAATTCAAAGAAAATGAGAAAACCGGTCGTAAGATGTGATTATTACAATAAATTATGAGTGTGGTTAAAAATTTAGTCAATTTCACCATAGTTTCGAACCCGATCGGATTGTTCAACCGTAGTCGCTTGTATGTTTTCTTGATTGACCGATGACGTGATAACCACAAACTTACTTATTTTTTTACATCACGTTTGTAAATATTTCATTGAGAATGTGTATGGATATAAGATAAAAATTTTAATTTTAATTACAAATACATTGACCTATACCAATTTACCTCTTCAAAGTTGTATGACTTATACATTACATTTAAATTGTTGAGATTCATTCTAAAATAACCATGACGTGGGAAATGAATTTGGAAAAACCAACCGTATGATGGAGTGGTTGTAAAAAATCCAGCCAATTTTGTTCTCGTTTCGAATTCGATCAACTAAGTCAAACCTAGTTACTCTTATAAATCTATGTTTATATCACACACTCCAAAGAGCAACCTCTATCAATTCAAAGAAAATGGCAAAACCGGCCGTTGGATGTGATTATTACAATAAATTATGAGTGTGGTTAAAAATTTAGTCAATTTCCCCATAGTTTCAAACCAGATCGGATTGGTCAACCGTAGTCGCTTGTATGTTTTTTTGATTGATCGATGATGTAATAACCGCAAAACTTGTTTATTTTTTTATATCACGTTTGTAAATATTTCATCGACGGATATGCGTAGACATAAGATAAATATGTATTTATATATATCTATTTGAATTTGTAAACACACACACACACATATATATATATATATATATGTGTGTGTGTATGTATGTATGTAACCTCGCTCAGGTGCGGATATCCGCACCTAAGCAAAAACGTACGGATTTTGTGTTTTTTCTCACTTTTCGATCACACATTCACATCTTAATGGTTCAGTTTTTAGGTCCTAATGTATAGATCACTTCTGTAAAATTTCAGCCAATTTGGTCATCGTTAAGGCATCCAAAACTGCAATTTACACGAACGAACCGAATCTGTCGAACCGGAACCGTTTGTATATATTGTTGTAATTTGCAGTTTTGAATGCCTTAATGATCATCAAATTGGCTGAAATTTTGCAGAGGTGATCTATACATTAGGACCTAAAAACTGATCGGTTAAGATGTGAAAATGTGATCAAAAAGTGGGTCAAAACTGAAAATCCGTACGGATTGAAAAACTGCGGACATCCGCAGTGGAGAACCGCTATATATGTATGTATATTGTATCTATATATATAAACACACGTGTATGTGTATATATGTATGTATGTATGTATGTATATAAACACTCACATATACACATACATATCTACACACACACACACACACATAAACATACACCTACATACATACACATGTGTGCTTATATATGTGTGTGTGTGTATATAGATATGTATGTGTCTGTGAGTGTTTATATATATATATATATATATATATATATATATATATATATGCACACGCACACACATATATAAACACTCACAGACACACATACATATCTACACACACACACATATATATAGGCCAATATCTATATATACCTAAATATATAAACACACACACATATATATATATATATATAATAGTTTACGGGTTTTTACGGATCGGGCCTAACGGGTTTTTGGTAGGTCGGGTCGGGTTCCAAACCCCTAAACTAAGCCCGACCCTCTACCCACCGGGTCGGGTCTATGATGGGCTTTTTAGCTGGTTGAGCCGGGCTTTTGGCCCTGCGGGCCTGCGGGCCTCCATTGACCCACGAGGCCTATGGGCTAAATGATGATCCCTAGAAAAGGTGGTTAAGATGGCTAACGCGGTTGGTCGATGCCACATGGTGGATATAGACTCCTTAAATCCAGACATCTCCCTGTTTGCTAGGGCCTGTATCAAATTGGATCTTACTAGAACCCAACCTCGAGCACTTCGCCTTCATGTTGACCCTTTCTCTAATGATCTAAAACTCACTTACCTCAACAATGAAATCGCTCTTCAAATGCTTGTGGTCGCTTTGCTCCTCATTCTAATTTTCACCACCCTGACATCACTTTTGTTGATGCGACTCGCAATTTGCATGACACTGTGGAAGTCGGCAATTCTCATGTTCACCACCATGCACATGAGCCACCCTTGGTTCCTGCTAGTTATGTTTCCCAGACTTTGGTGGCTGCTGCTGAGGAACCTGAGCCTCTTGGTATTATCTTCCTTAATGGTGAGTCCAATCTCGGCTTTAATACTGATGACCTTGTTGCTGATGAGGAACTAGATCAGGATTTGGAGGCAGATGTTGAAGAAGATGTTGAGGTCAAGGAGGTAAGTTCTAGTGATTCTTCTCTTTTATCTTCTAGTGATTCTGAGCATTCGGTTATCACCTCTGACACCGTAGAAACCTTAATGGTTTATAACACTGAGTCTGTGAATTATCCTGAATTATTATATAATCCTGAGAATATGCATATTGCTTCTGTCAATTCTATTCAGGAGGCTGGGGCTCCTGAACTAGACTCTCAAGTGAATACTGCTAATCTTCCTACTGCTGACTTGTCTGTGATGCCTTTCTGTAGCCCCAAGAAGAGGGGTAGAGACTATTTGGAGAACCTCACCACAAAACCCTCCTCTTCTAATTTACCTGAATGACTGTTTGTTATTGGAATTGTCGAAGGCTATGCCCGGTAAGGTTTTCTATTGCAAGCCACCTTCCTTAACTCGTTTTTAAAGTTTGATGTTTTTTGTATCGGAGGAAGTAGCAGACTCTTTAGTTAAAAAGCCTCCTTTTTGTAGCTATGTGTATCCCTCTTGAAGGACATTCTGGTGGTTTGTTTTGATGTGGAATGCTTCTGTTTATAAAATCTCTGTGTTGATGCCTCATGCTTGTTTTTTACATTGTCATATCATCCATGTCACTTATTCTTTGTACATGTACCCTAAAAAATATAGACAACAGGATTTGTGGGATCGATTAGGCAACTTAAATATACCTACTAATCAACCATGGATTTGGGTGACTTCAATTGCATTTTAGATCAATATATCTGAAAAGTCTGGTGGTCTTTGTATGACTAATAAATACATGATTCAGTTTTGAGATTTTCTTGAATTCTAATGCATTGGTTTCCCTTCTTTTTACTGGCAACAATTTAAGTTGGTCGAATAGACAACATCAAGAACATAGAATAGGCGAACGATTAGATTGAGTCTTAGCTAATGTTGAGGCCTTTTCTCTTTTTCCTTGAGTCTGAATAACTTACCAATTTTGGGCTCAGATCATGCTCCTATTTTGCTTGCATTCAATCCTCCTCATAATAGGCAGCGTAGGTCATTCAAGCTTGAGGCTATGTGGTTTCAACATGATGACTTTGCTGTACTGTTACTACTGCTTAACTACTGTCAAGAAAAAACGTAAACAAATTGAAGAAAAAGCACAGGATAATTCAGCTCTTTGAGGTCCTATTTTGTTGGAAGAAGTGTACTAAGAGGTGCATATTATTGGACATCTGAAAGTCTTCCTGCAATTTTTTACCATACATATTGGAATCAGGTAAGCCAACCTTTGTTTCATTTTGTTTCTGTGTTTTTCAATCACAACATTGATCTTATTAATAGAACCAATATAGTTCTTATTCCTAAGACGGAAAATCCTGAAACTGTAAATCATTAACAAACTATTAGCTTATGTAATATCGCGTATACAGTTATTACAAAGATTATCATTAAAAGATTACACCCTCTATTAGAGAAGTGTATTTCACAAAATCAGGGTGCTTTTGCCCTAGGTAGGTCAATTCATGACAACATTGTTGTAGCTCATGAATTATTTTCTTCTTTTAACAAGAAAAAAGGTAAGACAAGGTGTATGGCTTTTAAGTTAGATCTTGAGAAAGCTTATGATTTTCTAAAGGGCTAAATACTGTTTAATCCCTGAACTTTTGCTGAAAAAAAATTTCAGTCCATCGCCTTTTAATTTGACACGTTTACTCCTTGTTCTTTCAGTTTTACACCTAATAGGTCCATTCCGTTAACTTCCTATTTTAAGGATAAAATTACTATCATAGCCCTGATTTTCTCTTTCTTTAATTTTTTTAATTGTTTTTATTCTTCTCTTTTTTTTTTCTTTCTTTAATTTTTTAATTGTTTTCATTCTTTTTTTTCCTTCTGATTCATACCAATAAAATTACTATTTTTTAAAATTGTTTTTATTCTTCTCTTTAATTTTTTTAATTGTTTTTATTCTTCTCTTTAATTTGACATATTTACTTGTTTCTTCTATTATGACTAATTTTATGGGGTGTTTGGGTGAGCTGCAGAAGAAATTAATTTGCTACTTGAGGCCATTAAAATTAGTCATAGCTTTTAATATGACTTTTATTAATTTTTTTAATTGTTTATATTCTTCTCTTTTATTTTTTCTTTTGATTAGCACCAATAAAATTACAAATTTTTTAATTGTTTTTATTCTTCTCTTTAATTTTTTTTTTGATTGGCACCAATAAAAGAAAAGAATAAAAATAACTAAAGAAATTTAGTAATTTTATTGATGCAAATCAGAAGAAAAAAAATAAAAGAGAAGACTAAAAATAATTTAAAAAATTAATAAAAGTCGTATTAAAAGTTATGACTAATTTTATTAGCTTCAAGCAACAAATTAATCTCTTCTCCGGCTCACCTAAACACTCAATAAAATTAGTAGTCATAACAGAAGAAACAAGGGAGGGACTATTATACTAATTTTTATCCTCAAAAGAGAAGAAAAATAAAAGAGAAGAATAAAAAAAATTAAAAAATTAAAGAGAAGAATAAAAACAATTAAAAAAATTAGTAATTTTATTGGTATGAATCTGAAGAAAAAAAAAAAAGAGAAGAATAAAACAATTAAAAAATTAAAGAAAGAAAAAATAAAAGAGAAGAATAAAAACAAATAAAAAAATTAAAGAAAGAGAAAGTCAGGGCTATGATAGTAATATTATCCTTAAAATAGGAAGTTAACGGCACAATTTAACGGAGTGTAATGAAATGGACCTATTGGGTGTAAAACTGAAAGAATAAGGAGTAAACGTGTCAAATTAAAAGGCGAGGGACTGAAGTGTTTTTTTTCAATAAAAATTCAAGGACTAAACAGTATTTAGCCCTTTTCTAAATTGGGATTACCTTTTCTCTTGTTTGAAAGCGTTTGCCTTTCAGGATAGAAGGATTCAACTAATTCGTTCCTGTTTAACTAAGGTTTCTTTTTTCATTCTACTTAATGGCTATCATTATGGTATGTTTCAACCAACTTGAGGTATTAGGCAAGGTGATCCTCTGTCTCCTTATTTATTTATCCTCATCATAGAACCATTATTTAGATTGCTTAATGCTCTTACTCGGAAACCTAGAAATCAAGTAGGCATTCTTACTTCCTCTCTGGGTTTTAAAGGATCTAATTTGATGTTCGCAGACGACTTCTTGTCTTCGCTAAAGCTACTCATTTTGCTGCTAAAAATATTCTTAATACTTTGAATCTTTTTTCAGAAGCCTCAGGACAACAAATAAATTATCACCAATCTATTGTTTATTTATCTAATAATATTTCTTCATTAGTTAAAAGGGATATCTCCTCTTGTTTAGAAATTACTCATAAAGCTTTTATTGGTAAGTATTTAGGTGTTCAAAATATTGTTTGTCGGCAAGATCCTTTAAACTTGAATGATCTTGTTGTTAAAGTTCCAAAGAAGCTTGCTAGCTGGAAGGCCATAGTCTTTCCTGAGGAGATAGGTTAACTCTTCTAAAAGCTAATTTATCTGGAACGCCAATATGTGCTGCTTTAAATGTCCTAAATCTCTTACAATTATATAAATAAAGAATTTAAAACTTTTCTTTTGGGGCAAATCACATTCTCGGATTGATTGGGATCAGGTATGTTTACCAAAAGAAAAAGGTGGGCTTGGTATCCAACAACTTGATAATTTTAATCGAGCAACTCTTGCTAAGTTAGGATGGAAAATTTTAACACAACCTGATAATTGGTGGGTTCAAATTATTATTATGAAATATCTGAAGCATAATCATTTCCTTATTGTTAACAAGAAAACTTCGGATTCCTTAGCTTGGAAAGACATCCTTGATGCTCGAGATATTCTTACTCAAGGTATGCGATGGATTGTTGGTGATGGTCATTCTATTTAATTTGGTCCTTTAATTGAGTTTTGTCCTTTCCTTTGAGCTCACTTATTCCATAAGACCAAAGATCTACACTTGATTTGTTTCTTATGGTTGATCAGTTCATACATAATATGTCATGGAATAAGGATGCTCAGCTCTTCTGCCTCAGAATGTTGTTAATTAAATTATTTCTATTCCACTACCTATTCATCCTACTCCATATACTTTTGTTTGGTGATTCTTCAGGCTCAGGTAAGTTTTCTATCAAGTATGCTTCTTCAATTCAAACTCAATCGGAGCCTCAACACTCTCATACTTCATTGTTAACTACACTGTGGAAATTAAACATTCTACCTAAAGTTAAAATTTTTGCTTGGTCCTTGATTTGCAATGTTCTTAAAACAAGAGAGAAAGTGGCATACTATAATCAACAGGTTTCTCCATCATGTTCATCTTTTCTCAACATGTCGAATCGGTTGATCATTTATTTATGTATTCTCCATTTGCTTGTGATGTTTGGTCTAAGTTGTTTTGCCCTAAATCTTTCAACTACAATAGTTCTTTCATAGATTGGCTTGATCATCCTTCCAATCAACCTCATAGATGTCTCTTACCTTAATGATTGCATGGTCAATTTGGCATTTTGGAAATAAATCTATCTTTTAGAATCTTCATATCTCTCGTTACCAATGTTTTTCACAAGCTGTGATGCTCGAATCGAATTATGCATGAGCAAATATGAAGTGATTCAATCCAAAGATTTCTAAATATTTTCATATCAAGTGGTAGCCTCCTAATGTGAATCAGCTTAAAGTTAATTTTGATGGTTTAGTTCCCAATGGTGTAGCCACTACTGGCTTCATCATCAGAAATGCAGATGGTAATCCTTTATTTTTGGCTCATAAGAAATTAGGTAGCACAAATGTGCAACAACGTTACAGGATGGTCTATATACTGCAGGCTCCATCAAGATCAAGTGTTATAGTTGAAGGAGACTCTAAATTACTCATTGATTCTCTCCTCAATAAATCTGAGGCTCCTTGGCGAATTTGAATCTTGGTGCAGGATATCAACATTTTGGCTTGACATTTGAATTCTATTGTCTTCAAGCATATATACCAAGAAGCTAATTTTGTTGCAGACCATTTGGCTTCACTAGCTCATATAGCTCAGAACAATTCTGTTTGGTTCTTTTGTTTACCCCTAGCTGTGTCTCCAGCATTCCATCTGGATCAGCTGGGAGGGGGAGTATGTAGAGATTTTGTCTTTTAGTTTTGTCTTTGTTTGTGTCATTGAAAAACAAAATTGAATGAAAGCCCTTAAAATATCAATTGTTTTTGTTTGAGACTTAAGGGGAAGGTTAAGGAATATAGTCCCACTACACTTCTTTTCTTTAGCACTCTTGTTATCAAGCTTGAACAAACCAAAGCTTGTATGTTGTTTTTTTAGAACTATGGCTGCGTCTTCCATATAAGGATATTGTATTTACAGTCTTAAAACACAAAGATTGCATACTACAGTTGATAGCACTAGCCCCGTATTTCATCCTAAAATCTAAAGTGGCCATGCAGGGCCCATCTTAATTAGAAGAAATTCCACCAAAAAATTGGCGGAATTTCCCCTAAAAGTGACTACCTAAAACTTGTAAAAACATCCTAACACTCCTCAATAATCATATTCATCCATATCTCCTGGAGCTTAGCTGTTACCCACAATTCATAACCAACTCCACAACAATTCCAATAAATTTAAATATGCTCAAAATACAATGTTATACAAATGGTTGGTAATCAGAGCAATCTAGATGAAATATTGAAATAAGGTACGGGTAGGTTAAACAGGTAACCTACAATAAAGATGAAGGTGGTGAACACTATGCCTCCACATCTACGCATGCTCGACCTCAACGAATCTGCAGACTGGGCGCGAGAAACCGAAAAGGCCAGTGAAAAATATTTAGAAAAACTGTTAGAGTGAGTGGACTAAAAATAAATAATTCAAGGAAAACCAAATAAAATTTAATGCTTTCTCAAATTTAATTTTAGATAAAAACCAAGCATGTAGTAAGGATTCGAGAAAATACTTTTAATTACTCTATGGTATTGAAATATCAAAATATACTGATATCTCATAAACATTTCAGAAATCTTAATTAAAACTTTCTCATGATAAAATATCTCAGAAATCTGTTTTAAAATATTCTCATCACAAAATAGGCGATGATAAGAGAGAATTGCTGACCAGTCATCTCATGCCACCTAGATGGTACTGCCGACCAGGTGACGCATTGGAGGGTATTGCCGACCGGAATATAAGGAGACGATGGCTAGAGAGTATTGTCGACTAACCATCTCATGCCATCTGGAGGGTACTGCCGACTAAATGACGCATCAGAAGGTACTGTCAACCGGAATAAATAGTTAGAGGATACTACCGACTAACTGTCTCGTGCCACTTGGAGGGTACTACTGACCAAATGATGCATTAGAGGGTATTGCCATCAAGAGGGTACTGCCGACCAAATGATGCACCGGAGTGTATTCCCAACCGGAATAGATAGTTAGAGGGTACTGCCGACTAACTATCTCATGCCATCCGGAGGGTATTGCCGACTAGATGACCCATCAGATGGTACTGCAGACGGAATATATATTCTAGAGTATTGCCGACTAGAATATTGTTTGCAGGGTACTGCCGACCAGGTAATGCATGCATGCTCTCATACTCATCATTCATAATTTACCTCCTCAATTATATACTCTGAATCTCAAACTTATAAATTTCTAGTTTCATATTTAACTCCTCAACTCATAGTCTCATAATATTAAAATCTCAATTTACCAAAAGAAAACCTCAAAAACAAGGTTTATGAAATATCGATAATTAATCTAAACTCAATAATCCAATAATTTAAATATTGGCAGGAACTCTGGAAATACTCGATGATTTACTCCCATGCAAACATGATTCATAAAACTCTTAATAACTCATAAATTAAATGATTCGATAATTAATGAAAACTAGCTGGAAAGGAAAATCACTAAGAATTTCGTCAATCAATAATAAATCATCGAAGCATAACTCAAGAAATCTCGATAAATTATTTATAAATCGTAAAATTAATACGATAAATTAATATTCGAAAAATATACTACTGCATGCATAAAAAAATGTCCACTCACTGATTTGAGGCTATGACAGCCGTCTGATGAATTCCTCTTTGAGGTTGATCTACACGTCGTCATGAACAAATTGATATTATAAATCATTTTTTAATGTAATCGAATGTAAATTGACGATAATAAAATCGAAATCCTAAAATAATAATTCGTCGAAAGCTCGAAAATCCGAAATCACATCAGAAATGGTTCAAACTTTTTAGGGTATAGTCAACTCAATGAATCCAATATCCTAACGAAAAAGGTGTCGATCCAACTGTTGGATCCTCTCGAATCGAAACCCGAACTTCTGAAACTTTAGAAATTTCTATCGATCCCAAAGTTCATCAAATGGTTACCACTATATCCACATGTTCGTAACAATGGGCTCTACCCAACTAACCAAAATAGAACATCAGAAACAATCAGATGCATCCCACGCACCGCCGGCCGGATTCCAAATTAGATACCTAGACCTATGCCAAATTCTTCCTTACAATATTTCCAACAACTTTTATAACTACCACAAAATCTAATTCTAAGCGAGGAAGCAGAAATTTACCTCGAAATCTTCGGTGGTCGAATTGTTCAAATCTGAAATTCGTCTTCCTCGGGTTGAATTGAGACCTGAAACTTGGTGGGTTTGTAGAGCATCGCAAGACGAACAAATCTCAGTTAGTCTCAAGTCTCAACATCCAATTTGGTCGGAATTTGAAGAATATGCCGGAAAAGGGTCGTACTATCTTTTCTTCGATTCATCGTGTACAGTGAATAATATGGTGCAAGGCATATATAATTGGGAAGCTCATTCCCGGACGAAGAGAATCAAATTGGTCTCATAGTTTGAGGTGGCCGGAATCTTTGCCGGCGAGGCTGAAAGGTCCGGCAACGAATTTGCTTCTTTCTGGGCAGTTTTGAGAATTTCCCGAAATAGAAAGCTAAGATCTGCCATTTATAGAAATAGGGTTTCAGCAAAATTAGAAAAGTGCCACTCACTTTAAAACTTTATAACTTCTTGGTTATAGCTCCATTTAGCGTGCTTCGTGTTTATGAACTTGGTTTTACATTCTCTATAACTTTCATAAAGAAAAATTTTCAAATAATGAATGGAATAATCAACTTTTAGCGCCCCTAAAAATATCGAAAAGAAGGTAAAAAGTAAAGATAGTTGTCGTTTACCGTCTAAATGACTAGTATACGGGTAAATTTAGATACAGGGCATAACAACAGTAAATAAGATGCATTCACACACTTGAGTCATATAGTTTATTTCAGCTTTCTTTTTAGGAACTTGAGACTCTTCTTTTTTCATATAGGTGATGATTGACTCTTGGATACCATGTATTATTTTATTTGACTTTATTATTCAGTATTCAATTATGTCATGTGTTCTACTCTTTATTGAAGCTTAGCTTGTATACATAAAATTTCGACTTTAGGGCTAAATGCAATTTTCAGTTTCTTGCATTACATTAATTTTTTTTTCTTCTCAATTTGGTGATTTTTGCTTTGTTATTTTCCGTTTAGCTTGAGACTTACAAGATTTGTCCGAATGTTTAAGAAACACGCATTTACTTTTCAGCAAATAAACTTTGATCAATGACTTTATCTTATACATAAAACTTTCAAAATAAAATATGTAATGCTTCCTTAGGTACCCTACTATTGATGCATAGGATCAATGAGAGCATTATAATTTTGATATTTCAGTTTTTATTTTTATTTTTTATTTTTATTTTAACTTGGGAATTTTGTAATGACTTTTGTTTTCCGGAATTTCTCTAAGGACGTCTCTTGTCACCACGCTTTGTCTCCATTCTGAACATATTCATGATTTTTCTACGTCGAAGCTAGTCATCATCGGAGCATGGCAGTTTAACTGAAGACGACACTTTTGCCCACTATTTAGGGAGAACATTAAAACAGAGAACCACTTTGGTTGAGAGGAGACATGTGATCATGTTGATGACGAGGTCTGATAAGCCTTATGTATATGTATCCATAACCATGCTAGCAGTTTGATTTTAAACTACTTAATTTACTTAGTTTGTTTTTTGGCCTTGTTGTTTGCAGACCTTATTTGTTTGGGTATTATGAAATATATTTATTATACTTTAAAGCTTATTGTTGGATCATATTATATTTTTATGAGACTTTACTTTTTTTTTTTTGTATAGTCAGTTTTAAGTTTAATTCGCTATTTTCGTAAAAAAGAAAATAGGAATTTAAAAATAGTTGTTACAAAGAGGTTGTGTTTACTTAAAAGTATGAAACTTATCAGATATTTTCTAATAAGTTAACTGAGCTTATGAGCTTTGAGAGAGAAGAAAAAAAGTCTTTTAGATGTGTTTAACGTAGAAAAAAAAAACAAAACAGAGAGAACAACATCTGCGTGCAAGGATAGAAAAAGGAGAAAATAAGTTAGGCTGCGCTGGCCATAGATCAGGTGATTTTGTTACAATTTTGACCAGGTGTTTTTCTTTAAACGACTATGGTTCTTTCATTATTTCAAATTAGACTTATCAAGGGTTATTTTGGCTTTAATTTCACAGAAAAATATTAAAAATTGTTTTATGGTGATTTTTCAAAGTGGACACAGAGGAAACATGTTTTCTGTTGATAGAAATTAGGGCGTGTTACAGTCATTGGTTGAAGAGACAAATGTTCTTTTTTTAGTTGTAAAATTTTTCTACAACGTTTCTCTTTGTGTCTAATTTCTGTGATAAAAGTTTAATGAATTTATCATTTGTATTTATTTTTATAAAATTTGTTAACCATTTGAACCCAGCTGTTTAGGTGAAGAGGCTTATTTTGGGTTTTGTTTTGAAGACAGCTTTTGGGGTTGGGGAGAAACTGATTTCGCTCCCAAATTTTTACTATATGGTAAATATTTAGTCTTAAATAGATTCACCAAATTTCAACAAATTTTACTTCATATTGAATCCTATAGAATTTTCGGAAGAGTCATTGTTGGTGAAGGTCTTGTTTCTGGGCAGCAACAGAGGTCGGATTTGGAATATTATTTGGACAAGTTTTTAGCATTATTTTGACTTGATATTTTTATTGTAGATACTGGAGCATGTCTAGTTTAACCCTGTAATTTTCAAGGGTTTTGATTAATGATTGTAGCAAGTGAGATTTTTCTTTTTGACGTAGGTCCTGCCAGATTGCTTTTACCGCAGGTTATAGGGTTCTAGTTCGTATCTCATTTTGAGTTTTTGTTTGCTTTAGGCCGAGAAACTGTAACTTAGGAAACTGTACAGTTGCTTGTATAGCTTGGTTAGTTGAGGTAAGAATGGTAAGTAACTTTTGTTTGCTCTGGAACCATGATAAATATATTATGGATGCTATGCTACTGTATTTATTATACGCTTATGCTTTGAGTGCAACATTTATGTTTCTGTTGTGATTACTTTGGCTTATACTAGTACATGTACATCATGCGAAATGTGATAAGTTTTGAAAGAGATTTCCACTAGGTACTCTCTTGGCATATCAATACCAGTAGGCTGTCTGGAGAGAAATCTGTTTTGTAAGTGCAAGTTATGCACTGTTCTGTTTTTGCTGTTATATGGCCCACATAGTGGGTTCGTCATCGACTGGTGACGTCTGTCTCCCACCTCTGATAAATTTGGGTCTCACTGGTATGTTGTTTTGAGTGCACTCCATGTACTATGCACTGTTCTGTTTTTGCTGTTATATGGCCCACATAGTGGGTTCGTCATCGACTCGTGATGTCTGTCTCCCACCTCTGATAAATTTGGGTCTCACTGGTATGTTGTGTCTAGAGGGACGTAGAAATTTCAGTTTGATTTGTTTTGAGTGCACTCCATGTACTATGCATTTTACTATACCGTATATAAGTATGGAATGCCTTCCTGTTTGTTATACGTGGTGTGTTATGGTTACTTACTAAGTTTATATCTCATTAATAATTTGTTGTGATTCCAGGTACTGAAGATGAATTGAATGCTTAGAAGACTTGGCAGCAGTTAGTGGTTGTGTCGGTGTCCCCTAGAATAAAAGTTCAAGTTTCTTGTCTAAGATTGTTCCAAATTTTAGAATGAAGCTGCCATTACCTTTTATTTATTATTATTTAAGCTTTTATTTTTCAAGTGAACTAAATTGTATTTTTCAATTTCGACTTAATAAAAGTATAGTTTTGACCTCCAAATTTTGGGGCGTGACAGTTTGATGTTGATTTCACAGAAAAATATTAAAAATCGAATTTATGATGATTTTTCAAAGTTGACACAGAGAAACCGGTTTTCTGCTAATAGAAATTAGGAACATGGCTAAGCATGATGTGCCAGTGGCTACTAGAGAAATAATTGACAAAGACAAGGGTTCGGTGTACAATAGAGACGATGTGAAAGTGGTAGCCAAGCAGTGGTCCAAAATCAGGTTGGAGGAAATAAGAGGCCTAGAATGGGTGACGTAAGTAGGGGTACCTCGCAAACTTGTCAGACCTGTGGGAAGAAGCATGTTGGGTTATGCCAGAGAAACACTGATGCTTGCTTTAGGTGTGGAAAAATAGGACACTTCATACAAAACTGCCCTGACACGAAGAATGGTCAGGAGGATACTAACACCAATAACAAGACTTCAGGAAGGGTTTTTGCACTATCAAGGAAGGAGGCTAAAGCATCGCCATCTAAGGTGGCAGGTATCTTTTCCATCTCCAGACATCTTACTCTTACTCTATTTGATATAGGATCTACTCATTCTTTTGTCCTGCTTTTGTTTGTTACTAAGCTCAAATCGAAACCTTTAGACTTTGATTGTGAAATTTGTGTGACTATTCCTTTGCGGGGAAGTTATTTGAAAGTAGAATGCTTAGATCTTGTAAGTTTTCAATTGAGAGTATAGAATTTAAGTAATGCTTGGTGACTACTCTAGTCCTAGTTCTTCCTTCAAACTCTTGCAATTATGACACTAGATATTATATGTTGATGCATCTCATAAAGGAGATGGTTGTGTGCTCTTGCACGAGGACAATGTGAGAAATGTGGAATTTTCATGAACCACAAACGTCTTAAGTTTTTCTTCACTCAGAATAAGGTGAACAAGAGGCAAAGGGTGTTGGCTACAGTTGGGAAAGGAATACGAAATGTATCTTAGTTTGTTTTGGGGGGGGGGGGGGGGAGGAGACTGTGATATCCACCAATATACTTAGTTTGTTTTGTGGTCTTGTTGTTTGCAGACCTTATTTGTTTCGGTATTGGGAAATATTGTTGGATCATATTATATTTTTATGAGACTTTATTTTATTTTATTTTGAACAGTTAGTTTTAAGGTTAATTAGTTATTTTAGTAAAAAGGAAAATATCATTTTTAAACTAGTTGTTACAAAGATGTTGTGTTTACTTAGTCGAAAACTTATCAGATATTTTCTAATAAGTTACTGAACCTATGAGTTTTGATAGAGAAGAAAATGTCTTTTAGACGTGTTCAAGGTAGAAAAAGAAGAGAGAACAACGTCTGCGTGCAAGGATAGAGAAAGCAGAAATAGGTTAGGCTACGCTGACCACAGAGGCTTGAGACGAAGTATCAAGTCTGAGATCAGGTGTTTTTGTTACAATTTTGACCAGGTATTTTTATTTAAACAATTATGGTTCTTTCATTATTTGAAATTAGACTTATCAAAAGTTATGTTCATGAATCACACAAGGCATGATATATTATTAGAAGAATATGGTAAATAAACAAAATCGATGGAGCAAGAAATCTCATAGGGGGTTAATTACCTCTGATAAATCATGGATTCAATATTTGAACTACATTCCTTGGATCCTCTCGCTTGTCACGCCCCGAATTTTAGAATAACAATTCAAAATCCGAAACATGAAAATACTATCAAAACAAATTAATCATCCTGAAAATTTCTTTTCATAACACCCTCACCACACGAAATAAAATCAAACCGAATTTAGTCTCGGTTAATTATTACAACTCAAATCCAAATGAAATGTAAAGCTCTAAATGAGCATACACACCTCAAAACTAAATGATATAATAAAAACTGCTGTAACACCTAAGCAGCTCGGTCACCTCCCTGATTATCCTGACCTGCAGGAATATCCGCTACACCAATTGAATAGTGTACCGGGATTGCAACAACACAAAACCCGGTAAGCTTATGAAAGCTTGTATGAGTAAAAGAAAGAACTGTTACTTAATTTAATCTCATTTATTCCCACACACATCAACACCCATTAATTTTCACATATGCAAGTATTAACAATCTCAATCAACACCAATTCAATATATGCAGACAAACCAACTCACAACTTCCTTCACAACTCTCATCATCGTATTTATAAAATACGGTACTTGACAGACTAGAGCTCTAACTGAATCGTAGCTCGTCACCTGGCCTAGGTTATGGCATCCGACATATTTATCATTATCGTATTTCATCAATATGTATAGCTATATACATATTTAGAACGTCCGATAATTCCACATACTCAACCAATCGTATCCCATCATCCACCCAGGATTAGAGAGTCCGATTACCCCACACCGGTCATTACGTCGACCCTAAATCCATAGATGAGTACAACATATAATATCACATACTGAAATCAACCCAACCAAGATACACCATATTATTATGGAATTACACAATTGAAATACAATCAATTCATCAATTCTACTCAATCATATCATCACACAACAATCCACTCATCAATATATATTTTCCACGTAAATATATATATGTAATCATCCACTCAGGAATGACCACTAATACCATCTATAGTTCACACAAGAAAATCATAAAAATTCATTTGTATAGTTAAAATTCATTTTACTTACCTATGGACCGTGGTGATTCAAGTCCATGAAATTTTAAAACAAATATTTAATCCGCAAATATTTTTCACACAATTACCATAAATAAATAAATTTAAAACATTCGGTTCGTAATATGAACCACGTGAGTTTTACTCATCTCGAAATTCCCGCTGCGTCTTCAATATAATTATAATTATAATTAACGCCGAAATAGCCCACTCAAATAAAATCCGTCAATCACCTAACCAAATATGATTCGAATTTAGCCAAAAATTTCAACACATAAATTAACTACCATTTAACGGCCAGATTCTAATTTACATTAAAATCCGACGAGCGGTTTCTCACGAATCGCTCCCCTAATTACCGTTTTGCACATATACGAAGATCCAACAGTCAGATCTTCGCCCATGACCACACAAAGCCTCTGGGACAGTCATATAATCATCATAACAAATTTACAAGTTCATCCGACGGTCATAATTTCACAGATCAAAAATCTAACTATCGAAATCGATCGAAATCACAAAATTCATAACTAATTCATACGATATCCGAAAAATACGTATAATACGCCGAAATGATCGTATCGAAACATAGAATCATAAAATGGACAGAAACTAAATTTTAGACCTCCGGAGGTGGCCGGAAAGGACCGCCGGAGTTAGGGACAGAGTCGCCACCGACCACCGCCAATGGTGTCGGGGCCGAGCTTGTCCCCTTCGTTTCATCATTCTGAGCAACTTTCAAAACTAGCACAAGACCTAAAAATGACGGGAAAGGATCGAAAAGTACCAATTACAGTCGGCGGCCGGAAAAATTCCAGAAACCGGCGAGCTTGAAAACCGACGTGAAAACTGCAACCTCAGGCCCCGATCTCTTCTGAAAACTTGTTCAGAACTTCCTTGCGAACTCAACAAGCCAAGAATCACAAGAAACGATCGTGTATAGCTCGAGATATCTTGATCGAAAGTTTCGGTGTTTCGATCCGTTCGGGTCGAGCTCTGACGAAAGTGAAAACGTTCGAACCAGTTCCGGCCCTTCTTGGTGCTTGTAGAGGAAGTTGAGGCGAGCTCAATGAGCCAAGAATCAAGTGAAATGGTGGTGTGTAGCTCGAGATATCAAGATCGAACCGAAATCGACCCTTTTCGGTTCGGGCCGTGCCGCCGCCGCTACAGGCCGTGTCGCGGCGCAAGGCAGCCTCTGGCAGCTGCGCAAGGACGAGACGAAGCTCCTGGAAGTGGTTTGAAGTCGTGGGGTGGCCGGACGAGCTGGTGGTGGCTGCTTGAACTTCAGCCCTGTTTTTGCGTCTCGGCCGCGCGGAGGGAGAGAGAGAGAAGGCTGCTTCCTTTCCAAAAACAGAAAGAGAGAGAGAGGGAGACCGGTAGAAAAAAAAATTAGGGTTTTTTCTATATATACGAGTTTCGGAAGACTTCGTAATTCGACAACTAATTCAGAAAAAAACCGATCTTCGTGTTCCGCACATGTACGGACTCGTATCGACGAGCTCTACAACTTTCATGAAGGAAGTTTCTCCAAATTTCGTACGTAGAAAAAGTCGATTTCTCAAACCGAGTATTTCGAGCTTTTCGTTAAAAATAATTGTTTTCGAAACTTCGATTAATGTAAAAGTGAATTATTATCGAACAATTATCGTTAAATCGTATAATAATCACTCAACACAATTACTCGAATTTAAAATAAAAATTGCGGGTATTACACGCTAGTTCTCTTCCCATCTTTGTTTTCATCTTGGATTTTATAAGCATCAAAACTTGATCTCTCCAGCTTCATACTCTAAAATCTAAACCAAATCGATTAGAGGGTACAAGATGATGAAGATTATAACAATCCGTAGGTTTAGGTCAGTTTAAATAAAAAAGTGGAAAGTTCTAGAGAGCTAATGATTTTTGGAAAAACCATGGGATAAATCTGGTTCTGGCA
The DNA here is from genome assembly GCA_025331145.1 of Rosa persica. Taxonomy (NCBI): domain Eukaryota; kingdom Viridiplantae; phylum Streptophyta; class Magnoliopsida; order Rosales; family Rosaceae; genus Rosa; species Rosa persica. The sequence continues at coordinate 15,145,724 of WFKR01000004.1, forward strand.
TGCTGTATTAGGTATTTGAGGGTGGCAATCTTATATGTTTTTGGGGCTATTCTTTGTTGACGTGGCGATCTTATCTACTTCACAGTTTGGGACAATCATTTAGGTATGAAAAATTTTTTGCAGATATTTTCCACTAGTACATCTCCATTTTGTTCATATATGTCCGTGGTTCAATATCTTTCTTACCCACAACAGTTTGTTCATTCGAATCTTCTAATTCATTTTTTGATACGCAATTTTATTCTAACACATTCATGAATCAAAGTACAAACATTTATTAGCAATTATATACATTCACACATAAACACGCAAAAAAGGAACCAGCATGCACACAAAAACTTGTAATTTATCCATTGCATATGTAGAATAAAACTATGATACCACAACACAAGTATCTCTACTCTACCTATTGTATAGACAAGAAAAATGGTTGGACCTCCATTATCGGTAATAACAAAGTATAACTAAGGTTACCAAAAATGACCTAAGGCATCCTATAATTGTTCCATAATGAGGCCAGTAGCTTGAGGTTGTAAATAAATTTAGATAATTTACGAATTTCGCCATAAGAACATTTTTTCTTTTTAAATATCTCAATAAGGACAAAAGATGTGTGTACTAAGGGTTAGTAGAGTGATTACTAAGGGGTCAACAAATTGTTGTACATGGGATTAGTACAAGATAAAAACAAATAGATTGGAAATAAATAAAATATAAAACTAATAAAAAAAAACTATGATTTATGGGCCAAGGTCCTTACAATAACACATAAAGTATGCCCAAACTAGATAAAAGTTATATTACCATTATATGTAATGGCTGACAAGCAAAGCTGACGCAACAAGATATGATTTCAAAAGATAGAAAAAATCGAAAGAATAAACGTATATGAACCCGGGAAGAAAAATACATACTTGTTGATCACCAGACATATTTGCGATTGGAATTTGATTGATTCAGTTGCAATCCTTGAGACTGAATTGCTTGTGCCCTATGTGTGAGTAGTCAAATATAGAGTTAGTGAATAATACTAATTTCTATTTGAATATTTCTATTTTAAGCTTCTTCCTTTTTATTTTAGAGTAACAAAGCTTCTATACCAAATACTCAACGGTTAAGAAAAAAACTCTAACGTAGCTGGTAGTGCTGTAGCCTTGTGTGTTGTCGTGCGCCACTTATTAGTAGTCATTTCTGATGCTTCAATTCAATTTTATTGCATGGAATTTTAGAGGAATAGTGAATAACGAAATGCAGTGCTCTCTGGTCAATTTGGTACAGGCTAAATGACCTAGTTTGCTCTGAAACCCTAGCGTAATTAAGATTATTGGAGTCACTTCGGGTTTGAATGGGGCATGCAGGTTGTATTGTTTACCCTCATAAGGAAGACTCACAGGGACATGCACTCTTCTAGATGGTTGGTGTTCTAGTCACAATGCAAACTTATTCTCCACATCACATCGATGCAGAAGTAGGAGTTTTAGGGTAATCGAAGATTTGGAGATTCATTGGGATTTATGGGTTTGCAAATAGAAGCCAATGCCATCGAATATGGGAATTGATCAGAACCCTAGCTTCTGATGTCTCACTGCCGTGGCTTATGGTGGGCGACTTCGACGTAATTACTTGTCAAAAAGACAAGTCTAGAGATAGACCGCGTGCGGTAGTGCCTATAAGGTGTTTCAGGAACACTATGGTGGAGGTTGGTTTGCTGGATATGAGATTTTTTTTTTTTGAAGAATAGATGATTTCATTAATTATCCATGGTCATATGACACGTACATCATAAGCTGTCTCACATCAAAAGTTTTAGATGACACAGGCCCCAAGCGAATGACAAGTAACCCTCATTGTAAATAAAATGAGCACAATTTTTAAAACCTAGCCATATGAACACAAATCCACACTACCTAAATCCTTGCTAAGCAAACTCTAATCGCCTAGAGACCTCAATTGATGTACAACTAAAGAAGGTAAACTTAAATAACAAAAGACTAGAATCCAAATTCTAGGTGCTAGGCTAGCCCACACCTAACACATCAAGAGGTCCAGCCCAAACTAGCCCAAGCAGGAGAGAGGAGGGAAAGTGGGCTGAAACACAATGCCCAATCCACTACCGCGTACCCTCGCCCCAACACGTAGACGAGCAAGAGTTGGAACCCTAAACTAGTTCGCCGGAGCCGTCGCTGCCACTGAGTTAGTCCAGTGAACGCCCTACCCCAACAGCCATGGCATCCATACCGTGCACCAACCTGCTAGTATTCGGCTGCTACAACAACGCGATCTCCTTAGAGTCAAGTACGATCCGCTTGCCTCCTCCGGAAGACCGGCGCAGCACCTCTGATCGCAACACTGCGAGAGGTATTAGACAAGGGAACCCTACTCTTTGGGTGATACATATGAAAAAGGGAGGATTCATTGGCATTTGTGGGATAAGATGTGTCTTACTAAAGTAAAAGGTGGAATGGGATTGAAATTTTTTTTATGTGCTTGCAAAGCAAGGGTGGAGATTGATTACAAACCATTCTTCTTTGATTAATTGACAAATTATTTAAAGCTAGATGTACCCTAATTGTTTATTTTGAGTGGTTTGCTCAAACTCTAGTTTTAGTCTTGGATGTCATTATGTATGATTTTAATCATTGAAATTGATTAATAAAATTTCAGATATTTATCTAAAAAATATATATATTATATTACCTATCCACTAAGTAAAAAATAGCATTAACATGTAATATGACAACAAGAAGCATCAAAATTTCAACCTATGAAGTACAACTTGCTCGATGTACTATTTAGTATTCTTAGAGCATCTTTAGCAGACTCTCTATTTTGGCTCCTTGGATATTTTGGAGAGCATGTTTAGCTTTTTATCTATTTTAGCAGTTGCACTAGACTCCTAAGCAGCTTTCTATTATAACTTTTAGCTATCTCGCTCCTAAATATAGAGAATGAGATGAGACTCTCTATAATTTAAGATATTCACTTTAAGTTATTTTATGTAATTTATAAATACATTTATACTATTTAATATTTATTTAAAAAATAATATAAATTAAAAACTGGCTAAAATAAAGAGCACTGATGCAGACGTATTTCCAAAATGACTAGCTAAAATGAATTTTTAGTTATTTTGGCTAAAAGTTGACTAAAAAATAGCTAGTATTGTTAAAGATGCTCTTACCCAGCCACCAATAAGGTAAAGTAAAAAAAAAAAACCAATAAGGTATATAAAACCATCAATAAGCCTTATGATTTTTTAAAGTGTAAAAAAACAAAATATAAAAATTTAGATGTATGATTGAACATATTTAGGGCTGTCAATTCCGACATGACCCGATAACACGACTCGAAACCAGCACTAAATAAAGCGGGTTGAACTCGCACGATTAAAAAGAGGGTCGGCCGCGGGTCAACCCGTCATGACCCCTTTAATAAACGAGTCAGCCGCGGGTCAACCTGCCAACACGAAGTGAACCCGTATAACTCGATTATGCTATACTTTTTCTTGAATTTTGGACGTTGGGAGTATTTGATCCTAGAATTGGACAATTTGAAAAATTTTGCTTCATCATTATTAGATTTAATTATTTATGCATTTTTCAGTTAAATGGGTTGCAGCGTTAACCCTTAAATGGATCATTTTGTCCAACACGACACAACCTATTTATGAAATGGGTTAAGAGGGTTGGAAACGAGTAAACCGTTTAATAAATAGGTTGGGTTTGAGTTTAAATTTTCGACAAGATTATTAAATGGGTTTGTCTCTTATGACATGACAAATATCTTGGCCAGACACGACCCATTGACAACCCTAAACATTTTCTTACACCACGCATAACCAATAATAATTTATCTATATCAGAAAAAAGTAGAGAACAAGAAACCAAGGAAGAACAAACCAAAGGGATAATTTGTTAGACTGTAATGGACAAACTAATGACTAAGAATACATACACAGTTTTAAATTATTAAAATTTCATCATTTGAATTTATTACATGTGACAGCCCGTAAAACTATTTCCTTAGGTGAGCAGTTTTAATCTTTTTGCCGTGGTTAATATTTATTGGCAAACAATATGTTGAAAAATTTTAAGGGTGAACTTGGTAATAGGAAACCAGTTTTAGTGCATTTTTATACTTAAAATCATGCACTTGTATCCTATGTGCGTGAAAGATGGTATTTAGACAGATTGTTACATGGAATTGCTAATTTGTTAAGACTAATATTTACTACATTTTTAGTACATTTCTCTCTACATTCTACTTAGTTATATCGTTAACACTATCATTTCCAACTTCTTTTGTGTTTTTATGTAGTTTTGAGTCGGAAATGAAGGCAAGGAGGAAATGAGGCACATAAATGATATAGAAATAGAGAAATGAAGTTTTCCCAGTTCGACCTGGAAAAGGAATCTCAGTCAGAGTAGGAATCCTAAGTCAACTAAGAGTAAGCTCAGAAAAATGATGTTCGGAAATGAAGAAATGACAGAGTCCCAGTTGGATTAGGAAACCAGATCACACTAGGAGTCCTGATGCTACTAGGAGACCTAGTGAGACTAGGAGATGCTGTGTCTTGAAGATGACTCAAGATAGTCCAAGAATATTCTAGAATGAATGAATTTCGGCAATTATATGAAGTGAGCTTTCGAATTGGATGAATTGAAGAACTCTGGCCCAAAGATTGAAGCATTTGACTTGCACATGAGTCTCTAGAATCATCTATGACGTCTTGAGGAGTCCATGGCCCATTAATATTGATTTTTGCCATGAAAAATAAAGGAGAATATCAAGGGTTTTGGCAAGACCAATTTGGGATAGTTTTGGATTTCTATAGAATTTTGGAGAAGAAAATAAATGCATAAATATTGAAATCAGATTCCTAATTCCATGGACGATGAAATATGGTCTAGGTACATGGAAAATTTTCGGCAAAAGAAGGTTACTTGCTCTCCAATTCCAATGCAATTTTCTCATTGGCCGAATGATGTCACAAGTAGATTTCAACCTTGGAGCCCTAGCTCTTGCCGTTCACTATATATAAGGGGTTTGTGAAGACATTCAAGACACTACAAAATTTAGAATCAAAAGCCACAAACACTCCTCTTCTCCTCCAAAGTTTCGGCAATCATACAAGAATCCAACGTTTAAAGCCGTGAAGCATCTATTCTTCCATTCAAGCATCCTTGCCGTGATCCTTATCCATTTCACTACCTTTTGGAACTTTTTGCATCCTTGAATTGAAGATCAAAAAGTGTAACCATGAACACCATATTTTGTTTTCAGGTTTTTGTAAAACAATTTCGGTTTCTTATAAATTTGCTATTTTGTTTTCTGATTTTAGTTTATGATTTGCGATTTCTGTGGTGGATGAATGATTGATTTTAGATATGTAATTTTCGAATACTATGAAGCATGTTTTAGGTTTTAGGTTTTTAAATCTAAAAATTGCAATTTCTATATGTTTAATCATGATTGTTAATTTCGAACTTCAATCCCATATTTTATGTGTTAATTGATCTTTGGATGCATACTGAGGTTCATAAACATGTAATTGAATCCATATTAAGGTGCTAGCGTTCTAGGTTTTGATAATTTAAGTGGAAAACCTATAAATACTTAGGTAAACTAACAATGAGTCTTGCAAGCTTGATTAGCGTTCTAATTTGTGTTCTTGGTTTGAATTTATCAAACTTCCAATATGTTTAATGCGTTAAAAGTGTTTTTGTTAGTGATAGCTACCACTAGTAATTGCATGCTTAATAGGATTGTCACGTCCCGAATTTTAGAATAAAAATTCAAAATCTGAAACATGAAAATTACCACAACTCAAAATAATCATCCTGAAAATTCCTTTTCTTAACAATCTTACCACACGAAGTAAAATCAAAACCGAATTTAGTCTCGGTTAATTATTACAACTCAAATACAAAATGAACTGTAAAGCTCCAAAATGAGCATACACACCTCACAACTCAATGAAATAACAATAACTGCTGTAACACATAAGCAGCTCGGTCACCTCCCTGGTTATCCTGACCTGCAGGAATATCCGCTACACCATTTGAATAGTGTACCGGGATTGCAACAACACAAAACCCGGTAAGCTTATGAAAACTCGTATGAGTGAAAAGAAAGGACTGTTGTTTAATTTAATCATAATTATTTCCACTCAAATCAACACTCAACAATTCCCACGTCCACGAAGTACCAACAATGTCAATCAAACACCAATTCAATAAATCAAGACAAACCCCAACTCACATCTTTCTTCACAAAACCTCAACATCGTATTTATAAAAATACGGTACTTGACAGACTAGAGCTCTAACTGAATCGTAGCCCGTCACCTGACCTAGGTTATGGCATCCGACATATTTATCATTATCGTATTTCATCAATATGTATACTTATATACATATTTAGAACGTCTGATAATTTCACATACTCAACCAATCGTATTCCATCATCCACTCAGGATTAGAGCGTCCGATTACCCCACACCGGTTACTACGTTGACTCTAAATCCATAAATGAGCACAACATGTATTATTGCCTAATTAAATCAATCCAACCAAGATACACGATATTATTATGAAGTTACGCATTTGAAATATAATTCAAATCATCAATTCAACTCAATCATATCATCACTCAACAATCCACCCATCAATATATATTTTCCATGTAAATATATATTTACATAATCATCCACTCAGGAATGACCACTAATACCATCTATAGTTCACACAAGAAAATCATGAAATTCATTTATATAATTTTAAAATTCATTTTACTTACCAATGGACCGTAGTGAGCAAGTCCATGAAATTTTAAAAACAAACATTTAATCCACAAATATTTTTCACACAATTATCGAAAATAAATAAATTTAAAGCGCTCGGTTCGTAATATGAACTACGTGAGTTTTACTCACCTCGATACTCCCGCTGCGTCTTCAAATAAATATAAATCACGCCGAAATAGCTCACCCAATTAAAATCCGTCAATCACCTAATCAAATGTGATTCGAATTTAGCCAATAATTCCAAAACATAACCGAACTACCATTTAACGGCCGGATTCTAATTAAAAGAAAATCCGACCGACGGATTCTCACGAATCGCTCCCCTAATCACCGTTTTGCACTTATACGAAGATCCAACAGTCGGATCTTCACCCATGACCACACAAAGCCACTGGGACAGTCATATGATCATCATATAAAAACTACAAGTCCATCAGACGGTCCTAATTTCACAGATCATAAATCTAACGATCGAAATCATAAAATTCATAACTAATTCATACGATATCCGAAAAATACATATAATATGTCGAAATAATCGTATTGAAACGTAGAATCATAAAATGGACAGAAACTAAATTTTAGACCTCCGGAGGTGGCCGGAAAGGGCCGCCGGATTTAGGGACAGAGTCGCCATCGACCACCACCAATGGTGTCGGGCTGAGCTTCTCCCCTTCGTTTTATCATTCTGAGCAACTTTCATAACTAGCACAAAACCAAAAAACGACGGGAAGGGATCGAAAATTACCAATTACAGTCGGCAGCCGGAATTTTTCCAGAAACCGGCGAGCTTTAAAACCGACGTGAAAACTGCATCAACTCGCTTCTAGAAACTTGTTCAGAACTTCATTGCGAACTCACCAGGCCAAGAATCACAAGAAACGATCGTGTATAACTCGAGATATTTGGATCGATAGGTTGTTTTTCGATCTAACGGGGTCGAACTCCGACGAACGTGAAAACGATCGACCCAGTTCCGGTCCTTCTTGGTACTTGTTAAAGAAGTTGAGGCGAGTTCAATGAGCCAAGAATCAAGTGAAATGGTGACCTATAGCTCGAGATATCGAGATCGAACCGAAAACAAGCTTATTCGGTTCGGGCCTCGTCGCTTCCGCTGCAGGCAGTGTCGCGGCTCAAGGCTGCCTCTGGCAGCTGCGCAAGGTTGGGACGAAGCTCTTGGAGGTGGTTTGAGGTCGTGGGGTGGCCGGATGAGGAGGAGGGAGCACGGTTTCTTCGTGCTCTGTTTATGTGTTTCGGCCGAGAGAGAGAAGACGCGAGAGAGAGAGATGAACAGTGGTTTCTGAAAATGGAAAGGAGGCTGGACCAATTTGGAAAGTTCTGAAAATAACCTAGGGTTTTTTCTATTTATACCAAAATAGAAATAATTTCTAAATTCTATAACTAATTAAAAAAATCCGGACAATGTGTTCCGCATACGCACGAACTCATATCGACGAGCTCTACAACTTTCGTGAAGGAAGTTTCCCCAATTTTTGCACGTATAAAAAGTCGATTTCTCAAACCAAGCATTTCGAGCTTTTCCGTTAAAATAATCGTTTCATACTTTCGATAATTCAAAAAGTGAAATATTATCAAACAACATTCGTGAAATCGTACAATCACAATCACTCGAATTTAAAATGAAAATTTCGGTTATTACAAGGGTTAACTATGGTGTGTTCATCTACTTAATTTAATTAAGGGAAGTAAAAAGAACTTTGTATGCGTTCATCTTTATTTTTTATTGATTCTATACTATAACATATTTTGATTTGTGATTTGATGTTTGAAACCTTGCCAACGTATTAATAGTAGTTAATTCAATCTAAAATCATTCCATTCATTTATCTCTACTTGATTATGTGTTTTGATAAATTAGTTGTTAAATTAGAAAAAAAAATCCTAAATCCCTTTCTTGTGTAAATCGTAAATAATGTATATAATATAAGGTTTTGTTTTGTCTAACGTTTTATTTTTCAGGTTTTAATTAGGCCCTAATCCCCGGTTGGGAATGATACCCTACTTACTCCTACTACATTGATAGAGTTTTAAATTGAGCATTAGCTTTATGTAGGTCATAATTGAACAAGCTCCGGATCCATTGGATCCTGGACCTGAGAGTCATCCTATTACAATGGCTATTGCTAGCTTAGTTGTTGGTGATTCTGATGTTGGGAATCAAGCTGCCTCTGTGTGTGTGCAAGATATGGTCTCTGAGGAGAATGTGATTGTTCCAGCCAGCTGGGATAAGATAAATGATGCAGCCTCTTCTACTGAAGAGGTTATGATGGCTGTTTGTTAGGGTGCATGTAGGCCAAGTCAAGAAAAGGACTTCCTTACTTTTCTTTCATAGTAGTCTTAATGACCAGTAGTTTGAAGCCTAAATAAACCGGTGTTTTTTCGCCTTCTTCTTAAGAGATGACTTTTCTCAATCGTTTCGGGAGGTCTTTTTTAGTATTTTGTACTTAAGCTAAGGGACCTCTAGCCCTTATCTTATACATTAGTCTATTCTTCACTGGCTAAGCAAGGTAAGCGCAACTGGTCCCAATAAAAAAACAGAAGTATTCACTTATTCCCAGGGGGTTATAGCTTATATACGTACAGTAATAACACGTGGGAATGACTAATTTTATTCAATGACTAATGTTTTATAAGAAAACACAATGAAGTACCATTTAGAAAATAAAATTAAAAATAGTTTTATTAAGGATTTACAGGCTACATACTTCAGATTGCCCAAATAAAATAGAAAAAAATGTCCAACTGATATTTTAGATACATAAACATATAATTTCAAGATTGGATATGATCTAATATCTCACCTTGTCAGCTTAATTAACCACGATAGTAAATGAATCTGTTTATAGATTAAACAAGAGTTAGTGAATTATCTAGAAAAATTTGGTAACAAATGGGTGGAGATATTATGAAGGGGTTAATACCACTGATAAATCATAGATTCGATGTTTGAATTGTACTTCTCATATTCCCTTTTCAATTTTCTCATCATCTATGTATTCATCTTTGAGATTAAGAAAATCTTCAAACTCTGAATCAAGAACATAACTGTTATTAGAGAATGAGAGATTATGGAATATTTGAGCATTTAATGAGCTTAGGACTATTTTGTATAAAAAACGGGGTGTTCCAGAAAACATGTGGTTTTGTAAACACCATGGTTCGAATCAATGGTCTGGTATGTGGTATTGGGTTTTCGGAACGTGGCGATCTTATCTGGTTCAAGGTTGTCGCTATAGGAAATTCTATAATAGACAACAATAAATTCTCTCATGCAAAATTATAGATGCCATTAATGGCATAGGAATTACACCTTTGTGTGTGTGTGTGTGTTTGCCCAACACTACGCTAGTACAAACTTATATATCCAGTTATTTATACATTCATTTCATATCTTGTCCTAATACGTGTGTGAAAACACCGTAGTCAAACTGATGAGTTTACAGTGACAAACCACCCTAAAATGCTTATCATGCCTGACCTTGAGATGTGGATTGTCCAAGGCACATTAACATGTCGTACATTTGAACGGGATTTTGAAGCCAAACTTCTCCTAAGAGGATAGATGGGGTGATCCTGATGAGATCTAATGTAGATCCAACATTTTGATCCCTAGCTAGTTTCGTGTGCTCTGGGAGGGACTGACTTGGTTCATATACTCACAAGCGTACGAATTGTGTCAAGTAAGGGAATTATTTAGACCATAGTTATCATAGCATGAGGACCAGGTGTTGGGATCTATCTAGGTTTTCAACTCTAGGACAACTTGAAAGTATATAGTGAAAAATAAAATAAATTATTCACAGAGGGCACCAAGCCTTGGCAATGCTCGGGTTAGCTTACACCAAACCTAATCAAAGCAACTAATTTGTAGCCTAAATGAGTTAAGAAAATTCTACTGTGCATTTATGTACCAATATATCAAATAAACTAGATTTGATACAGATGTAGACTGACTCCATGCATAGGTAGACAGCTTTGACTTAATCTCAAATTAGTCTACCTCTGTATTTATGTCACGCCTCGAATTTTGAATAAATAAATTCAAAACCAAAACTCGAAAACATAACAATTACAAGAAAACACATAGAGAAATTTTCATTTTAAACTAAATCATAAAGCATTCGAGCTCATCGACAGCAATACGGACTCGTCCTTTAGAGTCACATATTACAAAGAGTTTACAAATTAAACTGAGTTATAACTCAATAAGTAAACACTCTCACCAACTCTCTACACAACAGAAGACTAAAACCAATACAGTTCTACGTCCAAGCTACAGAAAGTACGCCTCAGCTTCGACGACGATTAATCGATATTCTTACCTGCATAATAAACCCTACACCATGGAATAGTGCACCGGGTTGAAACAACAAACCCGGTAAGCTTTTTAAGCTCGTATGAGTAAACTCAAATAAAATGACTCACTCACGCATGCTTATAATTTCTCGGCTCGTGAGATAATTAAAGCAACAACATTTAACTCCACAAACACAACCAAACATCCAATCACACTAGATAAAAATTAGTAATCTCTGCATAGAAATTTAGTTCAGGAGATCACCAAATTCACACAATTCTCCTGCATATAACTTAGTTCAGAAGATCACCAAATTCACGCAATTCAAATCATAGCAACTCATGCATATAACTTAGTTCAGGAGATTACATTTAAAATCAACCATTAGAATGAAAAAGAAAATCAATGAAGAAGTCAAACAACTCACACTAAAGTCAATGATCACCCATCAACTCTAAACTAAAGTCGATAGTTGATGATTACCCATCAACTTCGACTAAAGTAGATGATCACCCACAGAGCCGGTACCGAGATTTCTGAGGCTTGGGGCGATCTTTTTTGTGTGTGCCCATAGATAAACATACACATTACCCCATTTTTGTTGTAGTGTTCTTTGTTTTTTTCTTTTCCTTCTTTTTCTTTAAAAGAAAAGCTATTATGTTCTCAAAGACAAAACAAAACCCTCTTTGAATAGAATTACATAAACCCTCTTTGAATTTTTCAAAACTTTAAATAAAAACAAAATTCAGATCCATGTAGCCTAACCACACTGCGCCAATAATAGCATCAGAAACATGCTTCAGACAACTGTAACATTTTTAATGTCATCTGATACTTTGGGACGACAACAAGAATTATTCTGTTGTCCCAATTTTTGAATCAGACAACAGTTGTTACATTGCTGTTGTGCAATTGTAAATCAGACCATGATTATTTTTTCAAGTTTGTCTGAATCAATCAGTTCAGACAACAGTTATTACATTGATGTTGTAAAAGATTGATTAACACAATGGTTGAGAAAAGGTGTTGTCTAATTTTTTTAATCACACAACAGTTATTACTTCTCTATTGTGCAATTTTTATTTAGACAAATGTGACATTTTGATGTTGTATGAGTAATTTAATTCAGACAATAGTTTTTTTTGTGTCTATTGTGCGATTATTATTAAGATAATATTAGTATTTGATGTTGTCTGACTATATATTTAAACAATAGTTTTTTTGTATCTGTTGTGCTATTATTATTCATATAATGTTAGTATTCGATGTTGTCTAACTATATATTTAGACAATAGTTTTTCTATGTCTGTTGTGCAACTCTCCTTCAGACAATGGCTATGTGTTTCTGTTGTCTAAGTTTTACTTGATAAACGTTGTTGCCCTAATTGACTTTCATTACTCAGCCAAAATTCAATTTTTCAAGTCCCTCCATTTCAGCTTCTACTGCCCTAGTTGAATTAATGAGAAAAGCCCTAGCAGCCTTCCTAATTTTTTTCTGCCTCTCTCACTCTTCCTTAGCCTGAGCCTCACTCCACTTCCTGCCTCCATCGCTGCAACTCCAACACCAGCTTCCAGTCATTTGCGTTTGTCACCACCACCACCAAACCATACCGCAGGGGTTGAAAATGAAGAACAAACCCCAGCCCACCATTACCGAACAACGGCTCTTCACCGCACGCACGCACGCGGAGAAAGCCGCCACACTACAGCCCATGTTCCCCAATTTTGATCCATTTTGGAAACCTAGGTATTTTTGCAAAAGTTTCGTCCTTTTATCAAAAATGGAAAGTTTTTCCGAATGCGATAACTTCTTCATACGAACTCCAATTTTCGTTTCCCGCATATGCATGAAGCCGTATCTACGCGCTCTACAACTTTCATGAAGGAAGTTTCCGCAGAATTCAAACGTATAAAAAGTCAACCTTTGAATCAGAGCATTCCAAGCAAATAAATGTCCGAAACACTTCCGCTCCACCCTCGAACCACGAAATCGTATTAACAAACACTTTATTAATTCTCGGAAACCATTAGAAATCGATAACGAATTTCCGGGGTCTTACAATTTAGGGCTAAATACTAGTTACTATCCTATGGTTTAGTTCCAAAATCAATTCGGTCTTTGGACTTCTAATTTCATCAAAAACACCCCTGCACTTTCAATTTTGATTTAATAAGTCCAATTCGTTAATATTTTGTTATGAGTTCAAGTTATAGTTCGATTATTTGTTGAAAAACTATTTATTTTTAATAGTAGGACTCACTCTTAAATTGACTAGAGGTGACATGCAGACACCACATCATAAAACATAGACCATATATGAGTCACGTTAACAATTTAAATAACTCAATTGTCGGAAAACTAACAAATTGGACCTATTAGATCAAACTTGAAAGTGTAGGGGTGTTTTTGATGAAATTAGAAGTTCAGGGACTGAATTGATTTTGGACCCAAACTACAGGGTAGTAACCTGTCTACTTCGATATCGAACTAGTCTACTTGATATATCTGTACATTAAGGTACTATAGACGAACCCGATGAGTTTTACACAATGAAGATAGAATTTTTGTGGAAATTTGAATTGTGAATTTCTAAGTCAGTGGCAAATACAAAATTAAAACAACACTACTAATATTGAACAAGAAAATTAAATTTGAGTTTCTAAATTAATGGAAACATGGGAGTGTTGGGTAATTCACACTATCTTTCAAAAATTAATGTCAATCTCATAAATGCAATTCTTATATGTGTTGAGTCCCGTATTTAGCACCGGTTAGGGTTATTAAACAAATTATCCATTCATTGTATCAATTATACCGATTAGGGTTATAATCAACTCTCTAACTTGGGCATTACGTTGGTTAGAGCCGCAATTAGAATGGGCGTGGACCAGGCCATTCAAAATTTTTGTGAGCCCAAGCCCGGACCGAAATATTTCCAACCTAGTGGAATCCCCTTGCTTGAGTCCGCGTGAAGGCCTTATTCTTCCTCTAGCTTCCCCATTAATTAGGAATGAATACGATACTCTGCTAACACAACTCAAAACCTTTCTGACCCAAGCCTCCACAAATCCAAGCTGCCTCAAAATAGCCCCAGGGAAGCTCCATTCGACCCTATCATACGCCTTGCTAGCTAAAACAATACGAACTAAACTACACCGTCATGTAGATCTTTTTGTAGATTAGAATCAGTACCTAGGTAAGACTAAACTTAACTATGACACCGAACTATGGCATCTAAATTGCCGAAAAGTTTGGCCGGTTGATTTGTGCTGTCCCTCCAGAGAGCTACTATGTGATGCCTGGGGGATCTTGTAAATTTTTACATTTGAAATATTTCTTAACCAAAATTGGAAAACTGACTACATTGTTACTGTTTTCCATTTCAAGACCAAAATTGTTTGCGAGTTTCTCGTTAGGAAGAAATATGTAACAAGGCAAATTCATATCCGCTCCCTTTTGATTACAAGAATAATTGGGCAACCAGTCGGAATGAATTCACAAACATCTTCAGTTGATCTCTATGTCCAATAATGTACATTCAGAAAACTGAAGAATCACCTCGCACATGACCAACCAACTTAGCATACCTAACGTATGAAAATCTGTTCATAACTTCATATTGAGCCCTATCCCATTACGTGCTTCCTTTGCATATATATAACCCAACCTTTCTGCTGGGGATAGCTTCTCATCTCTTATGGGTCATACTTGTCGATGTTATAAAACTCTATGTTCTTGTACTTCTGAGAAATTATCTCAGCTTGAACTTTACGTGCAGTGTCGGTTGCGCAACCAACAAGAATGAGAACAGATGTGCCCGCAAATCCCCGAAATGCAGTCAGGTGTGAGACTTGTTCGACAACAGCAGGACCAGCAGCCAAGATTGCTAGAAAGGCTGAACCTAGCACTGATATTCGACTTAAAACCTGTGATCAAACACAAAAGCATGTTGAAAAAACCATGTTAAATTGAAGCTAACAAGATTTAACTTTCATTCCAAACTTCAGGCATGCTGATAGAAATCCAAGGATAAACTGATGAGTTGCAGAAGGAAAGAAATAACATATCAGAAAACTTAGAAGCAACATCCTATTTAGCAATTCTCTCCGTGAAAGTTTATATTTGAAGCAGCAGGAAATATAAAAATATTATTTGTGACCCAACCCTTGAAGTAAGGAGAAAACTTAGGGGAGCAATATATTCTGAGTGAAGGTTGAATTGGATCAGAAGGGTGTGTATGCTTTGATACTCAACCTGAAGCCATGAACAAATAACTGATTGATACAGTAAAAAACCAATATGTGTAGCATGAGTCATGACTATGACAACTGATTGGTGGGGCAATTTTCCAATTTCCACTGTACACTGCCAGAGGCTTAGAAATGTTCACAATCTTACTAGTTACCACTACGAGTTGAAAGGTTGAGCCACTTCACATTTTGATAAGATAAATCGATTAAACTTCAAACAACAATATACCACTATTTTTGCATAACTCCCAGAACCAGGTTATGTATGGCTAAGAATATCAAGCCAGCTGATTAAACACTCCACTCAATAATGCAAATAATTGACCACATATTTTCCTTAACAAAGAAGAGAATTACCGTCTTAAGAAATGCAGCTGTGCTTTTACCCGGCCGTACAAGTGGAATTGATGCCCCTTGGCGCTTCAACTGTTCACTCACATCATCAGGATCCAATTGTAGGAAAGTGTAGTAGTAGTTGAAGAAGGCTATTAAAAGGATGTTGGTGGGGAGATAGAATGAACCTACATGGATTTGTCTGTAAGTTACACACAAGGAAAATGTGAATTGTGGAAAATGTAGCAGGTTTTCAAGCCAATCATGTGAGTTGAAATGAAGGCAATATATAAGTTAATATATAGTTCTTATTGATTACTTATGAGCTCTATATCTTTACTAGCAATAGAAATTGCAATTCTTACCCCCTGGATTTAAAGCCACTGCAGCCGTTTTCAATGGAGCTAAACCAGTGAAGCGTGCTAAAGTGCCAGGAAGAGCTAATGATGATGTAGAAAATATTATTGGCATTACTCCAGAACTATTTACCTGCACAGTTGAATTAGTTAGATAGCTAGAAAATAGTAGAAATAAATTGTATATGGTTGCTATAACTTAATAATATACAAGCATATACAATGTAAAGTACAAAATATATAAGCCAAACAATAAGGGCAGAATGGAGAGCACTTCTGAAAAGCATTTCTGTAAGTAAAAGCATCATGAAGGTAGGCATATTCATAATATGGGAAACAGAACTTTATTATTGCTGATAATTATAGTTTTAACATGTCTGAAATTTAGGGTGCTGGAAACACACTGGAAAGATCCGAAAGAAGGAAACTTTGTTATTTCTGATGACCATGACTTTCATTTATTTTGAATGGTTTCTAGGCCTATATCCAATATTAAATCACGTATATATGTTCATTTTGCATTAATATTCCACAAATAATAAAAAATAAGATTAATATTTTAAATGAAAGTCAGAACTAATACACACCAATATGGATACTGTCTCATTCCAGTTGGAATTCACTTTTAAGTATTCTGTGTACAGAGGAGTTAAATAGTCCCATATGAAAGAGACGTCACCTTCATAAGACAACAAATATGATTACTGTCTTATTCCAGTTGTTCTATCATCTGTCTTATTCCATTGCGAAAGAAACCAGGTATTGAGATTACTTTTATGTGCAAGTAAGAGGTATTAGTAGACCACACATATTTTGCTACATTTGTAAGAAGTAGCATGACATATATCAGGCAACGCGGGTAGACCCTAAAGAAAACAGGTATTGAGATTACTTTTATGTGCAAGTAAGAGGTATTAGTAGACCACACATATTTTGCTACATTTGTAAGTAGTAGTATGACATATATCAGGCAACGCGGGTAGAGCCTAAAGAAAACAGGCATTGAGATTACTTTTATGTGCAAGTAAGAGGTATTAGTAGACCGCACATATTTTGCTACATTTGTAAGTAGTATGACATATATCAGGCAACTCGGATAGACTATATCTAAATTCTGGTCAAAACCAACTATAAGAGGGCCGATGGTTTTGCTCTCAAAGGTCCTTTTAGGTTGTGACTCGTACAGCATATGGTGTCAGTACTTAAATTGCATCTCCATTGAACTTTGGAGGTGAAATATTTCATAAGATATGATATCAGTTAGCACTGATGGCGATTGCAAATGTTCTTGATGAACAAAAAAGCATCTGCAACTTTCAACTTTGGAAAGTGAGGAAGAAACTGAAGTACAGACCTTAAAAGGGAGGTAAGCAGACCTTTGAGGACCTGCACTTCTGCTGGTATACCTTGAGGCATAATTAATTGGAATTTTCCTTTCTGCTTCCTGAAAACCTTTGTTTAGATAATTGTAATTGTTGCTCCACATCAACAAAACAGATCTTTGTAATAAAAGTAGCATTTACCTGAACATATACAATACCAAGGACCAACAGAAAAAAGGAGGCAACGATGGTGGCGAGTCCAACATAGTTACCATCTTGGAATGCCTGTGCAACAGTCCTACCAACAGACGCTGGAAAGTAGGAGATGATGCTTGTGAATATCAAAAGAGATGTGCCGTTCCCAAGTTTTAGGTCTGAGATTCGTTCTCCAATGTATGTTGTCAATACTGAGCCAAGCGTCAATAAGATCACAGATGAGAGAACCCATTCCGTACTGAAGTCATTGACATATGGGCGAAGGAAGAATACTTGGCCAATTGCCTTCCAGTACCCAAAAAAAAAAAAAAAAAAGGCATACATAAGCTTCTAATAGCCATAATAGTGCCAAATGCTGTCACTTGTATATAATTTGTCACCAGAAAAATAATTTGATTAATAAATGCACCAATTGAGACTATACTAACACCCTAAACTTGTGAACTGTAAGCCCATTCTAAATCTCAAGAAAAGTAGGCTTGACTCACTAACCTGGACTACTGCAAACCCAACCGAAGCATATTGTGTATACCGCAGAACTTTCTTTCTTCCTGCTTCACCTTCTTTTTTCTGAAGATCCTGCAGCTTGGGATATACTTGTGCAAGGAGCTGGAAGACAATCTGGGCATTGATGAAGGGAACAATACCAAGTGAACATATACCAAGTCGGCCAATGCCGCCTCCAGAAAATGAATCCAAAGTGCTCAACAAACTGTTCTGGTCCAAATTTCCAACAAAAGCCTCACGGTTCACCCCACCAAGAGGTATATATATTCCAAGTCGAGATAAGGCCAGATATCCCAACAGCATGAGAAACTTCCCTGGTAATGGACCTTTGAAAAAGTCTCCAAAATCAATGGAACTGTCTTCTATGGCAGCTGTGAATGTCAAAGTGTCTTAATCAACTGCTGAAAACTAGAAGTATCAATTGCAAAATGAACCGATTTAAGGAGCTTATTAGATATTACATCATGATACAAACCTGCTAATCCTCGAGTGGAGTTAGATTTCTCCTTCTTAGAACTTGAAGCACTCTCTAACGGTTTTGAAAATAGGCATAGGAAACTATCCCAGGTAGCATTTAGACCAGAATGTACATCTGAATTTATACCCAAGGGATCAAAAACGGAGGCTTCAGAGCTGCAAAGTAATTTATCAGCAAAAGAGGAAAAATGAGTTCAGATGTATCAGTTAGAACTCTTGGGTACAAGACTGGTGTAATATCTACATAATTACCTTATCGCTTTGGGCTATTTTTCTGTTTTTTTTTTTCTTTCAAGTTGGACTAAAAACAAATGAAAATCGATAAATGGGAATGATGTGGGATTGAGTCTATTAAAAATTCATGCAAGAAAAAAGAACAAAGCAGCAAGTAAAATAGGACTAGATGGTTCATTTTCATTGCAATATTTTGCAGCTTGCACAATACAACAGCCAAAGATGCACTAATCAAAATATGCCTTCTAGAAGAACATGATGAACTTTGATATGAAAACAACCAACAAAGGAAATAGACAGATCATCAGCAGTTACATGATCCCAAATGGACATTAATAATTTCTCTATAGTCCTATATATTACAAATGCTGGAGAAAAGTACCCAAATACAAACTGTTTCTTCAATTTTATGTTCTCATCCTATACTCGCAGTTCTAGATGACTTGCTACCAAATATTCTCCATCTTCGATCATTTTATAGCGTTGTATGTGCCATCTACTCTCCTCCCAAGGTCAAGTGTCTGTCCCAACAATCTTACTGCTGTCTTCTAAGCAGTTAATTGGATTTACTACCTTATCAAAAAAAATTGGGTTTACTACTCAATTATTATGTCAGCCATTGCCATTAGCAAATAGTTTCATTTACCAAATTGGGTAATCATGGCATTCAGGCTGAACAGAGAGTATTTGCCATTTTCGAATGCCAACTCTATCTCATACATTTGAGTTGTAGCTAATTGCTTCACTTGTCTATGCGAAGAGTGTACTGACATTAAAGATTAAATATAGACCATTACAGCAGTATGTGTTCTTCATAATCATTATGACCATACATAAACCAAGACCCAGTTGCCCAATTAAACTAGGAAGAAAAGGGTTGGCATACCTGCTGGATAGAACGCCAAGCTTCCAACAAGTAATGCTGTTGGGTTTTCTGGGGACAGAGAATCTGGGTTTGCATACTGAAGGTTTCAGCGTTGGATAAGAGAAGCTGTTGAAGCAGAGCGGAGAAGAAGAGAAGGGTCCTCTAACCGTTATCAACATCATTATCCTCGAACTCACTATTGAAGAAACCTCTCTGGCTGCCTCTCTGTTCGTTGTGGCGGTTTAGTTAACGGAAGTGAGTGGCCCTCATTGGAGACAGACTTGCTTAGCTTGTGTTCGCGATCGCTTCGGATTCCTACTCCAATTACATATATAGGCTGCCGTCAACACATCATTATTTTCCTCGATATTTACTTTTCATTTTCTTTTAAATTTTCTAATAAACTTGATTCAATACTGTCAAACCTGAACAACAAAGTTTTTTTTTTGTTCTAAAAAATAATAATAATACCAAAGTTTTTAAGGAAGATTTTTCGGGCCACCCCCTAATATGGTTAAATTTAGAATCTTATACTAGTCTCTTAACATGTGTTTCGCATATGTCAATTTGTTTTTCATAAAAATGATAAATAAAAAAAGAAAACTTGAAAACCATGAGCACACGGATGGAGAGAAAATTTCCTCTTTTTTGGGGGAGATATTGTAATTTTTATTATTTTTATCAAATAATTTACTATTGTACCTTGGTTTGTAAATATTTTTATGTTATGGTGTATTACTATGTGAGGGCATTTAGGGAAGTTTAAAAATTTAACCATGTTAAGAGGAATTAGATTAATACATTCTTGCTCATTAACTTATAAGTTAAGGTTTATTCTAAAAAGAAAAATTATAAGTTACGCTAGCAAAAATTGTTTGCTAAAATTTATTAAACCAACTTATTTCAAAAGTTCCACCATTAAACTGTTTTTTTCTTTTTGATAATTACACCATTAAACTGTTGCATATAGAAGTTAGTGAAATACTGAAATGTAGCTTTTAGAAAAGGGATAATGACAATTTACACAATTTTAGGATAAAAATTACCCACTTACCTAAACACTCTATGAGATTGCTCATTTACTCAGACACTGTAAGAGATCATTTCCCTATTACCCAATTAATTATTTTTTATTCCTTTTTATTTATTTTTGAGACATTTTTGCCCTCTCCTTCTTTGTCACTTAGAGAGAGAAGTCATCGGAGACCTTGTCGGACTCTGGTGACTGAACTGGTGATCGGATTTCGGAGTCTGAATTTATTGCCCCCTAATAATACCCCAGTAATCGTATTATTTCTCTTCAATAATCATATTATTGCCCCCCAATAACAAGTTCATTGGGGATCAATAATTTGTGAAAAATGAATATGTTTTTAATTTGGAATGTTTTAGTAGGTTTATCCAAATAAATAATCTTATTATTGCCCCCCAATAATCTTATTATTGCCCTAATAAACATTTACTGCCCCCCAGTAATCTTTTTATTCACTTTGTTTTGGGGTTTCACAGAGGCGGTGAAAATAGACCGACACCTCCATGAATTGTTGCCGACACCTCCATCCTGGAACACTAAGCATATATATATGTATGTCTGTGTGTGTGTGTGTGTGTGTGTGTATCAAATGCAGAGAAATAGAAACAGAAGAAGACTAGAGTTTTTCATTCTCAAAAAAAAAAAGAAAAAAAAAAGAAAAAAGAGTTTCTGAATCATCATCATCGTCATGGCGGTGGCGAAGAACACAAATATAAAGTTGAAACCCATCCTGGGTTTCTTTGAGGACATGCTCAATTCCTTGAGAAATAAAATCACCCAGCCCATTCGACAAGGCCACCAGATTTTCGACGATCAAAACGATAAGATCGAGTCCATCGCCATAGAATTGCACAAGGGAGCGAAACTAATCGCGAAAGTCTCCAAGCTCCGAGCATGGAACTATTTCTGGCTCGACAAGGACGAGTACATGGTGAGGCTTCTTCAATTGGATTGGTACTTGAGAAATCTGCTGCAGGATCCGATTCGGATCCTCTTTGTTTGAATCCGATCACTGCCGGAGGTTGAACTTCTTCTAAAGTCACCAAACAACGGGCGCCTCACCGCTTCATCATCACAGCCAACCCCATTGTGATGTCGCCGGCGTCAGCGGAAGTAGAATCAGAATGGAATTTGAGAGAGAGATCAGTGAGGGGGGAGGAGAGAGAAAATAGATCGAAGAGAGAATCTAAGAGAGAGAGTATGAGAAGAGATGTAATTTATTAATTAAAATAGGGGCAAAACTGTCAATGGATGTTAGATTGGGTAAATGGGGTTAAAAAACTTTTAGTGGAGTAAGTGGGCAATTTTTAAGCTGAAAATGGGTACGTGGTCACAGCCCCTTTAGAAAACTAAAAGCTACAGCTATTATGGTTCAAGTTAAACTTTTCAAACTTGACCATAGTCTGCTATCATATTTTGTCTATATCTATTTACTTGCTTTACTTGTTGTCTTTCAGTTTCTTCATTATGCAATAGATAATAAATTTTTCTCTTGATGTTGCTTATTTTGATTGCATAAATGATAAATCACGTCTAGTTAAGGTACATTGTTTAGATGTCCCATGATATATATGCTCATGGAACTAGTTTTGTAGACTAAGAGTAATGAGTGTCATCAAGAAATCATCCTAGACCAATTGGGCTCCTCGACATTTCTATATATCATCTGTTATTGATGCTTCATTTTATTTTAGTTGTGCAACTTCATTTGTATAGCCACGAGGGGAGATAACTATAATGTGTCTTTCTTTGTCCAGTGCTGATTGTATACCTGTGGGCCGATATCTATTGTGGGCGGATCTCTATTAGAATCATTGAATTGACAAAATCCTAGGGGTTTGAACTAATTCCGAAGTGATTTCAAATTTTCAGGTTAAAAAAAGGTTTCAGGTTTCATTTTAACTTCGAATTTAGCAAGGTTCTGAAAAACGTTAGGAGCTAGTCGGCGGTAGCCTGAAGCCCAGTGCTCCCGCCTAGGCGGGGACTAGGCCGTTTTTTTTTTAATTGAATTTTTATTTTTATAACATATAGTTATATAAATAAACAAGTGTTTATTTGAATTTTTTTCTTTTAAAACGTTCTTTTCCTTTTATATTATGTCCTCAAAATATAACTTAACGTATTTCTTTTGTATTTGAAACTAACATTATCTTAAACACAAAAATTTTGTGAAGACCCGAAATTTCAGTTAAATATTTTGTGATTCAATATTTGTCAAATTATATGAATTATGAATTGTGGGTGTGATTGGAATGTTATTGCATGAGAAATTTGGTTACGAATGATTTTAGTTTCGAAAATTAACGTTATTTAGGGTTTACTAAAGTCGAATTCTTATACGTAAGAAATTTGAGGAAACTTCCTTCATGAAAGTCGTAGAGCTCGTCGATACGAGTTCGTACATATGCGGAATGCAAGAATCGGAGTTCATTTGAGGAAGTTATCGCGTTTGGAAAAGTTTACATTTCGGGTATATATAGGTCTATTTCGGGAAATATCCTAAAATAGCAGAAATATCCAAATTTGGAAACTGTCGAATTACTGTTCATTCTCTCTCTCTCCCCAAAACTGACCGAAAACAGAGCCAGATAGTTTTTGGCCGAGTCCTCCCTTCTTCGACCACCAAACGACTCCAAACCAATTCCTACGGCTTCGTCTTGCGTAGCTGTCAGTGGCAGCCTTGAGCAGCGGCACGGCCTGTAGCGGCGGTAGGAATGAGTTTTCCATTTCCAACCGAGTTGAGTTCCAACCAAGATTTCTCCTAGCTCCGGCCACCAAAACTCTAGTTCTTTGGCTTGTTGAACTCATATCAAGGAGCTGAACACGCACCAAGAAGACCCGGACCTGAATCGAAGATTTTGACTTCGAACGGAGCAGCTATCGGAAAATTGCAGTTTTTCCTGCCGAACCAATTATTTTGGTAATTTTCGACACCTTCCACTTGTTTTCTCAATTTGTGCTAGTTATGAAAGTTGGTCAAAATGATGAAACGAAGGGGAGCAACCCAATCCCGACACCATTGGTGGTGGTCAACGGTGGCTCTGCCATAAAGTCCGGTGGCCTTTTCCGGCCACCTCCGGGGGTCCCAAGAGCAGTTTCTGCTCATTTTAGATTCTACATGTTGATAGGATCATTTGGATATATAACATGTGAATTTTGGATATCATATGAATTAGTTATGAATTTTACGATTTCGATTGATTTCAATCGTTCGATTTGTGATATGTGAAGTTTGGACCGTCCGATAGACTTGTAGTTTTGATATGATGATCGTAGGACTATCCTGATGACCATGTGTGGTCAAGGGTGAAGATCTGACCGTTGAATCTTCATATAAGTGTGTTTTTGAAATATACGCTAAGTTAATTATCATATTTGGTTAGGTGATTGACGGAATTGAGTTGACGGGCGATTTTGAATCGTATTTAAGTTGTTGAGAAGACGCAGCGGGATCAAAGGTGAGTAAATCTCACTTGGTTCATTTACGAACCGAATTTCCTTAATTGCACAATTTATTTGTTATGTGTGAGAAAATGGTTTTAAGAAATGAGTTTTAAAGTACATATAAAATGAATTTCTTGGGTTTTACTCCGTGTGAACTATAGTTGGTATTAATGGTCATCCATGAGTGGATGAATACGTGTATATATATATATATATTTACGTGATTATATATTGAATGGTGTGACTTTGAATTGTGGAATTGTGATAACATGATTTTTGATATGTGGTTATTTTAGATATTGCTATGATTAATTGTGATAATGATTTTTGATGAATGTTGTGATAGTTGCATTGGTTTTGTGAGTTGGATAGAAGGTAGAGAATGTAGGGTCCCGAGGGCCAAATGGTCTAAGGTTCTTTGGTTAAATGATGATCGGAGTGTGTGTTCTGAGGACAGGGAGGTTCGAAGTTAGACGGTTAAATATTAACCGAGGTATATGTTCTGAGGACAGGGGAATAGTCCAAAGTACAAGGATTATTAAGTTAACTTGGGATTATACCGTACTTGCACCTAGGCCAAGGTGACAAGTGACGATGTGGTTAGAGCTCTAACATGGGACCAAAGTGGTGATAGTTGTGATTAGGTAATTGGGGGAATGTATTCCTTGTTGTTTCCCGTATGTCGGTTTGATGTTTCATTGTGGATGTTGAGATTGTTGGACGTTTACTTAAGTTAAAAGATTTATGATTTAATAAATCAACTGTTCATTCATTATTTATTCACACGAGATTTCAGTTTGCTTACCAGGATTTGTGTTGTTGCAATCCCGGTACACTATTCAAATGATGTAACGGATAATCCTACAGGTCAGGATAATTAGGGTGGAGAGCGAGCTGAGTAGGGCAACTGGGTTGAGACCAGCACTTGGTCTATTTTGGTGTGTTTTATAAACTCTTTTAAGCATAACATTTTATTTATGTTGCTATTGTAATAATTGACTCAAGAGATAGTTTGCTCCGAGGTTTGTATTATGGTTCGTGAGATGTTGGTTTATGGAGAAAAAAAATTCAGGATATCATTTGTTTAGTTGTATTCATGTTTCGGATTTGAATTTATTATTCAAAATTCGGGGCGTGACAAATTTCAAGTACTTATGTATTTAAAATTAAGATTATCTTTATAAAAAAAAACAAGCAAATATTATCTCCACCGTATTAGAACTCTATCCACCACCCCCCCCGCCTCTCCCTCTCTCTCTGTGGTTGTCTCTCTGCCCGGCTTTCTTTCTCACCGAGTTGATAGCTGTTAATGCTCATAATACCGCTATATGATACCGGCTTCCAACAACATGGACGAGGGAACAATTTTCGGATATGTGTAGAATTTGTGAAGTCCCGCCAATCTGTCAAGAGAAATATAACGTGTTAAGAGGGGAGACCGCGGTTGGCGGTCTTCGCTCCTCTGATGCTAAAGTTAGACGATGTATTTGTATTGACAAATATGGCGGTAAAGGTAAATAGCTATTAAATGCGTAATGAATGAAGAGAGAGAAGTTGACCTTTTATAGGTGAAATAGTGAGTTACCTCACTCTTGTTTTCGATGTGGGACTGATATGTTTCAGTTTGTTGACTTTTGGTCCTTTCTGCAAAGACAACTTCAGGTGGCACGTGTCAGTGTGTGGAAATATATTTTGCCCTGAGGCCGGTTTGTCGGTATAGACTATCTTGCTGTGTTTCTGGGGGTCACACAGCTAAGGTATTCCGACAAGGTATGCCAATGGCGTAAGTGCTGATTATGGCCGGCAAGTATATAATGTATATACAAGTTCCCCAAGTCCCTAGTCAAGGAGGGATTTCTTGGTTGGGGAGTTATCACAACTAAGGTGGCACCTTTAGTTATATGTCGGGTATAATCAGTGTGAGTGCATCGTCAACCATGGATTTTGTCTGAGCGAGCGCTTGTGCCCTTTAGGGTGGGCCCCTGCTAGGCCCTCCACGGAGTCCCCCACTTCCCGGCTAAGAAAGACCTACGTTTGGTCAGATGATTGTTTGTTGAGAGGAGTTGCTTGGCAGCATGAGGCAGGGGGTGGCGACCCCACCTTTTCAGTGCCTCAGCTTCGTGAAGTTAACGGCCTGAGCAGTGGCTGCCGTAGGCTATGTGAACGGTTCCCTTACTCTTTCCCGGAGGAGAAAAGCTTGACTGCACCGCCTCATTGAGGTTGGTGTACTGATGATATCGGTGGCATGCCCATGGTTGGGTGCGCCCCGCTAAATGTGCATTGTGTCAGGTAACATGCCTGTTTATTGTTTGGCGGGGTTAATGATGTTGGGCTTTGTGACTTGGCTTTTATTGGTTTTGTAATTGATGGTGTATTTACCTTCCATGTTAATGTAGACAAAATAGTTATTATCGGTGCAACAAAGTTGTTATCGGTGAAGATACTTTATTGGCGGTAATTTTAGTTTCGTGGCGGATGAAGGACTCGCAAGTTGCCCATTCGTAGCGTGGTACGGGGTTACTTAACGGGTAATAAGGGTACTTGATGGGAGAGAACCAGAAATGGTGGTTATATTTTGAAATTCTCGGTTGTTTGGTCAGATTTGTTCTGTTCTTCTAACAGGGAAGGTGACAGGTGGGGATTGTTGATAGGGTTGGCGTGTACAGAAACGTCGCTGCGCAGCCATTGATTTAACCAAGGCGTCATCTCAGTTAGTGGGGGGTACGTGTCATAATCTTGACGGGTGATCGTTTAAGTGGCGACGGTCGTGATGTGTTGTAAGGATTTGTATTTAAGGGGGAAACGAAACCGAGTTTGTGCTCAGTTTTGCCCTATTCTTCTTCTCCTTCACCGAGTGAGAGAGAGAATCAGAGATAGGATCTGAAAACGTGGTTGATCGTGTTGGGGGGGGAGGGAATAGAAGAAATTTTACAGCAAAAGTGCAGATAATCGAAACATCATTCGTGATTAGTCTGTTTCATCATTCTCTAGTGCATTTGCGAGTCTGAGGTATGTTCTTGCTCTCTCTGTGCTTGTGTTCTTGTTTTGGTATATGCTTGTGTTTGTGAATACGTGTGTGTCGTATGGAGGTACGATTTAGTATTGTATCGTGTGCTTAAGGGTCTGGAGGTATCTAGGTTTTTGAGGTGTTGGGAGTTTTGTGTTTTCGTTTTTGTTTGAATGACTGTTCTTCGATGGGTGTTTGTGATTGATGGTATGGGGTATAGGTTTAGATCTAACTTGACTCTTAACTTCTAGGTTTAGAGTGTTTGTGGAGCATACCGGTCGTTATTGATATCTCAAGTAGTGAAAAATTGGACGTGTCGTCACTTAATTCATCAGAGAAGGGTATTATTGATTCACTGCATCGTTCTACTTCTGCAGGGAATGGCTTAGAAGAACCGTTAGACATTGTTTCATTGCAAACCATTGTACCGCCACCCATGGCAGCGCGTCAAAGTGAGGAGCACAAGATTGTTTGTCGTACTAGGGAGGAGGAGGTGTCCGACAGTTGTGAAGAAAGTGTCGGGGCTTCTTGACAGAGTGATGACAGGCTCGAGATTGGGAATGAAGGACAGAGTTTCGCACCTGCTAACGTTTCGTGGGTTCTCAGCGATGGTGTAGGAGTAGATGAACCTTCTTCCATCCTGTCGTAGCGAAAAATACAACAGATGAAGGATAGGTTTCGCCTGCTCGATATAGTGAAGTTGCGGCCGTTAGAGAAGGGTGAGAAAGCGACTGAGTTGCTGGAAGGTTACGCCGCTATCCATGAATCCATACTACACCATGGGGTAAAACTGCTGCTACTTCCAAGTCTACAGTATGTGCTCCATGAGTTGAATGTTGCAGTTGGTCAAGTGTCCATAAATATGTGGAAGATGTTGTTGGCCTTGACCACCTTGTGGGATATGTCCGGGTGTGAGTTCCAAAAGGTGGCAGAAGTACTATTCTTCTACGAGTTGACGTATAACTAGAGGAAGCATTGTGGCTGTACCGTTAAACTAAGTCGTCGGCCTGGCGCCCCAAAACTCTTGGAGCATACACCTGACTCTTCCACTACGTGGCGGGCCACCGTGTGTGTTGCCACTGAAGGTTGGGAGTATGATATGAGGCCAAAAGGGGCAAAAGCTCCTCGCTTTCGGGTGCCGTTGAAGTTTCAGGCGATAAAAGGTTGTTATCTACATGTTTGAGGCTTGCTTTTTTGTGTTGAATGTCGTACTTGTTTACTTGCCTGTTTGTCGCCATGTACCATTAGGTGTTTTCTCCGTTATGTAATACCTTTGTTTTATTTGCAGAGGGTTGGAGACCCAAATTGACTGATATCGAGCGCGAGCGGGTGTGTCGGGTGCATTACTGTTGGGCGCCCAAGAGTTGTTTGGATCTGTGAGTCTTTTGCACTGGTCACTGCTTATTCATTTGCGTCTGACTAGTGAGCCTGGTAAGTGAAGTTTTATCGTTGGAAACGTGTTGCGCTGTTATTGCGTGATGTATGACGGTATATATTTTTCTTTCTCTTTGTAGCGGTAATTAGAACGAACAAGAGAACAACCGAAACGTTGAAGAAGGCGATGGCGGATATTGGTGGGATTAAGAACTACGTCAATTTCATGCTTGACGAGGCGGCCAAGGTGCAGAAGCAAACTGTTGACCCATACATTAGGGAGATAACGATGGGAGGGGAAGCAAAAATTTTGGCAGCTCCGTTACTTTCCAATCGCGCCAGGTTGAATAAAAAGAAATTGGGTGGCAAGGAGAAAAATGTGGCGGATAAGGGCGATCAAGAAAATGAGGAGACAGGGTTTGTTCTCGAAGGTGCGGCTGATAAGAGTACGCCTGTTGTCAATGAAGACCTGGCTGTGGAGGATGTTGAGAGGGAGAAGAAGAATAAGGCGGTGATGGGCAGGGGAACGGCTAAGCATGGCAGGCAGAAGATGGTTGGCGCGTCCCCTGGCGATGTTGGTGGTTTGCCAGCGAGGCCTTCCGCTGTGCTTCAGAAGAGGAAGATTCCCCCCGCCGCCTTAGTTTCAGATCCTTCAAAGAAGATGAAGGTTGGGGAGAAAAATGTGGCGGTTGGCCACAAAGATGTCGGGGGCAGTAAATGTTTTTCTAACAATCCTATTGTCAGGCTTGTGCAGAGTTCGCCCGTCAGTCAGCAGGTCTTCCTTCACAAGGTGTGTGAGCGCTTGGGCTTTGGTGGCAAGGCGCGAGTTGCTTGGCCAGCGGCGTCGTCGAAGTTGGAGACATCCCTCGATATGATTTTGAGGGGTGCTCATGAGCTATATCTTTACCAAGGCTCCGTGGAGGAGCGTAAGCTGAAAGATGAGCTGCTACAAGCACGGTGTGACTTGTCGGCGGAGAGAGAAAAGAATAAGTCCACTGCGGGGGATATCACAAAGCTTGACATTGCCCTTGTTGACATGAGGGAGAAGTTCAAACTTGCAGTGGACAAAACTATCGCCGATATTGCTACCATCGCCAACCTGAATGCTGAGCTGGAGGTCTTGAAGCGAGAGAAGACTAAGCGAGAAGACACCATCGCTCAACTGCAGGAAGCGCTTACTGCCAAAGAGAAAGAATTGGCAGATCTTCAGTCTGCTATGTAGGAGGAGATGGCTAAGGTGGCGGAGGAAGAAGAACAAGATCAGCCAGGAAGCAATGGAAGCTTTTAAGAAGTCTGCTAAATTCTTGGAGCTGCTTACTGATGCTGGTCAACAAGGTGTTGCCGCCAACTTTCAGGAGCTTAGGGGCAAAGGGTATTTGAATATGGAAAAAATTATTGCCGATCGAGCTCCATCCGGTATTGAGTCAGGAGATGCTGAGGGGACTGGGGATGATGAGTCGTCAAGTAGCGGTTCCTTCGATAGCGGTGAGGAAGGTAGCTCTTCCGGGGAGGATAACACTAGGTATGACTGCAATCCGGAGACTCTGACTCCGACAACTAAAGAGGAGAAAAGAAAGATGCGCACTCGTTAGCCTGTCGACATCCGTCGTTGTGGCGACCGCATTGTGGAGTCTGCTTCTTAGGCTGTGTCACGCCCCGAATTTTAGAATAAAAATTCAAAATCCGAAATATGAATTACTACAACCTCAAATAACCATTCTGAAAATTCATTTTCCTTAACAATCTCACCACACAATTTAATTTCAAAAACCGATTTTAGTCTCGGTTAATTATTACAACTCACTCACAAAATAAATTGTATAGCTCTACATGAGCAAACAAACCTTACAACTCAAATAAAATAAAAATAAATGCTGCAACACCTAAACAGCACGGTCACCTCCCTGGTTATCTTGACCTGCAGGAATATCCACTACACCATTTGAATAGTGTACCGGGATTGCAACAACACAAAACCCGGTAAGCTTTTGAAAGCTCGTATGAGTAAAAAGAAAGAACGGTTGTTTAATTAAATCATATTTATTTTCACCCAAGTCAACACTCAACAATTTCCACGTCCAGAAGAAACCAACAATCACCAAATCACCAATCTACACAAAACCTTAATTCACATTTTTCTTCTCAAAACCCCGACATCGTATTTATACAAATACGGTATATGACATATTAGAGCTCTAACTGAATGGTAGCCCGTCACCTGGCCTAGGTTATGGTATCCGACATATTTATTTTTATCATATTTCATCAATATGTATACTTATACACATAATCAGAACATCCGATAATTGTACATACTCAACCAATCGTATCCCATCATCCACCTAGGATTAGAGCGTCCGATTATCCCATACCGGTCACTACGTTGACCCTAAATCCATAACGAGTACAACAATATATTTTCACACAATGAAATCAACTCATCCAATATACATAATATTATTATGAAATTTAAGCATTTGAAATATAATCCAAATCATCATTCCAACTTAGGGGTCATCATTTAGCCCATGGGCCTCGTGGGCTGAAGGTAGAGGGCCGGGCTTGGTTTAGGGGTTTGAAACCTGGCCCGGCCCATAGACCCGACCCGCCAAAAGCCTGTTAGGCCCTGCCTATAAAAGGTCGTTAGGCTCGACCCGTAAAAGCCCGCAAACAAAAATTATTATATAAATAACACAGAAACTATTATGCAGAACACTTGACTTTGCTGAATTACTGGGAACTTCTTGGATGGAATTAAGAGCTGTACTCTATATGAACTGAAAGCCCCATGTGTCTAGTTTCTGAGGAATTATGGGAGTTATGGCAATTTAAATAAAGGCAGTTCAGCTTCAACGAGAATATGCAATGCAAAAACTGTTGTGCAGAACACCTAAATTTGCTAAATTATTGGGAACTACTTGGATGGAATTAAGAGCTGTACCCTATATGAACGGAAAGCCCATGTGTCTAGTTTCTGAGGAATTTTACGGTTTGTGATTCTGACTTTTCGAGAAGGAGTTATGGCAATTTAAATGAAGGCAGTTCAGCTTGAACGAGAATCTGCAATGCAAAAACTGTTGTGCAGAACACCTAAATTTACTGAATTACTGGGAACTGCTTGGATGGAATTAAGAATTTTACCTAAAAGAACGGAAATCCCCATGTGTCTAGTTTCTGATGAATTTTACGGTTTGTGATTATGACATTTCTAGAAGGAGTTATGGAAATTTAAGTGAAGGAAGTTCAACTTGAACGAGAATCTGCAACACAGAAACTGTTGTGTAGAACATCTAACTTCTCTAAATTACTGGAAACTGCTCGGATGGAAATAAGAGCTGTATCCAAGGAAAGCCCCATATGTCTAGTTTCTGAAAAGTTTTACGGTTTGCGACTCCGACTTTTCTTGAAGGATTTATAGCAATTTAAGTGAAGGCGATTCTGCTTGGACAGGAATCTGCAACTTTAAAGAGGCAAATGTATTTGTAATTAAAATTGAAATTTTTATCTTATGTCTACACATATCCATCGATGAAATATTTACAAACGTGACGTAAAAAATAAGCAAGTTTCGTGGTCATCACACCATTGGTCAATCAAGAAAGCATACAAGCAACTACGGTTGACCAATCTGGTGAAATTGACTAAATTTTTAACCACACTCATAATTTATTGTAATAATCACATCCAATGGTCGGTTTTCCCATTTTCTTTGAATTGATAGAGGTTGCTCTTTGGAGTGTGTAAATATAAATATAGGTTTATAAGAGTAACTAGGTTTGACCTAGTTGATCGAATTCGAAATGAGAACCAAATTGGCTGGATTTTTTACAACCACCATAAAATATTACAATCTCTCTATCAAACGGTTGGTTTTTCAAAATTTATTTTCTACTTCATGGTTGCTTTAGAATGAATCTCAATAATTTAAATGTAATGTATAAGCCATACAACTTTAAAGAGACAAATTGGTATAGACAAATGTATTTGTAATTAAAATTGAAATTTTGTATCTTATGTCCACGCATATCAATCGATGAAATATTTACAAACGTGATGTAAAAAAATAAGCAAGTTTTGCGGTCATCACGCCACCGGTCAATCAAGAAAGCATACGGTGACTGCGGTTGACCAATCCGATCGGGTTTGAAACTATGGTGAAATTGACTAAATTTTTAACTACAATCATAATTTATTATAATAATCACATTAAATGGTCGGTTTTCCCATTTTCTTTGAATTGATAGAGGTTGCTCTTTGGAGTGTGTAAATATAAATATAAGTTTATAAGAGTAACTAGGTTTGACCTAGTTGTTCGAATTCGAAATGAGAACCAAATTGGCTGGATTTTTTACAACCACCACAAAATATTACAATCTCTCTATCAAACGGGTTGGTTTTTCCAAATTTATTTTCTACTTCATGGTTGCTTTAGAATGAACCTCAACAATTTAAATGCAATTTACAAGTCATACAACTTTAAGAGAAAATTGGTATTGGTCAATGTATTTGTAATTAAAATTGAAATTTTTATCTTATGTCCACGCACATCCATTGATGAAATATTTACAAACGTGATGTAAAAAAATAAGCAAGTTTTGCGGTCATCACGCCATCGGTCAATCAAGAAAGCATACAAGCGACTACGGTTGACCAATCCGATAAGGTTTGAAAATATGGTGAAATTGACTAAATTTTTAACCACACTCATAATTTATTGTAATAATCACATCCAATGGTCGGTTTTCCTATTTTCTTTGAATTGATAGAGGTTGCTCTTTGGAGTGTGTAAATATAAATATAGGTTTATAAAGTAACTAGGTTTGACATAGTTGATTGAATTCGAAACGGGAACCAAATTGGCTGGATTTTTTTACAACAACCATAAAATATTACAATCTCTCTATCGAGTTTTTCCAAATTCATTTTCTACTTCATGGTTGCTTTAGAATGAACCTCAACAATTTAAATGCAATGTACAAGTCATACAACTTTAAGAGGCAAATTGGTATCAGTCAATGTATTTGTAATTAAAATTGAAATTTTTATCTTATGTCCACGCACATCCATCGATGAAATATTTACAAACGTGATGTAAAAAAATAAGCAAGTTTTGCAGTCATCACGTCATCAGTCAACCAAGAAAACATGAAAGTGACTACAGTTGACTAATCTGATCGGGTTCGAAACTACGGTGCAATTGACTAAATTTTTAGCCACACGTATAATTTATTATAATAATCACATCCAAAGGTCGGTTTTCTCATTTTTTTTTGAATTGCTATATGTTGCTCTTCGGAGTGTATGATGTATAAATATAGATTTATAAAAAATTAGTGTCTTTAAAAATTTAATTATCAATAAATTAGTATATATATATAAATATAGATTTTTTTGGGTACAATATAGATCTATTATCTTTGGTTATAATCGATCATTTTTCAATGAATTTCCAAAGCTTGATTAAAAACAAAAAAAATATTTGTGTCTTTAAATATTTATTTATAAATAAAGCCCGCAAGTCCCGGCCCGAAAAAGCCCGCAAGGCCCGCTTTATATGACGGGCTTGGATCCTTCGATTTTTAATAAAACTCGGCCCGACCCGGCCCGCCATTATTTAAAAATATAGCAAGGCCCGGCCCGGCCCGTTGACGACCCCTATTACAACTCAATCATATCATCACTCAATAACACACCAATCCATATATATATTCCACGTAAATATATATATATATATATATACACACACGTAATCATCCACTTAGGAATGACCACTAATACCATCTATAGTTCACACCAGAAAATCGTGAAATTCATTTGTATAATTAAAATTCATTTTACTTACTTATGGACCGTAGTTGATCAAGTCCATACGATTTTAAAAATAAATATTTAATCCATAAATATTTTTCACATAATTACAAAAATAATAATTTAAAGTACTCGGTTCGTAATATGAACCATGTGAGTTTCACTCACCTCTAAACTCCCGTTGCGTTTTCACTTAAATACAAATCACAATGATCCAAAACGCTCGTCAACTCAAGCCTTCAAGTACCTAATCAGGTATGGTCTTTACTTAGCAAACGAAGGACGAAATAAACTTAAATGATGATCCAACGGTCAAATTCTAAAATAAAGACGATCCAACGGTTGGATTCTAAAATAAAGACGATCCAACGGACAGATCAAATTTAAACGATGATCCAATAGTTAGATCCTCAGGGCCCGCCCTTGGAAACATCCTATGAAAATTATACGAAAATCCGACGGACGGATCTTCACGAATCGCCTCCTGAATCACTGTTTTACAATTATACGAAGATCCAACGGTTGGATCTTCGTTCGTGACCATACAAAGTCATCGGGACAGTCATATGATCATCATATTAAAATTTGAAGTAAAACCGATGGTTTGATCTCCATAAATTGTAATCCGAAGATAAACTGTAAAACCGTAAAACCGTAAATAGTAACGTCAAAACTTAAATTGACTATTTATCAACTTTTTCTAACATGATCATGTTATAGATCAAAACGTTCGTATGGATGCATAGAGCATCGTCCAGATAATATAAACTCAAAATTTGGTCCGACGCGCGGCGGTCAACCACCTCAGATGCAAAAATTGTCAACTACAAACTTCTTCAAAATGAAATTGTGAACAACTTTAATACCTGACTATTAGATAAGGTCTAGATCGTCATAGATCGTCCTAGATCGAGCTTTGAAGTTGGATTAATCTCGGCCTTTGATCAGTTTCCAGATTGAATCAGGAACGTCGAAACCTTCAACTCTTGATCTACCAACTCAAAATCGTGATGCAAGCCATATATGGGGATGATCAGAAGGAAGAGCAAGTCACGAAAATGGGGAGGATCTGCCCATGCAAAGCCGGCACCGATGAGATCCTGCCTGGTCGAGCTTTCGGGGCTGGGCTGCTCCGATCTCCTGCTTACCGCGAGCAGGGGCGGCCTTGATCTGAGCTGCCTCGCGGTGGTTTCGTGATCGTCGGACGTCGGACGGCGCTGCTGCCGTCAGGTCGGTTGACTTTCTTCTATTCTTCGGGCTTCGGCCGAGAGAGAAGAGAGAGAGTGAAAATTTTTTTTTTTTGGTTTTCTGAAATTTCCAAAAAAAAATCCTATATTTATAGAAAAATTCTAATTTTCAAAAATTCATAACTTATTCATATGAACTCCGAATATTACATTCCACATACGCACGAACTCGTATTGACGAGTTCTACAACTTTCATGAAGGAAGTTTTCCCAAATTTCCATAAAAAGTCGATTTTCACGACCCCCTAAATAATATTCATTTTCGAAAATAAAATCATTCGAAACCAACTTTCTCAAACCACGACATACCAATTAATCCCAAATATCATAAATTTGTTATATGAAAATTTGGGTCTTCACAGTCTATCCTCAAAAGAATTTTGTTCCGAAATTCAAGCATGCTCATCCACAAAAAGCTGAGGATACCTCTTCCTCATGTCAGACTCCAATTCCCATGACACATCACCCTCATCATGATGACTCCACATGACCTTCACAAGGTCAACCTCCTTCCTACGAAGCTTCTTTGTAGACCTATCCAAGATACGAATAGGTTCAACAACAAATGTCACATCTGTGTTTACTTCGATCGTACCATAATCATTCACGTGAGACTCATCTCGGACATACTTTCTGAGCATAGACACATGGAAGACATTGTGTACACCTGACATGCTAACAGGTAAAGCAAGTTGATATGCCAAGTTTCCAACCCTTTCCAGAATCTCAAAGGGTCCAACATACCTCGGTGCGAGTTTTCCCTTCTTGCCAAATCTCACCATACCGTTCATAGGTGAGCCCTTCAAGAACACATGATCGCCTGTCTCAAACTCTAAATGTCTCCTCCTCAAGTCAGCATAACTCTTCTGTCTACTCTGAGCGGTTCGGATTCTGTCCCGAATAGTAGTGACCTTCTCTGTAGTCTCCTGTACAATCTCAGGACTGATGAACCCTTTATCCCCTGCTTCCGCCCAACAAATAGGAGTCATACATGGCGTACCATAAAGAGTCTCATATGGAGCCATACCGATACTGAAGTGATAGCTGTTGTTGTAGGCAAACTCTACCAATGGCAGATGATCCGCCCAACTTCCCTTAAAATCCAGAACACAAGCTCTAAGCATATCCTCCATTACTTGATTCACTCTCTCGGTCTGCCCATTTGTCTGTGGGTGAAATGCAGTGCTCATAGCAAGAGATGTACTAAATACCTTATGGAACTTATGCCAGAACTCTGAAGTGAAACGAGCATCACGATCAGAGACAATCTTCACATGTACTCCATGAAGCCTCACTATTTCCGTCACATGTAAGACACTTCGACACGTTCTGCCACATCCCTCTTCATTCCATACCACCAAAACTGCCTTCGTAGATCCATATACATCTTCGTAACTCCTGGATGTATAGTGTATAGAGACCTATGTGCTTCCCGCATGACCTCTTCCCTGAGGTTATCAACACTCGGAACATACAATCTCCCTCGAAATCTCAACCCTCTATCTGCCCCAATCATCCACTCGGAAGGACCCTCCACATCCGGATCAGCAGTCATCTCAGCAATCCTCGCCTGAGCAAACTCATCAAGCGTCTGACCCTGAGTGATCCTGGAGATCAAGGTGGGCTGTAAGGTGACACTACCGAGGAAGATTCCCTATCCTGCTCCTGCGGGTATAAGGTCAAACTTTGATGCAGCTTCTAACATGTGCCATTCTCGCACCATAATCGATGCCATGATTACTCAAGATTTCCTACTCAAAGCATCCGCCACTACATTCGCCTTTCCGGGATGGTACTCAAGGTGGAATCATAGTCCTTGATGAGCTCCATCCATCTTTTCTGCCTCATGTTCAATTCTTTCTGGGAGAATAGTTACTTTAAACTCTTATAATCAGAAAAGAGTTCAAATTTCTCACTATAAAGATAGTGTCTCCAAATCTTCAAGGCAAACACCACTGCTGCCAGCTCTAGATCATTAGTGGGGTAATTCCGCTCATGTACCTTCAACTGTCTAGAACCATAAGCAACAACGCTACCATTCTGCATCAACACATACCCCAAACCTTGATGAGATGCATTGCTGTAAATGACTAATCCACCACCACTAGTAGGAATAGTCAACACCGGAGTTGTAGTCAATCTAGTCTTCAGCTCATTGAAAGCCTTCTCACACTCATCCGACCACATGAACTGAGTGTTCTTCCTTGTCAATTTGGTCAAAGCCGAAGCAATACTAGAAAACCCTTCAATGAAACTGTTTGGCTCTAGTTTTTTTCTTGAGCTGGTCAACAGTCTCTTTTCTTGCATGGGCGTGCCAGCACCGTTCGGGTGCGGTCGTCGGGGGTGTCTCTTGACCTGACTTCTTCTGAGCGATTGTGGACGAGGAGAGCACCAACCTCGTCGTGGGGTTCTTTGTGCCTCGTGGCGAGGACTTTTGCTGAGCCTTTTCAAAATCACAATCGATACTCGATGTTGTAGATCGAGCAGAGCGAAAACCACTGGGAAGTGAGGAGAAGTTGCTAAAGGGTGACTCTAGCTTGGCTGGTTTGCGAGGGCGTTACCCTTGCTTGGCTGGTTCCGCAACCGTTGTGGTCGTGGTACTATAGTCAGCTCCCGAGGAGACTAGGACCAAAGCACTTTGACAGAGGGTTTGGTGGTACTGAAAGTTGGCTCCTAAGGAGACTAGAACTTGGAGTGTGATCACCGATAAGAGAATGAGAGAAGGAGAGGAATTGCTCTTAGAGAGGTTGCTCTAGAGAGAACTTAGATCATCTTATAGATGTTTTGATGAGTGAATTTGTGAGATGATACTTGTTGTAGCCTCTATATATAGGCTTCCAAGCAATACTATTTGGCCTTTAAACAAATCATAGTGGGTTAGGTTTGAGCACACTAACACTTAGTGGATTTTGTTAGGTGAGAGCACTAACACTTCTTTATTCCTTTGATTTTTATCTCCACTAAGAATTCATATTTAACCTTGGACTTCTTCATATGAAATGATCCACCATGGATGTAGATTATTGTGGTAAAATTTCAGAATTTATTTCCATGTGGTTGGGCCGAAATTGCTACTGGACTCCTTACAGGTCCAGTTTTCCAGTTTTGCTTCTGCAGAAAATTGGACTGATTGTTTGAAGGTTTTCCACTTCGAACAAGCTCTAGCACTCTTCATAAGAAATGATCCTTGGGATTTCTAGAATGAATCTGGAAAGTTTCAACTCATTTGAAGTTCGGATGGTTAGTCTGCCGCCCCTCCTTCCTTGTTTAGCTCGGTTTCTCCTAGCCGAAGTAGGAAAATGTGCTAAAGTTGACTTTTCATTTCCACGCTTCCATAGTAGGCTTTATTTAGCCTCTAAATATATATTTCGAACTTGTCGACAATATATAGCTTGAGCCACTGATATTGACTCGATTTCTCCAAGACGTGCCTTGTCAGGCCAAAATGCTCATTTTGGGTCCAAACATTGCCCCCCAGACCTCGAAGTCAAAGGTCTTCGTCTTGATTGAAGAGGTCTTGAATCAGTACCACTCGTATAATATCGTTGCTCTGAAGCCACTTGTATTGGCTTGACTGAAATTACTTGATTGATTCCATATAGGCCTCTAAATAGGCCATAAAGCTTGGATGCCACAATCTGAATTGCCTTTGTCATAAACTGATGCTTTCTTTGCCAACTTTATTGTCCCAGTATCTGATGTCTGGTATGCAGTGAATTGGCGAAACTTAGGCAGGTTGTAGGATATCAGAACTTTAGCGTGCCCCCCATGCGAAGGAGACTGCTTTTGATTGCGAATGAGGATCCTTCTCTTCTTTGGTGGTAGCTTCGCCATGTGTATAGCAGCAAGTATCTGCCTTGATCGCTGGCTCTCTGTTGATTTTCTCAAATGTAGGTGTTTGGAGCCTTTTTGCTGGCTAGATCAAGTTTGATCAAGGCCTATAGTACTTGGCAAAATAAGATGTTGAATAGCAAACTGTTTGCTGCCATTTAATCCTTCGCGAATCTTATGCTGAAGAGGATGATTGAATCATGGCTATCGTCATCATGACATGTGACGAAATGAAACCACCATATTTGCTGCAACTTTAGCATCTAAAACCGCATTGGTTTTAATCATGTTTTATTAAAAAAAAATATATCAGGTCACTATGCTGGCCCTGCGGTAGTAGGAAAAGGTGGAATATCTTCACTGTCACCTTAGATGCGATTCTTAAGATAGAATAGTGATTCATTAATTATCAACTAGGGCCACTCACTGGCCCAGCTAATAAATTAATCTCCAAAAACACTTGAGCTATAAATCAAGGTGTAATGGAGAAGTGTTCCTTGTGACCCAGAAATGACATCCAAGAAACCATTCGTTATCGATCAGGCAGATGAAATCACTGAGAAAGCCACATTCACATGGCGGACTAACATGAGTGTTCGATGTAGAAGTCAGACCAGAGAGGAGAGAAGTCGACTGATGAGCTTTGGTGGAGGTGATAGTCAAGCGAGTTTGGGTCCCACACCTCGCGATCGTTTGCCAGATGATGCTATGGCCTATTATGGGCTTCCCATCCGCCGTCCCATAGTGGCTCTTCGGCAGGTGCCTGGTGATTTTAGCAGTTGGGGACCAAGGAGGAAAGTGGGCTTCTGGCCTACCATCACTCTCGAGGAAAAGGTTTGGTATCAGGAGGTCCGAGTGAGAGATTTGGCTCGATGGGATGCGGTGGGTATCACCCAAACCATCGATCTATGCTTCTGTCTTCCCCATAATACTAGCCCTGCACCGCTTGCCGCTGCTCTTTGCTTCTGGAACACTTCCAGCAATACATTCGATTTCCGGTTTGGGCAGATGAGCATAACTCTGCTGGATGTTCTTACCATCACGGGGTTGCCCATTGATTTTGACCCCTATGTGCATGGTCAGTTTGATGGTATTCAATTTCCTTTGAGAATGGATATGGCTGGTCGGGGGCATCACAGTAAATC
This sequence comes from Rosa persica, assembly GCA_025331145.1. NCBI lineage: Eukaryota > Viridiplantae > Streptophyta > Magnoliopsida > Rosales > Rosaceae > Rosa > Rosa persica. Next base: position 15,186,297 of record WFKR01000004.1, read on the forward strand.
CTACCCTGTCTGGCGTGATTATTACCGCACCCAGTGTGACCATACAGGAGGCATCGCATTCCTGGAATTCTGGCTTTGCAAATTATCTTTTGCACTTCTTCCAACAAACCTACTGGGCGCTGGAATTCTCTGGCCACCGCTCTCTACAATGGTATTTGCGTTGGCCTTGGGCAACCTGTATTGGGTTCGTTATATCGCTCCCTTTATAGAGCTGTAATACGCCCCTTTGATACCGACATTAGTGGTCCATTCTGGATCCTTGCCTTTTGGTTGCAGATTTATTTCCTTCGCTTCCGTCGAGGTGATATTCCAAAGGAACCTCCAGTCGATTCCCTTTTGGGGAACTGGCTTTGTGGCAACATAAGGCATCGAGCTCCACCCTACTCCGAGTGTTTTATTTACTTGTACTTGTTGGGAGAGATGCCGGACCCAAAAATAGTCCTTTCTAGGCGATTCCCTCCTCCCCTTGATGATGGCTTTCTGCCCAGTGGACGCGATCATAGCGAAAGAGCCCTCTTGGCCATTCATCGAGCCATCTCCTGCTCGGATATTCGTCTTACCACCGACCGCGTAAGTTATGAGCTCTATGCCCCTAACCACTTTGCTCGCCAATTTGGGTTGGCCCAGTTGGTACCCTGGCCTCTGGTTGATTCTGCCAATTACTACACCTCTTGGCGGAGATTAGCCCCACCTGGGTCTGCCTCCTTTCAGAGTCAGTTTACTTTGATAGTGATTCCCCCTTGGGTCAGAGCGCTGTATCCCCTCAACGATGTCGACAATGATTATGTTGATTGGTGGAAAGAAGTGTCTGTGAACTGTTGGGACCTGCCACATGACGAACTCTTTGTCCAGATCTTTCGTGGAATGAGTAGTCCTGGTCCGGAGGACCGCAAGATTTTTGAGCGCTTCTCCAACCCTACAGCACAACCTCGGCAACTTACTCTACCTTCTCGCTCATCGCGTGCAGGGATACAAATCCATGAGCCTAGGGCAACAGTAAGTTTTTGTCTTTCTTCACCATTCCTTTTCCTTGTCTTGATTTTCCTGCTCTTATTCCTGAGTGTGTTTTGCAGCAAACTACCCGGAGCAAGACAGCCTCTGTTCAGGCCGGGAAACAAAAGGCAATAGCAGAGGGGACTCCTGAGGGAGAATCTTCTCATGATGAAGATTCTGCTGAGGTAATTTGGTTAAGAACGATCCCAAACTTGCATTTTTGGTGCTTTCCCCCTTTTTGAGTTGTGATTCTTTTGTCGTGCAGGCCACTGCTATCTTTGCTTGCAAACGCGATCGAGCTCAATCCTTCGAAAAGAGTTTTGAAGATGACGAACCTCTGGGAATGAGATTGGTAAACTCCGGCCCCGTCTTATTCTATTTAAATTTTAGAATCTGGGCAGGATCTTCATTATGTATCTTTTGACAGGTTCGTCAGAAGACCACTGATCCCTCTCGTCTGAGCGAGGCTAGATCCTCAGCCGCTGCAGAAGAGCCAACTCTCTCGCTAGTTCAAGCATCAACTAACCCCGTGGCACTTCTTCCGTCTTCCACATCTAAAGAGCATCTGCAAGGTCCTACCATTTTAATAACGATCTCCGATGATGTGTCCTCGGAGCATGAAAGCGTGGAAGGCCACTCTGAGGCTTCTGCCGCTTACGAGGAACTGATGACGACAGAGATTCTCACGGCACTAGAGGTCCAAGAGGTGAATGAGGTGAGGCCTCTTCCTCTTAGAGACCACATATCAGATATTGACCCGACAACTCGAGAGGTAAGCCACTGTTGGCCAATGTTTTCCATTTCCCTTTCTGATCCAACCCCGCTCTCTGACATTTCTGAATCTGACCAGGATTCTATTTGTACCGAGGAGGTGGCTGCAAAAGTTGAGGGTTCTATCGGCGGGACAGTCGCCCCAGAGATGGAAAATGATACTGACGGAGGTGGTGCCCCCCAAGTCTTGCGAATAAATGAGACAACCGTCGGAGCTGAGGGCTCTATGCTTGAATGTGCTCTACTTGCCTATGGTGAGCCGCGAGTTGAGTTTCCAGATTCTCCTACGGCTGAAGGGACAGACCAACCTGTTGAAGACGAAGAAATTGAGGAAGCTGTCCACCCATTTGCAGTGGTGGTTCGTGATCCTGTGGCGTCTCCCCCGCCTCCTCCTCCTACCAGATTCGAGAGATTGATGAGGGTGTTGGAGGTAACTCCTCCTTCTACTATGGATGAGGCTAAGTTAGTGCTTCGTGAACATCTAGGTCCTTGGGTATTGGAGACTGACATCCTCCCGCGAGTCTTAGAAGCTCTAAGGTATCTCCGCCAGGAGAAAGCTTTGACTTCATGGCAATTTAGTGCTATCGACTCTCTGCTGAATGAACTTGATATGGCCCGCCGACGTCAATCGGCCATGAACACCCAGGCTCACGACACTCAAGAGGCTTTGAATAGTGTCTCTCAAGAAATGGACCTCTCCCGCGATATTTTAAATGAGCGAGCCATCCGCCTACGGGAACTACAAATCCAAAGGTCCGACTTCAAACTTCAAATCGAGAACCTCCAAGCCCATTTAGCCTTTGTTGAGAATGCGATTGTTGCAGAAGAAGCTCAACTCGATGAACCTTTGGCTGCTTCTGAAGAAATGGGCCGTAACCTGGCCCGTATCAGAGAACGGGCCACTCAGGCCGAAGCTGGTGCCATTGCGGCGAAACGCTACGTGGAAGAACTTTGTTTGAAATTGAGCTTTGTGAGTCAATCTCTGTAGGCCCCCTCGAAAACCGTTCGGTTTCCCACATGCTATTAATCTCTTCTTTTCCGAGATTTAAGGCATTAATCACTCGTTGAAAAACACCGATCGTAAAGAAAATAATCTCGTGAAAAGAACAGTTACCTCCTCGAAAACCGTTCGGTCTCCTCACATGCTGCTAGTCCCTTTTTTTCTCGAGATTTGGAATCACTAATCTCGATTTACTGTCATTAGTTTTGAAATTGAGCTTCATCTAAGGGTGGGGATTTGCCTGAAGTCCCTATAAATAGTTGTATTTTGGGAAGGGAATACTCACAACAACTTTTCTGAAATATTCAAGAAATGTCCTTTCAGTTCATGCTTCTTTTTCTCCTTCTTCACAAATCTTCCCCTCATGAAATGACCTTTAGCCTCTAAATTTTTAGGCTTTATGGCGTAATCTTAAGCCTGGGTTAGGCCTTATGGCGTAATCTTAGGCAACCCCTTGTTTCGCCCTTCTGGAATTTTGTAACAACAATGCCAGGCTTCAGATTGGTTTAGAAACACGAGGGGGCTCCGAGTGTGGGATCCACGATCATGCGAGATCATTTTTGTTAGGATCTCACACGCGGAGTGAAACGGAGAAAGGGAGGAAGGCCACTTTGTGGTTCATCTTTCCTCCTCTGTTTCCTTCCTTCTGGACCCGGCCCATGTTGTGCCCTCCAGATGGAAAGGGCTTTGGTTCTCACCTCCTTCTCCCCCTTTCTCTTCTTGAAAGAATCTTAGAGGGATGAGAAGGGATGGGCTCTTTGAAGGAATGGGTTCAAGCTACAGAATGGCTGTTCCTATATTTCACGTCCAACTAATGGTGGTTACCATGGCTAGAGGGGGTGCAGAGAGTCAAGCTGATATTCGGTTCATTCACTCTCTGCCCTTCCCGGAGATAATGGCGCGGCTCAACCGACGTTGGATTCCATAGCTGCTTCCAATTGAGGGGGCTTGGGTGCTCCATTTTCTCTCACTGGAGTCTCCCTTTCTCATGGATAATGGTGTTGGCCAAGCCTATGTTGTATTCCTCTACCGCTTCCATGTAAATGGGGCGCGGAGGCTCCGTTACTTCTCTTTTTCCTTCCCTGAAGTTTGCCTCTCCTTGGTATAATGGCGTTGTTTAACTCGACATTGGATTCCATAGCTGCTTCCACTTGAGGAAAGATTCAAAAGATATCCGAGGATTCCTGTTTTTGTATTTTAGCCACCTTTGGCTTTGTAATGAATGTACTGCTTTTGGCCGCAAAGCCACTTTATGAATACAATAATATTTTTTATCCTGATATTCCAATATCCGTGAGAAGCCAAGAATTGTGTCTCGCAAGGCCTCAAATATAGGCCCCCATATTTGTATATTGAAAACAATATGAACTTTTAAAATATGTTCTGCGTTAAAACGAGCCTCGCGATGAGGGTTTTGAGAAAATATTTATCTTTTGGATCCACTTGCTGGCCCCAACTCAAGTTGCATTAATTAGCTGTTGAAAATTCCACCGTGAAAAAATAATCTCGTGAAAAGAACAGTTACCTCCTCGAAAACCGTTCGGTTCCCTCACATGCTGCAAATCCATTCTTTCCGAGATTTATGGCAACTTTAATCACGCTTTACTGACACTTATTTTGACTCTTCTCTTTGACCGTCCATCCAAGGGCGGATATTTGCATACCTATATCTTCCTCCACATTATAAACCCAAATTTCCAATCCCAAAATCGTTTCATCAACTCGAATATTTCTAACAGCAATCTTTCTTAATTACTCATCATCACCACTCTTCAATTTTTGCATTCTCTCAATCCATCACCAATGGAACCACAAAACCGGCATCCAACTAAGGATGGAGGAAGTAACAAAGCAGCCGGGAGTAGTGCTAACATGCTTCGCAGGAGGAGCAGTACTAGGTGGATTCCTACTACAGATCAGATAAGAATCCTCAAGGAGCTTTACTACAACAAGGGCGAAAGATCCCCAACTATAGAGCAGATTCAGAGGATCTATCTCCAGCTGAAATGGTACGGCAAGATCGAGGTCAAGAACGTCTATTATTGGTTCGTGAACCAAAGGGCTCGGGAGAAGCAGAAGAAGAGGTCCACTTCGGATGTTCATGTACCCATGCAAAGATCAGGGCTTGTTGGTGTTGATAATGTTACCAATTGGAAACATGAGGATCAGTATATTAACTTTGGATCTTCTGCACCTGCTTCTGCTTCTTCCGCTGGTGTGATGACTGCTTTTAACAGGCAGATGGGGAACTATGGCTGTTATGGATCTATGAACATGGAGAATAGTGCTAGGGATTGTTCAATCTCAGCTGGAGCGGGAACTAGTTCTACTTTCTTTGACATGAATGTAGAACAAACTTTCATGGAACAAAGAGGAAAAGATCACCAGGAGATTGAAACCCTTTCACTGTTTCCCGTGCATGGTGAGGACATCTTTAGCAAAATGAAAACTACTTCCGATGGAGGTGGCGGTCACTGTGGTGGCTCTTACACTTCCCTTGAGCTCAGCCTTTCCTGCAAGGCAAAGCTGGAAAAACCTTTCGGAGCCGCTGACTCGGCTTAGTAGCTTCGTGAGTGTAGGAACACTTAGAATTGTCCCCTAAGAGTTGTATCTATAATTTTTTTTTTTTTTTAATAAAAACCATGAATATTTATATACAAAGTTGCCCAGTGGGCGGGTTTAGGCTTAGTATGGTACAGTGTTGCCCCCCTAGTGTTGCTAGGCATAGCGAAGAAATGATTATGGGCCTTAAAAACAGGCCTTCATAAATGGGCTTTGCGAGTGTAGGAACACTAGAATTGTCCCCCATGTCTCATGCGAATAAATTGTCTACGACTCCTCCGAGTCCCAAACATTGGGAAAGTATTTCTTCAAGTATCTCCCATTGATAGGGTTATGATGGACATCTCCATCTAGGTCCTTGAGATGAAAAGCTCATTTCTCTAAGATTTCATAAATGATGTACGGGCCTTCCCATCTTGGAGTCCATTTGCCGCGACCATCTAATTTTTCGCCAAGGGGGAGAACTGCTTTCCAAACCAACTCTCCTTCGCTGTAACTCCTTCCCCGCGTCCTCTTGTCATAGGCACGAGCGACTCGTTGCTTTTCCATGACCAAATTATCTAAAGCCTCCAAGCGCTTTTCGCTAAGGTCTTCATGTTCCTGCCACATAGCCTGAACGTAGTCTTCTCCAATGAGATGATGTTGCTCTTGAACTCGTAATGACTGGACGTTGACTTCCAATGGCAGGACTGCATCATGGCCAAACATCAAAGCATAAGGTGTTGTCGCGGTGGGATTACTCTTAGAGGTGCGGTAGGCCCAAAGAGTTTCATAAAGTGTCTCATGCCACTGTCGTGGATTAGCTTCCAACATTTTCTTCAGTAAATTGATAATGATCTTATTGCTGGCCTCCGCTTGACCGTTAGACTGAGCATAATACGGACTGGAATGGATGAACTGTATTCCCCATTCTCTTGCCAGTTTATCAACTTCACCACCCATGAAAGCTGCCCCCCGGTCCGAAACAAAAACTTCTGGGATCCCAAATCTGCAGATGATGTTTCTGAATAGGAATTGTCGCAACGTGCCACCAGATGCTTCCTTCAAAGGTTCTGCTTCAACCCACTTTGTAAAGAAATCAGTCGCAACGATGATGAACTTATGTTGAAGTGATGAATGTGGGTGAATCATCCCAATTAAATCCAGCGCCCATCCTCTTGCAGGCCAAGGCTGTATAATGGGCTGCATTGGAATATTAGGAACATGCTGGACCGGCCCATGAGCTTGGCAGTCCAAACAACCTTTAGCGAACGCGATACAATCCTTCAAGATACTGGGCCAAAAATATCCATGTCGTCTGAGCAACCATCGCATCTTTGGACCTGCTTGGTGAGCTCCACAAATGCCAGAATGAACTTGGCGCATGAGTTGTTTGGCTTCGTGGCCATAAACACATCTGAAATCCATGCCATCTTCTCCTCGTCTGCGAAGTTCATCACCTCTGAGGAAGTAGTTGAGGGCAAGATATCGAATCCTTCTATCTGTGGTCTGATCAGGATGCTTGAGATAATTGATCAAAGGGATGCGCCAATCCACGTCAATGGATTCCAGGGTTGCGACTGACGTATCGTCTGGAGGATCTCTTCTCGCCATCCAAGAAGGAAGGGTGCGACGCTCGACTTTAAGGATTCTCTCCCGCACGCCATATCTCAATGTTACCCCTGTTGCCAGCTGGGCCAACTCGTTCGTGGCAAAATTTCTCTCACGAGGAATGTGCTCAAGATGTACGTTATCAAATTGGTCCAACAGTTCTAATGTCCTGTTCCAATAAGGGACCAATGTGAAGCTATTACATCTGAACTCATTGCACAACTGATTGATAACCAAGAGAGAATCGCCAAGTATTTGTACATCTCTAATTCCCATTTCCAGCAGTACTTCTAGGCCTATGATTAAGGACTCATATTCTGCTTGGTTGTTGGTACATTGAAACTCCAACTGGAATGAGTACGAAAAGTGATCTCCAGCCGGATTCTCCAGTGCAATTCCTGCTCCTGCTAGCGTATCCGTTCTTGACCCGTCAAAATATAAAACCCAGGGCTGGAGTGAGACTGTGGCTTGATAGAGTGTGGCGTACTCTGGGCGATCTAAATTTGTGATAGCGACCTCTAAGTCTCTAACCGCAGGGAGATCTAGCATAGGGTGATGTGCCAGAAAGTCCGCAATGGCTTGCCCCTTTACTGCTTTCTGTGGGACATACTGTAATGAGAATTCTGATAAGGCGAGCACCCACTTGCCAATACGGCCTCTCAAGATAGGTCGCGATAACATATACTTGACTAGATCGGTTTGAGCAATGATGCAAGTAGTAAAGGACAACATGTAATGCCGCAACTTGCATGCTGAGAAGTATAATGTAAGACACAGCTTTTCCATTGGAGTGTACCTTGTTTCGCAATCTGTGAGTGTCCTACTGAGGTAAAAGATGGCATGTTCGACACCCTCTTCATCATCCTGAGCGAGGAGGCTGCCAATGGAAGCCTCAACTGCTGAAACATACAACTTTAATGGAAATCCAGCTCTGGGAGGAACAAGCACTGGCGGGCTCGCCAGATAGGCCTTGATTTTGTCAAAAGCCTCTTGATGTTTAGGTTCCCACACAAACTTGTTCTGTCCTTGCAACTTCAGCAGTGGGGAAAAGGGCTGGATTTTGCCCGCAGAGTTAGAAATGAAACGTCGCAAAAAGTTGATCTTACCCAGTAGTCGCTGTAATTCTTTCTTCGTTCGTGGGGAAGATGCGTTGATGACCGCGTTTGCCTTATCCTCAGGGACCTCAATACCCCTTTGATGGACAATGAATCCCAGGAAATCGCCTGCCTGAACTCCAAAGACGCACTTGGCGGGATTCATTTTGAGCTTGTGTAGTCGCATGCGCTCGAAAACTTTTCTGAGATCCATGAAGTGATCTCCACTCTTCTTAGACTTCACGACGACATCATCAATGTAAACCTCTAAGATCTTCCCAAGTATGTCGTGGAAGATCAGGTTCATGGCTCTCTGATATGTTGCTTCGGCATTCTTCAGTCCAAAAGGCATGACCACATATTCAAAAACTCCCGTGAACCCAGGGCAACGGAATGCGGTCTTGTGTCTATCTTCCTCCGCAACTGGTATCTGGTGATATCCCACTGTGCCATCCATGAAAGACAACAGTTCGTGCCCTGCAACTGCATCTACCAACATGGCCGCCACCGGCATGGGGTAGACATCTTTAGGTGTAGCTAAATTAAGGTCTCTGTAATCCATGCGGACCCTCATCTTGCCATTCTTCTTGCGAACAGGCACTATATTGGACAGCCACTGATTGTACTTGGCTACCCTGATAATGCCCGACTTGTGCATCTTTTCAACTTCCTCTTTGACCAGTACTTGGGTCTCTGAGTTCATTCTTCGCGGCTCTTGCTTCAAAGGCCTTTTATCAGGTAGCGTTGGTAGTTGGTGGCATACCAAATCTGGTGATAGGCCTGGCATGTCCTCGTATTTTTCCGCGAAGCAGTCCTTGAATTCTAGCAATAAGTCGATGAGCCTCTGTTTCTCGCTAGGCTCTAAGTAAGTGCTGATAGCCACTTCTATAGGCTCATCAATTGTTCCCAGATTGACCTTTTCAGTAAGGTCCCTAACCTTCGGAGGTGTGTCATCCAATGCCGCTGGAGCAAGCTGAATCTCTTCTTCCTCCTCTTCTTGGTCCATGAACTCTTCATAAACAATTTCTTAGGCCTCTTTTTCCACCAAGTATGAGGATAGCCTCTCGTACAAGGAATGGAAGGCCTCTATCCCTTCCTCTGGAAGGTCGTAATCCATTAATTACCCATTGTGCGGGGCACAGCATGGCCGGGCCTCGCTAGGTCTTCTTTTGCAAGCGTGAGTCCCCACTGTGCCAACTCAGAAGCCGTCACCCCTGTGGGGCGGCCCTTATTGTCGATGCTACTGACTTGCAATGGAGTAATTGGCTCCAAGTAGTACTTGACATCTACGTAATTCGCGGAAACAGAAAAAGGGCGGGGATCTGCTTTAATTATCTCAGCCTTATTTGTCACCCTATTCCACATAATCAGCTCTTGGTGGAGTGTTGATGGAACACAATAGCTTCGGTGAATCCAATCTCTTCCCAGGATGGCACTGTAGGCCGCGTAACAATCCGTAACAAAGAACGCATAAACGCTTTCTGAGGGACCCACCTTGATTTTTAGGAACAGTAAACCTAACGTCTTAGTTACTGTGCCCGCGAAGTTCTTCAATGTGAGAGAGGTAGACTGGATCTTCTCCTTCTTGATTCCCAAAAGCTGCATGGTCCTTGTAGTAATGACATTCACAGCCGCGCCGGTATCAACCATTATCTTGCTGACCTTAGTCCCATTAATTTCTGCTGTGATATACAAAGGTCGCATGTGTTGTACCATGGCAGGTGTGGGTCTTGTGAAGCTCATGAAGAAACTCTTGCTGTTAGCATCTTCAGTCTCAAGGAACACTGCTTCTTTCACCGGCGTTGTTGCGGCTGAAGTGATCTGCAACTGCTGTTCTCCAATTGCGTCAGCTTCTATGCAATCCTGCGCAGCGACTGGTAAGGCATACTTAGCAGGGAGCACATAAACCATATTGCAAGAGATATCCACCATTTCTGTTTCGTCCATGTCATCATCAAGATTGAGCTTGGGTTCATCTGCTGGGATATCGGCGTTAAACTGTTTAACCATGAAAGCAACCAAGGATTTCTCTGCTGGGACCACTGCTTTGGCTTGTTCGTGCTCCTGTACTATAGGAATCTGGTTCAGTGACTCTGAAATTTGTTTCGTTCCTGGCACTTCCTCTGGGAGAGTGACCACCAAGTTTTGAACTTTCTGCACAATCGCGGACCGATTGTCTTTGCCCCCCAGCCTGTCGAAGATGGAAGGCTCGCTATTGCTTCCTTCACGAGATATTCTCTGCCAAACATTGTCTTTACGAGCTGGCGGCGGTTCTTGCCTCGCTGTAACTAGGGATTTCTCCTGAGCGCTGATCTTGGGGGCACATGGCTTTTGCCCTTGGCGTAATACTTTGGGCTGCAGTTTCTGAACTTGCGGGGAAACGAATCTCTCGGAGGCCAGTACCTTCAATTGTCTTTGATACTCTTCTGGAGGTTTCAGTAATTGCGATGGTTTGATTAGTCCTTGATCTAGTGCTTCCAAAGTTCGCTTTGCTTCTCCAAACCTTCGTTGGAGTTTTCTCTTCTTTGAAGAGCTCATCTCACCGCCTTGCCATTCTTTTGGGTATACCATCTCCCTTCTTTGATGGAGGATGTTGACACTGGCGGAATGTAAGGTCTGGTAAAAACCCCTTGCCGCTTATCTGCTTGCCCTTCTTCCCTCGCAGTCTTCAACTTATTGAATAAGTTTGAGTCCCTTGGAGTAGGAGTTTCTAAACCACAGTGTACTCTTGGGCTGCATGGTTGGAAGTTTCTAGAGGATGATACTAACCGTATTGGCGGCAGAGATCCAAACTGGACAGTTTGGGATGTTTCCTCATGCAGGGCTTGAGTGTCACATTCTTCCTTGCACCGCGAGCATAGGACAATGGGTAAACGAGTCTTGGATTCCCGCTTCACGGCTTTGTCTCCAGCCTTTATCAAATCCTTAACCGCATAGTCTGGACTTTGATTCTGCTGATCTTTTTCACCCCATGCCACGTCCACCATGTTGATGCCGGTATCTGGGAAGGGATCTAGGTCCACCAACGCTGCTGCTGTTGTTGGTGCCTCTACTTGCAAACTACCATTATTTAACCAGATTTGGATCTGATCCTTTAGCTTAACACAATCGGCTGTATTATGATTCCACATATTATGGAGTTTGCAGTATTTCTTCCCCCTTAGCTGCTCTGGTTTAGGAAAAGGGCCGAAGTCGGTTTTCACCATCTTCGCGGCGATCATTTCATCCAAGATTTCATGCGCTTTGTTCGCGTCGTAAGTATAACTTGCGAACTCTGGTTTGGTGAAAACCACCGACTTGAGCTTCACCGGTTCTTTGCACAGCTTCAGTTGCTTTAGTGTTGAAGCCTTTTTTCCGGTGAGTTCCAGCGCAGCAATCTCGTCTTCTTCAGACTCGTCAGCCTCTGCTGTACTAGATTCCTCACTCTTGTAGTAAGGATCAAAGGGACTAGATTGATGGCTGAGCGCAGCCACTATTCGGCGTTTCCCTGGGATGTATGTCCCTTTTGAGGCGTTTTTTATAGCGTCCATTTCCCTGAGCAAGTGCTCGAAACTTCCTACTTCTGTGATCAGTTCCCCCATGGAATTGAACATGCTTCCATGCTGTTTTTTGCGTTGGCGGGGCTCTAAGCCTTTGATTGCCAACTTCACCAGTTCTTTCTCCGGCAGAATCACGTTCAACTTTCCTTTCTGGATCTGAAAGCGCTGAAGGTACATGACAGCAGATTCAGTTGGCTGCTGAGCCATCTGAGTGAGTGAAGCCAAATCTACCTCCGGCTCGATAGTCCCGAAGGTTTCCTTGAACAGCTTCTCCATCGCGGGCCAACTCATAACTGATCCCGGTTGTAGCTTAGTGAACCAGGTGAAGGCAGACCCCGATAGAGAAGTAGCGAAGATATTACACTTCAGATTATCATTGTTCTGGTACTGGCCACACTGTACTCGAAACCTAACCAAATAGGCTGCGGCATTTTCGACTTCCTCTCCCGAGAAAGTAGAGAACGTAATGTTCTTATATCCCCTAGGATAAGGTGTCTGTGTAATATGCGGTGGGAAGGGCCCCTGGTAGGCCTCCTCCAAGTTAGGCCTCTGGTTCGCGGCCCTGATCATTGCTTCTACCTCTTCTCTCCTTACATATCTTGGCTCAGGAGGAGGTGGGGGAACCACTGTATCTTCAACTGACCAGATCAACGGTGGTGCTTGTGAAGCTTGATTAACCAAAGACATGCCGCCTCCGTGGGTCATTTTATGTCGGGTTGACGTCTGTGATGCAAAACCCACTGCTGGCTGACCCTTTGTGGTTACGGTGACCTTCGCTGGACTTTCAACCCGGTCGATACCATAATGGCTTGCTGGAGGTGGATCGTGGTGCACATATTCAACTCCGTCACTATCATATTGGGGAAACGGGCTATGATCAACAAATGCCCCATCATTGATTTCAAAGTCCTGGTCCCTTGCGTGACTGATGACGCGGCGTTGTTCTTCCCACCCGTTGCCAGAGTAGTCTCTTTACCTCTGACTGATGCGGCAGTAGCGCATGTGGATGTACTGCCACCGCGAGCATTTGGTGGTATATACTTAGCAGATATGGGGGACTGACCTAGAGAGCCTAGAATGGCACTAGGATCTCCCAGTGTTTTATGTAGAACCTCTCTGGCCTGATCGAGGTCAGCTTTCTGCATGGCCACCTGGGTTACGACGTTGGATCCTTCTTTGCGAATCGTCGAGACTTCCAAAGCAATGTGTTTGCTTGCGACCAACAGCTCTTCATGGTTCTTCTGCATTTTTTGGTTCATGCCATCCAATTGCCCTTGTGTTTGTTGTGCCCCTAGCTCAAGCCTCTTGATCGAGATCGTGAACTCATCAAGCCGTTGACGGTCCTCCGCAAAGGCTTTTTCCATCTTCTCATGGTATGCGGCAGAATTCTGTTGAAGGATATTAAGCCGCTCTTCTATGGTCGCATTTTCTGGAACGAGAATAGGCACAAAGTCAATAGTTGTAACTGCGCTTGCGGCTTCCTGGGTGATGCTAGATGTATCGCCAGCCTGATTAGGCTGGGCGGTAGGAACTTGCTCGCCTTCAGTAGTAGGATGTCTATTTCCTCCTCGTTTAGTTGGCATCTCTGTCGATGGAGGGTGGGAAGAAAATCTTTGGATTACCTGTTCTTCGGAAAGACCACGACAGTCTGCACGCGAGTGCGGTCTGTAACTGGAGGTCTTATGTTTCGGGCAGTTAACGTAAACCTTTTGATAAGGGTTTATGCTTGACTTCCCAATGGCTTCTGGAAGTCTGAATTCAATAAGTAGCTGAATTCAATAAGACACTGTGAATCAAGATTTAGACCTGCGGCCCAAGTATAGTCGCCTAGACACAAACTTTCTTTCAAATCCTTTGGGCAACCTTACTGAAATGGCCAGGTGGGGGAGGGCGAACAAAAGAGGCAGAATCCATTTTGGCATGAACTACTCCCACATAGTGGTTTAGGCCCATTTGCACGCACTTCTGGATTCAATAGCCTGTTATGAACGTTGTCCCCTTTCTAGACACCATTTCACATAGGCTATACTTACTAAGATGAGAAAGATCATAAGTGTGAAGACAGTTCAACAAGTGTTAATAAAAACCGCCCTTAACCTTAATGGACCTGAACTAGGCACCAATAAGGAGTTTAGGTCAATATTAACAAAAGAGACTTCACCTATTCCGTTATGATTCACAACCCCTTACCAACCTCATCTTCTTAATAGTGGTGTGGTTTACAGCTCGCAGTACGTCCCACTGGGTGTGCCAAAATGTTTGGCTCCAGTTTTTTTCTTGAGCTGGTCAACAGTCTCTTTTCTTGCATGGGCGTGCCAGCACCGTTCGGGTGCGGTCGTCGGGGGTGTCCCTTGACCTGACTTCTTCTGAGCGATTGTGGACGAGGAGAGCACCAACCTCGTCGTGGGGTTCTTTGTGCCTCGTGGCGAGGACTTTTGCTAAGCCTTTTCAAAATCACAATCGATACTCGATGTTGTAGATCGAGCAGAGCGAAAACCACTGGGAAGTGAGGAGAACTTGCTAAAGGGTGACTCTAGCTTGGCTGGTTTGCGAGGGCGTTACCCTTGCTTGGCTGGTTCCGCAACCGTTGTGGTCGTGGTACTATAGTCGGCTCCCGAGGAGACTAGGACCAAAGCACTTTGACAGAGGGTTTGGTGGTACTGAAAGTTGGCTCCTAAGGAGACTAGAACTTGGAGTGTGATCACCGATAAGAGAATGAGAGAAGGAGAGGAATTGCTCTTAGAGAGGTTGCTCTAGAGAGAACTTAGATCATCTTATAGATGTTTTGATGAGTGAATTTGTGAGATGATACTTGTTGTAGCCTCTATATATAGGCTTCCAAGCAATACTATTTGGCCTTTAAACAAATCATAGTGGGTTAGGTTTGAGCACACTAACACTTAGTGGATTTTGTTAGGTGAGAGCACTAACACTTCTTTATTCCTTTGATTTTTATCTCCACTAAGAATTCATATTTAACCTTGGACTTCTTCATATGAAATGATCCACCATGGATGTAGATTATTGTGGTAAAATTTCAGAATTTATTTCCATGTGGTCCAGTTTTGCTACTGGACTCCTTACAGGTCCAGTTTTCCAGTTTTGCTTCTGCAGAAAATTGGACTGATTGTTTGAAGGTTTTCCACTTCGAACAAGCTCTAGCACTCTTCATAAGAAATGATCCTTGGGATTTCTAGAATGAATCTGGAAAGTTTCAACTCATTTGAAGTTCGGATGGTTAGTCTGCCGCCCCTCCTTCCTTGTTTAGCTCGGTTTCTCCTAGCCGAAGTAGGAAAATGTGCTAAAGTTGACTTTTCATTTCCACGCTTCCATAGTAGGCTTTATTTAGCCTCTAAATATATATTTCGAACTTGTCGACAATATATAGCTTGAGCCACTGATATTGGCTCGATTTCTCCAAGACGTGCCTTGTCAGGCCAAAATGCTCATTTTGGGTCCAAACAGAAACGCCTGTAATACCCTGCCAAATCAAGGAAGCTACTAATTTCTGTAACCGTAGTAGGGCGACTCCAACTCATCACTACTTCAACCTTCGAAGGATCCACAGAAACTCCATCCTTCGAGACCACATGACCCAGGAACTTGACTTCACTCTGCCAGAAATAGCACTTCTCAAACTTGGCAAATAATTTCTTCTCTCTCAACGTCTGTAGCACGATCCGTAGATGCTTCTCATGCTCATCTAACGACCTTGAATAAATCAAGATGTCGTCAACGAACACTACCACAAACTGATCCAAGTGGGGACTGAATGTGCGGTTCATCAAGTCCATAAATGTTACCGGTGCATTCGTGAGACCAAAAGGCATGACAAGGAACTCAAAATGTCCATACCTAGTCCTGAACGTCATCTTTGGAATATCTTTATCCTTCACCCTTAACTGGTGATATCCAGATCTCAAATCAATCTTTGAGAACACAGTAGCCTCGCTAAACTGATCGAACAAGTCAACAATCCTAGGTAAAGGGTATCTGTTCTTGATGGTCACCTTGTTCAGCTGTCGATGATCCACACATAACCGAAGCGAATTATCCTTCTTCTTCACGAACAACACTGGTGCGCCCTAAGGAGATACACTAGCCTGAATGAACCCTTGTGCAAGTAAGCCCTCAATCTGAACCTTCAACTCTTGAAGTTCAGCTGATGCCATTCGATAGGGTGCCTTCAATACAGGTGAAGTACCTGGTATCACATCAATAGAGAAGTCCATTACCCTTTTCGGAGGTAACCCAGGGAACTCCTGAAACACATCAGCATACTCTAAAACTACAAGAATCCCTGTAATCTTTGAAGTACTACTCCCTGATTCAATATGGGCCAAAATCCCTGCCCTCATGGCAATGTCAGACTTCAGACAACTGTAATGAAACACCGGTTATCCCGGAACATGGAAGGACACAATCATGCTAAAGCAATCAATAACAACATGGTTCAGGCTCAACCAATCCATACACAAAATCACATCATACAAGTGATCCGGAATCACAATCAAAGATGCAGAGATCCTGATTTTCACTAATCGTCTCCCGAATCACTATTTTACAATTATACCAAGATCCAACGGTCGGATCTTTGCCCGTGACCACACAAAGTCATCAGGACAGTCATACGAACATCATATTAAAATTTGAAGTAAAACCAATGGTCTGATCTCAGTAAATCGTAAACCGAAGGTAAACTATAAAACCGTAAATAGTAAAGTCAAAACTTAAATTGATTATTTATCAACTTTTTCTAACATGACCATGTTATATATCAAAACGCTCGTATGGATGCATAGATCATTGTCCAGATAATATAAACTCAAAATTTGGTCCGACGCGCCGCCACACGATGCAAAAGTCGTCAACTACAAACTTCTTCAAAATGAAATTGTGAACAACTTTAATACCTGACTTTTTCCGAGATAAGGTCTAGATCGTCCTAGATCGAGCTTTGAAGTTAGATTAATCTCGGCCCTCTGATCAGTTTCCAGATTGAATCAGGGATGTCGAAACCTTAAACTCTTGATCTACCACTCTATACTCAAAATCGTGATGCAAACCACATATGGGGATGATCAGGAGGAAGAGCACGTCACGAAAATGGGGTCGTCTGGCCTGTGCACCGCCGGAAAAATGGAGTTCCGGCCGGGTCGGGTTGGAAGTTTCGGAAAGTGCCTTCGATCCAGGCGAGGGAGCAACGGCGGGCCGAAGCGAGGGTGGGGAGCGACTGGGCAGCTCGAGGTGCACGCGTGGAGGCCCGGGTCTGCGACGGCGGAGCCCCGTGGCGGCTTGCAGCGTCTGGTTGGGTTGGGACCGGGTCGACCGGTGTGGAGGCTGCACTCGCGAGAGAGAGAGAGAGAGAGGGGAGGGGGACTGATGTGCAAAAACTGATTTTTTTCGTCCTTAATGAAAAATCTGATTTTTCATACTATTTATAGAAAATTTTCAATTTTCAAATATTCATAACTTATTCATACGAACTCCGAATATTACTTTCCACATATGCATGAACTCGTATCGACGAGCTCTACAACTTTCATGAAGTAAGTTTTCCCAAATTCTATATGAAAATTCAATTTTCACGACCCCCTAAATAACGTTCTTTTTCAAAAATAAAATCATTCGAAACCAACTTTCTCAAACCACGACATTCCAATTAATCTCAAATATCATAATTCAATTAATATAACAATTATTGAATTTCATAAATTTATTATATGAAAATTTGGGTCTTCACATTTCGACCACCACAGACGACAAACCTAGGTTCATTGGAAGCGCCTTGAGACGTAGATGATGCTCCCCAAGTCTATTACAGCGATTTGAAGCATGAAGGAAGAATCGAAGGTTTGAAATTCTGGATACTATTCATCGAGTTTTACGCTTGAGCTTGATTTTCGGCATTTCCTTGTGTTCTCTGACTTTGTGATAGTTAAGAGTAGTGTTGGGCTTGTTGAGTAGGCGTTGCTGCCAAAATTTGGTGGCCATTGGAGGTGGTTGTCGGTGGCTCGTGGAGGCGCGTGGAGCAGGGTTTAAATTGTTGTTTTTAGTTAGATTAAATCCCTGTGAGTAGTAGATTCTACAAGTGTGAATTTGGTTGAAATTGGAGAAGTTTTGTGTTGATTATAAACTTCCGAAATTTAGAATTCAATTATCTATTTACGATGATATTTCTCTCGGTTCTGCCTTAGAACTTTGAATTAAAGAATACCGCGGTTCCACTAGCACAACTAGTGTCCAGCTACCCCATTGTCACTACTGGCTCGACATTTTCGCAAACACCAACCCTTACTCAATAGGGCAATGAAAAGAGGAGAACGATTGCCATCAGTATGTCAAAAAGTCCCACAAGTGTCAGATTCATGCAAACGTTATTCATGTGCCTCAGGCCTTATTTCACATTCTTACCTCTCCATGGCCATTTTGCACATGGGGAATTGACATCACCGGAAAGGTCACACCCAAAGCATAAAATGGACACGAATACATCTTAGTGGCACAATTGGTGTTATTGGTGAAGTTTTGGTCAAATTGAAAGAGAAATGGAAATATTGATTTATGAGGATAAGATGATGGAACGTATCAAATTGCCAGATTGTCATTCACGAGTTATAATTGTGTACAGGACGATGTACCGAGTTACTGCTCGACGAAGAAAACCATTTGCTGGGTTGCCTAAATAGTACTGTGAGTGGACCTTTACTTTTAAGTTTCATTGCATGCAGTATATGTTCTTGGGTATTTAATTATTTTATTGATTTTTATAATGCTTTATATGATTTATCGAGAATTATTGAATCATGCTTTCAAGGGATTAAATTATTTAGTTATTTATGATTTATCGGCAAGGAGTTTATATTGAGGTTTATGATTTCACGAGCTTTGATTCATTGAGATTTATTTATGATTTACGAGTTTAGTATTGGAATTTCCTTCCCGAGGGCTTTTAGTAGATTTCGAGCTATTATTTATGAGTTATGGATTTGAGAAGTGAAATTCGGGAAGTGATTGATTGATTAAATATCTATGATTTTTCGAGAATGAGATTGGTTTGTAACAGGATTTACTTTGAAGGGAAAAAGGTTTTTAAAAATGGATGAATAAATAAAGAGACCATGAGCACATTACCTGGTCGGAAGTCTCTTTTAGGTAATAGTCTAGTCAGCAGTCCCCTCCAAACAATATTTTGGTTGGCAGCCCCTCCGGTGCATCATCTGGTTGGCAGTCCCTTCCAGATGACATGAGATAGTTAGTCGACAGTCCCCTCAAACTATCTGTGGTTAGTCGGCAGTCCCCTCTAACCACCACCTCCTGGATTCCTATCGGCAGTCCCCTCTGATGCATCATCTAGTCGGCAGACCCCTCCAGAAGGAATGAGATGACTAGTCAGCAACACTCTCTAGTCATCGAAAGTTTTAGATGGAAAGGTAGAATTTAAAAGGAAGTGGGTTTGAGACATTTCATTTTGGAAAGGTTGGTTTGGAAAGGAAAGGGATCTAGAATGTTTTATAAATGGCACTGCATGCTGGATTTAAAGAATGAGAGATTAGGAAAGCATTCAGTTAGTTATTTTCAAAAATTACTTTATTTTTGTCCATTCACTCTAAAGGTTTTCAAATGCTTTTCCCCTGAGCCCTTCTGTTTCAAATGCCCAGTTTGCAGGCCAGATTAGCTTGAGGTAGGGCGTACGTAGAGTTGAGGCATAGCTGTCATAATTTCTGCATTATAGAATGCATCGGTCCTTTACCTCTTTATTCATCTCCTTGTATACCTTGTGCATCAGATTGCTCTGATGACCCATGAGATTAATATTCTTAAGTTCGGAATTGTTTCGTGAAATGGGAGAATGTATTGATATATGAAGCAGGGTGGCTCCAGGAGAATAAGGATAGATAATTTAGAAGTATTTTCTCTTCATATAGGTTTTGGGTAGTCCATTTTAAGAGAAATTCCGCCAAGTTTTAATATAATTTCTTCAAGTATGGGCCCCGTAGGGCCATTTCGGATTTCAAAGTGAAATCCGGGGGCGGGTCCTGCCAATTGCCCCTAAATGAAACTCAATAAAAAGTTTATTGCCCCCCAATAAAGTGGTTATTGTCCCCTAATAAATTGTTTATTGCTCCCCAATAAAAAATCTATTGCCCCCCAATAAAATATTTATTACCCCCAATAAAAAAGTTTATTACCACTCAATAAAATGTTTACTGCCCTAACAAAACAATTACATCATTTATAATTTAACACAGTCAATCACGAATCTACAAAATCATTCTCTCTCTAATAATTTCATACTCAAAACCCAGTCTCTGATTGTGTAGCACAATTCTGATCAACACGAGTCAAGATTACATATCCAATTAAACCGAATAGATAATCAAAACTTCTGAAATTGCAAGAACCTAATTGAGGCTGTAATCGGCGGCTTTACGTTCATCGAGATTGGTGTTGAGAGCAGCTTGGAGTATAACAGCAAGGCCATGAAGATCCAATTTTTCTCATAATTTTGATGATAATTCGAAACTCTAATACAATTAAAAGGTCGGCAATCAAAATTTATCGTAATCTAAACCCTAGCTGAAATTGAAAAAAGAGGATGTGCGAACCAGAAAGGGGAGAAGATGAGTGATGGGATAAAGGGATTGACATCGGTCTGATTCGTCGATGGCCTGAGTCGTCAATCTGATTGACATCGTTCTAAAATTGACAGCGTTGGGAGACCAGCAGTTTGATTCGCCAGAGGCCTGGTTCGCCGGAGGCCTGGGTCGAGCATCAGTGATAGTGAGAGAGAGGCCGATAGAGAGAGAGAGAGAGAGAGAGAGAGAGAGAGAGATCGTCTTAGTCTGAGAAGAGAGACTAGATATGTTTGTAATTTTATGTCGAGTTTTGTCTAAAATAATCTTTTTCTTTTTAAATTGGGTGAATGAGCATATTAATCTCTTGCCTGAGTAAGTGGGCAATTGTTGGACTCAAATTAGATAAATGGTCAAGATCCATAACCATTACGTATTCCATCACCTATTAAAGAGGCTTGTAGACTTCTTAAGTGGTTTTGACTACTTTGGCCATTGTCTTTATTTGCGCTTCAATATTTGAAATTCCACATTGTTTGGTCATCTCTAGCAGATAAGGTTAAATAATTGATTCTCACAAAATGACCATTATTTCATTTCCAACAAGAGGCCCCATGAGAGGGCTAAAAGGCTAACTAGAGGTCTAAATATAGCCCTTTTAGTTGCACAAGTCCATTATTGGAACAACCACGTGGGACAAAGGCACAAGTGAGACAATCAATCTGGTTGGGAATTAACCGAGCTCTTGGACATGTGGCAAGCTGGTACTGGTTGGTTGGATTCAAAATTTCTTCCCACGGTTGTTTGATTAATCAAATGGTAGATAATTATACACATTATTAGATTTAGAATTTGGATGGCTATGATTTCATGCTTGTTGAAAGCCAGCAACTTGCTTATGATATTTTATTTATTTATTTTAACAACAGTGAATTCTTAAGAATCTCTTATTTTTCCCTATAAATATCTCATCCACTCCATAATTTTACCCCTTCTGTATTTGCTCCTATAATTCACCTAATCAAACTTCACATGTTTTCATCCTCTCTTTTTAGTTAAAAACATGTCTATCAAAAAAGCAAATTGGATAAGAAAGGAAGATGAGGCTCTTTGCAATGTGTACAAAGAAGGATACAAGCCAAAAAGAAATTGGCATTTGGCGACAAGTGGAGTAAAGACACCTCCGATTGTGAGAAATTATGAGAGCTGTCAAGCTCTAAAGCAAAAATTCCTCTTCCCAACAAATAAACAAATGGCACCAGTGCGTCACTTATGAAAGTTATCAACAAAGCCACTTTAAAAGTTTTCTTATCGGAAATGTACACCTTGAAACACACACACACACACTTACTTCTCATAAAGTAATTTTAGTCTAGAATAAGAAAATAATTACAACTAAATAAGATCACAACTGGAAGAAAAAAGAAAAATTACAATAATAAAATATTGAAAGGTCTTGGATATATCTATATATAGTCCGGTTACGGTGCGGATGGTACGGATTTCCGGTTTTTTCTCATTTTCCGATCACATTTTCACATCTTAACCGTTTTGTTTTTATGTCCTAATGTATAGATCACTTCTGCAAAATTTCAGCCAATTTAATGATCGTTAAGGCATCCAAAACTGCAATTTACCATTATAAATACGAACGGTTCCGCTTCGACAGATTCGGTCCATTCGTGTAAATTACAGTTTTAGATGCCTTAACGATCACTAAATTGGCTGAAATTTTACAGAGGTGATCTATACATTAGGATCGAAAAACAGAACGGTTAAGATGTGAAATTGGAAAGGAGTCGAAACTGGAAATCTGTACCGAAATTTCGGTACAGACGCCTGCACCTGAGAAAAATCATATATATAAAGATGTCCTTATGTAAGGTTTAGGTACGGATTTGGTGTTTTCACCCACTTTCCGATCACATTTTCACATCTTAACCGTTTAGTTTTTAGGTCATAATGTATAGATCATCTCTGCGAAATTTCAGCCAATTTGGTGATCGTTAAGGCATCCAAAACTACAATTTACACGAACGGACCGAATCTGTCGAACTGGAACAGTTCATATTTATAATGGTAAAATGCAGTTTTGGATGCCTTAACGATCACCAAATTGGCTGAAAATTTACATAGGTGATCTATACATTAGAACCTACAAACTGAACGGTTAAGATGTGAAAATGTGATCGGAAAGTGGGTGAAAACCGGAAATCCGTACCTAAGAAAAACTAAGGACATCCTTAGTGTAGCCAGACTGTATATATATATAAACACACACACACACATATATACAGCGCTTCTCCGGTGCGGACGTCTACACTTTTTGCTTAGGTGCGGATTTCTGGTTTTGACCCACTTTCCGATCACATTTTCACATCTTAGCCGTTCAGTTTTTAGGTCATAATGTATAGATCATCTCTGCAAAATTTCAGCCAAATTAATTATCATTAAGGCATTCAAAACTGTAATTTACAACAATTAACACGAACGGTTCTGGTTCGACAGATTCGGTTCGTTCGTGTAAATTGCAGTTTTGAATTCCTTAACGATCATCAAATTGGCTGAAATTTTGTAGAGATGATCTATACATTAGGATCTAAAAACTGAACGGCTAAGATATGAAAATGTGATCGGAAAGTAGGTCAAAACCGAAAATGCGCACCTTTTTCTTATGTGCGGATATCCGCACCTGAGCAAACTTATATATATATATATATATATATTGAAAGGGCTAAAGTTTGGCCTTACCTTTTTGTCATTGGAGATCATCTATTAAACAATATTTTTTGAATGCTAAAATTTAACTCTAGACTCAATATATGAGTATCCTGTAAAGTCTTTGTTTGTTTGCGCAGAGGATTATTGGTAGATCGCCTTTTGGGCTGTTATAGATGCTATTTATCTCCTGCTCTTTTGGGCCTTGTTTCGAATGCTATGCACCTCCTGCCCTTTTGGGCCTTGCTAGTTATACGACCAAAATATGTAACTCAAATTTGGGCCTTCCTTTCCTTCCTCGGGGATGAAAAAATATCTGTTCTGTAACTTTAACGAGTGCGTGTGGTACTTTAAGAAAAGAGATGTTGCTTGCCTTGCAATGCAGAATGCAAAATTGTCATGATATATAGGGGCACTTGATTAATTAGTTAAAGGCAGCCAAGATTAGTCTGCCCTACCAAACAAATCAATCGTGAAGAAAAGGTGAGAGAAAAGTTAATTATTGAATTAATTAATTAAACTAGTAATTGAGAGGGAACAGAAACAGGTAAGCATGCATGGTGCTCAGAAAGGAGCCTGCATATCTCTACGAAAAGATGAGCAAGAAAAGGGCATGTTCCACTTTGTCCTTTACCTAAAAACACCAATACTTACATTCCCTTCACATTAGATTAACATCTTTACGACTAATCCATTAGATTATTCCAAGTGACCACTGCCCAGAAATAATTATAGGATCTAAGGATGAGGATAATCATGTTTCTGAATAAACAATTGAAAGGAATATTGATTAATCCCCCCAATTAAAAATGTCATATATAGTACTCATGATGAACTAAAGTGCTCCCACTTTTCAGAGCTCCTCAATTATCTTGTTAATTAATTAAGTTTGCTTTGAATAATTGAAACTTGGGATGTCAGCATCTTCTTTTTGGAAAGTAGGTGATGATCAAAAGGTGGAGGGGGATGCATTCACTATTTTCTTCCAAGACAACCCTTTTTATTTTTAGGGGTTTAGGTAAACCAAATTCAACTTCTATTTTCTTTCTAAGATGGATACAATAATACATTATACGTGCATGTTTATGGGTGTCATGGTCTTTGGGTGGATGTTATTGTAGAGTTTAATCTTCTTCTTTTGAGGAGATGACAAAAGCTAAAGGATAACCAAAGTAGGTTAAAAGCAAAGCTTAGCTAACGCAAAGTTTAAAGCATGTTCAATTCCCTCCCCCATTGATCTTTTGTCTTATATATGTTGAATATTCTTCAAGAAACACGAGCTATTATTATACGCATCTAGAAGAGAAGAGTAGACCAGGGTGCTCGTTCTCTTCATTTTTTCTTAATTGGAGAACCAGAGATATGACTCATATGATGCATGCATGTTTATTTACCACAAAAGAACCAAATGTTGGTTATGGGAAAAGGGCTTTATTACTGTGATGATAAGCAAAGCAAAGCATGGAAGCTTTCGTGGGGGAAGACTTGTAAAGTTGAGCACCGGCTTTTTTGAACTGAAAAGTTAAAGTGGTTGAGTGGTCAAATCAATGAATCAAAAGATTAAGGGTCGTCGAATCGGAGGGGATATGCATGGAATTATGGAAAGATGGACCATTTTCCCGCCCATGCCACTTTACTTGGTTGAGCCGCCGACAACCATGTTGGTCGCCTCCGAGTGGTAAGCTTTTCAGGCCGACGTGCTGGCTCGATCTTTATGTGGACAGGACCATTAAGTTTTTGACCTAATGTAAGCTCGAAGCAAATAGTATTAGTGGGGTGGAAGCGAACAAGTTGAAAACTTGTCGGGTTTAATGGGATCGGAACATCTAGAACGCATGGTGGACGTGGATCCGATTTCAGCAAAACTTGTGCGGCTGGAAATCTCATTGCGTACTAGCTAGCTACGTCAATGTGACCAAAAGAGTGTACGATGTTTTTTGAATCCGAAGATGCATTCAACTGAAATCTAAAAATTAATCAAAAGATAGCTAGACCAAGCTCACCTGCTCATGTTGAGTTTTGTAGTTAGAAAATAGAAGGTTAATTAGGTAACAACTCTGACAATCCCATAAAGAGTAGGTGAGTGATTATGTATAATTTAGCTGAAATATTAATAAGTTGAATTTTTCTCTGAGAGGAAAAAAAAATGATGATTTTATTTTCTTTTCTTTTATTCAAGAGATACTAGCTAGATGTTTCTGTATGGTTCTACCGGTAGGGGAGAAGAACACTTGAGAGTCACCAAGTTGAGAATGTCTGGTCCCGTCACCTATCAAAACAAGAATATGTCAAGGGAAAGACCGGGGTTGCTGGCCTATAACCCTTTGATGTCTAAGTCAATATCGATATGAGATGTTGACAAAGTAACGGTACGGAAAGGTACAGTTTTTACATATTTGATTTAGAAGTATATGCATGTAGATATAGGAAATGTTGCATGGTAGTGGTGCCCATAGACCTCGATGTGGGAGAGTGTGCCTCTCCACAAGTAGTGAGCAAAGGCTCTGAAGCCTGGTTGTGGCTACATCCTGCATCCACACCTTGCCGACCCCCAAATGTGGTTCAGGTCAATGCGGATGTCGCCGGCTTAACCTACCTTGTTGGGTCTGATGTGCTTTCCGGCTGGTCTAAGGTGAGTTATGGTGGCTAATTAACTATGTTCTTTCAGCTTCAGTCTTTGCGCTCGATATGCATATTGTATAAAGACTAGTTTTTTTTTTCCTTTTTTTTGGGGTGAAAGTCAACATAAAATTTTATTAATAAAGCAAAGTTAGTTGGCTGTTGCTAATTGGTTGTGTTCTTCAGTTCCGGTCTATGCGCTTGATATGCATGTGGTATAAAGACTAGTTTTTTTTTTTTTCCTTTTTTGGGTGAAAGTCAACATAAAATTTTATTAATGAAAAATTTCATTTTACCTCCTTGATCTTTAACCTAATTCATTTGTGCCCCATGCACTTTTAGTTTCATCACGGGTACTCCTGTACTTATCAATTTTAATCAATCTTGTCTAACCCTTGGCTTTTTTCCCAACTATTGTATGATGTATTTTGAAATTGTAGTCAAATACAATATAATTTTGCATGTCACATTAGTGAATCATCGTTATACATGGGAGCCCATTAAATCCACATTTTCAAATTATAAAATACTTGACAAAAAAAACTAATAATTGGACATAATTGATTAAATTAGAGAGCACAAGGGTATATGCCACTATGCCAAAAAATGCTTTATACCATACCCCTCAGACAACAGAAGGCATTTTTCTGTTGTCTGATTTTTTTGAACGTCTTCATACAATAGATTTAACTATTTATGTCGTCTAAATGGTATCAAAATCAACACCAATTCAACTTTTTCAAGTTTGTTATAATTTAGAAAATTCAGACAACAGATTCTGTTGTCTGAGTAAACGGAAAAGTTTATCCTGACAAAATTTTTTTTTGGTTGAACGTACTAAAACTTAATGTGAACTAGCAGCCAAAAAAAAAAAAATTAATGTGAACTAGCAGATGCCTATACCCGAGTTTTCTCAACACTTGGTCAAAAAAACATAAATTTTCTTTCTCAACCCTAACCACACAACAGCCGACCTCCTCTTCATCATCCTCATCCTCCGCCTCCGACCAGCACCCGACGGCTCCCATCCTCCTTCTCCGGCTCTGACCGTTCTCCCCCCAATGTCGGAGCAGCACTTCTCTCATCCAGTTTGACTTCGACGCACCTCTTCTCTCATCTCTTTTCTCTAATTCACCGAATCCGACCATTCTCCACCCAAAGCCGGAGCTCCGCGGAACTCCACACTCTCGATCCAACTTCTCTCTCTCCTTGGAACTTCCAACCAGACTCGGCGTGAGGCGTCTCTGCCTCTCCGGTCTTTCAAGCCCCACCCAGCCCCCACCGCCGAGCTCCTTGCCCAGCAACCTGCAACTAGCAAACCCGTCTCTCGGTCTCCGATCTTCACCGCCAGCCCTCCAGACTCCTGATCCAGCTTCTCTCCTTTCAACTCTGCAACTAGCAAACCCGTCTCTGGTCTCCGATCTCCGATCTCCGATCTCCGCCTCCAGCCCTCCAGCCTCCAGGTATCTCTCTCTCCCTCTCCGTCTTCTTCTCCTCCTGGACAGTCCACTCCTCCTCAGCTCCTCTTCTTCTTGACTTCTTATTAATCTGAGCTTCTGATTCTGATTTTTTGTGATATGTAAATTGTGTTCGATTTGTCATTTGTGGCTTTCGATTTGATCTTGTATTCTTATTGGTTTTGAACTAAGGTAATGGTATGGACGGATGGACCGTATGGTCAATTTGTTGAAAATTGAAATGGTTGAAAACTTGAAATGGGTTCAATACTTCAATTTCCTTTTGAGTTTTGACTCAGGGGTGGATTACAAATGGGTTTGAGAGTGTTTGACACTGATTGTTTGATAACTTGATTAGTTGATTTCCATTTTAATGATTTAATTAAGATAACTTCTTCTTGAATTGCAGACTTGCTGTTTGTAACTTGGTCACTGTCTCACTGAGGTTAGTGAGGAGAAGCTCTCAGAAGCAGAAGCCACAAGCCCATAATTTCATTGAGAAACGATGAAAAAAATAAAGGTAAATACTTTATTAAATATTTAAATTTTGCTATTTTGATAATTGTATCGGTATTATTCTCATAATTGTAATTTTAGGTGTTACATATATGTGAATTATAATTGTATTGATATACTCATGGCATCGATCTTGTGAATATGAAGATCACGGGGATTATTGATTAATTTTGATTCTGACTTTTATGTTTATATTTGTTGAAATATATGCCCTTTCTGCTGTCCATTTTTAAGATTCCATTACTTCTGCTAGGTTCACTCATCTATCCTTCACAGTTGTCTTTAACTCTGAAAGAATAGAGTACAAAGGACATTTTGTGGTTTAGTCATTTACTCATGTGGGTCTTATTTTAAGGTGCTTTTGATACTTGTTCAATATATGCATATATCTACTGTTACGTTACTATGCACTAGACTGGAGTCTTATAATCATGGACGAAGGTCTATTTGTGCAATCTGAATTTGTTTTTTTTTTTTTTTTTTTTTTTTTTTGTTGTTGGTGCTATGTAGTGAAAGCTTAGGGTTAGGCTCATTAGGCAAGCATTGGAAGCGGATGATTGGCTTAGCTCTGACTTAAACAAATTGAGGTAAGCATTTATAATCATCACAAAGTTCGTTCTTCATTTAATTTTTGTGAACTTTCTGTTCTAGAAGCACATGAATTATTGAAATTTTATAGTTCTGGTTTAGCATGTTTCATTTGTGTTATAGAATTGAATGTTCTTCATGGAGTGAACTATTTTCTACTAGAGTTAGGTTCTACTAGAATTGAATGTGTGGTGAAGTTGTTTAATAGTGATATGTACATTTTTAAGCTTTCTGATCCTAGGTGATAATATAGTTCCTAATTGTATAATGTGTTTATATATAAGATGGATAAATCATGGATGCATGCTGATAGAAGATCATTGAAGTTTAAGATAGGACTTGAAGACTTTCTTAAGTTCGCTTTAGCAAATGCAAGCGACATATCAAAAATATGCTATCCTTGTTTGAAGTGTTGTAACAATGATGAATTTTCTGTTGGAGAATTTGCAGCCAAACAAAGCCCTTAATTTATCAAACCCATGAATAACTCAACCTTACAAACCAAATCCAAATTACCAACTGAACAACATAGATCGAACACTCACCATAATTTCAACCATAGATCGAACACCAACAAAAACAAAAACAGAAAAACAACACATCAATCACAAAAACCACTCACCCAAACTACAAATGAAACCAGAAACAACCGCAAATACAGAGAACTACAAATCTGACCAGCCTCCCCTTTTCTTCACAGATCATGCAAACAACCCAAAGTTGCAGATGAACTTACCCACAGTTGCAGAAATCAGACTAACCCAAATCTAAATGAAGCTGAGCGTAGCTTCTCTACTTGTTCTTGGTCACTTTTCTACCCCATATTGTCGATTCCAGCTTTGATGAATTATTAGCCGAAATGGATCTCATGAGCAGTTGGTTAACTGATTCTTGTACACTTTTGGAAGCCAATGGCTATCTTGTATCCAATTTGCAATTCCTCTGCAACATCAATCCATCAAAGAACCCACTTTACCAATCCACCCCGCCCAAACATTCAAAATTCCTAAATTTCACGAAACCCATAAACTTGACACTAATGAAAATTGTAACTGGCGGAGAGAGTGACGGAAATCTGCTCGAAGATCGGTCTGCATTAGTGGTGGTGGTGTGTTGAAAAGATGGCCGGAGATCGAAGAGGTACCGGTTAAGGAACTGCGATGCCGTAGTTTTAGGGGTTGCGTGCTGTGGTCTGGTCATCTCGATCGACGGAGGGGTGGCTGGGTTTTGTTCTCTGTTGCCTAGGCTATCTTTTGGTGGTGGAGGTGTCAAAAGACGACATACGGAAGTCGAGCTTTCCGGCGTGACAGAGAGAAGATGAGAGGAAAGGGGAGAGAGAGAAAGAGAGAGAGAGAGAGAGAGAGAGGTCTGCGGCCCGAGCGAGGAAGAATGAGCAAAGGAGGAAAGGCTAGGTTTACCTTTCCCTTATATACTGCTCAAACATTTCACCAAAATTTGGTCGAATGGAGGGAAGTGAAATTTGAAAATTTAATAAAGTGTTAAAAGCCAATTCTTGGGCGCCAACATATATATTGAACCCTAAAACTCACACAACATAAACTCAAGTGCATAGTCTGAAAAAGAGTGGCACAACAAAAAACTAAAAATTGTTATGTGAATCAAAACAATTACACAATCAGGCATTGACTTAAAATATATCGGACAACAGACACCTAATAACAGTTGTGTGATTGAAAATAATCATACAACAGCAAAAATCAACCATTGTATAAATGAACCTTGGACAACATCATATAATAATTGTTGTCTGAATTAATTCATTCAAACAACATCAAAAAATTCAACCAATGTCTGAAATGCTATTGCACAAGAGCCAAGAAAAAACTGTTGTTGGATTTGAAAACTTAGACGACAGGATATTTCTTGCTGTCGTTTGATTATTTCAGATGACAGTTAAAATGTTTGCTGTCGTCTGATATGTGTTGTCTGATTCCGAAATTGGTGTAGTGAATTATAGAAGTCAGTTTCTGCTTTGGGTGATCTTAGCCTCATATACAGACCCAGGTACCTCATTCCTTTCAGGCAGCAACATGCCAACAGATATAAGCAATGGAAATGGCATGGAGAACCTTCTGCCATGAATGCCGATATATTAGGTGAATCAGAAACAGTAGATATGGGTGCTGATTTTGGGATAGGGGATAAAGATGATGAGATTTCGAGTGACTCGAATGAGTTTCTTAGGTTTGTAGAGGATGGAGATAAGCCTTTGTATCCGGGTTGTACTAAGACTACAAAGTTAAACGGTTTGATACAAACGTTCAATTTGAAGGCAAAACACGGAATGATAGACTCTTGTTATTCTAACATGTTCCGATTTCGCTTGCATTGGTTTTTGGTTCTTTCCTTGAGAATTCAGCAATTTCAAATTTAAACCCAAAGTCTTCCAATACAGAAGGAGATTGTAACCCCTGCTTTATTATGTTCAATTCATGTCAAATCTAAGGTGTGTTTTTGCTCTAGATTATGTTGTTTTGAAGTTTCTGTATTTTCCATTATTTGCAGTGTTTATAAAGGCTTAGCTACTGCAGTAAAAGAGAGAAGAAGGCAAGTCAGTTTGTGTTTCCTTTGTAAAGGTACATACCAAAATTAGATCAAGTTGAAAATCTTTATTTTCACAGCATTCATATTACTCATATTTTACAACATCTCTATCTCATTAATAAAAATTGAACCTATGAATATACTAGCTTTTCTGTTCTTATTTTCATCTGTTGTCTACTTTCCATTTCTGCTAAAACCACTTCAGTTCTGTATTTCATAATTAATCCAATTTTGTACCCAAAGTGTATCCCCAGTGCTATATGCAAGTATAGTATATATAATGAAAAATATAACAGAAGCAACTAACCAAAACTTATACCAGCAGAGTGAAGTGATGATAGCCCCAATATAATCTCCTAAATTATAGCACAGCCATGCAAAATAACAGACCCCAATTTAGGCTTCTATGACAATACCTTCCTGGAAAGTAGAAGCCCTAAAACACTCCAGCGAGTCAGCAACATTACCTTGCTGTAAAGTGGAAGCCATTCTTTTTTAACCTATTTTCTGTTACAAAACTGGATCGTGCTTTGATGAATTCCTATCTTAGTTGCTCAAACCAAGTGCAATCATAGAAAACCAATTTTGGTCTCAAAACCAACATAGTGGCAGCATCCATTCATTTTATGACATTGCTGCTAATCCACTTGATAAACAAGTATCAGGATCAAAATCTGATAAGAGAAGGCGATTAGAAGGTTCCGTTGATAGCAGTATTCAAGGTCATCACTTTATGTTTTGTGTTCTGATACTATCTTTTGAATTTATCATTCACATCAAATTCTTATTGTGAAATGGTTTGTTGTTTGTAGTGAGAGCATCGCTACTAAAATCAGACAAGAGGAAGGAGTTAATATCACAAGGCGGAGTTGATAATGAGTGCATGAACAATTTACTTGGATGTGAATTGCAAGCTGGGACAAGTAAAATTGGCCAAGCCTCATATCAAAAAAGTATTCAAGGTTCAAATTTATCAGATACTTATATGCTTACCAGTCTACATAGCAACTTTATTTTTATATGTTTATCAAAGTATCAATCACATGTTTATATGTTTATCATTTCTGTATCGTATATATATAGCAGTTATTTGATGAAAGTAAGCATGTGTTTTTTGTGGTAGGGACTGTGCATGATTACAGAGATGTTGGGGACAAGATATATTGTTGTTGTTATTGGAGAAATGAATTAAGGAAACAGAGCAGCAAGAATAAACCGCCAATTTTTAAGAAGCCAGCATGGACTGTGACCTGATGTAAATAGCTACCCGTCTTCACATGTTTTAGCCAAGCCTAACCATTTTTGGCACAATGTACATAAACAACTAATCGCAAACCATTGTCTAACAAATGAACATAAAGAAAAAAGAAAGAAAAAACTGTTGTCTGAAGCAATGACACACAATAGCTTTAATAGTTTTCCTGTTGTCTTGTTCAAAGTCAGTCAATAGTATTCAATTACATTATTGATCTACAAGCTTCATTCAGACAACAGTTGCCACGCCCCGAATTTTATAATAACAATTCAAAATCCGAGACATGAAAATACCACATCACAAAATTATCATCCTGAAAATTTTTCTTTTCTTAACATACTCACCACACGAAATAAAATCAAACCGAATATAATCTCGGTTAATTATTACAACTCAATCCAAAATATAATGTAAAGCTCTAAATGAGCATACACACACCTCACAACTAAATAAATGACAAAACTGCTATAACACCTAAGCAGCTCGGTCACCTCCCTGGTTATCCTGACCTGCAGGAATATCCGCTACACCATTGAATAGTGTACCGGGATTGCAACAACACAAAACCCGGTAAGCTTATGAAAGCTTGTATGAGTAAAAGAATGAATTGTTACTTAATTTAATCTCACACACAGCAACACTCAATTATTTCCACATATACAAATAATAACAATCTCAATCAACACCAATTCAATATAACAAGACAACCCCACTCCCTACTTTCCCCACAACTCTCTTCATCGTATTTATAAAAATACGGTACTTGACAGACTAGAGCTCTAACTGAATCGTAGCCCGTCACCTGGCCTAGGTTATGGCATCCGACATATTTATCAATTATTGTATTTCATCAATATGTATACCTATATACATATTTAGAACGTCCAATAATTCCACATTCTCATCCAATCGTATCTCATCATCCACACTAGGATTAGAGCGTCCGATTACCCACACCGGTCATTATGTTAACCCTAAACCCATAAATGAACCCAACATATAACATCACATACTGAAATCAACCCAACCAAGATACATCATATTATTATGGAATTACACAATCGTAATAAAATCAACTCATCAATTCCACTCAATCATATCATCAATCAAACAATCCACTCATCAATATATATTTTCCACGTAAATATATATATACGTAATCATCCACTCAGGAATGACCACTAATACCATCTATAGTTCACACAAGAAAATTATGAAATTCATTTGTATAGTTAAAATTCATTTTACTTACCTATGGACCGTGATGATTCAAGTCCATGAAATTTTAAAACAATATTTATTCCGCAAATATTTTTCACACAATTACGAAAAATAAATAAATTAAAATGCTCGGTTCGTAATATGAACCACGTGAGTTTTACTCACCTCGAAACTCCCGCTGCGTCTTCAATATAATTATAAATTATAATTTATAATTAACGCCGAATAGCCCACGCAATTAAAATCCGTCAATCACCTAATCAAATGTGATTCGAATTTAGCCAACAAATTCAACTCATAATTTAACCACTAATTAACGGTCAGATTCTAATTTACATTAAAATCCGACGAGCGGTTTCTCACGAATCGCTCCCCTAATTACCGTTTTTCACATATACGAAGATCCAACGGTCGGATCTTCGCCCATGACCACACAAAACCTCTGGGACAGTCATATGATCATCATAACAAATTTACAAGTTCATCCAACGGTCAAAATTTCACAGATCAAAAATCTAACGACCGAAATCGATCGAAATCACAAAATTCATAACTAATTCATACGATCTCCGAAAAATGCGTATAATACGCCAAAATGATCGTATCGAAACATAAAATCATAAAATGGACAGAAACCAAATTTTAGACCTCCGGAGGTGGCCGGAAAAGGCCGCCGGAGTTAGGGACAGAGCCGCCACCGACCACCACCAATGGTGTCGGGGCCGAGCTTGTCCCCTTCGTTTCATCATTCTGAGCAACTTTCATAACTAGCACAAGACCTAAAAATGACGGGAAGGCATCGAAATTACCGATTTACAGTCGGCGGCCGGAAAAAATGCAGAAACCGGTGAGCTTGAAAACCGACGTGAAAACTGCAACCTCAGGCCCCGATCCCTTCTGGAAACTTGTTTAGAACTTCCTTGCGAACTCAACAAGCTTGGAATCACAAGAAACGATGGTGTATAGCTCGAGATATCTTGATCGAAAGTTTTGGTATTTCGATCCGTTCGGGTCGAGCTCCGACGAACGTGAAAACGTTCGACCCAGTTCCGGTCCTTCTTGGTGCTTGTAGAGGAAGTTGAGGCGAGCTCAATGAGACAAGAATCAAGTGAAATGGTGGAGTGTAGCTCGAGATATTGAGATCGAACCGAAAATGGACGTTTTCGGTTCGGGCTGTGCCGCCGCCGCCACAGGCTGCGCCGCCGTGTGAGACTGCCTCCGGGAGCTAGAGCAGCTCGAGACGAACGCCTGGGACTTGGTTTGAGGTCGAGAGGTGGTCTGTGGAGGGAGAACAATTAAGGAGAAGTTTTCCTCCCCTTTCGGCCGGTTGCGTCTGTAAGAGAGAGAGAGAGAGAATCCAGTTTTCCAGAAACGGAAGAAGAAGAAGAAGAAGAAGGAAGAAAAGGAAAAAAAAAAGAAACCGGTAGGGAAAAAAAATTAGGGTTTCTAAAATTTTTCTATATATACATGTTTCGGAAAACTTCGAAATTCGATAACTAATTCAGAAAAAATCCGATCTTCGTGTTCCGCACGTGCACGGACTCGTATCGACGAGCTCTACAACTTTCATGAAGGAAGTTTCCCCAAATTTCGTACGTAGAAAAAGTCGATTTCTCAAACCGAGTATTTCGAGCTTTTCGTTAAAATAAACGTTTCGAAACTTCGATAATTGTAAAAATGAATGATTATCGAACATAAATCGTGAAATCGTATAATAATCATTCGATACAATCACTCGGATTTAAAATGGAAATTGCGGGTATTACAACAGTTTTTGTACAAATCAATGTTCTCTAAATATTCATTACACGTCAACATTCTTCCAGGGTCTGCCATATGAAATTACTTTGCACAAGAGTTCCGGTACCAATTGCTGTTGTTCTTCGTGGTATTCAGACAACAGACGGTGTAGTAGCTGCTATTGTAGTAAACTTTGTCAGATGACAGTTTTGTGGTATTGTCTGATTCATGTATCAGACGGCATTGAGATAGACAAAAGCAGCACCTATTGAAAAATTGGTGTAGTGATTGAAGAGGAGGTTAGAGTCCACATATCTTCGAAAAATTCTGACAATGTAAGCACCTTTCTTGCCTTAATTTATCTCTGTTCTCCTTAAATTCATTTTGCTTTGACTGTCTTTATCTGAAACTACAATAACATTGCTAAATGTGGAATTAATATAGTGAATGATTAACTGCTCATTGTTTGACATAGGAGCTGGTTGATGGGAACGACTGCGGACTGGCAATAGACTGGGTCGAAAATATTGTTGCTTATGGTACTGTCATTCAAGTTAATGTTGAGGAAGGCAATGAGAAGATCCATGGGGTTCCATTGGGAGAGGACAATGTGCGCGTCTCAGTCATTGGAACCATTGTGCATGATGCCTTGCTACCATTTCCAGTGAAGGATGCTGACATAGTCACTGTCGGAGATGCCATTGGGACTTGTGTTGCTTGGCCAAGAAAGTTGGTTGTTACCCTTGCACCAGAGGCAACCCCTAAACCCATTGAGCAGAAAGTAACTCATTCTTAATTCATTTATAGTCCATCTTCTTCTTTTATTTATTCATGTTCAATTAATATGCAAATCTGTTTCATATATATAGTATGTGTTAATATTGGAAAGGGTTGATAACATGTAGTCTTATCGTTACAAAATTAGAAAACAAAGTGTGCTAATCCGAAGAAGAGAATCAGAGATTCATTTGATGATGACAATGAAGACCTGGAAAACTTGCCGACGAATCTTCCATTACCAGTAAACGACTTGTGTATGTGGGCCAAGACTGAATTGATGGATGGCGCCACAATCCACACAACATTTGGTGGGAAAATTTTCGGCCATTCTAGGAAAGCCGTCATCTTTAGAAGGGATATCTATAACATGGCTAACATGCTGGAAGTATCTGGAGGAGTCATTGTTTTTTACATGAGGTACATATTAGTTTTCAATTACCTTATTCTTATCTTCAGTAATTGACTATACTCTGCTTGATCTTCATAACCATAAGCCTTTTTTTTTTATTATTTAGCCCTTTAAAATTGCAATATTATTTGTAGCTACATTTATGGAGTCCTGAAGAAGTCTAAAATGCTTGATATGGTTGGCTTTATCGACCCTGCACACACCGGTATAATTGGGTGTGGAAATCCCACTGAACGGGCACGGTCTATGTCAAATCGATACATGTTAGGGAAACCGGGGCAAATATTTTTGGTTCCATATAACTCAGGGTATGTAATCAGTATTACTACAATGTTAGGCATGCTATATTGCTTGTTGATAGCTTCTATGTATAGATTTAATGGACTTAATCAAAAAATAATTTTTACATCTTTTTCTATAGTGCTCATTGGATGTTGTCAGTGGTGAACCCGGATGAAGAAGTCGTGTATTTCATAGATCCGCTAAAAAGGCGACTTTGTGCTGGTGAATGGAAAATTATTGTCGACAAGTAAGTCTGCTTCCAAATTTTTTTTTTTTTTACCATATTGATCAGTTGATGTTGCTTCTTCATGTACTGAACTTGCTGCTTACTAATTATAATTTTTGTGATCATCATTTTCAAGCTCTATTAAAATCTTCAATGCCCAAAAGGGTAGGAAAGGAAGGAAAATAATCCAATGGAAGAATCTTGTAAGTTGGTTGGAATTTTTATAGTCTCCATTAAGTCGTACTTCCTCATATGGTTAATCTTAATTTATTATTTTCAAGGTATTCCAGAGCAAACTGATTCTAAGACTTGTGGTTATTTCGTCATGCGTTATATGAAAGAAATTGTGGAGGACAAGAACTTGGAGTTTGCTACCAAGGTAAGAATGATCAACTGCATATAGGCATATTTCAGTTACTGAAAGTTACTGAACCTTATTATGTCCAGTAAATTTGAGAAGCAAATGCAGCAAGTACAGTATAGGCATAGTAAGGTTGATTTACTGGACTTGCTGCAAGTAACTTTGAGAAGCAAATGCAACATAATAAGGTTCATATTATAGGCATATTTCAGGTTTGCTACCAAGTTATAATGGACTTGCTGCATTTGCTTCTCAAATTTACTGAACCTTATTATGTCCAAATCAATATGCCTATAATATGAAATCTGATTGCATCATAATAACTTGCTGCATTTGCTTGTTTCAGTGGGAAAGGAAATCAAATCTTGCTTACACAGAAGGATATTGATGTGGTTCGAGTTGAATGGGCAAATCATGTTATGAAGTTCTAACTTTGGTTTTGTTTAAGGTAGATGAGTAGCACCAGGAACTGCTTTTGTGCATTTATATATAACTAATGGAAAGTGTTGACGAACCTAAATTATGCATGCAGTTGCTTTGCCTAGCTACTCTTTCTTTACCTTATAGGTTTTTGACTTAGTGCAATATTAGGTAAATGATCGAGATCGATGAGATGGTTTTTTGGTTCTCTTGATCATTATGTAACTGTTGGCTAGGTTTAGAGTTGGAACTATGGATTTTATTTTGGATGCTGTTGATGCAATTAATGAAACGTAGCCATCATTTTCAATGCTGATTTTAGTCCAATTTTATGGTTTTGATGATTGTAAATGACTGATGTTGAAATGGTTGAAAGGCAATAGATATATGCAGGTTTATGTTGTATCAAGAAAATAGAAATAACAGAAATAGGTGGTTGATATGTTGTTTCTACAAAGTTCAAACAACAGAAAAGTAGAGTTCAAAGAGCTCTCAGACAACAGAAATAGGTGGTTGATATGTTGTTTCTACCAACTTCAAACAACAGAAAAGTAGAGTTCAAAGAGCTCTCAGACAACAGAAGTAGGTGTTGATATGTTGTTTCTACCATGTTCAAACAACAGAAAAGTAGAGTCCAAAGAGCTCTCAGACAACAGAAGTAGGTGGTTGATATGTTGTTTCTACCAACTTCAAACAACAGAATTAGGTGGCTAATCTATCGTTTCAAACTACTTCAAACAACATAAAAGTATACTTCTAATTACTCTCAAACAACAGAATTAAATGGCTCCTGTATTTCTATTAACACTCAAACAACAGAACATAACTAAAACAATGGTTGAAAGTCCAAACAAACAACAGAAAAATGAGATTGAATACTACTTCAAACAACAGAAATTTGAGTAAGACTATACTCTAAGTGACATTCAAACAACATAAAAAAAACTAAAACTGTAGTTGGAAACCAAATCTAACCACAAGAATCAAAATTATCTGTAGTCCAAACAAATCTCAAACAACATAACTCACGGTATAAATGTTGTTGCATACGAAATCAGTCAACATATAACTGTCATTGTTCTTCAAATCAAACGACAGAAGGATCAACTAAGCTTAATATTGGTTCAATCAAACGACATTAACTACATCGACAGTTATTTTTTGAATCCGTTGATGAAGTGAATTTCCAACAACATTCATATGTAGTGGTATGGTGTTTCAGACGACAGATAGACCCCGATTCTTCAATATTAGGTACTTCAGACGACAGTACCTTAAACTGAATCTGTCGTCTGAGTTCATTGTCAATGACGGAGAATATCTGTCGTCTGAGTGGCTTAGAGACGGCAGCCACCTAGACAACAGATTTTAACTTCATCAGATGACAGACCTGATATGTCGTCTGAAGCCTTTTTTGGCATAGTGTGTGATGAAATTAAAAGTGCAGGGCCACAATTGATTTAACATGTAAAGATTAAGGGGGTAAAATGAAATTAGCTCTTTTATTAATAAAGCAAAGTTATTTGGTTGAAAAAATAAAAAATAAAGTTACAAATAATGACTCAACCCTAACGACATACAAGAGAAGAGTCACTATAAAAACAACCTCATCATACTCATCATACATAGGCAATAGAAATCATCCCTCATTCAAACAACTAGGGGCCATTCCCTATAACCTTAGTTGTAGCACCACGGCTAGCAAACTGCATAAAGTAGTGCCCCGCCTTTGGGTCCACCACTTCAGGATTCATGTGCAAGATGGGTTGTATTTAGGATCTAAGGGTGTTTTAAGGAAATGTGAGGGATAAGTGGATCTAAACTACATGTATTAAATTCAGAGCTTGGAATTATAACAACTTAAAATTATGCAATTAAACACAACTGTTAGATTCACTTGTCATTTACAGTCTCACAAAAACTGTCCATTCAGTAAGCATCTCTTAATCATGTGCAAAATTTCATTCAAATAAGAAATCGTTGCCTCATACAAATATGGACTAAATACTATTTAGTCCCTGAACTTTTACTGAAAAAAAACATTTTATTCCCCTTACCTTTTAATTTGACATGTTTACACCTTCATCTCTCAATTATGAACCAATAGGTCAATTCCGTTACTGTCCATCCAAAAGTGTCGTTAAGTTGCTGGCATGACATCCCTTCCGCTCTGAAATGTCTATTATACACTCGCTTACTCTTTTTTTAATTAATTAATTTTTTTTCCACTTACTCGTTAAGTCAGACTTCTCTCTCAGCCCCTCAAATCTCTCTACTCTAAAACCTCGCCGCCCCAAACTCTTAGCCACCATGGGCAGTAAGAAGATGAAATGGACCTAGACCTCGGCTCTAATAGGTGCTATTTCAGCTATCGCCACGACGACTCTTTTCTCCTCGAAGCCCAAGGAACCCACCTAGCTTCGACCTTATCTCCATCGATTTCACCTCCTTCAAGCTCAACCTCCTGCTTTTCGACGCCGGCAACTGCTTCAGCCATCATCACGATGGCTCTTCTCTCCTTAAAGCCCAAGGAACCCACCTAGCTTTGATCTTACCTCCATCGATCTCACCTCCTTCAAGCTTAACCTTCGGCTCCTCGATAACGATAGCTTTGTATTAGTGGCCAGAGATGAAGAACATAGATGCAAGG
This sequence comes from Rosa persica, assembly GCA_025331145.1. Taxonomy (NCBI): domain Eukaryota; kingdom Viridiplantae; phylum Streptophyta; class Magnoliopsida; order Rosales; family Rosaceae; genus Rosa; species Rosa persica. Next base: position 15,226,229 of record WFKR01000004.1, read on the forward strand.
AAAGGTCAGAGAAGTCAAAAAATTGCTAGTGGAGGATTTTAGTGATGAGTTTGAGAAGTTGGAGAAGTCGATGACGACGGAGTTCATTGCGGCAATGAAGAGGTAGAGGCTTCATTGGAAGGAGAAGACGACGTTCTTTTTATCTGGGATTTGCCTCAATAGGGGTTGTCAACGCGCCGGGCCAGGCCGATCCGTAGTGGGTTTGGATCGGGCGGGGCCGGGCTTACAATATTTCTACATAATGATGGGCCGGGTTTGGTCGGGGTTTATTATAAATTTGAAGATCCATACCCGTCCATATAAACCGGGCCTTACAGGCTTATTCTGGCCGGACCGAGTAGCCCTCGTTTATCTGGGCCGGGCCTATGTTCTCTATTTTCAAATAATGTAATCTACATATAATTTTTTACTTGAGTATAGCTTTAATTTAGGGGAAGAAGCATATATGTGTGTGTGTTGAGAAAATTCAAGGAGATAACGGAAATGGAGAAGGAGTGGGAGACGTAGCTGGAGACGGCTACCGGATTGTAGGTGCTACTCCTTCTCCTATGGAACAAGATAATCCTTCAGTGGCAATTATGAGCTGAGGTTAAGTGATTTACAAGATAATCCTTCAGTGGCAATTATGAGCTGGTGTGTCTTGTTTTTGAAGAGAGTCGGTTTCCAATTTTTGGTTACCACATGGTTGTTGTTCAGATCGTAGTTTTGAGAATTGTTGAGAAGTTTTTTTTTTTTTTTTTTTGGGTGATAGAAGCCAACATGTCTTTTAGATAAGGATAAAGTACATAATTGAGTACAGAAGAAACCCAATATGAAACAGAGACTATACCAGAATATCATAAAAAGTAAAGACACTGGCAAGCAAGAAACCAGATATCTGAACTACTTAACAAATGGAAAGCTAAAATATTATCCAGTAACCCTAGATAATATATGGCCGAGGAAACAAATGGGTAAAGCTGCTTCCCCTACCCATCTCTCTTCCCAGAACCTTACCCTTTCCATTGTTGTTTAGATTCTACGTTCTAATATTACAAGTAGGATGCTACTTGTAGTTTCAAAATTTATTATTGCATAAGTTTTTTTTTTTTTTTTATCACAATGAATGACTTTATTAATCTTAGAAAAGATTACAATACGGTGGAGATAATTAGCTCCCATTAGGGAACCTCCACTAATACCTCAAGGGTTTGTTTTGTTTTGTTTTAATTCAGTGTAAAATGGGATCGTAGAAATATATATATATATATATATATATATATATATATACAGTCCGGCTACAGTGCAGACGTCCGTACCGTGCGGACGGTACGGATTTCCCGTTTCCCCCACTTTCCGATCACATTTTCACATCTTAACCGTTCAGTTTTTAAGTGCTAATGTATAGATCACCTCTGTAAAATTTCAGCCGATTTGGGGATCGTTAAGGCATCCAAAACTGCAATTTACTTTTATAAATACGAACGGTTCCGGTTCAACAGATTCGGTCTGTTTGTGTATATTACAGTTTTGGATGCCTTAACGATCACCAAATTGGCTGAAATTTCGCAGAGATGATCTATACATTAGGACCTAAAAACTGAACGGTTAAGATCAAAATATGTGATCGGAAAGTGGGTGAAAACCAGAAATCCGTACCGAAATTTCGGTACGAACGTCCGCACTTGAGAAAAATCTTTTATATATACACCTTCTCAGGTAAGGATATCATTACCTAAGCTAAGGAACAGATTTTCATATTTGACCCACTTTTCGATCACATATTCGCATCTTAACCGTTCAATTTTTAGGTCCTAATGTATAGATCACTTCAGTAAATTTTGAGTTAAATTGATGATCGTTAAGATATCGAACTTGATTAAATCAATTAACGAACCGAATCTGTCCAACCTGAACCGTGTACACACACACACACACACCAATGTATGTGTGTGCGCGCATATATATGCATGCATTTATTGTCTAATATATAATTAACTACACAAAGTGTAATATTTAATTTGCAGGCTTATGGACCCAGTATTTACGGGCCGGGCCTTGCCGGCTTTTACGGGCCTTTGACGGCCGAGCTTCAAATCCCTAAACCAAGCTCGGTCCTCTACCCATAGGGCCAGGCTTTTATGCTGGCCGGGTTGGGCTTTTATTCATCGGGCTTGCAGACCTCCATCAGCCCACTTGATCCACGGGCCAAATGATGAGGCTTATGCCTCATTATGAAGCCCGCAACTTTTTCTACAACGTTTGGTTTTGTATCTTGGAGTTTCGATTTGTTCTTGGATGTGTGAATTTATATGGATTCTGTGAAACGTTTGTTTCTTTGTGTGAGACTTTTTATGGGTCATGTGCCATTTGTTGTTAATCTGCTACATTGTTTAGAAAGAACCATTCTTTATCTAAAACTCTGATATGGAGTAATGGTGAATTGTTTTAGCTCCAATATTTGGAAAGAACCATTCTTTTTTTGTCTCTAGTAGTTTGTCTTCTTTGATTAGAATTGTCTATTAGTACATTGGTGTTATGATTTTGTTGTGCATTTGATCTGATTCATGCTATTGTATATTTATAGCAGATACACCCTTGAACGAGGAGAGAGAGCTACAAGAAGAAGAGGTAAAAGGCAGGAAGAGAGAGATAATAATATATATAAAAAAGTAAGTAAGGGTATATAGACATTCTGATGCGAAATGGATGTCACGTCAGCGACTTTATGGAGTTTTTGCATGGAAAGTAAACAGAATGGACCTTTTAGTTCATAATTGAGAGATAAATGAGTAAACATGTCAAATTAAAAGGCGAGAGATTGAAGTGCTTTTTAATAAAACTTCATGGACTAAATGGTATGTATAGAGAGAGAGAGAATAATTAAAAAAATAAAAGTAAGTGAGGGTATAATAGACATTTTGGTGTGAAAGAGATGCAACGTCAGTTTCTTAATGGAGCTTTTTCATGGAGAGTATACAGAATGAACCTATTAGTTCATAATTGAGAGATGAATGAGTAAACATGTCAAATTAAAAAACGAGAGACTGAAGTGTTTTTTTAATAAAAATTCAGGGATTAAATAATATTTTGTCCTACAAATGTATATACCAATAGACGGTTTTGGTTATAGTATTTAAACATTCTCATGATCAACTATTCACTTATTTGATGCAATTATATGAACAAACAATATCTGTTTTAGTTAGTATGAATAAACAAATTAGAAAATTAACTATTTGGATGAAACTATGATGTAAAACGAAAAACGAACGAAAGAGCTTAGACGCATCTGTCTAAATCAATTTGGATGAAAGTATATTTAAGTTGTTAATTATAATTGCAAAAGCTACATATAATGACGCACCCTTAAGAGTTATGAGAGAAAGTTCCATTACGGAAGTAATCTCACATACTCAACAGTTTACAACGTAGAAAAAACCAATAGTAAATTTTGGGATAGTACCAATTTTTCAAATAAAAAATGCAAAATAAAAATGTGAATATAATAATAAATCATATGTGTTTCTAATCCTGATCCCCATCCAACTCACAATTACACAGGTAAAGTCCTTATACTTGTGTACTAAGAGCAAGTGCAGCGGTCTCATTTTGACCGGGCACTAGCAGGGAAACATGATGTGGTGACCGGGCATTTCCATTTCCACTCCTCCACCGGGCCTAATTTATCCAGCCAAAACTTGGCTTTTGATGACCCAGGGGAAGAAAAAGGGCAAAGCCCGGACTAATTTCTTGACCAGTCGAAGGAGAGGCCCAGTTGCCATGTTGGAAGGGGAAAGAACATGGCTGACGTCACAGCTGGAGGAAGCATCTTTTTTGTCGCCTAGCACACTAGAATTGGCTGGTTTGAAATTTGAGGGCCCAAAGGTCAAATGATCCAAACTGTTGGATTGAATAGTGAAGGCAGATCTGACGGCTAGTCAATTAATATGTATGAACAGTGAAAAAATGAACAGTCTTGACTGGTTAAGAAAAAAAAAGGTGGAAACCTATGTCTAGTGACAGTGAACAGTAATAACTTGACTGATCGAATTCTTGACTTTTTGACCGTAACATTTCTTATCTACTAGTGAACTTGGCGTTATGGGATCATAGAGACTCAAATGTAGGGCCACCAGTAACCTAGATGACTGAACCCAAGAGCTCCCCATCGTCGGCGACAAAACTACATCAATAAGCTCGCAAAACATCTCGATCAATCATACAGTAGCATTAATTGGGCACCAAGCCAAAAGAAAATACGGCAATTTACCCAACTTCACCAGATAGGCGACCAATCTAACACGGACTCACATACGACGAATCATCTAATTCAGCTCTTGAAGTTACAGTTTCATGAAACAGGATTCCTGCTATTATATATATATATATATATATATATATATATATATAATAACTCGTAAGATAGACGTCAAAGTGTAGGAATAACACAGAAGTCTATGAGAATATGAAGATAAGTAGTAACCCTTGGACCGTAGATAGGGACGCCTTTAACTTCGACAACTAAAACCCATCACAATTTGAGAACACATGGGTGTTATTAATTTGTTTTGGTATTCTGTTTTGATTTTGGTTTCCCGCTGCCCACATGGGTCATTTGTTGTTCTGGTCTCGAACGCCCACGTGAATATATATGACTCATTTATTTTCCCTTGGATAATCGGATGGTAGATGATTAGTATGATCCTAGTAGACCAAGTATAATTATAATTAATCTGGTCTAGGATTCCTTCAGAAACGAATTAAAAATGAGAGAAGACATTACATTTATGGTGCAGGAAATGAGAGTGGTTGGGTGTTTTGTTTCCATATCAAAAAGGCAGATGCAACATGAAAGAGGGGGCCACAAAGCATAAAGGCATAAAGGTTGGTTGGAGAAGAAAACGCCAACCTGCCTTTTTTTCTTATCAAACTTTTTTCTGCATATAGACAAAGCAAAAGAGCAGCTTTCCAAATTGTGATCGAGTATATTTCCGATCACACTCGGTGGAATAGGCAAATAAAAAACTTAGCTAGTTCTTTGGAGCTTTGTGCTTGACCTCCTTCTTGCATCCAAATTCTCTTGGGCTAAAATATGAGTATTTATATTCCTTAGTGGGTGTTGTTTAATGTTTATTGTTCTAATTCGAGTCTAATGATGCACGTAAATTTGGGGGTTTGGATGAGAGGAAGTACAGTGTAAGCAAAGTTAATGTTGGTTTTGTTGTTTATGAATAATATGAACACATGCGTGGTTGGCACCAATGGGACTGCATTTATTTGTTTCAGCCATGATAGAAACATTTTTGTCATATATATGTTGCATCACCTTCTGTGCCTTTGCAACCACAAATCCACAATCAAATCACAACAAGTAAATTTAAATTTCTTGCGAGAAATGATAGAATATATATAATATTTATATATATTTTTTTATTTTATTTCTATTTTTAGGAGAGGACGGTAGTTTATTTATTTATTTATTTTTTTGAAAACCGGTGAAGTAGCTCGTTAGGAAGAAGTAGAGTCCACCCGACCTATATTTATATTATTAATAGGAGAATACATTGAGGGGACCATAGAGCCTAAATCTCATGTAAAATTACAATTATCTTCAATAAGTACATCCCGAATAATATCAGGAGTTTCATTCTCCCAAAGTACATCCAAAGTTGATGATCTAACAAGGTGCGCAAGTCTATTTGCAACAACACCATTTGTTTCTTGAAAGATATGTCTGATCAAAATAAAATGAAAGTCTTTTAGGTAATAACGACAATAATTTAGAATAATAGTTTATTTATTAAAATATATAAAATTGTATCGGTCAACAAAATTTAACGGATAGATTTAAAGAACTTATTGACCAAACTAATAGAGCAGTGACATCAGATACAACCCAACAGTTTCAACACGAAAGTTAATGATATAGAACAAATACTCTAAGAAACGAAATTGTTCGTCCATCAGAAATGGGGATCGGATGACCAGATGATGCTAGCAATGAAATTTGACTACAAGCGACCTATGATAATAATCACCACGCATGAACACATAACCTAAATGGAGATTTAGAGCCAACTGAAATCCCAAAAACTATCCAAACCCGAAACTGACCAGGATCCCAAATCGATCCTGATACAGATTTAACCTAGACTAAAATCCTGCATTCGAACCAACTAGAAGCAAAATCCTATCCAGCAGGACGTCGTCTTGGCATGTTGAAGATGACGACCAAGATGCACTAATGAGTAAGTGAAATTACTCTCAAGTGATATTTCTTTCTGTTGTACCTCTACGAGAGTAAAACATCATATGTAATTTGCATGTCTCTCGGTCATTACTTTATTACGAGTCGATTTTTTATGGCATTACATAATTGACCCCAGGTATAAACTATAAAGGCTTCCACTGGCCGGTGCATAATATCAAATTAATTGTAGATGTGTACGTAATTGGACAAAGTGTGGGGTTTAAGAAAAGGAGTCGGCGTGGTGGGAATTAAATGAGATAACACGCCTGCATCATGCATGTAGGGCTCGCTCGAACTCCCTTAATTGTCTATGTGTTTGAGACTTTGAATAATGCACTAGTCGCGAAGCATCGCCTTTCGTCTTGTTTCGTAATCTCGCTTTCACTACAGCATGACATCAATGACCTCGAACCATATATGGCCTTTCACACCACTCCAGCAAAGACAAAGATAAATTGCTCTGATTCTTATCTATATAGCTAAGTGAGAGAGATAGTGTGTGTTTTGCTGATCGGAAAAATACAGCTACAACAGTAGCTAGGTAGAGACATCGTTCTCGATTAAGATAGCAAGTGGTCAGGTTGAGCTTGCAAGATTATAAAAGAAGAGCCTTGTCTGTTGGTGGCTATATGGACCATGCATCACCTTCTTCATGTGCCTTCTGCCCGTTCACCTCATTATGCATGCCATCCCACATTTTGTGTTCTTCTACACTGATATGCATGTCCAATGCCAAATCGTCGCTTTTGTCAATAATAACGGCTCCTTATCCAATAAATTTATGAGGTACTGGGTTACGCATGCGCGCTGCTGTTTATTCTCACCGTTCACCAACAGCTGACGGGATCGAAACTGAGATCCAGATCTATTTTACCTTGGATACACGGGTGCGACGGATGCTTTGATATTAAAAGCTACGTCGTTAAGAGTGCACATCGATACAGTGTGGACTGACAGTATAAAACGCACGCCAAACCAAACCAAAAATAGGGAGGCCAAAGTGAAATTCGACTCTTCCATCAGTACCATGTTTTCGCAGCCAAAGGGTTTTGTAGCTACGTACTGGTGTGATTCATTGAACGAATGTATAAAATGAGACACGTCAATATCCGAAAAGGGCGGTTCCGTCGTTTCAGAATGAATCCCGCTTCACAGAAAATTGATAAAATTGGAGACTTGATTGAGAAGAAAGTAAAGGGGAGGAATGCCTCATCTTATTGATCAATGTCCATGTAATTGATAAATATATTTTATGATATAAATACTATAGACTTTTGGCCTAAAAACATTGAGAAAATAAAAAAAAATATAAATAAAATTTCCAAAAAAAGGAAAAAAAAAAAAAAAAAGACTAAAGGAAGAAGAGGTGAGCATCGTCTGGCTGTTTCCATCGCCTCTTCCTCTTGTAACGGTTCTTTTCTTTACCCTCCAAGTGCCAAATGTATTTGATTACCCGCCAAACCACTTGACCATATTTACATACATAGTGAACTATACCCTCCACTCCCACTATTATCATTGTCTTAATCCGTCGGCCGCCACATTGATGCTACTCGGCAGCCAATCTCCATGTCTCCGGCAACCTGAATCTCCATCATCTTCAAGTCTAACCACCATTGACTCGTCGAGTGTCACACCTAGGCGGGACTTCAACTGTTGGAGGCTCGGAACCAGCACCTTCTCAGTCCATTCGTCTAAGCCAGTCTTGCCTAGCCATATCCCGCTAAGGATCTTTTCAACAGTATCCTCTTGCAATTCAAAGGAAGCCCCATCGCCAATGATCATTGAAAATCTTCTTGTGATTGAGTTTGTGATGTTATTCCGAATGGGATTGAAATCCACTGGCTTGAACACAATGGCATCGTCAACAGAATCAAGCAATTCCCTCAGTACTGATGAAGGTGTACTTGTGAGCAATGACCTGTTATTGAGGCGGTTCTCATCCTCATGATCAACTGTTAGATCACTTGAATTAAGTGAGCCATCTGTTCTGTCATCCTCAACATCAGCAGCCTCATTCAGATCGAATCCTAGTCCAGAACCCGCATCTTTCCTAGGCTTTGTGGCTCTGTCTTCAACACCCTGTAACCAAGTTGCTCGCCGTTTTGCACTTCTTCCACAAACGGATAGCTTTAACTGCCAACCACTCCTAGCTATACAAGCAAGCTTTTCTTCAAGTGAATTGCCGCTTGACAAGTGTTTCAAATTTTCTGGCAACCAATTTGCAGTGAGGATAAAGATAACATTTCCAAGACTGATTTCACGACCATAAGAGTCGCCAAGACGACCTCTCTCCATTGCCCGTTTTATGCTACCGCGAACTATCATATCTGCTTCATTAACGTCCTCAAGCATGATTACAGAAAAGGGGTTCCTCCTAACTGCCTCTGCTATTCGGTCCACCACCGTTTTTCCACGAAAACTCATGCCTGATTCCCAACTACTGCGTTTATTGTTAAGAGAGATCATCACTGGGGTGGACCCAGATACCATTTCTGAAAGAGCTGACGTCATCTTCTTCTTGCCAACACTGTCAGGACCCATGAACAACAACCACATGTCTCCCCTTGCTCCGGCACCACGCCTCTTTCCATTACCCAACTTACAATTGGTTATCGTAGCAGCAACAGCGTTTGCTGCTTCCGGCTGCCACCAGACCTCAATCAAACCCTTGTACAGCTTTTTGAATGAATCAGCATCTAATTGGCACAATTGTTTTTCATCTGTTTGCTTTTCAAGTATCTTGTTCTGTGGTTCGGAAGGCATGCAGCCCATAAAGTCTTTGACGCGCTCCTTATGCATTTGCTCAGGGGTGATGGTTTCAGTGACTTCTTTTTGCCCAAGAACCAGGTCCGTCCTTACAGGGCTTCGTGGATGTGAAACTGCTGCACGTTCAGATGGTTGGCTGGTCTTTAGATTTGTGTTCAATTGCAGAGCCCCTAAGCTTTTGTTTGGTTGCAATTTCGGTTGGAAAGGTTGGCGACCAAGCAAGTTCATATTGTACATGCTGGTGATTGAGAGAGGTGCGGGAGCAATTCTCTCTGAGCCGAAACTATGCTGATGAAAATTAGGATGAAGGCGCATACACGTATCTTTCCATTCCTTTTGTAATTCTTGAGTCTTCTGGTTCAAAGTCTGATCTTGGTTCTTAGTCTGAAGAAGAAGTCTTATTAGAACTAAATAGAAAAAAGAAAAACAGAACTAGAGTTATCTAGCAATATGATTGAGCTCAACTCACCTGCAACTGATCTGATGTTTTGACATTACTGTCCTGGGCTTTAGCATTCTGTAACCACTGTGGTAGTGCTGGTTGGGCTGCTTCCGATCTCGACTCAGAGGATGATTTCTCAGACTCCTTCGCAACCAATTTTGCTACTTCTTGCTCACAACTTTCTGTACATTGCGGGCAACAGCTTGTTCTCCGTGCAGCATCCAAGTTCTCAGGCACAAGCCTTGGTTGAGCAGTTGAAAAGCCTTTCAACGGAGACAAAGATTCAACTGAGCTACTAAGGATCCCATTCGTCGTCCCAATCCTAAAAATCAAAAGATGTTGGTAAAATGAATTAACAAAAACAAGAACAAACTTCAGTAAGAGGGAAAGCAAGCCCCAAAAGTCCTACTTTGCTATGACTATGATTTATTCAAACCACATTAAGTAACAAGAAGTTCGTTCAAACAAGTTTATAGTGAATCCAGAACTAGACCCCTGCCAGGTAACAAATATCAGTTCAGATTCCATCAGATACTCTTTGATTTTGAAATTAAGGAACTCCCTCTTCCATAATAGCTTAGCACAGAAGAATTTAATGGAGCAGTACTCAAGCTTCCACAAACGGGAGTTTATAGCATTCATCAATACAAATACTTCAGGGTGTCAGATCAACACAACATCATTAGATATAGACAAGAAAATTTCCATGATCCAAATCAAATAAGTAAGAAGAGCAAACATACCTAGTAAACAATCCCGAATGCGGCGTCCTGGCAGCAATCGGCACTGCCTGTAGATCCCAGTCCGTTTCCATTGAAGGGTGATAGACTTGGCACCTCAAATACGTCTCACAAGTAGCAGTCCCTATCAACCAAAGCCGGCCACTACCATTAACACCACCCTCTCCAAACCTTCCCAACAACTTCCCCATTTCCGCCACCGCCGCCCGCCCGGCCTCCGTAACCACCTGTTGGCCACCGGAGCCGGCCGGAACCGCTCCCAGGCCAACTGGCTGCTCCACGAGCCATTTCAAGTCGCCCAAATCAAGAATCATCCCTCCCCCATTCGAACTCGCCATCCGGGTCTCAACCAAGGACATCAAGTCCTTCATTTTCCCCAATATTTGCGAAGAAAACTCCTTCTCCAAATGAATAACCTCGACATTTTTGAGGTGCCCTTGCCCCAATTCCATGCTCTGAATCCGCCTGAATAGCTCTTTCGTCACAGCCTCGGGCTCCGTATCACCGACCAATACCGGATTCCTCTTCTTGCTCCTAGACAAAATATCAACGACTTTTTTAACTTCCTCGGCTCGGTTTTGTCCCGAATTCCCAGCTGTCCCCTGCAGTCTGGGATTCAAATACATGTTCCGGCCGGCGGTCGGGGCAGCCGGCCGGAACCCCAATCCAATTGGGGAAGAATTCGCCGCCGCGGCGGTGGAGGCGGCTGCCGCGGCGGCGGATGAAGAGTTTAGAGATTGTTCAATAGTGGCTTTAACAGCTGGACTAGAGAAACTGGCCTCCCGCATGACCCGACTAACACTTGGGTCATCGAGAATCGAGATTATGAGCTGCTCGAGTTCGACTTTGACAGCTAAGAGCGGCTGTTGCTGCTGCTCCGGGCAGCCTCTGCGCTGGTGAGCCTGAGCTCGCTTTAAGGCGGCCATGAGGGCATTGGAGATTGGTGGCTCCATCCCGGGGCTCATGTTCTGGGCGGTGGGCAACCGCTCCAGCGCCACACTGAAGCAGAGCTCCAGTGCTCGGCACTGAAGGGGGTGAGAGGAATTGGGGTGAGATTTGATGCATGCTTGGCGGAGAAAGCCGGTGGAGGAAGATAGAAGAGTTGCCGCTACATGAAGGGGCGTTGTTTGGCCGTGGTTCCGACGACCCGCTTCGGCGATCGAGTGGTTCAAGACGCTGGCCGCCTCCGGCGTTAAGGTTTGCTGGATCGTGCTCAGGCCTGCTCTCATTTCTTTGAAAATCCCAAAAATCAAAGATTCTCTCTTTGAATTCTGCAGCTGCTTTTTGCGGTTATGACTTGGGTTGGCCTTGGTTTTTGGAAGAGTCTACGAGATTAGATGAAATCAAATTCAAGCTTATCAGGTATATGAGTACCCCACCAATGAAAATGGTTACAGGTCCAGGTGTGGATGCTTTGTTCAAATTAGACAAACTTGCATTTTCAGGGTGTTGGGGAAAGGAAAAAACCAATCTACAAAAAAAAAAAAAAAAAGCTTTTTTACAAACCAAAAAAAAAAAGTATAAGGAAAGCAATAGCTCTATATCTTCTTCTCTCTGCTTCTGCTTCTTCTTCTTCTTCTTCTTCTTCTTTGCTTTCCTTTTTCTGCCTTTTCTCTCTCACCAACTGTGTGTCACACAAAAAAAGCTATAAGAGAATTCAACGCGAAAAGGAAAGATCGGATCCCCTCCTTCACAAGAACCTCTAGCTTTCCCACTTTCTCCTTCTTCCCTCTCTCTTCCCTCTCTATCTCTATCTATCCATCTGAATGACTCATATTTATACAAATGGTAAACGAAAAGGGCGAATAAAAACAGAGACGGGGTAAAGTAAAACAGAACCCAACTCTTTTTAAATATAAATTACTGGGTTCGTGGTAAACTAGCTAAAAGAGGAGCAGGGAAACATAGTTAGTTAGGGGTTCAGAGTAGAAGAATTGCCTTGTTGTCTTGGGAATATTGGGGGATTGAGAATTTATGGAAAATGGAGAGAATTGGAACTTGGAATTTTGGAAATGCTTAAAGCTTGCAAGGATTTCTGGAAATGATTTCTGATCAGTGATGACCACGGCAATCTGCTCTCATTTCTTTATGACATCTTCTGTTTATTTTTCAATTAATTGATTCTTATTTCTTATGATTCTTTTCAGAAGATGATGTTGATTGTAGCTTCTTTGTCTTTTTCTATTTTTGCCCTTAAAAGAACAAATGGTATTAGAATAACATTATAATCTACGATTCTACCTAATCCTAATACTAACACTAGGGGGAGGAGTATTTATTTTTCACTTCAAGACTTTTATCTTTTTCTTCTTCTTCACTTCACCTCTTTTAATGGTGCCTCGTAATCAAGATTGTTCATTTTTTGATCTACTACCTAATTGTCACTTTAAAATTTAATGATTAAAACCCGCATTTTATTTTAAAACTTTCATACTTAAAAAGCCATTACATCTTCGCAAGCTAAGAAGTTATGGATATATAAAAGCACTATGCAGATCATGGTTAACAATATGGATATATTTTTGGAATATGCAATCTGTAAATGACTACAAAAATCAAATTTATAATTTTCATCGTATAAGTATTTTTGCAATAAAAATGATAATTTTTTTTTCTCACCTCACCAATCTCAATGCCAATTAAATTTGAACGTGAAAATGTAGTAATGCCGGTCATAAACACCGCGTTCAAGTAGGTTGCATTTCTCGTAATGCTAGAAAATCTAGTTTTGGAAAAAGAAATTTCCGACCAAATAAAGCTGGATTTGGATGAATCTTCAGAACTGGGTTGTCAATATTAAAGATAATGGAAGAGAGACAGAGACACACTTTTGCTTTTTAAGAGGGGAGAGGAGAAACAAAGGAGTAAAAAGTCGACTCCCCCATCAGAATTCATTGACCGACTTTCCTTCTCTCACAATGACTCCCTGCCCTTTTCATCCTCTCTTTTGGTTTTTTATTCAAATTTCCTCTTTTAATCTCTAACGGTGACCCAAATCGTATTCCACGTCCACCGAAAAGGCGTCCGGCCACGCGCCGCACTGTCCAACTCTTGCGAGTGCCACGGACCAATGGGGGATTAAGTAGCACGCGTGTTGGACTCGAGTGGGGAGCCTGTTTGAACCTTTTCACACGCAAGTCCTCTATCGCACGGTCACGCCTTTAAACCTTTTTCATGCTTACTACGAGGCTCTACCTTTTTGTAATCACACTCTCTCTCTCTCATGCATCACTTTTAACTACTACTGCTAGTCTACTAATACCTTTTTGTTTGTTTAATTTAATTTAGTTATTTTCTATCTTCCAAAAAGTTTATAACTTTATATGGTTGGAAATGTTTTTTTTTAGTAACTTTATGTAGTTGGAATTGGAGAAACGGCATTTTCATTCAAAAAGCATGTCATGGTCTTACCGTGTCTAAATCTTCCTTGAAGGAAGATTTAGAATTTGGTTATCGACTCATAACACTAAAATAAGCTCACTTATATCACAAAGAGAATTTTGTTCTCACTCATCCCATTTAAGTGTAAAAAGTCAGTTTTAGATACAACTTAATTATAAAATTACAGCCATCGGCCACTCTCAGATTCTCTCTCTCTCTCAGATTCCTTCCGACTTCGACCTCCGTCAGGCGACTATGCAAACCCCACCCTCCTCCTCTGACTTCGACCTCTACCAGCGACAAAGCAAACACTACCGCCGCCGCATCTAATATCCCTGATTAGGTTTCGTTGATTATTTGGAAATTTCCGGTCGGGCTCCGAATTCTTGCGCGGCTATAAGAGAGAGGTGGGGATAGCGAGCTGTATTCTACGAAGCGACGCAAGAGAGATAGTGTCTCTGACGAGTTTGTTGAGTCAAGAACTCGGGGAGGGGTAAAAGGGATGATGATGATAGAGAAGCTAGGTGAGTCGAATCAGAGACTATTTCTGAGCTCGATTCTTTCATTCTTTTTTTCTTTTTGATTTGGGGTCTTTGCTTTACAAGATTATGGACTTGTAGTGTATACAGTGAGCTATGAAAGTGAAGAAGCTGAAGAGAGAGCTTTGACGTAGATGCTTTTGGATATGGGAGATGGCCCAGAATGATTTCTGGTAAATGGTTTTTGGGTAAATGGTTTTTGGGAAAAAATGATGGTTTGTGGGTAAATGCTTCCTGGGAAAAATGGTTTGTAGGTAAATCACTATCTTTCTTTATCATTTTTATGTGTTTTCTGAGAAATTATTATGAAGAGCTCTGCTGCAACTCCAGTTGTTGTCGATTGGGACATTTTCATGTTGCAAACACTGTTCTTATAAAGTTTTGGAATTGTATGATTTATTGCTCCAATGGTATAACTTAATCTAAAATGGGGGCAGAAGCCCAGAAGGAAAGAAAAAAGGAAGAAAAAAATTCTATTGGGGCAATAGAGGCCTGTTAAAGATCTATTGGGAGGCAATAGGCGTTTTGAATTAATGTAATCTCCTTGTTATTTTTTCTGTAATCAAAGTTTGATTTATTTAAATTTAGGGAGATTAGTTCTCATTCTGATTACTGAAAGTTCTATTGGGGGAAATAGACGTCTATTGGGAAGCAATACATGGCTGATAGACGTCTATTAGAGGGCAATAGACGTCTATTGGGGAGCAATAAAGGTCTATTGCCCCTCTATTGGGGCAATACACCTTTCCGGTGAGGTTTTCAGAAAAGATTGGTGGGCAGCGGCTGGTAATCGGTGACTGAAATCCGGTGACCGGTGACCGGGCTCTAGCGAAGTACCCTATGGTTTCTCTCTCTTCCATTCTCTCTCTCTCTCTCTCTAAGTAACAAAGGTGAGGGTAAAATGATATTAAAAAAAAAACAGAAAAAAATCTTAATGAGGTATTACAGAAGATTTCCTTAGAGTGTTTTTGGTAAGAGAGAATTAAAAAAACTTAATGGGATAAGTAGGAAAAAAATCTCTAGAATTGGGGTAAATTGACAAAAACCCTTTAGAATTCTAGAATAGGGAACTCTCTGATAAAAACTATTATGTCTTTTTTTTTTAGAAAAGATTCAAAGGGAGTTCGGTATGTTTACCTTTACACAAGTGGATATATTTGAATGTTCGGATTAAATTATCCTGATGAATTATTTATTTTATCAATTAAAAAGTTATATGCCATTAATATAATCAATAATTAATATCATAAGCATCGTATCTAAAAGTTTTTGAATTATCTAATACTTATTATATACCTAAAACATTTTCCACTTGACAACGCCCAAATCCAACTCTTGCCTAACAAAATTCCAATCCCACTACCCTGATAAACTCAGGTGTCACCCTGTACTTAATTAGCAGAGAAAAAAAAAAAAACCATTTCTGTTAGTCGGTTTGTCCACAACCCATGCCATATATCGCATTAGACACTGTAGACAACTGCTAATGAAACCTTAAAGGCACTTCGGCAGATCTGAATCCACGATTCCACAAAAATCCATTTAAAATTGAATTCGGAGGTCAAGCAAAGTCAGAAGAGAGAACTATGCTAACCAAATTGCCAAAACAACTGGTTCAGTGTCCCAACATAATCAGGGTAAAAACCACCTCCGCACGACTGCACCTAACAATGACAACCACCATCTCGATGATAGAATGACCAAATTCATAACCAAATCTTCCTCTAGACCAGAAGACTAAAGTCGTCAATTGTAGAGGTCATCATTTGGCCTTTAGGCCCTAAGCCCATTTCAAGCCCGCCCGGTCCTTACTTAAGAGCGGGTCGACCCGGTCCTTTTTCAAATAGGGTAGGATAAGGGCCATGGAATGAAGATCGGCCCGGCCCATTTGAGCCCATTAGGGCCAAGCCCGGCCCGACCCTTTAAGCCTTAAAAATTGTTTATTTTTTCTATTTTCTAAATATGTTGATCATATTTTATCATTCAACTTATCCTTTTATTATTTTGTTATTGATCTAGGAAGATTTATATTCTTTATTATTTTCTTTTTTAAACAAAAATTAATTTAGGAGATTACATAACTACTTTAACTAATATTTATAAATGTTATTATGGTAACTTAAAAAAAATGTATAAATTAAATAGGGCCAAAAATAAAAAATGAGTCTTGAATTACCTACTAATACAAGTCATACAACATTGAGCAACATTTTGCAAAAAAAAAAAAAAAAAAAAAAAAAAAAGATAATATTTGTTTTTTGTTAAACAAGCCCTTTTGACTCTTGTTAGCCCCATTTGGCCCTATTTGGAGGGCCGGCCCGGCCCGACCCTTTTGACCCTTACGAGAATGCCCTTAAGGGCGGGTAAGGGCTTACATATTGAAGCTTTGGTCCGGCCCTAAGTTTCGTTGACTTTGACTAGGCCCTACCCTATCCTAACCTAAGTCCTAAAATTTAGGGTAGGGCCGGCCCTGGCCCAGCCCATGATGACCTCTAGTAAATTGGTTTCTAATGAAAAAATCGCTATTTGAAATTGAAATCAATAATAAGAGCGACCGTAATACTCAACAAAATGATTCGTTACTGACAACCAAGGGAAATCCCAAACTGATTTTAGCAAACTCATTCAAAAATATTATCTTATTTGGTGATGCCAATACTAGTTGAATTTGCTACGATTTTGAAGTGTTCTATCTGCCCTCAAAATACTTGACTGTTGCTGAACTCTTATTTTTAAAAATTGGATTACCTCTAAGCTAGAACATCATGAAACATTAATAAATAAGTCTTGCAATAATAGTCAATAATCATAGGTTCTATATATTAATCATTAATATCTTAAAAGTAGCTACATTGTTAATACAAGGGAAACAAATGTGATTGGTTAGTGACAAAAAGGTAAACCAAACTTGGGGTTTTGATTGATTCATGCTTTTTGGTGCAATGATCATAATGATTTGGCATATTTTTCAAACTAGTGTACCTCAAGCCAAACCACAATCAAAGCATTTGTAGCTTTAGCCTAACTAGTGCTACGGACTCATATAATTCTTAGTTAATCTATCCTTCTTTGTGATTTCTAGCTAATTAAGGGTTTCAATCTTTCTAAGTACCATGTGACACTAAAGATATGTAGGGTCAAGTTTGCTTGGAAAGGAAAATGGTGATTCAATGCAATTCGATAATGGTTGCAAATCTTAGCTACCCAAGTCACAACCCACAACCGCCCAATAAAATCTGACAACCAACTTCGTAAGTTTGAGCTTGGTTTAAATGGATACCAACTTTTTTTTTTTTTCCGACAAAGAAATGGATATCAACTTGAGTTTGTGGACAGTCTGGGTTTGCATTACATATCAAACGATTCACTGTCATTCAAGAATTAAATACAAGTGTGCACCCATGTAGTTAAAATAGAAAGCTGTCATTGGACGGCAAACAATTAATCTCCTACCTTTCCTCTGTAGCAAACAAAACTAATTAAAACCCCCTTTGTCTATCTAGCTACACCCTATCAATAGTCAAAGTCTTGATGTTAAATGGAGGCGCAATTTGATTTTGGACACATTCTCTACTACAGATGCATGTACATGAAATTAATATACTAATATTTTGCTTGGTATGCAATTCAAACTCTGCAGTCTCTTCAAAATATAAATTTTTATTTTTTTTCTAACTATTAAATTAGTTTTACGTACCACCTTTTTTTTTTTTTTCTTTGAACATTATGAAAAACATGTTCATTCTCGATATTATAAATCATTATGCAAGAAATTCATCAATTTTCTTGAAAACATGATCGGACCTAAATGTGCAAATTTAAGGTAGTCACCTCAAGCCATTGAATTCTACGGTCTCCGAATATTTAACTTACTTTTATTAATTCACGGTAACATTGAACATGCAGTAACATGTTAGTCTAGTGGTTTTGTATGTGTCAATCTTTCCTAGCTAACTACCACTGGCTTTGAATAAAATCTCAAGATTATCTTCTTTGAGATATTTATATTCACCCAAAAAGAAAGAAAAATACACATCTATACTATATTAGCCAAACCGTCATCATAAATGATAAAAAGTGTCACAAGTTAAAACACGAAATTTTAAAATCTTTGTATTCCTCAAAATTGAGCAATGCTTGGCTAGAAACCACAACCAAGTTGATTGCACCCTCCCCGGGTCACTTCAGTGAGACTTGGTAGATTATAATGTTGCTCGTTTTCAAACTCTATGTTTGATGTTTTAATACAAAAGTTTGATATCACTGTAAAACTGAATAACTAAATGATCGAGTAGTGATAGATACATTTAACCGAGAAGGTAAGTTTGTTGAATCATGAGTTTTATAATAGTAATCTGCCACGTGTTGGTGCAAGAAATGTGTTAAAGAAACGACATTAGAAGTAATGATGATTATATATATGTACCAATGCATTAAAAGAAAATAGTACACAGCTTTTTGGGGATTCCTAACTTTAAACTTTATTGCTGCAGCTTTATGTGAAGGAGAAAACAGAAAAGTGTGCCTTGCTGAAGCAAATATCATGATCATCATCATATTCCCTTTTGGTAACGCACGCCCTTCTTCTCTTCCCTTGCCTTTTACGCGTTTCTCGAAACAACTACAACTACTACACCACCACTTCCTTTACAACTTTTTACTTTCTTTTTCACACCCTCTTGTCTCTTTCCTAATTTTATCAAATGCCTCTCAATCCCATCATTACAAACAGTACTTCCCGGCCGTTTGTTGCAAAATTGCAGAAATAAGCCTTATAAATTTGATATTTCTTTTTTAAAAAATACGTATGTAAGATATTATTAATTAAAACAAATTTACGGTAATGATCCACTTTGAAAAATATGATCGAAAAAGTCACTCATAAACAACTGTACCCGGCCATACTGATTTGAACGTAATTTAAAATGACACGATTTTGGCATTTTGTCATATATTTTACCATTTACGCAGAACTATTCACCCAACAATAGAGAGAAAAACATCTGTGTTATTTTCTCTCGTCCGGTGGCGTTGTCATCGGTTGTGGCTTTTGCCTCGCTGACTTTGGGTTGTTGTTGTTGGACAAAATTTAGTTGTCCTATTGCCCTTTGGTTCCTGGGATCGGCTTGCTTGGGGGTTAACAGTGGGTGGTCGGCCTCGGCGTCTGGTCTAAAGCATCTCTGCGGCAAGGGGGTTGTGAGCATCGTTTCAAAGACGGCGGCGGCTTTGGTGGCGTCGAGGGATCAAACATTGGCGTGTTGCGCAGGGGGTCCAAATCAGGTGGGGTTTGGGACATGTGCATAGATTCAATGTCTTCCGGGTTATGGCGTCGCGGTGTGCCTTTGAGTCATGGTGGCAGTAGATGTGCTCGTGGTGGTCATGGTGACGGAGGTCACGGTTTGATTCGATGCTCTCGCTCAAAGAAGTGAAGGGTAGAGCTGGGCTAGGCCAGTCTTGTTGGGCCTTGGGATTTGCCTCTTCTCTTGGGCTTTGGGCTGCTGCTTTTGGGCATTTTAGGCTTCTAATTAGTTAGTTGTTTCTTTTTAATAATTCTCTATTTTTTCAGGGAGCTATGCACTTTTTGTGTTTGTGCTGAGCGTATTTACTATGTCGTAGGTATCATAGTTTATAGGCTTAATTTTTTTAAGTGAGCGATAAATGTATAATGACTGGACCTATCTTTATATACCACCGTGGTACCACTACAAATCTTGTCTATCTATAGATGGCAGTGAAATGATATGTAATGGTTATTCTGTCTTGAGTATTGATGACAAGTTGATTTGACTTTATTAAATATAAATATATATTTGGGCTAAATACAGATTATTACCCTGTAGTTTGGATCCAAAAATAATTCAGTCCATGAACTTCTAATTTCATCAAAAACACCCCCTGCACTTTCAATTTTGATCTAATAGGTCCAATTTGTTAATTTTCTGACAATTGAGTTATTTAACTTGTTAATGTAGCTCACATATGACCTATGTTTTATGATGTGGTGTTTGCAGGCCACCTCTACTCAATTTAAGAGTAAATCCTACTACTAAAAAATAAATAGTTTTTTCAATAAATAATCTAACTATAACTTGAACCCATAACAGAATATTAACGAATTGGACCTATTAGATCAAAATTGAAAGTGCATGGGTGTTTTTGATGAAATTAGAAGTCCAGAGACTGAATTAATTTTGGACCTAAACCACAGGGTAGTAACCAGTATTTAGCCCTATATATTTTCTACCACATACACTCTACTTTTATGTGGGGGCACAAATTGCAAAAGCCGTTACGTCTAATTCATTTTGTTGTGAACTGATGAAAAATATCATTTTGAGCTTCAAAATTATATTTAGGTGGATTTTCAGAGTGATATTTTTTCCATTCATTTTTTGGAAGAATTTTCTTCATAAAAGTTGTACAAGTCCTTAAATCGAGCTCATAGACACGAAAAACACAATAGTCGGAGTTTGTATGAGTGATTTATGGCATGTGGAAGTTTGGTTACTAGTTTGGCAAACTACTATAACCAGCGACTTCTGAAAACTGAAACTTTTCATAAACAAATAGAATCTCAACAACTGGTTTCTGAAAACTGAAACTTTTCATAAACAAATATAATCTCAACAACCGACCTATTTACCATGTGAACTGAATTCGACCCAATAGTTTCTCCACCATTTGACGACTTCAGATTGTCGCACTAATCCCAAAAGGATTATCTCTTTCGGATTGTTCGACTCATAGCGTCCATTTGCCTCAACAACCATTTTGGGAGAAGATTCGAAGTTGTTTCCTTTCGCGGGTCCATGTAGGCTGCACATGAGCTATCTCACTCTTCCAGTCATCTTAGGCAGTGTCACCACTTGGGTTTTTTTTTTTTTTTTTTTGGATCAAATCAGTAACCATTCATTAATGTGAAAAAATGTTACAATTAAGTAAGTCGGATTCAATCGATTTCATTAGCCATTTCGGCCCTTCCTCTATATAATAGAGACTAGCGTTTTCATACAAAACTGACTTAGCTAAACCATGAGCTACCATGTTGCATTCTCTGGGTTGAAAAACGACCTTATCGGTACCGCAGGCGTGCATGAGAGTCTTGATGTCTTCTACCAAAATACCCTCCTCAGACCAACAAAGATCAACAGAATTCACTAGGCGAGCTACTTCTTTACTGTCAACTTCGATATCAAGAGGAATAACACCCACTTCAAGAGCAAAACAAATGCCCGCTTTTAGTGACAAAAGTTCAGTTACTAAAGGAGAGAAGTGACCCCTACTTGGGTGAGCAATCGCTCCCATTAATTGTCCAAACTCATTCCGAATAACTGCACCTAACCCTCTTCTTTCACCATTGCTTTCCAAAGCTCCATCAGAGTTTAATTTGTACCTTCCAACTGCAGGGGTTGACCAGGTACAACTTCTATTCACTTTTGGTTCAATGTGCCTATGGTTTGCAGCAGAGAACTCCTCAATAATGTGATGAGCTTGTTGAATGATAAGGCAAGGATTTTTGCATGTTACCTTTCCGTGCCAACTTGAATTTCGTTCATTCTAGAGCTGCCAGCAAATTACAGCAAAAACTTCAACTTGTTCAAGTGGGTTGGTATGAATGATATGCTCTAACCAGTGGAGAAAAGAGTTGTGATGCTTCTCAGACTTATTCCAATGAGAAAACTTCCAAACTTTCTTGCTAAAAGAACATTCTGAAAGTGCATGAAGGGCAGATTCCTCCACACCTAATGCATTGGGCAGTCCCACTGATCTTTCTCCTTTGAAGATTTAAGGAGCATGGGAGAATATCAATTATAGCACGCCACAAGAACAACTTCATTTTGTTTAGGAGGTTTAAATCCCAAACTGTGTTCCAAAATTTCTTTTGTTTTTTTTTTTTTCATTTGTTCTTGAACATTCAACCCTTGACTCTTCTCTCATTTTAATATCCAACGCTGCCCTGTAGCCTAATCTAACTAAATATTTTTCATTTTTTTCAAAAAACCATCTGAGGCTATCCTCATTTCTTCTATCTCCAAGAGGAATACTAACAATGATATCAGATTCGTCATGGCTAAAAGAGGAGTAAATCAAAGGTAAGTTCCATCCACCATCACGGAGCATAAGATCACTCATAAGTGCTCCATTTTGATGAACTTTAGGACTCCAGATTTTGAAAAGGGAAGGTTTGGGAATCCATCTGTCATCATAGATGCGCGTCAACCTGCCATTACCAATTCTGTTGATGCATCCCTTCACCACAAGGTCACGACCCCAAAGAATAGATCACCAAACATATGAGGGATAATTACCAATAGTTGCCTGCAAGAAAGAATGGTTAGGAAAATAACGAGCCTTTAACACTTTTCCCACAAGTGAATAAGAGAGCTCAATTAATCTCCAAGCCTGTTTTCCCACCATTGCTTGGTTAAAACTTTCAAAATTTTGAAAACCAAGCCCTCCCATCTCCTTTGGTTCACATAGAGTATCCCATTTTTTCCAATGCACTCCTTTTCCTCCTTTTTTCCCCCACCAAAAATTGGCAACAATCGAGTTTAACTCATTACACAACCTAACTGGAAATTTGAACACACTCATGGCATAGGTGGGAATGGCCTGTAACACTGCTTTCACCAAAACCTCCTTCCCAGCCATTGAAAGTAAGTTGCTGTGTCACTTCTCCACCCGATTTTGAACTCTACTTCTCACACTTCTAAGAATTTTTCTTTTTTCTCTCCCCAAAATTGTAGGAAGGCCAAGATACTTCTCATGGAACTCTACTATTTTCATTCCCATCTCCTCCCCAATTGCTAATTTCTCCTCATCACTTGTGCTAGCACTAAACGAGATAGCAAACTTCCCATAATTAATTTTTTGTCCGGAAGCCGCTTCATACATAGAAAACACTTCTTTCAAGCGCTTGCATTCCACCAATGAAGCATCCCCAAAAATGAGACTATCATCGGTGAAAAATAAGTGATTAATTGGGGGAGCCTCCTTCACCACTCTCACCCCATGAACTAGACCACATGCCTCTTCCCTTCTAAGTAAGGCAGACAAACCCTCTGCACAAATAAGGAAAAGATAAGGGGAGAGGGGGTCTCCTTGTCTTAGGCCTCTAGATGGACAAACGAAACCTTTTGTAACCCCATTACAAATAACTGAATAAGTTACCGTAGAGATACATTCCATCATAAGTGCAATCCACCTCCCATCGAACCCCAATCTCTCCATCACACTAGCCAAAAAACCCCACTCCACTCTATCGTAAGCCTTGGCCATGTCAAGCTTCAAAGTCATTTTTTTCTTTCCATCCTTCCCCCTCCTTTTCATGGGCAACAATTATATTGTCCGTGATCAATCGCTTGGGGACAAAAGCACTTTGAAACTCAGAGATGATCAAAGGTAGAACTAGTTGAAGTCGGTTGGCAAGGGATTTGGAAATTAATTTGTAGATGACATTACAAAGGCTTATCGGTCTAAACTCTCTTTATTTTTGAAGCTCTCTTTATTTTTGTTATGATGCCACCGATCTCACTATTTGATTCAACAAAATGAAGCCATATTTTGAATTTTAAGATTTTGGCACCAAAGCTTTCAAGGTATTTATCCCAGCTAATCTAGGCCAAATCAACCTTAGTGGCAGATATAAAAGTTGTTCCTGGTGTTCTAGTGATCATCTTGACATAAATTGCGATCTCTGATTTAGAGTTTGGGTAGCTGCGCGTGGGGGTGCATGCTGCCTCTTCTAGCAGTTTTCCCCGGCATGTAAGTTCGAGCTTGGAAATACAAACATGTCACTATATTCGGTTTTTGCGAGATTCAATCGTTTTACCAATATCAAATAAACACAATTTCAGTTTACTCAGTAATTATATCTGCGAAGATTTAATCGTTGGATTGTAGTCTATTTATAATTTTTTATTAGAATAATTGAATTTTCGTATAATTAGAGTTTTGTTTGTGGGTGAAACTCGAGACTTAGGATTTTCAACAAATTTTAATGAAACGACCTCGAGACGATTTATTGAACTGCTTGAATCTCATTTTTATATTTATCTCTTGTTTTTTGAGTAGTCATTTATAGTCTTTCATTTTGTACATGAGGATGAGCATAGCCCTTGATTGAGAAGGATTGAGTTAAACGGTTGACCTAGCCATTTTACAGTGAGTAGATTTTTGTTTTCAAAGCAATTCTATTTTTCAAAATATTTATTTTTCTCATATTTAAATTGTTATTTGAAATATTTTTAGATCATGATTTTATGTCTCGAACTTGATTTTTGATTTCTCTTGCTTTAATCTTGGTCTTGAGAAATTATATTTGTGCAAATATTATTATGAGATTTATATCTCACCTATTGAGGATCGGAGATTATGTTCTTATGTTCTCTTAGAGATAATGAATATATGATTTTTGGGTTTAAGATATATTCATTATATTATGGTTATAAACTACTATTTGATTATTACTCATGAACTTATGTATAAAACATGCAAGTATTATCTGGTCAGTTATACCATCTAGGTAACATACATTATCCTGTTGGCAGTATGCTTCATCATCTGTTCGGCGGTACTCTTCAATGACATGAGATGATTAATCGACAATCCCCTCTAGTCATCACCTTCATTATTACGCATCCCTTGGTTGGCAACACCCTCTAGGTGATCCACGATGTCTTGTCAGAAATAACTTCTCGACATCTTAATCTCGCATTTTGGCTAGAAGACATGCATTTGCGGTGAAGAAATATTCTTTTGTGCAAAGAGATTGTAGTGTGATTTCCTTCCCGGTATTCATATGATTGCTCGGTTATTATAGAATATTTTTATAAGTTTATGATGTTATAGAATATTTATTTCAGTTGAATATATGCTTGGTTTTAGAAAAAGAAAAAGAACTTAAATGGAAGGATATCCAATTATATGCTTGAACCTTGAATGTTCTTGTACTCTCCTACTCCTCCAAGGTATCTTAGAGTCATTAGAACTCCTCATGCAATTAGGTTTCCTAGTCCAATAAAGACTCTTTTCTAGAAATCTTCTTGGGTTCTCCTTGTTCAACATGGATTCCTAGTCGCATCATGTTTCTTATTCCTGGAAGGTTTAGATATCCTAGTCCAACTAGGACTCCACTTCCAACATTTCTCGTAATTTTTCCAAGCTTGATTCTCAGTTGATTCAGGAATCCTACTACAACTGAGACTCATTTTTTAGTAGGATGGGGAATACTCTATTTCTTACTTTTTGCTCCTTTTTGCGCCTCATTTTCCTCTTGCATCTCATGTCCTTTTTAGATCAGTGCCTTTGTCATTTGCTCTAATGTACCTATAAACACTAAACTAAATCAGAAATAATAATGTTAAGAGAATAACTTAGCATAATGTGGAAAGATAAACACTTAAAATGTTGCATAAAATGATCCTATCAAAATCAAATGAATGAGTTTATTCAAATTATTGAACAATGTATTGATAATAATGACAATGATTTACTATTGAAGCATGTAACTGATGATGAAGTTTGAGATGCAGCCAGGCTGTTGGACCCCTCAAAGCCTCTTGACCAGATGGACTACATGCTGCCTTTTACCAGAATTGCTAGAATGAGGTAAAAAGTATTGTCATTCTAATGGTTAAAGAATTTTTTCTAACTACATAAATATTGCCCTTATCCCTAACGTAAATAATCCAGATCTAATCTCTGAGTCTATGTAACATCTCTTATAAAATAGTTACCAAGATCATTGTTAAAAGGTTAAGGCCTTTATTAGAAAAGTATATTTCAAAAAACCAGGGTGCTTTTGCACCTAGTAGAGCAATTCAGGATAATATCTTGATAACAAAAAGTTGTTCTCTGATTTTCAAAGGAAAAGAGAAAAAACTGGAGCAATGACTGTTAAGTTGGATTTAGAAAAAGCTTATGATTTTCTTAGTTGGTCCTATATTTCAAGTGGCTTCAAACAGTTTGGCTTCCATGAACTGGATCAAACTGATTATGAATTGCATTTCCTCAGTGTCCTTTTCCATTCTTGTCAATGGTAGTGCTGAGGGTTGGTTCCAGCCAACAAGAGGAATAAGGCAAGGTGATCCGCTTTCACCCTATCTTTTTATATTAGCTATGGAGCCTTTGATTAGACATCTAAACAAGTTAGCCAGCAATTATAAATCCCAAGTTGGGTTGCTTTCTTCCTCTCTAGGATTTAGAATCTCAAACTTAATGTTTGTTGATGATTGTCTCATTTGTGGAAAACCAACCAAGTTGTGTTGGTTTCTTCCCCAGCTAGACACATTTTCAAATGTACTTTCAAATTTCTCTTCAACCTGTGGATAAAAGATTAAATTCCCTAAATTTTCCCTTTATTTATCTCCTATAGTTCAAAATAATCCTAATTTGGATATTGCTAGCATTCTCAATATTCAACAAAAAGCTACAATTGGCAAGTACCTAAGAATACATAATGTCATCTTTTGAAAGGATCCTATAAATGCTAAGGACCTGCTCCTAAAAATCTCAAAAAAGTTGGCAGGTTGGAAGAAAGGTACTCTTTCAATAGCAGGAAGAATGACATTCATTAAATCCAATCTATCTGATATGCCTAACCATGTTATGTCCTATTTCAAATGCCCACAGAAGGTAACAAATAGCATTGATAAACAAGCTAGTGCTAGATCCTTTTCCTGGGGATCAGATACAAAATGCCCTCCAGTTGCTTAGGACAAAGGTTTGTACTCCTAAGAGTATGGGAGAACTTGGCATTATACATGCTACTTTTTTTAATAATGCAGCTATTGTTAAGCTGGCTCAGAAAGTCTTTAATGATAAAGATGACTGGTGGTCTCAAATTATAAGGAAAAAGTATTTGAAAAATATATATTTTTTTAATTCAAAAAAACCCTTGGCAACTCATAAAGCTTACTTGTAGCTCTACTTTAATCAGAGCCATTCCGACAGCTGGTAGTTTGTCAACAAAGGAGTATCTAGCATCAAGCATATGACGTTCCAGATTAGTGTGCCCATCATAAAAACAACTGAGCAAAGTCTCATCCTTCATTCCATGCAGGGGGCATTGAGCAAGAAGAGACTTGAACCTCTCATAGTAGTCAGCGTAGGACTCATCTGCACCCTATTGGATCCTACCTATCTTCTTCCTAAGCATGATGATACGAGATATGGGGATATACTTCTCTGAAAATGTCTTCATCATGTCATCCCAAGAAGTGATGTGGCCACTTGGTAACTCATAAAGCCATTGTTTTGTCTTGTCAGCCAACGAAAATGGAAAGGCCTTGAACTTCAAAATATTCTCATCTGCCCCTTGTGGCTTCATGCTAGTGCAAATGAACGGAACTCCATTAAATGCTGGTTGAGATCTTCCATAGAGAATCCATGGAATGTAGGAAGACGATGAAGTAGTCCAGACTTCAACTCAAAATCAGTTGTTACTCCCTCAGCTGCAATAGGGTAGGTGATGCAAGTAGGAACTCCACCTGGTGGAGTACCAGAGGTGGAAAATTGTTTGATGGTGAAAGCCATTAGTTGAGGTGGAGGTAAAGCTTGAGGTGATGGTTATGGTGATTGATCAACTGCAGAGTTGGATGCTTCTAATTCACCCTCTACACGGCTTCCCTGACTGTCCAACTGAAGCTCACGAAATTGGATGGGGGAATGGGATGGTGATGGCAAACAAGTCTAGATCTTGATTTCTCTTAAGTCTTTCAATTCTTTCCTTGATGGCAGTTAATGAAGATGGTTGCGGTTTGGGTGGTTCAAATGGTCTGGATTCATTGATCTGTAAATGGATGGATAAGTTGAAGTTAGTGAAACAAATAAAAATGACGTGGACCAATGTATATATAAGCCAAAAACGTTACACAAGCATTATATACAAAACGAACGAAATTTTATGTTTTTTTTACAATTTTAAGTAGTTGACTCCAATAAGATATCGTAAATCAAAGTTTTGACGTGCGTACCAAGGGTTCTAGTTTTAATACAAGTCTCCTTTCTCTATCTTTTGGTAACTCTTTTCACACTGAGCTAGGTAGTAGAGGAACGATTTTGGCGGGGCTTAAGGCCCACTTGAATGCACTTCTCCTATCCAATCAGCCTAGATACCCTGTGCTACTAAGGTGCGCCTACTTGATAAAGAAGAGTTAAGTAACAAGTATTAACAAAAGAATCCTTCACCTAGTCCTTTATGATTCACAACTCCTTACCAAACTCAACTCCTTAAATGGCATGATTTTTATGGGATTTTTCAATCCCCGACAATGGCCCCAAAAATTGATACGCTCAAAACAAGCACACAATTTAACCCTGAAAAATGTCAATCATTAGTATAGAGCAAGCAGAGATCGTTCAAACCAAGGATTGAGTGTACTCACATAAAATCAGGAAAACAAAAATATATTTACAAGTATATGCAATGAAAATCAAAGTATATTTATAGACAAGTATTTTGAAAACTACAAGAATTAGAATCCTAGTCAAACACAGAATTCAAATTAGACACAGATTAGGATTCCTAAACCAAAGTAGATAAGGAATACAAATCACAGTCAAACTAGGAATCCTATTTACATAAGGAATACTAATTATATACAAACTAGGAAACCAAATCCAAATAGAAAAAAATTCTAAACTAACACAAGCTAGAAATCCAAATCAAACACAAAAACAAACACGACTCATAAACAAAAACTAACTATACAATACCTAACACAAAACTAACTCCAACACATAACACTTAAATAAAACGTCACAAAACTAAAACCAAAAACTCTTTTTACGATTTTTAAAACACAAGATCAGATTACAAATATATGATTTTAATTCCTAGAAAACCTAAAACAAAACACACAACTAAGAACACTAAAACAAAGATCAAACAAAGGGGGTTTTAGGGTTTTTAACGAAGTAACAAAGTTAAAAGCAAATAATGTGCCTTATTTTACTTTCCTTTACACAATTGATTTAGCAAAGCACTCAATCAATATATTTCGAAACATGCATCACACAATCATACAAAAATCAGATTCGAATCATTAAGTTCATGTGAAAGTTTGGTTATAATTATGCTAATCCAAGTACACAAAGCATATCAATTTAATAGCATAAACAATTTGATTTCAACTCTTGTCTAAAGCCTTTACTACTTATTCGAATTAGGGTTACAAAGCATAAGCCTAATTACTAGCTCCAATTATATGCAATTACTCAATGTTTTGAACCAAAGAACAAACACATGTAAACGTTTTTTTTTAAAACAAAATCAGATCATCTTTTCATGAAATCACAAATAACAAAGATCAAGAACACATAAACACAAATATCACATAGAATAAGGCTTCAAAATTTCCCCCAAAATCATATTATGAACTCATAGTTTCGGTTTACACAAAAGAAAATCAAAAACAGAATTTTCAATTACAAAGGAACAAAACCATGAAGAATAGATGAAGATGATGATGGTATGAACAACCCTTGATTACGTTCCAAAGATCCAAAGCAGCTCCAAGGTGGCGACACAAGGTGGTGATCATGGCAAGGATGGAGGATGGTCATGACAATGCTTCCTTGATGAGTGAAAACCTGAAACTGGAGAGCAAACAAGTGAGAATACTAAATTGTGGAGTGAATGGTAGCTTGTGATGTCTCAAAGGGAATGTATTTATAATGAGATTTCCTCCTTGCGTCACAATTCGTTTCTACTTGAGTTATCCAAGTTTGTATTGATCCAGGCTTTCCTTTGAATTTTCTAATTGGTTGATACATCATTAGACCAATAAAATAATTACACATCATCAAAGCTGCATCATAAGTCCAAGTCATATCCAATATGAATTCCATGAGGTGTGCATGGCACATGGCATCTAGAATCTTCTCAAATTCATGGCAAAACAGAGTAGAATACAACTCGGACTCCTATCTCCATATTTATTCCAATTTTTGAGTTTATTTTGTATTTCACAGTCACACTTCTTGCACATGACGTTGGGAATACTTCTAGAAGCTTCATGATCTTTCCTTGACACCTCCTAGCTTCCACAGATCTCCCGGCATCATCATGACTCCACATGCCAACATGTTTCCTAGTACAATAAGGAATTCTTGGCCGAAATCTTCTAGGAGCTTCCAGAACTTTCTTGAAATCTTTGTTCAGCATGGACTCCTTGTGACACTGGGTTTCCTTATCGAACTTGAATTGGGACTCCTGATTCAAGTAGAACTCCTAATTTCCAAGACTTAAGAGTTTGAGTCGAAGTCAGCTTCTGATTCCTACTCCAACTAAGATTCCTTTTCCTAGTAGGATTGAGAACTTCTATTTTTTCATTTCTCTTCCACTTATGTCTCGCCTTAGTCATTTCTGGACTTTGAGACTCCATTTAGCTCCTAAAGTATCTTCACGCGCACAATGTACTTATAAAACACTAACTAAGTTAATACGATCAAATTGAAGGAAATAACTTAGAAACGTCACACTTTATGCTCTTATTAGGTAGGAATCTGAAAGTTTCAGTCTGGGTAGGAAGAACGAGAGAAAGAGGGAGAAAGAGAGAGAAATAATAAAATAATAAAAGACATTTGAGTTTGCTGTTGTCAAATTTGACAGCACAAGTGAAGAGGTCATTTCCACATCAGATTTGACATATGGGTTGAAGTGATTTCATATGTCTTTTATTACAGTTAGAGGCTTCCACGTGGATTTGACTACTCCAACGGAAATGGTCTAAGTAGCCTTATGAAAGTAATACCTTTGTTAAACTACTAATTCTCTACCGGCAGATTTGGAAAGTAAGAAATGAAACTGTATTCGGGGGAACTGTTAGTTTTCCCAATGTATAGTGGTAGCATCTACTGCAATCTTGAATGACATAGCAAGGGTAAAACCAATTACTGGAGGTGATACTTTGCAAAAGCACTCCACCACTATATTGTAGTAATCTCCTCAGTAATTATGTCAACATAAACTTTGATGGTTTTGGTCATAGGAACTCTGTTGCAGGAGGTTTTATCATATGAGATCCTTGTGGCAACACTATCTTTGCAGCAGCCAAAGGGTTTGGAAACACAACAGTTCCAGTAGTGGAAGCAACATCCCTCAGAGATAGCCTTGTAAATGCTTGAGAGAAAGGCTTCACAAATGTCCAAGTGGAAGGAGACTCAAAACTTGTTATTGACACGATTACTGGTATCATGAACCATCCTGGAGATTAATCAAGGTTGTTCAAGACATGTGGAAGCTTGTTGCAATGTTCTCTTCTATCACATTTAGACATGTTTTTAGGGAATAAAACTTTGTAGCAGATGCTATTGCAAATTCAGGGCATAACTCTTATGATGGCCAATGTTGGACTAACTCAGTTTCCAAGCAATGCCGTTAGAGTGTTTTTGTTTGACCATGTAAACTCTGGTTGCCCAAGGGGTCTCCATATTTTATTATAGTCTTTTTCATAAAAAAAAGTGCAATATCCTTTTAGATCAGTTATTCTTGGTCGTTGGTGGGTGTGCTTGGTCAAACCTTATAGTTGTGGCAATTTAAGGGTACTTTTTGTGTGATCTAGGGTTTGCTCCTCGTATTTTGATGTTACATACGTCTGGCTTTATGTCTCCGAAAAATAATAAAATCTTATGTACCTATTTGGCCTAAAAGGATCGTATCCCAATATTTCAATACTAGTTATCTTGAAAAATACTTACTTGCTTTGTCCTTAGCCATAACATATGCAAAACTTAAGCATGATAGCATAATAATTTCTTCCACTTCAAAAAGACCATAGATGAACCTCGTCACACTCTTGAACACTTTTCCCGACTTTTAGAGCATTAGGTAGCTCTCCTTGGATGATCACTTTCCATCGTCCTACTTCTTCCCTAGTTTGAATTTAAAACTTCCTTTCCCCACCTTTTGTTTTCTAGATAATTTTGCCTCGGCATCATTATCAAAAGGTGTTCCTTTATAGTCGGTTCCTTCATAGGGGAAAAGGCTCTTCCCACTACAACTCCATGCCTTTACAATCCCTTCTCACCCCCACCAATAATAGACGAACCATAATGCAAAATAAACTTTTCCTTTTTCTCTTCCAACTAAGGATTGGTAGATCGGTCGACCAATGACCCCAAGTGTAAAGATCTTGCAAGCTTAGAACACTTCTATTGTGTTGAGTCGTGTCGTGTTATCGGAGTGTTCATCAGACTTGTTAATTAAGAACTTAATAATTGCATGACTCATTTAATGATTTGATTAAACCCATTTCTCACAAATGCAGAACTGTTAATCAATCAATTGATGACAATCCATTGATCAAAGTTTTTCCCGAAAGGCTAATTGATAGAGTATTATGAGACAAAAGGCCCCATACTCTTTTAACTAGTGCAAGGAAAACCCCACTAAGTTTTTCTCTTTTTTCTTACAGATATATGATAATCATGTCACCAAAGGTCAAACTTTAAGCAAACACAACAAATCATCACAGCTGGAAGAATTGTGAATTGAGAATCCTCCCTTCTAAAAAGTTTATGGTAGCTTCTTGCACTCAAAGCAAGCAAGACTTTGAAGCTCCCCTCCTTTTTTCCATCAACTTTTTAGTTTAGAATAAAGGGAAAGTGGCCTCACTTTTCATGAGAAATAAATTCCAACGGTAGGACAAGCACTAATCAAGCAAAAGATATGTGAATTTTTATTTTCTTTATCAAATTCAAGAAGAGAGAGTCTTGCATACGTCATCTATACTGTGCAACTGACCAATCAGTGATCAACAGGAGAGTAGTTCAGGTATTTCATTTTTAAAAAGTAGAGATAGTTTTGAAATAAGAAAAAATTTCTAGCTTTTGATTAGTCAGACGTACCACGTGTCTGATACGTCTGACGTACGTAAGAATTTCCCATTCAAGGATGACCATTGGTTCCCCTTTCTGTACTATCCCCACTAATGTATCCAAAAGAAAAAAAAAATTATCTCACAACTAGAAGCTTAAAGACACAAGTGATGAAAACCCATAATTAGAAATTAGGTAATTCTTATGTGAATGCATTACTCACATCAACATTAGAAGGAAAAAGAGTCATGAAAGTCATACAATGTTGATATCTCTTGTGTCGTGGTAGTCTCTGTAGGACTATAAGAAGAATAAAAAGTCTCGATAGGAGGCAAGAGACTTCTTTAATTTGGTTAAACAGAGACTAATATGAAAGATGCTAAATCCCCACCTCATAAACTTTTTTCAGAAACATGGGCATCTACTTCCTTTTTTGTTTTTGGGAAGTTTTTTGGAATCCTTAGTTGTTACTAACAATTGAAAATCAAAAGAGGGATGAAAAGCTACTTTTCTCCACTAATGGTGTGGAAATTTGGTTTTGTGATGCACTAATCTCTTCTACTTTACACATAAGCATTCAACTTTGTAGGAAGAAATTAACAAAAGCTTTTCTAAGAATGACCGATCCTTTTGGATATATTGCAAAAGGAAGAGATGCCTACGTAAGACATTAATCAATAGATCATGCTATGGGAGCCAATTAAAACCATAAAGTTGGTTTTTAAAATGTGCATTTAAAAGTTAAGACAAGTCTTTGAGATGCTTAAATGGGCCTATGTTGATTAAAAATTAAAATTAGTGGATAGCCCCGCCGTGCCCTCAAGATTTTATTTATTTATTTTTTTTGGTTTTTGGTTTTTTTTTTTTAAAGAAAAATGTCATAAAATTAGGGAAAAAAAAAACACATACAAAACATCACTCATAAAACCACTAAGGTTATGGTGGGTGGCAGAATGTCACGGGCCGAACTTTGCAATGCGCAAAGCGGACCGTGCGGCACTTGCTATCAAGCAAGTCAGCCAAGTGAGTACCTTGCAAGGAACAATGAAACCACACGATATTAAAATAGGGCTAGCGACAAGCAAGAACACAATGATATAAATGTTTGGCAACCACGAAGAACAAATGAGCAAGTGAAAGGAAAGATCAAGGAGCAATCTCACGGGACACAGATGATTGAATAATTCCTCTTTTATTGATGGTAAGACGGCAAGGGAGGCAAAAGTACATGTGCTTACCTATACTAGTTCCGTAGTCCAAACTATGCCGACTAGGAACCCCTCCCCATAGAGCATATCGGGCTTACATAAAAGGGCCAGGGGAATACATGGAAAAGGCCGAGGAGAATAACTGCTAAATAAAATAAATTACATAATTTGTAAATTACCAAAACACCCCAGGCACACAAGCAACCAACCAAAGGCTTAACTAATGACCCTGGACAAGGTTGCTTGTGGCATTACAAGTGCGGCCCCTAACATCCTCCCCCACTTAAGCTGTCGGCGCTCTCGACGACTGCCTTGGTCTTGAAATCTTCAATCTTCTGGTTGAACTTCTTCTTCAGATCTTCAGCATTCTCCCAACTTGTTTCTTCATCTCCAAGACCCTTCCACTTGACAAGAAACTGTTGGCGTGAGCGCTCTGATGCTCGGATCACTCTTTCTGCCAAGATCTCCTCCACTTCTTTTGGCTTTGGTGGGCGGATGTCGACGTGCTCTCGAACAGGCTGGTTGCGCGCTGGATCTTCAAGGTCTGGCTGGTGTGGCTTGAGGTTGCTGACATGGAAGACGGGGTGAACTCTCATCCAAGTTGGGATGTCAACTTTGTAGGAACACTTCCCCACTTTAGAAATGATAGGGAGTGGTCCTTCATACTTCCTGAATAGCCGCTTGTCCCTGGAACGTAGGAACCTGAGTTGTTCCGGGAGCAACTTGACAAGGACCATGTCTCCTGCTTTGAACTCTCTGGGCTTGCGGCCTTGATCCGCCCACTTCTTCATTCGCCTTGCTGCTTTCTCCAGATACGCTTGTGCAATCTCCGCATTGGTCTTCCACTCTTTTGTGAAGTTAAAAGCACGCGGGTTTTTCCCTCTGTACACTTCTTGAATTGTGTGAGGCAAGAGAGGCTGT
Organism: Rosa persica; assembly: GCA_025331145.1. Taxonomy (NCBI): domain Eukaryota; kingdom Viridiplantae; phylum Streptophyta; class Magnoliopsida; order Rosales; family Rosaceae; genus Rosa; species Rosa persica. The sequence continues at coordinate 15,261,283 of WFKR01000004.1, forward strand.
TGACCAGTGACTACTTCAAAAGCACTCTTGTTGGTGGATGAGCTTTTCTTCGAGTTGAAACAAAATTGTGCAACATCTAACAACTGCGCCCAATTCTGCTGATTGGCATGAACAAAATGGCGCAAATACTCCTCCAACATCCCGTAGAACCTTTCTGTTTGTCCATCGGTTTGCGGGTGATAACTCGAAGATATGTTGAGCTCGGAACCAAGTAGCTTAAATAGCTCGGTCCAGAACGTTCCTGTGAACCGGGTGTCTCGATCACTGACAATGTTCTTAGGCACACCCCAATACTTCACAACATGTTTGAAGAAGAGGCTTGCTGTATCCTCAGCCGAGCAATACTTTGGAGTCGGCACAAAGGTGGCATATTTTGAGAACCTGTCGACTATAACAAGGATTCCTGATACGTCTCCGACCTTTGGGAGATTAGTAATGAAGTCGAGGGAGACACTTTCCCACGGGTGAGTCGGAATGGACAATGGTTCCAGTAACCCAGGAGCCTTCTGTCGCTCGATCTTGTCCTGTTGGCAGGTTAGGCAGGTCTTGGTGTATTCTGTGACATCGTCCCGCATTTGGGGCCAGTAGTAACCCTGCTTGAGTAGTGCGTGGGTTCTCTGCCATCCAGGGTGACCGGCCCATAAGGTATCATGACACTCCCTCATGAGCAACCGACGTAACCCATCAGCCCGCGAAACAAACACTCGTCCCCCTTTTGCCATCAATATGTCGTCCTCCATCCAAAACCGACGGCTTTTCCCCTCCTTCACCATTTTGATGAGTGATTGGGCCACGGGATCCTTCTCCAAACTCTCCTTGATACGTTGCTTGATGTCGGTGGCAATCACACTACTCGATAGAGCCGCCAACATCTTGAGGGTGGCAAGGTCGGCCTTGCGGCTTAGGGCATCCGTAACTTGATTAGTGTGACCAGCCTTATGTTCGAACTGGAAATCGAACTCCTCGAGAAACTCCTGCCATCTAGCTTGCTTTGGGGTTAACTTTGGCTGAGTCAAGAAGTGGCTGACAGCGGAATTATCTGTCTTTACAAGGAACTTCGACCCCAATAGATAGTGTCGCCAAGTTCTTAAACAATGAATCACGGCTAGCAACTCCTTCTCTTGAGCCGTGTATTTCCGCTCAGCTTCCGAGAGTTTATGACTTTCATAAGCAACAGGGTGTCCCCTTTGTAGGAGGACTCCTCCTAAAGCAAAGTCTGAAGCATCTGTCTGAACTTCAAATGGTTGATTCAGGTCGGGTAAGGCGAGGACCGGATCTTCCATTACAGCCTTCTTCAACTCTTGGAAGGCCTTCTCACAATCACTACTCCAATCCCATGTCGCTCCTTTCTTCAAGAGCTCAGTTAAGGGGGTTGTCTTTTTCGAGTAGTTCTCAATGAAACGTCTATAGTAATTAGCCAACCCAAGAAAAGAGCGCAGCTCCTTCACATTCTTGGGGTTTTGCCACTCCTTTATGGCTTCCACTTTCTCCATGTCCATCCTGATTCGACCCCTCTCGATAACATGACCCAAAACTTGATGGTCACCTGCGCGAAGGAACATTTCTCGCGCTTAACATACAATTGGTTATCTCATAACCGTTGGAATACCAGCTTTAGATGCTCTGTGTGCTCTCCCAAAGTAGAGCTGTACACTACAATGTCATCCAGATACACTACCACAAACTTATCCAAGTACTCATGGAAGACTTGGTTCATCAAGGTGCAGAATGTCGTCGGCGCATTGGTCAACCCAAATGGCATTACCAAGAATTCAAAGGCGCCGTAGCGAGTGACGTAGGCAGTCTTGGGCTCATCACCCTCGGTAATTCGGACTTGATAGTACCCCGAACGGAGATCCAGCTTGGTGAAATACTTGGCACCACTAAGCTGATCAAACAGATCTGCTATCAGGGGGATCGGGTACTTGTTGCGCACTGTAACTTTGTTAAGGGACCGGTAGTCCACGCATAGTCTCCAACTCCCATCGTGCTTCTTTTGGAACAACACCGGTGCACCAAAGGGGGCTTTAGATGGTCTAATGAACCCAGCCTTGAGTAGGTCTTCGAGCTGCTTCCTAAGTTCTGCCAGCTCAGAGGAGCCATTCTATAAGGGGCTTTTGCAGGTGGCTTGGCTCCTGGAAGCAGTTCGATTTCATGGTCCACACTCCTCCTTGGGGGTAGTTCCTTCGGAAGTTCGGGGGGCATCACATCTGCATAACTCTCCAATACCCCCTCGATTTCCCTCGGAACCATTTCCCTCTTGCTATCATCCTTCATTAGAGGAACTGCTACATATGTAGGCTCATGGCGCTTCACGCCTTTCTTAAATTGGAGGGCAGATAAGAGACGGGGTTCACTTGGTTGTGTGATTCTTGCTGGAACTACACATGGCTTTTCCCCCATAATGAGCAAGTGTTGGGCGCTAGGAATGGGGATAGCTTTGTTCGCCAACATGAACTCCATCCCCAATATGACATCAAAGTCATCCATTCGGACAACTACAACGTCTAGTTTTCCCTCCCAATGGCCCAACTTGAGTGGTACCCCTTGGGACAGGCCAGTTGTGGGCGAGGCCTCAGAATTCACAGCTTTCATGCGACCAACATCCTTCTCCAACTTCAACCCCAACCTTCGTGCTTCTGTCTCCGACACAAAGTTGTGTGTGGCCCCTGTGTCAACCATCACATTCTTGGCAACCTTCCCATTGACATAACCATCCACGAACATTAGGCCCTTGGCCTGATCCTTCTTGGGTGGTTGTGGTTGTTTCTTAACTGCACCCAAGAATCTCAAAGCTCCCATGTGGCTATGTTCCTCCTCGGACTCCAGCAGGTCTTCTACTTCTTTTGATTGAATGTGGGCTTGTAGGGCCGATAAGGCTGTCTTATGAGGGCACTCGTTTACTCTGTGGGGTCCTTTGCATAAGAAGCAAGACACTGGCCTTGGGGCGTACCCTGAAGGATTGAAGGGTCGAGGGGTGAAGACTCCAGTTGAGGCACCCGGCTTGGAAGTTGCCGTGTCCCTCGCATAAGTAGCCCTCCTATCCCCTCCTCCGGAATTGGAGAATTTGGACTCCGCTCCCCCACTTTTACTCGGCCCCGCCCTCGAAGATCTATTGGCATTCGTATTCAAGAAGGACTGAGTCTTCTTGCTGGAGTTCTCCTCGAATGTGTAATCAGTCAGTCTCTCAGCAGCGGCCTGAGCGGAGGCCAAATCTTGAACCCTCTGCCGCTGAAGCTCAGTTCTTGCCCATGGTTTTAAGCCCTCAAGGAAATAGAACAACCGATCTTTCTCTGACATGTCTGGGATGTCGAGCATGAGTATAGAGAACTTGTTCACAAAATCCCTGATGTTGTTGGTGTGCTTGAGCTCTCTTAGTTGCCGTCTGGCAATGTATTCAACATTCTCAGGGAAGAATTGAGCTTTAAGCTCTTTCTTTAGATCCTCCCATGTATCGATAGTGCACACTCCTCTTTGAATGTCATTGTATTTGGTTCTCCACCAAAGTTTAGCATCTCCTGACAAATACATTGTCGCCATATTCACCTTCACCTCTTCCGAGTCTGGCTTCACTGCTCGGAAGTATTGCTCCATATCAAATAGGAAGTTCTCAAGCTCCTTGGCGTCTCGCGCCCCTCCAAAAGCTTGAGGTTCTGGTATCTTTACCTTCCTGTAGTCCGTCACAGGTTGGTTTCCCATCGCACGGATGGTCAAGTTGAGCTTGGTGTTCATCTCCATCAGCTCATTCTTGAAGGCATCAATGGTGGCTCGGACATCTTCAGCCATATTGTCCACAGTCACCTGGAGTGTATCAAGGGCATCACTCATCTGCCCCATTTGCTCGCTCGAAACGGGAGCTTCTTCTACCTTTCTCTCCCTTTCATCCCCTCGAGCTTTACGTCTTTCAAGGGCCATAACTCGGTCCTTGAGGCTCTCCACCTCTGCCACCCGCGCCACCAAACCATCTAGGTCGGCGCGGTCCAACACACTAGTTATATCCATCAATCTATCGGGCACCCCCGCAAGTTCTCCCAATTGTTGGTCATACCAATCAAATCTTTGTTGGTTTGTCATTTTGCCTGTCATCGTAGCGAGCGTCTTGAGCCGAGTTGGCTCTGATACCAACTGTCACGGGCCGAACTTTGCAATGCGCAAAGCGGACCGTGCGGCACTTGCTATCAAGCAAGTCAGCCAAGTGAGTACCTTGCAAGGAACAATGAAACCACACGATATTAAAATAGGGCTAGCGACAAGCAAGAACACAATGATATAAATGTTTGGCAACCACGAAGAACAAATGAGCAAGTGAAAGGAAAGATCAAGGAGCAATCTCACGGGACACAGATGATTGAATAATTCCTCTTTTATTGATGGTAAGACGGCAAGGGAGGCAAAAGTACATGTGCTTACCTATACTAGTTCCGTAGTCCAAACTATGCCGACTAGGAACCCCTCCCCATAGAGCATATCGGGCTTACATAAAAGGGCCAGGGGAATACATGGAAAAGGCCGAGGAGAATAACTGCTAAATAAAATAAATTACATAATTTGTAAATTACCAAAACACCCCAGGCACACAAGCAACCAACCAAAGGCTTAACTAATGACCCTGGACAAGGTTGCTTGTGGCATTACAAGTGTGGCCCCTAATACAGAGCCTCCAGGTGTGAAACCCCCACACCCGGGTTCGAGTCCCCTCTCCTACACTTTGTGGCCAACTTGTGGTGGAATTTTCCCCATAGACGTGTAGTGGATGAGTCTGGCTTCGGTTGGGACACCCTGCATGGGTGTGTGTGTTGTTAACTTACTAACGCTGACCCCTCAAAAAAAAAAATCAAAAAAAAAAAAAAAACCTCACTCGTAAGCAACAACATCTACTCCACTAGTCATAGCATAAGTAAAAACTTTGTAAGGGTCCTATAATCAGGGATTAGAATTATGGAACTGAAGAGCCACAGCAGCTTGCACGTCTTATTGCTCAGACTGGAATAAGATGTGGGAGAAAAGATCCCCCGCACTCATCTTGTCAAGCTCGTATTGAACTAAAGAAGCTTGGGAGGAACTACTACCCAATCTACATTGATCTCAATGGTGGCAGTCCTTTTACTTTGTTAATGTTGTCGTACAGTCAAGACTTCTTAAGCGACTTTATTGGTAGAATATTAGGACGATGTGATCAAAACAGGTTTAGTGTTTTATTTTCTTTGTTGCCTTTACTTTTTAGTTACTGAACAAGTATGAAACATACTCAAATTATTAAGTATTGTTTGGTTCACGGAAAGAAAAGTAATTCATTTTTTTTTCATGGGAAGGGAAATGAAACTTTTAAACAATTTTTCATTTCGATGTTTAGTAATATAAGAAAAGTTGTCAGGAAAGTTGTTAAAAAGTTTGTAAATAATGTAATAAAATAATATGTTGTGAGTATAAATGTAGGGAAAGAATGAGGGAAGTGATTCATTTGAGGTTTGGAAGGAACCGTTTTCCCCCTTATTTTCCATTTCTTCAGGAAATGATTTCCTTTCATTTTGCATTCCAAACGCAGGAAAGGAAACCTTTCTTGATGCTTACTTTCCATGAACCAAACGTAGTCTTAATGTGTGTCACTTGAATGTTTCTGGTCTGACTAGCTGTAGCTTCAACACTATGAAGAAGTTGATTTCCAACGCAAGTATCACTCTAATATTGACCTTGTACGGTCATTTGAACTACAACTTTGTACAGCATTGCTATTTCCTCTCTACAATAGGGGACATGCTGCAAGCTACAAGCTAGTAGTCAATTATTGGATCACTTGGAACCAGAGAAATGCCTATAATTGGAGAAAAAAATCCTAGAGGTATCTGTAATATATATTTAATCAAAGTTCGCATCCATGGATTAGGTTATTTGCTTAATTAAATAAAGAATCACCATCTTTGCCAGCATGTGAAGGAAGCCTGATCATCTAGGTGGAAGACAAACCTATATATCGTTGTTTCTCAATGATATCTATAAATAAACAAGGCAATCGAAAATCTTTAAAGTTGTTTAGCTTGTGCTGGTTTTTTTTTTTTTTGGTCAAAGCTTGTGCTGGTTTATATATGAAAAACCATTTTTCTTTCTTCGTCACACTTTCTTATATCTTATTTGAGCGGTCCTAAGAGAGCCCAAATCTTTTGTAAATTGTAATTTATCAATCAACATGTGCAAGGGCATAGCCAACCTAGGGTGATTAGTCAATTATTTTTGAATATTTTAAATGAAACTTCTAACTACACCACTGAAAATGTGGTTTCCTAACATGTTAAAATACAGTGTAAGTTGCTTGTTAGAGTGCATATTACGAAGATTTACGAAATGTTTGTGAAATATTGAATTCCTATATATTGATGTGTAGTTTGGTACTTTTACAAACCAAAAATTCTATTTCTATGAATTTATAGCATTGTTCAAAGACCAATTTGTAGTTACAATTTGGAAGACAAAAACATTCACCTACTCAGTAATTGAACAAGAAAATTATGTTAATCTATCTTTATATATAGATCTAATTGTTAAAAATAACAACTCAAACATAAAAATAATATTTCTACCATTAGATCCGACAACAGATGAACATTTTTGTCTCCCAAGTTGGAACTACAACCGATCAATGGAGGCATTATTATAAGGGCACATATCTTTTTGGTTGATTAATCACATCTTGAGCTAGCTAGCTATAAATTTTTTTGCATGATTTTCTTTATATATTTTGATTCCCGTTCCATAAATTATTAGTAGGCCATAAGAAGATTTAGATTCACTTGATCAATAAATTAAAAATCAAGTGCAGGTCAACCATGAAAGAGATGTTTACCATGACATACATGATGAAAGTACACATATCTGTACTTATAAAGATTTGCAAAGCAAATCCCGATAGACTCAAAATTCCCAAATCCCAGGTATGTACGCATGGATATCTAATGCTAGCTGGTTGAATCGAACAGCCAATACAGAATAGACGTCCAACGTGACAACATATATAGACATTATTTTATGCAACTGTTCTTGGGGTAAACTCGATTCTCAGTTGAATGCAAGGTAAAGCTCCATGTTTGAACCTAAATTTTTCACTGCAGCGCGCACATTAAATTCTAGCGGTTGAATGAGAGGGAGATTCTAGCATTTGATGATAATGTTTCTAATTAAGTTAGATAATTCTTATTAAATATTATTAAGGATCGAGCTGAACTAAAAGTGTCAAGAAATTAGAGAAGAATGATGAGCCGGTTAATTGAAGTTAGAAAAATATGGACAAATCACATTTGTATTTAAATAAAAAGTTCATTGAAATATTAGCGATAGAAATCACTTAAGAGGACACCCCAATTAAAAGTGAGAGCATATAAAAGCCATAAAAGGCTTGATCCTAGAGCTAAGGTAGAATAAACTACGAGGTGTAGTACACCAACTGTTAATGTTTGAGATTCAGCAGTAGCCGAACCTTCGTTAAAGCGGGTTCGAGGGGCAAACCGCCACTTGTGATATTTTGATTGTTTCGGCTATTTGTCAAATGAAATACAAAGGGCGTAAAAGGGAGACCGCGGTTGGCGGTATTCTCTTCTTTCATGCCTGAGTCAGTCAATGTATTGGTGTTGACAGGATAACGATATGTAAGTAGTAAATGCGTAATTAATGAGGAGAGATTAGTGAACCTTTTATAGGTGAGGAAGAGACTGATTTCTTCATTGTTTTCAATGTGGGACTGATGTGCTTAAGTTCCCAGCTTCTGATGTCTTGCTGAGGTAACCCTTAACGAGGCGTGAGGCTGCGCGTCAGTTGTGATGTTATGATGAGTCGGAGTCCAGGCGATAGCCTACTTGATTGTGTTTCTGTAGGTCACACCTATGATAGTTGTTGGTACCGCTAGCGGTGGTATGAACGTGGCTCATTGTAGCTAATTATGCTTAGGCAAATGGAAACCCTAAATACAAGTTCCCCAAGTCCTCAGTCAAGGAGGGCAATCTTGGTTAGGCAGTTGCCTAGCGGTTTGAAGTGTTACTTCTGCTAGTCTTGCGAAAGCATAATTAGCATTATTGCGTTATCAACCATGGATTGCTCTAACTAAAAGCTTTATTCCCTTTCGGGTGGGCCCCTGTTAGGCCCCTCAGGGAATCCCCCACTCCTCGGCAAAGATAGACCTCCATTTGGCTGATATATTGTTTATTGAAAGGAGCTGCACTGAGTAGCGGTTGCTAGGTAGTGAGTCCAATCTTTGATACCCGAGTGGTAGGGGTCAATGTGCTTGATTAGGGTCGTTGAAGACTGTGTTGACGTGTCCCCTTACTTGTCCAAGAGGCACAGATCTTGACTGCAAAGCTGCGTTGCGGTCGTTGTCATTATGAGGCGTTGCCTTGGGAGCCTCCTCTGGCGGAAGTGTTTCCGCTAAATGGTCAGTGGTAAGAAGTGTCGCCTAGCAGGGTCCTTCTTAGTTGTAAGATGAAGGGGAGAAGTTCAGCTAGCGGCGTTGCGCTTAGCGGAGACTATTTCACTTGCAAGATGAAGGTGAGAAGTCCTGCTAGCGGTGTTGCGCTTAGCGGGGAGTGTCTCGCTTGTAAGATGAAGATGAGGAGTTCCGCCAGCGGTGCTGTGCTTATTTGAGTTGTCTCGTCTCGCTTGCAAGATGAAGGTGAGAAGTTCCGCTAGCGGTGTTGCGCTTAGCGAAGACTGTCTCGCTTGCAAGATGAAGAAGAGAAGTTCTGCTAGCGGTGTTGCGCTTAGCGGAGCTCGTCTTGCCTGTCGATTGACATGCCTGCTTCTGACGGTTGCATTAGATAGACGTTTCGTTTGACAGTGCTCGATGTGTGTTGGCCATCAATTGGGTTGGAGTGTGGGTGTACGTCTTCTTAGCACGCCCGTCGCTTTCGTCATTAATGCGAGTAGATATCATTTTGTAATCGAGGCGACGCTCGGTTAATCCGGATAGTGGGTGTGATCGTGGGGCACGTGTACGGTCTACGTGTAATGTCATTTTTTAGCGGACAGCCTGGATTTGTCTGATGTTGACATAAAAGAGGGGGAACTCAAAGAGTTTTTGACAGTTTTGTGCAAACTTCAAACTTGAGTCGTCGTCTTCAAGCTTTGGTTTGTGAGAATCTGAAGGAGTGAGTGCTGTAAGTAAGTAGTGGGGGCGTTGATCTTTTGAGAGAGAAAATCATCCCAGAGGCAAGAGCAGGCGTTTTCGAGTGCATATATCTCACATACTTCAGGTTGGTGTTCTGGCCTTTGCTTTTGTTTGTTGTTTGGACTCTTGGATATTTTTGCCTCCAAATGTGTTCTTGTCCTTCTTGTGATAACGTGTTTGAGGGTCTAGAAAGGCTTGTGGGTAGGTTTTTGCCTTTTTTGGCAGAGGGTTGATGGTTATGATTTTGCTAGATGGTCGAATCTGGGTTTAAAGGGATATGCGTGGTTTCTTGTTTTGGTGCTTTCTAGGTTTTTATTTGCACTTGTGTTCGTCGTATTCTTGGTTAGAATCTGACGTGGGTGTAGTCTAGATCCATTTGGAACTAACTGATTTGGGTTTTAGGGTGTTTGTGATGGCTAACATCGTAGAGATCTCGAGCAGTGTGATAGGCTACCCTAGCTGGAGCCTGCTGGTGAAATATGGTCCATTGCTGCTTCCAGGGCCCACCCTGATGTCTCGTCGAACCACTGCTCCCTGTTATAGCCTTCCCTTTGTCTCAAAAGTCTCTAGCAGCTGTCTGGTCAATCCGAGGTGGGTTCGCCTCTTCTAGTACCATTGCCGCCATTTGTGTCACAGTTGCCAACTCAAACGACGCTACTGTAACTCGAAGGTTCTCATTCAGCCCTCGTAGAAAGTGCATAGCCAAGCTTTCGGCATCTCATGGTTGTACAAATCGATACATCCGAGAGAACTCTGCCTCGTAATCCCGAACAGTCATATTCCCCTGAGTCAACCCCAGAAATTCCTTCTCTAAGTGTTCCACAACAGACCTAGGAAAGTACTTTTCCTTGAAGCGCCTTTCGAATTCCTCCCAGGACATGGCAGTCACGTCCTCACTCCTCTCAATGAAATCCCATCAAACACGTGCCTCATCTTTCAGCATGAAGGTGACAACATCCTTCTTCTCAACACTAGTGCAGATGACCATCCTGAAACAGTTATGCATATTCCTGACCCACTGATCAGCCTCTAAATGATTGGTACCACCCTTAAAAGGGATAGCTCCAAGCTTGGTGACCTCCTTGACCAACCTTGCCAGATGTAAAACATCCACCGGTGGAGCAGGCAGTTCGACTAGAGGCACCTCCTCCTCGCCCTCGTACATCTCAACAGGAGGAACTCTACCTCTACCTCGGCCTCGGCCTCTGCCTCTACCTTCGCCTCCCATCAAATCCATTTCCTAATGAGCATAGCATTCCTGGCTAATACTTGTATAATACTTAAACAAAGCATAAGTCAAATACAAGTCCATATTAATCGAGCTACTAACACGTCAAATGTAATTCAAAACTCCAAACATGACCTAATGTCCTAGACGACTCCTAACGCTCTTACATACCCAATGATGTTGTCAATATTAAAGAGCGCACGATGGGGATCTGCTGCAGACATGCCATCACTCGAAAAGTATTGACGCATCACAAAATATGTACCTTACGCTCTAATACCAAACTGTCACGCCCCGAATTTTGAATAACAATTTCAAACCCGAAACGTGAATTAAATAACTCACTCGAAAACAACGAGAATTATTATTATTTTTTAAACAAACACAACACTCGCCACTCTAATATAAAATGTCAAGATCCTCGAGTTAATTATTACAATTCACACACAATGTAAATTGTAAAGCTCTAAATGAGCATAACAAACCTCACAAAAGAAAAGCGAATAAAATAAATGCTGTCACTCAAAACAGCTCGATTACCACCTTGGTTCTCCTGACCTGCATGATTATCCGCTACACCGTTTGAACAGTGTACCGGGATTGTAACAACACAAAACCAAGTAAGCTTTTGAAAGCCCGTATGAGTAAATAGAAATAAACAACTTTTTACCCAAAACAATCTCAACTCAACCAACACATTCAACCTCATTTCAAAAGTATATTCATGATCACGAGTAATCCAACTCGCTGCTTTCATGTCATACTATGGCAGACAGACTAGAGCTCTAACTGATCGTATCCACTAACCTGGCCAAAGGAGTGGAGTTCCGATTTTTCTGCCGACGATCATATTTGATCCACGATCCCCAACTCTTAAGTCTTTGGATCTACGATATAAATACCAAAACATTTAAAGGAGTCACACTAGACCCAAAATGTTAAATGTTACATGATACACAATAATTTTCAAAACAGATATTTATTTCCATAAAACGTTTTTCATTTTAATCACAATAAAAATAAGAGAATTAACGACATTTGGTTTGTAATATGAACCATGTGAGATTTACTCACCTCTTCTCCAGCTGCGTCTTCTAAAAGGCAAAATCATAATAATCCAATCGCTCTTCAAATCCAACAGTTAAGTACCTAATCAAGTACCGTCTTTACTTAGCAAACGAAACACGAAATAAACTTAAATGACGATTCAACGGTCGGATTATAAAATAAAGACGATCTAACGGTCAGATTCTAAAATAAAGACGATCCAACGGTCGGATTGAATTTAAACGATGATCCAACAGTTGGATCCTCACAGATCGCCCTTGGAAACATCCGAGCTAAATTGTATGAAAATCCGACTGACGCATTCTCACGAATCACCTCCCAAATCACTGTTTTACAATTATACGAAAATCCAACGGTCGGATCTTCGCTCGTGACCACATAAAGTCACAAAGTTATCGGGACAGTCATACGATCATCATATCAAAATTTGAAGAAAAACCGACAGTCAGATTCTCAAAAATCGTTAAAACATTAAATAGGAGCGTAAAAACCCAAATTGACTATTTATCAACTTTTTCTAACATGGCCATGTTATATATCAAAACGCTCGTATGGATGCATAGATCATCGCCTAGATAATGAAAACTTGAAATATGGTCCGACGTGTCGCCACATGCGGAGGTCAAACTACGATCAACGCGGCGGTCAACCACCTCAGATGCAAAAGTTGTCAATTACAAACTTCATCAAAATGACGAGGTGAGTAATTTTCATACCTGGAGTTAAGCGTGATTTGGTCTAGATCGTCCTAGATCGAGCTTTGAAGTTGGATTAATCTCGGCCCTTTGATCACATTTCCAGATCCAACCAGAGCCGTCAATCTTCAATCCTTGATCTACTGCTCTACACTCAAAATCGTGATACAAGCCACATATGGGGATGATCAGGAGGATGAGTTGATTATGAAAATGGGGAGGATCGGCCGAGATGATGCTAGAAAATCTAAAATCCGGCCGGGTCGGGTTTTAGGCTCAGGAGAGTGCTTCGATCCAGGTGGGGGAGCCGCGGCGGGGCAAGCCGGTGGGGGGAGGCGACTGGGAGGCTCGGGGCGCACGCGGGGAGGGTCGTGTCGGCGGAGGTGAAGGCCGGTGGCGGCGTGTGGCACCAGGTCTGGTCGTCGGGTCGGCCAAATGGGCTGCGCACGGGAGAGAGAGAATGGGTTGAGAGAAATTTTTTTGGGTTTCTGAAAATTCCAAAACTTTTTCTATATTTATAGAAAAATTTCAATTTTCAAATATTCATAATAAATTCATACGAACTCCGAATATTATGTTACACATATGCACGAACTCGTATCGATGAGCTCTACAACTTTCTTAAAGGAAGTTTTCCCAAATTTTGAACGTATCAAAAGTCGATTTTCACGACCCCGTAAATAACGTTCGTTTTCGAAAATAAAATCATTCAAAACCAATTTTCTCAAACCACGACATACGAATTTATCCCAAATATCATAATTCAAATAATAGAACAATTATTGAATTACACAAATTTATTATATGAAAATTCGGGTCTTCATAGTCCGACTACGGCAGAGGTTGTACACCTCTACGAGTTAGTGTACATAAGAAGGGGGATTTAGCGGGCAAGTGAACCTGAGCCGGCGCACCGGGGTGCCTCGGTTGATCGAGAATCCTCCGGACTCCATGTCTTTCTGGCGGACAACCTATTGCGTTAAGACTAATGGTTGGGAATATGACACGGGCCTGAAGAAAGAGGGACCAACCCATAGGATTAAGTCAAAATTCCAACCTATCCGAGGTTGCCAGTTGCTTGCTTATTTTTTTTTTGTGTGTGTGTGTTATCGTAACTTCCTTTATATTTGCGACTAACACTTGCCCTTTTCTTGATGTGTGTATCAGGGTTGTGCCTCGTGTTAACGTTGGAGGAAGAGTATCACATGGCAAGGATCAAGGGTTGCTGGAATAATCGCAACATACTCGACCTACAACTATTGACTTGCTGGGAGCTATTAGCATCTTTGGACCTGACTTGGATTCCAGGTACTTGCCGCTGATCACACTTTGTTGTTTTTCTTTATTTTGCCTATTGTTGTGTCTATTGGCATGGCCGTGCCATGTTAATGGGATGTTAGGTCTGCAGATCCAGTTGCAGGCAATAAATTGAGTCGAGCGGCCTTCAATAAAGCGATGGATAATGCCGGTCTTGACAAATATTTGGAAGGGATGTTTGCAGCGGCCCTGAAAGCTAAGAAAACCACTATTGACCCTAAGACAAAGGAGGTTCGCCCTTCCGACCAGGAGGTTGTACTGGAGATGCCTCACCATTCTCATCTTCCTCCAGCCGGGGAAACAGATGTTCATCCAGCTAATGCCGGAGTGGAGTGCCCCGTGGCGGATGTTCAGTGATAAGAGAATGCTGCAGAAAGGCCCACCAGAGCGCGCTACATGGTGCAAAAAGAAAAGATCGTGCCGCGGAAAGATTCGGGCAATGATGAGTTGTTACCATAGCGGGTCATGAGCCGGTTTTCTCGGTGAGGGGAATTACTGGTGATGCCGCTATGGTTGCTTTCCCTCAGCAGAGGAGGTAGCAGAATGACGTCGAGGAGGGGGACGATGTGGTGGACAACATGCCGCTTTCCAACCGCTACCCACAGAAAAGGGCGCAGAAGGATGGGAAGGCTGTTGTTATTGACGCCGGCAGGGAAGTGTCATCCGGCGATCTTAACTCCTTCGCCTTCTACACTGAGTTCCTTACGAACAGCGACCAGGAGCTGCTTTTCAGCGTCTGTGAGCTGCTGGGGTTCAACGGCATGGACGGTACCGTTCGGGACACTCTGCTGCAACAACCACTTTTCAGCTCGACCTTCGGCCATCTTGTTGTCGGCCTGAACGAATTGTTCCTAGTAGTTTCTAAACCATCCATCTGGGAGGCACAAATGCACGGCGAGGTCGAGAGCATGCACGAGGAGTTGGCGACAGTACAGAAGAGGCTGACGGAGTGCGAGCTATAGCTCTCCCAAACAGAGGTTAATTTGGTGGATGGGCGGGGCAAGCTGGAGGTTACTATTTACCAGGACGTGCAACACAACGCCAGGGTGGCGAAGCTATAAGAAGAGGTGGCCCATGTCAACGAGCAATTGGTGGCAAAGATGAAGAGGCAGAGAAAGAAAACTGGCTGCCATTGCCGTGGAGGCCTTCAAGCAGTCCGTGGAGTACAAGGACGAGCTGACGAAGGCTGGCATAGCTGGTGCTACCGCCAATTTTGACAAGGTGAATGCTAAGGGTGTAATCGACTAGGACAAGCTGGTCTAGATGAAAATGGAGCCGAGTTAGGCACAGACAGCCGAAAGTGGTCCTAATTCCTCTTAACCAGAAGGTGTGAGGTTTATTACAGGTGAGTCTGTCTAGCGGACGAGTGAGAGTTCACAACAGTCACCGATGCCGACGGTCTCTGAGGCTTCCCGTGCTCAGTTCATGCAATACTCGTGAGGATGGAACGATGATTACCCCGAGTCCTACTGCCCCTATTTCTGACCAGATACGCCTATCAATTGCGCAACCAATGCAGGTGGATGGTGACCGTGTTGCAGACCTACAGGGAGAGTCTCGGGAGACTTAGTTTTTTTGTTTTGTATTTCTACTGAGGCATTTTTATGACTTGTAATAGAACAATGAGCTTTTAATGAAGTAATGTCATTTCTTTCTTTGAATTTTGCCTAAGTGTGGGCCTACCGTTGATAATATGCTTGTGTTGCTTGAATATTGGTATACCACTAGAACTTGACATATGCTTTTGTTAATCAATGAAACATTAAGGGAATTAAAATTGTTCTGAGTGCATGATAAAGCAGACGTGGTCCGCTGAATGTTGTTGGTGTTGCCAATTAACTTGTGCGATGGAGAACAATGGTTTGAATAATTCCTCGTTTCATTGATAGCTGAGGGATCAACATTTACAAAAGAGGGAGAGTACTCGTTGGGTAGCTTCCCTTAGCTAAATATTATACAAAAATTTAGCTAGGTCAAGCTGCTCTGTGGTCAGCGGTATCACTATTTGTAATAATACCGGAGGTGTTCGGTGTTCCAAGGGTGGGTCATCGTTGAAGGAATGGATGGATTCAAAACTTTTTAATTAGTGCAGAATTAGTTTAACAATTAAACTACTAACTAAACATAAAATCCATCCTTTTAACCCATGATTTTGGCTTAGTATGATATGTATATAAACATAGCATGCATAGTAAGGAAGAACAAAGAAGTAGTTTATGTTCTACTCACCTTTGGAGCGTGATTTTAATCCGATCCAAGTGAACCACCAAAGTTCCTCTCCTTGATCTCTCCTTGTGTGTGTTTCCTCTACCTTGAAGCACATTGAATTAAGAACTCCTTCTTGTACTCTTTCTTGTGCTTGTGATTTTCTCCTTGATGTAACAAGTAAAGCCACAAAAATATATGGCCTCTAAGGATCTTCACCAAGTGAATCAAGAGATGAAGAAAGATGAAAGAAAAGAAGAAATTATGCAAGTGTTCTTCTTTCCTTTTAATTTTGTAATGGACCAAGGGAGAACTCTCTCTCTCTCTGAAAATAATAGTGTGGAGACACACTTATCATTTTTGTCCATGCTTTCACTTATATAATAGGAAATAAATCCAATTACTAAAAGAAAAATATTGACTTTCATAAAGTCAATATATTGGCTGGTCCATACATTCTATTTGGCATTAAAAATGTGTCTTGGGATTTCATTTAAATCTCATTTAGTGATGCCCAAGTCCACACCAAAAAACCCGAAAATCGTTTAGGCCTAATAGGTTCGGTTTTACCCGAAACTCCTAATTATGTTCAAATAATAAATCTAATTAATTATTTGGTCATAACCAACTCTTGTTTAATCTTCTTCATATACAATCTCAAGGATCCATTTATATGGTGTGCGATCTCTTAGGTTCTAATTAACAAGGCAGTGAAGTTTATAGAAACCATTATATTTTGTTTACGAATCAAAAATGGAGTTTTTGATTCTCCCTTGTTATTAGGATTATAAATGTTTATTAATCCTCGGGGACTTCACAAGTCATGAGTGACGTCTTGCAACATATCATGACTACCCTAGTTAATATAGAATGACAAAGAACTTATTCAATTAGAATTACAATACAATACGGTCCTTCTCTAAAATTATGTTCTAAATCACATCATCAGGGTATGGAATTAATATGTCAATCCCCTAATGTGATTTTCATTCTTATGTGATTCTTACAATGTGATTAGAAACTCCTTTTTAATCTCTTCAATGCTTTGGCCAAAGACTCATTGAATCACATCTTTGAACATACACCTTATTTACTTAAGGATAAAGATTCCTTATTGTACACTCACATGTCTCCATGACCGAATTGATTATACCAATGAATGCATCTATTATATCCATTACAGGACATAATATTATTGCATCATCAAGCGATAATCCATTTACTCATAAGACAACTATGGTGTCTCAGGTCAAAGGACTAATTTGTATTATTACAATTTAGAGTTCAAGTTTGACATGTAAGCAAGACTCCATACAAGAACTCTAATGATCACGTTCAGTGTACTCTTTAAGTTAATATCACCCACATACTTGTATTAGTGTCTCTACACAAATAACAAGAGACATATCATCCTCCATATTGAGCATACATAGTATGTGCTAGTCTTTCCGGATTTTCAATGTCCAGGTGATAATCCTATGACTAGAAACCTTTTAGGATAAGAGTATGACAGAGTAAAGGTCTCACATATCTAATTCTTTAGATTACTTTCTCTTTAACTCATATTCCTTGGACCTTATTCAATCAAATATTAAATATAAGCAATGAACAATAAACTTGCCCTTTTTTGATTAATAATAATTACAATAATAATTACATCAAAATGATTGTTTTAGGACACAATTCCTTCAGTCGTGACACCATCCTTGTCCCATAGGTAGAAAGTGCTGGGGCTGACGACTTCTACAATTTGGTATAGTCCTTCCCAAGTGGGAGGTAGCGCCGTTGGCGGTGGAATGACTTCCTTCATTACTCAGTCCCCCAGTTGGAGGTTCCGGGCTTTGACCTGGTGTTGTAGAAACGTGATACTTGTTGCTTGTTTTGCAGGTTGTGCAAATGAGCCTTGTTGCGTTTTTCCTCGAGGAGATCTTTGTCGAGGTTGACACCCTTGGTGTTGGTCTTGGAATAGTAGCATTCGACCCTAAAGGTTGGGTGACCTCGATGGGTAGGACGGCCTTAGTCCTAAACATCATGCAAAACAATGTTTCACCATTAGTAGATGTTGGCGTTGTCCAGATGACCCATAGAACTTCTGGCAGCTTCTCAGCCCACAAACCCTTGGCGTCGTCGAGTTTCGTTTTGAGCAGCTTCTTGATTATCTTGTTTGTCGCTTCAACTTGTCCGTTGGTTTGAGGATGAGCCACATATGCAAAGCTAGTCTTCGTGCCCAGATTGGCAGTAAAAGATATGATCTCCTTGTTGTTGGACTGTGCTCCGTTGTCTGTGATGATGGTATGGGGGTTGCCGTACCGACAGTATATGTTCTTTCAGAGGAAGTAAGTTACCTTAGCGGTAGTTATTGGTGTCAGCGGTTCTGCTTCTATCCACTTGCTACTATGATGTACTTAAGCTGTCCGTTGGCAGTTGGTAATTTGCCAATTAGGTCGAGGCCCCAAGTGGAGTGAATCCACTATATGGGCCGATGATTATCAAGAGGGGCTCCGCCGGGGCATGAGGGAGGTAAGTGTATTGTTGACACTTATGGCAGGACTTGGAAACTTCTCTAGCATCGTCACCGAGCATGGGCTAAAAGTATCCTTGCCACATGGTGTGATTTGCCAGAGACCTGGCACCTGAGTGATTTCTGCATTCCCTAGCATAGATCAGTGCTAGAACGACCTTACCCTCCCTTGGGGTTAAGCACCGGAGGTTGGGATGCGTTCACCCATGGCGGTAAAGCTTGCCATTTTGTATGTTATAGCTGGATGCTCTCCTCTTGAGTTGCCATGCTTTGTCCTTGTCGGTTGGTAGCGTTCCATTGCGCTTGTATTCGATTATTTCATCCATCTAGCTGGGGTTTGTTTCAATGCTGAAGATTTTCGCTACGGTTTTGGTGATGCTTGGCTTGTAAAGACATTTCACCCTTGTGTTTGCTGGACTTTGGTGTGGTTGAGCGGTTGGCAACCTTGCCAGAGAGTTAGCCTTAGTGTTCTTTTCTCTAGGGACCTGTGTGGTGGAGTGGAATTTGAATTTCCTGAGGAGTATTTTGACGTATACCAGGTATGCCGCTAACTGTTTGTCTTTGGCCTAGAAACTATCATTGACTTGGTTGATGACTAACTAGGAGTCGCTGAATATGTTGACGATGTCAATGCCTGAGTCGATGGCGAGGAATAAGCCTGCAATGAGTGCTTCATGCTCTACCATGTTGTTTGTGGCTGTGAAGTTGAATTTCAGAGCGTATTGCACGTTCAGTCCCCTCAGCCCCGTCAAGATAACTTCGGCACCACAGGCGTTAGCGCTGGCTGAGGCATCCACATGGAGGTTCCAGTCTAACTGTTGCTTGGGTGCTGGTACCTCTGTGGTTGTCATAGCCATGTCGCCATCCTCTGGCCTTAGGATGGGCTCATCCTGTCGCTCAGTGAGCTCGGCAATGAAGTCGACCACCGCTTGGTCTTTCATAGTGGTGCGTGGCTTGTATTCAATGTCGAACTCGCTGAGTTCGATGGCCCACTTGCTGAGGCGCTCGGAGTACTCAAGATTCTGCATAACTTGCTTTAGCGGTTGGTTTGTCAAGACATGGATTATGTGGGCCTAGAAGTATTGGTGGAGACGTCTTGCGGCGACGATGAGTGTGAGAGCGAGCTACTCTAGGGGGTGTATCTGGTCTCAACATAGTTCATACTCCGCCGACGTAAAATACTAGTAGTTCGTCATGTCCCTCTCTTCGTACAATGGCACAGCTTACTGCTGATGGAGATACTGCCAGATATATGTAGAGTATCTCGCCCTGTACGGGAATGGAGAGAAGCAGGACTGCCACCAAGTATTTCTTAAAGCTCTGGAATGTAGCCTCACAGTCCGGGGTCCAGTCAATTACTTTCTTGTGGTTCCTTTTCATGGCTTTGAAGAATGGGAGACACCTGTTGGTGAGCTTGGAGATGAAATGAAAAAGAGTGGTGAGCTTACCTCGGAGGCTCTGAACGTGCACCTTTCACACCAGTGATTTCATGTTGAGGATTGCTTGCACCTTGTCAGGGTTAGCCTCGATGCCATGTTCGCTGACGATGTACCCCAAGAACTTGC
This sequence comes from Rosa persica, assembly GCA_025331145.1. Classification (NCBI taxonomy): domain Eukaryota; kingdom Viridiplantae; phylum Streptophyta; class Magnoliopsida; order Rosales; family Rosaceae; genus Rosa; species Rosa persica. Next base: position 15,281,030 of record WFKR01000004.1, read on the forward strand.
TAGCGGTAACGCCGAAGAAACATTTCTCGGGGTTGAGGCGCATACTGTAGGCTAATAGAATGGAAAATATGATACTCTTGAATGGCATGTTGTCCACATAGACCTCTATTATTTTGCCAAGGTGCTCCGCGAACATAGCGTTCATCAATCGCTGGTATGTTTCTCCGGCGTTCTTTAACCCAAAAGGCATGACATTACAGCCATATAGGCCTTTGTTGGTTGTGAAGGTGGTGCATTCCTGGTCGCCAAGGTGCATTTTGATTTGGTTGTACCCAGAGAAAGCATCCATTATACTGAGGAGTTCGTGTCCCGCTGTTGCGTCAGCCACCTAGTCAATGTGGGGTAGCGGGAAACCATTGTGGATCTTTGACTTGGCGGATGAACCCAATGCCTTATAGCTTGGCGACCTTCTCCCCTATTGCACGATATCTTTCTTCATCAAATGCTCTTCTCTTCTACTTTATCGGATAAAAAGATGATTTGATACTCAACTTGTGTGTGATGATTTCAGGAGAGATGCCTGGCATGTCAGCTTAGGACCATGCAAAGACGGTGGCGTTGTCTCTTAGAAACTGTGTGAGTCCTGCTGCTATCTCGGGGGTGAGCTGAGAGTCGAAGCAGACCGTTTGTTCTGGGTGCTCATCCGAGATACTGACGACCTGTAAGGATGTTTCTGGGTTGACAGGTTCCTTTTTTACATATTTCTCCTCGTCGTCTCTGGGGTCTTCAATTGCAACCGTCAGCGGTACAGGACTTCCCACCGTTAGGATCTCATGGCGGCGTGCTGATCGTGCCACAGTTGTTGTGTAGCACTCTCGTGCTAGTTGTTGGCTTCCTTTCACACAGCCCGTGCCATTGGGTGTGAGAAAGTTCATGAGAAACATATACTTGGCAATAATGCATTTAAGCTTGTTAAGTACCAGGCGGCCGATGATGGCATTATAGGAACTGAAGCAATCGACAATAATAAACTCTGTATGTACCTCTACCGTACATGGGCTAGCGTCGATAATGAGGTGCATGTAGTCAGAACCCGATGGCCGTGTGATGTCGCTGGAGAAGCTGAGCAGCGGCTCTTGATCCTAGAGCAATTTTCTGTTCCACTGGAGTTGGTTATAGCAGCTATTGAAGATGACATTCACAACGGATCCGCTGTCAACGAGGACCCTTCCCGCGGACCATTTATCGAGCATGACGTCGATGAGGAATGGATAATCATAAGGACGGTGTACTCTGTGCTATTTCTCCTCATAGAAAGTTATGGGTTCCCACCCAGATCTTAGTAGCTTAGCGGATCGTTCGTAGCAGATGTTGCAAACTTCATTAGGGTGGTTGGCGTGTGCATAACACATTTTTGTCCTATAAGACATGTCGGTGATAGGAGCACCACCATCGATGGTGTTGATACAGCGCATGGGCTCGATATTGACGACCACTGGTAGCGCCTGCCATGCCTTGAACTGTTCCAACTTGCCTATATTCCTTGGTTTGCCTACCCTTGGGTACTTTCTTGGGGGTGGTGGCTGGATCTAGTCTTTGCATTGGTCGTATATCTCTTAATACGAGGCTGTGAAGACTTTAAACACTGCGTACTGTTGGGAAGACTCCTTCTACTTGTAACAATTATCCCCGGGGGGTGAGCGGTTATCCTTGTGGTAATTCTGGTCCTTATGCCGCTTGCTTTGGTAGTTGCCTTATTGCCACTATCTCTTTTTATCAGTTGGCGGTGTGGTGGAGGTTTTGTTAGATGTCTCCTGCTGGCTGGAGGAGGATTTTGTTGATGTTGGCGGTGGCGGTAGGGTTTCTCCATATGTGATGAATTCTGCATAAGCGTGGAGAATGGCCTCTCTCATGACGTGGTCATACTCGACGTTAGGATGATTGTAGTTGAGAAGATAAAGAAATGGTCCCTTTAGGAGCCCTTGCTTAAAGGCTGCCAGTGCCATTGTCTTGTCAAGGTCGCGGCACCAAGATGCTACCGCTCTCTACCTAGTGACAAATGCCTTCAATACTTCCTCTGCGCCCTGCTTGACGCTAAACAACTGGTTGGTGTTGTGATGCCAGGCAGCCAACAAGATGAACCGTGATAGAAGAGCGTTTGACAGTGCATGGAATGAGTTAATGGATCCTGGTGGGCACTCGAAGAACCAACTCATTACCTCACTATCCAATGTCTCACTAAATAAATGGCAGAGGGTGGCGTCATCGAACCCCTTGTTGTTAGGCGCTGTACTGCGACATCTTTAGAGTTTTTGCATATGCTGGCTTGATGGCTTACAAGATCCTATTGGCGAAGATGGAATTTTGCATGTGCTGGCTTGATGGCTTGCAGGATCCTGTTGGCGTCTCTGCTCCTGTTGCTGCGTCCTTTCCAAGATTAGGGTGGTTGCGTCTCCAGCGAGTCCTACCTTGGGGTTCCGCTAAGTCAATTCCCACCTGAGGGCTGTTGGGTTTCCTTCTATTCATGCCCTGGTTGCATTGGGGGTGGCACGTGGTTGAGATTCCGCTTCTTGTTCCATCATCAAATGCGGTGGTGGCGAGGGGCCCATCCCTACAAGTCTGCTGGGTTCAGGTATCAATCTTCCATCATTAGGTCAACTTCATCTAGTGGTTTGTGATTGTTCGCTCCGTGAGGGGTTGGCGTTCACCTCCAACGCCTTTTTTAGCTAGTCGAACCTTGACATCAGAGTGGCCACTTGATTCTCTTATTCGCTCTCTCTGTTTGCCCTGTGGAGGTACGCTAGTGGTAGCTCATACATATATAGCGGTGATGTCCTGGGCCGGTTGGCCGCAACTGCTGCCCGCATGAGCCTTCGCCGTAGCCTCGGTTTGTGGTACTTGGGGGGTAATTTGGGGTTCCGTGCTGGGGTTGACAGGAGTGTTGAAGAGTGTGTGGTTAACGTTAGCCGCGGTGTTGGTGGGTAGGGGGATGGAAGTCTTGTCTTTCTCGTCAGTGATTTCCCCACTACTGTTAGTCATGGTGATTCTTGTGGTGGGATGACATTTTGTTCAAGGATTCCCATAGACAGCGCCAATGTTGATGTCTGACATTCAACGGTAGCCGAACCGTACTTGTGATATTTTGATTATTTTTCCGTTATTTGTCAAATGAAATACAAAGAGCATCGGAGGGAGACAACGGTTGGCGGTATTCTCTCCTTGAAATACAAAGGCAATCGAAGGGAGACCGCGGTTGGCCGTCTTCTCTCCTCTGATACCTAAGTTAGTCAATATATTTGTGCTGTGTTGACAGGAAAACGATAGATAAATAGTAAATGTGTAATTAATAAGGAGAGAGGAGTGAACCTTTTATAGGTGAAGAAGAGACTGATTTCTTTCTTGTTTTCGATGTGGGACTGATGTGCTTAAGTTCACAGCTTCTAATGTCTTGCTAAGGTGACCTTTGGCACGACACATGGTAGCTCGTAAGTGGTGATCTCGGGATAAGCCAGAGCCCAGGCGATAGCCTGCTTGATTGTGTTTCCTAGGTCACACATTTGATAGTTGTTGGTACCGCTAGCAGTAGTATGAGCATGGCTTATTGTAGCTAATTATGCTTAGGCAAATGGTCATGTAAGTACACGAACAATGAAATAACTATGTAAAAACTACCATAATCCAAGAATAAAGCCTTAACATCCCTATGATAATTACCAACAACAAAACCATTGTCATGATCTTGAGATTTTTGAAGCAAACCATTAGACACATTACAGCCACTAACACCTCCATCATTAGTATTAACATTAAACGAAACCCAGGCTTGTCCAATAGATCATCACTATCATTATGAGCCTCCACAAGATCTTAGACAATATTTGCAAATGCAAACTTCCAAATGAAGCCAGCCACACTGAGGTAAGAGCCAAGTCGTTGCAACCAGTACGACATTCTTGTGCATCCTCGTCGACCTTCATTGCACCACGCAACCTTGATGCCAAGAGATGGATCTTGCATATCCATATCGGAGTGCAACTTTTAGCTTTAAGCCTCTATATTGGGTCACGGTGGACACTAGCAACCTCAGATGGTTGGGTGAATGGTAATTGGGACGCACGAGATGCCCCTAAAGTTGATAGCAGCCGAGGGCGGTGCTAGGTTTGCTAGAGCTTTCACTCATTGGTTGATATTATAGAAAAATCACATTGCTTATTATATAAAAAAAATAAAGTGAATAGCATTTTATTAAATACATATTTCGAAAACATCTATTATATAAAGCAAATTGTTAGGAATGAGAGTTAAATTTTTAAAACTCCTATTATGCCTTTTATTGATTGAATGGTTTAAAAAATAAAAATGATATTACAAGGCTAAAATAGTAAATAAACAAAATCAGTTTTTTCTTTTCAAGAAATTAAAAAAATAAAAAACAAAAGGGTTTTTGTCCATTACCCTAATTCTAGGGATTCTTTTTCCCACTTACTGCATTAAGTTTTTTTTTTAATTTCCCCGTACTCATGAAGACTCTAATAAGGTCTTCCGTATTACAGAGAGAGAGAGAAAGAGAATGGAAGAGAGAGAAGCCATAGGAGACATCACCGGAGTCCCGTCACCACTGTCGGATTCTGGCCAACGATCGCCGATTCCAGCCACCGGTATCTGGAATCCGATCATTGACGGCCACCCACTGGACTTCTCTGAAAACCTTGCCGAAGGTCCTCAAAGATGTCATCAGAGATCTCATAAGTCGTGCGGAAAGGTTTATTGCCCCCAATAGACGTCTATTACCCCTCAATAGAGGACAATAAACCTCTATTCCCCCCCTAACAGACATTTATTAGTCTAATGGGGGGTAATAGAGGTTTATGAAACCTTACCGGAAGTCCTCAAAGAAGTTGTCAGAGACCTCATATGGGGTCGGAGAGGTTTATTGCCCCCGCCAATAAACCTGTATTGCCTCCCAATAGACATTTCAGTCGTCTGAATGTGAACTAATCTCCCTAAAATTAGATAAATAAAACTTTAATTAAGGAAAAAATGAGGAGACTACATCAATACAAAACATTTATTGCCCCTCCAATAGCCTTTATTGCCCTCCAATGAAACTTTTTTTCTTTTCTTTTCTTTTCTTTTCTTTTCTTTTCTTCTGACTTGACTTTGGGCACCCAAGTCAAGAGCTGGACCAAAATCGCTAGAACGAATCACCTCCGAAGCTCGCCGCTGACCTCTCTCATCTCTCCGAACCTCTAATCCTTGTTGGAGTCCCCACCGATGATTCTCTCTTCCTCGACGAGTTGGCCCGCCACATCCACCTCCCTGTGACCGTCAATTTCATCAGCGTCAAATTGTATGGCTCAGGTACCGAGTCCCGTCGCTGGAAGCCAATGATGCAGCCGAAGACTCTCGGAGACAAAACAAAGTTGGAGGAGACGAAGTGATGATGCAGCATGTGCCAAGGCCCGAGGACGTCGGTGGCGGTGGGCTCATCTAATCCTACGCCCGTACCTCCAGCGATCAAGCCATCCCCACTGCAATGACATGGTCTTTTTTCGGTACGGCAAGACTTGTATTTGAAGTGAATCGATGCTGCTCCGGAGGTGGAGATTGGGGAGAGAGAGAAATCTCCAAATGGAAGGGAGAGAGAGACGCACAGAGGAGAGAGAGAGAGAGAGATCGGTCTGCACTTTGCAGAGAGAGATAGAGGAAAGAGTAGAGGTAGCTATAATTTTTTAATTAATTGGAGGTTAAAATTGTCATTTAATACTAAATTGGGTAGCTGGGAATTAAAAACTCTTTGTGGTGTAAGTGAAAAAGCTTTGGCATGATTCTGTGCTTTAGGTTAAGGACCCAAAAAGAAAACCCACATTTGCTACCTTCAAAAGTTGTTTCTTTTTATTTAATTTCCTTAAAAGTTTAATTTTTTTAAATTCTTTTAATAAAAGCAAATTGGCAAGTACGGAGTGCAATAACTAATGATGTGTTCAAGTAAATCTAGAATATGTGGTTGGCCCAAACTCTAGTTACTTGACCTAGTGGTAATATCGTTTTAATTAGAGATAATCTAGGAGAATCTTAGAGATATCAATTCAATGTATGATTACCTTTTCTTGCACAATTTAGATTCTATGCATTGTAATCCTCTATATAAAGAGGCCCATATTATCAAAGAAAGTACACAACAATTCTCTCTCAAATTCAGTTTCCCTTAAACACGTTATCAGCACGAAGCCTAACCCTGAAACCCTACATTCATAGCCTTCAAATCCCAGAAACATCTGCCGCCCACTTGAACCCCCAAATCCTAAGTGTCCGGAACCGACGGCACCACCTACAAAACCAGTCGTAAAAGCACCGAACCGGCCTCCAGAAGAAGCAAAACATCCCTTGCCTAGTTCGACTTTTTCCAGTCCACCTCCGACAGCCATCTTTCGGCACCAACAGCGCCTTGATTCCAGATTCTAGGAACCGAAATCCTCTTTCCCGGAATTGGCCATTTAGTCCCTAAACTGGCCAGAAGTACAGGCTACACCTTGAACCGGCAGAGAGAAGAAAAAGACACAAAAAAAGGAGAAGAAAGAAACAGGCGGCCCATCCCAGAAGAAGTAAGAAAGAAGGCCCACTGCCCGTCAGCAGCATCGTCAGCAGCCACGTCAGCACAGGGAATAGGTCATCGTCGGTGACTTTTTCCGACCTCCACCGGCGACTATTCCGGCCATTTTCAGGCGATTTTTTCATGTCAAATTTTCCGACGACCTATTTCGAGTTAATTTTTACTAAAAGTTCCTTTTTTAAAGTTTTTATTCAATTTCTATTCTTTTTCTCGGAGACTTGTAATCTCCCTTCTTCTACCCCTCTTTATTCTTCATTGGGGAGACCTAATTGAGCCGAACTGTGGGGGTTCATTCCCACTCCAAGCTTAGAGCTTGTAGAGTCCTCCAAACTTAGAGTCTGTTGAGAAGAAACGATCGACCATAACACATTATTGTTTCGATCTAATCCAATATCTCTTGGAATCAGATTTCTTGGAAACGACTATACTTAGAAATCCCTAATTTTTTGGAAGCGACTACGCTAATAAATTCTATTGTTTTTGTGGTAGTCTTTTACGCTCCGAAACTAACCCTTTTTCTTGTTCTCTTTCACGATGAGTAACCTGAACAAATTGGACTTTGCTTTATTGGGAACAACTAGCTCTGGAAATCACAAGTGGGTTCGTGATATCCGCCAGCATATCAAGGCCCGAGGAATCCTAGATACGATTCTTAAGCCTAGCGAGGACATACTAACTATTGAGCAAGCTCAAGCTTTGGAAGCAAATAGAGCAGCCGTGGAGGCAAATAAGGCGAAAGCCATAATCCAAATGACTTGTCATATAGATGATTCACTCCAGTATGACCATATGAATAAAGAAGACCCCAAAAGGTTGTGGGTCTCACTGGAAATGAGATTTGGTAACGTCTGTGACTCCCTGCTTCCTGACCTATAAGTGAGATGGCATAACCTTCACTTCTGTGATTTCAAGTTAGTTATTGACTAAAACTCGTAAGCACTTCACATTAAATCCTTAATGGAATTATGTGGTAAAGAGATCACAAATGCGATGTTGATTGAGAAGACTTTCTTTACCTTCTCTATCTCTGCATTGATGGTTGCTAAGAAATATCGAATAGATGTTACTGCATGACGGATCACAAGGTTTCATGAGCTCATTGGAGCTATGAATGTCGGTGAAAAGTATGGGTATGAATGTCGGTGAAAAGTATGACAACATCCTTGTAAATAACTATAATTTGAGACCCATGGGAACAAAGCATATTCCAGAGTCCAATTATAGCCGTGCCCCTAAAGTAGGGCGCCAAGACGAAACCCTAAATCTAGGGACAATTCTAGACGATCTAGTCCATATTGTCACTCTACTAAGGAAGGTAACGTGGAGAGAGAGAGAGGGAGGCAACGCCTCTGGCTATGTTGGTGGCACTACCAACACTAAGTGTCATCCTTATGACGCTTTCAAAGCACCTCAATCATTGGAGTCTAAGCACAGAGATGTATGTTCTCAATGTGGAGTATCGTGTCATTGGACACACATTTGTAAAGCTCGTGAAGAAATTGTCACCGCCTACAAAGCCTATTGTGAAGCAAAAGAAGCTCACTATGTGGAACAAGAAGATCTAGAAGATGATCTAGAGTGAAGGGTTGAACACTACAAATCTGGCTAGGATCAATAGATCGCCAATTTGTTTAAGTCTTTATTTTTCCAAGAGATGTAATAGGCAATTACTATATACTTTGTAGTAAATGCCATTGGTTTAGTTTTTCTTCACATAGGCTCATCCAAAATGAGTATGATGTCTAGGAAGGTTTTGAGATAAGTGGTACTTAAGACGGACATCTCTCTACTTACCTGGTGATTACACGTATTTATATGCGTATAATTATATCTAAAACACTATAAATAAGCTAATCCTCAAGTCAATTATTATGTAACTGATCTATTTTTATTCACTTATAGGAAATAAGCGAAATTACGGAAACCGATACAGAAATGTGCAAAATTGGAGCAAAATTGAGTTTCTGACAAAAGGACAAAATAGTCAATCATGGTCAACGCCATCAAGGGAACGAAATCTAATTACCTTCGATAGTATTTGCGGAAATACATTGAGAAGGGAGAAGAAAGAAGAAAAGAAGAAATAGAAAAGAAAAAAAAATTATATATATAGAGGGCCATTTAACTAAGGGATCCCTTCTTTTTGGTCTTTTATACGGATATGCATTAGACAAACTTTTCGATTATAAGGTATCTAAAATTGTAATTTACACGAATAGACCAAATCTGTCGAACCAGAACCGTTCGTGTTTGTAATGGTAAATTGGAATTTTGGATGCCTTAACGATCATCAAATTGGTTGCAAATTTGATGAAATGATCTATACATTAGGACTAAAAACGGAACGGTTGAGATGTGAAAATATGATCGAAAAGTTGGTCTAATGTCTTATCCCTAGAAAAGACAAAAAAAATGGATCCCTTACTAGAAGGGTCTTGTATATATATATACATAATAAGAAAATGAAAGAAGAAGTCAAGGACCTGCACGTGTTCATCTTCTAATTAATTAAGCACAGAGTTTGCTTAATTATACTTGCTGACCAATCATTTAATCTTTTCTTTCTTTTCAGCACGTGACTGCCCCTCTCTTAGTTTGACACATCAGCCTTCATTCTGGACCATTTTCCTCTCTCACAAAATCAGGAGACCACCACCCTTATATTTGATTCCTTCTCTTCTCTCAAAATCGGAGAGACCACCAGCGCCGCACGACACCAAAACAGGGCAGCCCTTTGGGCTGCTCTCTTCCCCATCTTTCTCCACCATTTTCCATATTTTATTTTAGTTTTAGTTTAGGGAATTGAAGGATTAGTCACCCCAAAACTTCAAGGATTCTTCAAAACCTTCTATCTCGTCAAGATTCAAGACTTGGGTAATTGTGGGAGTTGTAATTTAAGACCAGTCATGCTAGCTTTTTAGCTATTTGTGACTATTTTTGTTTTCTCCTACACTTCTCTTCTTTTCTCTATTTGAATTTTGTAATTTGATGTATACGATTATGAGTTGTGAGTAATTTCCTTGTTGGAGGGTTAGAGTTTTGTGCCCTAACCCAAATTTTGTGTAAAAGATGTTTAATTTAATGTAATGATTCAATTTTTATATGATAGATGCTTATATCTATTTTTGTTAGGTTAAAATTCATGTCTAGGAGCCTAGTCAACTCTAGGGTGTGTATTTTGAGTATGACTAGGACGGAGTTAGAGGCTTGACCCCCTCTAATTCCTAAGCTAGAAACCTTTAATTTCGTATTCGAGGGGTTATACGGGTTATAAGCATGGTGATTTACACCCGTTGCATGATTGCGCGGGCGCATCACTTCGTAGTCTAATTCCTCGATCTCTAAGCCTCTTGATGTGAATCAGGGACCCTTAAACCGGCTCTAATTCATATCAAGTGAGTTCCTACGACCCTTGAACCGGAGTAAGAATACCATAAAAGGAAATTTCAGTCCTTGAGACTTTGATACGACTACCGCCAAAGTAGAAAATTTACATCTACGTTAGATTAGCCTCCTACACATTAGATTTGGTGAAGGAAACTCCCTAGCACCCGACGTTCTCATTTATATTGTGTACGCTTTTATTAATTTTTGTGCATTTTTATTAGTTGCTTTACATTTTATTACTTTTTGTCTATTTATAATCAACTCTCAAAATATTGAACTCCAACTCATTGTAAATAATCATCACTAGGCTCTTAGTTTTGATTAGGCTTTGGTGAAAATCAAAGCCGAGTATTGCTAAGGCTTGGTGTCTTAGAGTAGAATTTTTGTTTATTTTGTTCTTCTTTTGCATGCTAAGCGTCTTTAGTTCCGACTACCCAAGGATTGTGGGTTAGCCACTAATCCCCGTGGTACGATAATTTTAGACTTAATACTTCCCAATCTTGACACTATTCGTACGCTTGCGTGAGTAGATGCACCAAGTCACCTGGTCATACTTATTTTGGAGTTACCGAAAGAAGCCAAACGACTACCTTTGTTTTGTATTAGCTAACATTTGGATTAGATTATCCTAATGGTTAAGAGACAATGATGTACTCCATTGGCTTATGAATAAAATTTCGAGTTCTTTTCATTATGACTATTTTGATTATGAGCATGTTACTTTGTATCTACGATGGCTGGGCCATCAGTATTAATTCAAGGATATGGAATAGCCTAAGTTCCTCTTACCAAATGGCACCTTGATTACTATCACAGAAACTCTCTATGCTCCTACGGAAAATTGCACTTATGAATAGCCAACGGATTCTATGCGAAAATGTATGTAAAGATTAGAAATGAGTTCCTTTGCAATATCTCTAAAGATTGTAAACAAAGGCGCATCTGAGCGAAGTTTATGTGTCTTTCTAGTGGACTCTATGTCACTATTCGAGCTATTAAATCCAATAAAGTTATGAGAGAAGATCTCTTGGATTTAGACACATATTGGCTTTGCCACGATAGGATAGGTCATCCTAGTCATGATATGATTATCTGCATACTAAAGACTTCACATGGACATCCGACATCCTTTCTCTTGAGAGAAATGAAGCACGAATCAAAAGTTGATTCCTGGACTAAGTGTGACCGCCGCGGCTGCCTCTTGTACCACCGCCGTCCACCACCGGCCTAATGACTTTGCTTCAAATAGCGTTTCAGATGCTCAAGCCCAACAAAAATCCTCATTGGTTGCTTCTAAAGCCTCTCGCTTGTTTACAAAGCCTGTTCCTTATGGAAATTAGGACTGAGACCATCCTATGCAAAGGACTTAAAAATGCTCATTTTGTTCTTACATAGAATCCGTAGAGATTCTGTGGACTGATTCAACCAACTTATGGACTTTTAAATATCTCATGATGTTGGTTGACACGCAAACACGCTGGTCACATGTTGTGCCATTGTCCATCTGTAAATGCAGCTTATAGTACACTTTAAGCACATATCATATGACAATGGGCTCACTCCCCAGATCATCCTATTAAGTCAATTAGACTTGACAATGCTACAGAGTTTACATCGAAGATTTCCGATGGTTATTGCAATTGGGACTGATGTTGGACATCATATTCCCATGTATACACCCAAATGGTCTCACGGAAATGACTATAATGGTAGTCCGGACATTGGTAATGAGCCCCAATCTCCTTATATCCACTTGGGGTGATGCAATATCACATGCAGCCATACTAATTCGTCTAAGACCCGCCACTCACTTTACCTCTGCGTTATAGCTACTGATTGGGTACCTGTATCGTACTAATGCATCTTTGAGTGTGCCAATCACGCCATCATAGCGCCCTATGATTGGTCCTTACAGACGAATGTGCAACTATGTTGGATTTGAGACTCCAACAATCGTCTGCCACTTAATGCCCTTGTAAGGCGATCTCTTTACCGCTAGATTTGCGGGTTATCACTTTGATGAGACAATCTTCCCGTCGTTAGGGGGAGATGAGAACACAGGTGTTCAACAGGAATGACAGGAATTGTCATGGTCTATCCCTACTATATCTCATCTTGATCCCCGCCAAAGTGACGAGATCACACATATCTGCTACAAATATGCCTGCAAGGATGGACGTCCCTAAGAGAGGATGTAATGCCACCCTACATGGACTTAGGCATGATACCAACGCCATAAAGAATGACACTCTGGCGTTATAGGCTATGGCCCCAACTAGGATTCGTGGAAGGCATGTAGATTCAAAGAGTACTTTGGCACAACCCAATTTTTTGATCATCAACACTTAAAATCCACCTCATGAGAATCTTATGAATAATGGCTATCGTTTGGGGATACCTCAACGTCGGAACCTATTCCTAAGAATATGGAGCTCTATGAAAATTACACTAATGTACATGAGACGTGGGATAGAAACTCCATCATAATTGATGATGTAGTTGCACATTTCATTGCGCATGAGTTTTTCGAGTCCGATGATATCAAACCACACTCCGTTTGATGAATGAATGCTAACGTAGAGAAATTTGGCCTAAATAGTAAGATGCGATCCAGGTTAAGATGAATTCTCTAATAAAGATGAAGGTTTTTGAGACAGTGATGCCAACACCTCCTAACACAAAACCTATTAGCTAATAGGTCTTCGTTAGAAAGCGTGATGAGAAAAAGATACGGTAATCTCGCCTTATGGCGCAAGGCTTCTCACAAAACGCCCTGGGATCGACTACAATAAGACTTATTGCACTTAACTACTTTGTCAGTTTGGTAGTTTTCGAATAACTGAGCATGCAGCTTACAAATGTGGTCACTACGTATCTTTATTGGGATCTAGATACAGAATGTATATGAAGGTTCATGGTAAACCTCATTTACCCAAGTCATGTGGCTCTAGGCCACGAAGCGCGTTTGCAATGAAGTTGAAACGCTCACTAAAGTGACTACTTGATTAGGAATAACAAGTCCCAGATTCCATCGCGGTTCATGTTGGACATGATCTTCTTTGGAAGCCCTTAAAGAGTTAAGGGAAACCGTTGAACACTTGAAATCCGATTTTGAGATGAAGGATTTTGGGAGAACACGATTATGCCTCGGTTTGGAACTTGAGCATCGTGTTGATAGATGCTTAGGCATTTTGACAACGTCAAACCTTTAAGCACCCCCATGGTCTTTCGTAGTCTTGATCCTTAAAAGAATCTCTTCGTCTGAAGGATGATGGCGAAGATGTACTAAAGGTAGAAGTGGCCTACATAAGTACAATAGGCACATTATTGTACTTAGCTCAATGCAAGAACAGACATCTCATTTGCCATGAACTTGTTAGCTAGTGATGCCATTGAATTGATGTAAAAGATATCTTTCAGTACTTAACATGTATGATTGATATGGGCTTGTTCTATCCCTACAGAGAAACCATGGATTCGGACTCATCATACACCAGGAACGCCGCCAACACTGGCCTGTGTACTCTATCTCCATCCCAAAACAACATGTGTTTTGGAAGGTTCTACTGATGTTGGATATCTCTTTGACCCACACAAAAGTCTTCCCAAACTGGTTAAGTGTCCACCATGGGTAAAAGACCGTGATATCTTAGAGGTCTACAGAACAGACCCTAGTCGCTATATTTTCGAACAATGCAGAGATTATTGCTCTTCACGATGTGGTTTATGGATGTGTATGGATTGGATCCATAATTATGCATGTTTAAATAATTGTGGTTTGAAGTCTACCACAAATGAGCCTATGAGCATTTAGGATAATGCTGCTTATTTTGAATAAGTGAAGCAATGCTACATCAAAAGCGATAACACCATGGATAATCAGTAACAACAGACTCTCCTCAAAATGAAAGTGAACTAGGTTCAATCTGAGGACAGTATGGCAGAATTGCTCACTAAGTCATTGCCTAAAATTCTACTTTCGAGAAACATGTTGGTAGTATCATTTGCGGAAGTTATCCGAACTCCATGACCGTAGTCATTAGGGAGAGATGATAGACTCATAATTTTTTATAACATCAAAATGTAGGATTCTAGGCTTAGTTCTTATCATTTTTGAGTCATTTACTTTATATTTGTGTTTTGTAGGTTAAATTGGAGAAAAGAAAGATTTGGAAAGTCAAGTTCGGGATTGAAAGGGTGCTTGCTATCCTGACCATCCAGAATTGGCTCTGCTGTGCGTCAACTTTGAGGATTAAATTATACCTTCTCAGAAGGAATTAGCAGGCGAGCCTTATACCATTGGAAAGGTACGGATCTTAGTTTTTTGAGGAATTTTACCAAAGATTTGCATTCTTGTGGATGATTTAAGTGAACCTAGTTCGGGAAGACAGATTCTGACGGATTTTGCATATCTTTTCAGAATCTGACTTGTGAGGCCTAAGTCTGTTGTTTTTGGCACTTGAATCGAACAAGGCTGAACGTGTCTGACATATTTAAAGTAATTTCTTGTATTGACAGTAATAACCCTGCGTTCATTGGAAAGAAGAAATCTATTCCAAGTTGGACTAGAAGTCCTAAGAAGCCCAAGTCAAGTAGGAATTGGGAGGGACATACAAGGCAAAAAATCCTAGGACTTTGATGAAAAAAGAGGCAGTAGATTTCGCAGAAAACAAGGAGAAGAGAAGCTCTCACTATCACTGGACCCGAGTTCCTCAATTCTTCCATTGTTTGTTTCATGTTTTCTTTGATTCTAGTCATGTTTTTCATAGTTATGGATTGCTAAACTTCTAAGCTAGGGTTGAGATGAAGCCCTTAATATGACTATTCTATTTGTTTAGTTGGTATGCTATTAAATTTTTAAATTTCTATATTAAACTCTTAATCACCTTTTCAATAGAACTTTTATTCAACATCTTTGCTCGGGATCAATAAGACTAGGTTTTGTTTATGAGTTGTTTGGTTGGAGAACATGATGCTTGATCAATGAGTAGATGTTTTCTAGGGTGCCAAAAGATAATTCAATCTTGTGATTAAAGAGTTGAGAATTGAGAATACAAGTGCTTGATCATAGTCGATATTCTTGTTTGCATGATTTCCTAGTTCTTTTGTGCTTAATGAAGTTGAACATGTTTGCTTGAACCTGATCATTAAGTGAAGTAAATCATAGTTTGCCTATTTGTTTTCTAAACATGATCAATAAGTTGGAATTCATAGGTTAGAAGAACTTTGGCATATGTCCGGGATCAATAAGGCTTATGTACAGAAATCTTTAGCATGAAATTAAGGGAATTCAATTGTTTTCAACATGAAATAGGTTAGAAGTATTAGGTGGTGGATTCAATGCTTTAGCATCTTCATAATCTGTTCTTAACTCTAAAGAATCTCATTGCTCATACTTGTCTTTAATTTTAGTTTTTCTTTCTTTAATTTTTTGTCTAAAACTCAATCACATCATAAAAATCAGTTTGTTTCACTTACGTATAGCATATTTGTCATAACAAAATTGTCTCAATCAGTCCTTGAGGGAATGACCTCGTGCTTGCACATTTATTCTACAATTGATTCGTGCACTTACGAGTATAAAATTAAAAGGACAAAATACTGTTTACTCCCTATACTTATAGGGAGTCGACGTTTTAGTCCCTGAATTTTCAATTTCACCTAAAAACTCCCTAAACTCTCCAATTTCACCCAATTGGTCATTGTCGTCAATTTTCAGTCAAAGTCTCCGTTAAATTGCTAACGTGGCATTTCAGACACGCTGAAATGTCTATTATGTCCTCACTTATTTTTCCAGTTTAATTTTTTATTATTATATTTTTTTAACCTCTTCTTCCTCTCTCTCTCTCTCTTCCCGTACCCATTGTCAATAACCACCCACCGCCGTTGTCACACCCTAATTCCTATCCTAACCTATGCCACTATTCTCTCTTTATCGACACTCTAATGTCCTCACCCACCCCTCGTCGGCTCTTCCCGCCACCGTGTTGGACCAACGACGAGGCCTAAGCCCTGATCTCCGTCTTCAAGGACAAGTGGTCCTCTCTCAGCCGCATCAATCTCAAAGCCAACGACTGGGATGAAGTTGCCACCACCCTAGCCGCTCAATTCTCCCTCGTCTCACTATCCATGACTGCGTCGAGGTCATCCACAAGAAGAAACTGAATGGAACCAGCCTCATGTCGAACATCAAGTATGAAATTCCAATCATGCGGCCGCTCCACCACCCCAATATCATCCAATTCTATGAGGTCATGGCCACCAAGAACAAGATCTACTTCATTCTGGAGTTCGTCAAGGGCGGCGAGCTTTTTGCTAGAGTCTGAAAAGTGGGGTTCTCAGAGAATCTCAGTTGCAAATACTTCTAGCAAAATAGCCCCGAAACAATTCTGGGTTCGCCGACGGGTTTCTGATTTCGGCTACTTCATGGCCTCTCACCGGTGCCGACAGCTTCGTCTCAAGGTCAGCATTCTCCCTCTGGTCTCAGTTGCTCCAAAATATAAGAGAGGAAGGAGAATCGAAGCTCGGTTCTTCCAGCGGTGTCAAAGTATTTTTCGATGGCTCCAGATATGAACGGCGGGAATCAAAGTATCAGAATTCTTCTCCTCATCGCTCTATATGTATTCTGGTTCAAAATTGAGTTTTGATTAAAATTTGAAAAATTTGTTGTTTGGGTACAGTTGGTTTCTGGTATTTACTGTTCAGAGGTTTGGAATTCCGATCGTAATTTCATAGTTTGAACACAAGTACAACTTTAGTTATGCTTGATTTCAAGAAATGGAGGAAATGCTTATCGAGGCGTGGGAGGAGAGGTACTTGGAGTGTGGATAAGGAGAGGAACTAGGGTTGTGATGGTGGCGGTGGGTGGTCGTTGACAACTGCTAATGGAAGGGAAGGTATTAAAAAATAAAATAAAAAATAATTAAAAAAATTAAATTAAAAAAATAAGTGAGGGCATAATAGATATTTCAGTGTATCTGAAATGCCACTTCAGTAATTTAACTGAGACTTTGACGAAAAATTAACGGCAATGACCAATTGGGTGAAATTGGAGAGTTTAGGGAGTTTTTAGGTGAAATTGAAAAGCCAGAGACTGAAACGTCGACTCCCTATAAATATAGGGAGTAAACAGTATTTTGTCCAAATTAAAATTGACAACAGGAGATGCAAACATCATGGGGAGAACTCTACATGTATGGTCTCGAAACGTGAAGAGTGTGTTGTGCTCTTTTTTCCCTTCGACCGACGTTATTTTTGTCCCACAAGGTTTTGTTACTCGACAAGGTTTTTAATGAGGCAACAAGAAGAGCACCACGTTTGGGTGACACAAGGGGGAGTGTTCAAGTAAATCTAGAATATGTGTCTGGCCCAAACTCTAGATTGCTTGACCTAGTGGTAATATGGTTTTAATTAGAGATAATCTCGGAGAATCTTATAGATATCCATTCAATGTATGGTTACCTTTCCTTGTACAATTCAGATTCTATGCATTGTAATCCTCTATATAAAGAGACCCCTATTATTAATGAAAGTACACATCAATTCTATCCTAAATTCAGTTTTCCTTAAACAGGATGAAGATAAATATTTTTTGAAGAGAGGAGAGATAAAGAGTAAAAACTTCCTAAAAAAATGATTCCCTGTAAAAGTAAAATTGGGAAATTCATCTACTCATTTCATTAGATAGTCCCTTTATATAGGGTGAGGATTACAGTGGTAATAACAATTACAATAATTAATGACAATAATGGATGATTGAGCTGTAACCGCTAATTCCCTAATTTCGTCTTCGTCAGTTACTTCGATGAAGGCACATAACGTGTTTTCCTTTAACAAGAGCTATAATATTTTTGTTTATTGAAAAATTGTAGTGACTTGATTAATGTTATTATCTTGAAGTTCTTTTGGTCTTGTTAGTTTTAAGTCCTTTAGGCTTGATTCAGGACTTCTTGTTCTCTATCGTTCTAATAAAACTTAAGTTTCTCATGAAAAAGGAAAAAAAAAATGATTCCTTTATACATGAAGATATTGTTCTCTATCTTGATTAATGTTATAATCTTAAGCTCTTTTGCTCTTGTTAGTTTTAAGTCCTTTGGGCTTGATTCAGGACTTCTTGTTCTCTATCGTTCTAATAAAACTTAAGTTTCTTCTCAAAACAGAAAAGAAAAAAATGATTCCTTTACACATGAAGATATATGATCATGTTACTTCATCAACCAATGGATCATACTTCATTTAATGGAATCATTTTACTAAAACTTTCATTTCTTGCGTGGTTGATCTCCAAGATATCGCTATGTTGCCAATGGTAAGTACATAACCAGTTTGGGAATGACCTTTATGTGGGTCAGAAGGGTACCTAGCATCTGCAAAACCAACCAAAACATTATTTGGGTTTTCAGTGTAGTGAGGGGTACATTCGCCATCAACATTTACTTTAGGAATTGTAGTTTCATCTGCTGTCCCTCTTGTCTCTCTATAAGGAAAAACAGTCCCAAGTCAATGTTTCTTTTTAGGTATCGAAAAATGTTGTTGATACCATTCTAGTGATGCTGGGTTTGCGCTGAGCTAAATCTAGCTAACAAGTTCACTGAGAATGCAATGTTTGGTCGAGCGCACTGGCCTAAGTACAATAATGTGCCTATTACGGAATTTCAGCTCCTAACACCTCTTCGTCATCTTCCTTTGGATGAAATTGGTCTTCCCTTGCATCCAAACTTAGACTGATCATGGGACTGCTAGCAGGATGACCTTTGTCCATGTTAAATCGTCTGAATATCTTTTGGACATACACAGACTGGTGGATTAGTATTCCACAAACTCGGTGTTCTAGTTCAAGGCTTAGACAAAATCAAGTTTTCCCAAGATCCTTCATCTGAAATTCAAATTTCAAGTAGCTCGTGGTTTCTCTTATTTTGTTAAGAATACCTAGCTATTATATTCATATCATCGACATATAAAGCTACAATTGCAAATTTGAAACTTGTTTCCTTCATGAATACCCAGGGGCATAATTCATTGTTCTTATATCCCTTCTCAATCAAGTAGTTACTTAGATGGGTAAACCACATCCGCCCAAATTGTTTCAATCCGTAAAGTGAGCATTTCAACCTAATTGCAAATGCACTCCGTGGTTTAGAGTCACTTGACTTAGGTAGTGTAAGGCCATCAGGCACTTTCATATATATCTCTAAATCAAGATCCCTATAGAGATATGCAGTAACCACATCTATGAGCTGCATTTCCAGTCCTTCATAAACTACCAAGCTAACTAAGTAGCGGAATGTTATAACGTCCATTACGGGAGAATATGTCTTCTCGTAGTCAATTCTAGGGCGTTATGAGAAACCTTGCCCCATAAGGCGAGCCTTGTACCTCAGGACTTAATTCTTCTCATTACGCTTTCTGACAAAGACCTATTT
This sequence comes from Rosa persica, assembly GCA_025331145.1. Taxonomy (NCBI): domain Eukaryota; kingdom Viridiplantae; phylum Streptophyta; class Magnoliopsida; order Rosales; family Rosaceae; genus Rosa; species Rosa persica. The sequence continues at coordinate 15,300,392 of WFKR01000004.1, forward strand.
ATATCCTATACTTGGTGGGGTTAACACTACCGGACCAAATACCTGTCTCTTTGCCAGAGAATCTAGTTATGCCTGGATTGCTTCTTTCCATTACGCCAATCTACTCTTTGTTGACATTCTGCAACAGAGCGTGATTCGATATCATCTTGCTCTATGATTTCTTGAGCAACAGTGTATGCAAATACATCAATAATGTGTATGGAAGATCTTTCTAATAAACTCATACACACTCTCATAATCCATTGAGATTTCTTTGTTCTCTGGAATCATTTCAAATATCAGAGCGTCCTCCAGTATTGATTCATGAACATAACTATAATTAGATAATCTCATGAGAGAGATTCTCTACATTGATGATTAATGGATTAGTTTGTGCCTTACTCGCCCTCTTCGTCCTTGGGTGAGTGTCAGTAGAACCAAGTGGCCTCCCCCTCTTCCTTTGGGGCCACGGCCTCAACCACACCTCTACTAGGTGTGGTTGTAGTGCCTCTATATGTAGCGTAGTGCCCTTTGTTGGGAACTTCTAACCTTGCAGGCACATTTGTAGCTGGTATATGTGATCTTATCACTTTTGCGATATCAGTAAACTCATCAGGCATCGAATCTGCTACATTCTGAATATTGATTATTCTTTTCATTTCACTTTCACATTGTGAAGTGTGGAGATCAAAATGAGATAGAGTGGGGACAAACCACGACAATTCCTATCGTTCCCTTGGAAAATCATTTTTCCTATCTCCCCGTAACGATGGGAAAATTGTCTCATCAAAGTGACAATCCTTAAATCTAACGGTAAAGAGATCGCCTATCAAGGGTTCTAAATAGCAGATAATGGTTGGAGATTCATATCTAACATAAATACGTAATCGTCTCTGAGGACCCATTTTGGTGCTCTGTGGAGGCGCAATCGGCACACATACTGTGCAACCAAAGATGCCTAAGTGTGAAATATCAGGCTCATATCCAATTACCAACTGGTACGCAAAAAATGGTTGGCTAGCAGGGGGTCTGAAATGAATAAGTAAAGTTGCGTGCAATATTGCATAAGCTCAGGCAGATATAGGCAGGTTGGTGTGCATAACCAGTGCCCGAGCCACCATTTGTAGCCTTTTGATGGTGGCTTCTACGAGACCATTTTGTGTATGCACATGGGGTACATGATGCTTTACATCAATCTCAATAGACATGCAATAATCATCGAATGCTTTTGATGTAAATTCTCCAGCTTTATCAAGCCTTATAGACTTGATAGGGTGATTAGGGGGTGGTGAGCACTTAAACGTATAATCTGTGCTAGGAGTTTGGCAAATGCTGCATTTCTTGTGGACAATAATGCAACATATGACCAGCGTGTTGAAACATCCACCAAGACCATAAAGTACTTGAATGGTCCGCATTCTAGATGGATAGGTCCACAGATATCTCCTTATATCCTTTGTAAGAATAAAGTGTTTTGTTTTGTATCTTTAGCATAGGAATGTCTCGATCCTGTTTTTCCTAAAAAATAGCCTTTGAAATAGTCAATGAGGCATAACGGGAGGGAAATAATGCTTCTGGCACTTCAGAAGGCAATGGCTGCATTTGAGCAGTATTAGGACCGTCACCTTCCAGTGTGGCAGATTTTTGTCCCATTTTATTTTTCACTCGAAAGAAGGGATGTCTGTGTGAGTTCTTTAAAATACGGATGATCATGTCACGGCCAGGATGTCCTAGGCGGTCATGCCAAAGCTTGTATGAGTCAGTGTACCACATTTCATTGTTGGTGACAGCATAGGATTCAATGATTCGAATAGTAGTGAGGTACAATCCACTAGATTGACTCATTAGTTTCTCTACAATGTGTTTCCTTCCACATTCATTAGAAGTAATATAAAGGTATTTGGTTCCATTCTCACAGTGGGTTTCTATAGGATAACCATTGGCACGAATATCTTTGAAACTTAACAAGGTTCGATTTGCTTTTGGTGCATACAGAGCGCCCTATGACTTTAAACATTGTACCGTTAGGCAGCACAAATTTGGCAGTTCCTTGCCCTTTTATTACTTGTGATGATCCAATCATCGTAGTCACAAATGAATTATAGGCTATTAATTCAATGAATAATTGCATATTCCTTAATATCGTGTGGGTAGTCCCACTATCAACTACGCACTCAAGTTCTCCTCGATTCATTCCTACAAGTAAATGGAAGGTATTATTAAACAATTATATCTCATATTTAGAGTATTTCGATTTAGGTAGAATGATAATCATTTCATTCTAATAAGTTTTCTTGATTTTTCTAGATGTATTGTTTTACATCTTTATAGTGCTATTTCGAACCATGTATATATGTGTAGTAAATAAAATCGAATAAATTCAATGCTTCAGAATAAAATCCGAAATTTATTAATAAGCCAACGATAATCAAATCAAGGTCTTGTTCAAAAATCTAATTCATCAAACCATTATTTAAATAAACTTTAAGACCAAGCAACAATCTAATTTAAAAAAAAAAAGTGGCATTATGCCTTCACAACTATCTTTGGAAAATAAAATAAATAAATAAAGCAGATCAGTCATAATCTGGAGCATCCATTGACTGAGTAAGTTTCTTGTTCCATTGAAGTCTGTAATTGTGAGGTTGAAGTTTGGGTCATGGCCTCCTTCTTCCATATAGTAAGCCTCTTGTTCTTTAGACTCTCTATACCTCTTGTAAGTGGCTGCTACTTTGTTGCTTGCTTAGCAGTTCTTGTACCAATGCCCAATAATTCCACACCTATAACATGGTTCATTACCAACTCTTTCATTTTTGGCTAAAGGGTTCTTAAGTACCTTTTGCACCTTGTTTCCATGACCACTAGGGCTAGCACCACCATCTCTGCGCCATACATTTGGAGGGCCTCCACGGCCCATACCACAACCCCTATGTCCCTTGCCACGTGGTGTATTGTTTTCACGTTAGTAGGGATCAGCATGTCCAACCTCCTTTTCATTGGGGTTCTTTCCACCTTTCACCTTGCCATAATTAGCCTTAGGAATTTTCTTTGTCCCAATGGGCCTGATATTGTTGTTCAAAATAACCTCATTATGTCTCTCAGCCACTTGCAGTAGGTTGATCAGCTTATTGAAGGTTGTGATTCCTTGGTTGTCATACTCCAGCCTATACTGGTTCGCTAGTATAAGTGCTGAAGTACGAAAAGTGGAAAGGGTCTTCTAGATCATATCATCTTCTATGAGTTCCTTTCCACAGAAATTGATACATGCCTTTAGGCGCAACATGTCCTTGTTGAAGTCATTGACCCTTTTGTAGTCAAGTAAGTGGATTTCATTCCATTGAACGGTTAGTTCTGGGAGCAAAGTGTCATGAATGTTCCCAAAATGTCCCTTTAGGGCATTCCACAGTTCTTTGGGTGTCTTCAACTGAAGGTACTCCCAGCATAAGCTAGGATCAATATGTCGCCTTAGAAACATTAAGGCACTTGCTTTCACCTTGTTAGATGGTCCATCGTCTTTGGGGTCGGTAGGAGTTTCGATGGTGGCAATGTAGGCAAAACCACAAAGTAGCTTCTACATCGGAAACCCAACAATGGTACTCAAGTCCTTCTGTCAAATTTAGGTCAAGTTAGATCAGCCATCTGTATAAACAAGAGAGAAGATATATAAATTACGCATTCATAAAGACATCAACGTTAATTATTTTCCAAGGATATGAATTAGCTTTCAAGACCAAGATTCGTAATGGTCACATTTTTTCGATGCTATATGAAAATACTTTATCACAATAATTATGTATTTATAATGCGCTCGAATTTTCATTATCAGGGCAAAACTCAATTTATATATAACATGCTAAATAAAACAATTATAGAAGGTAGTAACATAAATTACAGGACATGCTCAAATTTCACAAATAATATATAACAAAATATATGAAACACATAATAACAGCAATAATGTAGTATGCTCAAATTTTTACAAATAATAAAACATAGATAAAATAACAAGGTATGATAAAAGGATCAATATTATCTAACCATACAGGCTCAAAAATTCTAAGTGTAAATAATTAAATTTACCGGAGTATGAAATTAAATAAATAAAAGAGAACATACTTGGTTTCGAGAAAACAAAACGATCCTTACGCACGCGCGTGTTGATGCAGGCATACGTAGCGATGTTTTTGGTCTTCTGCTGGGCCTGCTGATTTGCTAGACTAAGAAAGCTGCGCACGTGGACCTGCGTGACAAAGGTGGGCAGGAGGACAGACATGGGCCAAGGTTGTCGTTGGCTGACTAACGTGCGAGTTGCTTGGTGCGTGCAGGACAGACGCGTAAGATGAAATGCGGGGGATGCAGGGCGAGTGTCGGACACGTGCTAGGGCTGAGAAGCTGCGTCGCTTGGATACTGGTGTGGCACCCAGGGAACAAGACTGCTGCAATACATGGGTTGGATCAGAATGGTGGCTCGGCTTGACGAGGAAAAGATGCGGCACAACTCGGCTTTGTAGATTTGGGTTTTTTTTTTTTGGTTTTTTTTTTCTTCTGGATTCTATGGGAAAAAGAAAAAAAAATTAGGGTTTTTCCTCTTTTTTTTCTTGGCTATTGGCTCTGAGTGTGCTAACGTGTAAAAGTAAAATGGCAAAATTCATCTACTCATTTCATTAGATGGTCCCTTTATATAGGGTGAGGATTACAATGGTAATAGTAATTACAATAATAACAATAATAGATGATTAAGTTGTAACAGCTAATTCCCTAATTCCCTCCTCGTTAGTTACTTTGACGAAGGCACATAACATATTTTTCCTTTAACATTCCCTACAATTTTACAATTTGCTGTAAATATAGGATTTTTGTTTTCTTTCTCTTCAGTTTCTCTAAAGTGGAGATAGGTATTGGAAATCTGTTAGAGAAAAAAATGGCTATTTTCCCCTAAACTAGAGAGGGAAAATTAAAAAAAGATTTAGGAAAACTTTTGGAGTTGCTCTTATATAAGTCAAATTTTTGTCAAGCTAGAGGAAACAAAACTACAAAACTCAATTATAATACTGAGCCATATCTGTCAACCATATTAAAACTCTTTTCTTTCCTCCAACTTTAATGAAAATTGACATATAAAACTAGTAGAATATAATATAAACTTTATTTGGTCTATTTTATTTTTTAGTAATGATTCATACCATTCATTCAAAACTCAAGCCATAGCAACACTTACATACCTTTCCACCGCTAATAATCTGTTAAGTAAGTAAGAAACACATTGTACATATAACAGTACCACTCATTCGACATCAAAGCAAACTTGTTTCAATAGTAAGCTTACAGACTGTGCAAATATTCAGACACAAAATCAAACTTTAGGTGAGATTCCCTTCGTCAATGCACTCAGTTGTGGTGCTCCAGAAATCTCCTTAATTCAGTTTTTAAACACTGCATAGAATGTAAGCTAAAAACAAAAAACTAATTAAACTTTCTCGTTACCCTTAGTACTAGGGCGAGGAGAACCTGCAGGGTAAGTCAACGTTAGATGTTCCATAGCTGCATTCTCCTACTTTTGGGAGGCTTCTTATTCTTTGCTCCCAGAGACCTTCCACGTTTCTACTTTTCTCCCAGAGGCCTTCCATGCACGTTTCTTCTTTGCTTCCTTGTTCCCCAAATAGGGATACAGAAGGAAGAAAAAGAAGAAGAAGCTGAAAGCCCCCGAAACCATCACCAAACCCTCGACATCTGCTGAAGCACCAAAAGCCAACAAGCCTTTCAAGTTTAACTAATCACATGAAGAAAAACTTCCCAGTTACAAAGATTGGCTAGCCAAGAAGGGTAGGCAATTCCTTGATTCTTATTTCTACCTTTTCCTTAGAGGTTAACCTTATAAATGTAGAACCTCATCGTTGGTGGTTAGATTTTGGCTCAGCTTTGCACATTGTTAATTGCTTGCAGTGGTTCACAAAGAAGAGGATGCCACGAAGTGATGAGTTTCATCTCCGTGTTAGGAAGATGTCTAATTTTGGATGATGTTTTTATGTTCCTATTATGAAAGGAAACTTGCTTTCTATTTCTCTTTTGACTAGAGTTGGTTTTAGTTTATTTAATGACTCAAATGGAATAAAAATATCAAGAAATTTCATATGGAATTGTTCTCATGTCTCTATGAAATTATTTAAAAATTAACTGATCAGTTTCTCAGCATGAATTTTTGCTTGTTGAAAATGATAACATATCAAGAAATAACACTGTTTATGGTGTTAAAGGAACTAAATTCAATGAAAATTCTGGTTAACTAGCCTGTGGCATCTGAAGCTAGGCCTTTTCTCAAAAGAGAGGCTATAGTTTCTGGTTAAAAATAAAATATTTAATGAATACATTTTTTTTTATCTAGATATGTGTATAAAGCTTTAAAGGAAAATTGCCAAACACTAGAAAGAAAATAGCTATCAGGAGACAACAAATTCTAAAAATCATTCATAGAGACATATGTGTGTCCTTTCAAACACACAAACATATGTGGAAATCACTATTTCATCACTTTCATTGATGATTTCTCTAGATACTGTCAGTTTTTTCTTATCTTGGAAAAATCTCAAGCCCTAGAAGCCTTCAAAATGTATAAGACAAAAGCAGAAAACCAGTTGGAAAGGATGGTTGCAGGAATGGTTGAATTGATGTATTATGCAACTTCAATAGATCGTGTCCCTTAATCACCTTGTGTAAATTAATTGCTATATTTTATTCTCTTAAAATACAAACAAACAATCCCAAGATTATACGTGTTTTTGTTTTCCTTAGATTTTTTTAATTTTTAAGAATTAAAAAATCTATACTAAAATAGAAATGATTAAACGCGTAATTATTATTTGATCTAATGACATCGATTTCTCATTTAAAAATAACATGTCCTTAAACTCACGGACAAATAATTAGTTAGTATGTAGGGTTTTTAATTAGGGCTTATGACTTTTACCTAAAATCACAAACCTTAGCGAGTCCAAGTGTCCAACTACAACCTATTGGCCAGCTTGCAAGAACCAAAAATTTCTCTTTTCTTTTGTCTCCAAAAGAGGCATCTCCTTTTCTTTTTGAATGAACTCTGGCAAAGAAATTAAAAACCCTGAAAGATTCTGATTCTCACGGCAATACAAAGGTAAAAACAAACACTGTAAAGACAAAGCACCCCTAGCCTCATAAAGATGTCAAAAGCCCCCACATGCATAATGCCTACTCAAAAGCTGCTAATACACACAGAACCCACTCCGATAGAGCCTACACAAGTACGTACTCTCCCTCCTCTGTGTCCTTTCTCCTCCAGACCAAGAAATCCAGCACTTAGATATCTCGTTTATGCATGCAGTTCAGAGAGACAGAGAGAGATGGTAAAGGTGATGGAGGCAATTCACTATAAAGCTCGAACATACGTCCGGAGAGACAGTGGACAAAAAGCTGACTTATACAAAAACGCGTTCCAGAAACACAAGAGAGAACGAGCACGCACTCATGTCAAGGTCGACTAGATCTTTTCAAAGCCCACTGTCAAAAAATCGAGAGGGAACTAATTAGAACAGTAAAGTCTGTGAAGAGACTTTGCTTCTTTCACCATGATGATAAAACCCTAGCTAGTTCGGAAAAGGAAATTTGCCTATGCACTCATGCTTGTATAATACGGTATGGGTCTTTTGACTACTTCTTCGTCTGTCTCCCACTGACCCTGGAATTCAACTCTGTAATTTTCCACAATAAATGGGTCGGAAAATGTTATCCTCTAGATATTGAATGCCAAAAGTGAATGTGCATTTTCTATTAACACGCAAAGAACTCCCGAAATTGGCGCCGAGTTTCAGTTTGTGTTCCATTTGGGGGATATGACCTCATTTTTTATTGAGGGTTTTCAGATTATAATGATTTTGGAACAGAAACTACAGGTGTGAATTATGGGGAAAGGGGTGGTGCTCTCTACGCGTTCACATACATTGTATCGCTCTTGGAGAAATAAATTTCTCTTTTCTCTTGGTGGAATTAAATCTATACCACCACCAGAAATAATGTGGATGACATAGCTTAGCACCTATTTTTATTTTTTTATGGGAAAAATCTCCTAGCTCAAAAGGGTTTTAAGTATTGAATATCCCATTTCCATTTTTATATACCATTTGACACCCTAGATGATATATTCTCTATTAATTCTATATGGGAGAAAATTTCCTTGACCAAAAGGGTCGCAACTTTTTCATATAAGCAATTTTGTAATGGATCTATAGAGTGAAAACCGCAAATGAGCTTGGTTTGGTTAGGGCTTTAAACCCACAGAACTTTTTCATATAACTAAACCAATTTCTTGGTTTGGTTAGGGCTTTAAAAACCCACAAATGATAATAACTTAATAAGCAAGCTCTTACTGCAGATGCGAAAATAAGCGCCCTACTCCTGTAACACATGCACACCAGGTGCCATTCAATATACAGCCAAAAAAAATTGATTCCATGCTCGGTAATTACAAGAGTGACATTCGCAAATGTATTATGTTGTCACTTGTCAAACCGTTAATTTAATAACTATCCCTATCAAAACGACCTACTTGCATCTTTTACCATGTCACATTTCTTTTTAGTTGGGAAGTTCGTTTCTTTCTGTGAAGTACATTGAATTTGAGTGCGTTGATGCAAGTGAAAAGAAACTTAATGGAGAGAAGAAGAGAATGGTTGACAAGATGAGTGTGAAATGAAGGTACCAATCACCTACGCCAACCAATATGATCCATGCAAGCTGACAGTCTGATGATGACAGTGAACAAAGATGTGATCCAGGTTTAATCTGCAACACTGCAATCAATATCTGACTATCCCTTACACTAGCGTAGAGGAAAACCAAACAACAGTAAAAAGATTTTTTGTTCTAATAAGACAGACGTTTCAGGACAACTAGAGAGGTTCGGGATTAGTTATGACTTATGACAATGCCCTTTGAAGAGTTCTGTGGGGTTTACTAGCATGATTGAAAGGAACGCTTGCCCCTGACTACCGAGAGTTAACCTGTGCCGCAGACTTCGTTCCATAACTTTTAGCAGAGTATAATTAACAATGCTTACTAACCAACTATATTGCTAAAAACCCAAGCCTTCTGGCTCTCCGATGTACCGAAAATAATTGATATTGCTAGATCAGGAGTATCGGTGCTGTCACAGTCCATATCATCGTAACCCACTATCACTAATTCACTACGCCAACTTTTGTGAATGCGGCTCTATGCCATAGAGGTAAGGCCCAAGTGGCTGATGGATTACAAGTATTGAAACTCAACAAAGTGGCCCAATAACCGAATAGGCCCATACACAACGAATAATCCAAACTTCAGTAGGTTTTCACTCTCAACAGAAATTTACCTGTTAGAAATATACAAACAAAAAATTAAAAAAAAAAAAAAAAGAATAAAAAAAAAAGAATAAAAAGAGAAGAAGAAGGGAAATATACATACAAACCAAAACTAGCAAGGAAACTACAGGAGTATCATAAGGTTCCCCGGTTATACATTAATCTTGGCTGCACAAAATAAAAATCATATTTCAGCAAAATTCAAATTGATGAAGTGTCTGTTACAATTTTATGGTCTAGGGATGTACTGATACTCTGCTGAAAAATTGTGCCACAATAGAGAGACCTGTATTCTTGTTCCCTTTGTTCTCATCCACTGCATCAATTTGGTTTAAGGACAACATGCTGCCAAGAGGAAAGGCATGAGAATTAGATGTCCTATGGAGAGAGATATGAATCTCCTTTAATGCATCTAACACATGAGATATCGAAGAAGTACCTTAACTTGTGTCCTATTATAAGTGTAAGTTATGTGAACACACCCATCACTAGCTTGAATAACAGCTGGATATGAGAACTCCATATCCAAATCCTCCTCCAATGTCACGGTATCACGCCATGAGTCCCCATCATCATCGGAGAGCGCAACTTTAAGTACACCCCTTGAGATTGTATTATATGCAAGTAAAATAGAGCCATCTCTTAGCTTTACACCATCAATACCTAATTGGGTGAATTTGAGTAAGCAAGATTGAATATTAGAATCGAAAGACCAGATTTATTTACCCGATGTACGTTACATGCACTCATTTAGTTTGATTTCAAATAAACAGAAAATACTAAAGCAACTCACAACAATGTTATCAAACTGATCAATTTACCAACTGCAGACCTGATGCTACAATAAAATGCCATTCAGAAACCATTCTGAATAAAATGGACTCCATTTTCAATTTCCAGTTGAACATATTGTGCATTTTCAATGTTCATCTAATATCTTCAAAAATATAAGAATTGATAATGAACCAACCTGAATTTGGATTGGGGAGATCAGTAGGTTTTGCATATTCCCAGTTTTGGCCACCGTCGTGGGATTCTGAGATACAAACTCTACCAATGTGATCAAAGGATCGCATTAAAAGGCGCAAGGTCCCTTTTGAAGTCTGGTAAGGAACTGGCTGGATCACACTGAGAGTTTCATTTTCAATGTAAATAGGACCATACTTTCTCCAAGACCTAACAGAATCCGTTGCGACCTGTTGAATCATATAATGTCAGCCAACCAACCAAAACTCAGGAAGATGTAACCACTCTACCTAATTGAGTTCTGTAACAACCTCCACCCATGCCCCCCAAGAGTTCCAACTTTCAACGGAGGATCCACAGAGCAAAACTCCATTTTCCAGCAGGATAGGCTGAGTAATAGCAACGTAGAGAATATATTGTTGTCTTTTAGTATGACCACAATTAACATTTGATCACATGTAGCAACATCTAACATATGAATTCCAGCAATACCTTATTCTTTATTGGTCCTAATATACCAGGAGGAAGTTGTTCTCTTTCTGTCCAGGTAACACCTTTATCATATGACCTCTTCAAGCATCCACTCCATCTTCGATTCATCAAACAGAAAGTCAGCAGAAGCCAACAATTAATACAAAAGAAATAAAAATTGTCTTTATAAAACATAATTACTTCATTACTTAAGTTGGTTATTAACTATCCTTGATAAAGAAAAGCTCCATTCTGGGATGTATCTAACTAGACAAGAAAAAGTTACGGTTACTTTTCCGCGAAAGCAAGAATAGGTACCAAGGATACCAGGCAAACTCTTCTAATTCAAAATTTTGAAGGATATCATGGAGAGAGACCATATGAAATTGAATTATAGCTAAGCACAAAAGTTCAACGGGAAATCATCAATGTTTAAGTAGAAGCTTAGAAAAGAATAAAGAAAGAATCCTTCAGCTCAACAAAATTAAGTAATAGATAGTGGATATATATAAATTAGGGGGAGGCGGTTCATAATTTGCTGCCCAGTTTGGTTATAAGTTGCAGCCTTTGTATCATCAGGTTTTCACTATATCATTTCTGTTTCAGATAGATTGTGTGCTTCACCACCCCCACCAACTATAAAAATAAAAATTGGGTTTGATATGCACAAAAAAATTTTAAAATATAAAAAAATTGAAAACTCTTATATCCATATCCTGTTTCAAACAAAAAAGCAATCTAATTTGGTCCAGCTAGTCACCTTTCCATAAGTATAACACCTCCCACAACCTAAGAGTTAGGATTTGATCCAAAGAGATTTGGCCAGCTAATCTAGTTTTGCCCAACATGAAAGAATTTTCTTTTGTAACTAATATAGCTCCCATGACAATGATTTCAAATCATGCAGAAAGCTCTCATTCCTTTTCTTTTTGTTTTGGGAAATATTAGCTATGCGGCATTCAACAGTACAATATTTAGGAACTTACGAACATACTACTTGTACAGAGATACCAAGAAACATCGAACAAAATCAAAGATTATAGTAAAACTTGATTGCAAACTTTCAGGACAAATTTACTTTTGAACCTCTTGTCCTATTTTATAGAACAACAGCAGCTCCTCGGATGGAAGTTTGAATAACACGGGGTTCCACATTGGAACATCTGGTTGTTCATCAGCAATGATAGGCGACTGCCAATAGCCATTCTGCCCAGAAAATAATTTACTTCTTAGTGTTAAGAAATAACATCGAAGTTCAGCGAGGACCTTACTAAGGAGTATAAGAACAAATCTATGACGAAAAAATAATAAACTTCAGTTGTAGTCCATTTAATAGTTTATATCCAAAGAAAAGATACATATACAAGACGACAAGCAAAAATGTGAACAAAAGTAGATGAGATAACTTTCTTAGAATGAAAGCAAATCCATGAATTCTGTAAATTTATTTTTATGTCAATCTGGATCTGTACAGTGTCTATGTTTTTATGCACCATATAGATTTTATTTTTCCAAAAGCAAACCTCATGTATCAGATTTAAGGTTAATGATAAGAGAGCTACCTTACAATTGCACAGAAATATGTAATATGTAGCAATTACGAAAGTCATACTACCAAATTGGATTACTCAATGTACATAAGCAGAATACACACTCACACGTACACAGGCACATTGTGTTATTGCCAACCGAAATTGTTGGAATTAAGGATACACACTAGGTTTCATAACGTAACAAAACCCAATGGATTGCATTAGTGGGTTACCTTGTAAGTCTGCAACCAAATTTTCACATCAGGTGCTCCCTCTGATGACCCTCCAAAATAGGCAACCAAAAAATGATCTTTATCAACCTACGAAAACAACAAACAATGACTGGGCAAATGTAAAAGACTCAATAATCTAAAAGAACTAACAACTATTTCATAGTTTTTAAACATTTTCACCTCAACAATGGTAGAAGCATGACAGCTATTGAAAGGAACAGAATTTGCAGCAAATGTATATTCCTGTAACAAAGGCCCCTCGAGAAAACGGTCCTTCCTCAAATTTATTCTTGGGGGAGCAGACATTAAGGTTTCTGCAAATATTCTATCCAACTTTCTGCATAAATTTCAAGCATTATGTGTTTTTGTTAAAGAAATAATTCTAAATCACCCGAATCGATAACAGAATTTACCAACAGAAAGCTAACTTCAAATACAAAACTAACTTGTGGGTGTCATCAAAATGCATCAGATAAAATGAAAGAAGTAATTGAGAGTAAATATAGTGTCATGAAGGACCTGATAGGAGGGACATGAAAGGGTGAAGCAGGCGGTGACTGGAATTGAAGAGAAGAGGGGAAAAGGAGAAATTGCTGCGGAATCTAGAGAGTGGGTTATGCAGATCAGAGACATGGAGGATGGTCAATAGCAAACCCAGAAACAGAGATAGCAACGCAATGCTTCTCACTGATTTCCACATTTCTACATTCTTCATGGAAATTACTTGAAACCAATTATATGAGAGAGAGAGAGAGAGAGAGAGAGAGAGAGAGTATACCTAATGCAGTTGTCATCGCATGAAATAAAAGATATGTACTTGGACTATTTGCATGACAATGACAGAGTCACACGGGGAGAGCGGAGAGAGTGATTAACAGCTGCTGAATTAAAATAAAAATAGAAAGATTATTTTTGGATCCTATTATCTCAACAATACACACTTCAACCATCCTTATAATCGAGTTAGTAAGAGCTTTCAGGTGTAAAACTCTCTTATTCGGATTCGAATCCCGCCAACATATTCTGACATCATCTCCCGATACAGATTAGTCTCTAAACCTAATAAGCCTTTAAAAATCATGTGATCTCAATAAAAAAAAAAAAATATATATATATATATATATTAAAAAAACAACACATTTCAGTTTGAAATCATAGAATTCCAACCAGAACGTCCAAAACCAAATTTAAAAAAAAAAAAAAAAACACGTGAAGGACTTTAAACAAGTTGGAATCAGAAAGACATCTTATTACACAACTGAAAAAAAAAAAAAAGGATTTTGCTTTAGTAGGTAGCTTTAAAGTTCACTGGTCAAGGTTAGACAACAATCTGAGCCAAAAGACCGGATAGAAGCTTTTCATACATCTTCAGCTTTTCATGGTAAAAACGGGTGCTCTGATTTCTTTGAAGTGACATCAGATTAGTTAATATACAATCTTGTACCATAAAACAGTCAAGTCTAATCCGAAGAGGCAAACTCTACCAATCTGATTATGAGGATATACATATATATATATATATATAATAGCCATGGAAAGCAGCAGCAGGGAGTAGGGTGAAAGCTGATAATACCAAGTCCCAACTAAAAGGTACCAAGAAATCTTAGCGTTTCACGCCTATCACATCAGAAAATATACAGCTATATTGAACCGATAGCCTAATTCAAGCAACTAATATTCAGGCTCAGTGGAGAAGTCAGGTTCTGCAGGTTTTGGTAACCTGGGCATATCGTCTTTGATCTTCTGAGCACCCCTCCTTGCGTTTGCAGCAAACCTTGAGGCCAAAAGCGTGACCCCAAGATTCATTTTTGCTTGCGAAGAATTTGAACCAGCAGAATGTTGTTCTTCTTCTTCCTCCTCCTCTTGTGCTGTCTCATAGGCTACCTTCTCATCCAAAGCAAAGGACTCCCTCAAGCTAAGATCTTTTGCCATCATCCTCCTCTTGTGGCGACGCCAAGCAGCCTGTATGGAGCAGGCTGCCCACGTTCTCCAATGGTGAGAGTAAAACCGAAAGGTGTGCTGCAGCTTCTTGCTGTGCAGGCGTCTAAATTGGTTGGCCACAAATTTCAGATCTTCAGCTCGCAATGCAAAAGCTTCAACTTCAGATAGTGCTATTACTGTTCTTGTTGAAGAAGGCATGTTGACAGTGGATTTTGGGAGCAGCGCCCATGTAAGTAGTTCCTCACCGCAGAATTCCCCAGGTCTTAATGTTATTGAATCGAAGAAACCTGTCCGGCCTCCATTCGTAGTAGAACTATCGAGAGTACCTCTAATAATGAAAAGCATTTCTGTCACTGGATCACCCTCTCTGACAATATAAGTGCCTGGTGTGCTTAGGGAGGAAACAAGACGCTCACATATTGCATCAAGAAGCTGATCATCCATCTGTGAGAAGAAAGGTACCTGAATAATTTGAAAATAAAGGGATGAGTATAATGTCAAAGATGTGGACTTAATTCCATTTTGTTTTCACAGGATAGGAATCATAGAAGGTGTTACTGTCAATTATTTGGCCCAGATACGACGGTGCAAAGGGGTATGAACCCCATGCAGTGGGGTCATTATAGCTCACAGTGCATGAATGCAGTTAGAAAGTGACCACATTTACTGATGGACACATCATTCTTGAAAAGTGTAGCAAACACATTTTTGAGACATTTCAAAGGCAGTACACTAAATTTTTATGCCAGTTCAACTTCATAAACTTTGAATCTTTGATCATACTCCAACATTACGCGATAACAGGAGCCTTCAAATTATTAGAAGCCGATTTGGGGCAGGAAACATTACAGAAGCTTGTTTTCTACTTATGTTGCACATGCATACAGGGTACCCAGAAATCCCAAGGAAAAGGATCTCTTTAGCGGTATGCCCTGACTATACCTTCAAGCAATACTCTTAAACCATAATTTGAATAGCATATGACAAAGAGTATTGGTAAGCCATGAAAGAGAAATACTTAAAGAGAACCATACTCGTCGAACAAGATCTAAGCATAGGTGGCGTTGAATATCACGGCGAAGATCAGCAGGTAAGCCATGAAGGATGGCTTCTTCATCAACCCCTCGAGTAGCCAGCCACTTGTATTGGACAAACCGTCGAACACGTTGTCTCAAATCTTCAGGGAGTTGACGATGCCCCATCCATTCCTCAGTGTCTCTTCTCTTAAGCCTCCACTCCTCCAGCCTCACGGTGATTGATTGGAGATAGGTCTACAATGGAAAGACAACTAACTTGAGTTATCAATTATAAACACATCAACT
The DNA here is from genome assembly GCA_025331145.1 of Rosa persica. Classification (NCBI taxonomy): domain Eukaryota; kingdom Viridiplantae; phylum Streptophyta; class Magnoliopsida; order Rosales; family Rosaceae; genus Rosa; species Rosa persica. The sequence goes on from WFKR01000004.1 coordinate 15,316,201, forward strand.
CATTTAAATTATCACTCTTATGTAACTGAATCATATAAGTACAATAAATGCAATCATTAGTCCAAGCATATCCTATCAAAAACAATCAATCATTAACTAATAGTCCACATCCAGAACTATAATAGCAATTCCCCAACAAAGCAAAGCTGTCATTGTGTAAACTATCCCATAACCTTTTTAAAACATAAGCAGTGGCACATAGAATAAGAAAAAGTTTGGCATTTACTAATTTCCAGGTTAACTGTTTTCTACGTTGGAATATAACAAGTAAAAACAATCCCAGGATGTAGAAACAATTTAACAGCTACAGAGTGAAAAGAAACACTTAATAGACTTCTTCAAGCAGTAAAGTGAAACCAGAAGGTAAAAAGCCTTCACCAATACCTGCATATTCCCAATTAAGTGGGCAAATAAGACAAGACCTACGATCGCAATGAGAATGGCAAATGATGTCTCTCCAATAAAAGTGCTCGTTGTCAAATTTTGCCCATACGAACTGTGAGAATAAGAAAGGAACTATGTGAATCATTTTCTATTGATTAACAGATCGAAATATGTTACTATAATTCAATGTTACTTATTATTAAATATGAAAAATAAGAGACTGTCATTTCCTGTAGAACTGTTCTAGTAGATGTCACCAGAATTTAGCATACTACTGATCATATGGTTGTGAAATTTTCACTCATACTGGTATTAAATGAAGTAAATACTGGATTATAAACATAATATTTCATATTCCAGCCCATCAAAAGAGAAGACATGTTTCAAAGAGCAATAGAAAAACCAACGTGATAAGAAAATTCATAATCAACATGATAAATTCATGAATGAATATACTAAATTACTAACCACATAGAATAGAAGTCTTGATGATGTTATTGCAAGTAAAACAATGTGGCTCTTCATTAAATCATACGTGTCTAGTTTAGAAAAGAAAAGGCCCCATACCTTAGTTGCTGTAAACCCCACCATAAGGAATAAAAGTACTTTGTGATGAAGTTGGACGAAACAGCTTTTTTTGTGAGTGCAGTTTCAAATATTCCATATTTGAATATGTTACTTTCAGGATTGCATATGTCAAAAACATTTGTACTATTTGCCCATGTCTTGCGAGGAACTTGGTCAACAGTATTACAATCTAAAAAGTTAGGCAAGCATTTTACGGGGCTGAGTTCCTTTTTACAAAATGTTTTCCAGCATGAGGCATACCGGTCAATAGATAGCAAATACCATGCTGCCCCTAAAACCTGCAACAGCAAAAAAAATGTTATATCCTTCCAGAAAATAGGGGACGGTAGAGAGACAGAGAAGACAACACAGCCAACTTACATGGCTGGCCAGCATGTATAATAGCAGATTATATGCTGCTCCTGCCCAAGCAGTTTTTGTCACCACTCCAGTTGCTTTGATTAATTGCAAACTTAAAGGGAAAATCAGATATAATCTGGGGATGTACTGCAGGAGAACAATTAGAGCTAGTGCATTGTTGGTGTTATCCGTTTGAGCATTTCGGGGAGGTATGATAAACCAGATGACTATCTGCACATATTATGACAATTAGCTGTACTTCACCTCACCCAGGGAAAATTTACAATAGTATTAGTTGAAGAACAAAAAGAGACCAAAATGTAGTATCTCATGCTCTTGAATCTAACATTTCGTCTTTGGACAAACAAGGATGCTACTTTTCACAATCTCCAAGGTTAAAATATATGAGAATACACCTCTTGTATCCCCCCACAGAGTGTGCAGTATCCAATCACCAGATATTTTACCCAAATTTCTCAGTCTGCAGTTTCAATAATTATCCTGGTGTCATCCATGAAGTTGAAACAACAGCTCCACTTTGGAGAGAAGTAATGAACAGTTTGACTGATGAAGTGAATAAGGGACATTAGAAGCCTAAAGTCTGCCGTCAAGGTAGATGCTGAATTTACCTAAAGCACATGACATGTAGTATGATATTCTAATTTTTTATGACCTCATTTTTTATTATAATAATCTTATCAGTCACAAGGTAAACATAACTCATTTTTTATGACCTCATTTTTTTAATATGATAATCTTATCAGTCACAAGGTAAACATAACTCATCTGTCAAATGATAAAATAATCTAGATTTCCTGCAACTAAATCATACTTCCTTTAATTGCAAATGCACCCAAAAAACGTGCCCTGCAAGCCAAAAACATACTTGACAGGCAGGAAACACATAAAAGGATGAGTTTTTGGGTAGTTCTACTAATCGGTTCAGGTTCAGCGCATACTTCAAAGAAAAGCAAATGAAAGATTATTGCTCCTGCCTATCAGATGATACCCTCACACAAATACTAATATATCCTCAGTTCCTCACAAGGATATTCACTGCCTTCCGTCATGTCATCTACAACAAAATTTGGCATCAAACAAGGAAAACCCTTATTATGTACCCATTGTCTTTTTCACTCACTCCATGATACACTAAATAATTTAAACACAAAGCAACTAGGAGAGCAGATTTAGGGTTTTCAAAATTCCAGAGTTATACTCCAAAATAAGTACCTGAGGAAGTGGCAATGTGGCTATGAGATCAATGGAGAAGTCGGATGTAATGTATCTCTGTGCAATCTTCTTTGGGTTCATGACAAGTTCACCCCTCCCGAAAACACGGGAGCTTGGTGCAACATAAGCCGTCCTAAACTTTATAATCATGTGCAAAAAATAGAAGAAATCCGCAATAGTCCGGAAAAAAGTCACAATAATTCGCAAATTCAAGTCTGTCTTCATGCAAAAACTGTTTCCACTCCCTCCAGCCATGGGCAAGTAAAAGTACAATGGGTCCACAAAAAGTGCAACCAAGCACGAGACAATGAAAACTCGATTCCATTGCAGCACTATTTCACTACCTGGGTCAAGTATTCTCTTGCGCCACGGCTCATGGTCCTCTGGAAACACCTTTGAATGCCCGATTCTGAAATTTTCGGCAAATCTGCGTGTGCCCCCCACTAGTCCATTATCAGATTTGAGCAACGAAGATGATGCAACCCTATATGCAGAGGCCGACTTTTCGAGACGGTACGGTTCAGTTCTGTCCCATATAGAATCTCTATGGTGTTTTTTATCAGAATAAAACCTAAGCATACAAAAGGGTTAGTAGAGTATTAGAGTATCCCAATGCTCAGGTTGTTTTAACAGCAACCATTATCCTATTTGCGAAAAATTGCAAATAGAGTACATATTTCGTAAAGTAAACTCGAGGCATGTGAAAAGTTTCAACATAATCAATGGAACTAAAGGATGCTATCCTTAATGAAGTCTCACACCAATTAGTTTGGCAGGCCGTAGGCCACAATCAAACTAGAATTTCTTCATTTGTACCTAGTTCAATCGAAACGTTACACTTTCCTGTATTTCCTCAGCAAAGAATCAAAAAATCGGTAAGTAGACTAACACCCGAAGACGAAGATTACTAATTTAAATTTGGCCTGGTTTCTAGATGAACTGTAAGACCCAGCACAATCTAGTATAACCCAAATTGCATACTTAACTGAGAAAAACTTAGTTTTGGTGATACCATTCGACTAAAAGTAACTAAATTTTCGTAAATCTCAACTGTTTTCACAACCCAAAGAAGCATTAGAACAAAGACAGAAACAAATTGCTGAACTTTACTGTAAATGATTAAACTTTGCAGGAGAAATTACCTGACAAGCCTCTCCTTCTTCAATTCCATGCCCAGAAGAAGTAAAAACCTCAAATCCAATCGCTCTTCAGAACCCTAACATACCCAGAAGAATAAAGGCAGCAACTTTAAATGGGATTTTGGTTTTTTGTAGTTTCGCAAATCTGAGGTCAGATAGTGTGAGAGTGAGAGTGGCACTAATTTGCTGCTGGAGTGAATCTAATCATTCCACAAAGCATGTGAGTTGTCTACTGAAAACATAGGTTTTGTTCAGAATGAAGAACCCAAACACGACACAATGTTGACTGTTATAGTCATTCCATGGACCTGTGATTTTCTCCATCTCGGTCCACACTTGCGTGGATACCATTTCACACTTTCACCATTGCTAGTGGGTTGGGATTTTTTCTGTTTTATTTCATTTGACTATATTATCAACCAATCATCCTCCTGTCACACATATTGTAACGATTCATTCCGACTCAATTATTTTTCGGTGCGGCTACTTTCTTCATCTTACATTCTTTTCTCACCATGTATATATTTTTTTAATTTTAAATGTACTTAATTCATCTATTTACAGTACCCAAAATACCATTTTTCAATTGTACTGATCTGTAAGTGCTGGTATGAAAATCCAACTCGCTAAACCCCGTCGGCACACGTAGCACCACAGTGGTCAGCCTTCCACTCAGACTCCAGTCACGTTGGAATCAGCCCGACGTATCTAGTCGCTTACCTCCCAGGAAAACCTTCGATCTACCTTGATCAAAACCCGGCCACCAAGATCCCAGAACAGTCGGATCTTTCCAACCCTCTGCCACTACCAAACAGACCTACGACACGGGCTCGCCAGTGAAGACTACCGCGCCGCTGCCACACTCTGCTCAGAAACCCTAAGGCTCTGCTTCTTCAAAACGTTGTGATATATATTGTCATTTATTGTAATTTTATATTAATGTATTTTAATCCTTCAATAAATCGAAGTTTAAGTAGTTTTTTTCTCTGGTTTTAGTTTTGGTCATTCGGGGAGCGTGGGTAGAGGCTTTCGAAACTAGTGACTAGTACTTTGTTGGTTACATCATCGTTTTCTTGGGTTGGAGCTTTTTGGTCCAATATTGGTGATGGAAAGGTTGGTCATGGTGACAAGTTCAGATGTGTTGCCTTGCGGTCTGATGAGCATGGTTCTAAAAAACGGCCCAGGAGGCGCCTTAAAGCCTTTCAGATTTTGGCCTAGTCGATTGAGCTAGGCGTTGGGCTGAAAATCGGTTGCCTAGTCGGGATAGACGGAGCCTAGGAGGCCTGGGCGGGTTTGCCTGGACGCTGGGCGCTGGACTACCAGGTGCTTCCTTTTTTTTTTTTGTCTTTTTATCCTTATCAAAACTCAACAATGAAGATTCACTCTTTCAACTAAAAACTCAATCCTCTGACTTGATCGAGGCAACGAGGGGAAGAGTAGACCTTCGCTTTTGGCCTCGCCGGTGACGGGATCACTGGAAAGAGAACTTTAGGGGAAGAGGAGTAGTAGGGCGAGAGGAACGTCATTACGAGCGTCGTAGAATTGAAGAACGTCAATGGGGCTGTACGTGGAGGAATTTTCAGATCTGCGGCGAAACTCTTTTTGAAGATCGAGCCAAGGAGAGGGAGAGAAGAGATAGACTCACCGTGGCACATATGTTTCCTCACTTTTCTAATATAGATTAGGATTAGCATATAGGTCCCAGCAAATATAAAGTCATTACCTTTTCAAAAACAACATTATAAAGTCATTATATCGTTTAAAGATAAAAGCAGTTGGTGTTTCAAATTGGTAAGTTCACGTGGATATATATCAATCTCAGCGCGTGTTTATCATTAATTCCTTGGATGTTAAGCGGAGATAATTCAACAAAAGAAAAAAAACACAAGCATATGCATTTATTTATTTATACAAATATATGTTATAAAAATAAAATAAAAACTAAAAAAATAAAAAATCGTCTGGTCCCCGCCAAGGCCTCTGGGCGCTAGGCCACGGGTTACCGCCCAACTAGTGCATAGCGTTTTTTAGAATCTTGTTGATGAGTCGGGGTGAAAGAGACAAAAAAAGTCAAATTGGGTCAAAAGTCAAGGTCATTAACTTTTGATCACTAGCGAGTTAAGGTCGACAGCACAACAAGCACACAGTTAGGCTAGGCACGGTCCGGGCTTGATTGAAAATTTGTTGCGCTCGAGACCATACCGAAATATTTAGGTTGGCTTTTGTTTGTGTAAATGGTAAGGCTGTGACCGAATAGAACCTGGACCTAGAAATATCAGGCTGGTTTTCAGTCCAACATGCTACTACTTTCCATGAACGAAGGACGAGGATTACAAGACTAGGACCATGTTCTTTTCTGCTTCAATAGCTGGCACAGTCTCCTTCCAATTTCTAGAGGTAGCCATCATTCGACAATTTAATCAATTTCTTTAGATTGATTCATTCACATAAATGAACACAAGGGATAAAAAATAAAAGGGAGAACCAACTTGTTGTGGTCTTGAAGAGAGAAAAGAAAGTAAAAACTATTTTGTATATTTCAATTTCCTTGTCTATTAATTTCTAACATCCCCCCCCTTCCCCAACCAAAAAAAAAAAAAAATTGTAAATACAATTAGGCCGTGAGTTTACCAATTTATTTGGTTTGTTCTTAGCTATTTTTAGGCTTAGGGAAAAAACTTAACCTGTGAATATGTGAGGCTTAGTGTCTTACTACGCCATTCTCCAATTTTATTTTTTTGGTTTATCAAGTGACTTTTGTGACCATTAACCATTGACTTTGAGTTAGCTCTAGATCCCCGAGATACAATAATAAAGCTCTAGCTCTCTATAAGTACAATTCTTTCTAAACCAACAAACATTGTGTTGCTTCCATTACTTTTATACAAATTTTTAGAGAAGTAAACTTTGTCGCAAACGCTATTGCCAATTTAGGACATAACTATGTAATTGGTTCAACCTTGACCAATACGGTTCTTAGCGAGGCCTCGAGAGCATTTCACGCTGTAAATTGTGATGTCCGAGAGACTTTAAAATTTAATTTTATAATCCTTTTCATAAAAATAAAATAAAACAAACAAACAAACATTGTGGGCACCACCAAGATCAACAACATGATCAACACAATCCATAGATTGGCTCACTCTTCCACCATATAAAGAAAAAGGTTGAAAGTGTTTAACATCTATCACCGTCAGGGTACCAATCACAAAACATATTGGAGCCACACACCCGTCTATAGGGGTGGGAATGGAGGTAGTTATCTGAAGAAAGTGGGTAAGTATGCAAAATTTATATTTTTATTATCTCTGGTTTGACATTAGAACCAATATTTTAATATTTGAAGGGTATTTACGTTAAAAGATCTATTATGTCTTTTTTTTTTTAAGTAATGATAATTTTATTGATAAAATAACACATGTCAAGAAGATCATTACACACCCACCCGCTACCACATAACAATGGACAGAATAAGGCTTCGTGGGGGAGCAACAGTGATGCATAGAATAGACCAACTATATTATATCTTATCGCTCACTTATTTAAAGCGAGCCTATAATTATACCAAAATAATTACATAGTGTATAAGCTTTACAATCATAAAAGAAAAAACCTATATCTTCTCCTTGCCCTTTATGCTAGGGCTAGGAGGCTTGCCTGAAAACAGAACACTCAGGATATCTTCAGCGATAACTTTCTTTGCTTTAGGGGGGATTTTATTTTTAGCACCCAAAGGTCTTCCTCTCTTCTTTTTTTCCACCAGTAAGCTCTACTTGCATAAGTTTGGGCATTATTACTTCTTTAGGCACCAACATACCACCTGGTGTCTCCACTAATCCTAGAGATTTTGCACTAAACTTGGTAGAGAATTCAGGCATTTTCACCTTCTTGGAAGGTGCCACAAGGCTTGTCTTGCGTTCTAGTAAATCAGACATTAGTCACATTAGGAATTGTAGTTTCTTTGGGGACGGGAAAGGTCTATCCCTCTCTGCTTGCTGCTCTGTGTCCTCAGGTACTATGGCCAACGAATTATCCTTGCTAGCAGGTCTTTTTTCTGCATTACGGATAACAATAAGTTTACGTACCTTGCTTGTTTCAGCTCTCCAAATAGAGACCTTCCCACAGGCGGCAGGATTAGGATGGTAATACCCTAAAAGTGAAATGTTCCATCCTTGAATTGATTTCCCTGAAAACCCAAAAAGGAGCCATTAAGCTCTAGCTTTCTTACTTCCTATGTTGGAGCAGTATTGGCCACCGGTGTTGCAGCTTCTATATTACAGGCCTCCTTATCATGAAAAACTCGCTGACATGTTTTGCATTTGCTTACTAGGTTTTCAAAGACAAAGTGGACATGTTGCTCAACTCCTTTGGCAAAATTTATGGTTTTTTGCATGAAGAAAGGTTTCGAAATTGCATGAGAAACCCTGACCCTAATTTCTCCAGTTGCATCAAACAACTTCTAATCTAGATCAAGAAATTTACAGGCCACAGAAACAACATTCGTTACGGTTTTCCTCTGCTTATATGCCGGTGGCATATTCGTGATACGAACTTAGAAAAATAAATCTTCCATTTTTACAGATTGTAGAGACGAAAATCCATCATATGGCTGCAACACAACCAAAGCTCGATTGAAGCTCCACGGGCCACCCGTTAAAACTTTCTTTCTATCCCCTTGAAGATCAAAAGAGAATAGAAAGCGATCCGGAGTGCGTTGATGAACATTGAAACCTTTGTTCAGGACCCAAATACGGTGGAAATGCCGCTTCAAGTTTATTGTCACGCTCCGAATTTTAGAATAACAATTCAAAATCCGAAACATGAAAATACTACAAACTCAAAATAATCATCCTGAAAATTTCTTTTCATAACACCCTCACCACACGAAATAAAATCAAACCGAATTTAGTTTCGGTTAATTATTACAACTCAAAACCAAATGTAATTGTAAAGCTCGAAATGAGCATACACACCTCACAACTACATAAATAACAAAACTGCTGTAACACCTAAGCAGCTCGGTCACCTCCCTGGTTATCCTGACCTGCAGGAATATCCGCTACACCATTGAATAGTGTACCGGGATTGCAACAACACAAAACCCGGTAAGCTTATGAAAGCTTGTATGAGTAAAAGAAAGAACTGTTACTTAATTTAATCTCATTTATTCCCACACACAGCAACACCCAATAATTTCCACATATGCAAGTACTAACAATCTCAATCACATACCGATTCAATATATCACAACACACCAATCTCACAACTTTCTTCACAACTCACAATCTCAATCACACACCAAATCAATATATCAAGACAAACCAACTCACAACTTTCTTCACAACTCACATCATCGTATTTATAAAAAACACGGTATTTGACAGACTAGAGCTCTAACTGAATCGTAGCCCGTCACCTGGCTTAGGTTATGGCATCCGACATATTTATCTATTATTGTATTTCATCAATATGTATACCTATATACATATTTAGAACGTCCAATAATTCCACATACTCAACCAATCGTATCCCATCATCCACACTAGGATTAGAGCGTCCGATTACCCACACCGGTCATTACGTCGACCCTAAACCCATAAATGAACACAACATATAATATCACATACTGAAATCAACCCAACCAAGATACACCATATTATTATGGAATTACACAAATTGAAATAAAATCAATTCATCACACAACAATCCACTCATTAATATATATTTTCCACGTAAATATATATATACGTAATCATCCACTCAGGAATGACCACTAATATCATCTATAGTTCACACAAGAAAATTATGAAATTCATTTGTATAGTTAAAATTCATTTTACTTACCTATGGACCGTGCTGATTCAAGTTCATGAAATTTTAAAACAAATATTTAATCCGAAAATATTTTTCACACAATTACCAAAAATAAATAAATTAAAATGCTCGGCTCGTAATATGAACCACGTGAGTTTTACTCACCTCGAAACTCCCGCTGCGTCTTCAATATAATTATAATTTATAATTAACGCCGAATAGCCCACTCAAATAAAATCCGTCAATCACCTAATCAAATGTGATTCGAATTTAGCCAACAATTTCAACACATAATTTAACTACTAATTAACGGCCAGATTCTAATTTACATTAAAATCCGACGAGCGGTTTCTCACGAATCGCTCCCCTAATTACCGTTTTTCACATATACGAAGATCCAACGGTCGGATCTTCGCCCATGACCACACAAAGCCTCTGGGACAGTCATATGATCATCATAACAAATTTACAAGTTCATCCGACGGTCATAATTTCACAGATCAAAAATCTAACAATCGAAATCGATCGAAATCACAAAATTCATAACTAATTCATACGATATCCAACAAATGCGTATAATACGCCGAAATGATCGTATCGAAACATAGAATCATAAAATGGATAGAAACCAAATTTTAGACCTCCGGAGGTGGCCGGAAAAGGCCGCCGGAGTTAGGGACAGAGCCGCCACCGACCACCGCCAATGGTGTCGGAGCCGAGCTTGTCACCTTCATTTCATCATTCTGAGCAACTTTCATAACTAGCACAAGACCTAAAAATGACTGGAAGGGATCGAAATTACCGATTTACAGTCGGCGGCCGGAAAAAATGCAGAAACCGGCGAGCTTGAAAACCGACGTGAAAACTGCAACCTCAGGCCCCGATCCCTTATGGAAACTTGTTCAGAACTTCCTTGCGAACTCAACAAGCCAAGAATCACAAGAAACGATCGTGTATAGCTCGAGATATCTTGATCGAAAGTTTCGCTGTTTCGATCAGTTCGGGTCGAGCTCCGACGAACGTGAAAACGTTCGACCCAGTTCCGGTCCTTCTTGGTGCTTGTAGAGGAAGTTGAGGCGAGCTCAATGAGCCAAGAATCAAGTGAAATGGTGGAGTGTAGCTCGAGATATAGAGATCGAATTGAAATGGTGGTTTTCGGTTCGGGTCGTGCCGCCGCCGCTACAGGCCGCGCCGCCTTGTAAAACTGCCTCCGGGAGCTAGAGCAGCTCGAGACGAACGCCTGGGACTTGGTTTGAGGTCGAGAGGTGGTCTGTGGAGGGAGAACAATTAAGGAGAAGTTTTCTCTCTATTTCGGTCGAGTGAGGCCGAATATAGAGCTGAGAGAGAGAGAAAAACTCAGTTTTTTTCCAGAAACATAAGGAAGAAGAGAAAGAGAGGAACCGGTAGGAAAAAAAAATTAGGGTTTCCCAAAATTTTTCTACATATACAAGTTCGGAAAACTTCTAAATTCGATAACTAAATAAAAAAAAATCCAATCTTTGTGTTCCGCCCGTATACGGACTCGTATCGACGAGCTCTACAACTTTCATGAAGGAAGTTTCTCCAAATTTCGTACGTAGAAAAAGTCGATTTCTCAAACCGAGTATTGCGAGCTTTTCGTTAAAAATAATCGTTTCGAAACTTCGATAATTGTAAAAATGAATTATTATCGAACATGAATCGTGAAATCGCATAATAATCATTCGATACAATTACTCGAATTTAAAATGAAATTTGCGGGTATTACATTTGCTCCTTCATGAAAGTTGTAGAGCTCGTCGATACGAGTCTGTGCACGTGCGGAACACGAAGATCGGATTTTTTCTGAATTAGTTATCGAATTTCGAAGTTTTCCGAAACATGTATATATTGAAAAAGTTTAGAAACCCTAATTTTTTTTCCCTACCGGTTCTTTTTTTTCCTTTTCTTCCTTCTTCTTCTTCTTCTTCCTGTTTCTGGAAAACTGGTTTCTCTCTCTCTCTCTCACAGACGCAGTCGGCCGAAAGGGGAGGAAATTTTCTCCTTAATTGTTCTCCCTCCACAGACCACCTCTCGACCTCAAACCAAGTCCCAGGCGTTCGTCTCGAGCTGCTCTAGCTCCCGGAGGCAGTTTCACAAGGCGGCGCGGCCCGTGGCGGCGGCGGCGGCACAGCCCGAACCGAAAACGGCTATTTTCGGTTCGATCAAGATATCTCGAGCTACACTCCATCATTTCACTTGATTCTTGTCTCATTGAGCTCGCCTCAACTTCCTCTACAAGCATCAAGAAGGACCGGAACTGGGTCGAACGTTTTCACGTTCGTCGGAGCTCGACCCGAACGGATCGAAATACCAAAACTTTCGATCAAGATATCTCGAGCTATACACGATCGTTTCTTGTGATTCTAAGCTTGTTGAGTTCGCAAGGAAGTTCTGAACAAGTTTCCAGAAGGGATCGGGGCCTGAGGTTGCAGTTTTCACGTCGGTTTTCAAGCTCACCGGTTTCTGCATTTTTTCCGGCCGCCGACTGTAAATCGGTAATTTCGATGCCTTCCGATCATTTTTAGGTCTTGTGCTAGTTATGAAAGTTGCTCAGAATGATGAAACGAAGGGGACAAGCTCGGCCCCGACACCATTGGTGGTGGTCGGTGGCGGCTCTGTCCCTAACTCCGGCGGCCTTTTCCGGCCACCTCCGGAGGTCTAAAATTTGGTTTCTGTCTATTTTATGATTCTATGTTTCGATACGATCATTTCGGCGTATTATACGCATTTTTCGGATATCGTATGAATTAGTTATGAATTTTGTGATTTCGATCGATTTCGGTCGTTAGATTTTTGATCTGTGAAATTATGACCGTTGGATGAACTTGTAAATTTGTTATGATGATCATATGACTGTCCCAGAGGCTTTGTGTGGTCATGGGCGAAGATCCGACCGTTGGATCTTCGTATATGTGAAAAACGGTAATTAGGGGAGCGATTCGTGAGAAACCGCTCGTCGGATTTTAATGTAAATTAGAATCTGACCGTTAATTAGTGGTTAAATTATGAGTTGAAATTGGTGGTTAAATTCGAATCACATTTGATTAGGTGATTGACGGATTTTAATTGCGTGAGCTATTCGGCGTTAATTATAAATTATAATTTATAATTATATTGAAGACGCAGCGGGAGTTTCGAGGTGAGTAAAACTCACGTGGTTCATATTACGAACCGAACATTTTAATTTATTTATTTTGGTATTGTGAAAATATTTGCGGATTAAATATTGTTTTAAAAAAATTCATGGACTTGAATCACCACGGTCCATAGGTAAGTAAAATAATTTTTAACTATACAAATGAATTTCATAATTTTCTTGTGTGAACTATAGATGGTATTAGTGGTCATCCCTGAGTGGATGATTACGTATATATATATTTACGTGGAAAATATATATTAATGTGTGGATTGTTTGATTTATGATATGATTGTGTTGAATTGATGAGTTGATTATATTACAATTGTGTAATTCCATAATAATATGATGTATCTTGGTTGGGATGATTGATGAGTATGTGATATTATATGTTGGGTTCATTTATGGGTTTAGGGTCAACGTAATGACCTGAGTGAGTAATCGGATGCTCTAATCCTAGTGTGGATGATTGGATACGATTGGTTGAGTATGTGGAATTATTTGACGTTCTAAATATGTATATAGGTATACATATTGATGAAATACAATAATTGATAAATATGTCGGATGCCATAACCTAGGCCAGGTGACGGGCTACGATTCAGTTAGAGCTCTAGTCTGTCAAGTACCGTATTTTTATAAATACGATGATGAGAGTTGTGGGAAAAGTTGTGAGTGGGGTTGTCATGATATATTGAATTGGTGTTGATTGAGATTGTTATTAATTGCATATGTGGAAATAATTGAGTGTTGCTGTGTGTGGAAATAAATGAGATTAAATTAAGTAACGGTTCATTCTTTTACTCATACAAGCTTTCATAAGCTTACCGGGTTTTGTGTTGTTGCAATCCCGGTACACTATTCAATGGTGTAGCGGATATTCCTGCAGGTCAGGATAACCAGGGAGGTGACCGAGCTGCTTAGGTGTTACAGCAGTTTTGTTATTTATCTAGTTGTGAGGTGTGTGTATGCTCATTTAGAGCTTTACATTACAGTTTGGATTTGAGTTGTAATAATTAACCGAGACTAAAATTCGGTTTGATTTTATTTTGTGTGGTGAGTATGTTAAGAAAAGAAAAATTTTCAGGATGATTATTTTGAGTTGTAGTATTTTCATGTTTCGGATTTTGAATTGTTATTCTAAAATTCGGGGCGTGACAATTTGGTATCAGAGCGTAAGGTACATATTTGGTGATATGTCAATACTTACCGAGTGATGGCCCGTCTGCAGCGGATCCCCATCGTGTGCTCTTCGGTATTGACAATGTCGTTGGGTATGTGAGTGCGTTAGGTTGGCTAGGAACGTTAGTACTTTTAGGAAATTTAAGCATCGTTATGTATGATCAGTACTTGGTTAATATGGACTTGCATTTGACTTATGTTTTGTTTAAGTGTTATGCGTGTATTAATCAAGTATATCATGCTTATTAGGTAATGGAGATTGAGGGAAACGAGGCCAGAGGTCGGGGTAGAGGTAGACCTCGTGGCAGGGGTAGAGGCCGAGGAAGGGGTATGGCCCCTCCAGTCGAAGAAGTATTCGAGTCGGAGGAAGATGCACCTTATGAGGATCAGCCTATTCCTCCTGTAGCTGTGGTTGATAATCCTGCTCGCTTGCTGATGCTAGCAAGGGAAATTACTCGCTTGGGAGCAACCAAGTTTGGAGGAGGCACAGATTATATGGTGGCGGATCGTTGGATAGAGGATTTGCAGACTTATTTCGATCTGCTTGATTGCACTGAGACCGATAAGAGGAAGCTAGCCGCTTTCATGCTGAAGGATGAGGCTAGGGTGTGGTGGAACGTCACTCAGAGGAGCATTGAGGTGTCTACCTTGACATGGGACGGCTTTGAGAGGCTGTTCAGGGAGAAGTACTTTCCACCAGCAGTGAAGGAGAGGTTGGAGCGAGAGTTCCTTGCACTTGTACAGGGGAAGATGACCGTAATTGAGTATGATGCGGAGTTCTCCAGACTGTACAAGTATGTGAGGCAGATGGAGGATGAGGACTTGGCCAAGAAGTTTCAGAGAGGGTTGAGTCATTCGATTGAGCGTGATGTAGCCATCTTGGAGCTGAAGACCAAGAGAGAGATCTTGGCTAAGGCACAGATCATTGAGCAGCAGAACCTTATTCGTAGAGAGAAGGAGTCTGCTGAGAGAGACTTCCAGGGCAAGGGAAAGGCTATAGCAGGGAGCAGTAGAGCTAGAGACTTCAGGGGTGGGTTCTGGAAGAGACAGAGAACTCAATTTCAGCATCAGGCTCCAGCTAGGGCAGCAGTAGCTCCTCCTGTTCAGGCTATGCCCATCAGGCAGATAGCACCAGCAGCTCCAGTGAAGTGCTTTAACTGTGGCGAGCCGGGCCACATCTCTCGTGCGTGCACGAAGCCACGGGGTAGGTTATGCTACAGTTGTGGACAGGCAGGGCATCAGGCTAGGGAGTGTCCTCGGATTCAGGGTAGAGTGCAGGGTAACCAGCAGAGGCAGTTACCACCTACTCATGCTAGGGTCTTTGCCATCGGTCAGGCAGGCACGGGAGTGGAAGGTACCTTATCTGTTTATCACTTTCTTGCTAGAGTACTATTTGATACTAGAGCCTCACACTCTTTCATATCTAGTTCGGTTGTGGATGTTTTGGGTTTGATTGCTATGCCTCTGACTAGATCATTGTGTGTTACATCACCTCTCGGTGTGTCTCTTGAGCTTAGCATGCTTTGTGATGATTGCCCTATTGGGATTGGTGGCAGAGAGTTCTCTGCATCTTTGATTGTGATTCCGGATCACACGTATGATGTGATTTTGGGTATGGATTGGTTGAGCCTGGACCATGCTGTTATTGATTGCTTTAGGATGATTGTGTCCTTCCATGTTCCGGGGCAACCGGTGTTTCATTACCGTTGCCTGAAGTCTGACATCACCATGAGGATAGGGATTTTGGCCCATATTGAATCAGGGAGTAGTACTTCAAAGATTACAGGGATTCCTGTAGTTTCAGAGTATGAAGATATGTTTCAGGAGATCCCTGGGTTACCTCCGAAAAGGGTAATAGACTTCTCCATTGATGTGATACCAGGTACTTCACCTGTGTCAAAAGCACCTTATCGAATGGCTCCAGCTGAACTTCAGGAGTTGAAGGTTCAGATTGAGGGCTTACTTGCACAAGGGTTCATTCGGGCAAGTGTGTCTCCTTGGGGCGCACCAGTGTTGTTTGTGAAGAAGAAGGATAATTCACTTCGTCTATGTGTGGATTATCGACAGTTGAACAAGGTGACCATCAAGAATAGGTACCCTTTACCTAGGATTGATGACTTGTTCGATCAGCTTAGAGAAGCTACTGTATTCTCGAAGATTGACTTGAGGTCTGGATATCACCAGTTGAGGGTGAAGGAGGAAGATATTCCAAAGACGGCGTTCAGGACCAGGTATGGACATTTTGAGTTTCTTGTCATGCCTTTTGGTCTCACGAATGCCCCCGCAGCATTTATGGACTTGATGAACCGTACATTCAGTCCTTACTTGGATCAGTTTGTGGTAGTGTTCGTTGACGACATCTTGATTTATTCAAGGTCGTCAGCTGAGCATGAGAGGCATCTGCTAATAGTGCTGCAAACATTGAGAGAGCAGAAACTATTTGCCAAATTCGAGAAGTGCGACTTCTGGCAGAGTGAAGTCAAGTTCCTTGGTCATGTGGTCTCGAAGGATGGAGTTTCTGTGGATCATTCGAAGGTTGAAGCAGTGATGAGTTGGAGTCGCCCTACTACGGTTACAGAAATCCGTAGCTTCCTTGGATTGGCCGGTTATTACAGGCGCTTCATTGAAGGGTTTTCTGGTATTGCTTCGGCTTTGACCAAATTGACCAGGAAAGACACTCAGTTCGTATGGTCGGACAAGTGTGAGAAGGCTTTCATTGAGCTGAAGACTAGATTGACTACAGCTCCGGTGTTGACTATTCCTACTAGTGGTGGTGGATTAGTCATTTACAGCGATGCATCTCATCAGGGTTTGGGGTGTGTGTTGATGCAGAATGGTAGTGTTGTTGCTTATGGTTCTAGACAGTTGAAGGTACATGAGCGGAATTACCCTACTCATGATCTAGAGCTAGCAGCTGTGGTGTTTGCCTTGAAGATTTGGAGGCACTATCTTTATGGTGAGAAATTTGAACTCTTTTCTGATCACAAGAGTTTGAAGTATCTATTCTCCCAGAAGGAATTGAACATGAGGCAGAGGAGATGGATGGAGCTCATTAAGGACTATGATTTCACCTTGGAGTATCATCCCGGAAAGGCGAATGTAGTGGCGGATGCTTTGAGTAGGAAACCGCGGGTAATCATGGCATCGATTATGGTGCGGGAGTGGCGCATGTTAGAAGCTGCATCTGAGTTCGACCTTATGCCCACAGGAGCAGGACAGGGAATCTTTCTCGGTAGTATCACCTTACAGCCCACCTTGATCTCCAGGATCATTCAGGGTCAGACACTTGATGAGTTTGCTCAGGCGAGGATTTCTGAGATGACTGCTGACCCGGATGTGGAGGGTCCTTCTGAGTGGATGATTGGGGCTGATGGAGGGTTGAGATTTCGAGGGAGATTGTATGTACCGAGTGTTGATAACCTCAGGGAGGAGATCATGCGGGAAGCACATAGGTCTCGATATACTATACATCCAGGAGGTACTAAAATGTATATGGATCTACGAATGCAGTTTTGGTGGTATGGTATGAAGAGGGATGTGGCGGAACACGTGACGAAGTGTCTTACCTGTCAACAGGTGAAGGCAGAGCATCAGAGACCAGCAGGAATGCTGAACCCCTTATCGATTCCTGTGTGGAAATGGGAAGACATCTCTATGGACTTTGTGACTGGATTGCCCAGATCCAGGCAAAGTTATGACTCGATTTGGGTGATTGTTGATCGGTTGACTAAATCAGCACACTTCCTTCCGGTGGCAAAAACGTACTCAGGTGATGCATTGTGTAAGTTATATGTGAACGAGATAGTGAGGCTTCATGGAGTGCATGTGACGATTGTATCGGATCGTGATGCTCGTTTCACATCAGAATTCTGGCGTAAGTTCCACAAGGCATTTGGTACGTCTCTTACTATGAGCACTGCATTTCACCCACAAACAGATGGACAGACCGAGAGAGTGAATCAGGTGATGGAGGACATGCTCAGAGCTTGTGTTCTGGATTTTAAGGGTAGTTGGGCGGATCATCTGCCATTGGTAGAGTTTGCCTACAACAACAGCTATCACTCTAGTATCGGTATGGCTCCATATGAGGCTCTTTATGGTAGACCATGTAGAACTCCTATCTGTTGGGCGGAAGCAGGGGATAAAGGGCTCATCGGACCTGAGATTGTACAGGAGACTACAGAGAAGGTCACTACTATTCGGGACAGAATCCGAACCGCTCAGAGTAGACAGAAGAGTTATGCTGACTTGAAGAGGAGACCGTTGGAGTTTGAGACAGGTGATCTTGTGTTCTTGAAAGTCTCACCAATGAAAGGTGTGGTGAGATTTGGCAAGAAGGGAAAACTCGCACCGAGGTATGTTGGACCCTTTGAGATTCTAGAAAGGGTTGGTAACTTGGTATATCGTCTTGCTTTACCTGTTAGCATGTCGGGTGTGCACAACGTTTTCCATGTGTCTCTGCTCAGGAAGTATGTTCGAGATGAGTCTCACGTGATTGACCACGGTACGATTGAAGTGAACCCGGATGTGACGTTTGTGGTTGAACCTGTTCGTATCTTGGATAGGTCTACAAAGAAACTTCGTAGGAAAGAGGTTGATCTCGTGAAGGTGTTGTGGAGTCATCATGATGAGGGTGATGCATCATGGGAGTTAGAATCTGACATGAGAACGAGGTATCCACAGCTTTTTGGGGAATAGAGTACTTGAATTTCGGGACGAAATTCCTTTAAGGGGGGTAGATTGTAATACCCGTAATTTCCATTTTAAATTCGAGTGATTGTATCGAATGATTATTATGCGATTTCACATTTTATGTTCGATAATCATTCATTTTTACAATTATCGAAGTTTCGAAACGTTTATGTTAACAAAAAGCTCGAAATACTCGGGTTGAGAAATCGACTTTTTCTACGTACGAAATTTGGAGAAACTTCCTTCATGAAAGTTGTAGAGCTCGTCGATACGAGTCTGTGCACGTGCGGAACACGAAGATCGGATTTTTTCTGAATTAGTTATCGAATTTCGAAGTTTTCCGAAACATGTATATATAGAAAAATTTTAGAAACCCTAATTTTTTTTCCCTACCGGTTCTTTTTTTTCCTTTTCTTCCTTCTTCTTCTTCTTCTTCTTCCTGTTTCTGGAAAACTGGTTTCTCTCTCTCTCTCTCACAGACGCAGTCGGCCGAAAGGGGAGGAAATTTTCTCCTTAATTGTTCTCCCTCCACAGACCACCTCTCGACCTCAAACCAAGTCCCAGGCGTTCGTCTCGAGCTGCTCTAGCTCCCGGAGGCAGTTTCACAAGGCGGCGCGGCCCGTGGCGGCGGCGGCACAGCCCGAACCGAAAACGGCTATTTTCGGTTCGATCAAGATATCTCGAGCTACACTCCATCATTTCACTTGATTCTTGTCTCATTGAGCTCGCCTCAACTTCCTCTACAAGCACCAAGAAGGACCGGAACTGGGTCGAACGTTATCACGTTCGTCGGAGCTCGACCCGAACGGATCGAAATACCAAAATTTTCGATCAAGATATCTCGAGCTATACACGATCGTTTCTTGTGATTCCAAGCTTGTTGAGTTCGCAAGGAAGTTTTGAACAAGTTTCCAGAAGGGATCGGGGCCTGAGGTTGCAGTTTTCACGTCGGTTTTCAAGCTCACCGGTTTCTGCATTTTTTCCGGCCGCCGACTGTAAATCGGTAATTTCGATGCCTTCCGATCATTTTTAGGTCTTGTGCTAGTTATGAAAGTTGCTCAGAATGATGAAACGAAGGGGACAAGCTCGGCCCCGACACCATTGGTGGTGGTCGGTGGCGGCTCTGTCCCTAACTCCGGCGGCCTTTTCCGGCCACCTCCGGAGGTCTAAAATTTGGTTTCTGTCTATTTTATGATTCTATGTTTCGATACGATCATTTCGGCGTATTATACGCATTTTTCGGATATCGTATGAATTAGTTATGAATTTTGTGATTTCGATCGATTTCGGTCGTTAGATTTTTGATCTGTGAAATTATGACCGTTGGATGAACTTGTAAATTTGTTATGATGATCATATGACTGTCCCAGAGGCTTTGTGTGGTCATGGGCGAAGATCCGACCGTTGGATCTTCGTATATGTGAAAAACGGTAATTAGGGGAGCGATTCGTGAGAAACCGCTCGTCGGATTTTAATGTAAATTAGAATCTGACCGTTAATTAGTGGTTAAATTATGAGTTGAAATTGTTGGCTAAATTCGAATCACATTTGATTAGGTGATTGACGGATTTTAATTGCGTGAGCTATTCGGCGTTAATTATAAATTATAATTTATAATTATATTGAAGACGCAGCGGGAGTTTCGAGGTGAGTAAAACTCACGTGGTTCATATTACGAACCGAGCATTTTAATTTATTTATTTTTGGTAATTGTGTGAAAATATATTTGCGGATTAAATATTTGTTTTTAAAAAATTCATGGACTTGAATCACCACGGTCCATAGGTAAGTAAAATAATTTTTAACTATACAAATGAATTTCATAATTTTCTTGTGTGAACTATAGATGGTATTAGTGGTCATCCCTGAGTGGATGATTACGTATATATATATTTACGTGGAAAATATATATTAATGTGTGGATTGTTTGATTTATGATATGATTGTGTTGAATTAATGAGTTGATTATATTACAATTGTGTAATTCCATAATAATATGATGTATCTTGGTTGGGATGATTGATGAGTATGTGATATTATATGTTGGGTTCATATATGGGTTTAGGGTCAACGTAATGACCTGAGTGAGTAATCGGATGCTCTAATCCTAGTGTGGATGATTGGATACGATTGGTTGAGTATGTGGAATTATTTGACGTTCTAAATATGTATATAGGTATACATATTGATGAAATACAATAATTGATAAATATGTCGGATGCCATAACCTAGGCCAGGTGACGGGCTACGATTCAGTTAGAGCTCTACTCTGTCAAGTACCGTATTTTTATAAATACGATGATGAGAGTTGTGGGAAAAGTTGTGAGTGGGGTTGTCATGATATATTGAATTGGTGTTGATTGAGATTGTTATTAATTGCATATGTGGAAATAATTGAGTGTTGCTGTGTGTGGAAATAAATGAGATTAAATTAAGTAACAGTTCATTCTTTTACTCATACAAGCTTTCATAAGCTTACCGGGTTTTGTGTTGTTGCAATCCCGGTACACTATTCAATGGTGTAGCGGATATTCCTGCAGGTCAGGATAACCAGGGAGGTGACCGAGCTGCTTAGGTGTTACAGCAGTTTTGTTATTTATCTAGTTGTGAGGTGTGTGTATGCTCATTTAGAGCTTTACATTACAGTTTGGATTTGAGTTGTAATAATTAACCGAGACTAAAATTCGGTTTGATTTTATTTTGTGTGGTGAGTATGTTAAGAAAAGAAAAATTTTCAGGATGATTATTTTGAGTTGTAGTATTTTCATGTTTCGGATTTTGAATTGTTATTCTAAAATTCGGGGCGTGACATAGACGAGGTGTCTACCACTTCATTGGTAGCAATAGCAAGTGAGTAGCAAAACTTTTGGTGACTGAATCAATGTTTGACATGGTGCAATAGGATAGGGTTTGCAATTGGTGAACAGAGGTTGAAATTTGGCTTGGAAGGATTGGAAAAACGTTGATCAAAGGAGATCGCCGTTGGCTAGGGTTTTGGTGCGGCAAGGGATGCCACTTAGGGTTTTCCTTGTATTTTAAACTAGAGAATAAGAGAGATATAATAGAGAGACATAACATAGAGGTTGTAGAAGTGTAAACTTCTCTTTAATAATAGTATAAATTAATACAATTATGTTGTCTGTTGCTCTAAAAACAAAATTATCTCTCACTTTCTATTATCTCTCTACTGATAAATTGTAAATATTTTTTTTCTCAAATTACTTTCCTTAACTTTTGCTAAGCCCTAGCTAACACATGGAAATCATGTGTGAAAAAGGCTAATTGGTATATTGGATTGACATATTACGACTATTATTATCTAGAAAGCCCTCAACTAGAAAGCCCTCAAGTTTGTAAACCACTATAACACGTCCAATACATACTTTACCTCTACTTTATTCAGGTGAAGCACAATTAATGTACCACTTAAAACTCATCTTATGTGAAAGCTAATATTGCATAACCATTCACAAATTAGAATAATATGAATGTACATTTGTTGGCACGTAAGGTGGACTCTATGTGGTACATTAGAAGTATTGAAAAATAACATACTCCAGTACAAAATTATTAACCTATACGTTATCTCAGTGCCTCTTTTCTTCATCTCTCTCTCTCATCCCTTCAACGATCTTCCATTCCCTCGATCCGTCCAAGGCTTTCCTCATTATATATTTCTTTGATTACTTTCTGCCTTTCATCAATCATGAAATTGAACTTCACGCAAGTATTCTGTATAAAAAGTTTTTTTTTTTAATGACAAAATAACCTTACAACGAAAAAAAAAAAAACCACGAGAGACATCATTTCCCAGCTGATCCAAATGAAACGATGGGCACACCGAAATAGATAAGCAGTAGAACAAACTTTAGGACACTGAAAATTATGAAAATTATAAGCTGAGGATGCTAAATGATCGACTACAAAAATAGTTTCTCTGAACATATGTCTAAAAATAATATCTTGAAACTTAAGTGCCAATTCTTTATAAAAAGTTATAGTCGAGCCTAATTGAGCTTTTTAAATGTCAAAGGTTGATATCAATTTGAAGTTCATCTTCGCCTTCGTTGCCCCGATTGGACCTTGCAAGTGATCGAGGATCAACTATCTGTGAAACCTAAATTTTAGGATAGTCATGCGAGTTTTGTAAATAGCAGAAACTGGATTTACGTGACACCTTAAATTATGTTAAAGGAACATATCTAGACTCTAGAAGATTCAAAACAATGGAGTTTTAAGATGGATCTGTAAATGCAGATATCATTTGTACAACGTTCGATGTGTTGTTAGCTCTATACCTTTATGTCCCCTTCTAAACAAACAAGTCAAGGCCCAAATATACCTAAATCCTGATGCAAAAACAGCACATCAGCTACCTAGATTGCTACCGGTCACTTTCAAATGAACACTTCAAATGCTTCCGGAAACTGCGGTCCAGACTTTGGTTGGGCTGATGCTGAAGCGAGGCCTTGAAGCAACTTGATGACATCAACTGTATCATCCAGATAGTATTTTGCCATGCTTGGTTTTTGACCAACAGTGCAAGCAAAGACCTCTGCAATGGCTGGCAAGGACGGACTTGATTCGGGATACATGATGCTCTTAAACATATCCTCATCTGAGCGATCATCCCCTATGCATAACAAGAAATCTGGTGACTTCACCCTATTTCGCATAGTGGAGATGAGCTCCTCCACAACTATACCTTTGTTCACATCCTGCAATTACAGAGACGAAGTGTTACCCTGCAGAACTCTTACAGGAAATTAATAACTTTTATCACAATTGGCATCACTGTATGGATCCATGAGGAGTAGAAAATTATACCCTAAATCTAGTTGTGCAGATTTTGATTTCATTACTTTAGATGGCACCAATTAAGTAAATTTGAAGGACATTACTTCTAATTCATTCAAAGCCGAAGTGTAATGTCATTAACGTTTTCCACAAAAAAATGTTTTGTTTCCTACTTTTTAAACTGCTGAAGACTTCATGTATCGAACAATTTAGTAAGACGCATACCAGTGGTTTCACTTCGACAATGTGTTGGCCTCTTTTAACTACAACCGGCTCATTGACAAGCACACTCTCTAGGTGATCAAGCAGCTCTTTAGCCTGGGATGAGCCAAAATGAGGATCAGCATCTTGATGGTGCCAGACCAGCGCACTGTCTTTCTCCTCTATAAAAGAACCATCGGTTGCTTCTGTGTATGGCTCCATAATAGGCAGCACAATCTTCTTCCAACTGAAATCCATTGTCAAGGAGCAAGTCTTCCAAGGAGAATCTTTAGTCCACCTACAAGAGAGGAATAACAAAATTAAGAAAGAACAGTCAAATGTAAAAACACTAAAGAAGCACAGAATTTCACCTGGTGAAGTAACCATGCTCTGCTGATAAACCTAGTTTCTCACACTGCGAAAACCACTTGCTGAGAGAATCCTTCCCTCTGCCACTCACAATGAAAACAATGTTTTTCGGATCACTGCATAAGCAATTCAAGACCGAGATCACTTCACTGCTTGGAGCGTTGTCCACTGAAGCCTGAGGTGTCATAGTGCCGTCATAGTCCAATAAGATGAGCCGGCTACTTGTATTTCTGTAAGCATAGGCAATGTGATCCACAGAAAGCTTCCTGAAGTTGGGTCCCAAAGCTACAACTCTGAATCCCAAACCCAAACCGATGCCCCAGCATCTCCTCCGATAATGCTCTCTGCAAGCTCTCTCAAGATCTTGATCAAAGCTCCGAGCCCAATAAGCAACATCATGAGAGCTGATATACTTATAATGTTTGTCATGGCGAAGACGCTTCTCTTCCTCCGACATTGTGATGACCAAATTGATGGCATCAGAGACAGCATCAATGTTCCAGGGATTGACACGGATTGCGCCACTAAGAGACGGAGAACAGCCAATAAATTCAGAGACAATGATCACACTCTTCTTCGGTTTAGGTGTCGTATCTGCTGCCTCATCACCAATCTCCAACACCTTGTCCAAAACAGAGCTCCCCTGCCTACAAACAGTGTACGTGTACGGCACCAAATTCATCCCATCCCTCACAGCATTAACCAAACAGCACTCCGAAATGGCATAGTATGCAGCTTTGTCTTGCGTCGTGACAGGTCCATCGATGACAACGACGGGCTGGTACCCGGGTTGGCCATACTTGTCATTGATCTCTTTTGCAATAGCACTGGTCTCATTCAGAACCTCCTGCACATCCTTGCCTCGGCTTCGTGCCGGGTTTGTTATCTGCACCATAACCACCTTCCCCCTCAAACTCCGATGCTCTTCCAAAAGCTGCTTCATTGCCAGAAACTTCAAACTAATCCCTTTAAACAAGTCCAAATCATCCACCCCCAAAATCACAGTCTTCCCCTCAAACTTTTCCCTCAACACCTTCACTTTCTTGGCAGTATCATCAAGCGACAAAACAGACTGAAGCTGACCCATATGAATCCCCACAGGCAACATCTTAATACTCACTATTCGACCATAATACTCCAAACCCATGTACCCTCTTTTGAACTCATAATGAAGACCCAGCATTCTGCTACAGCAAGACAAGAAGTGCCTCGCATAATCAAATATATGGAACCCGATAAGATCACAATTCAACAGAGCCCTCAGAATCTCTTCCCGGACCGGAATCGTCCGGTATATCTCCGACGACGGAAAAGGACTATGCAGAAAGAAACCAAGCTTGACGCGGTAGTACCTTTTCCTCAAGAAAGTAGGCAAAACCATGAGATGGTAGTCATGGATCCAGACGTAGTCCTCATCCGGGTTTAGAACCTCTATGATTCTATCGGCGAAGGCCTTGTTGGCCGACACGTAGGCCTGCCAGAGTGCACGGTCGAAGCGTGCACCGTGGCTGGCTGACATGGGCAACATGTAGTGAAACAGAGGCCAAAGATAGTGCTTACAGAAGCCGTGATAAAACTTGTTCACGACTTCCGTCGGTAAAAAACACGGCACGCAGTGGAACTCGTGGAGGAGGACAAATGCGACGTCGTCTTGATCACAGGGGTCGATCTCGGCTCCGTTTAAGCAACCCACGTACAAGACCTCGACGTCCGAGCCAAAGCCGCCGCCGTCTCTGAGTTGGAGGACGAAGCTGTCGTGGTCGTATTCGAAACGCCACTTGTTGGTTCCGTCTTCGTCGTCTCGAAACGCGCGTATCGGCAAGTGGTTAGAGACGATGATTCTTCGTTCCTGCGAAACAGAGGAAACAACGTTGTTGTTGTTGTTGTTGTTGTTGTCGGATGAGGCGCCGGAACGGTCGTCGGAGCTGTTGTCGAACTCGGAGATGAAGCCGGGGGCTTGCATGACTCGGGGGATCCGACTGACGGCCCGGAAATCGTCAATGGGGTCCAAATTCAATAAATCAAAGCAAGATCTCGAGAGCATAGTCGAGAAACCCAGAAGGTTAAAAAGACTGAAACTTTGAAACAAAAACAATGGTGGGTGAGGATGTGAAGTGTTTATAGGTGGGTATTGCAAAGGAAGATGAATCTTGGAGTAATGGAATTGAAAGATTTTGAAACGAAATCCATTTTTGCTGACCCAGCTCTGTTTTACTTCCTCAATCAGTAAAATCCCAATAAATCAGTAGTAATCTTCTTATAGGATAAGAACGAAAGTGATTGCGTTAATCATGATGATGATATATATGAGATGGGGGTACGTACAAGGGAATTGCTTGGACGGTCCGGATTTAGTGGATCGCCGGATTATCATTACCGTAATAAATACGGGGAATGTTGGTGCTGACTGGAACTTGAGGCCTGACACAAATTTTGTGGATTATATAGGAAGTTTTTTAGTTTTATTTTGACTTTTTATTTTCTTTCCTAATTTTGGTACAATCTTTTTATTTTCTTATTTTTAAAAAGTTGAATATTTTTTTTTTGGTTGTGATTAAATAGCATTTATGATGGCCTAATCCATTTTAAGTGTCATAAACGAAAGAAGTTGGATTAGATTGCCTAACAATGGAATTTTAATAAATTCATGAAATTTAAGAAAAAAGATAAGGATGATTTGTTTGGTGAACTTAAAGTGTAGTACAGTATTAGCCGACCTATAATTTGATGAACTAAGATATGATGATAGAGTTTTTAAAGAGAAGAGCACGTTGTGCTTTAGTAGTGTCGCATTAGCTAAAAATTAGGCCTCAACGCGTTGAGGCATCATCATTTCAGGATTTAAGTGAGTAATTACATTAACAAAATTATAAAACATATATAATACTTATAAACATACATTCAACCTAAATCCAAATTCTATCAAGCATACTATCTACAAAGGTAAGAATCTGAAAATGCAATGTTGTATATACTCTTAAAATTTTCTTCATTTGGTAAAACAAATTAGGGGAAGAAATTAGCGTTTATGGGATGTTGATTTTCGGCTTTGGGTAGAATAGAACAAAGACCTGCATTTGGTCCTAAAATGGGAAAAAAGAATTGTAGGTCATGCTAAAAGATGTCGTTTCATCCTACATCATTTAAAAGAAGAGAAAAATCATCAAATAGTACATGAACTATGGTCCAATGCACATTTTGGGTACCTAAACTTTCAAAACTACCCTAATGGTACCTGAACTATTGCTCCGTTTCTCTATATGGTATTTCCGTCAAATGTGCTGTTAACTTTGCCTATAATTTTTTTTTTTTGGAGATAAACGTCATCCAATAAGAATGAGTCACTTAGGCAAAGTTAACGGCACATTTGACGGAAGTATCATATGGAGAAACGGAGCAATAGTTCAAGTACCATTAGGATAGTTTTGAAAGTTTAGATACCAAAAAATGTGCATTGGACCATAATTCAGGTACCATTTGAGGATTTTTCCCTTTAAAAGAATAAACAGATTTCGCAAAGAGAGTATTTAGCAACGCATAGTTGTCTCTTATGCTTTAGCAAGTGTGCGTACACTATCCTATATGCTGGGACTATTTCCAAATTGTAGCATAATAGCGAACTTCTCATAATAGGCTTTTAAAATTTGTAATAACTTCTCATAATAGCTTTTTAAAATTTGTAATAAGAGCTCTTAAGTAATATCTTTCCCCTAACATAAGTTTATCCGCTACAAAAGTTAAAAGCTTAAAGCCATGATACATCTTGGGGACTACAAAATAACAAAAAAGTACAAGTCAGTGAGATAGAGGGAAAAATTTTTATTTAACATTTCTGAAAATGCCACTAATTTATTTCGTAAAAACGTTATGTCGTAAAGTTACGTTATAAAACCTGTACTATCATGGGCATGGCTAGCTTAGGCCCATAATGATCACTTGACCCTGCTCAAAATTTTGAAAAATAACTATTATAGTATAGTCACTGTTTATATGAAATAGAAGAGATAATTCACTATTTTGCCTTTGTTTTGTATCTTTTCCGACCTTTTTTTTTTTTTTTTCTCTCCCCATAATTTGTTTCTCTTGTCATGAATTAGAGGTTTTCTTACCTATTATACCAAGGGTGAATATGTAGGCTATTAGGTGATTAAACTTGTAGAATAGTATATACTTGAAAAACACTCTTAATTTTTTTTTTCTAATCAAATAGCAAAGCCTTGAAAAAATTTTAGCTACGCCACTGTATACTATATGCCATTATGTTTCCTCTTCGAAACATATATGTCTCAAGATCAATTCCTGCCTCTCTTTTGATCGAGAAAATTTATTCTCCTAAGAGAGAATCTGAACTGAGATCTCATTTATCAATATGTTGGTGAGCCACTCTTACCCTGTAGTCAGTTTTGTTTGGGACATAGTGCAGAAGATGGTGCAGTTCTTATTTAGGATAATACAAAATTTAGTGAAATTTCTTTAAATATGCTTTTAAGAGTGTGAAATTTTATTATTATTTCTTTTTTGAAATTTCTTTATTTAGAGTGCACGTTTTTTTTAAACCACTTATTCTTGGATAATGCCTGCCAAATCAACGTCACTATCTTAAATCAACTTAATTTGTTTTTTTTCTTGTTTTGACCGAAAACGTAAAATTGCATTAATCAATTGTAACCCACTCCAAATTGTGATAAGATCAAATACATTATCAATTACTGGATAATTCAAACAGCTTTTCACCAATTTTCTTTACTTTGAACTCCAGATTCCTCAACTCTATCTCTTTCCATTTGTAAAATTAATGGTTACATACCTGGAATATTATAAGTTATTTCCCACGGTGTTAGATGTGTTGCCTACTTGGCATGGTGACGGTGTTCTTTACGTTAACAAATCCTCCTATACATAATGTTTAAATTCTGGACACGAGACTTGATATGCTTCGATTTTTTTGTTAAATCTCATACTGATGTTCTCAATCCATATCTTAAAAATCTAATATCTTCTTTCTTTATTAACTGTCCATATGTTAAAACCCAATAATTAAAGTCTATAACTTCAGGAAAATTCATGTACTGCAAATTAATATAGCGACATATTAGGAATAACAGTTCGATACAGAAATAGACTAACACAATCTCATTTTGAGCTAATCTATGACTATAGACCAGCTTTTTATTATTGTAAAGAGTTAGTCTACTAGTGTATGATGTTGGTTTGTATGTGATATATAGATTAATTTGTTTTAAAAATATGAAAAGAAGAAACAGGTAAATAAATAACCGGGAAAAATTAATCAATATTGTTTATTCATGATCATGATCCATCTTCATAAAACAAATCAACATCCGCAGTTTGTTTTCGTATCCATCCTGGTTTCTCAGTGGCATATCCATTTCCATTGTTTTCGACTTTTATCTTGTACCTTTCTTTTTTATTACTTCTTTTTGGCAAGGACTTATCTTGATTTGTACCCAAAAATAGTAGCTTATCCGAACATGCTTATCACCAACTTTCGAAACAGAAAATAAAAATAAAAGAATAGAGACAAAGTGCTTTTTGATAATTTTTGCCACCAACGTAGAAAACAAAAAGGAAGAACTGGAGACAAACTCCGCTTGTGATAATTACATGCTCAATTATCATCTTGTTTGACAATTACATGCTTAATAATCTCCAACATGATAGCATTTAAAACGACAAAGGTATATCTACTCCCGATAGTTTGTGGAGTTTGTCTTATTTAACCTGTACCTGAATTTGGTAGAAATTAGGGGCAGAACCACAATAAGGAAAATAAGCGTTGTTAGAATTTTTCAATGATTTGTTCATTAGATTTGTTGAAAGTTGCAAACTTTCAGTATATCTATTCAAAAATAGTTCCTAGCTTTTTCATCCATATTTGTGATTATCAAATCACCACTTTACTGACTTATTGAATCTCAGAATATTGCAAACATCTAAATTACTATATACGAGGTATTTAGCTGTGACATTTTCTATGAGGGTATTGGGTAATGATTCACCCTTATGCGGATTTGGGTGGCCACTTAAGAGTCAAGCTTGTAAGATTGAGTTGATGCTATATTCTTTCTATTTATTTTCTTTCCTTGAAACTGGAGGATTTTGATTGCAAAAATCGCTGGGGTATCAGGCGGCGGCCATTTTAGCCTCACCTCAGGTTCATCTCTACAAGTACCACTTGAGATTGGCATTTTGACGGTTTCTCATTGTTTTCGATCTTCTATGTTTGGGATCCTAAAGACCAAACATGCGTGTGTTTGCCCTCAGTTGTTGTTCGATGGCTGCGTAATTCCTTTTTCTCTTTTTATGATCTATATTTTTGCATAAATTTCATAGCTGATCCAAACGGAACGCTGGAAACACTGAAAGCGGTAAACAAAAGAACCAAACCTTAGTATTCTGATGATTATACGCTATGAAAGCTCAATGATCAGCTACAAAATTAGTTTCTCTAAAAATATGTCTAAAGAGTATATCATCAAATTGAGAGGCCGATCTTTTAATGTCCCGATACTTGCCCAAAAGACTATCGATCAGGACCTTGGAATCTCCCTCCACAATGATGTGAGTATACTTCTGTAGAAAAGCCATATGACGTAAAGCAGTAGCTTCTGCAACTAAGATATCAATAGATCCAAGATCCCTACAGGCATCAACTAAATGGTTACCATCAGAATTTCGAAGAATAAAACCAACGGAAGCACATCCATTTTTGACAGAACCATCAAAATTCAATTTAACAGACTGATCTTGAGGATATTGCCATTTGATTTGAAACAATTTGTGTCGTTTCACAACCCTATTTTTATGATTAGCTTGGGAAAACTAATTAGCAACAAAAGCTGCTGAAAAAAACTGTTCTAGTGGGAGACAGTATTATATTCTTAAAAATGATGTCATTCCTAGAGTGCCAAATAGACCAACAAAGGATAAGAATGTTATCTTGCCAAAAAAAAAAAACAAAGGATAAGAATGTTAGATAAACACTCAGTAGAATTAGGGAGCTTACTAATATATACGAGCCAAGAAATAAAAAAATCATACTAGGTCAAAAGACTAGGAAGAGTAGTAAGAGACCAAACCTGGGAAGAGAAACTACATAGCTTAAATAAGTGATCTACCGTTTCTACATGATGAGGGATTCTTACGTAGGATAAACGTATCATATGACTGGTCAGGCTGTCTAATCAGTGAACATGCAAGAGAGTGCTTTAGATATTTTATTTTAATAAATAAAGATAAATTCGAAACACATTTAAAATTTCCTGAATTTTGATTGGACTGCCCCCGCTACGTGGTACGTTTGACCTACGTAAGAATCTCTTATATATGATTATGACAAAAAGGACAAAGATGAGAAATAGCAAGATTAAAATAAGAATGACATCCCTGGTTCGAAGTATATTTTGAATTAGGATCCAAGAGAAAATTTCCACCTTTGGAGGAATATTTAACTTCCATATCTGATTAAGTAACTTAGATTTGGAATGAGAAGGTATCTGTTGAAATTGAAGCCAAGAAGCGCTTTTAACAGTAAATATACCAGAACTACAAGGTCCCTAAATAAAATGATCAGGAGTTGAATAGATAGGTAGGGGAATGGCTAAATTTTGGAGCATGGTAATCTTATTGATGATATTAGAGTGTGGCTTCAGTATATGCCAAGGGTCTCTATTTCTCGTACCCCTAGAACTACGAATGCAGTAGCACAGACTTGCAAGTGAGGCTTATGAGTCTAATGATCAGTTAGAATCGAATGATGTTGTTCCAGACTTGCTTAGAGATGTTCTAAGCTTTGATTGCAACCATATTCCCCAAAATCAATAAATCAGTCTCTCCTTTTACTCAAAAAAAGATAGGCAGGGGACTGCCTAAAATTTTGTTAACAATATCTAGAGGTAAAATATTCAGTAAAGCAGGTTTATTCCGAGTAGAGTAATAAAAATCCCTCCACTTTAAGAGACCAATGTAGGTGAGCTCTATTGAAGAAGGAATCAAATGATATAATGGAAAAGGTAAAACCAGTTAAAAAGACTAAAAAAGGACTTACAATCACCAACAATTCATCTAAGTCCCGTAGCATCTAAAATACATTTTCAAGCTAAAGCATGTGAAGCAGTTAAAAAGTGTGAATGATGCAAGTATTTTTTTGGTGATTAATTAAACCCACTAATTATCAGGTTAAGTCATGATTTTCCATCCTAACTTAAAAGGATGCGTTGTTAAATACTGGTAAATAAAGTTTTTTTTTTCAATCAAAAAAAAAAAAAGAATAAGGTCTTTTGCTCCTATATATTATCCGAAGCAAAAAGTCTTGGGTGGACCAAGATCCACATGCATCATGAGTTAATTCTCAATACTGTTCATAAATAATATCGGAAATTAACTTATGGTGCACGTGGATCTTAATCTACACAAAATAATTACCGACGATATAAATAGTATCAAAAATTAATTCACGGTGCATGTGGACCTTGATCCATACTAGAATTTTCGTATCCGAATACACAAAATAATTGTGTCCGAGTGTCGTCGGGTCCAAGGCTCTAAGCTGTTTCCAACACAACTTGTCCTACGAAAACTCTCTAATGAAATGGGGACTGGACTAAAACAGTTTGAAGTGATTCTTCTGGTGTAACACGTAAAGGGCAGAATGAGGGGGCCAAGTCCTAATGGTTTCCTAATGCTGCACGTATTAAACCAGCAAGGACAATAAGACTGTGGTCAATAATGAAATCAAATCAAATCCAATCCAATCCAAGTGTTCAACTCCAGCACACCAAGACACCTCCACAAGTTCTTCAACATGTGGATAACTGTGGTTCTAAAGGAGCCAGCTGGAGCCTACCCAGGTTTTTTTCTTGGGTTGCTGGGGATAAGGGAGAAATCATTTGAACGTGTCCATTTTTTCCACCAAGTTTGTCACTTTCATATTTATTTTACGTGGGTGTCCCTCTCTCTATCCATAGTCTCATATTGGTCTTGGGGCACTTATATGCTCCTTTCCTAGGAAGCTGCTGCTCCTATGTTCTTCTTGACCTTTCGAAGGTGTCATAATTTTCCAAAATGGTTGCCAAATAATAGTAGGTGGTTGTTGCTTTGATTTTTTGGCCCGTGATTGACCTTTGCTCCTGAAGGGTCTTGCTGTGATAAATTCAGACGGGTGCGCGTGCATTTTCCTACCTCTTATCTTCGGTGTTCGAAAGGCCATCATTAACAAGTTTCCATTATGAGGATATATGATACCAAATTAGCATTGATTGAAAGAAGAAGGTTATAATGTAGAAAAAAAAAGGAACTTAAAGGCATAATGAGCATAATATGGCCCTTGACCAAAATGAGCATAATATATTTATCAAATGCTCAATCTCGGAGAAACTTAAAGGCATTTTATCAAAAAAACTTATGTGAGAATGAAGTCTAGTTAAATATGTGGACAAGTTATATTAAATGACATACAATAGTTGGACCTCAAATGAGGTGTACATGCTCTACAATAATGAGAGCTACTACATACTGATTGACAAAAAGCTAAAAACTCCATAGCTCCTCCACCGTGGTGTGAAACTCCTCATACTGTTACAAATACATCACACTAAGCAAAAAGGTTTAACCATGGAATTCTCTAATAAAACCTAATCACAATTCAACACAAACATGTCTATAGAAAGATAGATAGTAACACACCAGACACATGACAGTGGTGAAAGTCCAATTTTATTCTGAATGTAGATAGCTTTATGGGAGTCCACTACAAATTTGAAAATAGATTATGTCATTACGAGCCTATTGACGAGTGATTGAACCATACTAAAATTTAGTTTCATGATAAAAAATTTATCTTCAATAAAATATTTCGTGTGCGTTTTAAGTTGAATTTTCATTAACTCAGTGGTCAAAACAGATAATCTTGATCAAAGAGCACTTCCATAGAACTTCATTTTGACCAACTTTTCAACACATGAGATTATGTGTCGTTGGATTATAATTTCTTGCCCCAAGTTTACCGTTTCCTATAAATAACAGTCATAGACTACGTCCTAAATATTTTATCTCGTTGAGTCTGATTGAGCAATACCTTATCTTTTCAAGGAAAGCTAGTGACTTACGGATTCAATTTACTATGTTAACCATTTCCAATTAGATACATAGCCTATAAACATAGAATGTGTCCTAGATATTCTATTCTTTTGCCATTACTATATTTTCATATTATAAATAGCAACTCTCATCAACTTTGATTTAAATGACACGAAGTGGGATCCTACTTTCATAGGGGTTGATGTGGCGGGTATTTAAGAGTTAACACCAACCTGGGGTTTGCAATTGTGTTTGTTTTTGGGATGTCAATCATATTATTTATCTTCCAATTCTGGTACCTAATTTTGTTGGTACTCCTAGCGATTAGGCACAGGCCACTAACAGAAGTCAACTACTAAGAAAATGTAAATAAAAGGGACAATTACTTCAATTTTTCATGCTGCCGGTAAACTCTTACCTGTTAGTTTCATGAGAAACCCAACACCGTCGAGCTTATAAATTCAAATTTCATTGACATTATAGATGGACTGCAGTGGGGTGAAGTCAGTTAAAACCGAAAAGAAAAAGAACAAAATAGTACTTCAATTTCCATGGACATTAGTAGTACTACAATAAACAACAAATGTCTTGCCAATATCATTTCATCTATGGTTACTCCTTTCACTGTATCCAAGTACGGCCCAATACTGCTTAGAATTCCATATCGAAAGCCCACGATCATGTCAAAGGGCACATCTCCAGAACAAAGAAGAAAACTTGTGTACAATCTTAGGACTACGCTATCAAATTGTGTAGACAACCAGACATCATATCTGAAAATAACAGAATCATTTAGGGTTTAGGGCTCATTAGAAATATCTATCGTTTATCAATAGGGATACCTGAAACTGAAGTACTGCTAGCTTTTAGGAGAATTACCCAACTCCTCTACGTTATTATTTCACCAACACCGGTAAAGATTTGTTCATGAAACCATGCAGAATAAACACAAGATGAAGTTTGTGCAAACCATAAAATTCCATTTCCACAAAAATGCGGAGCTAAAACGGTGTTCCTGAACAAGACATTAGTAATAAGCCGTTACCTAGCGGGAA
This sequence comes from Rosa persica, assembly GCA_025331145.1. Lineage (NCBI taxonomy): Eukaryota > Viridiplantae > Streptophyta > Magnoliopsida > Rosales > Rosaceae > Rosa > Rosa persica. The sequence continues at coordinate 15,351,249 of WFKR01000004.1, forward strand.
ACTAGGGTTAAGTGAGAGGAATACATGAAAACACTAGTAAGAGGTGGACCCAGTACACCTCAGATCAGCAGTTTATGTTTATCACTAATCTCAAGGCCAACCCTGGTCTGCTCCATGGAGAAGGAATTTTGGAAGAATCCATCTACTCATCTGAGCTCTATTTTAAAGCATCTACCCATCTACCCTGAACCCTCTTCACATTTTCTCGGAAGTTTGTAACCAAAAAGTAGTGCAAAATTGCAAAGGGGATACTCTTCTACTCAATATAGTTCCAAATGAAAAGAATGCCACCACGAATTATAACAGGTCAGCAGAGAGGCTGTGATACAAGCACAACATATAAGGTATAAATATGCTGGCAGATGCAACAGTTAATTAAAAGATCATATACGTACAATTGTAAAGAATGATACAGCAACGAATCTGCAATTCTTCAGCCAGACATCCAAATCTCTATAGCATGAAAAAGTCGACAATAGCACTCCAGTAGTCAGCCAGCTGAAGAGAAGAGATTTGCAAGAAAATCACTCCATGGACAGAAAGTAAGTTATCAACCAATAAACTTGTTGTGTGAATGAGCAGTCACAGAAAATCAGGAAACTAAACCTGAACAAGAATGCTTTTTCCAGTTTGACCTTCAATAACCAAGCCTGCGGTAAGACCAATGATCGCCCATGCGCCATTAATTGCTTCTATTTGTCGCTTTCTCTATAATCATTACATTTATTTGTAGAAATATATTAGTAACAGACTGCATTGCGACATCAGCTGACACTATCATGTATTTTGTCATGAAGAGGAAACAAATAAGAAAATAAAGTATACAAGCCTCCTAAGAAACCAAGTTTTATACTACAGAAATCGATATCACCTAGAGAAGATTGAATCTAAAAAGTGCTACATCTGCACATTGTACAAAGTGCTTTTATAATTATTTTCAATCATCAATGGTAAAGTTGAGAAATTTATAGCAATAACTGATGGTACTAAAGTTTTTCAGACAAGTTAGTTTTCCTTACCTTGAAGTTCTCCTTTGCTTTAATTTCTTCCATTTGTTTGGCAGCCAATCGCTTGGCTTCCAAAGGATCAACCATGATCACCTCATTATTTCCTTTCTTCGGAGACGCCTGTACCAAAACAAAATAGATATCAAACATCTTTCTTTTTCATGAAAAAACATAGTTTCTTTTGATGAACTCCAAGCTAACAACAGATGGTAAAGATGACATATAATATGTAAACTTATTTTCACCAGTTGACTTCAATTTGGTCATGTGAAAAGGTTGTCAAGGCAAGGAAAACAACAAGTGAGAGATGCAACTTATTTGCGACTTCTAAATTTTGACAAGCATAGTTAGGACAATTTTTCTAAAAACTCTGAAATTAGTGAGCAATATATAACACAATGCTTCATTGATCTCATTGTCACTTCTTATTTTTTAAGATTGATATTCCAAGAATTCCTTACATAATAAGTCATAGAGTAACTTGTTTCACAATAGCAGTGCTGAAATATCCTTAGATGCAGCTTTAAACCACTCAACAACAATTAATTACCGATGCTCAGCTGATGTATGATGGAGTGTTTAACAAGAATGGAACATCCTTGCTCACCTTATAAGGAAGCATGGAAAATACAATGTTTATTCTAGATGACGGGATGAAAAATTAGTAACTTAATGCACTTCAACATAATTTGAAGACTTACTCCACTCCAATTTACCACTATATCAAACAGATTTTGGAATTGAATACTGTGTCTTATACAGCAGTCTAACTATTTAAGATAGAATAGTAAGAAATTGTACTTGAAGTCCTAAACTCGTTATATGTGGTCATTTTACTCTTCTTAGACTTAAAAATCTTTTTTAAAAATGCAGCTTCATCTGCACTGTACAAACTGAGGCTTAAATCACAATCAAGTAACATAAAAAAAGCAGTGATGCATATATAACTATAGCCTAGATACCCAACACTAATTGATTGAACTACCAACTACATACCCAAAAAAATCTTTGACCATATTCAAACCAAATATATTGGTGTTTTACATGTGGAATCCTTGGGTGCATACATTAGGATTGGGCAACATTTGAAGGGCGTGGCCATTGGTTCTGTAAGCAACTATGTTTCCACCTTGATATCTTCTCCATCCCCACCTGGAAAAGTAAGCAATTTTTCAATATATTTGTTACAGAGAAACATGCTAGCAACTTACCAGTATAAATCCTAAATCACTTAAGAGACAGCCAGTAAATCTATAACTTCACTAACTGACAGTATTTAGTCAGATCACCAACCACTGATAATCAATTTCAATCTTGTGCTTTATCCTGTTTGAGGTCATTTTTACCTTCTGCAGTGCAGGCACTTATCTTACAACAGAATCTCTATCAGCATTCGTGCCTAGCCATATCATGTTAAATCTGAAGTTATTCATTGAAAAATGTAGATGTATTCCCTAACTTTACTCTCTCAGCTTTTTTATTAGCAAACGTACTGAAAGAATGCTAAATTTGAACACTAGGAGAACTCCTCTCATTATTATGTTAAGAGGATATGAATCAGGAAAACACTCAAAACACTAGGATTAATGCATTACAGTAACCGCCATACACCAACAATTACAGTGACCGCCATACACCAACAATAAACGGAAACATTTTCACATTTGATCACGACTTATAAACTGTTTTGTTACATTATGGCTCTGAACTCCATTTGCTTTAACCAACCAACCAACCAACCTTTTTGCACCCTCAACACCACTCTTGCACTTCCATCCAATTTATCTCTATAAAATCTTACAAACATAACCCAAAAGGAAAAAAAAGTACAGTTTGCGGCACATGAAATGTAAAATAACACAACAGTACCATTATTATCGAGAAAGAATGAATGCCCTGTTCTCTCTATCTGGAAACTCTCTGTTACCCAAAATGTGACTCATGGCATTAAAAATTTAAATTTTGATTCTTCTCTGAATAGTTTTCTTGAGCACAGATGAACAAGGTAAAGAAACATTATCTGGAAAATGTGCACTTCCTGATATTTCAAATTTTGAGCAACCAAACAGAACATGGACAAAATCATAGAAACCCACTGAGAAGTCTACTTATTAAGATGTGGGTATGCGAGTTTTCATCCTTAAAATGACATTTTTATTCTTCTTTTAAGAAGAATTGGGTCAGCAACAGACATGAAGAAAATTGGAAACTTGAAGTGAAAAGAAAGACAGTTAGAGAGGAGGAGGAGGAGGAGTTACTTGTAGGGAGTGGGAGTTGCAGAGAGGCGATGGTGATTGAGAGAGAAGAGAAGGTGGCCACCATTGATAGGTGGTAGCATACATGTGGACGACATCTTCACCCTACTTCTCTAATTTCTTCTCTCTTCTCTCCTCTTTTCTATCCATTTCTGTTGCTAACTTATAACTCCTTGTCCTTTTTTATTTTATTTTATTTATTTTTTCTAGTCGTCACATCCCCCAATAAAGCGACCCACGTAGGCCTTTTAAGTTTTGGCCCAACGGCGTCGCCTTTCCCAGTTCCGACGAAGACACCGGTGTGAATATATATATATATACAGCATTTCTTCGCTGCGGACGTTCGTATCGAAGTTTCGGTATGAATTTTCCGTTTTCCCTCACTTTCCGATTACATTTTCACATTTTAACCGTTCAGTTTTTAGGTCCTAATGTATAGATCACCTCTGCAAAATTTCAGTCAATTTGGTGATCGTTAAGACATCCAAAACTGCAATTTACAACAATGTACACGAACGGTTCCGGTTCAACAGATTCAGTTCGTTCGTGTAAATTGCGGTTTTAGATGCCTTAACGATCACCAAATTGACTGAAATTTTTCAGAGATGATCTATACATTAGGACCTAAAAACTAAACGGTTAATATCAAAATATATGATCGAAAAGTGGGTGAAAATCAGAAATTCGAATAGAAATTTCGGTACGGACATTCACACTTGAAAAAAATTATATATATATATATATATATGAACACCGATGGATGTCAATAATTAAATAAATGAATGTGAGAAAAGTTATTAAAAAAAGTGGAGAATTACTATAGATTGTAAAAGCTAAACCTAAAGGTCTTTACTCTCCAGAATATTTTAGTTAAAGGTGACTCTCAACTTATCATCAATTGTGTTAATGACTCTAGTGGCGTTTTTTTGAGACTCAAAGAATAATTTCCACCTCTTTCTCCTTAATCATCTTCCGACATGTTCTAAAAGAAGCAAACTTTGTGGTAGACGCATTGGCAAATATTGAATACTCATTCAGAGATGAACAAGTTTAAGATAACTATCTTCCCCTTTGTGCATGAAGTGCTTTTAATTTCAACTGTTTTGAGTCGGACTGTTTTAGAGATATTTGTATGTAATTCTTATTCCAGTCTTTTAGTCTTTTTTTATTTATACTATATTTAATAGAAAAGACTTTGTTAGCTAAAATATGTGTGAAATTACATGTAGATTTTTCGATCATATATTAACTCAAAATTGTGTTTAATAATTAAGAGATAAGAAGGTAAATAACAAAATTAAAATTGAAGAACAAAAGAAAAAAATTTCAGTTCTCTGCATGCAACTTCCTACTATATGCGTTCCACATCACGAAGCCCAATTGCTTCTGCAATGGGAACACTGTAGCGGCCCATTTTTCTAACTCCAGCAATGGCATGGTTGCTATTACCATCTCTTATAATGAAGCCAGAAGCAACAGTTCTAGTATTTTGAATGACAAAGCCAGCAAAGTTAACCTTGGAAGTAATTATCGGGGGAGGGAGCATCTAATCTCAGTTGGAAGATGCAACGATTTGATTGTATTTGCATTATTGTGCATGAGATATGTCTGTGAGATTGCAGCAGCAGCAGCTACAATCGCAGTAGTAGACAGTGTTACCTGTCTGAAAACAACATCGTTTCTTGCATTCCAGGTTAATTTGGCAACACAACATTAGAATTTTAGCAAAAAAGCTCATGATTATAGGAATAAAGGTACGCAAATTCCTATGATTCATAATAAAATTTTCATACAAGTTCATGCCTTGAATACCAAGTAAGTTCTAAACTCTTGTGATAAAATCACAAGAACTGAACAAATGATTTAAGATTCTGAACCAGAGGAACCTATATAAAGAACATTGGTCATTATTAATTATGCCAAACCTCGATAACTCGTCCCTCGTTTTCAACTTTGCTATTAGGAGAGTCCAGCTGAAAAACTTTACTTTAGGAGGGAATTTCAGATCGCACGTCTTGTTAAGTAGATCAACATTCTCATGAGCTATATTAGAATCATTTTGCGATCAAGTAGCTGATTTATCACAGAAAGTTCTATTGGCAGAAGGCCCCCAAACAAAAAAACAGAGAAAGTTCCTGTTTCAATCATCTTTAACTTAATGAAAGATTTTATTCTTTTTTCAGTTCACAATTAAAAATGAATGTGTGTTATTTATTACGGCTTGTTCTTGAATTTGGCCAAATGTGGCTTAACTAACATGCTTGCAAGTATATATTCGTTCTGTTCAAAAAATGAATGAAAAAAAAAAAAACAAGCTTATACATATAAGTTTAAGGGTAATAAACAAAATGAATGTGTGGCATGCACGTGGTAGATATAATCGCTTAATCAGCGAATGCGAATCACAGCCTAATATAGCTGGGCTTTTCTTCATATAGGAATAATGAACTTGCACAATCAGATGGCCGTCCAGAATATTCAGCAACATCTTCAACTACCATCAACATAATCTCAATTGTAATATAAACGATTCCTAATAAAACGACGGAGAGCAGTATTAAGAAACAAATGGCCAGTGCACTATCACTTTCTCTGACCTTAAATTGCAACCTCTTCAACCTTTTGAAACCCATGTGAAGGTGGGATAACGTATAAGCCATATCAACTAGGAGAACGAGTGCGAAGACTAGTGATATGAGAAAGCTTATCAGATTCAATACTGCAATAAGCTTCAGGTCAAATACCATCCCAATCGATAGCACCATTGCTAGTCCTTCTTGGTCACTTTGCGAGAAATGCTTGAATGCGGCACAGTTTTGAATGAGGTCTTCTTTGCACAGCATGGTTAGTTTGTAATTAGCAAATTCGAGTATAAGGTAGGATATGAATATAGAAACAAACCACGATAACCTGGGTTTCCCTTGCAGATTGGGAGGTTGGAAGGACTCCTCTTGATCTTTTTCACGAATATTGCAAGTAAATGAATTTACTTCTATCATGATTGTTGCTTATGCATGTACGTACGTCTTGGCCGGATTAATATAGGAGGTTTAAACCTTAGTTCTTGATCAATATATGTCAAGATCAAGGTGATATTAACCATACATTCATAATTAAATAAAGAAATACAAGAAGAAAAAACAGGTGATATTAACAATGTAGCCGTTTTCGTTTTAAGGTGATCTATTTAAAGGAAAAGGTGTTCAAGCAGGCTTCCAGAATATTGAAATTGAGGGGGACGCGCAAAGCATCATTGTAGATTAAGCTCTTGCGAAGAAGACTGTCGCCATAACGGTGCTGTATTTGATGAAGCAGGACAGTTACTGAGTCGCGTATTTTCACGCAGTTGGAGATATATATACTATGAGTCTGTGACCAGGCCGCCCATTGTGTGATCAGGGCCGCCTTATCTCAACCTTTTGCAACATTTTGACATGGAGATCAATACCTGATTGGCTTACTCCAACAATTGCAAAAGTTTTAGGGTCCTTGACCCATAGCACCAAAATGAACTAAAATTAGCCCACTCACACAAAGAGATTTTTATTCCCACTAACCCCGATTTAAATAACAATATTTTTGCCCTCAGATTAATTAAACAATTACACTATACCACTCTCTCGTCTCATCTCTCTCTCTCTGATCACAAGCACCATGTCGTAGTCGACGACGTTGTCTTCATCGAAGGAGGACGACACAGACTAGTTTCGGGTGTAGCTGAACGAAGTCCGTCTTCTCCAAGTGGCAAGTCAGAGATTTTGTAACTCTCTGGTTGACAGCTCTGACGAGTTGTTCACGAGCTCCACGTCGAGCGGTATTTCTAGTTCTGATACAGGCTTCGACGATCAGTTCAAGAGTTCCTCGTCTAGCGGCGTGTTTAGATTTGATACAGGCTCAACTTTTGGGTCAAGTTCGTCCGAGAGTAGGCCTGACAACGTGCGGATATAGTGCGGGTACCGTGTGGGTTTTTAACGGGCCGACACGGTAAGAACTAGTTAACTTAACGGGTTTTGTGGGCTAAACCATGCGGGTTTGCAGGTTACTCGTTGGAACCCGTTAAGACCCATGAACATAATTTTTTCCCTTTCAAACCCTTTGGAACCCACAGACCCGTAACCAAAAACAGCTAAACAAAGCCTTTACTTCACCATCAGAAGCTGCTCCAAGAGGTTGTGCAATATATATATATATATATAGATAACCTTACTCAGGTGCAGATATCAGCACCTAAGCAAAAACGTACAGATTTTGTGTTTTTCCCATTTTTCGATCACACATTCACATCTTAACCGTTCAGTTTTTAGGTCCTAATGTATAGATCACTTCTGCAAAATTTCAGCCACTTTGGTGATCGTTAAGGCATCCAAAACTGCAATTTACACGAACGAATCGAATCTGTCAAACCGGAACCGTTTGTATATATTGTTATAATTTGCAGTTTTGATGATTACCAAATTAGTTGAAATTTTGCAGAGGTGATCTATATATTAGGATCGAAAAACAGAACGGTTAAAATGTGAAAATGTGATCGGAAAGTGGGTCAAAACTGGAAATCCGTACGGATCGAAAAACTGCGGACGTCCACAGTGGAGAACCGCTGTGTGTGTGTGTGTGTGTATATATATATATATATATATATATATATATATATATATGGCCATTCTAGTGAGGGATCCCTTTTTTTAGTATTTTCTAAGGATAAAGCATTAGACCAACTTTTCGATCACATTTCGGCATCTCAACCGTTCAGATTTTAGGACCTAATGTGTAGATCATCTCAACTAGATTAAATTAATGGACGAACCAAATCTGTCAAACTGGAACAATTCATACTTATAATCTTAAATCGCCATTTTGAATGCCTTAATGATAATCAATTTGGCTGAAAATTTACAGAAGTGATTTACACATTATGTCTTAAAATTTGAATGGTTGAGATGCCGAAATGTGATCGAAAAGTTGGTCTAATGCCCCATCCCTAGAAAAGACCCAAAAAAATGATCCCTTAATGGAAGGACCCTATATATATATATAACCTTACTCAGGTGCATATATCAGCACCTAAGCAAAAACGTACGGATTTTGTGTTTTTCCCATTTTTCGATCACACATTCACATCTTAACCGTTCAGTTTTTAGGTCCTAATGTATAGATCACTTCTGCAAAATTTCATCCACTTTGGTGATCGTTAAGGCATCCAAAACTGTAATTTACACGAACGAATCGAATCTGTCAAACCGGAACCGTTTGTATATATTGTTATAATTTGCAGTTTTGATGATTACCAAATTGGTTGAAATTTTGCAGAGGTGATCTATATATTAGGATCGAAAAACAGAACGGTTAAAATGTGAAAATGTGATCGGAAAGTGGGTCAAAACTGGAAATCCGTACGGATCGAAAAACTGCGGACGTCCACAGTGGAGAACCGCTGTGTGTGTGTGTGTGTGTGTATATATATATATATATATATATATATATATATATATATATGGCCATTCTAGTGAGGGATCCATTTTTTTAGTATTTTCTAAGGATAAAGCATTAGACCAACTTTTCGATCACATTTCGGCATCTCAACCGTTCAGATTTTAGGACCTAATGTGTAGATCATCTCAACTAGATTAAATTAATGGACGAACCAAATCTGTCAAACTGGAACAATTCATACTTATAATCTTAAATCGCCATTTTGAATGCCTTAATGATAATCAATTTGGCTGAAAATTTACAGAAGTGATTTACACATTATGTCTTAAAATTTGAATGGTTGAGATGCCGAAATGTGATCGAAAAGTTGGTCTAATGCCCCATCCCTAGAAAAGACCCAAAAAAATGATCCCTTAATGGAAGGACCCTATATATATATATATATATATATATATTTACACACACACACACACATATATAGATTCTATCTAGAATGAAGCCTCACTCTGAAATTAACGTGTGAGGTTGGAGTTTAGGGTCATTTTTCGGTCTCATATCCACATCTTAACCGTTCAGTTTTTAGATACTAATATATAGATGATCTCTGCAAATTTTCAGCCTTTGATGATTTTTACTGTATCTAACTCACTTAAACCAATGGACGAGCTGAATATGTCCACCCTAAACCGTACTAACTTTAAGGCAGTTATCAATGCCTTAACGACCATCAATTTGGCTGAAATTTTGCAGAGATGATCTATATATTAGTACAAAAAAACTAAACGATCTAGATGTGGATATGAGACCGAAAAGTGACCCTAAACTCTAACCTCACATGTTAATTTTAGAGTAAGGCCTCACTTTGGATAAGATACACACACACAGAGATCCTATCTAGAGCGGAGCTCCGCTTTGAAATTAAAGTGTGAAGTTCGAGTTTTGGGTCACTTTTCGATCACATATCCGCATTTCCATCGTTCAGTTTTTAGGTATCAGTGTATAGATCATCTCTGCAAATTCTCAGCTAAATTGATGATCGTTAAAGTATTGATAACTACCTTAAACCTAGTACAGTTCAGGTTGACAGATTCAGTTTGTCCATTGGTTTAAGTGAGTTACATACTTCAACGATCATCAATTTGGTTGAAAATTTGCAGAGATGATCTATACACTAGTACCTAAAAACTGAACGGTCGAGATGTGGATAAACGATCGAAAAGTGATCGAAAACTGGAACTTCACACGTTAATTTCAAAGAGGACGTCCGCACTGTTGTTAAAGTGCGGACGTCAACACTGCAGCTCAGCTGGACAGACGCCAAGGGTCGGACGGACTGGTCTGCAGTCGGTGGAGTCGCCGGCGACGTGGTTGTAGCGCTGCCCAGAAACCTGCAGTTGCAGGTGAGGTCGTTGCCCAGAAACCTGCAACTCCGACCTCCTCCAACCTCGAACGATGCCCAGAACCGTTCACGATGCCTCCGGCCACCAAGCCCCGAGCAGCCGTTACCACCTGAACACTGCTGCTGCATCGCCGTTCACACTTCAGCAAAGTGCGAACGTCTGCTTTGGAATGGGCTTGTATATATATATGGGAAGGATCTGAAGCAGACATCCGCAACCCAGAAAAAGTGCGGGCGTCCCTCCTCCGGCGTCGGGAAGGCGGCGATCGCTGAGTTGCGGGTGCCGGAAGCATCCTCTGGACATCCCAGACAACCTCAATCAAGCGGTGAAGGCGAAGGTGATCAGAAACTCGGTGATGTGCAGCGAGCTTGCCGGAAACCATGGAAGCCCAGAAACCTGTAACCCCAACCTCCTCTGACCTCGATCACTGCCCAGAAGAGGTCTGGGAAGCCTCCAGCCTCCATCCGGCCAGCCCGGTGAGGCCGTCGCCTCTTTCCCGACACCAGAGAAAGGACGTCCGCACTTTTTCTGGGTTGCGGATCCGGACGTCCTCTTCAGAACCTTCTCAATATATATCGAGAACGTCACTTTCCAAATTTTAATCAAACAACCAACCCTTAATCTTTGTATTTAACACTACAGGTGACCTATTCAAATTATTTTGGACAACAACCAATACATATTCCCAGATTTGAATTGAAAAAAAAAAAAAAAAATTCCCAGATTTGCATATTTTTGCACCCAACAAGAACAAAAATCTCGACCAAGTAATTTAACCATAGTATCCCTTGCTAATTACCGTGATGGAAATCAAAATGCAGAGGCAAACAACATGGAAATACAATGGAAGCAAAAACTTGAAAACCAACAATAGGACTCAACCATCAATAACAGTAGTAGAAACTAGAAAGTTACTGAACCAAGTGGCAAAACACACAATCCAAAAGCCCAGTGCTTTGAAACTGAAATTGGGTTTTCCAATTTCGACTGAATGCATTGAAATCCAAGCTTGAAAAAGAAGCCGACTTACAGTTGGGGTGGTCTCGACGAAGGTGGTGGAAGAAGCTCGAACAGTGATAGTCGCGATAGAGAGTTTGAAATTAACGGTGAAAGGTTCAGTTTCTACTGGGAATTCGCAACCAAATGAAGAAGAGAACGAGGAAACCTCTAGCCCAATGCTTAGACCCCTTTACTCCATAAAGCTCGAAGCTGGTTTTGGGTTTGGATATGAGAGATGAAGAAAAGAGAGATGGAGGCTGCTCTCATTTTTGTTGGTTGCCGAAAGAGAGAGGAAAATAAGAAACGGGATTTACTTAACTGGTTCCAACGGGTTCAGCACTTACGGCACGTTAATTTGTGGGTTTTTAGCGTGCATGCCTTTCTCAGCACGAGTTATTAAACGGGCGGGTTCGTGCGGGCTTTTAGCGTGTGGGTATTGTGTGGGTTTGCGGGCTACGGTTTAAATGCCAGGCATATCCGAGAGGTTTGAGTCTGGTTGTGTCCAGAACTTAGTGAGCGAGAGGTGCTTGCATCTACTAGAACAGTTTCGAATGTGCTGAGCAGTGTGTGGTTTTCTTCCCCAAATCCTCAACTGCATCCCTCGCTGTCCACTAACTCCGACACCTTGTCTTGAACAAAATGAAAAAGAGTAATCTAATCACAAGGTCTGATCCTTCATCTGGGTTGTCTGAACAACACCTCGACTGCATATTAGTAAAGGTAATTCCGAAATGTAAAACAACGACGATGATGGTGGTGTTGTTACAACTCAAAGAAACAGGAATTTGATTTCGCTGGGAAATTGTGGCTTTTTGAAATGCGTTGGAATCAGTGAAGGGATGGAATTGGATTGGGATTGACAGATAAAGGAATTAGGGCTTTGCGTAGACCAAGAGATCGAAGTTGGGAGCTGTACGTAAGGCTTATGTGAGTTTGACTTTAATTGAATTATTAAAATTTTCTGCTTATTCTCATGAAATTTTAAATGATCATTGTCGTCATTTTTGTCAATTTTCTTGTTAGTTTTAATATTTCACATTTCTTTATGATTATTAGAGTTGAATTTTCTTTTTAATACATAAAGGGCTGGTGCGGCTGCCCTCAAGTCTCGATTAATAGAATTGTTGAATACAGGGAGGGACATTGAGCCTAAACACCTGATTACAATAAATATCTAGAGAACGTCCTAAAATAATAACAAGAGTCTCTACCAAATAAATGTATTCAACTAGGCACCAACTAGCATAAAGTGCACCAATGGCTACTCTATTTGTTTTGACATAGCGGTGACATAATGGAAAGATAGCTCAATATGTAACTCAATTACAAGGTAGCATAATTACAATAAGCACAGCTTTCCTACTATGTTGCCGGGCGGAGGATAAATCCAATGACACTTAGCCTCACTTTAAATGCCGGGCTGCCTTCACCATCATGCCAGAATCACCCTCGTACCTTGGATCCACATTGCCCCTGTTAATCGGCCCCATACCTAGATCAGATCCAAGCGAACTGACCTAGATAAGAACAAACCAATTATAGCGATGATGCACCGCCACGAACACTCCACCACCCAGCAGTCTTTAAGATCGCGCCACCAAGCTCCCCCTGCGAACGAGAACATAGAGGAACAAACCAAAACCCAACAGCCATCGTGATTTCACCCTGCCTCACCCTGTAAACCACCACCAATGACCCCCCTATACGGACATAGATCAAGGAACCGGGCTCACTCCAGACCCACATGGGGCCGACAAGGCCCGTCCGACGACGGCGAGAGGGCACGCCACCGGACAGGGATGAAAAACCAATATTCGCTCTCAGACGGCTACTTTCGCTCTCCAATGTTAAATGTAGATGATACTTTTGCTGTTCAAATTACATAAGATTTAGAAGCACTTTTGTAAGAAATGTCGAAATCTTCTTTATGACCAGTAAAATTGTTTTATTCTTCTAATAAAACATTTATTGGGGGGCAATAAAAGTTTATTGGGGTCAATAAAACATTTCCCAACATTTATTTCCCCCAATAGATGTTTTGAATTGATGTAATTTCCTCATTTTTTCTTTCCTTAATTAAAGTTTTGTTTGTCTAATTTTAGGGAGTTTAGTTCCCATTTTGGCCACATAAAAGTTTATTGGGGGCAATAAACCTCTCTGGCTACTTATGAGATTTCCGACGACCTATTTGAGGACATTCGGCGTGGTTTCATAAACTTTTATTGCCCTTCTAATAAATGTTTGTTGGGGGTAATAAAGGTTTATTGGGGGCAATAAATGTTTATTAAGGGGGCAAAAAACCTCTTCGGTGAACTATGAGATCTCCGACGACTTCTTTGAGGACCTCCGGCAAGTTTTTCAGAGAAAGCCCGCGGTCGAAGATCAGTGATCGGATTCTCGCGACCGGTGACGAGACTCCGATGTAATTTCCTATGGCTTCTCTCTCTCTCTATCTAGATATAGAGGAGTGAGGGCAAAATATTCTCAAAAAAAAAAAAAAAACTTAATTGGGTATTAGGGAAGTATTAAAGTCTCTATGGGCAAGTGGGAAAAAAATAGGTGGGTAGTGAGGGGAAAAAAGTTCATAGAATTAGGGTAAATGATCAAAACCTTAAAGATTTAAGTTAGCCAGTTATCTATACTACAGTGTTCAAAGAAGATATTGTAATACCCGCAATTTTCATTTTAAATTCGAGTAATTGTGTTGAACGTTTATTGTGCGATTTCACGAATATTGTTCGATAATATTTCACTATTTGAATTATCGAAGGTTCGAAACAATTATTTTTAACGAAAAGCTCGAAATGCTCGGTTTGAGAAATCGACTTTTTCTACGTACAAAATTTGGAGAAACTTCCTCCATGAAAGTTGTAGAGCTCGTCGATACGAGTTCGTACACGTGCGGAACAAAAAGATCGGATTTTTTCTGAATTAGTTATTGAATTTAGAAAATATTCCGAAACTTGTATATATAGAAAAAACCCTAGATTTTTTTTGGAAACCCTATTTTTTTTCACCGGCCTCTCTTTCTTTTTTTGGAAAGAAACTGCAGCTTTCTCTCTCTCCCTCCGTGCGGCCGAGACGCAGAAATAGAGCACGGTTTCACCGTGCTACCTCCTCCTCATCCCACCACCCCATGACCTCAAACCTCCTCCAAGAGCTTCGTCTCAACCTTGCACAGCTGCCAGAGGCAGCCTTGCGCCGCGACACGGCCGGCAACGGCGGCGGCACGGCCCGAACCGAAAAGGCTCGTTTTCGGTTCGATCTCAATATTTCGAGCTATAGATCACCATTTCACTTGATTCTTGGCTCATTGAACTCGCCTCAACTTCCTCTACAAGCACCAAGAAGGACCGGAATTGGGTCGAACGTTTTCACGTTCGTCGGAGCTCGACCCCGTGCAGATCGAAAAACCAACTTTCGATCCAAATATCTCGAGCTATACACGATCGTTTCTTGTGATTCTTGGCTTGTTGAGTTCGCAAGGAAGTTCTGAACAAGTTTCCAGAAGGGATCGAGGTGTGAGGTTGCAGTTTTTACGTCGGTTTCAAGCTCGTCGGTTTCTGGAAAAATTCCGGCCGCTGACTGTAATTGGTACTTTTCGATCCCTTCCCGTCGTTTTTTGGTCTTGTGCTAGTTATGAAAGTTGCTCAGAATGATGAAACGAAGGGGACAATCTCGACCCCGACACCATTGGTGGTGGTCGGTGGTGACTGTGTCCCTAACTCCGGAGGTCTAAAATTTGGTTTTTGTCCATTTTATGATTCTATGTTTCAATACGATCATTTCAGCGTATTATACGCATTTTTCAGATATCGTATGAATTAGTTATGAATTTTGAGATTTCGATCGATTTCGATCGTTAGATTTATGATATATGGAATTAGGACCATCAGATGAACTTATAATTTTGATATGATGATCATATGACTGCCCCAGAGGATTTGTGTGGTCATGGGCGAAGATCCGACCGTTGGATCTTCGTATATGTGCAAAACGGTAATTAGGGGAGCGATTCATGATAATCCGCTCGTCGGATTTTAATGTAAATTAGAATCCGGCCGTTAAATGGTAGTTCAATTATGTTTGAAATTATTGGCTAAATTCGAATCACATTTGATTAGGTGATTGACGGATTGTATTTGAGTGGGCTATTTCGGCGTTAATTGTATTTGTATTGAAGACGCAGCGGGAATTTCGAGGTGAGTAAAACTCACGTGGTTCATATTACGAACCAAGCGTTTTAAATTTAATTATTTTTGGTAATTGTGTGAAAAATATTTGCTGATTAAATATTTGTTTTAAAATTTCATGGACTTGAATCACCACGGTCCATAGGTAAGTAAAATGAATTTTTAATTATACAAATGAATTTCACGATTTTCTTGTGTGAACTATAGATGGTATTAGTGGTCATTCCTGAGTGGATCATTACATATATATATATATATATATATTTACGTGGAAAATATATATTGATGAGTGGATTGTTGAGTGATGATATGATTGAGTTGAATTGATGAATTGATTATATTTCAATTGTGTAATTTCATAATAATATGGTGTATCTTGGTTGGGTTGATTTCAGTATGTGATATTATATGATGTGCTGATTTATGGGTTTAGGGTCGAAGTAGTGACCGGTGTGGGGTAATCAGACGCTTTAATCCTGGGTGGATGATGGGATACGATTGATTGAGTATGTGAAATTGTCGGACTTTCTAAATATGTATATAAATATACATATTGATGAAATATGATAATGATAAATATGTCGGATGCCATAACCTAGGTCAGGTGACGGGCTACGATTCAGTTAGAGCTCTAGTCTGTCATGTACCGTATTTTTATAAATGCGATGTTGAGTTTTGTGAAGAAAGATATGAGTTGGGGTTGTCTTGATTTATTGATTTGGTATTTGATTGAGATTGTTAGTACTTCGTGGTCGTGGAAATGGTTGAGTGTTGACTTGAGTAGAATTGATTATGATTAAATTAAACAACAGTATTTCCTTTTACTCATACTAGCTTTCATAAGTTTACCGGGTTTTGTGTTGTTGCAATCCCGGTACACTATTCAAATGGTGTAGCGGATATTCCTGTAGGGCAGGATAACCAGGGAGGTGGCCGAGCTGCTTAGGTGTTACAACAGTTTTTATTATTTCATTTAGTAGTGAGGTGTGTACGCTCATTTAGAGCTTTACAGTTCATTTTGGATTTGAGTTGTAATAATTAACCGAGACTAAATTCGGTTTGGATTTTATTTTGGGTGGTGAAGTTGTTAAGAAAAGAAATTTTCAGGATGATTATTTTGAGTTGTGGTAAATTTCATGTTTCCGGATTTTGAATGTTTATTTTAAATTTCGGGACGTGACAGATATGTTGTTAGGTAAAACTAAAAATTTTGACAGAAATATCCTTAAAATATTATTTTTCTGAGAATTAATTAAATTACAAGGACAATTATAACAATTATAAAATAAGAGTTTTATTAAAAATAAAAAAAAATTGCACAACCCATATTTTTCTCTCTCAATATTTTGTCTCTGTAATAATTATTTTCTTTCATTATACTTTTTTATATTTTATACAAAAAATAATTTCTTTTCATATGCAGAGCATGTATGAAGGAAGAATAATTACTTTTATAATAAAGTGTGTACTTTTCCCTACACTGGTAGGGATATGTCAGCCTTTTTCTCTAGGCTAATGTGTTGTTGGACACTATGACTCAACTTCTAGTTCATCGTGCATCTCTAGTTTTGCTTACCAAAAGTTGTCTACTTGGAGCTCGCGAGTTCATGGCGTAGCTCAATAAAGAAGCCAAGCTATCCTACCTATTTAATGTTTGAGAATAGATTGAGGGTGTTGTGCCAATGCCTATAATAATTGACTTTACCCGATAGAACTCGTTCATGGACTCCAGCTATTCTAACGAAAACTTTGAATGAAACCAGCTACTAGACGATTTTATTAGTCTTTCGCCCCTATACTTAAGTCAGACAAATGATTTGAAAGTTAGTATAGCTGCAGACCTCCACTAGAGTTTACTCTAGCTTCACCCAGCTCAGCCATATTTCACCATCTTTCAGGTCCTGACAAACATACTCACACTCAAACCCTTCTCAAGAGATCAAGGTCGGTCAGTGGTGCAACCAACCAAAAAAGAATTCTGCACATTAACTTCTTTGTGCCTTACGGGTTTAATAAATGATTGAAATACCTGTATCTACTATCAGAATTTAAAAAAAAAGGAGATAATAAAAATATCGGGGATATCCGGAAAAATATATCATTTTTGTAAGAGTCAATTTATTGGAATTACATATAATATATATGAATGTCAATTTCATCTACATCCAAAAAGAGACTCTAGGTGGTTAAAAAGTCGTTCGTTGGTCTACAAAAGTATAATAATCAGACCAAGATATATGACCCATATAGTACAAATTGCTTCATCATGATTCATGAATTCTCCTCACCCAGATTTGTCTTCAGGGAATTTCTCCTCACCTGGATTCCACTCCTCACTTGAATTTCCCTCGAAGGGAATACTCCTCACCCAAATTTGCTTTGAGGAGATTTCTCCTCACCCATATTGGCCTTGAAGAAATCTCTCCTAACACAAACTTGCATTTAGAGAATTATTTCCAACCCAAAATCATCTTGAGGGTATCTCTCATCACCTAGATTCGCCTTCAGGAGATCTCTCTTCACATATGTTTACATTTAGAGAATTACTTCTCACCCAGAATCACCTTGAGGGAATTTCTTCTCACCCAGATTTGCCTTGAGAGGATTTTACTTCACCCAAATTTGCCTTTTAGAGGTTTCACTTCGAGATATTTTTCCCAAACAAGTTAATTTGCCTCTTTATTAGGCTATATCCTGACTAGAAACTGTTGTTAAAATTTGGGCTAAATACATATTACTACCCTGTAATTTGGGTCCAAAATTAATTCAGTCTATGAATTTCTAATTTCATCAAAAACACCCATGCACTTTCAATTTTGATCTAATAGGTCCAATTTGTTAGTTTTCTGACAATTGAGTTATTTAACTTGTTAACGTGGCTCATATATGGTCTATGTTTTATGATGTGATGTCGAAGTGGCCTGCATAGTCAATTTAGGAGTGAGTCCTACTATTAAAAATAAATATTTTTTTCAACAAATAATCCAACTATAACTTGAACCTATAACAGAATATTAATGAATTGGACTTATTAGATCAAAATTGAAAGTACAGGGGTGTTTTTGATGAAATTAGAAATTCAGGGACTGAATTGATTTTAGATCTAAACCACATGGTAGTAATCAGTGTTTAGCCCTTAAAATTTACACCCTGATATAACCTCCATATTACATGATGTATGTTTCTCTATGTATAACTTAGTTTTTTTTTGTTTCTGTTTTCTGTTTTTTTTTTCCATAAGATTTTACAGATATTTCTTTATTTTATCGGGAACATATGTTAAATATCTAATATATCGGGGATATTTAATGATATCAGAAAAATTTTGAAGAAACGGTGGAAGATAAAATATTTTACCCTCATAATATATCGGCCCCTCCAAAAATGGAGATATTAGGAGATATATCGAAAATATAACAGATATTTCAATTCTTGGGTTTAATAGCCTATTGCTCGCACGTACATGCTAGACTCTTTGGTCATAAAAATAAATAATAAATAAATAAAAAACTTGATTTGACACATGATAGGGTATCATATGATTATATCAATTCACTCATAGAGACCCTTGAGTATTCATATTTTAGGAGAAACCTACACTAGTTTGGGTTACTTTTCCTTTTGATGTGTCTAGTCTTTTAATTTTGACAACTTCAACATTTTGATTTTTTTGGAAAAGATTTCAACATGTTTTTACAAACTCGCAAATTTGGTCCAAATAGCTCCATATTGTAGAGTTGAAGAGAGTTATCCAAATACATATATGTCTTCTTTTCTTTAGGTTTGAAGAGAGCTATGATTGGCTTGCTTTACAACTGTTTTATGATATATTTGGCATGCTAGAAACAAAACCACATGATGGTCAGTTTTTTCAAGTGGATGCAATTTGTCGAATGATCTCAAGGCACATTCAATATGCTAGTCGGCTTGCTCATGGCAATATGCATAACACAATAAGGGATCTCCGGATATTGAAACTGTTTGGTGTTCAATGCAAGCCTCGTTGTGCTCCTAGGATGATTGAGGTTAATTGGCATCCACCTTCTTATGGATGGATTAAAATTAACTCTGACGGTGCTTGGAAGCATAGTTCTAATGGGGTGTTATGGTGCAGTTTTAGGGACTACATATGTCATGTACTTGGTGCTTTCTCTGCTAATCTTGAAATCCCTAGCTCAGTTGCAGCGGAGGTAATGATGGCCATCAAGGCCATTGAACTAGCTTGGGTTAGAGACTGGAAGTAGATTTGGTTGGAAGTGGATTCTTCTCTCATCCTTGACTTTCTTCGCAGTCCTAATTTCGTTCCATGGACATTTCACATTGAATGGAGCAATTGCTTGTATTGCATTTCTCAAATGAATTTTCAATCATCTCATATATTTCGGGAAGTTACTCAAATTGCTGATGCATTAGTGAATTTTGGTGCTACTTCTACAAGTTTGGTTTGGTGAGACTCTGCTCCACCCTTCATCCGTGCACACTGTAACAAGGAGCACTTGGGTCTTCCGAATTTTCGTTTTTGTTAGTTCCATGTTTGCTTTAACTGATTTATTTGGGAGGTTTTGGTTTGACCCCCCACCTCTCCTTTGTACTCTCTTTTTCCTTTTCTTAATATAAGCGGATAGGAAGGATCTCCTCCTTACCTATCGAAGCCTTTACAAAAAAAATGTCTTCTTTTCTTTTCTATATGGAGCCATTTCACCCTGCACGGCTGCATCCATTAAGTACTTCTAGTCGAATTTATGCTTTCTGGTTCATACATTATCTGTGTAGTGTCAGGATCACACATTATTTGTGCAGTTTTGAACATTGAACGAATCAGTACTATCCTATAACAAAAACAGTGAGGAAGGACCTTTAAATAGCTGCAATAATAGGACTCTCCATATCACAAAACAATTATCTCGATCTTAAGCACTACTGTAGCTCACAATATCAGAAAATATGGATCAGAAAAAGCCCGAGGTTGCGGTGGTGGTGTCCCAGAGCAAGACACAAACGAATGTGTCTAGTGAGGTGGAAAACAAAATGGGAGCAGATCAACATGGTGGATGTTCAACCAATTTCACTCAAAGTTACAAGGCAGAAGAGTTTGCGGAAAAGCACACTGCGCTTCCTCATTCAGTCTTAAGGAAGACGATGAGTTTGTTGACTTGGAGCAAGGGTATGGCGCTCAGCATCAGACTCAATTGAAGCTCAAGGAGTCTATGTAACTTAACAAGGGTGAAACCAAGTCCAACAACAATCGCAATGACTACTAGACTAGCATTAAGTGGCTTTTATATTCGTCATTTCCTAGTATCTGCATAGACTAGTATTTGCTCATAAAAAGGATTTCCTACTATTTCAGCTAGTTTAAGGAAATCTCTGACTATCCTAGTATTTATCATATTTACATTTATAGGAGATCGTTTAGGTCTGTATTTCAAAGTCTCATGGTTGTTAGCTTGAAATAGTTTTAGTTGTTTGAAAATTATGGAGTACTACTGAAAATAATTTGAAGTCTTAGTATCATCTAGCTAGCTTTTTTTTTAATTTTTTAATTTTTTAACAAAACTCATGCAAACTGTTTGGCTACCAGACGGCATATCTGAGTTGCTGAAATGAATTTTATCATTTACGAAATGTATGGTTTGAGTGAGAGTTTTTATTTGGAATACTGTGACATGAAGCAGAAACGTGGTTTTTTCTGTGTTACAGAACATTCTTAAGAAATCAAAGCATAATAAGGGCATTTGATGAAGAGATGAACTTAGAAAATTCGTGATATTTTATTTTGATCCTTCTTTAACCTGAATTTTTTCTTCTAGGGAGAAATTGATTTGATTCCTATATAAACACATTCCATGTTTCTCAGATTCTCTCAAAGAACCCTGTATTTGAACAGATATGGCATGGGGCAGAAACATGGTCTTTCTGTGTTAGCGAACATTCTTAAGAAATCAAAGCATAATAAGGGAATTTGTTGAAGATATGAGTTTTGAAAATTTGTGATATATTTTATTTTGATCCTTCTTTAACCTGAATTTTTTCTTCTAGGGAAAAATTGATTTGATTCCTATACAAACACATTCCATGTTTCTCAGATTCTCTCAAAGAACCCTGTATTTGAACAGAGATGGCACTTGTTTGAAGGTTTCAATTGCCTTTTACTTGGCAAATGAAAGAAAAAATTTCCACAAAGCTGATTTATTTGTATCAATGAACCAATGTAACTAAAACTGTTTCATCCCCAAATAAATCAGGTATGAGTACATGTTTCCAAACAACAGCAAGATAAGTTTGGAAAAGTGCAGCTTCAATTAGTATGAGTATAGCGCAATCAGACAGTATGAACTTGGGTTCTTAAAAACAGAACATAAGGAACCAGAAATGCTATAAGAAGCGGACAGTCGCCTAGATGAAGCAACATTATGTAAAACCAAGTGACAAATGGTCTTTTCAATAATTTCACTACCCTTGATGGAAGTTCTTTAACAAACAAATCTTTACCACCATAAGTTACTCCTGATGCTAAGATTGATGCTAGTGCAAAGAATAACAACAGCGAGGTAATATATAATGCTAGAATGAAAATCCCCTCTAGTTCAGCAACTAATAGGAGATCATGTTTTAAAGTGGTTACGAGGTCGGTGAACTCTATAGTTGATGGTTTTGTTGAGAAGATATTCCTCACAAAGAGGATAGAACTAAGGAAAATTATGAATAGGAGGGTGGACATGAGCTTCCCATTTCGGTTTTGTGGGAAAATTAGAACTTCCACAAAACCAAAAAGCTTATAGGACTTCGGTGGGGAAGAAGGATTGATAGTTTTCAGAGCTTTAATGTTTATGTCCATCATCAGTGTAGTGTTAAGTTTAGAGACCAACACTCACTAATAGCTTTTCATACTCTCAACGACACAATGATAGGAAGCAAGATATATAGAAATATAGGAGTTTTTCTCATCAACTTGATGCAAAGCAGCATGGTTTGACCACTTTATATGAGGGACTACAAACATGAAATAAAAATGGGGATCAAAACAAGTAATTCAGAGATTAAAACAATGGTATGAAGAGAAAAACAACGTACATAGTCGACAATGTGAATTACTAAAAAATGATGATAACGATAAAGTTGATTCTGACCTAATTATTATATGCATATAAAATGAAGAATGCACATAGTTGTTGGTGAAATTACAATAAAATTATAATTTATATATGAGAAACTCGTTGACAATAGGCTGAGGCTCGGGTATCTCGCTTTCTTTAAGGAGATTCAAGCCATTTGCGGAATAATACCGGTGCACCAGAAAATCTCTTGACTTGTCCCCTCCATGATACAACAACCCAACAACAAGTTGTACGGCTCACACCAATCTGCACAAATTGGAGGAACCCAAAGCTCCACCAGAAGAACACATTTCTTTGGCCAAAAAACACACAAGACACTTTGGGGGATTTTGGAAAGAAAGTTAATGGGTGAATCGTAGTGTTTCGTAATAGTATTACGTAAAAAGAAAATATATCTCTGAGCATGCAACAAATGGTGTTATTTATAGGCTCTTAGGACACTCCCTATAATTAATAGGGTAGTAACCAAAAGCCATAGGTTACAAGAATTAAAACCCAAAATAAATCAAAATAAAACACCATGAGTTACAAAATAAAATTCAAAATAAATTCTAAATTTAAACAAACAAATAAATTCAGAATTTAAACATAAAATAAATTCACCTAAATTTAATTTCAATAATAAAATATTAAAATGTAACAACAGGACCCGGAGATTTCATTCTTTAGATAAGATGGAGCTAGCCAGCTAGGGATGTTCTGTCCTCAGACTTTTCTGAGGTCTTTTTCATGTATATTTCTTATACCGATATGAATAGGAGAGTGAAATTCACAGTCCCAATTTTACAATTCACACTCCATGTTTCTTTTTCTATTAACTTAAATTTTGTCCTTAGTAACTTTATTTTGTCTTTTTATAAGAATTTCAATAAAAGAGAAAAAGAGGGAGTGTGGATTGTAAAACGAGGAGTGTGGATTTCACTCCCCGTGGAAAATATCAACCATAGTAGTACATTGTCAGTCATCACAAAGTACTTGAATATAGACTGCTTGAAACCTGCAAAGAACACCTCACTTTACTATATATAGCAGATCATCCAAAAAAAAAAAAAAATTACATAGTAATTCACCCGTAATCTTAAAATTTTCTTGTATGCAGCCGTAATGCTGATGTGAAATTTAGTGTTTTCTACTGTCTCAGTGTTTCTATAAAGTTGCAGTCTTGCAGATATGTGGCTACTACATACAACACAAGCAAACAATTAATGTAAATTAAGAAAGTGATATTCTATAATGAAATGTATGTGCGACTATAATCGGGGTAGCCGCAGTAACTTTAGTGTATCTGCAACAAAGCAGAATGAGGACATTTGAAGACTGAGTTTACTAATATAGTAACCCTTTCTTTTGCATGTAGTGTTTGTATAAACTTAGGGCATTGGGAACTTTTACAGTGACATTTTTTTTATTGTAATCATCTTTAAATAGTCTGAATTTGATCTTCTAGGCGAAATTTGATTTCATTCCCATGTATATATTCCTTGTTT
The DNA here is from genome assembly GCA_025331145.1 of Rosa persica. Classification (NCBI taxonomy): domain Eukaryota; kingdom Viridiplantae; phylum Streptophyta; class Magnoliopsida; order Rosales; family Rosaceae; genus Rosa; species Rosa persica. The sequence continues at coordinate 15,375,138 of WFKR01000004.1, forward strand.
CTCAGCTACTCATTAAAAGAAGCTCTGTATTTGAACAGAGAAGGAACTTGTTTGAAGGGTTCAATTGCTTTCACCAATCAAATAAAAAAAACGCAAAATGCAAATTCCATCAAGCTGATTTATTGCTGTCATTGTACCTATAACACTGTCAAGACCAAATACCAGATACAGAATATCTAAGATTAATTCCTACATAGCTAGGTCTGCCTTGGTGCTTCAACATTCTTCATCTGAACTGAGAAGTGGGATGACCGCGGTAACTTTAATATATTCAACTCCTCCTTGCATTTCAAGCTCTTCTCCATGAGTCTCCTTGCACTCATAGTAAAGGACTGTATATGCCATTAGTGAAAACATCCTGATCAAGGTCATGGAGTTTAAGAGGAGCAATGGAATTACTATTTGACTTCCTGAAAATGCTATATTGCCCATTTTCTTTAAACCGTAGACCACAGCAACAGAGGATGCTCCAAAAAGAATATTCAGGAAAAGCCCTCGAAGCTTAGATCCTTTAATAAGCTGTTCTGCCTTCCCTAGTGCCTCAATGCCCCATTTTTCCTCAAGTACTGAAACAATGAGTGCTAAGTTCCAAACAACAGTAAGATAAGCTTGGAAAAGTACAGCTACAATTAATACGATTATAGAGAAACCCGAAAGTGTGAACTTAGGACCGAAAAGCACAACCAAAGGAACCAGAGATGCTGTAAGAAATAGACCATAGCCTAGATGAAGCAGCATTATGTAAAACCAAGTGACAAACGGTCTTTTCAACAATTTCACTACCCTTGATAGGAGTTCCTTGACAGATAAGTTTTTACCACAGTATGTTACCCCTGATGCTAAAATTGATGAGGTTGCAAAAAATAGCGAGGTAAAGGAGAATGCTAAAATGAAAATCCCCTCTAGTCCCACAACTAATCGGAGGTCAATTTTCAAAGAAGTTATAAGGTCGGCATATTCGGGGCTACTCTTGTCTGTCAGGGTTAGAAAGCTTGCCTTGAAGATGAAATCAGTGATTGATGGTTTGATTGAGATGATATTCATCAACAATAGGACAGAACTAAGACAAATCATGAGTATGGCGATAGAGGACATGAGTTTCCTATTTCTCAAGAAAAGTTTTGGAGCTTCCCTTAGAATCCCCACGAAACCCAAAAGCTCATAAAAATTCAGTGGGGAAGGAGGACTGCTATTCTTCAGAGGTTTAGTATTTGAATCCATCATCATTGTGGTGTTAAGTTTAGAGACTTACACTCTCAAGTACACAATGACAGGAAGGAAGTAGAAAGACTTAATTGTTTCAATCTGATATAAAGCAGCATGGTTTTAACCCTTTATATAGGGAACTACAAACATGAAATACATGAAAATGGTGACAAAAACAAGGAATATGGAGGCGAAAACAAGGGGGTGGTGAGATAAACAATGTCTGTTTGTGGGAAAAACTAAAAAGAAGTCTGCTTAAAAATCAAAAGTTTCTCCTGATTATGTGAATAAAAATGAACAAGACAGAGTCAACCCAGCCGGAGATCTCATTTTGGATGAGAATTGCCCATTGACATATTTAGTAGGTAATTATCAACCTGACAACTTCCTAGCCTTCTATATCTAGTGCACTTATTGATGTGTCCATAATTCGAGTCACATATCCATCACCAAAGTGAATGTCGAACCATGTGTTCAAGATTCCAGTACCTTAATTAGAATCCAAGAAGACTTTGATTTATAAAGATTGACTCTATAAAATGTGTAGTTTGATATTGCCGGCAACAGGGGTGTGTTGATAATGTTAATTAAACAATTGTCCATTTGGGATCTCTTTCAAGTATTTCTTATTAATATGAATATATGATACTTAACTCCAAACCTCCTGTTGATTACTTCTATGCCAAGAAAATAAGACAATATTAGTAAGTACATTGAACGCGGAGTGCACTATTCATGATGGTTACTGTGAAAATGACAGTTGCAGCATAGGGATAAGAGAGGAAATAATAGTCGAAAGAAAATTCTAGGGAAAAAGGGGCAGAGCACTTTGTCAAACCTCTAGCACTTGAAGGTTTCAACTGTTTCTTAACTTGCCAAATGTTAGTATCAACACTACGTCAATAAATTTATCAGACGACAGAGCTCAGACAACAGAATGATTGGTTTCTGTTGTCTAAATAATTTTAACGACAGAATGAAAAAATTCTGTTGTCTGAATATAATGTATATCATGGTAAATCAGTTTTCTGAAAAAGATGCTATTTCAGACAATAGATTTCTGTTGTGCATTACATTTTTGGTTTTGGTTGTTTGGGCTTTTTTTTTCTTGAAAAGAACTGTTCGGAAAGGGTTATGTTTCAGACAACAGATTTCTGTTGTGCATTACATTGAGGTCGATTTAGTTTTGGTTGTTTGAGTTTTTTTATTCTTGAAAAGAACTGTTTGGAAAGGGTAATGTTTCAGACAACAGATTTCTGTTATGCATTACATTGAGGCTTCAGACAACAGATTTCTGTTGTGCATTTGAACTTACTTTGGTTTTTTATTTCCCTCTCCTTTCAGTTTAGTTTTATTGGCACAATGAAAAACTTAATAAAAATTTTCCGCACAACACTTAGCTGACAAATTTATCAAACTGATGAAAGAAACCTAAAAACCTTCTCTCAGCTCACCCTCACTCTCAAACCCACGACCCACCTCCTCTGTTGCTGTCGCTTTCGTTCTTCAAACTGAAAACTCAATCCTCCCCTCCGCGTATCAGCCCGCATAGCCGAGCTAGCAGGCCACCTGCCTACTCCCCAGCGCCCTCCCCACCTGCGCAGATCTCAGAAGCCCCGCGCGGCCCCATCTGCATAGATCCCAGCAACCACAGCTTGCCTCAGCAACTCGCGTGCAGTCTCCCAACAAAAATCTTTAAACTGAAAACCCAATCCTCCCCTCTGCGCATCAGCCATCATAGCCGCGCCAGCAGCCCACCCGCCTACTCCCTAGCGCCCTTCGCACCTATGCAGATCCCAGAAGCCCCGCGCTGCCCCGCCTGCGCAGATCCCAGCAGCCACAACTCACCTCAGCAACGAGCGCGCAGCCTTCGACCAAACCGGCCTCAACCCTGCCGCTGATGCACGGCTGTTCCGACTCGGTCGGAAGATCAGAAGTGGATTGTTCGGAGAGATCTACTTAGGTGCGCCTTTGCTCACTTGTTCTCTTTTGGTTTTCTGCTTGCTTTTCGTTGTTCAATTCTTTTTGGCTTTTGTTTTTGATGATTTGCAGGTACTAATATTCAGACGAATGAGGAGGTAGCGATTAATCTCGTGAGTTTTATGTTTGCTTTTTTTTTTCTTTCCAATTTTGCGCTTTGGCATTGAGAATTGTTGGTTTTGACTTTGATGTTTTTGGCTATGATGATGAGTGTGTGCTGAATTGCCCTTGGAATTTTGATCAGTTTTGTTATTTTGGGACGGATACTTTCTGGGAATAGAAAGTAAACAGTATTGGGACTTGTTCAAGTGGAAATTTTTGTCATTGAGTTTATTATTGATTGGCATTGATGGTTTCAATGGGTTTATTTCGATTTCTTCATAATCTTGAGACTGTGAAGTTTAATTATGGATCAAAGGTTTATAGAGTTAAAAGTTTGTTTGATAGTATTTTTATTTGTACTTGAGGTTTTGTTATTTGTCAAACAGAGAGGAGAGGAATCGTTCTTGCTTGAAAGAAGGAGAAGGAAGAAGAGAGAAGCTTTTGTTTGCTTGAAAGAAAAGAAGTGGAAGGTATTTGATCTGTTTTGTTGGTTTTTTTTTTTGTTCTTTTTTTTTTTAATCTGAGATTCTGTCGTTTATCTTCCAGTTTTTTCTGTTTATTGTAGTTACATAATATTGTTTGCATTTGGTAGGGATTTGAATAAACAAAAACGGGAGGTGGTAGTATTGCTCTGTTCTCTGATTTTTGGATTGTTGTTCTTTGCTTGCTTGATGCAGCTGCCTTTCTCTTGAGGTATGGTTTGTCATGATTGTCATATGTGTGTGTGTGTGTGTATATATATATATATATATATATAACAGGAGAGCTGCTGTTTCTGGTGTTTGAGATGTATTATACAGCTTTGCTTAATTATCATGGAAAGCCATTTAACTTTCTGCCAACATATTAACTTTCTGTACTGATTTGCTTTTGTATTTTCAGTTTAAATGAATTCTAGAGTTTGTCAGTCCTTGCTAATTAATGTAGATAGGCCCTCATTCCATGAACTATGTTGTTTGAATCAAGGTTGTATTGGCTCATAATACTTGAGGCAGGTGATTAGGCACATGGATAGAGAAGTTAATAATGAAAATGAAATCAAAGACAATGAAGAGAATAATGGTATTTGTGTTGTATTCTTTGTTTGTGTTGATAATGAACTGTTTACAGAGAATAGCATAAATCATTTCTAACTAGAGCCTCTTTTGTGCAATATGGACGCATTTCTTCCAACTAAAAACTAGAATACCAAAAGCAGGTAAAGCTGTAAAAAATATAAGTGGATAATGTGAGAGTAGAAACTCTCACTTTTTCAACCTGTGTTTTTTCTGTTTAAAAAATAACCTTCATTTGCAAAAACTTCAACCATAGTTGGCCGGATTTTGCACATAATTAGAACTATAATACAGAGAAATTATTAGTAGTTGTAATGAGTGGTCTTCTTTTGTTTTACAGATATCCCAAACAGCGAGCTATCAAAATTTGCAAGTACTTTGAATTCAGGTACGAATGTTTAAATTATACTGCTAATAAAATTAAAAGAGTGATGCTAATAATTATTGAATGAGTTTGTTCACAATCTGCAAATCAATTTTAAAGACATGTGAAGAAACTTTGATAAGATAACCAATATGATTTGATTGTTGGAAGATTGGTTCATTTGAGATGTCTAATCCTTTCACCGTTTTGCAGGAAAATTTGGATACAACAAGAAGGAAGATCTGGAATTACTATTATTTTACAGTAGGTTTCTTTTAGTTTTATGTATATACTAACAGATTACTCAACTTTTAGGATGGATTGATGGTAATGTTGAATATTGATGTAGTTTGCTAGCTGATTTACATGAAATGGCTTTTGACTTGTTATAGTTGGATGTTGTTATTGTGCTTACCAGTCAGCACATGTTTTTCAATATATGTTGTGGTTATAATACAACTAATACAACATAAATAACGAAAGAAGCTGACGTGCACCAAACATCAGACAACAGAAAGGCCTGGTTATAAGACAACTCATACAACATAAAAACCAAATTAAGCTCACGTTGAACAAAACATCAAACAACAGATGTCTGTGGTTATAAGGCAACTGAGACAACATAAATAACTAAAAAACTGATATTAAACCTGACATCAAACAAAAGAATTTAACTAATTATCTGTTGTCTGAAACAACAGAAGACCACAACACAAAAGTAACTTTTCAAACTATTGTTTATATGCTATACATCGACATATATCTGTGGTGTGAAACTCAGTCAAACAATAGCACAACTCAAGAATCTCTTCACTCACACGATTTAATTATGTCGTTTGAATAGAAAAGAAACAATAGAACGTAATAAATATATGTCGTCCACAATTGATTCACACAACAGAAAATAACCAAGATAGGTCAAAACTCTATATATTCACACCACACATTTCTAGCATGTTAACAAAATACATACGATAGAGTTTTATTAGGGAATGTTGTCCATAATCTTTTATAACAACATATTTCTGTCGTTTGATTATATATTCAACCTTATAAAGTCATAATTCAGCATATCTCGACACAATCAGACAACAGATTATTGGCCGGCCTATGTTGTTTGAGTGAAATATAGATCACGGGTTATATATGTTGTCTGAAGGCCTAAGAGATATTAGGCTACTAGACAACAGAAATTTTCTGAATCAGACAACAGTCTGATGAGTTTATTGACATAGGGCAAACACTGCCAAAGTGATTTATTTCTATCTCCATTGTATGGAGAACTGTTTGAGGTATAAAAACAGATTGGTGGTGCGTAATGAAGAGATCAATCCTACACCTTCGTTTTTGGTTTTCAATATCGTAAAACCCATTAACAACCTTATTTATACATAAGCAAGGTTTACCTTATGAATAGAAGCAAAGACTACGTGGCAAGAAGTGCAGATGTGTGGTTACAAACTTACAACACAAGCAAAAACATACACTCGATACAAAAGACTGCATTGATAAGAGGGGTAGCAGAGGAAACCTTAGCATATTCCAAGCTTCCTTGCAGTTCAAGCTCTTCTACATGAGTTGCCTTAGACTCATAGTACAGGACTGTATATGCCATTTGCGAAACCATAGTTATGAGGCAGCCGAGACAGTTTAACAGGAGCAATGGAATTACCAGTGCTTTTACTGGCATAGCTTTAGCGACAGTCCTATACAAAACAAACAACACCAACGAGGCAGTGGCTATAACAAGATTCAGAAAAAACCCTCGTAGCTTGGATCCCTTAATAAGCTGTCCAGCTTTCCCAAGTGCCTCAATGCCACATTTTTCTTCTAGTATTGAAACAACTAGTGCTTGTTGGGAAAGAAGGGCTGCCTTAATACAAGGACAATGGATAATTGGTTATCCCAGGATCTAACTTTTCCCACCTCTCGTGTGATTTGCGGAATAGCAACAAATGAACAAAAGAAGATACGTCATCGGACAGTAGTAATACTCTCTTCCACTATATAAATAATGGGATTACAAGGCAATCTCACTTTGGTGACTAAACTTTACCAAAATGGTAACACACACTCTATCTCTCAAGAGGAATTTTCTTCTCACTAATCTTTCAAGTGATGATCTCACTACTATCTCAAACTCTATTCGTTTGGAATGACTCTTACCTTGGTTGTTTTGCTACAACCTTTGATGCCTATTTATAGGCAATTGGGTTCATAGATGTGGCGTGCAATTGGAAGCAAAGTCAAATCTTCTTTCAAGTTTGGCATGCCTAACTTCAAAGATGGCTTGCTACCTACCTTCCAAGATGGCTTGCTATCTACCTTCTTTGAATTTTCCAACACATGCTTTCCTCATGTGGTAAATCACTCACATGAATTTTCCTCCTCCATTAAGGAGGGACTGCCCATCAATCTCCCCCTCCCGACTTAGATGGAGGGATGCACCAATCCTGACGCGCTTCTGCAAAATTCAAACTTGTCCTTTGGTAAGGACTTTGTCATCATATCTGAACTATTCTCATCTGTGTCAATCTTCTCAAGCTGCAGTTGCTTGGCTTCCAGCACATCATGTATCCTGTGATACCTTACATCAATGTGCTTCGATTTCGAGTGAAAACTCGAATGCTTACTCAGATGAATTGCGCTTTGACTATCACAATGCAGAACATATTTTTGTTGCTTATGGCCCAATTCTTGTAGGAATTTCTTTATCCACAAAATTTCTTTGCAGGCTTCCGTAGCTGCTATGAACTTCGCTTCTGTAGTTGACAAAGCAATACATTTTTGTAGCTTTGATTTCCATGAGACAGCTCCCCCTGAAAATGTAATCAGGTATCCTGATGTAGACTTTCTTGAGTCAACATCTCCGGCCATATCTGCATCTGTATAGCCTATTAGTTCAGGCTTCCTACTTTCAAAGCATAAACCCATTTTGGAAGTACCTTTGAGATATTTAAGAATCCACTTCACAACATTCCAATGCTCTTTGCCTGGATTAGACAGAAATCTGCTAACAACACTAACCGCGTGTGTTATGTCTGGTATTGTACACACCATTGCATATATCAGGCTTCCTACTGCTGAGGCATATGGCACCTTTGCCATTTCTTCCTCCTCTTTCTCACTTGTAGGACTCTGCTTCGAGCTAAGCTTAAAGTGACTAGCAAGTGGAGTAGCAATTGGCTTTGCTTTCTCTATGTGGAACCGCTCTAATACCTTCTTGATATATTTTTCTTGTGATAACCACAGCTTCCCATTCTGTCTATCGCGGATAATATTCATACCAAGAATCTGGTTTGCTGGTCCCAATTCCTTCATAGCAGAAGCCTTACTGAGCTCTTTCTTCAGTTTGCTAATCTTGTCACCATCTTGTCCTACGATCAACATGTCATCAACATACAAAAGTAGTATGATGAAGTCACCTCCTGAGAAATTCTTCACAAATATGCAATGGTCTGAAGTTGTCCTCTGATATTCTTGCTCAATCATGAAGGAATCGAACTTCTTGTACCATTGTCGCGGCGCCTGCTTTAGTCCATACAAACTCTTTTTCAGTTTGCAGACTAGATCTTCCTTGCTTTTGACTTTGAATCCTTCTGGCTGCTCCATGTAGATTTCCTCTTCAAGGTCACCGTGAAGGAAAGCTATCTTCACATCAAGTTGTTTAATCTCCAGATTTAAACTTACAGCCAAACCAAGTACCACCCGGATAGATGTCATCTTCACCACGGGCGAGAAAATTTCTTCAAAGTCAATTCCCTTTTTCTGATTGAAACTTTTAACGACCAGTCTTGCCTTGAATCTGGGTTGTGAGCTATTCTCCTCAGTCTTCAATCTATACACCCATTTGTTTCTGAGTGCTCTCTTGCCTTTTGGTAACTCCACCAGCTCATAAGTCTGGTTCTCGTGCAAGGACTTAATTTCTTCTTGCATGGCTTCCAACCACTTCACCTTGTGGTCATCTGTCAAAGCTTCTTCATAAGACTCTGGCTCACCTCCATCTGTGAGAGTAACGAACTCATGTAGAGGGTATCTATTTGAGGGTCTGCGTTCCCTGACTGATCTTCGAGGGGCCAGTGCCTCTTCCTCATCATTAGCTGCATCATCAACTGGATCATTAATTATCGGGTCATTTGCTGCATCACCGACATCTTCGGTATCTCTCCAGCCATCCTGGTTTGTTGGCGGAGGAACTTTATCCGGGTTCATCAGATATTCTCTGGGTTGTTTAGGCTTCTCAGTCTTCTGAGTATCTTCGATGTTTAGGTCTTCGAAAAAGACAACATCTCTGCTTCTGACAATCTTCTTATTGACAGGATCCCACAGCCTGTACCCATATTCTTCATTTCCATATCCCAGAAATATGCATTCTTTCGACTTGCTATCGATTTTTGATCTTTCATGTTTGGGAATATGAACAAATGCTTTGCAGCCAAATACCTTCAAATGATTGTATGAGACGTCCTTTCCAGTCCAAAACCTGTTTAGTACGTCACCATTTAATGGAGCTGAGGGAGAAAGGTTGATCACATCAACCACAGTCATTAGAGCTTCACCCCAAAAGCTCTTAGGTAGTATAGCATGAGATAACATTGTTCTGATTCTTTCAACAATAGTTATGTTCATCCTCTCAGCCACTCCGTTGTGCTGAGGAGTCTTTGGAACAGATCGTTCATGATTCCGTTATTTTTGCAATAGTGTCTGAACACCCCCATGTACTCTCCCCCGTTGTCGGTGCGAATGCTTCAATGTCTTGCCTGTTTCTCGTTCAACTTTAGCATGAAATTGCTTAAATACTTCGAGCACTTGATCTTTAGTTTTCAGTGCATAAACCCATACCTTCCTGGAATGATCATCAATGAAGGTGATGAAGTATCTTGCACCTCCTAGAGTACTGGTGGTCATGGGACCACACACATCAGAATGTACAACATCCAAAACATTGGATTTCCTTGGTGCAGGGGAACGATGGAATGAAGCTCTATGTTGCTTTCCAGCCAAGCAATGCGTACATGGTTTTAGAGGCATATCTTTAACATTGTCACCAGTTAATACCTCTCTTTTGGCTAGAACAGTAAGTCCCTTCTCGCTGATGTGACCTAGCCGCTTGTGCCATAGCTCCACCGGCGAATCTTCTCCAAGTGTAACTGCATACCACTACAGATTTTTGCATAAGTCATGTAGAGAGTGTTCTCTTTCCTCCCTCAGGCTAGAATTTCTGGACCATTACTGAGCCTCCACTTTCCACCACCAAAGACACTTGTGCAGCCTTCATCATCAAGTAATCCTGTGGAGATCAGGTTGAGATGCATGTCTGGAACGTGTCTCACATCCTTGAGAACCAAGCAGTGGCCTGTGTTGGTTTCAAGGGAAATATCTCCCCTTCCCACGATCTTGGACCTCTTATCATTTCCCATCCTGACATTACCGAAATTTCCAGTATTGTAGGATGTAAAGAACTCCATTCGTGAGGTTACATGAAATGATGCACCAGAATCGATGATCCAACATGTATCTTGAGATGTCAAATTAACATGACCCTCTCCATAAATGATGAGTACCTCTTCTTCGTATGAGGTAGTAAAAGCTGTGTCTCTGGCACCACCTTTCTCAGCCTGTTCTCTTTTGAGCCTCCTGCAATCTTTCTTTATGTGGCATTTTCCACCACAATGAAAACATAAAATGTCCTTCTTTTGGCTGAACTTGCCTTTTGACCTATCCTTCCCTTTGCCTTGGTTGTGGAATTTTCTACTGCTTCCACTGTTGTTGGTGACGAGGGCTTCTGACTCTATCAATATTCCTTGCTCCTTCCTCCTTACTTCTTCGTTGAACATGCTGTCTTTTACAGTGCTCAGTGTGAGAACGCCTTGAGGAGCTGAGTTGCTTAATGACACCACCAACGTGTCCCAGCTATCTGGCAACGAGCTTAGTAACAATAGTGCTTGCAACTCATCATCAAGCATCATCTTCATATTCGTCAATTGATTCACCATGCCTTGGAAGTCTCTCAAATGTTCCGAAACACTTTGACCATCCCTGTACTTTGTGTTCACCAACCGCTGAATGAACGAGGCTTTGTTTTGTGCGGTCTTTCTCTCGTACATGGACTCCAACTTTGTCCACATTTAGTAGGCATTGGTTTCCTGTGCCACATGATAAAAACACTTTCATCAAACCCATTGACGAATTCCTGCAACAGTTTTTCTGTTCAGGATGCTCAAGTCTTTGTCAGTCTTACCTGCTGGCTTCTCCCCACCATTTTGAAGAGGCTCGTACATATCCTTGCAGTAAAGGATGTCTTCCATTATGGGCTTCCAAATGGAGTAATTCGATGATGTCAACTTTACCATTGTTGCTGCCGATGACGACGACTCCGCCATCTTGATCACCACGAGATGCCACGAACAATGAGCGCCGGGCTCTGATACCACTTGTTGGGAAAGAAGGGCTTCCTTAATACAAGGACAATGGATAATTGGTTATCCCAGGATCTAACTTTTCCCACCTCTCGTGTGATTTGCGGAATAGCAACAAATGAACAAAGAAGATACAATATTTAACGAGGTTCGGCAAATGTGCCTACGTCCTCGGGGCAGTAGTAATACTCTCTTCCACTATATAAATAATGGGATTACAAGGCAATCTCACTTTGGTGACTAAACTTCACCAAAATGGTAACACACACTCTATCTCTCAAGAGGAATTTTTTTCTCACTAATCTCTCAAGTGAGGATCTCACTACTATCTCAAACTCTATTAGTTTGGAATGACTCTTGCCTTGGTTGTTTTGCTACAACCTTTGATGCCTATTTATAGGCTATTGGGTTTATGGATGTGGCATGCAATTGGAAGCAAAGTCAAGTCTTCTTCTAAGTTTGACATGCCTAACTTCAAAGATGGCTTGCTACATACCTTCCAAGATGGCTTGCTATCTACTTTCTTTGAATTTTGCAACCCATGCTTTCCTCATGTGGTAAATCACTCATATGAATTTCCTCCTCCATTAAGGAGGGACTGCCCATTAGTGCTAAGTTCCACACAACAGATAGATAAGTTCGGATAACCAGGGCTAGAATACATGCCACTATAGCGAAAGCAGATATGGTGAGCTTAAGATTGAAAATCAGCACTAAAGGAAGAACAAAAGCAAAGAGAAATGATAAGTAGCCTAGATCAAGCAGTGTTATGTAAAACCACGTAACAAACGGTCTTTTCAGTGGCCTCAGTGCCCTTGGTAGAAGTTCCTTGATGGACAAGTCTTTTCCACAGCATGATACTGCTGATGCTAAGATTGAGGCTGTTGCAAAAAACAGTGAGGTAAAAGAGAACCCCAAAATGAAAATCCATTCTACTCCAAGAAGTAATCTGAGGTCGTACTTCACAGCAGTTAGAAGATCAGCGAATTCAGCGCCAGCTGGACTTGTAGCTGCCAGGAAGTTTGCCTTGATTGTAAAATCAGTAATTGTTGGTTTGAGGGAGTAGATATGAATCACCAACAGGAAAGAAGTAACAAGTATTATGAGAAGGGTGATTGGAGGACATGGCCTTCCCATTTCGGAAGAAAAGCTTGTGGGATTCCCTTAGGAGTCCCAGAAAATCCAAAAGCATGTTAAACTTCATCAAAAGAAAGAGGGATTGATACTCTTCAGAGCTTCTAAATCTTTCTTGCATTGAATAAGTGTAGCCTATTTATATTATGTTTTCCTTCGTTCTCAAGAGTACGCAGGTCCATTCTAATTTGTCAAAAAGACTAGGTCTATTCTATTATTTCCTACATTTATATCCACATAAAAAAGTCATTGGATTGTAACGTCTTCAGCAAGGAAAGCCAATCACGGCCCAAGGCCCCAAGTCAATAATCATTTTGTGACGGCTCAATTTCCCAGAAATTTCTTCCAAATTCAAGCACAGTTGATGGAACCAGTCCACAAGGACCACAAATTCATAGCAGAAGGAAGACCCAGCCAGCTAGAATTTTAAATGTTTGTACCTGGAACCAAAAAGTTGTTCAGGAAATAATTTATTTTCGAGCAAAAGAATTTATTAAAAATAGGCGAAATCTCTCCACTAACTATTTTCACCTTAGAAATACACTTAAAGCACAATATCGAAGTATCAAGGCCCTGCGAAAAGCTAGCTCTAGTTCATGTGTTCACACCAAATCTTGTTATGGGTCTAATCGAAATGTCCATTCATAATATGTTAGTGTTAAAGCCGGCCGTGAGGCAATGCAGGTGGTGCAACCGCATTAGGTGTTGGTGAAATTACAATAAAATTATAATTTCTATATGAGAAACTCGTTGACAATAGGCTGAGGTTACTACGTCAATAAACTTATCAGACGACAGAATGATTGGTTTCTGTTGTCTAAATAATTTTAACGACAGAATGAAAAAAATTCTGTTGTCTGAATATAATGTATATCATGGTAAATCAGTTTTATGAAAAAGGTGATATTTCCAACAACAGATTTCTGTTGTGCATTACATTGAGGTTGATTTAGTTTTGGTTGTTTGGGTTTTTTTTTTTCTTGAAACGAACTGTTTGGAAAGGGTTATGTTTCAGACAACAGATTTCTGTTGTGCATTACATTGAGGTTGATTTAGTTTTGGTTGTTGAGGTTTTTTTTTTCTTGAAAAGAACTGTTTGGAAAGGATAATGTTCCAGACAACAGATTTCTGTTGTGCATTGAACTGACTTTGTTTTTTTTTTTATTTCCCTCTCCTTTCAGTTTAGTTTTTTGGCACAATGAAAAACTTAAAAAAAAATTTCCGCTTAACACTTAGCCGACAAATTTATCAAACTGATGAAAGAAACCTAAAAACCTTCTCTCAGCTCACCCTCACTCTCAAACCCACGACTCACCTCCTCTGTTGCTGTCGCTTTCGTTCTTCAAACTGAAAACCCAATCCTCCCCTCTGCGCATCAGCCCGCACAGCCGCGCCAGCAGGCCACCTGCTTACGCTCCAGCGCCCTCCCCACCTGCGCAGATCCTAGAAGCCCCGCGCGGCCCCACCTGCGCAGATCCTAGAAGCCCCGCGCAGTCCCACCTGCGCAGATCCCAGCAGCCACAGCTCGCCTCAGCAACTCGCGCGTAGCCTCCCAATAGAAATCTTCAAACTAAAAACCCAATCCTCCCCTCTGCGCATCAGCCTTCACAGTCGCCCCAGCAGCCCACGCACCTACGCCCCAGTGCCCTCCCCACCTGCCTAGATCCCAGAAGCCCCGCGCGACCACTCCTGCGTAGATCCCAACAGCCACAGCTCGCCTCAGCAACTCGCGCGCAGCCTCCCACTAGACCGACCTCAGCCCTGCCGCTGATGCGTGGCGGTTCCAACTCGACCGGAAGATCGGAAGTGGATTGTTCGGAGAGATATACTTAGGTGCGCCTTTGCTCACTTGTTCTCTTGTGGTTTTCCGCTTGCTTTTCGTTGTTCAATTCTTTTTGGCTTTTGTTTTTGATGATTTGCAGGTACTAATATTCAGACGAACGAGGAGGTAGCGATTAAGCTCGTGAATTTTATGTTTGCTTTTTCATTTTCTTTCCAATTTTGCGTTTTGGCATTGAGTCATTGTTGGTTTTGACTTTGATGTTTTGGGTATGATGATGAGTTTGTGCTGAATTGACCTTGGAATTTTGATCAGTTTTGTGATTTTGGGACTTGTTCAAGTGGAAATTTTTGTCATTGAGTTTATTATTGATTGGCATTGATGGTTTTAATGGGTTTATTTCGATTTCTTCATAATCTTGAGATTGTGAAGTTTAATTATGGATCAAAGGTTTATTGATTTAAGAGTTTGTTTAATAGTATTTTTATTTGTACTTGAGGTTTTGTTATTTGTCAAACAGAGAGGAGAGGAATCGTTCTTGCTTGAAAGAAGGAGAAGGAAGAAGAGAGGTGCTTTTGTTTGCTTGAAAGAAAAGAAGTGGAAGGTATTAGATCTGTTTTGTTGGTTTTTTTTTGTTCTTATTTTTTTTTTAATCTAAGATTCTATGGTTTATCTTTCAGTTTTTTCTGTTTATTGTCGTAACATAATATTGTTGGCATTTGGTAGGGATTTGAATAAACAAAAACGGGAGGTGGTAGTATTGCTCTATTCTCTGATTTTTGGATTGTTGTTCTTTGCTTGCTTGATGCAGTTGCCTTTCTCTTGAGGTATGGTTTGTCATGCCTTTCTGGTGTTTGAGGTATATTATATAGCTTTGCTTAATTATCATGGAAAGCCATTTAACTTTCTGCCAACATATTAACTTTCTCTGCTGATTTGCTTCTGTTTTTTCTGTTTAAATGAATTCTAGAGTTTGTCAGTCGTTGCTAATTAATGTAGATAGGCCTTCATTCCATGAACTATGTTGTTTGAATCAAGGTTGTATTGGCTCATAATACTTGAGGCAAGTGATTAGGCACATGGATAGAGAAGTTAATAATGAAAATTAAATCAAAGACAATGAAGAGAATAATTGTATTTGTGTTGTATTCTTTGTTTGTGTTGATAATGAACTCTTTACAGAGAATAGCATAAAACATTTCTAACTAGAGCCTCTTTTGTGCAATATGGACGCATTTCTTCCAACTAAAAACTAGAACACAAAAAGCAGGTGAGGCTGTAAAAAATATAAGTGGATAATGTGAGAGTATAAACTCTCACTTTTTCAACCTGTTTTTTCTGTTTAAAATATAACCTTCATTTGAAAAAACTTCAACCATAGTTGGCCGGATTTTACACATAATTAGAACTCTCATACAAAGAAATTATTAGTAGTTGTAATGAGTGGTCTTCTTTTGTTTTGCAGGTATCCCAAACAGCGAGCTATCAAAATTTGAATTCAGGTACGAATGTTTAAATGATGCTGCTAATAAAATTTAAAGAGTGATGCTGATTATTGTTGAATGAGTTTGTTCACAATCTACAAATCAATTTTAAAGACATGTGAAGAAACTTTGATAAGATAATCAATATGATTTGATTGTTGGAAGATTGGTTCATTTGAGATGTCTAACCCTTTCACCGTTTTGCAGGAAAATTTTGGTACAACAAGAAGGAAGATCTGGAATTACTATTATTTTACAGTAGGCTTCTTTTAGTTATATGTATATACTAACAGATTACTCAACCTTTAGGATGGAACTTTTAGGATGGATTGATGGTAATGTTGAATATTGATATAGTCTGCTGGCTGATTTAATTGAAATGGCTTGACTTGTTCTAGTTGCATGTTGTTATTGTGCTTACCAGTCAACACAGATTTTTCAATATATGTTGTGGTTATAATACAACTCATACAACATAAATAACGAAAGAAGCTAACGTTGCACCAAACATCAGACAACAGAAAGGCCTGGTTATAAGACAACTCATACAACATAAAAACCAAATCAAGTTGATGTTGAACAAAACATCAAACAACAGATGTCTGTGGTTATAAGGCAACTGAGACAACATAAATAACTAAAAAACTGATACTAAACTTGACATCAAACAACATAATTTAACCAAATACCTGTTGTTTGAAACAACAGAAGACCACAACACGAAAAGTACGTAACTTTTCAAACTATTGTTTATAGTGCTATACATCGACATAAATCTGTGGTGTGAAACACAGTCAGACAATAGCACAGCTCAAGAATCTCTTCACTCACACGATTTAATTATGTCATTTGAATAGAAAAGAAACAATAGAACGTAATAAATATATGTCGTCCACCATTGATTCACACAACAGAAAATAACCATGATAGGTCAAAACTCTATATATTCACACCACAGATTTCTGTCATGTTAACAAAATACATACTATAGAGTTTTGTTAGTGAATGTTGTCCAGAATCTTTTATAACAACATATTTCTGTCGTTTGATTATATATTCAACCTCAGAAAGTTATAATTCGGCATATCTCGACACAATCAGACAACAGATTATTGGCCGGCCTATGTTGTTTGAGTGAAATATAGATCACGGGTTATATTTGTCGTCTGAAGACCTAAGAGATATCATGCTACTAGACAACAAAAATTTTCTGAATCAAACAACAGTCCTCGGCTGTTGTCTGATGAGTTTATGGACATAGTGGGCGCAGGTATCTCGCTCTCTTTAAGGAGATTCAAGCCCTCTGCGGAATAATACAGGTGCACCAGAAAATCTCTTGACTTGTCCCCTCCAGGATACAACAACTCAATAACAAGTTGTGTGGTTCAGACTAATCTGCACAAATTGGAGGAACCCAAAGCTCCACCAAAAGAACACATTTCTTTGGCCAAAAAACACACAGGACACTTTTGGAGGATTATGGAAAGAAAGTTGATGGGTGAATAGTAGTGTTTCGTAATAGCATTAGTAAGGATATATTTTAGCATACAACAAATGGTTCTATTTATAGGCTCTTAGGACACTTCCTACAATTAATAGGGTAATAACCAATAGCCATAGGTTACAAGAATTAAAACCCAAAATAAATCAAAATAAAACACCATGAGTTACAAATAAAACTCAAAATAAATTCTGAATTTAAACACACAAATAAATTCTGATTTTAAACACAAAATAAATTCACCCAAATTTAATTTCAATAATAAATAAAATATTAAAATGTTCCAACATTCCCCCACTCATTTTAATATTTTAAAAACAAATATAAACCAAAGTCACCGGCGAAAGACGAACCATTATGCTCTGCGTTGAACCTTCACTTAGGGAAACAACAATCCCTATTCCAAAGTTGATAGTGGTCTCAGACTTGAATTATAACTGCTTAAGGGAAAATAAGAATTACTGCTCAGACATAATAATTCAGGTGTTAATATAAGCTTCATTAGCCAGTACGTTACAGGCTTGTGCTTATCCCGGTTTTCATGAGTGCATTTTAAGAATAAGCCCAATTTTCATAGAGAGCGGCCCCACTCTCACACTCATATAGGTAAAATCCATTAATGATGCTCTTGTAACTATGACATCCCACTCATATGAGCTACATATTTTATTAAGAGTTTTAAATGAACTCAACCTTCATATACGTTACAAGATTAATGCACTTACATCATAGGGATGAGTAAGAAAATATAGTGCATTTTTCTTACGGCCACATTATGATTCATTTTTCCAATTGAACCCAGTTTTTAGGATCTCTAATCACCGGGTAGGGTGTCCTCATATATGGCTCATGACAATATGGGCTTCAATCCCATCCCCCTCGATGTACTCCAGACATTTTCTCTTGCCAAGCCCGTAGTTAAAGGATCTGCAAGATTATCACATGATTTAACATAATTTACATTAATAATTTCATTACTCAAATATGATCTCACAGTACTGTGCTTTCTTCTTATAGGTCTGGATTTACCGTTATAATAATGGTTATTTACTCTACCAATAGCTGCAGTGCTATCACAATGAATCAATATAGGTGATATAGGATTTTCCCACAAGGGAATTTCATGCAATAAATCTCTCAACCAATTTTCTTCTTTCACTTGCTGAAGCTAAAGCAATAAGTTCAGCTTCCATGGTTGAATTAGAGATTATTGTTTGCTTCTTTAATTTCCAACAAATAGCATATCCACCTAATGTAAAAATATAAACAGTGATAGAGAGAGAGTTACCTGACAGAGTGTTCCAATCAACATCAGAAAGCCTTCAAGTATAGCAGATATTTTTTTATAAAATAATTTATAATTTTTAGTACCAAACAAATATTTCATAACACGCTCAATTACATGCCAATGTTCTTTACCTGGTTTACTTGTGAACCTGCTAGGTCTCCAACTGCATATGCAATGTCACGTCTAATACAGTCAGTTGCATAGCCCAAACTGCCAATTATGCTAGCATATTCCTTTTGATTAACTACATCATTTTCACTCTCAATAGGAAATAAATGAACACTAGAATCAAAAGGAGTAGACACATGCTTGTGGCCAACATAATTATATTTCTTCAAAATTTTCTCAACATAATGTGACTGATCAAGAAAAAAACCATCACATGTTTTTGTTATTTTCATGCCAAAATAACATTAGCCTCACCAAGATCTTTCATATCAAAATTAGTCTTAAGCATAGTTTTGGTCTCATCAATCACATGCAAATTTGAGCCAAAAATTAAGAGATCATCCACATAGAGACTAATAATAACATGTGAATTTTTTCAAGATTTATAATATATGCACTTGTCACATTCATTTCATTTATAACCATTTTCAATCATGCAGGAATCAAATTTTTCATGCCATTGTTTAGGAGCCTACTTTAAACCATAAAGAGATTTAGATAACTTACAACCTTGTGCTCTTGACCAGATTCTATAAAACCTTCTCGTTGGTCCATATAGATCTCTTCCTTTAAATCACCATTTAGAAAAGCTGTTTTCACATCTATTTGATGAATAATCAAATCATGAATTGCAGCAATAGCAATCAATAATCTAATGGATGTAATCCTTGTAACCGAAGAAAAAGTATCAAAAAAGTCTAGATCAGCTTTTTGCTTAAAGACTTTAGTAACATGTTTAGCTTTATATTTGTCTATACTTCAATCTAGTTTGAGTTTTTTTTCTAAGGACCCATTTACACCCAATGGTTTTAAAACCTGTTGGTAAATCTACTAATTTTCAAGTATTATTAGAAATTAGAGACTCCATTTCATCATTCACAGCCTCTTTTCAAAAAATTGCATCTGGTGATGTTAAAGCTTCATGTAAAGATATAAGATTTTCTTCAACATTATAAACATAATAGTCAGGGTCAAAATCTTTTTCAACTCTAGCTCTCTTACTTCTTCTTGGTTCATTTTCATAAGTTTCTTGTATTTGGAAATTAGAAGATGAAGAACTAGGTTGGATAAAAATATTTTCTCTAAATTCTTGACCTCCACTATTTTTCGATTTAAAAGAAAATTTTTCTTCATGAAAAATTGCATCACCAGATTCAGTCACAACATGATTTTCAACATCAAGCAATCTATAGGATGTACTATTCAAACATATCCAACAAAAACACAAGTAATAGCTCTAGCACCCAATTTTGGTCTTTTAGAGTCAGTTAACCTCACAAAGGCTAGACAACTCCAAACTCTAAGATAACCCAAATTTTGTTTATGCTCCTTCCACATCTCAAAAGGTTTAATTTTCATATTTTTATGTGGCACTTTATTCAATACATAACAAGCAGCTAAAACTGCTTTATCCTAAAGATTAGAGAAAGCACCTGAATCAACCAACATGACAATTGTTAACTCAATCAAAGTTCTATTTTTTCTTTCTGCCACACCATTAGATGCAGGTGAATATGGTGGAGTAACTTCATGAATCACTCCTAAAGATTGAACAAAAGAATTGACTTCAGAAGAATCATATTCTCTCCCTCTATCACTTCAGAGCCTTTTAATTTTTCAAACAAATTGATTTTCAACCTCAAAAGGAATTCTTTAAATTTGGCAAAGCATCACTTTTATTTTTCAACAAATAGACAATAAGCATATTTAAAACAATCATCAATAAAAGTGATAAAATACATGTTACCTCCACGAGTTAAAACTCCCTCAAATTCACACAAATCTGTATGAATTGATTCCAATAACTCGGTATGCCTTTCAACATTTTTGTGAGGCCTTCTAGTAATTTTTGCTTTACTGCAAGTCTCACATTTTTCAAAATCCTTTTGCACTGAAGGAATTAAACTCAAGCTACTCATGATTCCCACATATCTACTATTTATATGACAAAAATGCGCATGCTAAAAATTCAAAGAAGAGAGCATATAAACTGAAGTAGATGCTTTATTGTTATTCTCAACATTTAATTTGAACATGCCATCACAAGCATAACCTTTGCCCACAAATACGCCTTTTTTGGTGATCACATATTGGTCAGATTCATAGTTTGTTTAAAACCAGCCTTATTAAGAAGATAACTAGACATCAATTTTTTCCTCATGGAGGGCGTATGCAAAACATCATTCAAAGTTAGCACCCTACCAGAAGTAAATTTGAGTTCCACCAGAAGTATGTGAATCTCCAAGCATAACTGTTTTGGGCTCCTTAAAAGGAGTGTATTTCTTCTACCAATCTTTATCATAGCAGATGTGCCTAGTAGCACCACAATCTGTCCACCATCCTTCAACACTTTGAACCATATTTATATCAGTTATCATTGCCACATATGGTTCTTCTGTGACGTGAGCTTGAGGAACAGCTTCACGTTTTCGATAATTGCAATTTCGAGCAATATGCCCACTTTTGTCACAAACATAACAACAAGTATATTGTTTCTTATTTTCTGAAGGAGGATATTGGTTCTTATTCACATAGCTTGGTTTGCCTTTATTCTGTTGGTGAGGTTTACCAACTTTTTCATATTTTTCTTCTTTGGCTGCATAAGAGAATTTTTTTGAAAATGACCATTGGGCAAATTATTATTGGAAGATACTAAATTTATCTTGGAGGTGTCATTAATTGTGTCTTGCATAAGAACATCGTGTCCTCTTACTTCCTCCTCAACACGGATGCAAGTCGTCTAGGTTTCCAAGGAAATTTCCTTTTGTTTGTCACGCATGGATTTTTGGAACTCTTTCCATATTAATCTACGAAACCTCTCAACATTTCTTTGAATAACAGCGAGTAGTTCATTATATTCGTAAACATTATATGAGAAATAATTCAAGAGATAAAAAAGAATAGTTATACTCATCTTTCTCAAGTTGAGATTTCCCATATAGTCGAACGGTTTCTCTTTTGCATGCTCCATCTTCGTTGAATCTCCTTAAAATTGTTGGTGAAATTACAATAAAAATATATAATTTCTATATGAGAAACTCATTGACAATAGGCTGAGGCGCATGTATCTCGCTCTCTTTAAGGAGATTTAAGCCCTCTGCGAAACATTGCCGGTGCACCAGAAAATCTCTTAACTTGTCCCCTTCAAGATACAACAACCAAACAACAAGTTGTGTGGTTCACACCAATCTGCACAAATTGGAGGAACCCGAAGCTTCACCAAAAGAACACCTTTCTTTGGCCAAAAAACACACAGGACACTTTTGGGGGATTTTGTAAAGAAAGTTGATGGTGAATAGTAGTGTTTCGTAATAGCATTAGCAATTATATATTTTAGCATGCAACAAATGGTGCTATTTATAGGCTCTTAGGACACTCCCTACAATTAATAGGATAGTAACCAATAGCCATAGGTTACAAGAATTAAAACCCGAAATAAATCAAAATAAAACACCATGAGTTACAAATAAAACTCAAATAAATTCTCAATTTAAATACACAAATAAATTCAGATTTTAAACACAAAATACATTCACCCAAATTTAATTTAAATAATAAATAAAATATTAAAATGTTCCAACACTAGGTCTCTGATTTCTGGAGCTCTCCCAACTCGTAAAGTTTTAATATGTTATGGACATCAGGTATATACCAATGAAAACCTTGATAAAATGTAAATGTGATGTAGCGCAGTTGGCAAATGCACTTCTAAGTTTATAGGGATCACAGGATCAGTATCGACCACTGCTGCTTCCTTTTCAGATTGTATTTAATATTATTGTGATTAAAGATTTATTTCATTTTTCTAGGTGAATCTTTCTTTCTATTTATTCTCTTTTGTTGGTTACAAAATTTTTCCTTTTTATTTTTTTATTTTTATTTTTATTTTATGAAGTAGAAGTTGAAATTCATTTGATCAACAGCCAAAAGGCTATAGTCTACAAAGCTTACATAAGCAAGCCAAAGCAACAGACTAGCTGAGCTAAAGCAAACCTCTAAAATCTCTAAGACGCTCACTATTTAGTAAGCCTATACAAAAATGATCAAAACCTCACCTTCTACAGAAAGAAATCATTCAACAAGCCCTCACTTGCCAAACACGCAATTGTGGTACAAATAAGAGACTAGAAACGTCATAGAAGACATAGAGAAGTTTAAACTAGACTCACACAGGCTTAGAGAATACTAGAAAGAAAACTAGTAAATAACCAGCTCCTTCCCTTTCAAGTTGGAGCTTGAAGTAGTATCAGCCATGTTTAGCTATGGGAATATCTGTCTCTTGGTTACCCTTTTCTTATCAGTACCATCATTAATCTTCGCTGCCTTCTTTTTTTTTATAATAAGGTAGCTTGTTCTTGCTACCAGCAAGCCTGCCTCGTTTCATTTTCAACTGACCATTATTGTCCTCATTTTGCAACACTGACACCAACCCCAAGTTCTCCGATTTGAAATTCGATTTCTTTTCCCCACTATGAGGCTTAGCTTCAGCTTCTTAGGAGAAATAGAGACACCCTCCTTCTCCATACCTCGACGCTTACCTGTTAGTCTCTCAAGAATCATCACTAGCTCTTACAGCTCACGAATAGTTACTTGACGGCTTGGTCGCTGCAAAAATGTTGTTGGGTTATGAAGCACACGCTCTGACATTTGGTTTAGAACAGAGGGGAATAGAGGTATGAAAGACCAGGTGTTTGCCATTAACCAAAACCCTACGCCCTAGTACTCGCATTAGCCCTGCTGCTCCTTATCATGCCAGATGCAGTCGCTGAGGCACTTGCCAGTTGTAGCGCCACAACAGGTGTCGTCTGACCTCCAAGAACAGTGCGTTCTGCCTCGGTATCAGCTTCATCCAATGTCGGATCCGAACATGGGGGTCCTACATGAGTGACAAATCCACAAGTAGCACATTGACCAAACAACTTATCATACCTGAATTTGTAGAGGAATTCAACTTTGTCGTCTACCCAATGCCACTGCTTGAATGATAAAGGACGATTGAATGGGATCTCAACCCTAATCTGGAGCTTTCTAGCCAGTTTTTTCAGGTTTGTCAATCTCTTAGAAGTTCCTAAGAGTTTATCAAATCATCGTCATCACCCTTTTAGACCGAAAGGTCGGTGGAATGCTTCAAGTGTGATCTAATACGATGACAAGGTGAACGGGATAGTCTCAATATTAGCGACGCCGTCGTAGTAGGCTAAGGCTATCGGAGCATGATTGTAGCCCCACGAGGCTCCCTTCCAATTCGATCATTAGATAGTGAGAAAAGGATTCTCTGCCATTCAGCCTCCTCTACTTGCAGTGAGCCATTCACTCTCCAAGCATTGCGAAACATCCCAAGGAAGGATATGACCTTGTATAGTTGTACTCCGGGGCAGTGCATCCTCACAATGAAAACATCTGCCTGGCGCAGGCCTTTCCCTTATGTAGGCCGCAGATCAACCTGCTTTTTTCTAACTTATTTTTTTTTATTTTTATTTTTTATTAGGATAAAATCCTCAAATAATATCCGAATTATCACGAAATGCACTTTTTGGTGCCACGTATAAGTCGAAAAATGTTACACATGGTGTGGATGCTCATATTATGTAATGTTGACATACGACGTATAAGTCGAAAAATGTATGTGGTTGTGATAACATACAAAGTGCATATGATGCAAAGATGTGTGATGAACACGATGACACATGATATGTAATGTTGTATGCATGTGATACATATGTGTTGGGATCGAGAGTGTTATTACTCGCTTAGTCCCCCAAGTCACGTAGTTAGTAAAATCAAAGTTTGGACTTGAGTTCGCTCGTGTTGAATGGGTGATAGGTTGTATGAGTTGAGTTTTTTGTCCTATGGTCTTATTAATGGGATGTAAAAGAAATTTAATTGTTGCGATCAACAATAGGTGAAAAATTTCAATATTTCCATTAATAGACCATAGCACGAAAAGTGTGAGCATGAAGCTCAATGATACTCCCGGTCAGGTACTACCTCCACTTGTGATAAGTGGTATGAATAAGTCCACCAAGTGTAGAGAACAATCCGGAGGCGAGATGACTTGAAAACAAGGGACTGGACCTTGTCTTACCCGTTAGGGGTACCTCTCTTAGGGCAAAGATTATAATGCGAGAGACTGGACCTTGGCTTATGTAAGGGAGCTACCCTTTAGTTATCCCATTGGGATACCTCGCACGAGTAGAGCATTTATGAGGCCCTGTAGGCCTCGTTTACAACGACATTGGTACCCGTTGGGGTATTGTATAGGCGTCGCCTCGAGTACCAGTTGGGGGGCCCGGTCTCTGGTACCAGGGCCTGGTGCTTCTAGTACCCGATGGGGTAGTGCGAGAGCTTGGTACCTCTTGTACCCGATAGGGTAGAGC
Organism: Rosa persica; assembly: GCA_025331145.1. Taxonomy (NCBI): domain Eukaryota; kingdom Viridiplantae; phylum Streptophyta; class Magnoliopsida; order Rosales; family Rosaceae; genus Rosa; species Rosa persica. The sequence continues at coordinate 15,399,996 of WFKR01000004.1, forward strand.
GAGGGCTTAGTCCCTTTAGTACCCGATGGAGTAGAGTGAGGGCTTGGTACCTCTAGTACCCGATGGGATAGATAGGCTTGAGCCTTAGCACCTTGTGGAGTAGATAGGCTTCTAGCCTAGTGTACATGGTGAAGTGAATGAGGGTTTGAACCTCGTGGGCTTGAGAGCTTGAGTCTCTTACCCGATAGGGTTTTATGGCCTTGGGGTGAGTGAGCCTGTGATCCCGATGGGATAGATGAGGGCTTGAGCCTCCTTAACCTAATAGGGTTGAATAAGGGCCGGCAGGCCTTCTTTACCTAGTGGCGTGTGTACCTCGTAATCCAGTTGGGGTATCCAGTAGCTTTGGCCTCCAGTACCCTTTGGAAGGCCCAGTCTCTGGTACCAGGCTGAGTAGTGAGAGGGCCTGATGCCTCTTGTACTCGAAGAGGTAGCATGAGGGCTTGATGCAAGGATGACCTTGGCTTACCCCTTGGGGGTACCGTGCTCGGGGTGAGGATTTATAAGATACATGTTGCATTTATTTAGTGAGTTTCACATGTATATATGTAGCAATTTTAATTGGTTTGCAATTAAAATAAAGCATGACATAAATATAAGGTATAACGGATATGCTACCAAAATTACCACACTTCGTAGACATGCTTAGATTATGGAAATCGTTATTAAAACATGTAAAGCATTTGTATTAGCTCAAATTTAAAGAGCACAAGTGAGAACTTATTTGGAGCCGGTTGAAAATGATATAAGCATCGTAAGCAATGATGGAGTTGTGCGAGTATAAGATTTCCATGTTTTGAAATACAATGTAGTGCCGATAATATATCCGGTTTGAGTGATTAAGCCTTCTCAAAACAAAGATGGATGTGCGTGTAAAGTTTGAGTACAACAAGTGCATGATAATTTGTCAAAGCCCTTAACTAATTAATGTGGCTAAGACGTGTAAATTACATGACATAATTTGTGGGGTCACGGTATATGTTGCCAGAGGTCTGTGGTGCTCAAAAATAGTACATATATGCCTTGATTGAAAGCTTATGTAATTAATGCTCAATAACATTTGAGAAATAATTATGGGCAACACATAAAAGCCTACTGATCACATAAAGTGCATGGTCACAGTAATCATGCAATTAATAGTAATCTATGGGTAAATAAAGCAATTGCGCCAAATTGGTGTGTAATAGATATGTTTAATCATGCATGACTTTGTCAACGACCTCATGAGTATTGACTAGTTTTGTGCTTTAAGAAGATATACCGCCACATTGTATATGTAGCCATGCTTATTAACAGTCACACAGGACAGGTGTTTAAAGCATACAAGCATTTAAAATTTGAAATATAACAAGTAATAGACATGAAAGTACTCATCTGTTTTACTAGCTAAGGAGCCACCGGGTATGGTTCAGTGATGCTGGGTGTTGATAAAAGATTTTGGGGTGTCCATGTCGTTTTGTAAGGCTATGGTGCAGGGGTCTATTCTTGGGGTGGGTTACCGAGAGGTGATGAGGACACCGGGATGAGATTAAAGAGACAAGCTGCTGGAGAGGAAGGGTGATACCCCACCCGAATGTGCTAATGTGAAAAACCCTTGGTAGGAGCTGTCAGGACCATTTCACCGAGAGGTAAAGTGGGGTGAAGTGATACACTTAGAGCTGAGGAAGCTACATGACCATCTGCCCATATGGGTGGTTTGTGAGGGTGGGTGTCCAAACCAGTTTCCCCGGATGCCGAGAACTTCACTTTTTTTGTTTCCAGACGAGTATGATACGTTCCCAAAGAGTAAGAGTTGGAGACAGTCAGCGGGCACCAGAAGTAGGTTCCGGGTTAGGTTACCGAGGGGTGAAGGCTTCCGAGTTTCACGTTTTGTCACCGACATGATGAAGAGATTACCGGTGAGGTCACCAAGATGTCGGGAAGCGAAGTTGCTGAGATGGGAGGAGCTGCCAACAGTACCAGAGAATGCTCAATTGTTGGAGTAGGCTCATTGAGAAGTGTCTTTCGGTTAGAACCGGGAAGCATGGAGGAGGTGCCAAGAAGTAAAATTGCTGCCTGTGAATTAAGGTATTGCCGGATTGGCTCTGGGATGACGGAGTCACCGGGTTTGCTCAACGAGAACGAATCATCATGCTTTTTTTTTTGGATCCCAGAGTGTTTCGAATGCTTGAGAGAGCATGGGTTGGTGAAGGAGACCAGCGGATGCCGGAGCTTATCTCTGGGATGGGTCGCCAAGAGGTGACGTTCAGGGTGGATCAATGGGTTTAAGACATCGAGGGTAGTTGGTACCCGGTGATCTAAAGCGAGAGCTGGTACCGGAGAATTGACACGGTGGTCTACCGGTACTGGTGATGGCAGGGTACCGGTGAGGTTGATGGTACCTGAGGGCAGATGGTACCGGTGAGGCAGAGGGTACCGCTGAAGGTAGAGGGTACCGCTAAGGGCAGCTGGTACCTTCGAAGCTCTCGTCGAAAAGCTGTGATTTTTATTGGGTTTGAACCGGGAGGCAGTGAAATTCCAGCGGTAACTGTAGTTGTAGCGTGCCAGTAGAGTACTGGTGCCGGGTTCACTAAGAGTTGGTGTAGCGGTAAGTCACCGAGGTGGGTGTTGTGTCTCGGCCGGTGATTAATGATGACTACCCTGTTGAACTGAGCTACACATCGGTGGTGCTTGGCAAGTGCATGGGATGATGCATGCATGATCTTAATGGCTTGGCTTTGTATGATTGAGTGCAGGGTCTCGTACATACCCGACGACTCGTGTTCTAGGATAACTTATAGTACCCGGTGACTCATGAAAGTCCTGGATGAGTGAGGTTTGGGAGTGGAGGGGTCCTGGGTGTACCCACTGACTCAAGTACCCGGAAGCTTCCCAGATACCCGGAAGCTCATGTTCCCGATGTACATGTACCTGATGACTCATCGGAGACCTGGGAAGGTGGATGGTATGTGTACCCGGAAGATCATGTACCCGAAGGCTCCTCAGAGGTTTGGAAAGGTGAGGAGTGGTACGTGTACCCAGAAGATCATGTACCTGGAAGCCCATGTACCCAGAAGATCATGTACCCGGTGGGATAAGGCTTGGGTGAGGTTGATGGTTGGGTGTCCTGCATGTACCCGTGTACCCGGTGACTCATGGTACCCGTACATGACTCTTGCTCAAGGTCGGAGATGTTGCCCCTACATGATTGGTGGTTCCCATACATGACCCTTGCTCAAGGTCGGAGGTTCATGCCCAAACATAGGGACCCTTCTTCTAGCGCCAATGTTTCTGTGTGAGAATACGAAACGGGAACTAAGTATAAATCATGATGGGGAGAGGGAGAGAGAGAGACAAGCATATATAGTGGTTCACCTTGCCCTTTAGGCAAGGCTACGTCCACTTAGAGATTCTACTAGTAGTGAGGCCAAGTAGCCTTTGTAATGATACAAGTGTGGGGATCATGGATCCATCCCTTCTAAGAAGGGGAGGACTTCCCTTTACATCTAAAGGAAGTCCCATTCTCTTCTATATTTCCGATGTGGGATACAATGTACATATTGCTTCTCTTGAAGCCTCTTGGAGAGCATGGGAAGGTGGCCTCCTAGTAAGGTACCGACAGACCTCCACCATAGCGAGGTAGCTTGGGTGTTAGACTACCGGATGCACGTCGTAATCGGGACTAGCCATGTCGTGGGGCCCACCTAAGAGATCGTTGCTTATACTTGGCGGTATGAGGTATAAGTAATATCAACACTTGCCTATTGACATGAACTAAAATAAATAAAGGCCAAGTTTGCAGTATATCTTTGATGTCTACTATCAAATTACTCAAACCTAATAGATCTTCAGATGGGGATGAAATAGCATGAACATTAACCAAACAATCAGCCTCTATTATTGCACTGTTCACTTCCAAAGCCAGAAGCAAGAGCATCCCCTGTTTTATGGCTAGCAATTGTACATGAAGGGGAGAAGTCACATAGGATTTTCTGATAGAAAAGGCAGCCAAGAAAGCACTTGATCATTGCGAAGAACACCCCTTACACCACCATAAGTAACATTTGGGAGCTAAGACCCATCACTAACAAAGATTTGGCTATAGGCCTCTTTGGTGTAGATGATCCTAAGCCAGAAGAAACGTTGGCTTATAAATACTCTTCATACCATCCCATTGCGATAGCTATTCGACCATCTTTGTGTTTAGCATTCCACAACTTATCATTCCAGTTCTTCCATAAGCCCCATAAAGTAACCAACATTTTATCAAACAATCCGAAAGACAAGGAATTAGCTTTCTCATGTAGCCAGTCTTTGAAATTCAAATGAGATGAGATATCAAGAACAAGATTGAAAGGATGAGCACCCTAAATATTACGAGCTATAGGGCATTAACATAAAGTGTGGCCCAAATCTTCCCAAGTAAATGGACAGTGTAATTAACGAAGGTCACCCATATAAACTTTCAAAGATAAACAAGCACGAGTTGGCAACAGATGGTGAGAAGCTCGCCGACCAAAATTGCAACCTTACATGGAACTTTAGCTTTCCATAATGGGGCATATGGGTTGCCTCCAGAAAAAGAAGTCATTGTTGTAGTATAAATCGTATATATATACCGTATATGTCTATATCATGTAACAAAATACGTAAAAGTATTTAGATAGGTACTTGAGTGTATAATCATAGGTACTTGAGTGTATGAAGACTTATGTAAACATGCTTTACCAAAGGGCAACAAGCATGGCAGAAAATCATCATCAAGATGGTTATCATTTTGAGTTTCTCTTTGAGCATTCACATTTCAATGTAATCCTATAAATACGCCCTTTGTATGAGATGAATAAACACATTGAAATCCCCATTCTCTCTGAAATTTTACTCTCCTATTCTGTTTATCAATTCCTCTAGTTCTTAAACACGTTATCAGCACGAAGTTGCTCTAGAATTAGAATCGAAAAATTGACGAAAGAAGAGTTCTTCATCGATAGAAGTCATTTTTCAAAACCTACAAAAAATCCCCAAACCCTAGCTCAGATTAAAGCCCTTGATTCCAGGAGCCCGGAATCGGTCTCAGATTCACCGGAACCGGCCGGAAACGGCCTGAACCGGCCGTCGGAAGCCGAAAAACCGAACCGGACCGCTGCCGGACCGCTGCCGAGAGCTGCCGAGGTCCTGCCGAGACCTGCCGAGCAGCTGCCGAGGTGCTGCCGAGACCTGCCGAGGTGCTGCCGAGAGCTGCGCAGCAGCTGCCGAGGTGCTGCCGAGTCCTGCCGAGACCTGCCGAGACCTGCCGAGAGAGCTGCCGAGAGCCCTGCGCAGCAGCTGCCGAGACGCTGCCGAGAGCCCTGCGCAGCAGCTGCCGAGAAGCTGCCGAGGCCCTGCGCAGCAGCTGCCGAGACGCTGCCGAGGCCCTGCGCAGCAGCTGCCGAGGCACCTGCGCAGCAGCTGCCGAGACCCTGCGCAGCAGCTGCCGAGGCACCTGCGCAGCAGCTGCCGAGACCCTGCGCAGCAGCTGCCGAGCAGCTGTCGACACATCTGTCGACAGATTTGCGCGGCGACTTTCCGACGACTTTTTCGACACTTTTCCGGCGACTTTTTGGACGATTTTTCTCGACTTTTTCCAACGATCTTTCCGGTCAACTCCGATATTTTTTCCGGTCAAAAAAATTTCCGGCAACACTATTCCAAGGTATTCTTTACTAAAAGTTCCCGTTTTTGAGTTTTTATTTATTTTCTCTCATTTTTCCTTTTTCTCGGGAACTTACAATCAAAAGCGGAATTAGAGCAATTCACGCCAAATGAACTAAGAGTGTTCACAATGATTCTTGGAAATTGATTTCTTGGTAGCATAGCTCGGAAATCTTATTATTTTTCGTGGAAGTTTTAACTCCGAAACTAATATTTTCTTCTTATCTTCAAGGATGTCGAATGAACCTAGACTCGATTTTCAAATCCTTGACTCAACAGGTTCGGAGTACCATAGCTGGAAAACCGACGTTGAGAACCATCTCACATCCAAGGGGATATTGCCCATCATCCATGAACCAAATCCGGCTCTTGTGTTCCCTCGATCACCCAAGAAGCATGCAGAAGCAATCATCTTGATGCGACGTCATATGGACAAAGCACTCAGGCTAGAGTACATGTCCATCAAAGATGCAAAGGATTTATGGGAAGCACTAGAGGAGCGCTTTAAACAATATCCAAGATTCTCTCCTCCCTGACTTGAAGGTTCAGTGGAACGATGTACGCTTCTCAGACTTCAAGTCTATTGCTGAGTACAATTCAGAAGCTCTTCGTCTTAAATCCATGTTGAGGTTCTGTCAAAGACCCCTCACAGAAGAAGAGCTAATTGAGAAAACTCTCTCCACCTTCCCTGTTGCAGCAATTTTGCTATCAAAGCAGTATCGCACTGAAGTAAATGCTGGACGAATTACGAGGTTCAATGAACTCATAAATATTTTGTCGGTAGCCGAAAAGCACGACAACATTCTTGTAAAGAATTATAATTCAAGACCCATTGGAACCAAGAGCGTTCGTGAGGCAAATTATAATGCACCCAAAAGAGGGCACAGGGAGCGGTACCCCAGCAATAGGGGACATGTGTACCCTAATAATAGGGGACATGAAGGACGAACAGGTCCATATAACCGCCCCAACAGGGAAGGAAACCGCAACTTTAGAGCGGGCGCACGTGATGGTAACTCCGCACGTGGAAGAGGGAGATATGGCAACACCGGCCGTGGAAATAGCACCATGAACCGTGGAGGTCGCACCATGCGCCGTGGTAGTAGCAGCAACCCTCCTAGGGGATATCCACAACGTGCACAACCTGTACAAACTGTACAACCTGCACAACCTATACCTCAAATGAAGGGAGGGAACCACAATGACATGTGTCATAGATGTGGATCAATCGAGCATTGGTTTAAACAATGTCATGCAAGTACCCAATTAGCTGCACGCTACAAGGAGTACAGGGAAGCAAGAGAGCAAGAAGCTAACCTTGCCGAAGATGAAAATAGTGAAGATGTCAATCTCACTGTTGAGGACTTCAAAGCTGTAGATGAAGAGCACGAGGATGCCACAGACTTTGATTAGAATAATCCTCTTTCTATTTTCCAAGAATGGCAAATGTGCCTTAGTCAATAAATAACAATTGTATTAAACTCCTTCTTATGTGGCGTACCCAATGAAGTATGATGTCTAGGAAAGCAATTGAGATCGGGGTATTTAAGCGAGCCTCGCTCCACCAACATCTCTCTACTTTCCTGGTCATATTCCATTGGAATTACCAAACGGATTGAGTGATAGCAATTTGTCTAGAGTTTGATATTTGGAATAGACTTATGAATAACTTTGATGTAATCATTGGCTATTTTCCCATTAATAAAGTATCGCATTCAATGTCATGGACATGTGTTAATATTCCGAACTTTATTCCTTTCAGTATGTTTTCCGGAGAATTGGAATGCCTTCTTGATAGTGGCACCACACATACGATATTGCGACATAGGCAATTATTTTTATGGATGACACCCAGTCGATCCTCAGTAACTACGATGGCAGGACCATCACAATTGATTCATGGTCGAGGACCAGCTCAATTTTTGTTACCAAATGGCACAAATATTAATGTCGCCGAAGCTCTATATGCTCCAAGGGCCGGAAGGACCCTATTAAGCTTTAAAGACATTAGAGCCAATGATTTTCATGTGGAAACACATTGTGAGAATGGACAAGAGTTCCTTTGCATCACCTCTAAAAACTACGGAAATACACGAGTTTTAGAGAAACTTATGTGTCGCTCTAGTGGATTGTATGCAACCACTATTAGAGTTATTGAATCCAACCATGTCATGAATGACAAATTATGGGATCCTGACACATACAAGCTTTGGCACGACCGTTTGGGACATCCAGGTCGTGACATGATGCTCCGTATATTAAAAACTTCACACGGACATCCATTCTTCAAAACGAAAAGAAGTACGAACCAAACATTGGTCCAAAGAGTTACTTCTAAAGTGTATCATTCGTTTTGCAAAGCTTGCTCTTTAGCAAAGGTAGGATCGAGACCATCCTATGCAAAGGACACTAAAGAAAATATACCATTCTTACAAAGAATACAAGGTGATATTTGTGGACCTATCCAACCAACTTGCGGACCATTTAGATATTTTATGGTGTTGGTTGATGCATCGACACGTTGGTCACATGTCATGCTCTTATCCACAAGAAATGCTGCATTTGCTAAACTCCTAGCACAAATCATTAAATTAAGGGCTCACCACCCCGATCATCCTATTAAGTCAATTCGTCTTGACAATGCTGGAGAATTTACATCAAGAACCTTTGATGATTATTGCATGTCCATTGGGATTGAGGTGGAACATCTTGTCCCTCATGTACACACCCAAAATGGACTCGCAGAAGCTGCCATTAAAAGACTTCAAATGGTTGCCAGGGCATTGGTTATGCGCACCAATCTCCCTATTTCTGCTTGGGGCTATGCAATATTACATGCAGCTGTGCTCATTCGTCTGAGACCCACTGCCACCCAACCCTTTTCTGCGTCCCAACTGGTGACTGGGTATGAGCCTAATGTCTCACACTTACGCATCTTTGGGTGTGCAGTCTATGTGCCAATTGCGCCGCCACAGCGCACCAAAATGGGTCCTCAAAGACGCTTAGGCCTTTATGTTGGATATGATACTCCAAGCATTATCCGCTACATAGAACCCTTGACAGGTGATCTATTTACCGCTAGATTTGCGGATTGTCACTTTGATGAGACAGTCTTCCCGTCATTAGGGGGAGACAAGAACATTAATGTTAAACAGAAAAGACAGGAATTATCGTGGTCTGTCCCCACTTTGTCTCATCTTGATCCCCGAACCACACAGTCTGAAATAGAGGTGCGGAGGATTCTCGATCTTCAGAACGTAGCAGAATCAATGCCTGATGCGTTTTCTGATATCGCTAAAGTGACAAGATCACACATACCTGCTGCAAACGTACCTGCAAGGATTGATGTTCCTAAAAATAAAGGACATGACATCCCCTCTATGGGTGATGCAGTGGCTAGACCCATGGCTCCTGCTAGAAAGCGCGGGAGGCCTATAGGTTCGATGGATTCTCGCCCAAGAAAGAAAGCGAGCTTGACACAAAATAATCCATTAATCATCGATATAAATAATCCATCTCATGAAAAAATTCCGGATTATGGTTATGTCCAAGAGACATCATTGGAGGACGCTCCAATAATAGAACCAATTCCAGAGAATAGAGAGATCTCCATGAATTACACTAGTATACATGTAATTATGGACAGAAATTCTATGGCTATTGATGATGCGTTTGCATATCATATTGCAAAAGGAATTATAGAATACGATGATATCGAACCTCGCTCCGTTGAAGAATGCCAACGTAGAGCAGATTGGTCAAAATGGAAAAATGCGATCCAGACTGAATTGGATTCACTAACAAAGAGACAGGTATTTGGGTCTATAACACTGACACCACCAAATATAAAACCTGTTGGCCATAAATGGGTCTTTGTTAGAAAGCGTAATGAGAAAAATGAGGTTGTTAGATACAAAGCCCGCCTTGTGGCGCAAGGTTTCTCACAACGTCCTGGAATCGACTACGAGGAGACATATTCTCCCGTAATGGACGTTATAACGTTCCGCTACCTTGTCAGTTTGGTAGTTTCCGAAAAACTTGACATGCAGCTCATGGATGTGGTTACAGCATATCTCTATGGGGATCTAGATTCAGAGATATATATGAAGGTTCCAGATGGACTTCAATTACCCAAATCAAGTGGCTCTAAACCACGGAGCGCGTTTTCAATAAAATTAAGACGCTCACTATATGGATTGAAACAATCCGGACGGATGTGGTATAACCGTCTAAGTGACTACTTGATTGGGAAGGGATATGTTAACAATGAAATATGCCCTTGCGTGTTCATTAAGAGAACAAGATCCGGATTTGCAATTGTAGCAGTTTATGTTGATGACATGAACTTAATTGGAACTCTAGATGAGTTAAAAGAAACTGCTACATATTTGAAATCTGAATTTGAGATGAAAAATCTCGGGAAAACACGGTTTTGTCTCGGAATAGAACTCGAGCACCGTAATGATGGGATTATGATCCATCAATCAGCATATACTCAAAAGTTACTAAGGCGCTTTAATGAAGATAAAGCAAAGCCTGTGAGTACTCCCATGATCAACCGTAGTCTTGAGCCCATGAAAGATCCGTTTCGTCCAAGGGATGAGGACGAAGATTTATTAGAAGCTGAAATACCATACCTAAGTGCAATAGGCGCATTATTGTATTTAGCTCAATGCACAAGACCGGATATCTCATTTGCAGTAAACTTGTTAGCTCGACACAGTTCTGCACCAACACGCCGCTATTGGATTGGTATAAAGACAATCCTTCGATACCTAAAAGGTACGATCGATATGGGCTTGTTCTATCCCTACAGAGAGAAAAGAAATGTGAGCGCCGGCAACACTATCCATAGTGACCGACGTTGTCCTCCTCCCCTCCATCAAAATGATGTTTTGACGGGTTTTGCTGATGCAGGGTATTTCTCTGACCCTCACAAAGGTCGCTCCCAAACAGGTTATGTCTTTACCATGGGAAACACCGCGATATCTTGGAGATCTACAAAACAGACTCTTGTTGCTACTTCCTCAAATCATGCAGAGATAATTGCACTACATGAAGCCGTGCGTGAGTGCATATAGCTAAGGTCTATAAATAGACACATTCGAGGAACTTGTGGTTTGAAATTCACCACAAATGAACCTACATGCATTTACGAGGACAATGCAGCTTGTATTGAGCAAATGAAATTAGGTTTCATCAAAGGCGACAATACCAAGCATATATCGCCGAAATTCTTCTACAATCAGCAACAGCAAACACTTCTAAATATTGAAGTAAATCAAATCCGATCAGAAGATAATGTAGCTGACTTATTTACTAAGTCACTACCAAAATCCCCTTTCGAGAAACATGTAAGGAGCATTGGATTGAGGAGGATATCCGAACTCCCACAATCTTCAAGAGGAGTCTAAATCAGGGGGAGTATCCAGAAACATACTTCACACTCAACGCGCGTTGTGCTCTTTTTCCCTTTCGACCAAGGTTGTTTTTTCCCACAGGGTTTTATTACTTGGCAAGGTTTTTAACGAGGCAACTTCGATGCGCACCATCTACACAATACTATTGAACATGAAATATCCAAGGGGGAGTGTTGTAGTATAAATCGTATATATATACCGTATATGTCTATATCATGTAACAAAATACGTAAAAATATTTAGATAGGTACTTGAGTGTATAATCATAGGTACTTGAGTGTATGAAGACTTATGTAAACATGCTTTACCAAAGGGCAACAAGCATGGCAGAAAATCATCATCAAGATGGTTATCATTTTGAGTTTCTCTTTGAGCATTCACACTTCAATGTAATCCTATAAATACCCCCTTTGTATGAGATGAATAAACACATTGAAATCCCCATTCTCTCTGAAATTTTACTCTCCTATTTTGTTTATCAATTCCTCTAGTTCTTAAACAGTCATAATACGACTCAAAGTAAAATCTCTAGCAACTTTATCAGTAGAATTACTGAAAAGAAACCTTTCTTGTCAGGCTTCCATGTGATGGTATCTTGTGTTCTTCTACGACTTTGAGGGATGCACAAAACCTATGTCACGACTTCAGGGGGAAAACAAGCATGCAATGCCGCCTCATTCCAGGAATGTGAGTCAATATCAAAAAGGTCTACAACTTTATCAAAAATAATAGCTGGTTTAGATAAAGAGCGAGAAGAGATTGAGGGAATCCACTCATCTTGCCAAACACTAATGTGACTGCCATCTCCAACGTTTCAAAGAAGACCAGCTTTGATAACAGGCCTAGCCTCAATGATGCTCATCCATGCATAAGATGGTCTATGTCCCATATTAGCAGTCAAGAAACTCCCATATGAAAAGTAGATTGGCTAGATTATACATCAAAGGCCAACCTTGCTTAGAAAGCATGGCAAGGTTATGTGCATGTAAGTTCTTAAAACCCATACCACCTTCCTGTTTCGACAAGCACATTCCCTCCCAAGAGCACCAATGAATTTTCTTTTGATCATCTGTACTGCCCCAAAATATTTGTGCACACAATTGCTAAAGATCATCACAAAGAGACTTAAGAAGCAAGTAGCAATTCATCACATACTGTGGCACTGATTGAGCCACTACCTTGATCAAAGTTTCCTTCCCTGCAATACTAAGGGTATTAGGTCTCTAACTGACAAGCTTCTTTGTTAACCTTTCTTTTAATAAGCAAAAACAACCATCTTCAATCTCCCCATATGAAGCTGTAAGCCAAGATACTAACCATGATCAGAAACTCTTTGAACCCGGAGAATACTAGCCAAAAAAAAGTTAGAATCCATACTAACATTAGAACTGAACACAACACTACTCTTTTGAAGGTTTATTTTCTAACCAAGCTCTTCTATAGATATCCAAAATAGTCTTGACACTCAATCACTCATGCTCCAAAGCTTCACCAAACATAAGGCTATCATCTGCAAATAACAGATGATGAATAACAGGAGCTGAAGGATTCATCAACATTCCCTTGAGGGTACCCTGAGCAACTGAAGCAGTGATGAAAGATGAAAGTCCTTCTACCCATAGTATAAGCAAATAGGGGATAAAGGATCTCAATGCCGGATTCCCCTAGTTGGAGTAATGAAACCAATAGTTCAACATTAATAATGAGAGAGTAACTCACAGATTTCAATGAAAACAAAATACCTCCACCCATTTAGAACATAAGTCCAGCCTTACCAAAATAGTTTCTAGAAAAGTCCATTTAAGACAATCACAAGCCTTACTTATGTCTAGCTTGAGGGAGAAGAAACACTCAGCTTAAGTACATAGCTTCTTCATAAAATGAGTAATCTCTATAGCCACCAAAGAGTTATTAGAAATAAGTGTTCCTGGCACAAAAGCACCTTCTAATAGGGGGATAATCTGAGGTAATATCACTTTTAGCATGTTAGCCAACACTTTAGATGCAATCTTGTACACCACATTGCACAGGGCAATAATGCATATATCAGAGGCTATCTTTGGTTCCTTCACTTTGGGAATCATAACTAAATGAGTAATGTTAGACTCGTGTGGTAATTGGTCGGTTTCAAGCATAGTTCTCACAGCCAAGCAAACATCAACATGTATAATAGACCAATATTTCTGGAAAAAATGAGGTGACATACCATCAGGGCCCAGAGACTTAGAGGGATCCATTTGAAAAAGAGATACTTTAGTTTCATCATACGTGTAAAGCGCAACTCATTTCAAGACAATAACTTAAGGATCCGAAATTGTAATGCTTTTTGCTCCTCAAACTGCTTTGGATCATAAGGTTTACTCATAATCTGCTCAAGTTTGTTTTGGAACACTCTCATCTTTGTATGCTGCAGCTGAAAGACTCCAACATGCCATTTCATTAACAACTTTCCTGTGTTTCAAATTATCCTCCCAACTTGTAACATTGGATCACCCATAGAAGATTTCATCCAACCTTGTTGTATTAAATTTGGGCAATCTTTAGGCTGTGATCACAACTCCTCAAACCGGAAACATTTTAGGGCTCTCTGATTAAGAACTGTTGTCGAGTTAACCTTTAAAAGGATAGGGTTATGTTTAGACAGGCTAAGAGGAAGGGTAACAACTCGAGAGTGTGGAAACTTATCTCTTCATTCCACTGTGTGACAGGCACGATCTAATCTTTCTTTTGCAAATCTGTTAGCCCAAGTCAATCTAGAACCAACAAACTTCATGTTAACAAGAACACAATAAACAAGAGCCTGCCTGAATCACGCCAAAGGTACATACGATCTCCGACGACCACCAGACTTTTCAACATTGCTAAGAATTTCATTAAAATCTCTTGCAACCAACCAAGACAAAGTAGATTGAGAAGGCAAGGTGCGCATGAGATCTCAGGTTCGAACATGATCTGCAGTGGATGCAAAGCCATGTATACCAGTGAAACCAAACTCCACTGGGGAGCTCTTTGCATCAATTTTCACATTCATATGGTTGTTGAAATAATTTCGAATTCGCACTGGAATTCCCTGATGCTAGAGAAAAGCCAGCCCTCGGGAGTCCCGCGAACAAAGCTGACATTCACAACCCTTAAATCCCAAAAGCAATCTGATAAAAATATGAAATTGGTGTTCCTTTGTCGAGTGATATTCACCAAAGCATCTTGGGTTTCTAAATTATTGAGTCCCTGACAATTTCATAGGCCACATCAAAAAAACCCGCAGATAAAGTGGGCCGATGGACGCCCGCAGGCCCGAAGTGCCCAAAGCAAGGCCCAGCCAGTCAAAAAGCCCGCTATAGACGCGGCCCGGCCCATAAGCCCTGCCCGCCAAAAGCCAGCTAGGCCCAGCCCGTAAAATCCTATAAACTATTACATGTATATGTGTGTGTGTGTGTATGTGTTTATAAATTTAAGTATATATATACACACACAATCCGTCTAAGGAACGGACATCCGTTCCTTAGCTAGGAACGGATTTCCATATTTGACCCACTTTTCGATCATATTTTCACATCTTAACGATTCATTTTTTAGGTCCTAATGTATAAATCGCTTTTGCAAGTTTTTAGCCAATTTGATGATCGTTAAGGGGTCCAAAACTGTAATTTACCATTATAAAAACGAATTCGGTCCGTTCGTGTAGATTGTTATTTTGGATGTCTTAACAATCATCAATTTGGCTGAAAATTTGCATAAGTGATCTATACATTAGGACCTAACAATTGAACGAGTAAAATGTGAATATGTGATCGAAAAATGGTGAAAAATGGAAATCCGTTCCTTAGCTAAGGAAAGGACCTCCGTTCCTCAGCAAGTTCTTATAGATATATGTGTGTGTGTGTTTATGTGTGTGTGTGTGTGTTTATATATATATATATATATATATATATATATATGTATGTATAGAGAGAGAGAGAGAGATAAATGTGTGTGTATTTACCATTATAAATACGAACGGTTCCGATTCGACAGATTCGGTCCGTTCGTGTAAATTGCAGTTTTGGATGTCTTAACGATCACCAAATTGGCTGAAATTTTGCAGGGGGGATCTATACATTAGGCTCTAAAAAGTGAACGGTTAAGATGTGAAAATATGATCGGAAAGTGGGTGAAAACACTAAATCCGCACCTAAGAAAAACTAAGGACATCCTTACCTGAGAAAAATCTCAAATATATATATATATCTGTGTGTGTGTGTCAATATCTATATATATAAATGTGTGTGCGTGTTTATATATATATATATATATATATATGTATGTGTGTGTAAATGCACATACACACATTTATATATATAGATAGATAGAAAAAAAACACACACACACACATATATATATAGATATAAAAATACACACACATATATCTATACTCACATGCATATATATATATATATATGTGTGTGTGTGTGTGTGTGTGTAGATCACCTCTGCAAAATTTCAGCCAATTTGGTGATCGTTAAGGCATCCAAAACTGCAATTTACCATTATAAATACGAACGGTTTCGGTTCGATAGATTCGGTCTGTTCGTGTAAATTACAGTTTTGGATGCCTTAACTATCACCAAATTGGCTGAAATTTTGCAGAGATGATCTACACATTAGGACCTAAAAACTGAACGGCTAAAATCGAAATATGTGATCGGAAAGTGTGTTAAAACCGGAAATTCGTACCAAAATTTCCATACGGACGTCCGCACCTGAGAAAATTCCTATATATATATACATATATATATATATGTGTGTGTGTGTGTGTGTGTGTGTGTGTATGTGTGTGTGTAGAAGTTCTCATACTTCTATATGAATATGTGCATATGATTACGGTTGACCAATTCGATCAAATTCGAAAATATGGTGAAATTGGCTAAACGTTTTACCACACTCATAATTTATTAATAATCACAACCAACGATCGCTTTTTCCATTTTCTTTGAATTGATAGAGATTGCCCTTTGGAGTGTATGGTATATAAATACAGGTTTATAAGAGTAAATAAATTTGACCTAGTTGATCGAATTCGAAACAAGAACCAAATTGGCTAGATTTTGTACCACCACAATAAAACATTACAATCGCTCCATCGAGCGGTTGGTTTCTCTAAATTCATTTTCCACTTCATGGTTGCTTTAGAATGGAAATTAACAATTTAAATGCAATGTATAAGTCATACAACTTTAGGAGGCAAATTGATATAGGCCAACGTATTTGTAATTAAAATTTAAATTTTTATCTTATGTCCACGCACGCCCATCAATAGAATATTTACAGATGTGATGTGAAAAAATAAGCACGTTTCGCGGTCATCACGCTATCGGTCACCAAGGAAACATACAAGTGACAACAGTTGACCAATTCGATCGTGTTTGAAACTATGGTGAAATTGGTTAAATTTTTAACCATACTCATAATTTATTGTAACATCCAATGGTTGGTTTTTTTCATTTTCTTTGAATTGATAGAGGTTGCTCTTTGGAGTGTATGATATATAAATATAGATTTATAAAAAATTAGTGTCTTTAAATATTTATTTATAAATAAAGCCTGTAAGGCCCGGCCTGAAAAGCCCGCTTCATATGGACAGGCTTCAATCCTTGAATTTACAACTAGTTTGCAATCACATGCTTTGCATGTATAGGAAAAAAATTTCGTTGTTAAAAAAAAAAAAAGTGGGTAGTTATTGTTGAAAAAATAGATTCAATGGTAATTATTGCAGAAAGAAGATAGTGGGAGAAAAGTGGGGTTGTGGAATCAATATTTTTTTTAATTTTCTTAATTAAAATCTATTTTATAATTGTCCTATTTATCCTTGTAATTTAATTTATTCTAAGAGTTTTTTAAGATTCAGGGTTAAATCTGTCAAAATTTAATTTTGGCTAAAAAAGCATATTCTCTTAATAATAGTATAGATAATGCCCGTCTCGTTATTTTTTAAAAATGTAGTAAGGCTCGACCCAAGCTTGCTATGAACTGGTCGGGCTTGACCCATAGATGAGGCCTATTCCATACCAAGGTTTTTGGATTCAAACATAGCCAGTTGGATGAAAATTTCGGGAATAAAAAGAGAAAAAATGATATGTCCAGACGGAGGTTGTAACCAGTCGCAAAGCCATGTATACATTGAAATTGCAGAAACTTAGCCGGATCGTGGCGAACATACTACACTGTTAATCAGTGGAGGTTCAAATAGCGTCACCAACAAGCAGCGAGATGATAACAGACGCACGGTGAAACAGAGCCCAAGTAGGATCATCCCTCGTTTAGAGGTCGGGATGCACGGACAGAGAGCTCCATCTAGAGAAAGATGCGACCACTAAGGTTGGAGTGATAGCCGGAGTCACAGTGATAGGTAGAAGCCGATCTTGGTTTTTTTTTTTTTTTTATTAGAATGAACTAGTATATTCTCTATGAATTTGATTATTGAACACACTTTAGCCGTCTTCTTCCTTTAGTCGAGAACGCGCCACAAGCGTCCTAGATTAGATTTTGGTTTTGCAAGGTTTTTCTCATCCCACAGCGCGCCAATGTTAGTGTTGGTCTTTAACCTTGAAATTGTTGTACAGTAGGCTGCATGATGGATGATTGTTTCTAGCGTTCATATCATAGCTCTTTGGGAGTATTGTGCTTGGAGGAATGGCAGAGATGATCAGTGTCGAGTTTCCAGTGTGAAACCATCATGAGGCATTAGAGGTTGTGGGTACAAGTTCATGGGACGGTCTATGGTGAATTGGGATGGGTTTGAATTGTGATTTATTAGTTTTGTATTGAGATTTATTTTTGGTTAAAAAGTTGAACCTAGTTATTCTTCCGAAGAAATTTCGGGGAATTTCTTTTAGTTGTTTTGACCGTTTATTTTAATAGGAAAGATGGATGTTGGTGTGCAGGGTCACGCCATTGGTAAAAAAATAATTTTTGGAAAAATATTCGAGAAGCCTTTCTGATTTTTGTTCTGTGGTTTTAAACCACCATACCTGGGTCGATATATTTTATTGCTAGCTAGCTTATTAGTACTTCTTCCCACTTACTCTGTGTTTGGGGGTGAGTTGAGCAGAGCATAGGATGCTTAAGAGTGTGGGACACTCCGATCCGAGCCTAGGAGACTCCCTTATTCGTATGGTGACGACTTCTTCCCCATACTTTATTCTTACTGGACTAGCAAGGTTAGTCTGTTTTCTTTTGGACCAGCGAGGCTGGTGTGTTCTCATTAGTTTTCGAGCTTAAAGAAATGTTTTTTTCAAATGTTGCCTGCATCGAGATTTTTTAAAGGAATAAAAGTGGGAAAGTATAAACTTCTTTTGTTTTACAATTACTTGTTTTTGTCCACTCACGCTAACATGTTTTTAAATTACTTTTCCCTAGGTCCTTTGGTTTCTTCTGCCCAGTCTGTAGAGTTGCTGGTTCGGCACAGTAGGATTCGAGGCATAGCATCTGCTGCTGTGGTTTTCATATTGTAGGTTAATCGTTGAACCTACTTGTAATATGAATTTTTTTTCTCTTTTAGACTGCTCTGATAACCTGAGGGACAAATGTTGTAAACTTTAGGGAGCTGTATTTGTGTATTTGGCGTTATGTTGTATGGTTCAGATCTCAATTGGTTGTTGTGGAGTTGTTGTGTTTCGGGGAGCAGGGTGGCTCCAGAAGAGTACGAAAGGCTTATTAGAAGTGTGAATATATTTCTACAGGTTTTGGGTAGTCCATTTTAGGGGTGATCTGCTAAATTTTTGGTAGAGTTATTCCTAAGGTGAGCCCCACAGGGCCGCCTCGGATTTTAGGGTGAAATTCGGGGCAGATCCTGTTAGATGTACAGAGGGGGGTAGAAACTAGACCTGGGCTGGGCCAATCCTATTGGGGCTTGAGCTAGGTCTCTTCCTTTTGGGCTACATTGGATTGCTGTTTTTTGTTTTTTCAGTTTTTCAACAAGTCTCCCCCTTGTTCCAGTGAATTTTAGTGGGTTTCGGCCTAACCTATGCACTCTGTATGTATTTTTTTGTTCTAATATTGTGGTTCTTGCCTTTTCTATTTTATTTTTGCTAGCGAAAGCTCTTCTAGGAACCTTTGTAGAAGTGTTTGGTTTCATCATACCACAATTGCTTGCTCGACGTGTGGAGTCAAGTAGAATAGATAGCTTACAAGGCAAAGTGTTTTTGTTTTTCGCATAGACTAAACGGTGCTCATATTACCATCATAGAGTGGTCGTCTTTGTACTATTCTAACCAAGTTAAGGGTCATATTAATATTACGAATCCTTCAGTTATAAAATCATTAGAAAAAGAAAACCAAAATTATTGATTATTGAGGGTGTAAAATCATTTTAGGATTTTGATTTAGAATTTAGGATTTAGAGTTTTCAAAAATTAAAAAGAAAAACCAAAGTACCAAAATGATATGAAATGTAAATATTGGAAATAATTTATTGTAAAGTTGCATATTTTTTCTCTCTTCTTTGCATAAAACTTAATTATCATCGAAAAAATCAAAGACCGGTACCTCTTACATATGAGAGTTGGAAAATCAAAGACATCTATCTTTGAATACATCAAAGAAAAGCGATCAGTTGGAAAGCTAAAATACTAAGTTGTGCAGGTAAAGAAATTTTAATAAAAATTGAGGCACAAACAATGCTTTTAGAGAAATATACAAATAGTACCTGAACTTATGCACATTCTAAACATTAGTACCCGACTATGCAAAGCTACAACTTTAGTGTTCGAAGTTTGAAGCCCGACCTAATAATCGTACACCCCGTCCATAACGGTGTTAAGTGTCAGGCCACATGGCAAACATGAAGAGTAATTAGGTCATTTTGTTACCCAACCTTATCTATCTCCTCTACCAAAGTAGAGTTGTAGATTGTTTCTTTCTATCCTTATCGCCTCTATCTTCGTCTACTTCAAATTCGGGCTTCGCCGAAGACGGCAGCAAAAAAAAACCCAATTGGGCGTGGAAGCAAGGTGACTTCTTAAGGTAATGGGCGGGGCTCGTACTGTAGAATGGGAAGAAAGGTGACTGGGACTACGATTGTCTAGAGCCCAAAAAGGCGTCGTCTTTCGAATTATGGTGAGGGGTTAGGAAGGGTAGGGATTTGGGGGTTTGGGAAGGTTCAGATTGGTCATTTGGATCTCTGGAAGTATATGGGCTTGGCTTTAGTGGTTTTGAGGTGCAGGTTCCCATGGTGATGAATTAAAGTGTGGAAATTTGGGAGCATGCAAGTATTTCTCTGGGTTCGGAAAATTGAGGAGATGAATCAATGGTTTTGGTGGTGGTGACATTGGTAAGCTCTAGGGTTTGGTAGTTTAAGTGCCCAAGCGATAGTCTGTTTATTTGATGATTCCCCATTTCATGCCGTGATGGTGGTAGTTGAGGTTTAACATCATGATCATCACTATTTTGGTCATAGCCAAGGCCTCCAAATTCATCAGAAGCTGCCATTTTTATGAGCATAAAATAGAAGCAATCATGTTAAAATGGAAGCTACCAGTGAGGTTGATATGCTTCAATGGAGGCAAGAAAGTAGAGAGTAAAGGCAGCAAATTTGAGGAGGAGGAGACCATGAATTAAAGTGTTGTTGTTTGTTGGTGTAGTTTAGTTTGAGAGAGAGAGAGAGAGAGAGAGAGAGAGAGAGAGAGAGAGAGAGAGAGAGAGAGAGAGAGAGAGAGAGAAATTGTCTATCCTGGTTGATGAAGAAATGTCCAAGCAAGAAAAAGTTGAGGTATGGGATGAAATTACCCCTCAAAATATGCCATGTGGCTGGATAGTTAACACTGTCCATGACGGTATATATGAAAGTTGGATCGGGTTTCAAACTTCGGATACCAAAATTATAGTTTTGCATAGTCGGGTACTAATGTTTAGAATGGGCCTAAGTTCGGATACTGTTTGTATATTTTTTTCATGCCTTTATATGTAATGGACTGTTATTTATTGCCAAAGTGTTTATGTGATAACATCCATGAATTGGGTGCTTCCTTCTTTTGGGGTGATACTGATGAGAAGCAGCGAACGAGAGAGAGAATGGAACCTTCTACTGTTCATACTCTCTAGCCTAATGATATTGCTACTAGAATTTTATGTATTCCACTTAGCTGGCACACAAGTACAGATAGACTTATTTGGAATTTGGAGAAACGCTTCACATGGCTGGACGAGTCTAGACCTGCACCCTGCAAGACCGTGAAGTAGAACTGGCAGCGATGGAAGCCAACTGATCATGGGCGGCTTAAATTCAATGTTGACGCTACATTCTTACCTAACCAGAACCATGGAGGAATTGGAGGTGTGCTTCGAAACTATGATGGTCAGTTTGTTGCAGCATACGCTAGACCTGTCCAGTGCACGACCTCTCCAAAAATATGAACTGCTTGCAATAAGGGAGGGCTTTGATCTGATGGCAGGTCTATTTCATCCTAGTGTTCGTCCATCCAACGCCTATACAAAGGATTACGTATGGGAACTATTGAAACCGTCCTTTCCAATAGTATTGCAGCTATTGTAGCTATCTCACTTCAAGTCAAAGATGTCACCATAGAAAGTGACTATATGGAGGATTCAAGAAGTTCAAGGTTCTGTTATCAGCTACTAGCGAATGGAAGTCCTATATATGATATTCATCAAGCTGCAAGAAACTAGGAGGTGTAACTTTAGTCTACACTCCTAGAACATGTAACGTAACTATGTGGCACATCGTCTAGCTAGTGTAGGATTTGAAGCAGATCAGTGTAGTTTGGTTAAGCAAGCACCAGAGAGTATACTTGACGTGCTTGAAAAAGATTGTAAACAGCTCACTTGAGCTTTCCCTTAATTGAAAGTTATTTCTTTGAATTGAAAAAAAAAATGTCATCAAAAGAGAAAAAAAAAAATTAACCACGGGATAACATCGGTTTAGATTGAGGTTACATTTGTCTTGTGCACAGGTTCTTTTTCTTGTGCCTTGGTTGTTTTTTTTATTTTTTATTTTTTTTTTTATTTTAGTGAGAGAAAGAAAACGACAAACAAAACCATAAGAAACACCAATTCCCAGCTCAAGCATTGAATATCCCTTGCATTGGGTTGCTTCCTGGGGTTCTTTGTAATTTGTGTTGGCCTTTGGTCCTCTCTCTTTAAAATACAAATACTTACCAACGGTAAAAATAAAAATCTTCTGAGGCGAGCAAAATGCCTATCTCCGAGCTACCCAGAAATTCTCAAATGAATCATGAAATTGGCATGGAGTCCGAGTACCCACTTTCCATTCTGCGGACAACGGGTCCGGAAGACGTTCAGCGGACAGCGGGTCTGGAGATCTGATCCCATCTAAAAGGACATCTTTAGCAAGCGTGCAGGGGCGCATCTCCGATCGGCCGGACCTGCACTGGACTCGCACTTAAAGTTCCGTCACCAGCGAATCTATTGGGCTCGCCAGTAAGACTGTGGGATGGCCGAAACGGTCACAGACCGAGTGCTAATTATGCTCAGCAATAGGCTGTATGTACACCAAACAGTCTCCAGCCTAAAATAGTTTTGCATTTCCATTTATTACTAGCACAAAACATGAAGAATTTGAAAGGACCAAAACCCAGATACTTTCCGTCTCTAATCAAATGTATGTGGCAATCTCCGATTAAGAAATTGTTGCAGTTGCATATATTACACCTTTGGTGACTCAAATCGTTATTGAGGCAACTTTCATCTCTTTACTGTTTTTTTTTTAATAACTGAGACTATGGTAAGTTCAAAGTTCAAAATATCTAAATCATAAACACTGCTGATTACTAGATGTCCTATACGGCACTGTCTTTGGCTATATCCTATACAGCTGATGGTTTCTTCATAATATTTTTCTTAAGAATAGTTGCCGGTGCAATGCAGTCGTGCATATTTGAAATAATGAAAAATCTGTCCTCTCTTAAAACCAGAGGAGGAAGAAAAGAGAAACAAAAGAGAAAACAAAGAAAAGGATATCGAGTCATACCTTGGAATATGCTTCCACTAGTTGTAGAATAGTCTATGAAAGAAGACCGTTCCCCATCAACCGCACTTGGATAAGCTTAGATCAGAAATGTTGGAAAGCGAGACTCACCAACTAATTTTCCTAAAGCCATCCACAGCATCTCCCTCACACAGTTTGCAGGACGTGGTTTAATTAAGCATTAAGAATATCCATCAACCTCAATTTCGAATAAGAACAAAACCAACCAAATATTATAAGTTATGTCAGCGAAGAATGGAGGGTTTATCTCCCATGATGATCAATCGTGTAAAATCAACCTTAAAAAGCAATCTAAAAAACTCATTATTGTGATTTGTGACCACATCCTGTTCAGACTTCCATAGCCTAATTAATCAAAGCGATCTCAACTCAGACAAGCTGTTTACCTTTTGAATCAAAACAAGGCCAACCTTTGATATCTCATCCCTAAATGTTTTGAACCAAACCCAAGTCAATGAATACACCATAGATTTGATTCCAGAAAAAAAAATGCCACGAAATGAGATATATATACAAAGACAAACCTTTTGAACAATCTAATATACATTAGCAAGCAAAACAAACAAGACCAAATTCAAAGTTTTATACAAAAGTTTACCTATATTCTACCAAACCCTTGAATTAGTGTTCCTATTAAAATTCCACAAGCGCTTTGCCTCTTCTTCTTCACCGGCGGCGGAGGCGGCGTTCCCTAAATCGAATTGAACAGGTGTCCGGCAAATGGGACAAGCCGAGACCTTAACGAGCCACGTGTCGAGGCACCTCCTGTGGAACAGGTGACCACATGCAGGGAGCTTCCGGCACCACTGGCCTTCCCGAAACGCGTCAAGGCAGACGACGCAGTCGGACTGGGGGGACGACGACGACGGCGTTTGGTTTTGGGTTCGGAAGCGGAAATGAGGGAGGGTCTTGAAGTGTCTGAGGGAGAACCCAGATGAGGGGAGGTCGAATTGGGTGCGGCGACGGTGGAGAGCGCCGGCGGCGAGGATGAGGAAGAGGAGGAAGGCGACGAAGCCCAGGAAGAGGAAGAAGATTGAGGTTAACAAGGTCATTATGAGGGCTTTGAGGATTGAAGATAGGAGCTTGGGATTGGGTTTTGGGGGCGGTGGTTGATCATGGTGGTAAGGATGAGGAGGCATGGTGGGTTTTGATCCCAGTTATGGTAAATGAAGATTTAGAGATCAAAGTATAGGGATTGACTATGACTATAAAGAGGGAGAGGAAGATGTAGATAGGCTAAATTAGAAAGCTCCTTTGTTGTTCTGATGAGCGAAAAACAGATTTGCTTTCCAGGTTATGGGCTCGGTTTTGGATTAACAAGTGGACAGCTGTATACCAATTGTTGGAATTGGGAAGAATCACAGAAATGTCTTTAGAGTGTGGTCTTCGAAGAACGATTAGCTCAATCCCCTGAGCCCACAAGGTTGACACGGCCCGAAAAGGTGGGCACATGTATTAGGGTTCACATTGTGAGCGATATCTTAGGCTGTGTCTGGTAACATTTTACATTACTATTGTGCAAAATGTAAAACGGGAAATTAAATCACATTTTAATATCCAAAAAGGCATGTGGTAGCTTAATTAGAAATAATTTTTTTTAAAATGAAAACAGTAAAAACGTGTCTTGGAGAAATATAAACAAGACAACAACTATGCTAGTGTGACAACTATCGGTGAGGTCGCCGCTCGATCAAAGTCGTCGTTAAGTTAGTTGGTCGGTGAGGTTGCCTTTCGGTCAATGGGTCGATTGGCGAGGTTGCCAGTAGGTCGCTCGATGCGGTCACTGGTCGATTGTTAAGGTTGCTGGTTGGGTGGGTTGATAAGTCGCTAATGGGTAGGTGAGGTGAGGTTGCAAGGTTGTCATTGAGGTAGCCGATTGGTTAATGAGGTTACCGGTCGATTGGTGAGGAGGAGTTGTTGTATGGAAAATATGCTTTTTTTTTTTTTGTGGAATCCTATTTTCTAAAAACACATGAAATTAAAACGTTAACAAAACAATTATATTTGACATTTTTGATCTTCTAATTTCATTTTTTGACAACCTACCAATCGCATTGTACTTCTATTTTTGTATTTAAAATAAACTACTTTTCAAAACTTTTATTGCTCTAGAGCGTAGGCATTGCGGTCTGTGGTATAATGATATTTACCTCGCACAACCATAATTTTTTTATATGAAAACGTGTTGGAACATTTTAATATTTTATTTATTATTGAAATTAAATTTGGGTGAATTTATTTTGTGTTTAAAATCTGAATTTATTTGTGTGTTTAAATTCAGAATTTATTTTGAGTTTTATTTGTAACTCATGGTGTTTATTTTGGGTTTTAATTCTTGTAACCTATGGTTATTGGTTACTACCCTATTAATTGTAGGGAGTGTCCTAAGAGCCTATAAATAGCACCATTTGTTGCATGCTAAAGTATATCTTTGCTAATGCTATTACGAAATACTACTATTCACCCATCAACTTTCTTTCCAAAATCCCCCAAAAGTGTCTTGTGTGTTTTTTGACCAAAGAAATGTGTTCTTTTGGTGGAGCTTTGGGTTCCTCCAATTTGTGCAGATTGGTGTGAGCCATACAATTTATTGTTGGGCTATTGTATCCTGGAGGGGACAAGTCAAGAGATTTCTGGTGCACCGGTATTATTCCGCAGTGGGCTTGAATCTCCTTAAAGAGAGCGAGATACCCGCGCCTCAGCATATTGTCAACGAGTTTCTCATATAGAAATTATAATTTATTGTAATTTCACCAATAATTTTAAGGAGATTCAACAATATGGAGCGTACTCAAGAGAAGCCATTTGACAATATGGGAGATCTCAACAAGCCTTTCTGCTTCAAAGGTGCACATTTCAAGAGATGGAAGGGAAAAGTTCTCTTCTACCTTAATCTTCTCAAAGTTGCCTATGTGCTAACGGAGAAGAATCCATCAAAGAAGAGTACCGAAGGCATGAAGGATGATGAACTCCTTGCTCACGAAGAAAAAATTGAAAAATTTCAAAAAAATGAGTATAATTGTCGGTAGTATCTCTTGAACTGTCTTGCTGATCATTTTTATGATTATTATGATACAACATACTCTTCTGTCAAGAAAATTTGGAAAGCATTACAGAGCAAATATGACACCGAGGAAGCTGGTGCGAAAAAATATGTTGCAAGCCGTTTTTTCCGCTATCAAATGGTGGATGGCAAGTCGGTTGCGGAGCAAGTCCAAGACTTCCAAATGATTGTAGCCGAAGTTACATCTGAGGGTGTCAAAATTGGTGAAAATCTAGTGGTGGCTGGTATCATTGATAAACTTCCACCTTCATGGAAAGAGTTTCAAAAATCCATGCGTCATAAACAAAAGGAGATTTCCTTGGAGACCTTGACGACTCGCATCCGCGTTGAGGAGGAAGCAAGAGGTCAAGATGTTCTTATGCAAGATACAAACAATGACACCTCCAAGTACAAAAAGATTTTGAAAAATGTGAGACTTGCAGTAAAGCAAAAATTACTAGAAGGCCTCACAAAAATGTGGAAAGGCATACTGAGCTATTGGAATTAATTCATACAGACTTATGTGAATTTGACGGAGTTTTAACTCGTGGAGTTAACAGGTATTTTATCACTTTTATTGATGATTGTTCCAAATATGCTTATGTCTATTTGTTGAAAAATAAAAGTGATGCTTTTGGCAAATTTAAAGAGTTCCTCCTTGAGGTTGAAAATCAATTTGATAGAAAAATTAAAAGGCTCCGAAGTGATAGAGGGAGAGAATATGATTCTTCTGAATTCAATTCTTTTGTTCAATCTTTAGGAGTGATTCATGAAGTTACTCCACCTTATTCACCTGCATCTAATGGTTTGGCAGAGAAAAATAGAACTATGATTGAGTTAACAAATGCCATGTTGATTGATTCAGGTGCTCCCTCTAATCTTTGGGGTGAAGCAATTTTAACTGCTTGGTATGTGTTAAATAGAGTGCCACATAAAAATACAAAAATTACACCTTTTGAGGTGTGGAAGGGGCATAAACCAAATTTGGGTTATCTTAGAGTTTGGGGTTGTCTAGCCTTTGTGAGATTAACTGACCCTAAAAGACCTAAATTGGGTGCTAGAGCTACTACTTATGTTTTCGTTGGATATGCTTTAAATAGTACATCCTATAGATTTCTTGATGTTGAAAATCATGTTGTGATTGAATCTGGTGATGCAATTTTTCATGAAGAAAAATTTCCTTTTAAATCAAAAAATAGTGGGAGTCAAGAATCTAGAGAAAATGTTCTTACCCAACCTAGTTCTTCTTCTTCTAATTTACATATACAAGAAACTTATGAAGCTGAACCTAGGAGAAGTAAGAGAGCTAGAGTTGAAAAAGATTTTGGTCCTGACTATTATGTTTATAATGTTGAGGAAAATCCTTTTTCTTTACATGAAGTTTTATCATCACCAGATGCAATTTTCTGGAAAGAGGTTGTGAATGATGAAATTGAGTCTTTGATTTCTAATAATACTTGAAAATTAGTAGATTTGCCAACAGGTTTTAAAACCATTGGGTGTAAATGGGTCCTTAGAAAAAAGCTCAAACCGGATGGAAGTATAGACAAATATAAAGCTAGACTTGTTGCTAAAGGCTTTAAGCAAAAAGCTGATCTAGACTTTTTTGATAATTTTTCTCCGGTTACAAGGATTACATCTATTAGATTATTGATTGCTATTGCTGCAATTCATGATTTGATTATTTATCAAATGGATGTGAAAACAGCTTTTCTAAATGGTGATTTAGATGAAGAGATCTATATGGACCAACCAGAAGGTTTTATAGAACATGGTCAAGAGCATACGGTATGTAAGTTATCTAAATCCCGTTATGGTTTAAAGCAGGCTCCCAAACAGTGGCATGAAAATTTTGATTCCTGCATGATTGAAAATGGTTATAAATCAAATGAATGTGACAAGTGCATATATTATAAATCTTGGAAAAATTCACATGTTATTATTAGCCTCTATGTGGATGATCTGTTAATTTTTTGCTCAAATTTATATGTAATTGATGAGACAAAAACTATGCTTAAGAGCAATTTTGATATGAAAGATCTTGGTGAGGCTAATGTTATTTTGGGCATGAAAATAACAAAAACATGTGATGGTATTTTTCTTGATCAGTCACATTATATTGAGAAAATTTTGAAGAAATATGATTATGTTGGCCACAAACATGTGTCTATTCCTTTTGATTCTAGTGTTCATTTATTTCCTGTTGAAAGTGAAAATGATGTGATTAATCAAAAGGAATATGCTAGCATAATAGGCAGTTTGCGTTATGCAACTGACTACACTAGACCTGACATTGCATATGCAGTTGGAGTATAGCAGGTTCACAAGTAAACCAGGTAAAGAACATTGGCATGCTATTGAGCGTGTTATGAAATATTTGCTTGGTACTAAAAATTATGGATTATTTTATAAAAAATATCCTGCTGTACTTGAAGGCTTTTGTGATGCCGATTGGAATACTCTGTCAGGTGATTCTCTCTCTACCACCGGTTATATTTTTACATTAGGTGGATGTGCTATTTGTTGGAAATCAAAGAAGCAAACAATAATCTCTAATTCAACCATGGAAGCTGAACTAATTCCTCTAGCTTCAGCAAGTGAAGAAGCAAATTGGTTGAGAGATTTATTGCATGAAATTCTCTTGTGGGAAAAACCTATACCACCTATATTGATCCATTGTGATAGCACTGCCGCTATTGGTAGAGTTAATAACCGTTATTATAACGGTAAATCCAGACCTATAAGAAGAAAGCACAGTACTGTGAGATCATATTTGAGTGATGGAATTATTAATGTGAATTATATTAAATCATGTGATAATCTTGCAGATCCTTTAACTAAAGGCTTGGCAAGAGAAAAGGTCTGGAGTACATCGAGGGGGATGGAATTGAAGCCCATATCATCATGAGCCATATATGAGGACATCCAACCCGGTGATTAGAGATCCTAAAAACTGGGTTCAATGGGAAAAAACGAATCTTAAGGTGGCCGTAAGAAAAAATGCACTATAGTTTCTTACTCATCCCTATAATGTAAGTGCATTAATCTTGCAACGTATATGTAGGTTGAGTTCATTAAAACTCTTAATAAAATCTTTAGCTCATATGAGTGGGATGTCATAGTTACAAGAGCATCTTTGATGGATTTTACCTATATGAGTGTGAGAGTAGAGCCGCTCTCTATGAGAATTGGGCTTATTCTTGAAATACACTCATGAAAACCGGGATAAGCACAAGGCCGTAACGTGCTGGCTAATAAAGCTCATATTAACACATGAATTATTAAGTGTGAGCAGTAGTTCTTATTTTCTCTTAAGCAGTTGTAGTTCAAGTCTGAGACCAATATCAACTTTGGAGTAGGGATTGCTGTTTCACTTAGTGAAGGTTCAATGCAGAGCACACCTTCATGATGCATAATGGTTCGTCTGTGGCCGGTATCTTTTGTTT
The DNA here is from genome assembly GCA_025331145.1 of Rosa persica. NCBI lineage: Eukaryota > Viridiplantae > Streptophyta > Magnoliopsida > Rosales > Rosaceae > Rosa > Rosa persica. The sequence continues at coordinate 15,429,573 of WFKR01000004.1, forward strand.
ATATTTATTTTTAAAATATTAAAATGAGTGAGGGAATGTTGGAACATTTTAATATTTTATTTATTATTGAAATTAAATTTGGGTGAATTTATTTTGTGTTTAAAATCTGAATTTATTTGTGTGTTTAAATTCAGAATTTGTTTTGAGTTTTATTTGTAACTCATGGTGTTTATTTTGATTTATTTTGGGTTTTAATTCTTGTAATCTATGGCTATTGGTTACTACCCTATTAATTGTAAGGAGTGTCCTAAGAGCCTATAAATAGCACCATTTGTTGCATGCTAAAGTATATCCTTACTAATGCTATTACGAAACACTACTATTCATCCATCAACTTTCTTTCCAAAATCCCCCAAAAGTGTCTTGTATGTTTTTTGACCAAAGAAAGGTGTTCTTTTGGTGGAGCTTTGGGTTCCTCCAATTTGTGCAGATTTGTGTGAGCCATACAATTTATTGTTGGGCTATTGTATCCTGGAGGGGACAAGTCAAGAGATTTCTGGTGCACCGGCATTGTTCCGCAGTGGGCTTGAATCTCCTTAAAGAGAGCGAGATATCTGCGACTCAGCCTATTGTCAACGAGTTTTTCATATAGAAATTATAATTTTATTGTAATTTCACCAACAAAAAGTACAACAACAGAAGACTACAAAGTCGCTCCTCTAAAACAACCTAATTGAGTCATGTCAATAAAAAGCTTGAACTGTTGAAGTCGGAAGAGATCTATGCTAGTTTGCAATAGGAAATGAATGACCAAGATGAGCAATGGAATCCACAAGGAAATTTGCTTCCCTCCATACATGCTTAAAAAAAAAGTCTTCAAAACTTCTTGAGAGACTAATGATGTCTCTGATTCTCCAAGGAGGTTGTATTTACCATTGACACTGTCTATATTATCTTGATGTAGTAAGGTGAGGGAGGTATCCATCTAATTAGTTTTGTAAGGGTCTTTTTCTTCTTGTTAGTGTTATTGTCGGCTTTTAAATAAGAGAAATGCATATTAGCAAAATATAAACAATTTGATAAGGAGTCTCTTTTTTGAATCAAAAAAGGTCAGCTCAATTTTATAATTCAGCAAGCAGTACCATATGGGGTCGACAGTAAAGACCCGTTCTTTAAGACATACAAAAATCCTATTTTAGACAAATAGAACTCCGCAATCCAGAGTACACCCACCTTTAGGAGTCCACGCACCATTATTCTAACAAAATCTTGAAATTCAGAAGCTGTTTACAGTAGTGTTTCAATTGAGCACCATTATTCTAACAAAATCTTGAAATTCAGAAGCTGTTTACAGTAGTGTTTCAATTGAGCACTAGATTTTGAGACCCATACTAAAATTAAATATTACTAGTATATGAGGATGCCATAGCACCCTTAGCTCCCCCGCCATCATTTGGAAACTCTTCCATGTGCTCAGAACCATAGTCACCACGACTCACCTTGAGAAGGAGTCTCTTGAAAGTTTTTAAAAATAAGTTTATTTGTTGCATGCTAAATATTATAATTTAGTACAAGAATTTGTTTTAAAATTTTAAACTTATCCTTACAATTAGAGGTCAAAAGCAAATTAAGCCAATCAATATAAAAATGATTCCAGTCAGTAGGGAGCAGATTTGGAGCAAAGAAATGTCACACTTGTTTTGAGAAACAACATGTTTGCCTCACAATTGTCTCAACCGAAATGAGGGTCGAGGGACTTGTGGTTGAATCGTCCTTCTGAAATTGTTGGCCGAGAGAGGTTCTGATCTAATTTGCGCTTGTATCTTACTGCCTTCAAGTGATTGTAGGTCGAGGAAGGAACCCTCTCGACTATTAGGTTCTAATGCCTCTGTTGCAAGGACTTGGTTAGGCGTCAACCCTGACCGGGATCTTCAATCACGTTCACTTATTAGGTAAACTCAAAGGTTCGAGTGACAAGCGATAGGTCTATCCGGTGAAAGTACTCACAAATCACGGTGAAGACGAATGTAAAGTGGAATCGGTTGTCAAAGAGTTGTGAGATGATGTGTGTGTGAACAGCTAATCCCATTGATCCAATCCAGACTAGCTGAAAGAGATCAAAGGATGATAATCCTGCGTTACGAATTACTCCTAAGTGCGATAATTAAAGTGCATATAAAGTAAATGAACAAGAAAGTAAAGTGCTTGACTGTAAAGTACTGAATTGAAATTAAGAGACTAGAAATGAAAACAAGTTATGAAAGTTGAATCGAAGGCAAAGTACCTACGAGATAGTAAGAGAAAAGTTTGTGAGTAAAAGTTGTATGTTGATTTGTTTGTGTAATGCAGGACCTCTTACAGTGAGTTTAAAGCTCCTATATATACAAATCAAAACCTAGGCTAACTTGCTCTCTAATACGTGGAATTCAAGTAGGATTCATTTTCTTATTTTGGATTGAGTCATCCATAAATGTTGTGATTTGGCTGATATCCGAAATCTTCACAATTGAAATCCTTAATAACTCGAACTCTTTCCTTGTGAGGATTCCTTCTTTGAACGGACTCCTCGGCCAATGTTTGTTAGTTGGGTTTGGTCGAGCACAATTATACTCTTTCTTGGCTAGTCTCTGTAGTCGCTCATTTAAACCTGGATTTCCTAACCATGTAACCATGTGATCAACTTTCATTATCTTTTAGGTCGTTTGACCCAAAATCTCAAACATCGGCCGAGTGAGTGAAGGATGCCTTTATCTTAGTCATACAAAATAAAAATTCTAATCTTAGTCGAGTGACAGAACAACACCCAGTCATACGACTCAAAACTTTAATCTCGGTCGGGTGACCTGGAAACTCGGCTTTTGATAACACCTTTATTTGGGTCGTACGACCTAAATTCTACTTTCTCAGTCAACCCAATGTTCATTTGGCTAATTTCCTCAACTCAACGGAAGGGACTATTAATTCCATTCTCGGCCAAATGATCCAGTGACTTCATTCTTGGCCCTTACTTAATCTCGGCCAAAACTCTCTCTCATCCAACACCTAGAGCTTAGTAAGTCGACATGCAAAAAACAGGTGCAAACATAGCCCCCTTAGTCTCATGAGCATTGGCACTCAAGCCGAGTGGTTATGAGACTTAAATAAAAGTAGAATATATTAAGACAACTCGGTCATGTCACCAAGAAATTCGGTCGAGTCATGCAGAACTTAAAATTTGGCCGAGACATCTAAGACTTGAGAACTTAGTCGAGACATCTAAGATTTGAGAAATTTGGTCAGCTGGGTTATCGATGTCACGCCCCGAATTTTAGAATATACATTCAAAATCCGAAACATGAAAATTACCACAACTCAAAATAATCATCCTGAAAATTTCTTTTCTTAACAACCTCACCACACGAAGTAAAATAAAAACCGAATTTAGCCTCGGTTAATTATTACAACTCAAATACAAAATGAACTGTAAAGCTCTAAATGAGCATACACAGCTCACAACTAAATGAAATAACAATAACTACTGTAACACCTAAGCAGCTCGGTCACCTCCCTGGTTATCCTGACCTGCAGGAATATCCGCTACACCATTTGAATAGTGTACCCGGATTGCAACAACACAAAACCCGGTAAGCTTATGAAAGCTCGTATGAGTAAAAGAAAGGACTGTTGTTTAATCTAATCATAAAGAACTCCACTCAAATCAACACTCAACAATTTCCACAACCACGAAGTACTAACAATCTCAATCAAACACCAATTCAATAAATCAAGACAAACCCTAACTCATATCTCTCTTCACAAAACCTCAACATCGTATTTATAAAAATACGGTACTTGACAGACTATAGCTCTAACTGAATCGTAACCCATCACATGGCCTAGGTTATGGCATCCGACATATTTATCATTATCGTATTTCATCAATATGTATACTTATATACATATTTAGTACGTCCGATAATTTCACATACTCAGCCAATCGTATCCCATCATCCACCCAGGATTAGAGCGCCGATTTCCCCACACCGGTCACTACATTGACCTTAAATCCATAAATGAGCACAACATATAATATCACATACTGAAGTCAACCCAACCAAGATACACAATATTATTATGAAATTACGCATTTGAAATATAATTCAACTCAATCATATCATCACTTCAACAATTCACCCATCAATATATATTTTCCACGTAAATATATATATATATATATACGTAATCACCCACTCAGGAATGACCACTAATACCATCTATAGTTCAAACAAGAAAATCATGAAATTCATTTGTATAATTAAAATTCATTTTACTTACCTATGGACCGTAGTGATCAAGTCCATGTAATTTTAAAAGCAAATATTTAATCCACAAATATTTTTCACACAATTACCAAAAATAAATAAATTTAAACGTTCGGTTCGTAATACGAACCACGTGAGTTTTACTCACCTCGATATTCCTGCTGTGTCTTCAATACAAATATAAATAATGCCGAAATAGCCCACTCAAATACAATCCGTCAATCACCTAATCAGATGTGATTCGAATTTAGTCAATAATTTCAAAACATAATTGAACTACTATTTAACGGCCGGATTCTAATTATTAGAAAATCCGACGGGCGGATTCTCACGAATTGCTCTCCTAATCACCGTTTTGCACTTATACGAAGATCCAACGGTCGGATCTTTGCTCATGACCACATAAGGCCACTGGGACAGTCATATGATCATCATATCAAAATTACGAGGTCATCGGACGGTCCTAATTTCACAGATCATAAATCTAACGATCGAAATTGATTGAAATCACAAAATTCATAACTAATTTATACGGTATCCGAAAAATGCGTATAATATGCCGAAATGATCGTATTGAAACGTAGAATCATAAAATGGACAGAAACCAAATTTTAGACCTCCGGATGTGGCCAGAAAGGGCCGCCGGAGTTAGGGACAGAGCTGCCACCGACCACCACCAATGGTGTCGGGGCCGAGCTTCTCCCCTTCATTTCATCATTCTGAGCAACTTTTATAACTAGTACAAGACCAAAAAATGATGAGAAGGGATCGAAAAGTACCAATTACAGTCGGCGGCCGAAATTTTTCTAAAATCCGGCGAGCTTGAAAGCTGACGTGAAAACTGCAACAACTCGCTTCGACCTCTTCTGGAAACTTGTTCAGTACTTCATTACGAACTCACCAGGCTAAGAATCACAAGAAACGATCATGTATAACTCGAGATATTTGGATCGATAGGTTGTTTTTCGATCTAACGGGGTCAAGCTCCGACGAACGTGAAAACGATCGACCCAGCTCCGGTCCTTCTTGGTGCTTGTAAAGGAAGTTGAGGCGAGTTCAATGAGCCAAGAATCAAGTGAAATGGTGACCTATAGCTCGAGATATCGAGATCGAACCAAAAATGAGCCTATTCGGTTCGGGCCTCGCCGCCGCCGTTACCGGCCATGCCGCGGCTCAAGGCTGCCTTTGGCAGCTGTGCAAGGTCGAGACGAAGCTCCTGGAGGTGGTTGCAGCTTGAGAGATGGCCGGAGGAGAGAGTGGGAGCACGGTGAACCCGTGCTCTATTTCTGCGTCTCGACCACGCGGAAGAAGAGAGAGAGAGCTACAGTTTTCTTTCCAAAAAAAGAAAGGGAGGCCGGTGAAAAAAAAAGGGCCAAAAAAAAATCTAGGGTTATTCTAAATTCAACAACTAATTCAGAAAAAATCCGATCTTTATGTTCCGCACGTGTACGGACTCGTATCAACGAGCTCTACAACTTTTATGAAGGAAGTTTCTCCAAATTTTGTACGTAGAAAGAGTCGATTTCTCAACCCGAGCATTTCGAGCTTTTCGTTAAAATAATCGTTCGAACCTTCAATAATTCAAAAAAGTGAAATATTATCGAACAATATTCGTGAAATCGCATAATAATCGTTCAACACAATTACTCGAATTTAAAATGAAAATTGCGGGTATTACAGTCGAAGACTTACAGACTCGACAGTGTTGACCCACTATCTCAAACATAAGTTTTTGTAACCCACAACTTAGTCCTAATGCTATGTCATTCGACCGTAATGCTATGCTTGTTTTTTTATTTTAATATTTTTTGCTCGACCGAAAGCTTGGTCATGATATTATTCTTCGTCTCTACCCAAAGCATTGTCCCATTGAACATGGACTCCCAAACATGAGTTTGGTCGTGCAACAACTAAGACTTTGAGAACTTGAAACTCAGTCGAGACATCCAACAGTTGAAAACTTGGCCCAGACATCCACAACTTGAAAAAACTCAGCTGACACTTGAAAACTCAGTCGAGACATCTACAATTTAAAATACTCGGCCAACACTTGTCAACTTGACCGACACTTGAAAACTCAATCGAGACATCTACAATTTGAAAATACTTGACCGTGTGACCAATACTTTGAGAAATTGGTTTTATAAAATCTCTCTCAAGTTAGTCACTTAGTTTATTGCATGAATTTGGATCACGGGTGATTTCGTGATTAATCATATACCTTTCTTTTCATGTATGCACACCTTCATAATATCTCACTGATGTTCAATTGATATACAAACACATATACCATGAGCTTCATGAATTTCTTGTCTTCAAAAATGCGGTTGAAGTGCCCACTTCAGCCAACCACTTCTCTTACTTGGATGATTATGAAGTTCAGACTCATTTAGCTGCTGTGAATTTTAGTCTCCCTCCTTATCTAAAGGCTCATAAGGAATTTGAAGCTAGTGAGAAATGAGAAGTGAGGATGTTGAAATCTGCAAGCACACAGATTTTGATCAGCTCTATAAACCAAAGACTTCTTTGGTTGAGGGGAAACATAGGGTGAATGTTCTGGAGGTGAAGATAGATGATCTTAAGAGACAATTAGCTAAAGCCAAAGAACATATTGAAACTATCTCGGCTTCTATTCGAAACATGACCTCGCCATGTGTAGTTCTATTACGTCCTCAACCAAGTCTTGTGACAAGAAGAGAGACTTCTTGAGGCAGAAAGTTAACCACGGCATACAAGGCTTGGAAATTGATGGAGAAGCCATTGTGTTTTGATATTTTACTCGGCTGTTTGGCTCATTTGTAGTGTCTAACCATCCTTATATGCAAGGTCTTGGTCGACTCAGCCGTTAATTTTGTAAAGTGACTTAGCCCTTCTCTTTATACATCTCGGCTGACTATTTTATTGTCTAACTCGACTCATTTCTGTATTTTGGTCAACCCAAACTTTGTCTAACTCAGTCAAGAAGTTCTTGTTTACTTCAGCCAAGCAAATTCTTGGGTAACTTGGTGAACATTTTATTTTTACTTTAAACAACAAATTCTAAGTCGGTTCGGCCAATATTTCATTTTACTTCAGCCAACCAAAATCTTGGTCGACTCAGCCAACTTCTAAAATAATTCGGCTAACCAAACTCTTGGATAACTTGGCCGACTCTATTTTTTTTTTTTTATACTTCCACCAACCAAATTCTAGGTCGATTTGGCCGAAATTTCATTTTACTTCAGCAAAACAAATCCTTGCTTGATTCGACCGACTACTAAAGTACTTCATCCGACCTAACTTTTGGTTAAAACTCAGCCGACCCAACTTAGTTGAACTCGGCTTAAACTTCTTATTTACCTCAGCCGACCCAACTCTTGGTCAAAACTCAGCCGACCTTGCTGTTAGTTAAAACTCGGCTGACACTTCTTATTAACCTCGACCAGCCCAGCTCTTAGTTAAAACTCCGCTGACCCAACTCTTGGGCACCTCAGATGACATTTTTTTTTTGTTTACTTCAGTAAACTAAATTCTTGGTCCACTCGGCTAAGATTTCTTTTTTACTTCAACCAACTAATTGTTGCTCAACCCGGCTGACATTGTCTTTCCACTTCAGCCAACCAAATTGTTAGTCAAACTTATCTGACACTCCTTACTTACCTCGGCCAACCCAAATCTTGGTCGCCTCGTTTGAGATACTTTAACCAACCAAATTTTTAGTCGACTCAGCGCAAATTTCTTTTTACTTCAACCAACAAAATTCTTGTTTGACTCAGCCGACATTGCCTTTTCGGTTTGGCCAACTAAAATCTTGGCTAACTGGGCCGAAATATTCCTTTTACTTCGGCCAACCAATTTTACTAGTTGACTTGGCCGAATTTAGTTTATTTTGGCCGACAATAAACATAGAAGTAAAATCTGGACTCCTACCAGCAAAACTTTTTTTTTTTCATTTTTGTTAAAATTAAAGCAAGAAAAAAAAAAATCTTTTGGCTATTACAGAGGTGGCCAACGATGCTTTATATCGAACTCACAAATTTCTTTATTTTCGGCATTATGTTCAAGATTTTGAACGCTCTAAAGTATCATACTCAAATTTCTTGTAGTATGTTCTTCATTTTCGGCCACTATGTAGGCCGATATTTCAACCCTCAGACATGTACATGAATCACAAACTTCGGCTTTTACATGAATCATAAACTTCTTCAACCAATTGGTCTCTGTACTCAGCTACATGATTGTCTACTTCTTCAAGCACACATGAATGACCAATTTTGGGCTCAATCTTTAATTCAGCCAACTGCGGATTTTCTGGGCCGACTTTATCTTCTACAACAAAAAAAAAAGTTTCCTCATCATATTGGATGAATGGATGAGGTGGACAAGATAACATTGAAATCATATATGCATTTTGTCGTGCTGGATATTTTTCCTTGAACTATCTCTTTCTCTCCAAGGACTCTTCCTCATACTTCCGCCATTTCTCATCTAGTTTCTCTTTATGCTTTTCAAAGTATTCATCCAACTCTTCTTAGCTCTTTTGGAAATTTTCATATAATTTCTGTACACTTTTTTATTGATTCCATAGTTTCCCAACAATTTTGTTGTTTATTTGAATCAAATTTAAGCCATGGATTGACCATGTATTTGGTCATTTGATTAGTCAATGTTCCATCCATGTAACGGCCATTAAAACCATATTGAGGTTGAGTTGTTGGTGTTTGTAAACTCCATACAACATGACTATTCAAATCAACATAACTATCGTACACTATATACCTATATCCACAATTGGCATCATATATTGAATTAGAGCCGTTTACATTCAGCTCATAGAAACTCATTTATGAATATACTAATACATTAGTGCCCTACTGGGTGTGCCAAAAGATGTTTGCCTCAAAATTGTCTCTGTCGAAATGAGGGCCGAGTGACCTGTGGTTGAATCATCCTTCTTGATGCAAGGGCATGCCAACTCGCAACTGAAAGACCAAGCGAGGTTCTGATCTGATTTGAACTTATATCTGACTTATTATCATATGATTGTAGGCTGACGAATGAAACCTCTCAGCTGTTAGGTTCTAATGCCTCTGTTGCAAAGACTTCGGTTAGGCGCCAACCCTGACCGGGTTTTTCGATCACGTTCACCTTTTGGGTAAATTCAAAGGTTCTGGTGACAAGCGAGAGGTCTATTGGGTGAAGGTACTTGCAAATCACGGTGAAGACGAAGGTGAAGTGAACTCGGTTGTCAAAGCATTATGAGGTGATATATGTGTGAACAGTGAATCGCATTGATCCAATCCGGACTGGCCGAAAAAGATTAATGGACGATAATCTTACGTTATGAACCCCTGAGTATGAAAAGTAAAGTGCATATAAAATAAAATAAATAAGAAGGTAAAGTGCTTAAACGTAAACTACTAAAATGAAACTAAGATACTAGAAATGAAAACAAGTTATGAAAGTTGAATCGAAGGCAAAGTACCTATGAGATAGCAAGAGAAAAGTTTTGTGAGTAAAAGTTGTATATTGATTTGTTTGTTCGGTGCAGGACCTCTTACAATGAGTTTAAAGCTCCTATATATACAGATCAAAACCTAGGCTAACTTGCTTTCTAAGGCATGGAATTCAAATAGGATTCATCTTCCTTTTTTAGATTGATTCATCCATAAATGTTGTGATTTGACTGATGTCCAGAATTTTCACAATTGAAATCCTTAATTGACTCGAACTTTTTCCTTGTGAGGATTCCTTGTTTGAACGGACTCCTCGGCCGATGTTTGCAAGTTGGGCTTGGCCGAGCACATTTATACTTTTTCTCGACCAGTCTCTGTAGTCACTCATTTGAACTTTGAATTCCTAAGCATGTAACCATGGGATACACTTTCATCATCTTTTAGGTTGTTTGACTCAAAATCTTAAACCTCGGCCGAGTGATTGAACGATGTCTTTATCTTAGTAGTACGACTCAAAATTCTAATCTCGGTCGATTGACCAAACAACACCTAGTTGTACGACTCAAAACTTTAATCTCGGTCAAGTGACTGAGAAACTCTGATTTTAGTCAACACCTTTATTTGGGTCGTACGACCTAAATTCTACATTCTCAGTTGACCCAATGCTTATTTAGCCAATTTCCTCAACTCAACTGAAGGGATAATTAATTTCATTATCAGTTGAATGATCCGGTGACTTCATTCTTAGCCCTTACTTAATCTCGGCCAATACTCCCTCTCATCCAACACCTAGAGCTTAGTAGGTCGACAGACAAAAAATAGGTGCAAACAGAACATTGCATAAAAAGATGATCAATAGATCCTATATTTTGATAATAGAAAGGGCAAGATCTATCAATTTTTTGGACAGCAGTTAACAATTTAGATTTTGTAGAGAAAATAGAACCTCTAGTTCTTAATCTAGCTCTGATTAAATTGACAGTTGAAAACTTTAATTTTCAGAGGTAATTTTTTTTTTCCACATAATAGTTAACAATTTAGATTTAGAATGTGAAATAACATTTCTAGATTGAAGATTAATTGCAAACTTTATAGTAAACTGACCATGGCAATTTTGACCCTAAAAAAATTCATCATGTTGATCATAATAAGAAAGAGGTATAGAGATAATATTATTGACAACATCATTATGTAAAACAGAAGAAAGCTTGTTTATATTCCAAGCATGGTTCTCAGTGTAATCTTTTACCATTTCTAAAACTTCAATAGTATTGACTTTGGGAATGATCAATAAAGTTAACTAAAGGAAAATGGAAACTCCAGTTATAAAGCCATAAATTAATTTGAGTTCCATCTCCAACTATCCACCTAATGCCATTAAAAGTTTTCTAGAATCTAATATTCCTTTCCAAGCCACAGAGGAAGCATTAGTTTTCTTAGCAGTAAGAAATTATGTTTGGAAAGATATTTAGCAGATATTAATTGAACCCACCAGTTGCCATGTTTAGTTAACATTTTCGAGCTTATTTTGGCAAGAGCAGCCATATTAAAATGTTGATCAGGTCTAATTCCTAACCCTCCTTTATGTTTAGGGGTACAAGCCTAAGACCAAGCAATTGTAGGCTTAGCTACATCTTTTCCCCAGAAGAATTTTCTACAGTACTCATTGTCTAATTGAGAAGCAATCTTGGAAGGAAATTTAAAACAGGAGAGTACATGATTAGGCATACTAGAAAGGTTAGAATTAATGAGTGTTAGTCGGCCTCCTCTAGATAAATTAGAAGTTTTCCAACCTGTTATTTTCTTTTGCATTTTCAAAACCAAGTCTTTAGTGTTAATAGGATCCTTCTAGTAAATAATATTATTTATTCCTAAATATCTTCCAATAAAAGCATTATGTTGTATCTTAAGAATTGAAAGAAATAGTATTTCTAGTTATAGTAGGAACATTATTTGAGAAGCAGATATTCGATTTATAGTAGTTTATTTGTTGACATGAAAACATTACAAAGTCATTTAGTATGTTCTTGTTATTTCTTGCTGCTGTAGTTCCATGACGAGAACTTAGGATTCCAATATGAGTTTTAGTCTAATTGCTAGAATTTCGAAACTTTCTAATTAAAGGCTCCATATAGAGAATAAAATTATGTGAAGAAAGAGGGTTATCTCATCTCAAGCCTCTAGCATGGTGGAAAGATGATTGCTGCTGACCATTGAGGATAATAGAGTAATTGACTGTTGTGATACATTTCATTATAAGATCAATCCATAAGTTATGAAATCCAAATTGAAAAAGACATTGTCTAATGGAGGAGATCATAAGCCTTTTCTAAATCTAGTTTCAAGGCCATCGATCCAATCCTACTCTTTTTTCAATTAAAACCTGCAAAGAGTTCATGAGCTATAAGTATATTGTCAATCATTGACTTCCTGGTATAAACTATTTTATAGTAAGTTTGATATATAAGGGAAAATTTTAAGAACAGTCCCTGAAAATTGACCAACTCTGAAGTTATTTACATTTAGTTTCAAAAATTTCAAAATGGTACATGACGTTTTAAACGTGACCCAAAATTGGTACATGTCATTACATCATCCGTTAGTCAATGTGATTTTGGTCAAATTTGTAAGGGCAAATCAGTCCCTTCAAGGATTGATTAAAAAAAAAAAAAGGAGAGAATCTGTGCTGAGCTGAGATGAGAAGAAGAAGAAGAAGAAGAAGAAGAAGTTGAAATTTTTTTCATGGGTTTCATATCTTTACCAAGATACAAGATTTCTTTACTAAGTTTGATCATTTTTTAATATGGAATGCAAAAATGAATTGAGGTGCACTTGCTCAATATGAAACAACTACAAAAATTAACACATCAAATACATTTTTGATGGAATACCAAATCAATACATAATCAAAATTCGATTCCGAAATCCTTGCTCAATACTAAATCAACTACAAAAATTAACATATCCAAGGCATTCTACGCCATAGGTTCTGACAAACAGGCTCCACCGACATTGGGCAAGCCATTATAAAGCACCAAATCGAAGGTGGAGCAGCCTTCATCCTTCACCAGCCTCCTCAGCTTAGCGACACACTCAATCCTCGTGGTGTCTTGCTGAATAGAGTAGGCGCTGTGAACAGGAGCGATGGGGACCAAATCGATGCCCACAAGCAAGCTGCCCATGTTAAAAGAAGCTCAACAGATTCCTTACTTTCATTCTTCACAGCAAAAAAAGGGGGTGTTTCTTTCATTTCCATCCTATATTGGACACCAACTGGGTCTTCCAACAGAAGGACCTGTCAATGGTAAAAAGTCAACTCTTGACCCCTCGAAAATAAGATTTTTTGAGTAATTATTCATCCGAAACACTTTCATTTCACGCACAAAACAAATAGTTGTACAACCCAACAACTTATTAATTTCAAAAAATCAAACAAAATTAAAAACGAAAATATTGCTTATTTGATTTTAGGTTGAGATATCTAAGGCATGTGTGTTGGTGCCAATTTTGGCATCTACGAGTCAACGAAAGTTTCGTTGAAATCTAAGTGTAAAGTGGTGGGCTTGCTTTCTTGAAGTGGACCTATCTCTTCCTTCGATTTGTTTGATTATATGTGTGGCCTTGGTCATCCACCTCTTGTGACTGAAGGTATGGCCTCTGGCGTCCTTCACCTGGTGTTAGGCGTCCAAGCTTTTTTGTTGGGTGAAACTGATAGTTTCGCCTCGGGCTTCCTTCACCTGATGTTGGGCTTCCACGCTCCTCTGTTGGGTGAAACATATAGTCTTGCTTGGACTTCCTTCGGCTGATGTTGGGCCTCCACGCTCCTCTGTTGGGTGAAACAAATAGTCTTGCCTCGGACTTCCTTCACCTGATGTTGGGCATCTAAGCTCTTTGTTGGGTGAAACTGATAGCCTCACCTCGGGCTTCCTTCACCTGATGTAGAGCATCCAAGCTCTTTGTTGGGTGAAGCTGATGGTCTCGTCTCGGACATCCTTCACCTAATGCTAGGCCTCCAAGCTCCTCCAATTGGCATAGCTTTATGGCATAGATATTTTGGCATAGTGTTGGGAGAGACGAGAGAGCTGAAGTCCTCCTTTATGCTTGTGAAAGAGTAGTATTTATAGGGGAAGGATGGCTGAGATGGTAACAGAAGGCATGGGTTCTTCCAAAAAATCAGGGTGTCAGCCCCATAATTTTCGCTTCCTTACACCCCATCAGACAGAGTTGGCGACAGGTGTCATAACTCTGTGGTCTCTTCCTTTCATGTCACTCTTGGGCCATGCACACGGACCATACTCATCATTAGAACATGACACCTCGCCTAGTAGGTGAGAGTTAGCCCTTGATTTCCACTAACTATGTCCCATTGCAATAACTTTGTCTGAGAGTGAGTTGATAGTCCAGGCTTTAGCTTTGGAGCTCGTGACCATGATTCTTAAAGGTCGAGGATTTTAAGGTTGCAGGTCGAACTATTGGTCTTGGTGTTTGAGGCTCTTGATTCCTTTAGACTATGCTTTTCTAGTAATGAGGTCGTAATTTGCTTTTGCCTTGCCATCCAAGGTGGTGAGTCAATCACATGGTGACTGTCCAAGACTTAAGAGGTGGAGATCCAAGGTTGAAGACTTGGAGTACCAAAGTGAGGTATCTCACTAGTCATGGTTATTCTCATCTTAGGATTATCTTTTCTTTCTCAATGAAGGATTTAAGTGCGTTGAAAGGTCAAGGTCTTACGTGGTTTCAACGCGTCCTACGTGGAATGGGTTGAAAAGTTAAAAGTATTTGTTCAAACCAGATTATGACATCAACAATGTGCTTTCTGTTATGATTTGTTTGAGTTTACTCGCACGAGCTTTGAAAGCTTACTGAGTTTGTTTGTTTCAATTCAGTGCAATATTCAATGGTGTAGGAGTTAATCCTGCAGATTAAGGTAATTGCAGTTAGGTCGAGGTCTCCTTGCGGACGCAGCAATAGGTTTTGGAAGCTTTTTTTATTGTGTTACTTTTGTTTGAATTCCGCGATGTACCTAGTATGCTCTGAAAGAGTGTTTACTTATTAACTTATTATTTTCAACTTAATTTGTAAACTTCTGTAATGTAATATACGACTCTAAAGAATGAGTTTGTATTGGCATTATGAATTCAGGACATTGTTAGTTGCTTGTATTAAAAAGAAAAAAATTCCTAGTATTTTGTGTCAATGTCTGAACCATCATGCCCGATGTAGAAATGTCAGTCTTTTTTTGTTTTGTTATTTTTGTTCGAAAATCAGGGTGTGACAGTATCACTTAGGGTTTAAACAACTTTAGGAAAGTAATAAGGATTAAGTCACATGTTCATGATTTTCCTTTGATCATTATCATTCACAGCTTAGTAAAGAGCTTAGGAAACTTAATCTAATTTGCGTGTAACCAGTGTGTGCAAAAGCATGTCCTTAACTATATTCATCTCATTGACTTCAACCTCAAATTCCCAACATTTTCTTTATTTCTTGTTTTTGAAAAAATCCTCAAACCCTCCCCCTCCTCCTTCGCCTAATTGCATCATATATTCCTTTGTGTTATTGTGCTAGTTACGAAGCTTCTAATCCTTGCAATAAACTATTATTTGCTTGCTCTATACTATTGATCGAAAATTTTCAGCAGTATTAAGTTGTGTGCTTTCTAAGCATATCACTAGTAATAAGCAACAATAGAAAGGGAATGAAGTAGAAAAAGCGCCTTTGCTTCCTCTCCTCCCATTATCTCTCTTTTGTTTCTCTTTTTTCTTCCTCCTATAAATCTAGTCATTTTTGGTAAATTTTGGTGACTTGGTTTGAGCATGCTTAGATCTTAATACCGCACCACGTTTTTATAGTTCCTTCCTTGATCTCCTAGGTCAACCAGAAGTCTTTATAGCCATATTTTTATTAACTAGACACTTCAAAGGCCAAGATCGTTAATGGATACAAGGCTTGAAAAAATGAATGTCGGATGTGAGCAGTATATAATTTTAGGCTTCTAGTGCAAAACTGATCTGATTTCATATGTGTTTCGAAACCGATCCCCTAGAACAACCAAATAAGGCTTTATAATCCTACTTTTCTTAACTACACCCTTCAAAACACAAGACCGTTAATGGAAATAATGGATATGAGAATTATTGTCACGACCCGAATTTTAGAATAACAATTCAAAATCCGAAACATGAAAATACTACAAACTCAAAATAATCATCCTGAAAATTTCTTTCCATAACATCCTCACCACACGAAAAAAATCAAACCGAATTTAGTCTCGGTTAATTATTACAACTCAAATCCAAAATGAAATGTAAAGCTCTAAATGAGCATGCACACCTCACAACTAAATGAAATAACAAAAACTGCTGTAACACCTAAGCAGCTCGGTCACCTCCCTGATTATCCTGACCTGTAGGAATATCCGCTACACCATTTGAATAGTGTACCGGGATTGCAACAACACAAAATCCGGTAAGCTTATGAAAGCTTGTATGAGTAAAAGAAAGAACTGTTACTTAATTTAATTCATAATTATTCCCACACACAACAACACTAAACAATTTCCACATCCACAAGTACTAACAATCTCAATCAACACCAATTCAATACATCAAGATAAACCCCAACACACATCTTTCTACACAACTCTCAACATCGTATTTATAAACATACGGTACTTGACAGACTAGAGCTCTAACTGAATCGTAGCCCGTCACCTGGCCTAGGTTATGACATCCGACATATTTATCATTATCGTATTTCATCAATATGTATACCTACATACATATTTAGAACGTCCAATAATTCCACATACTCAACCAATCGTATCCCATCATCCACCCAGGATTAGAGCGTCCGACTACCTCACACCGGTCACTACGTCGACCCTAAACCCATAATTGAGCACAACATATAAAATCACATACTGAAATCAACCCAACCAAGATACACAATATTATTATAGAATTACACAATTGAAATATAATCATTTCATCAATTCAGTCAATCATATCTTCACTCACAATATATATTTTCCACGTAAATATATATATACACGTAATCATCCACTCAGGAATGACCACTAATACCATTTATAGTTCACACAAGAAAATCATGAAATTCATTTGTATAATTAAAATTCATTTTACTTACCTATGGACTGTGGTGATTCAAGTCCATGAAATTTTAAAACAAATATTTAATCCGCAAATATTTTTCACACAAATACTAAAAATAAATAAATTTAAACGCTCGGTTCGTAATATGAATCATGTGAGTTTTACTCACCTCGAAATTCCCGCTGCGTCTTCAATATAATTATAATTATAATTAACGCCGAAATAGCCCACTCAAATAAAATCCGTCAATCATCTAATCAAATATGATTCGAATTTAGCCAACAATTTCAACACATAAATTAACTACCATTTAACAGCCGGATTCTAATTTACATTAAAATCCGACGAGCGGTTTCTCACGAATCGCTCCCCTAATTACCGATTTGCACATATACGAAGATCCAACGGTCGGATCTTCGCCCATGACCACACAAAGCCTCTGGGACAGTCATATGATCATCATAACAAATTTACAAGTTCATCCGACGGTCATAATTTCACAGATCAAAAATCTAACGATTGAAATCGATCGAAATCACAAAATTCATAACTAATTCATACGATATCCGAAAAAATGCGTATAATACGCCGAAATGATCAGATCGAAACATAGAATCATAAAATGGACAGAAACCAAATTTTAGACCTCCGGAGGTGGCCGTAAAGGGCCGCCGGAGTTAGGGACAGAGCCGCCACCGACCACCGCCAATGATGTCGGGGTTGAGCTTGTCCCCTTCGTTTCATCATTCTGAGCAACTTTCATAACTAGCACAAGACCTAAAAATGATGGGAAGGGATCGAAAAGTACCAATTACAGTCGGCGGCCGGAAAAATTCCAGAAACCGGCGAGCTTGAAAACCGACGTGAAAACTGCAACCTCAGGCCCCGATCCCTTCTGGAAACTTGTTCAGAACTTCCTTGTGAACTCAACAAGCTAAGAATCACAAGAAACGATCGTGTATAGCTCGAGATATCTTGATCGAAAGCTTCGGTGTTTCGATCCGTTCGGGTCGAGCTCCGACGAACGTGAAAACGTTCGACCCAGTTCCGATCCTTCTTGGTGCTTGTAGAGGAAGTTGAGGCGAGCTCAATGAGTCAAGAATCAAGTGAAATGGTGGTGTGTAGCTCGAGATATCGAGATCGAACCGAAATCGACCCTTTTCTATTCGGGCCGTGCCGCCGCCGCTACAGGCCGTGTCGCTGCGCACGGCCGCCTCTGGAAGCTGCGCAAGGTCGAGACGAAGCTCCTGGAAGTGGTTTGAAGTCGTGGGGTGGCCGGACGAGCTGGTGGTGGCTTGTTCTTTTTTGCCCCTGTTTTCGGCCGAGAGAGAGAGCGATGCGAGGTTGAGAGAGAGGATGAACAGTCGGGTTTCCAAAAAAAAGAAAGAGAGAGAGGCCGGTGGAAAATTAGGGTTTCCCAAAAAAATTTCAATATATACGAGTTTCAGAAAACTTCTAAATTCGATAACTAAATCAGAAAAAATCCGATCTTTGTGTTCCGCACGTGTACGGACTCGTATCGACGAGCTCTACAACTTTCATGAAGGAAGTTTCTCCAAATTTCGTACGTAGAAAAAGTCGATTTCTCAAACCGAGTATTTCGAGCTTTTCGTTAAAAATAATTGTTTCGAAACTTCGATAAATGTAAAGTGAATTATTATCGAACAATAATCATTAAATCGTATAATAATCACTCAACACAATTACTCGAATTTAAAATGAAAATTGGGGGTATTACAATCTACCCCCCTTAAAGGAATTTCGTCCCGAAATTCAAGTACCCAATTCCCCAAAAAGCTGTGGATACCTCGTCCTCATGTTAGATTCTAACTCCCATGTTGCATCACCCTCATCATGATGACTCCACAACACCTTCACGAGATCAACTTCCTTCCTCCGAAGTTTCTTTGTAGACCTGTCTAATATACGAACAGGTTCAACTACAAATGTCACATCCGAGTTCACTTCGATTGTACCGTGATCAATCACGTGAGACTCGTCTCCAACATACTTCCTGAGCATACACACATGGAAGACATTGTGCACACCCGACATGCTAACAGGTAAAGCAAGACGATATGCCAAGTTACCAACCCTTTCCAGAATCTCAAAGGGTCCAACATACCTCGGTGCGAGTTTCCCCTTCTTGCCAAATCTCACCACACCTTTCATAGGTGAGACTTTCAAGAACACATGATCGCCTATCTCAAACTCCAAAGGTCTCCTCTTCAAGTCAGCATAACTCTTCTGTCTACTCTGAGCGGTTCGGATTCTGTCCCGAATAGTAGTGACCTTCTCTGTAGTCTCCTGTACGATCTCAGGATCGATGAGCCCTTTATCCCCTGCTTCCGCCCAACAGATAGGAGTCCTACATGGCCTACCAGAAAGAGCCTCGTATGGAGCCATACCGATACTAGAGTGATAGCTGTTGTTGTAGGTAAACTCTACCAATGGCAGATGATCCGCCCAATTACTCTTAAAATCCAGAACACAGGCTCTGAGCATGTCCTCCATCACCTGATTCACTCTCTCGGTCTGTCCATCTGTTTGTGGGTGAAACGCAATGCTCATAGCAAGAGACGTACCAAATGCCTTATGGAACCTACGCCAGAATTCTGAAGTGAAACGAGCATCACGATCAGAGACAATCGTTACAGGTACTCTATGAAGCCTCACTATCTCGTTCACGTACAACTTACACAATGCATCCCCTGAGTACATTTTTGCCACCGGAAGGAAGTGTGCTGATTTAGTCAACCGGTCAACAATCACCCAAATCGAGTCATAACTTTGCCTGGACCTAGGCAATCCAGTCACAAAGTCCATAGAGATATCTTCCCATTTCCAAACAGGAATCGATAAAGGGTTCAGCATTCCTGCTGGTCTCTGATGCTCTGCCTTCACCTGTTGACAGGTAAGACACTTCGACACGTGTTCCGCCACATCCCTCTTCATACCATACCACCAAAACTGCCTTCGTAGATCCATATACATTTTAGTACCTCCCGGATGTATAGTATATCGAGACCTATGTGCTTCCCGCATGATCTCCTCTCTGAGGTTATCAACACTCGGTACATACAATCTCCCTCGAAATCTCAACCCTCCATCAGCCCCAATCATCCACTCGGAAGGACCCTCCACATCCAGGTCAACAGTCATCTCAGCAATCCTCGCCTGAGCAAACTCATCAAGTGCCTGACCCTGAATGATCCTGGAGATCAAGGTGGGCTGTAAGGTGATACTACCGAGAAAGATTCCCTGTCCTACTCCTGCGGGCATAAGGTCGAACTCAGATGCAGCTTCTAACATGCGCCACTCTCGCACCATAATCGATGCCATGATTACCCGCGATTTCCTACTCAAGGCATCCGCCACCACATTCGCCTTTTCGGGATGATACTCCAAGGTGAAATCATAGTCCTTAATGAGCTCCATCCATCTTCTCTGCCTCATGTTCAATTCCTTCTGGGAGAATAGATACTTCAAACTCTTGTGATCGGAAAAGAGTTCAAATTTCTCACCATAAAGATAGTGCCTCCAAATCTTCAAGGGAAACACCACTGCTGCTAGCTCTAGATCATGAGTAGGGTAATTCCGCTCATGTACCTTCAACTGTCTAGAACCATAAGCAACGACACTACCATTCTGCATCAACACACACCCCAAACCCTGATGAGATGCATCGCTGTAAATGACTAATCCACCACCACTAGTAGGAATAGTCAACACCGGAGCTGTAGTCAATCTAGTCTTCAGCTCAATGAAAGCCTTCTCACACTCATCCGACCATACGAACTGAGTGTCTTTCCTGGTCAATTTGGTCAAAGCCGAAGCAATACCAGAAAACCCTTCAATGAAGCGCCTGTAATACCCGGCCAGTCCAAGGAAGCTACGGATTTCTGTAACCGTAGTAGGGCAACTCCAACTCATCACTGCTTCAACCTTCGAATGATCCACAGAAACTCCATCCTTCGAGACCACATGACCAAGGAACTTGACTTCACTCTGCCAGAAATCGCACTTCTCGAACTTGGCAAATAGTTTCTGCTCTCTCAACGTCTGCAGCACTATCCGCAAATGGCTCTCATGCTCAGCTGACGACCTTGAATAAATCAAGATGTCGTCAACGAACACTACCACAAACTGATCCAAGTAAGGACTGAACGTATGGTTCATCAAGTCCATAAATGCTGCGGGGGCATTCGTGAGACCAAAAGGCATGACAAGAAACTCAAAATGTCCATACCTGGTCCTGAACGCTGTCTTTGGGATATCTTCCTCCTTCACCCTCAACTGGTGATATCCAGACCTCAAGTTAATCTTCGAGAACACAATAGCTTCGCTAAGCTGATCGAACAAGTCATCAATCCTAGGTAAAGGGTACCTATTCTTGATGGTCGCCTTGTTCAACTGTCGATAATCCACACATAAACGAAGTGAACTATCTTTCTTCTTCACGAACAACACTGGTGCACCCCAAGGAGACACACTTGCCTGAATGAACCCTTGTGCAAGTAAGCCCTCAATCTGAACCTTTAACTCCTGAAGTTCAGCTGGAGCCATTCGATAGGATGCTTTTGACACAGGTGAAGTACCTGGTATCACATCAATGGAGAAGTCCATTACCCTTTTCAGAGGTAACCCAGGGATCTCCTGAAACACGTCTTCATACTCTGAAACTACAGGAATCCCTGTAATCTTTGAAGTACTACTCCCTGATTCAATATGGGCCAAAATCCCTATCCTCATGGTGATGTCAGACTTCAGACAACGGTAATGAAACACCGGTTGTCCCGGAACATGGAAGGACAAAATCATCCTAAAGCAATCAATAACAGCATGGTTCGGGCTCAACCAATCCATACCCAAAATCACATCATACGTGTGATCCGGAATCACAATCAAAGACGCAGAGAACTCTCTGCCACCAATCCCAATCGGGCAATCATCACAAAGCATGCTAAGCTCAAGAGACACACCGAGAGGTGATGTAACACACAATGATCTAGTCAGAGGCATAGCAATCAAACCCAAAACATTCACAACCGAACTAGATATGAAAGAGTGTGAGGCTCCCGTATCAAACAGTACTCTAGCAAGAAAGTGATAAACAGATAAGGTACCTTCCACTCCCGTGCCTGCCTGACCGATGGCAAAGACTCTAGAATGAGCAGGTGGTAGCTGCCTCTGCTGGTTATCCTGCACTCTACCCTGATTTCGAGGACACTCCCTAGCCTGATGCCCTGCCTAACCATAGCTGTAGCATATCCTACCCCGTGGTTTCGTGCACGCAAGAGAGATGTGGCCCGGCTCACCACAGTTAAAGCACTTCACCGGAGCTGCTGGTGCTATCTGCCTAATAGGCATAGCCTGAACAGGAGGAGCTACTGCTGCCCTGGCTGGAGCCTGATGCTAAAACTGAGTTCTCTGTCTCTTCCAGAACCCACCCCTGAAGTCTCTAGCTCTACTACTTCCAACTATGGCCTTTCCCTTGCCCTGGAAGTCTCTCTCAGCAGACTCCTTCTCTCTACGAATCAGGTTCTGCTGCTCAATGATCTGTGCCTTAGCCAAGATCTCTCTCTTGGTCTTCAGCTCTAAGATGGCTACGTCACGCTCAATCGAAGGACTCAACCCTCTCTGAAACTTCTTGGCCAAGTCCTCATCCTCCATCTGCCTCACATACTTATACAGTCTGGAGAACTCCGCATCATACTCAATTACGGTCATCTTCCCCTGTACAAGTGCAAGGAACTCTCGCTCCAACCTCTCTTTCACTGCTGGTAGAAAGTACTTCTCCCTGAACAGCCTCTCAAAGCCGTCCCATGTCAAGGTAGACACCTCAATGCTCCTCTGAGTGACGTTCCACCATACCCTAGCCTCATCCTTCAGCATGAAAGCGGCTAGCTTCCTCTTGTCGGTCTGTGAAGACACAGATTTTCATACAATAAATTTATGTAATTCAATAATTGTTATATAAATTGAATTGCGATATTTGGGATTATTTGGATTGTCGTGGGTTGAGAAAATTGGTTCCGAATGATTTTATTTTCAAAAACGAACGTTATTTAGGGGGTCGTGAAAATCGACTTTTTATACGTTCAAAATTTGGGAAAACTTCCTTCATGAAAGTTGTAGAACTCGTCGATACGAGTCCGTGCATATGTGGAACGTATTATTCGGAGTTCGTATGAATACGTTATGAATATTTGAAAATCGAAATTTTTCTATAAATAGTGGAAAAATCTGAGTTTGTTGGGAAGGACGAAAAAATTCCATTATTGCACATCAGTCCCCCGTCTCTCTCTCTCGGCCTGGTCACTGCGCCTTCCGACCCAGCGACCCGACCCGACTGGAAGTCGGGCCTCCCGACCCCGCCGCCGCCGGACCCGGCCTTCTCCCGCGTCGCCGCCTCACGCCTGGGCGATCCCCGCCATCGTCGCGCCCCGCCGCTGCCTCCAGACGTGGATCGAAGCCTCCTCCCGAAGTGAAAACCCGACCCGGCCGGAAAACCCCTTTTCCGGTGGTGCACGGGCCGATCGTCCCCATTTTCGTGACGTGCTCTTCCTTCTGATCATCCCCATATATAGCTTGCATCACGATTTTGAGTGTAGAGTGGTAGATCAAGAGTTGAAGATTTCGACGTCCCTGATTCGATCTGGAGACTGATCAGAGGGCCGAGATTAATCCAACTTCAAAGCCCGATCTAGGACGATCCAGACCTCATCTCCGAAAAAGTCAGGTATTAAAGTTGTTCAAAATTTCATTTTGAAGAAGTTTGTAGTTGACGACTTTTGCATCGGAGGTGGTTGACCGGTGTTGACCGCCGCGTTGACCACCGTCTGACCGCCGCGTGTGGCGGCGCGTCGGACCGAATTTTGAGTTTTTATTATCTGGACGATGATCCATGCATCCATACGAGCGTTTTGAGATATAACTTGGTCATGTTAGAAAAAGTTGATAAATAGTCAATTTCTGTTTTAACGTTACTATTTACGGTTTTACAATTTACCTTCGGTTTGAGATTTACGAAGATCAGACCATCGGTTTTACTTCAAATTTTAATATGATGTTCATATGACTGTCCCGATGACTTTGTGTGGTCACGGGCGAAGATCCGACTTTTGGATCATCGTATAATTATAAAATAGTGATTCGGGAAGCTATTAACGAAGATCCGTCCATCGGATTTTCGTATAATTTTGATAGGATGTTTCCATGGGCAATCCGTGAGGATCTAACCGTTGGATTATCTTTATTTTAGAATCCGACCGTTGGATTATCTTTATTTTAGAAATCCGACTGTTGGATCATCAATTAGGTTTATTTCATGCTTCGTTGCTAAGTAAAGACCATACTTGATTAGGTACTTGACGGCTTGAGTTGACGAGCATTGGATTTTTGTGAGTTATATATATATAGAAGACGCAGCAGGAGTTCGAGGTGAGTAAAACTCACGTGGTTCATATTACGAACCGAGCATTTTAATTTATTTATTTTTGGTAATTGTGTGAAAAATATTTGCGGATTAAATATTTGTTTTAAAATTTCATGGACTTGAATTACCACGGTCTATAGGTAAGTAAAATGAATTTTAACTATACAAATGAATTTCATAATTTTCTTGTGTGAACTATAGATGGTATTAGTGGTCATTCCTGAGTGGATGATTACGTATATATATATTTACGTGGAAAATATATATTGATGAGTGGATTGTTTGATTTATGATATGATTGAGTGGAATTGATGAGTTGGTTTTATTACGATTGTGTAATTCCATAATAATATGATGTATCTTGGTTGGGTTGATATCAGTATGTGATGTGATATGTTGGGTTCATTTATGGGTTTAGGGTTAACATTGACCGGTGTGGGTAATCGGACGCTCTAATCCTAGTGTGGATGATGGGATACGATTGGTTGAGTATGTGAAATTATTGGACGTTCTAAATATGTATATAGGTATGCATATTGATGAAATACAATAATTGATAAATATGTCGGATGCCATAACCTAGGCCAGGTGACGGGCTACGATTCAGTTAGAGCT
Source organism: Rosa persica (assembly GCA_025331145.1). Lineage (NCBI taxonomy): Eukaryota > Viridiplantae > Streptophyta > Magnoliopsida > Rosales > Rosaceae > Rosa > Rosa persica. The sequence goes on from WFKR01000004.1 coordinate 15,454,417, forward strand.
CTAATCTGTCAAGTACCGTATTTTTATAAATACGATGAAGAGGGTCGTGGGGAAAGTAGTGATTGGAGTTGACTTGTTATATTGAATTAGTGTTGATTGAGATTGTTATTATTTGTATATGTGGAAATAATTGAGTGTTGCTGTGTGTGGGAATAAATGAGTTTAAATTAAGTAACAGTTCCTTCTTTTACTCATACAAGCTTTCATAAGCTTACCGGGTTTTGTGTTGTTGCAATTGCGGTACACTATTCAATGGTGTAGCGGATATTCCTGCAGGTCAGGATAACCAGGGAGGTGACCGAGTTGCTTAGGTGTTACAGCAGTTTTGTTATTTATTTAGTTGTGAGGTGTGTGTGTATGCTCATTTAGAGCTTTACATTACATTTTGGATTTATGTTGTAATAATTAACCGAGACTAAGTCGGTTTGATTTTATTTCGTGTGGTGAGTGAGTTAAGAAAAGAAAAATTTTCATGTTTCGGATTATGAATTGTTATTCATAAAATTCGGGGCGTGACACGGTCTCAGTGCAATCAAGCAGATCGAAATAGGTCTGCAAATCCTCTATCCAACGATCCGCCACCATATAATCAGTGCCTCTTCCAAACTTGGTTGCTCCCAAGTGAGTAATTTCCCTTGCTAGCATCAGCAAGCGAGCAGGATTATCAACCACAGCCACAGGAGGAATAGGCTGATCTTCATAAGGTGCATCTTCCTCCGACTCGAATACTTCTTCGACTGGAGGGGCCCTACCCCTTCCTCGGCCTCTACCCCTGCCACGAGGTCTACCTCTACCCCGACCTCTGTCTTCGTTTCCCTCAATCTCCATTACCTAATAAGCATGATATACTTGATTAATACACGCATAACAGTTAAACAAAGCATAAGTCAAATGCAAGTCCATATTAACCAAGTACTGATCATACATAACGATGCCTAAATTTCTTAAAAGTACTAACGTTCCTAGCCAACCTAACGCACTCACATACCCAATGACATTGTCAATACAGAAGAGCACACGATGGGGATCCGCTGCAGACGGGCCATCACTCGGTAAGTATTGACATATCACCAAATATGTACCTTACGCTCTGATACCAAACTGTCACGACTCGAATTTTAGAATAACAATTCAAAATCCGAAACATGAAAATACTACAAACTCAAAATAATCATCCTGAAAATTTCTTTCCATAACATCCTCACCACACGAAGTAAAATCAAACCGAATTTAGTCTCGGTTAATTATTACAACTCATATCCAAAATGAAATGTAAAGCTCTAAATGAGCATACACACCTCACAACTAAATGAAATAACAAAAACTGCTGTAACACCTAAGCAGCTCGGTCACCTCCCTGATTATCCTGACCTGTAGGAATATCCGCTACACCATTTGAATAGTGTACCGGGATTGCAACAACACAAAACCCGGTAAGCTTATGAAAGCTTGTATGAGTAAAAGAAAGAACTGTTACTTAATTTAATTCATAATTATTCCCACACACAACAACACTAAACAATTTCCACATCCACAAGTACTAACAATCTCAATCAACACCAATTCAATACATCAAGATAAACCCCAACACACATCTTTCTACACAACTCTCAACATCGTATTTATAAACATACGGTACTTGACAGACTAGAGCTCTAACTGAATCGTAGCCCGTCACCTGGCCTAGGTTATGGCATCCGACATATTTATCATTATCGTATTTCATCAATATCTATATACCTATATACATATTTAGAACGTCCAATAATTCCACATACTCAACCAATCGTATCCCATCATCCACCCAGGATTAGAGTGTCCGACTACCTCACACCGGTCACTACGTCGACCCTAAACCCATAATTGAGCACAACATATAAAATCACATACTGAAATCAACCCAACCAAGATACACCATATTATTATGGAATTACACAATTGAAATATAATCATTTCATCAATTCAGTCAATCATATCTTCACTCACAATATATATTTTCCACGTAAATATATATATACGTAATCATCCACTCATTAATGACCACTAATACCATCTATAGTTCACACAAAAAAATCATGAAATTCATTTGTATAAGTAAAATTCATTTTACTTACCTATGGACCGTGGTGATTCAAGTCCATGAAATTTTAAAACAAATATTTAATACACAAATATTTTTCACACAATTACTAAAAATAAATAAATTTAAACGCTCGGTTCGTAATATGAACCATGTGAGTTTTACTCACCTCGAAATTCCCGCTGCGTCTTCAATATAATTATAATTATAATTAACGCCGAAATAGCCCACTCAAATAAAATCCGTCAATCACCTAATCAAATATGATTCGAATTTAGCCAACAATTTCAACACATAAATTAACTACCATTTAACGGCCGGATTCTAATTTACATTAAAATCCGACGAGCGGTTTCTCACGAATCGCTCCCCTAATTACCGTTTTGCACATATACGAAGATCCAACGGTCGGATCTTCGCCCATGACCACACAAAGTCTCTGGGACAGTCATATGATCATCATAACAAATTTACAAGTTCATCCGACGGTCATAATTTCACAGATCAAAAATCTAACGATCGAAATCGATCGAAATCACAAAATTCATAACTAATTCATACGATATTCGAAAAATGCGTATAATACGCCGAAATGATCGTATCGAAACATAGAATCATAAAATGGACAGAAACCAAATTTTAGACCTCCGGAGGTGGCCGGAAAGGGCCGCCGGAGTTAGGGACAGAGCCACCACCGACCACCGCCAATGGTGTCGGGGCCGAGCTTGTCCCCTTCGTTTCATCATTCTGAGCAACTTTCATAACTAGCACAAGACCTAAAAATGACGGGAAGGGATCGAAAAGTGCCAATTACAGTCGGCGGCCGGAAAAATTCCTGAAACTGGCGAGCTTGAAAACCGACGTGAAAACTGCAACCTCAGGCCCCGATCCCTTCTGGAAACTTGTTCAGAACTTCCTTGCGAACTCAACAAGCCAAGAATCACAAGAAACGATCGTGTATAGCTCGAGATATCTTGATCGAAAGCTTCGGTGTTTAAATCCGTTCGGGTCGAGGTCCGACGAACGTGAAAACGTTCCACCCAGTTCCGGTCCTTCTTGGTGCTTGTAGAGGAAGTTGAGGCGAGCTCAATGAGCCAAGAATCAAATGAAATGGTGGTGTGTAGCTCGAGATATCGAGATCGAACCGAAATCGACCCTTTTCGGTTCGGGCCGTGCCGCCGCCGCTACAGGCCGTGTCGCGGCGTAAGGCCGCCTCTGGCAGCTGCGCAAGGTCGGGACGAAGCTCCTGGAAGTGGTTTGAAGTCGTGGGGTGGCCGGACGAGCTGGTGGTGGCTTGTTCTTGTTTGCCCCTGTTTTCGGCCGAGAGAGAGAGCGATGCGAGGTTGAGAGAGAGGATGAACAGTCGGGTTTCCAAAAAAAGAAAGAGAGAGAGGCCGGTGGAAAATTAGGGTTTCCCAAAAAAATTTCTATATATACGAGTTTCGGAAAACTTTTAAATTCGATAACTAAATCAGAAAAAATCCGATCTTTGTGTTCCGCACGTGTACGGACTCGTATCGACGAGCTCTACAACTTTCATGAAGGAAGTTTCTCCAAATTTCGTACGTAGAAAAAGTCGATTTCTCAAACCGAGTATTTCGAGCTTTTCGTTAAAAATAATTGTTTCGAAACTTCGATAAATGTAAAAGTGAATTATTATCGAACAATAATCGTTAAATCGTATAATAATCACTCAACACAATTACTCGAATTTAAAATGAAAATTGCGGGTATTACAATTATATTATTTTAGACTTCCGATCAAAATCCAATTTCATATATGTTTCAACCCCTTTTATAACTCTATTTTTATTAACTACAACTTCAAATGGAAAGACCATCAATAGAAACAATGCTTTGGACACTGACTATTGGATGTAAGAATTACATTATTTTCAATTTCGATTTTTTGGATCGCACAAAATTCTTATATGTCCACTAATGTGGTATAACTAGTTTATTAGTTGTAATGAAAAGTGTACCTTCCATGAGCAACAATGTGTAGGAAATAGACTTTATCCAAATGGACCGTAGGATGTTATCATGAAAATAAGAAATAGTTATGGTCAAAATTTCAGCTATTTTCATCATCATTTGAGTCTCGATCTAGTAGGTTAACCCCAAAACCCTAAATACCGCATAAAACTAATATACTCATAACCGCTCACTTGTAACTTATTTTTTCGATCTGTCAGCTCTCATGCTCTTGTAGGTAGGAGCTATATCAAATAATGTAAAATTTTAGGGAATTGTATCTCATCAAGGATCGGCTCCTCTTAGGGAAGTAAAAGCTTTAAAGAGTTGACCGGTTTATTTCATGTCGAAATCACGGCGGATCAAGTTAATTTTTTACACAATGCCTATTAAAATGCTATAAATAGATGGGTACTGTCAAATTTATCAATTTTCAATTTCAATACTTTGGATTACGCAAAATTCTTATATGTCTACTAATGTGGTATAACTAGCTTATTAGTTGTGATGAAAAGTATACCTTCCATGAGCAACAATGTGTAGGAAATAGACTTTATCAAAATCGACCATAGGATATTATCATAACAAGAAGAAATGGTTATGGTCAAAGTTTCAGCTACTTTCATCGTCGTTTGGGTCTTGATCTAGTAGGTCAACCCTAAACCTTAAATACCACATAAAACTAATACACATAACGCTCACTTGTAACTTATTTTTTCGATATGTGAGCTGCTATATCAAATAATGTAAAATTTTAGGGAATTGTATCTCATCAAGGGTCTGCTCCTCTTAGGGAAGTAGAAGCTTTTAAAGGGTTGACTGGTTTATTTTATGTCGAAATGATGGCAGATCGGGTTAGTTTTTTTACACAATGCCTACTAATATGCTATAAATAGATGGGTATTGTCAAATTTATCAATTTTCAAATTCAATTATTTGGATTGCACAAAATTCATATATGTCTACTAATGCGGTATAACTAACTTATTAGTTGTAATGAAAAGTATACCTTCCATGAGTAACAATGTGTAGGAAATAGACTTTATCAAAATCGACCTTAGGATATTATCATAACAAGAGGAAATGGTTATGGTCAAAATTTCAGCTATTTTTGTCATCGTTTCGGTCTCGATCTAGTAGGTCAACCATAAACCTTAAATACCACATAAAACTACTATGTTCATAACCGCTTACTCGTGACTTATTTTTTCGATCTGTCAGCTCTCATGCTCTCATGGGTAGGAGCTATATCAAATAATGTAAAATTTTAGGGAATTGTATCTCATCAAGGGTTGGCTCCCCTTAGGGAAGTTGTCACGTCCCAAAATTTGGAGGTGAAAACTGTACTTTTATTAAGTCGAATTGAAATAAAGAAAAGCTTCCAAATACACTTTTGTTCACTTAAAAAATAAAAAAATAAAATAATAATAATAAATAAATAAAAAGGTAACGGAAACTCCATTCTAAAATTTAGAACAATCTTGAACAAGAAACTTGAATTTTATTCTAGGGGACGCCGACCGAACCACTAGCTGCTACCAAATCTTCTAAGCATATGATTCATCTTCAGTACCTAGAACCACAACAAATTACTAATGAGATATAAACTCAATAAGTAACTATAACACACCATGTATAACAAATAGGAAGGCATCCCATACTTGTATATACAATATAGTAAAATGCATAGTACATGGAGTGCACTCAAAAACAAATCAAACTGAATTCTAGGTCCCTCTAGACATAACATACCAATAAGACCCAAACTTATCATAGGTGGGAGACAGACGTCACCCGTTGGTGACGAACCCACTATGTGGGCCATATAACAGACAATGCAGAACATGCAAAGACAAAACAGTGCATCATTTGCACTTACAGAACAAATTTCTCCCCAGATATGCCAAGAGAGACCTAGCAGAAATCTCTTTCAAAACTTATCAAATTTCGCATGATGCATACGTACTAGTACAAGACAAAGCATTCACAACGAAAACAAAAATGGTGCACTCAAAATTATAAGCGTATAATATATAATATAGTAACATATTATCAATAATATATTTATCACGGTTCTAGAGCAAACAAGAGTTACTTACCTCAACTAACCAAGTTATTCAAGCAACTGGTACAACATCATAATTTGCGGTTTCTCAGCCTAAAGCAAACAAAAACTCAAACTGAGATACGAACTAGAACCTTATAACCTGCGGTAAAAGCAATTTGGTAGGGCCTATGTTTGAAGGAAAAATTTCACTTACTACAGTCGTTAATCAAAACCCTTAAAAATTTACAGGATTAAACTAGACATGCTCAAGTATCTACTATAAAAATATTACTAAAAACTTGTCCAAATAATTTTCCAAAACCGACATCTGTTGCTGCCAGGAAACAAAACCTTCACCAACAATGACTCTTCCAAAAATTCCACAGGATTCAATATGAACTAAAACTTGTTGAAATTTGGCAAGTCTATTTAAGGCTCAATATTTAGCATATGATAAAAATTTGGGAGCGAAATCTGTTTTTCCAGAATCCAAAAAGCTGTCTTCAAAATAGAATCCAAAAATAAGCCTCTCCACCTAAACAGCTAGATTTAGATGGTTCACAAATTTTATAAAAATAATTACGAATGATAAATTCATTGAAATTTTACCCCAGAAGTTAGACATAAAAAGAAACGTTCAGAAAAATATGACAGCTAAAACAAAGCATTTGTCTCTCAAACAATGATTGTAACACGTTCCTAACTTCTGTCAGCAGAAAACCTGTTTCCTCTATGTCAACTTTGAAAAATCACCATAAATTCTATTCTTAATATTTTTCTGTGAAATCAATGCCAAAATAACCTTGATAAGTCTAATTTCAAATAATGAAAGAACTATAATGGTTTAAATAAAAATACCTGGTCGAAATTGTAACAAAAAAACCTGATCTCAGACTTGATACTCCGTCTCAAGCCTCTGTGGTCAGCGCAGCCTAACCTATTTTCTCCTTTCTCTATCCTTGCACACAGACATTGTTCTCTCTTCTTTTTCTACCTTGAACACGTCTAAAAGACTTTTTCTTCTCTCTCAAAACTCATAGGTTCAGTTAACTTATTAGAAAATATCTGATAAGTTTCAGACTTCTAAGTAAACACAACCTCTTTGTAATAACTGGTTTAATGTTCCTATTTACTAAAATAACTAATTAACCTTAAAACTAACTGTACAAAATAAAATAAATTAAAGTCTCATAAAAATATAATATGATCCAACAACAAAATATTTCCCAATACCGAAACAAATTAGGTCTGCAAAAAACAAGGGCACAAAACAAAACTAAGTAAATTGATGGATATCACAGAAGTAGAAGCTTTTAAAGGATTGACTGGTTTATTTCATGTCGAAATGACGGAGGATCGGGTTAATTTTTTTTGCGTAATGCCTACTAATACGCTATAAATAGATGGATAATGTTAAATTTATCAATTTTCAATTTTAATACTTTGGATTGCACAAAATTCTTATATGTCTACTAATGTGGTATAACTAGCTTATTAGTTAATAATGAAAAGTATACCTTCATGAGTAACAATGTGTAGGAAATAGAGTTTATCAAAATCGACCGTAGGATATTATCATAACAAGAATAAATGGTTATGGTCAAAATAACTATTTTCGTCGTCATTTGGATCTCGATCTAGTAGGTCAACTCTAAACCTTAAATACCACATAAAACTAATATGCTCATAACCGCTCACTCGTAACTTATTTTTTCGATCTGTCAGCTCTCACGCTCTTGTGGTTAGGAGCTATATCAAATAATGTAAAATTTTAGGGAATTTTATCTCATAAAGGGTCAGCTCCCCTTAGGGAAGTAGCTTTTAAAGGGTTGACCGGTTTATTTCATGTTGAAATGATAGCGGATCGGATTAATTTTTTTACATAATACATATAAATATACTATAAATAGACTGGTAATTTCAAATTTATCAATTTTTCATTTCAATTATTTAGATCGCACAAAATCCTTATATGTCTACTAATATGATATAACTTGTTTATTAGTTGTATCAAATACTATACCTTGCATGAGGAACAATGTGGAGGAAATGGAATTTATCAAAAGTGACCGTTAGATGTTATCATGATGAGAATATATAATTATGGTTAAAATTTCAGCTATTTTCGTCGTCGTTTGGGTCTCGATCTAATAGGTCAACCCTAAATCTTAAATACTACATAAAACTAATATGCTCATAACCGCTCACTCGTAACTTATTTTTTCAATTTTTCAACTCTCACGCTCTCGTGAGTAGGAGGTATATCAACTAATGTAAAAATTTTGGGAATTTTATCTCATTAGGGATCGACTTCGCTTAGGGAAGTAGAAGCTTTTAAAGAGTTGACCGGTTATTTCATGTCGAAATGACGGCGGATGGGGTTAATTGTTTTTACATAATAACTATTAATACGCTATAAATAGATGGGTAATTTAAAATTTATCAATTTCCAATTTCGATTGTTTAGATCGCACAAAATCCTTATATGTCTACTAATGTGATAACTTGTTAGTTGTATCAAATACCATACCTTCCATGAGGAACAATGTGGAGGAAATGGACTTACTAAAATCGACCGTAAGATGTTATCATGATAAGAAGAAATAGTTATGATCAAAATTTCAGCTATTTTCGTCGTCGTTTGGGTCTGGATTTAGTAGGTCAACCCTGAACCTTAAATACCATATAAAACTAATATGCTCATAACCGCTCACTCGCAACTTATTTTTTCCATCGGTAAGCTCTCATGCTCTCTTGGGTTGGAGCTATATCAACCAATGCGAAATTTTTGGGAATTTTATCTCCTTAAGGGCCGGCTCCCCTTAGGGAAGTAGAAGCTTTTAGTGGGTTGACCGGTATATTTCATGTCGATAGGATGGCGGATTGGGTTAATTATTTTACACAATACCTATTAATATGCTATAAATAGATGGGTAATGTCAAATTTATTGATTTCGAATTTTGATTATTTAGATCACACAAAATCTTTATATGTGTACTAATGTGGTCTAACTTGTTTTTTAGTTGTATCAAATACTATACCTTCCATGAGTGACAATGTGGAGGAAATATAATTTATCAAAATTGGCCTTTGGATGTTATCATGATAAAAAGATATAATTATGGTCAAAATTTCAGCTATTTTTGTCGTAATTTGAGTCTCAATCTAGTAGGTCAACCATAAACCTTAAATACTACATAAAATTAATATGCTCATAACCGTTCCAAAATTGATTTAATTTGGTCTGATCCTCTAGATCAACTAAATAAGAATTTATAGCTATTTATCGGCTTTACCCTTTGAAGGACAATACCGTCAATGAATTCAAGGCTTGGAAAAGCAACAGTTGGATGTGAGAATTACATCATTTTTTGGTTTCTGGTCCAAAATTGATCTAATTTGATATATGTTTCGACTTCGATCCTCTAGGTCAACCAAATATGATTTCATAACCCTATTTTTATCGATTATGCCATTTAAAAAGCAAGACCGTCAACAGATATATGACTCTGGACACCGACAGTTGGATGTGAGAATTAAATTACTTTTAGCTACCTATGTACAAAAATTAGGAGAAGATCATTACAGATTTCTTGTTCTTAGGGAACTATTAATTTAGCGGAAAAGAAATTAATGCTAATAGCCAACGTCCATCTACTTGAAAATAGAAAATGCATAACAATACTTTTTAGGTGGGTGATGTGGTTTTTCCAGAACAGTCAAAAAGGTTAGACTACTTCATTTTTTGTTTTTTGTTTTTTGTTTGTTTTTGTTTTTGTTTTTCTTCTGATCTAACTACTTGATGTAAGAAACGTAGTTTATTAGGAAAAAGAAAAAAGAAAAAAATTATATTTTTAAAAATAGAGTTTTTTTTTTAGTTTGACTACTTGATGTAAGAGACGTAGTTTATTAGGAAAAAGAAAAAAAATAAAAAATAAAAAATAAAAATAAAAATATGGAAGAATAGGTGGAGGTGGCTCAAACTTGGATACCCCAAGAAGTTTAGCAGTGCCTTAACCACTGTACCAACCAATGTCAAGTCTAATGTTTCCTTCAGCTCTAAGGGATTTATTCAATGATTTACCTGAGCTGGGTTACCCGGATAGCTCATTCTTCCACCTCCTTCACAACTTCATATTCAAAACCCAGATTTGGATGGTTAGTTCAGAATTTTATATTCAAACTCTGATGACAATGATGGGTTATCAGAGGACGATGACAACGATGATCATATTTGTATTTGAGAGTTGAATTCAAGGTGGAAGAGAACCCTGGGTTGCCTGCCTATTTGTTTGAATGCCAATCAAATTGGAGAATCATCTCTCAAGATTGGATTGCAGCTTTGGAAAAGCCTCTTTGGACTTGAAATGAGTTTCTGTCAATTTCTTCTTGGGTGTTTTGGGTTTGTATGAAGATGGAAAATAATAAAAGTTGGAGTTGTTGCTGGGTTTCGGTAGCAAAGGAAAAGGAAAAAGGAGATGACAAAATAAATAGTTTTTTCAGGTGGTTTTTTTCTGTGAGCTGGGCAAACGTCCAAGCAAATTTGTATCCATGGAGAGCAGGTCACCCGGTCAGCATTTTCAACCATCAGATTTCAGATTTGATATCCAGCGGTCCATATTATGCTGACGTGCCCAAGCATTGCAAGCTCGGAGCATTGTAAAATTTTCGATAATATATCGAAGTAATCTTAAACAAGTGAATCAAGAAATCTTCAACATTTGGAGATCCACGTGAAAAGCAAGGATGTATAATACAAAAAACATATAATCTACAATGCAACAAGGAACTGTCCGGAGAGGTCATGACAAAACAAGTCCATAAAACGTGAAGATAAGGCCTGCTCTTCCATTTGGTTCCGATATATGCCCTAACTTGTGGTTCCAAATTGGCCATAATAATGCCTTTGGAGATCAAAAATAATGAAACGCATTGCTGCAGAAATGGTGCTGCATGGCGCAGAAGATTGAGAAGGACGTGAGCCTACTAAAAATGTGAAGATAAGGAAAATCAAAGATCTATATGCACCCAAATTAGGCCATGCAACGTGTAGAGCATTGCCAAAATTGTGGTCCATTGTATTTTTGTTTCATCTTCATAATAATGTGGGTATGGGACACCAAATACTCTGTTTTATTTGTTAGTTTCTAATACAACGTGATATCTGCTGCTGCGTTTTGCACGTTTGCAAGGAATACGATTAACAACTGTTTGATTAATGGTCAATCAATCTCAAATTTAACCGGTCTGCTTATAGTTATTTCGTCTGAATATCTTTATAAAATAGCTTGAAAAACATTAGATTAACGGTCAATCAATCTCAAATTTAGCTGGTCCGTTTATAGCTATTCCGTCTCAATATCCTTGTAAAACAACTCGAAAAAATATAGTATTAAAGAATAAAGGAAAATGAGTTAAAATATGAGATCCAAAAGGTTCATACGAAAGCTAAATTTTTTTATGCTTTATTTTATCTTTATAGATGTAATTAGTTTAAACGATGATTGGTACAAGCATGTGTTCCACAATCCAGTTTCTCTCGTGTGTGAAAATTTTGAAGAAATGAGCTTGAATTTCTTGTATGGTACCCTTGTTCATATGGGACCTTGGTCCCCTACTAGAAAAATATCTGCATTCATGAGAAGTTATGAGAGTCGGGCCAAATGAGGAAAAAATTGGTAATAATAATAATTGAGGTAGTTTTTAATTTTATTTTAAAAATTACAAATTACAAATTTTCATTACAATGTAAAATTGATAAAAGAAACCACCATTGAAATTCTAATTGCTCTCTACATGTAGGTGTCACACCAAAAACTAAATTAAAGAGCCATATAGAGACATCACTAGAGGCTACTTTAACATACTTTCAATAATATTTAAGAGCTAAAATAGAGAAAATATTGTTGGAAGTGCTTTTGTATAATATTATTAAGAGAAACGAGTTTTGTACCATATGGTCAGAATAAAACTCAAATGGATAATTTTACTTGTTGGTGATGAATATACATTTTTTCTGATTAAAAAAAAAAGGCACGTCTAAGCCTACATGAGTTTTTCTATTATTCTTTAACCATATTTGTATTTGTATTGGGTCGCCTCTCGGACATCTTTGGGGGACAGGTTTGGTTTCGGTGATTATTGATGGATTCTTTCATCCAGGGAGTCATAAGTTTTCAGATATATTTTGTTTTTCTTATGGTAATTACTTCAAAGATTTATACTATCTATTCTAATTGTGTTTTAGTTTTCAAGATCATTTAGATAGTGAGTCTTCATTTTGTGTCTTATGAGATAGACTATTATGCAAAATGAAATATACTAAATGTGTATTTTTTTTTCTAAATAGATACTGAATTTTTATACACTGCTATATATAGTTGAGATCGATTTGAGTTGAGTTAGTACTTTAGTAAACAACTAATTAGATAGTTTCATGCATATTGTTGTATTCAATATGTTGCATAACATGAGCTTTCGAAATGCAGTACTGTTTCATTAAATTTCACTATTTTGCTGGTAAAACCATGAAAAGCTACTTCTAAAGTTCATACGCTCTTATAAAAAAAAAAAAAAGAAAAAAAAAAAAGAAAAAAGTTCATACATGCTTTTTCTACTGTTAGAGCAATATATCAATCTTGTCTTTACTAGATTAAACAAATTTAGCAATGGATCCATGTTAATATTGGAATATACATGTTTCTCCCAGTTTTACATGACTTTTTCTCCGTCCTCCATTCTTTATCTCTTGTATTTCAACACGTGTTTGGTACTTGTATATTTTTGTTTCATGGAAAACGTTCAGACCACCCCCAAAAAAAAAAAAAAAAAAAAAAAAAATAATCTAAATGGAACGTGCACATTAGTGTGAAGATCGAATTCTCGTTTCTCATAATAGGACCTCCTTGATCACTTGTTTCCCTATAAATACCACAGCGCTCCTCTACCTCTTCACAAACCAACTTTCCCCAACTACTCTTTCACAACCTTTGCTTAGTTATTCTTCCGAATAAACAAGATGTTCCAAATGCCCATTGTCCCAAACATCATTGACAATCTCAAGAATGGCTCCAACAAGAAGATCAAAGGAACCGTGGTGCTGATGAAGAAGAATGCCTTGGACTTCAATGACTTCCATGCTTCGGTTCTCGACCGTGTGCATGAGTTGTTGGGCCAAGGCGTTTCTTTGCAGCTCATTAGTGCTGTTAATGGTGATTCTTGTGAGTTTTCTCATCTCATCTCTATTCCATGCCTAACTAAATAAGTATGGGGTGATGTTCTTTTTCACTCGAATGTATAATAACCTACATAAGAATCTTATGTTCCCGGACTATATATGAACTTAGACAGCACATTCACTAAAGAACAAATGGTAGTGATAGTCTTTCTAGACTGCATTGCAACTTGCAAGAGACTGTACATTTGTTAATCATATATATATATATATAGTTTTTTTTTTCCTTATAATTAAACTTGGTTCTGTAAATTTTTGCAGCAAATGGGTCGCAAGGGAAACTCGGAAAAGTAGCATATTTGGAGAATTGGATTACCACACTCGGTCCGTTAACAGCAGGAGAGACTGCATTCAAGGTTAACTTCGATGTTGAAGGCGAAATAGGAGTTCCAGGAGCATTCTTAATAAGAAACAATCATCACAGTGAGTTTTTCCTTAAGACGGTCACACTCGAAGATGTTCCTGGTGCGGGTCAGATCCAGTTTGTTTGCAACTCATGGGTCTACCCTGCATCCAAATACAAGAAAGACCGTATTTTCTTTGCTAACAAGGTAATTAGTGATATTATAACTTGATTCAAATTTTTCGAAAAACATTGTTTGTTGATTAACTTGAAAATGAAGATGACAGTTTCTATGTAATATTTACAGACGTATCTTCCGAATGATACACCATTGCCACTACGCAAATACAGACAGCAGGAACTTGAGCAGTTAAGAGGAAATGGAACAGGAGAGCTCAAGGAATGGGACAGGGTCTACGACTATGCTTACTACAATGATCTCGGCGACCCAGACAAGGGCTCCAACTATGCCCGTCCAGTTCTAGGAGGGTCTAGCCAGTACCCTTACCCTCGTAGAGGAAGAACTGGTCGACCACCAACAAGGACAGGTAGATTAGCGTTTTGGATATGTTTCATTAAATTAATTTTATATATAATTAGTTGACTGTTGACAATTGTTAATATATTTTCTTGTTAACAGATCCCAATTGCGAGAGTAGAATCCCTCTTCTGATGAGCTTAGACATTTATGTTCCGAGAGATGAACGATTCGGACACTTGAAGATGTCCGACTTCCTTGCTTATGCACTGAAATCTTTGGTTCAGTTCGTTAGACCAGAGCTGCAAGCTGTGTTTGATAAAACCCCCAACGAGTTTGATAGCTTTCAAGATGTTCTCAACCTCTATGAAGGAGGGTTTCCGTTGCCAGAAGGTTTATTAAAGGATATTGGAGACAACATTCCTTTGCCAATGATCAAGGAAATTTTCCGAACTGATGGTGAACGATTCCTTAGATTCCCAGTGCCTCAAGTGATCAAAGGTATGGGCCTCTATATATTATTTCTTCCTTTGATATATAATTTCAAAGGAAGATATATCATACTATATTCCTTCATTCATATTCACTGATTTAACTGTGATGTATTATTGATTTGGAGCAGAGGATAGGACTGCTTGGAGAACTGATGAAGAATTTGCCAGAGAAATGCTTGCTGGAGTCAACCCTGTCACTATTCGTCGCCTCCAAGTAACCTTCACATCATTTATTGTCTATAATTATTGACAAAAAAGAAATAGTAACTTCAAATCTAGGTCAAGGCTGGTCTTTCCTTAAATTTGTTCATTAATTATGTTATTTACTTCTAATGTAACTACAGGAGTTTCCACCAGCAAGTAAACTAGATCCAAAAGTTTATGGTGATCACAGCAGTACCATAAGGGAACAACACATCAAGAATAACTTGGACGGGCTAACAGTGCATCAGGTAGTTATATCTCGGATTAATTTCCTACGAAAATATAATGGTATACCACGTATATTTGACTGATGTTGATTTTATATGTTCTGTAATGATGAAATTTAACGAATTCGTTTGGTTGGATAGGCACTCAGGGGCAACAGGTTATTCATATTAGACCATCATGATGCTTTCATGCGTACCTGAGGCGGATAAACTCTACTGGAAACCAGATCTATGGCAGCAGGACACTCCTTTTCTTGAAAAGTGATGGGACTTTGAAGCCACTGGTGATTGAACTAAGCTTGCCTCATCCTGATGGAGATCAATTTGGTTGCACTAGCAAAGTATATACACCAGCTGAACATGGTGTTGAGAGCTCTATATGGCAACTGGCTAAAGCTTATGTGGCTGTAAATGACTCTGGGTTTCATCAACTGATCAGTCACTGGTATAATTACTTCACTTCTGCTAAAGAATTAGAGCTTTGAGATTAGTTCATTTTCATCACATGTACTTTATCTTTCGGTCACAGGTTGAATACCCATGCGGTTATCGAGCCATTTGTAATAGCCACCAACAGGCAGCTAAGCGTGCTTCATCCAGTTCACAAACTTCTGCATCCTCACTTCCGCGACACGATGAATATAAATGCACAGGCCAGGCAAATTCTCATTAATGCTGGTGGCATTCTGGAGACAACAGTTTTCCCAGCTAAGTATGCCATGGAATTGTCAGCGGTGGTTTATAAGAGTTGGGTTTTCCCTGACCAAGCTCTCCCTGCAGATCTCATCAAGAGGTACACAAAATTAGTGATGATAAACGCATGCATTATATTTAACATGATATGATATGTATAAATTCCCCCTAAAACACGGACTACATTTTTAGAGAATGAGTTAAGTGAGGTAACTGCCTTGGACCCTAACTTAGCATGTTACAAAAATGTTTCATCTCTTGAAAGCAAAGCTCGATTAAAATTTATAACTGAAAGAGGCTCAATTATAATACTAGCTTATATAACCATACCTAGAACAAAAAATTCAGAACTGTACCAAGAGATTCGTAGGTCTCAGTTTTACTATTCCCCTTAGACCACTAAATTTAAAAGATGACTCTTTCCTATGGGGTTTGCCACCTTTCTCTAACGATGCTTATGCCTTGGCTCAATACAGAGGGGTGGCTGTCAAGGATGCCAATTCTCCACACGGTGTTCGCCTACTGATAGAGGACTACCCGTATGCTGTTGATGGACTGAATATCTGGTCTGCAATAAAAACTTGGGTTACAGACTATTGCTCCTTCTACTACAAGACCGATGATATGGTTCAAAAAGACACTGAACTCCAGTCCTGGTGGAAGGAACTTGTGGAGCAGGGTCATGGTGACAAAAAGAATGAACCCTGGTGGCCTAAAATGCAGACTCGTAATGAGCTCATCGAAACATGCACTATCGTCATTTGGACTGCCTCTGCTCTCCATGCAGCCGTCAACTTCGGACAGTACCCTTTTGCCGGATACCTCCCGAACCGGCCAACTGTAAGCAGGAGATTCATGCCTGAGATAGGAACTCCGGAATATGAAGAGCTCAAGACCAACCCTGATTTGGCTTTCTTGAAAACTGTTACGGCTCAGCTTCAGACTGTGCTTGGTGTTTCACTGATAGAAATTCTGTCTAGGCATGCTAGTGATGAAGTCTATCTAGGGCAGAGAGACACACCTGGGTGGACATCGGACACAAAAGTGTTGGAAGCCTTCGAGAGGTTTGGAAAGAAACTGGCTGAAATTGAGGCTGAAATTATACGCATGAACAATGACGGGAAGCTGAAGAACCGAGTTGGACCGGTCAAGGTGCCTTATACTTTGCTTTATCCTACCGGTGAAGCCGGACTTTCTGGCAAGGGAATCCCCAACAGTGTCTCAATCTAAAGCAGCTACTTTCTCTATTGTTAAAAATGTTGTTGTTGTTATTGTTATTGTGTTTTTTTTTTTCCTTGTTTAATTCAGAGGTATATTGCCTAAATAACCCCAAGTACTTGATAAAGGGAAAGCCTCTCAAATAAAATTATTGCCTAAAGTCTTTGATGTCCCGGCTCGTGTGTTTTTTTTTTTTTTTTTCCTTCTTTTGAGAATCCTCTAGGGCAACCACACAAAGTCCACAGTTTTCCACATCAGGAAACAAGTTGGTCCAAGTAGTACTATCAACACAAATGTGTGCTAGATTTACAAAGATATTAACCACAAAGTTTGCTTCTCTAAACAGATGATTGAACATAATCTAAGAGACCGTCAATGCAATGAATTTGATGTCTTGAATGATTTTGATCAGTTTCCAAGGTGATCGGTGGACTCCATTAATAGCATCAATAACTAATTTTGAGTATTCTTCAACTTCAATTTGGTTAAAGCCTCTTTCGCGAGACTGTCCCATAAAGCAGTAGCTTCGGCCACCGGTATCGTAGTGAGACCAGTTTTCTTTCCAGTAGCAAGCATCGGTCTTCCGAGGTGGTCTAGGAATATGAAGCCTGCAGCTATCGAGTTTTTTGCGACAGAACCATCAAAGTTGATTTTGACTGCATCATGTGCCAGGGTCTCCAAAGAATAGTATTTAGATCCTGTGCTTTTTGTTCCTATGCTGAGGTATACATTATTCCCTTTGTCCAAAGTCCATTATGGTCCTACACCTCTCACTTGAAATAACTGATTTATTAATTGGTTAATTAGTTGGATAAAATTAATAAAATCTATGCTCATGAAGATAATTTCCTTTTTAAAAATTCTATTACTGTCTTGGAATATATATATATATATATATATATTGTACTTACATACGTATTTTCCATGCATAATTAGCTAGCTATAATGAGCCACACTCACACTACCACCAGTGGCACCAACCACTATCAATGATGTGACCTACAGAAACACCACCAGACAGGATATCGACTAAGCTCTGGCTCACCATCGGATCACTGTTGACGCGCCGCCACACGTCGCGCCAAGATAGCATCAGAAGCTCCAGAAACTGAGAACTGAAACATATCAGTCTCACATCGAAAACATGGAAGAGATCAGCCTATTCCCCACCTATAAAAGGTTCTCTCCTCTCTCCTCATTAATTACGCATTTACTACTTATCTACTGTTATCCTGTCAATATAAATACATTGACTAACTTAGGTATCAGAGAAGAGAAGACCGCCCACCGCAGTCTCCCTTTGACGCCCTTTGTATTTTGTTTGACAGATAGCGGAGCCAGCAAGAGTATCACAAGTAATGGTCCGCCCATTGGACCAACATTAAATGGAGTTCAACCACCGCTGAATTCTTAGACATTAACATTGGCGCCGTTTGTGGGAATCCTTGAACAAAAGATCATCCCGTCACAACAACCACCATGACTAATGGTAGCGGGGGAAACGCTGAAAAGCAAGCATATCAACCGTCAAAATGCAAGTTTCCGCTAAGAGCAACTCCGCTAGCGGAACTCCCTTTTATATTCCAAGAGAGTCTCCGCTAAGCACAACTCCACAAGCGAAACTTCTCCCTTTCATATTCCAAGAATCTCTACTAAGCACAAATCTGCTAGCGGAACTTCTCCCTTCCATCTTGTAAGTGAGAGTCTTCGCTAAGCGCAACTCCGCTAGTGAAGCTTCTCCTTCTTCCAAGTGAGACAGTTTCTGCTTAGCGCAATTCCTCTAGCAGAACTGCTCCCTTTCATCTCGCAAGTGACAGTTTCCGCTTAGTACAATTCCGCTAGAGGAACTGTTCCCTTTCATCTTACAAGCGAGACAGTCCCACCTAGGCGTGATACCGCTAGCGAACGTCCCCGTCCAACAAACACGTCCCCACGACACTTCTTACCACTTAACTTCAGCGGAGGAAACTCCGCCAGTAACTACTATCGAGGTAACACCTCATCCTGACAACGACTGCCACGCGGCGTTGTAGTCAAGATATGCTCATCCGGACTAGTAAGGGAACACGTCAACAGAGTCTCCAACAGCCCTGATCAGGCACGTTGACCCCCGACACTAGGGTATCAAAGATTGGGCTCGCTACCCAACACCTTATGCTCCGCGCAGCTCCCCTCAACAAACAATACACCGACCAAACGGAGGTCTATCTTAGCCGGGGAGTGGGGGACTCCCTGGAGGGCCTGTCAGGGGCCCACCCGAAAGGGTATAAACCGTTTGCTTAGTAAGTCCATGGTTGACAACGGACTGACGCTAATTATGCTTACGGCAAGTCTAGCTGAAGTAACGCTTCAAATCGCTAGGCAACTCCTTAACCAAGATTGCCTTCCTTGACTGGGGACTTGGGGGACTTGTACTTACATAGGTATTTGCCAAGCATAATTAGCTATAATGATCTACGCTCACACTACCACCAGCGGCACCAACGACTATCAATGATGAGACCTACGGAAACACCGCTAGACAACATTGACTAAGCCTTGGCTCACACTTGGATCACCTTTGACGCACCGCCATGCGCTGCACCAAGATATCATCAGAAGCTATAGAAGCTGGGAACTGAAGCATATCAGTCCCACATCTAAAACATGGAAGAGGTCAGCCTCTTCCCCACCTATAAAAGGTTCTCTTCTCTCTCCTCATTAATTACGCATTTACTACTTACCTACTGTTATCCTGTCAACATAAATACATTGACTAACTTAGGCATCGAAGAAGAGAAGACCGTCCACTGCGGTCTCCCTTTGATGCCCTTTGTATTTTGTTTGACAGATAGCAGAGCCAGCAAGAGTATCACAAGTAGCGGTCCGCCCATCGAACCAGCTTTTATCGAGGTTCAGCCATTGCTGAATTCTTAGACATTAACATATATATATATATATATATATATGGTCTCATAGGAATAGATTAGCTATCCGTCATATAACCTGTGAAGACCCAAAATTTCATTTAAATAAATGTATTTAATTCAATATTTGTTCAATAATATGAATTATGAATTTTGGATTTGCTTCATATGTCGTTGTGTGAGAAAAGGAGTTTCGAACGAATTTTATTTTCGAAACGAACTTTATTTAAGGGGTCTTGAAAATTGACTTTTTATACATTCAAAATTTGGAAAACTTCCTTCATGAAAGTTGTAGAGCTTGTCGATACAATCTCGTTCATATATGGAACGCATAATTCGGAGTTCGTATGAATAATTTATGAATATTTAAAAATTATAATTTTTCTATAAATATTAAGAAAATATGATTTTCTTTATTAAGGACGAAAAAAGTTGCAATTTTGCGTTTTGGTTCCCCAACCATCCACTCTCTCTCTCTCGCGCGAAACCCTCCCCCCTCGTCCCACCCGTTCTGACCTAGTCGGAACACAGCCCTCCCGGCCACGCCTCCCCCGTACCGGGGCCTCCCCGCCATCACCAGGAGCCGGCCTGCCGCCTGGTGCCCTCATCTCTCCGCGCCACTGTCCCAGATAGATCGAAGCCCTCGCCCGAGCCTCAAACCCGACCCGGCAGATTCTCCTCCTTGCTGGCGTTGCACGGGCCGATCCTCCCCCTGATCATCCTTATATAAGTCTTGCATGACGATTTTGAGTGTGGAGCAAAAGATCAAGAGTTGAAGTTTTCGACGTCCCTGATTCAATCTGAAAACTGATCCTACGACCGAAGCTAATCCTACTTCAAAGCTCGATCTAGGATGATCTAGACCAAATCTCACTTAGCTCCAGGTATGAAAGTTGATCACCCTTTTATTTTGTAGAAGTTTGTAGTTGACGATTTTTGCATCAGAGGTGGTTGACCGGCGTTGACCGGCGTTGACCGCCGCGTGTGGCGGCTCCTCGGACCATATTTTGAGTTTATATTATCTGGACGATGATCTATGCATCCATACGAGCGTTTTGATAAATAGTGGATTTACGTTTTGACGTTACTATTTACATTTTTTATGTTTTATCTTCGGTTTACGATCTACGGAGATCAGACCATCGGTTTTGCTTCAAATTTTAATGTGTTGATCGTATGACTGTCCCAATGACTTTGTGAGGTCATGGACGAAGATCCGACCTTTGGATCTTCGTATAATTGTAAAACAATGATTCGGGAGGCGATTCATGAAGATCCGTCCGTCGGATTTTCATATAATTTTGATAGGATGTTTCCAAGGGCGATCCATAAGGATCTGACCGTTGGATCATCTTTTAAATTCGATCAAACCATTGGATCGTCTTTATTTTTGAATCCGACCGTTGGATCGTCTTTATTTTTGAATCGACCGTTGGATCATCATTTAAGTTTATTTCGTGCTCCGTTTGCTAAGTAAAGACGGTACTTGATTAAGTACTTGACGGTGAGTTGACAAGCATTTGGATTATTGTGATTTGATTGATAGAAGACACAGCTGGATTAGAAGTGAGCAAACCGTACATGGTTCATTTAAGAACCGAATTTAGTAAGTTATATTGATTTGATA
Organism: Rosa persica; assembly: GCA_025331145.1. Lineage (NCBI taxonomy): Eukaryota > Viridiplantae > Streptophyta > Magnoliopsida > Rosales > Rosaceae > Rosa > Rosa persica. Next base: position 15,475,943 of record WFKR01000004.1, read on the forward strand.
ATAATAGGCATTACTGTGTGAATGTCTATGTATATATATTATTTATGTGATGATATATATTTATGTTGATGGTTTGTGTTGAGAAAACAATATGCAAGATTGTGTTGCTATTAGGGTTTAAATGTTTACTTTTCGTGATTTATATGTTGAGAAAGGAGTTGAGTTTTATTTTTTGAGAAACAATAAATTGTTTTGATATGTGGAGATCAATAGGTCACGCGTGTGACCATGGCATATTATCAGTGAACCACGCTCTTGTACCAGGATGGTGGTTACTAATAGCATTATAATCGTGAACCACGTTCTCGCGTCGGGCTGGTGGTTGCGATAAGTTAGAGCTCTAGTATGTCTGCCAAATGTGAGTGGTCTTATGATGGTAACGTTGAGGTTACTTGTGAATCATAAGTATGAGTTTTAGAGGAGAGTCTTGAGAGTATTCATTCCTTTATATTTTAGGATATTTTGGAGTTACCTTGTGAGTTTATATTTATTAACTTAAATTGTGCAATCTTTAAATTTATTCATACGGGCTTTCAAAAGCTTACTGGGTTTTGTGTTGTTGCAATCCCGATACACTATTCAAACAGTGTAGTGAATAATTCTGCAGGTCAGGAGAACTAGGGTGGTGATCGAGCAGTTTATCGCATTTGCTTTTGTGAGGTTTGTTTTGCTCATTGAGCTTTACAATTTAAGTTTGTGAGAGTGTGTTGTAATAAGTAATTTGAAGATTTGGTTTTCGTATTATTGAGTGGGTGAGGTGTGGTTGTTTATGAAAAAAATTCAGGACGTTTATTTGTTTAAGTTGTTTAATTCATGTTTCGGATTTGAATTTATTTATTCAAAATTCGGGGCGTGACATAACCCCTTATCCTAATCAATTTACTTTTGGAGCTACGTTGTTAGGGGTTAATTATGGAAAACCAAATCCAGTCGTTGATTAAGTGGAAGCCACCTGAAAAACTTTTTTCTAGAAACTTGAATTTATTAAGTCGTTGATTCATTAAGGGGTTTTCTAGTATAGCTTCGGCTTTGACTAAGCTAACAAGGAAGGATACTCAGTTTGTGTGGACAGATGAATGTGAGAAGGCCTTTAGTGAGTTGAAGACTAGATTGACTACAGCTCCAGTGTTAACTGTCCCATCTAGTGGCGGTGGGTTAGTTATCTACAGTGATGCATCTCATCAGGGTTTCGGTTGTGTGTTGATATAGAATGAGGGTGTAGTAGCATATGGTTCTAGACAGTTGAAGGTGCATGAGCGGAACTACCCCACTCATGATCTAGAGCTGGTTGCAGTGGTGTTTGCCTTGAAGATTTGGAGGCATTATCTTTATAGTGAGAAGTTCGAACTCTTTTCTGATCATAAGAGTTTGAAGTGTCTATTCTCCCAGAAGGAGTTGAACATGAGGCAGAGAAGATGGATGGAGCTCATCAAAGACTATGATTTCACCTTGGAACACCATCCCGGAAACCCCGAGGGATCATAGCATCACTTATGGTTCAGGAGTGGCGTATGTTAGAGACTGTATCTGAGTTTGACCTTATACCCACAGGAGAAGGACATGGAATCTTTCTCGGTAGTATCACTTTACAGCCAACCTTGATTTCCAAGATCATTCAGAGTCAGACACATGATGAGTTCGCTCAAATGGTGATTTCGGAGATTATCCTTGATGCCAACGAGGAAGGTCCATCAGAGTGGACAGTTGGAACTGATGGTGGATTCAAATTTCGATTGAAATTGTATGTCCCGGGCGGTGATAACCTCAAGGAGGAGGTACTGCGGGAAGCACATCGATCTCGATATACGGTACACCCAGGGAGTACCAAGATGTATATGGACCTACGAAGACAGTTTTGGTGGATAGGGATGAAGAGGGATGTGGCTGAGTATGTATCCAGGTGCCTTACATGTCAGCAAGTGAAGGCAGAGCATCAGAGGCCTGCGGGAATGTTGAAACCTTTGCCGATTCCAGTATGGAAATGGGAAGAGATCTCCATGGACTTTGTGACTGGATTGCCTAGGTCCAGACAAAGTTATGATCCTATTTGGGTGATTATTGATCGATTGACAAAGTCAGCACACTTTCTTCCTGTGGCAAAGACTTACTCAGGTGATGTTTTGTGTAAGTTGTATCTTAATGAGATTATGAGGTGTGCCTGTATTGATCGTCTCTGATCGGGATGCTCGTTTCACTTCGAAATTTTGGATTAGATTCCATAAGGCTTTCGGCACATCTTTGGCTATGAGCACTGCATTTCATCCACAGACTGATGGGCAGACAGAGAGGGTGAACCAGGTGATGGAGGATATGCTTAGAGCATGTGTTTTGGACTTTAAGGGAAGTTGGGCGGAACATCTGCCATTGGTAGAGTTTGCTTATAATAACAGCTATCACTCTAGTATCGGCATGGCCCTATATGAGGCACTTTATGGTAGGCCATGTAGGACTCCTATCTGTTGGGCGGATGTTGGAGAGAAACAGCTCTTGGGTCCTGCGCTTGTTCGGGAGACTACAGAGAAGGTTACTACCATCCGAGACAGGATCCGTACTGCACAGAGTAGACAAAAGAGTTATGCCGACCTTAGAAGGAGACCGTTGGACTTTGAGGTGGGTGATTACGTATTCTTGAAAGTCTCACCTATGAAAGGTGTGGTGAGATTTGGCAGGAAGGGGAAATTGGCACCGAGATACGTTGGACCCTTTGAGATTTTGGAAAGGGTCGGAGAATTGGCATATCGGCTTGCTTTACCTATTAGCATGGCCGGTGTAGACAATGTTTTCCATGTGTCTATGCTTAGGAGGTACATTCGAGATGAGTCTTATGTGATTGATCACGGTACGATCGAGGTGAGTCCGGATGTGACCTTCGTTATTGAACCTGTTCGTATCTTGGATAGGTCCACGAAGAGGCTTCGGAGGAAGGAAGTTGAGTTGGTTAAGGTGTTGTGGAGTCATCATGATGAGGGTAATGCGTCATGGGAGCTAGAGTCTGACATAAGGGCTGAGTACCCACTACTGTTTGTTGATGAGTTTGCTTGAATTTCGGGACGAAATTCCTTTAAGGAGAGTAGACTGTGAAGACCCGAAATTTCAGTTAAATATTTCGTAATTCAATATTTCTCAAATTATATGAATTATGAGTTGTGAGTGTGATTCGAATATCGTTATTTGAGAAATTTGGTTCCGAATGATTTTAGTTTCGAAGTTTAACGTTATTTAGGGGTTACTAAAAATCGACTTTTTATACATAAGGAATTTGAAGAAACTTCATTCATGAAAGTCGTAGAGCTCGTTGATAAGAATTTGTGCGTGTGCGGAACACAAGAATCGGAGTTCGTAGGAAGAAGTTATGGCATTTGGAAGTTTTCGATTTTGTATATATATAGGTTGCCATTTTTGGAAATTCCTAGAAAAACCAGAAAAAATCAGAAAACCCTAGCTTTTTCTCTCTCTCTCTCTCTCTCTCTCTCTCTCGCGCGGGCACCCGAGCCGGAAGCAAAAATAGAGCAAATCTTCTCCAGCCGAGTTCGTGCTCCTCCGGCCACCGTTTGACATCAAACCACCTCCCACGGCTTCGCCTCGACCTAGCGCAGCTGCCAGAGGCAGCCTTGCGCCGTGGCACGGCTTGTAGCAGCGGCAGGAAGCTTGTTTCCATTTTCGGCCGATTTGAGTGCGAAGTGAATATCTCGAGTTCTAGACCACCAAACTTCGTGTTCTTTGGCTTGTTGAACTCATATTAAGGAGTAGAACACGCAGCAAAAAGACCCGGACCTGACGTGATCGATTACACGCTCGTCGGAGCTCCCAACGTTTTCTACAGATTTTCCGGCCAAACTGACTGTTTTGGTAAGTTTCGACCACTTCCACTCGTTTTCTCACTTCGTGTTAGTTATGAAAGTTGCTCAAAATGATGAAACGAAGAGGATAGGCTCGGCCCCGACACCATTGGTGGTGGTCGGCGGCGGCTCTGCCCTAAACTCCGGCAACTCTTTCCGGCCACCTCCGGGGGTATCATGAGTAGTTTCTGCTCATTTTTAGATTCTACATGTCGATACGATCATTTTGATATATAGAATGTGAATTTTGGATATCGTATGAATTAGTTATGAATTTTACGATTTAGATTGATTTCGATCGCTCGATTTGTGATCTATGAAGTTTGGACCGTCCGATAGAATTCTAGTTTTGATATAATGATCATAGGACTGTCCCGATGACCTTGTGTGGTCACGGGTGAAGATCCGACCATTGGATCTTCATATAAGTGTGTTTTTTGAAATTATACGCTAAGTTAAATATCGTTTTGATTAGGTGTTTGACGGATTGGTTAGGGGACGATTGTGAATCGTATTTTGGGCTGTAAGAAGACGCAGCGGGAGTTTAGAGGTGAGTAAATCTCACTTGGTTCATTTACGAACCGAATTTCCTTAATTGCCCAATTTATTTGTTATGTGTGAGAAAATGGTTTTAAGAAATATGTTTTAAAGTATATTAAAAATGAATTTCTTGATTTTGCATCGTGTGAACTATAGTTGGTATTAGTGATCATTCTTGTGTGGATGGTTACGTATATATATATTTACGTGATTATATATTGAATGGTGTGACATTGAGGTGTGGAATTGTGATAATATGTTGTTGATAAATGTTGATAATATGATTTTATTATGTTGTTAATATTTGATAAATGTTGGTGATAAGCATGTTAATTTTGTGAGTTGAATAGAAGGTAGAGAAACGTAGGATTCCGAGGATCGAATGGTTCAAGGATCTTTGGTTAATGGTAACCGGAGTGTATGTGTTCTGAGGACAGGGAGGTCTAAAGTTCGACCGTTAAATAATAACGGGGATGTATTGTTCTGATGACATAAAATGGTCCAAAGTTCGCGGGTTACTGAGTAACCTGGAGGTGCCGTTACTTGACCCTGGACCAAGGTGTCACAGGTAACGAGGCAGTTAGAGCTCTAACGTGGAGCCAAAGTGGCGAGAGTTGTGATTTGGTGATTGTGGAAATGTGTTCCATGTTGTTTCATGTGTGTTGGATTGATGTTTCTTGTGGTTGTTGAGATTGTTGGATGTTTACTTGAGATAAATGAGTTGTGATCTAATAAATCAACCGTTCATTCTTATTTACTCACACGAGCTTTCAGAAAGCTTACCGGGTTTTGTGTTGTTGCAATCCCGGTACACTATTCAAATGGTGTAGCGGATAATCCTGCAGGTCAGGATAATCAGGGTGGTGAGCGAGCTGCATAGGGCAGCAGGGTTGAGACCAGCACTTGGTCTATTTTGGTGTGTTTTGTAGACTCTTATGAGCAGAACATTTTATTTATGTTAGTATTGTAATAATTGACTCGAGAGATAGTTTGCTGCGAGGTTTGTGTTATGGTTTATGAGATGTTGGTTTATAAAAAAATTTTAGGACGTGATTTGTTTAGTTGTATTCATGTTTCGGATTTGAATTTATTATTCGAAATTCGGGGCGTGGCATAAATCATAATTATTTCCACTCAAATCAACACTCAGCAATTTCCACATCCACCAGGAACCAACAATCTCAATCAATCAACAAATCAACACCAAACCCTAGCTCACATCTTTCTTCACAAAACCTCAACATCGTATTTATAAAAATACGGTATTTGACAGACTAGAGCTCTAACTGAATTGTAGCCCATCACCTGACCTAGGTTATGGCATCCGACATATTTATCTTTATCGTATTTCATCAATATGTATACTTATATACATATTTAGAACGTCTGATAATTGTACATACTCAACCAATTGTATCCCATCATCCACCCAGGATTAGAGCATCTGATTCCCCCATACGGGTCACTACGTTGACCCTAAATCCTTAAATGAGCACAACAATGTATTATCACACAATGAAATCAACCCATCCAAGATACACAATATTATTATAAAATTTAAGGATTTGACATATAATCCAAATCGTCAATCCAATCCAATCGTATCATCACTCAACAATCTACAAATCAATATATATATATATATATATATTCCACGTAAATATATATATATATGTAATCATTCACTCATGAATGACCACTAATACCATCTATAGTTCACACAATAAAACCGTGAAATTCATTTGTATAATTAAAATTCATTTTACTTACCTATGGACCGTGGCGATCAAGTCCATGTGATTTTTAAAAACAAATATTTAATCCACAATATTTTTCACACAATTACAAAAATAAATAATTTAAAGTGCTCGGTTCGTAATATGAACCACGTGAGTTTTACTCACCTCGATACTCCCGCTGCGTCTTCAATAAACAAATATAATTCACACCGAAACAGCTCACCCAAGTACAACCCGTCAATCAACTAATCAAATGTGATTTGAATTTATCCAATAATTCCAAAACATAACTAAACTACCATTTAACGGTCGGATTCTAATTTATAAGAAAATCCGACGGACAGATTCTCACGAATCGCCTCCCTAATCACCGTTTTGCACTTATACGAAGATCCAAAGGTTGGATGTTCACCCATGACCACACAAGGCTACTGGGACAGTCATATGATCATCATATCATAATTACAAGTCCATCGGACGGTCCTAATTCCACAGATCATAAATCTAACTATCGAAATCGATCGAAATCTCAAAATTCATAACTAAATCATACGATATCCGAAAAATGCGTATAATATGCCTAAATGATCTTATTGAAACGTAGAATCATAAAATAGACAGAAATCATATTTTAGAGCTTCGGAGGTGGCCGGAAAGGGCCGCCGGAATTAGGGACAGAGCCGCCACCGACCACCACCAATGGTGTCGGGGCCGAGCTTCTCCCCTTTGTTTCATCATTTTGAGCAACTTTCATAACTAGCACAAAACCAGAAAATAACGGGAAGGGGTCGAAAAGTACCAAAAAAGTCGGGTGGCCGGAATTTTTCCAGAAACCGGCAAGCTTAAAACCGATGTAAAAACTGCAACATCTCGCTTCGATCTCTTGTAGAAACTTGTTTAGAACTTCATTGCGAACTCACCAGGCCAAGAATCACAAGAAATGATCGTGTATAACTCGAGATATCCGGATCGAAATGTTGTTTTTAGATCTAAACAAGTCGAACTTCGACGATCGTGAAAACGATCGACCCAGTTCCGGTCTTTCTTGGTGCTTGTTAAGGAAATGGAGGCAAGTTCAATGAGCCAAGAATCACGTGAAATGGTGACCTATAGGTCGAGATATCGAGATCGAAACGAAATCGGGCTTTATCCGTTCGGTGCTCACCGCCGCCGCCGTCAGCCGTGTAGCGGCGCAAGGCTGCCTCTGGAAGCTGCGCAAGGTCGAGACGAAGGTAATAGAGGTGGTTTGAGGCCTTGAGGTGGACGGAGGAGGAAGAGAGAGCCTGGTGAAGTCGTGCTCTGTTTTTCTGGTTCGGCCGAGAGAGAGAGAGAACGCGAGAGAGAGAGGGTTGCGGCTTTCCAAAAATAGAAACCCTATTTTCAGAAAATTTCCCAAAATATATATACCAAAGTGGAAATTTCTTGTAAATACCATAACTAATTCAGAAGAAATCAGATCTTTGTGTTCCGCATATGTACGGAATCGTATCAACGAGCTCTACAACTTTCATAGAGGAAGTTTTCCCAAATTTTGCATGTATAAAAAGTCGATTTCTCAAATCAAGTATTTCGAGCTTTTCGTTAAAACAATCGTTTCGTACCTTCGATAATTCAAACAATGAAATATTATCGAACAACATTCGTGAAATCGTACAATAATCATTCAATATAATTACTCGAATTTAAAATGAAAATTGCGGTTATTACAGCTGAAGAGAGAGAGTGAGAAGTGAGAAAATGAGGAAGATGCTAGGGTTTTGAGAGAATGAGATGCTTAAATACCTCTCCCATTAATGAGTGCGAAAAGTCCAATCTACCCCAACTTTTGGGCCAAGTGGGCTTGGGCTGCTCAATTTTCTTTTTCTCTTAATTTCTATCAAGCCCACTCCGAAAATACATCTTCAACCATCCTTATTTCTCGAACACTTCACCGAATCATTTCCGGAAAAATTTCCAGGCTTGTCCTAAGCCTTGACACTTTAAAAATAGTTTCCTAGACTTAAATTGGATTTTCTCTAATTTGTTAATCCTTTAAAATGGCCTCAAAATCTTATACTTTTGTACCAAACGAATACGTAGTTTCATACTTTATGCGATAAATTAAAATAACAAGAAAAAGTACGGGGATCTACAAAACCTTACCCGAAACTACTCTTACACTACCCATGAATAAACTCAAATGACACAGCCAATGTGAGTACTCTTAGCGACATATCTCAAACTTAAGTTGAGTTTGGTGCATTTCTAAGAGAAGAATAGCACCGCCCTCTGAAACCTTCTCCATAGAAGTTTCCATTACCTCTGTTGTTTTGTTAATTCACAAACTCTTTAGACCCTACCTCATTCATCACAAGTTCATGAGGAAACCTTTTCATCTTAGGTTTAGGGCACGTTGCAGCTACCTTAGGGTTATTCTTACTCCTCTTTGGACGTTTGTGTTTGGAAGATCAAAAGCATCTTTCACATCCAACGATTCCAAAGCTTGAACCACAGCCATCTTTGGTCACTTCCCTGACCTAACCAACTCCGATGGTGCCTCACGACGTACAAACAAAGTACGTGTCGTCAACACAACATCCTTATCCACCACTAGCTGGTGGAGCCACCGATGCCATTTCGCAACCCAGATCACCTCTGCCATGGAAAAGGCCATCAGCTTCACCAGTGATGTATGAGGCTACGACGAAAACCCTAACCTCGCCTGACCGTTTTCCATAAGCACCAAACTAGGTTTAGAAACCCTAGTTTCCTTAGCACTACCAGATCTGGCCTAAGGTATCAGATCACCCCCAGTTTGCACCCCGCCTTCTCCTTTCCCTGCGTTGGCAACCACACACTAGGTGCCCCAACGACCGCCGCCTTAGACTTCGCACCTTGCTGAACAGAAAAGTGATCACACCCCTCCGGCCCATGTGTGACCAAACCGCAAGCACGGCAGAGACCCTTCACCTTCTTGTATTATAGCTCAATGTCACGCCCGGATTTTCAAGCATAATTAATAAAACAATTTAAACAATCACAAATACTTCAGGTGTGATAGTTCATACATCAACACTAAATACCTACAAAATTTTTCTCTTCAAACAAGTACAAGATGATGTACTAAACCCACAATATTAATACAGACTCATTCTTTGGAGTCACATATTACACACACACACACACACACACACACACACACACCAAGTTTACAAATTAAACTGAAAAAACAATTCAATAAGTAAACACAACAGCCACACTCATTATACAGCGAAAGATAAACAAGTGCAAAACAAACAATTAAGTTCCTAAACCTATGATTGCAACAACAAGGGACCTCAACTTCAACTGCTTTGATTACATGCATTTTTATGTGCGCAATTATATTCTAAATACTAGACATAAGCTAATCCTCAAGTTAATTATAATGTAATTAATCTATTTTTATTTGTTCTGTAGTAAATAAGCGGAGTTGTGAATTTCGGAATAAGTCGTGCGAAAGTGGAGCAAATTGAAGTTTTCGACAAGGAGACGAAATTGTTGACAGTCAACTATGGTCAACACCAAGAAAGAAAAGAGTAAGAATAATAATTGTGTCAGCATTAGTTGGTTTAATTGCCTAGCTTAATTAACTAACCTTAGGTTAATTAGTGCAAGCACGCACGTGTAGATTGATTTAATAGGTTGGTTACCAATCCAACCTTGACACATGACATATGCAATTATCCACCATGTGGTGCTGCACATACAATTGTTTTCTAATTAACCTAAGCCACATTTTCACGCTGACCACGATCCTTAGAGTTTTTTTTATTAGAAACTTCAATTTTACTCACTTAACCTCTATGCTTTGTACATTTCTTTATCAAATTTTCTAATACTAAATTTACTCACTAAACTTCTTCAAATAACCTCATTCATGTAATTTGCAAACAAATTATTATCTTTAAAATAAAAAATGTAGTCATTTTAATGATTTAATCACTCTATAAATCTTAACTAAATATACATTTCTTAATCAAACTTGTGTTTCAAAAATTAATATCTAATCAATAAGAAAATGCCATGAACTATTATGTTTTTTTCTTTCTATTTTAGTTTGGCAAAAAAAAGAAGAAGAAAGAAATCATTTGTTTTTATTCTAAAAAAAAAATCATTCATTATATAATTTTTTTTCTTTATTTTTTTTGTACCACATGATTATTTATTATTATTTTTTATTTTGCAAATATAATGGATTGACTTAGATTTATGTCATAAATCATAAGAGGATTTATTTTGTTTTCCCTCACCAATATGCGTTCAACATATATATCATACATTTCTATGTCACATGATCTTAGTAGTATTTTTAATTCTTATTAAATATATATGAATGCTTTAATGATTATGTAGTGAAATTGGAAAATGAAAATAGATAAGGAAAATAATAAGGAATACAATCTAATATTATTGAATTGGAAAGTCTACATAAAATAAATATAATATTTTTTTGGTATAATTATTGTCCTTAATAGTCATTTTATTGTATGTTATATATGTCATTTAATAATTCATAATAGAGTGAGGTCAAGTGAGCAGATTTGGAGGTCCCAATAAAAACTCTCCAATCTTTATCCTTTTTCTCCTCGACCTGTAACTAGCAAAATAACGAGCAATGCTGTGGGACAGAAAATTATTGTTAACAAAACTAACTTAAGTTATGTTTAAATAAAAGGAAAGATATACGTAATAAAGTAAAACAAAATTATTAATAAGGTTGGATCACAATCATTGCTTAATATTCAAGAGAAGTCGAGGCTAGTAGTACATTGATATGAAGCTTATCACCAGGAAAATGGGACTACCGAACTAACTCAATGCCACCGAATGATATCCACCTTTAACATTTTCTGTTTATAACAGTTTTTGATAAAGAAACACCAACATTAGATAACCATGACCATCATCTAATTGAACACTAATTCTCAATTTCAGATGAAACATGATCCATGTATCTTCCATCCCCAAGAATTTTCATCTGATCTCTGAAAGAAAACAGAAACAAAAAAAAAACAATGAAGAGGAACTTGAAAGAGGACCATCAAATAAAGTATACAGTAGAAGGAACAATGAAGAACTTGAAAGAAGGCCACATATGCAGACACCATAAGGAAGAAGATTATAAAAGAACCAAAATTCCCAGCAAGTAAATATGTAAAAAGGCACAATCTAATTTACCATCAAAGATAGAGAAGGCCGATTTATGGAATGGCCTAGTGAATAATCAGTATAAGGAATGATGAATAACATATCCCAACAAAATGAATGAAGTAGAAGACATAGAAAGAGCTGCCCTTGAAATCCTTAAGTTTGAACAGTGAGAGAAATAGGACATTGCCAATTAAGTATATAGCAGAGTGCGTTTTTGTGCTGTTATAAATTATCCGCATCTGCATCTCATTGCTAATACCCAATATGAAAAATTTGGTACTTCCTGAATAACACAAATTCCATCTTCTTTCAGGTTATTTATTTATCTATTTCCAATTAAAAACTAAAGCTCCGAAACTAAACAACCAAAACAATGCTCCCACGAATTCATCAAAACTCAATGAGACGCATAATATTGTTAGCGTGAATCAACGTATCCTATTTAGAATATTCTTGTTCTATTAGGAATGTACTTATTGTATGCAATTAGGAATCTAATTATCTCTTTAATTGTAATTAGCACTTACCTAGTTAGTATATGTAACTTTGGTGTATAAATACCTCCTTGTGAGAAGAATAAAATTATTGTTGTAGAGAAACTGAAATTGAGAGGAATTCGCTGTGTATTCTCATTGATAATAGGGGCCTCTTTATATAGAGGATTACAATGCATAGAATCTGAACATACAAGGAAAGTAATTCTACATTGAATAGGATTCTAAATCCTTTTATAACCCTATTACCACTAGGTCAAGCAACCTAGAGTTTGGGCCAGACACATAATTTGGATTTCCTTGAACACTCCCCCTTATGTTGCCCAAACGTGGTGTTTCTCTCGTTGCCTCATTAAAAAACCTTGCCGAATAACAAAAACTCAGTGGGACAAAAATAACCTCGGTTGAAGGGGAAAAAGAGCACGACACACCCTTTATGTTTCGAGACCATATATGTAGACATCTCCCCTGATGTCTGCATCTCCCCCTGATGACTACGTTCATGGGGATTCGGATAACTTCCGCAAACGATGCTAACAACATGTTTCTCGAAAGTGGAATTTAGGCAATGACTTAGTGAGCAAGCCTGCCGCACTGTCCTCAGATTGAACCTAGTTCACTTTGATCTTGAGGAGAGTTTGTTGTTGCTGATTATGCTTGGTGTTGTCGCTTTTGATGTAGTCTTGGTTCAAAACCAACATTATCCTAAATGCTTGTAGGCTCATCGGTGGTAGACTTCGAACACAATTGTTCGAACATGCGTAATTATGGATTCAATCCATATACATTCATGAACCACTTCGTGAAGAGCAATAATCTCTGCATTGTTCGAAGATATAGCGACTAGGGTATGTTCTGTAGACCTCCAAGATATCACGGTCTTTACCTATGGTGAACACTTAACCAGTTTGGGAATGACCTTTGTGTGGGTCAGGGAGATACCCAATATCAGCAAAACCTTCCAAAACACATGTTGTTTTGGGGTGGGATAGGAAACGCAGGCCAGCGTTGGAGGCGTTTCTGGTGTGTGATGGGTCCGAATCCATGATCTCTCTGTAGGGATAGAACAAGCCCATATCGATCGTACATCTCAAGTATCGAAAGATATCTTTTACACCAATCCAATGGCATCGCGTTGGCGTAGAGCATACGTAGCTAACAAGTTCACAACATATGAGATGTACGGTCTTGTGTATTGAGCTAAGTACAATAATGCACGTATTGCACTTAAGTGGGGCACTTTTGCCTCTAGCACATCTTCGCCATCATCCTACGGACAAAGAGGATCCTTTTTAAGATCAAGACTACAGACGACTATGGGGGTGCTTGAAGGCTTGACCTTGTCAAAATGCCTAAGCATCCATCGACACGATGCTCAAGTTCCAAACCGAGACATAATCGTGTTCTCCCAAAATCTTTCATCTCAAACTCTGATTTCAACTGTTCAGCGGTTTCCCTTAACTCTTTAAGAGCTTCCAATGAAGGTCATGTCCAACATAAACTGCGATAGAATCCGAAACTTATTATGGAAACGCGTGGGCATATCCCTTCCCAATCAGTCACTTTAGTGAGCGTTTCAACCTTATTGTAAACGCGCTCCGTGGTCTAGAGCCACTTGACTTGGATATATGAAGTTCACCATGAACCTTCATGTATATTCTGTATCCAGATCCCCGTATAGATACGTAGTGACCATATTTGTAATCTGCATGATCAATTATTTGGAAACTACCAAACTGACAGGGTAGTAGAGTGCAATGACATCCATTACGAGAGAATATGTCTCATCGTAGTCGATTCCAGGGCGTTTTTGTGAGAAGCCTTGCTCCATATGGTGAGATTACCATATCTTTTTCTCAACACGCTTTCTAACGAAGACCTATTAGTCAACAGGTTTTATTATAGGAGGTGTTGGCATCACTGGCTCAAAAAACCTTCCTTTTCGTTAGAGAATCCAACTTAACATGGATCGTATCTTTCCATTTAGGCCAAATCTCTCTACGTTGGCATTCATTCATCAACTGAGCATGGTTCGATATCATCAGACTCAACAAACTCATGCGCAACGAAATGCGCAACTACATCATCAATTATGATAGAGTTTCTATCCCACATCTCATGTACACTGGTGTAGGTTTTATAGAGCTCTATATTCTTAGGAATAGGTCCTGACATTGAGGCGTCCCCCAATGATAACCATAGCCCGGAAGATTCTCATGAGATGGATTTTGAGTCTTGATGACCCAAGGATTGAGTTGTGCCAAAGTATCCTTCGAACCCACGGGCCTCCCATGCATCCTAGCTGGGGCCATGACCTGTAACGCCAGAGTGCCACTCTCTTTGGCGTTAGCACCATGCCTACCTCTGTGTAGGATGGCACTACGTCCTCTTGTAGGGACGTACTTCCTTACAGGCATATTTGTAGCACATGTGTGATCTCGTCACTTTTAGTAGGGATCGAGATGAGACGTAGTGGGGACAGACCACGACAATTCCTGTCGTTCCTGTTGAACATCCATATTCTTATCTCTCCTTAATGACAGGAAGACTGTCTTAGCAGAGTGACAACCCGCAAATCTAGTGGTAATGAGATCGCCTAGTAAGGGCATTAAGTGGTGGATGATGGTTGGGGTCTCAAATCCAATTTTCTCATTCGTCTGTAAGGACCTATTATAGTGCGCTATGGCAGCGTAATTGGCACATAAATGACTCACTTAAATGTGCGTAAGTACAAAATACTTGTACCCAGTCACTAGCGGTAACACATAGATTGAGTGATGGTAGGTCGTAAACGAATTAACACAGTTGTATGCGATAGTGCATCACCCCAAGCGGATATAGGGAGATGGGTGCGCATTACCAATGTCTTGACTACCATCGTAGTCGTTTCCGCGAAACCATTTGGGTGTGTTCATGAGAATGTGATGTCCAACATCAATCCCATTGCAATATCCATCGAAAGTCTTCGATGTAAACTCTCTAGCATCATTAAGTCCAATTGACGGAATAGGATGATCCGGGGAGTGAGCCCGTTGTCATATGGTATTTGCTAGGAGTGTAGCAGAAGCAGCATTTACAAGTGGACAATGGCACAACACGTTACCAGCGTGTTTGCGTGTCAACCAACATCATGAGATTTAAACGTCCGCAAGTTGGTTGAATCAGTCCACAGAATCCCCACGGATTCAATGTAAGAACATAATGAGTATTTTCATATCCTTTGCATAGGACGATCTCAGTCCTAATTTCCTGAAAGAATAGGCTTTGCAAAATGAGCGAGAGGCCTTGGAAGCAACCAATGAGGATTTTGGTTGGGCCTGAGCGTTTGTAGCGCTATTAGAAGCAAAATGTGTGACTACATCACCCATCATGACGTTGGAACCATGGAAAGTGGCATCTATAGCGTCTCGATCATGGGGAGAATCATCCATGGCGTCATGACCATGGGAAAGGACTTTCATGGTGTCATGGCCATGGGTAGCGCCATTTATGGCATTGTCACATGGGACTTGGGAGGCCCTATGGCGCCCCAAGACGGCTGCAGCGCCAGATGCTGCAATTGTTGTGGTCTTGTTAAGTCCAGGAATCAATTTTCGATTCTTGCTTCTTCTCATTATGAAAAATGGATGTCCGTGTAAAGTCTTTAGTAGACGGATCATCATATCATGATCAGGATAACCTATCCTGTCGTGGCAAAGCCAATATGTGTCTAAATCCAAGAGATTTTCTCTTATAATTTTATTGGATTTAATAGCTCGAATAGTGACATAGAGTCCACTAGAGAGACACATAAACTTCTCTAAGATGCGCCTTTGTTAGCACTCATTAGAGGTATTGCAAAGGAACTCATCTCCGTTCTTTACATGCGTTTTCGCATGGAATCCGTTGGCTACTCATAGGTGTGATTTGCCCTAGGAGTGTAGAGAATTTATGTGACAGTAATCAAGGTGCCATTTGGCAAGGGGAACTTGGGCTATTCCATGTCCTTGAATTAATACTGATGACCCAGCCATCGTAGTCACAAAGTCATATGCTCTTAATCAAAACAGAGTCATAATGAAAAGAACTCGAAATTGTATTTATAAGCCAATGGAGTTACATCATTGTCTCTTTGATCAAAGAAAATCTAATCCAAAATGCTAGCTAATGCAAAACAATGGTAGTCGTCTAACTTCTTTCGGTAATTCCAAAATAAATGTGACTAGGTAAGTAGAGAGATGTCAGTGGAGTAAGGCTCGCTTAAGTACCACTAATCTCAGAACCTTCCTAGACATCACAGTTACTTTGGGTGAGCCTACTTTGAAAGAAAGATGAAACCATAGGCATTTACTACAAAAATAATATGGGGATTGCCTATTACATCTCTTGGAAAAATAAAGACTTAAACAGAATTGGCAATCTATTGATCCCAGCCAGATTTGTAGTCTTTAACCCTTCACTCTAGATCGTCATCTTGATCTTCTTGTTCCACGTTGTGAGCTTCTCTTGCTTCACAATATGCTTTGTAGGCGGTGACAATTTCTTCACGAGCTCTACAAATGTGTGCCCAATGACCGGATACTCCATATCGAGAACATACATCTCTGTGCTCACACTCTATTGATTGAGGCGCTTTGAAAGTGTCATTAGGATGGCTCTTAGTGTTTGTGGCGCCACCAACATGGCCAGAGGCGTTGCCTCCCTCTCTCTCTCCACGTTGACCTTTTCGGTTCCGTGTTCGCCTATGTTGGTAGTTACCTTCCTCATTAGAGCGATAATATAGACCAGAAAGTCCAGGATTGTCCCTAAATTTAGGGTTTCGCTCATGGCGCCCTCTCTTAGGGGCGCGCCTATAATTGGATTCCAGAAAATGCTCTGTTTCCACGGATCTCGAATTATAGTTCTTCACAAGGATGTTGTCATGCTTTTCAGCGACATTCATAGCTCCAATGAGCTCATGAAACCTTATGATCATTTCTGCAGTAATATCAATTCGATAGTTCTTAATAACCATCAATGCAGAGATGGAGAAGGTAGAGAGAGTCTTCTCAATCAACATCGCATCTGTGATCTCTTTATCACAGAATTCCATTAAGGATTTAATACGAAGTGCTTCCGAGTTGTAGTCAAGAACTGACTTGAAATCACAGAAGTGGAGGTTATACCATCTCACTTCTAGGTCAGGAAGCAAGGAGTCACGGACGTTGCCAAATCTTTCTTCGAGTGAGACCCACAGCCTTATAGGATCTTCTTCAGTCATATACTCGTACTGGAGCGAATCATCCATCTGATGAGTCATTAGGAAGATGGCTTTCGCCTTATTTGCCTCTAAGGCTGCTCTATTTACCTCCAAAGCTTGAGCTTGCTCAACAGTTAGCACGTCCTGGCTAGGCTCGAGAATCGTATCCAGGATTCCATCGGCCTTGAGATGTTGGCGGACATCACGAACCCACCTGTGATATCCAGAGCCAGTTGTTCCCAATGGAGCAAAATCCAATTTGTTCAGGTTACTCATCCTGAAAGAGAATAAGAAATTAAGGTTAGTTTCGGAGCGTAAAAGGCTACCACGAAAACATACAAAATTTTTGAGCGTAGTCGCTTCCAAGAAATTAGGAATTTCTAAGCGTAATCGCTTCCAAGAAATTCAATTCCAAGTGATATTGGATTAGATAGAAACAATGATGTAAGTGGTCGATCATAAATTCTCTACAAATTCTAAGTTTGGAGATCTCAACAAGCTCCAAGCTTGGAGTGAGCACGAACCCCCACAGTTCGGCTTAATTAGGTCTCCCCTATGATGAAGAAAGGGGGGGTAGAAATCTTGGTCGGAAAAGTTATTGGCTTGGCAGTGCAGGGATACTGCAAGGTCGCTGCATAGAACATTATAAAATGGTATTCAAAAACTGTTGTATAAACAATCTAGCTACAATACTTTTCAAACAATTTTAATTGCCCGACTAGAAAAAACACAACAATAAAGTATCATGTTCTGTAGTATCAAACCCAAACACATAATGCTTTCTACAAACTTGTGTTTGTTTTGCTTCAATTCACACAACAGCATTATCTCAAAAATGATCTTATCAAACTTTGCTTCAAAAGTTACTTTCCATGAGATTACTGCCGACTTAATATGACTTGCACAACGGACTTTACATAGTCGTTTGTCGTCCTTTCTGGTATTCAGACAATATGTATATTAATGCTAGCGCTTGTCCAAATTGGATTCAGACAACAGTTTCGCAATGTCGTCTGATACCTGCATCTGACAGCAAGAATATTAACAACAGCAATTTTCATTATCAGACAACAGTGAAAAACTGTCGTCTGATTCGTTTTTTGGCATAGTGTGTGAGGCAAACCTTTTACCAACTTCACCAATGAATTTTCTTCTTTTGTCACCCCATAAGAAAGAAGCTCAGAGCTTGTGTGTATCATCACATAAACTCTTTGGTAGTAAGTAACAATTCATGGCATAAATCGACATAGTTTCAACAACTACTTTTATCAAAATTTCTTAATCTCCATAGCTGAGGATTTTGGCCTTTCAGCATGAAAAATTTGAATTTTTGATTTTCCAACATGCAATGGGAGGCCTAAGTATTTCTCATGTTCCTCCACACACTTAACTTCATTGCAGCAAGCTCAGCCAGAGTGTCTGCATGTACATTCGACTAAACACCACACTACTCTTCTGGAAATTAATTTTCTGACCAGAGGCTCTTTCATAAGTGTTCGAGATATTTTTGTAATTGAGACCTTCTTCTAGAGTAGCTACTCCAAATAAGAAGCTATCATCTGCAAAATAAATGATGTAACATTGGAGCTTGTGGACACATCCTCAAACTTGAATAGCTCCAGATTCAACAACTTGTGTTATTAAAGCAGATAAACCGTCAGCGCATAAGATGCATAGGTGATTTGGTGCATATACTAGTGCCTCAAGCGTCATACAACACGGTCATCAGATTTAAGGCAAATAAATTAAGCTCTCCAAGGGAATATAGAACCCCACTTGGTTACAAACCATTAAGCACCAAAAAAAAAAAATCTAGCAACAAGTATTTGAAATCATGATTTTTAATTTTGAAAACTAGAGCTAAATTGAACAACCGAAAATAGATATTTCCGCCTATGAAAATACAATGCTAAAGTAGTTTACGAAAAATTCAAGACAAGAAAGTACTAGTGTTGGGTGCTAAGTAGGCTCCTTCACCAAATTCCTATGTGCCGTAAACTAATTCAATGTTGATGCAAAATTCTTAATTAGGTGATAGTCGTATCCAAGGCGGTTCAAGGCTCAAGCACCATATATTCTCAATATCATTATTAATGTGCCATTTCTAGGATCACACAACTCAATTAGAGAGAGATAGACCAGTTCAAGGGTTACTAAATCACTCTAATCGGCTTAAAACTCGAGAATTAGACTACAAAGAAATCCATCGGTGCAATCACGTAACGGGAGTAAATCACCATGCCTATAACCCCTACAATACCGGCCAAATCAAGGTTCTAGCATAGGAATTAGAGGGATAAAGATAAGGTCCTTGGATGCTTGTAGTAGTTCCTCTTTAATTTCCTTCAAATTGATGGCAATTGGTGAACTTTGGTGTTGGAGTGAGCTGAGGAAGAGATAAAAAATGGAAAATTTTGGCTTCGGTGGTGTTCTGGCTGAAAAGGAAGAATGTGAATGGATTTGATTTTGATAACCATCCTACATTGTCTCCTTTTGAAAACCCCTTCTCTCTCGAAATTCAACTGGAGGACACCTCAAACCCAGTAGTTTAGAATACAATTAGATATGAAGAATAAGCTTTGAACAAGTGATAAATGAATAACCATAAACATCTAGATCAAAATGAACCTTAGCGGTCAAACACTCATATGTAGAATTTGCCTTGACCAATTTTGTGTCCCTGCTTGAGAATTCCATAACATCATCCACTCTAATTATCACCATGTAGAAATTCCACCTTAGAAAAATATTGCAGAAATATTTTATAAACTGGTTTCTTCTCATCTAATCCCAAAACAATATCAAGTTGCTTCTTCTTAGCTTTCTCAACAAATTCATCATTCTTTGCTTTTTCTATAGTCCTCATCACACCTAGAGCAACAATACACATAACTAATGCCACATAAAGAAGAAGAGTAGCAACAATTGAGATAGCTAGAGAAGAACAATACCTCAAAGGAAAGAGAATCACATCAACAATACCTCAAAGAAAGATTCCAGCATCAAAATCACCAAGAAAATATCAAAATGAATGAACAATAGATTGAGAGAAAGCTTAACATACCAAGAGAGACATCAAATCAACTTCTTCTGAAGCCTAAAAACAAAGCAAAGAGAATCACATCAACATAAAAGACTTGAACTTTTTGGGGACCCAAACAAAAAGGACCAACCTTTAAGAAATCGATGAGGAGCCGACGAGGATCGGAGAAATAGGTTTCCTTTTCAGAGAGGATGCGCTGGCTACATTGCGGTGGCACTGACGAGTTGTCCACTATCTCATTGGGTCAAACTTCTAGTTTGTCAATTTATGGGGTGTATTTGAAATCGTATAGCTGTCTTTTTTCTTTTCCTTTTTCTAGAGGTATTTTAATAATCGAAGTAGTCCAATTCCGATTCCTAAACATAAGTAAACAACATCAATTATAATCAATTTTATTCTTATTATGAATCTACATGGTAAGTAGACAACATAATGGAAATAAAATATTCTCAACATAGAATAGTAAAGGATCCAGCATGCGAAACACGGCGACCATTAGAAATTCATGAATTACTCTTTCCTTCAACTTCTCATACCAGACGAACCCACTGAAATGCAAATAGGATCAGAAATGTGGTCAATATCACGAAGAATAAAGAGATATCTTCAATAAAATATTCTCATACTGATTCATTTCTTCTCCCATTCCAGTTGTTTCCGATTTATGATTTATTGTCATTCCAAATAATTAAACGTGCGATTAATGTCTCGTGTGTGGTTATAAGAGGAAGAGATAAAATTATGGATAAGCTAACTGCATGTGCTGCAAAGAAAAAGATGTCACGCCCCAATTTTTAAAACAATTAAAAAGCAAGATAATCTCACAATTGTACCAGACGTGAATGGTTCAGCCATCAATACAAAATACCTGAAAATCTTTTTCCTTTTAAACCAAGTACATACTGATGCCCTGATGCATAATGTTAATACAGACCCGCTCTGCAGAGTCATATATGACATTACACAAGTTTACGAATTAAGTTGCATAAAAAAAATAATAAGTAAATGCTCTTCAAAGCTTACTACACAGCGGAAGTCTTAACAACAGTAAATGCATAAAATTAGCTTCCAACCGGTACAGCTACCACTAGATCTCAGCTTCACCCGCGATTACCCTGACCTGCAGTATTAAGCCCTACACCATTGAACAGTGCACCGTGTTGTAACAAACAAACCTGGTAAACTTATGAAAGCTTGTACGAGTAAGACCAAATACAACAATCGAAACAACTCACGCCAATCACAAGAAAATCACCCATTCTATTTAAGGAAACAACTCACACAATCACGAGAAAATCACCCAATTCAACTTGAGGAAGCAACTCACGCATGATTTTTTTTTGAAACTTCCCATCCTTTATTGATAAGGAAATCACGTATCACATCGTCACAAACTCATATTAATTGAAACCCCAACAATTATATACGAAAACCCCTGTCGTTCATGGACAATAAAAGAAAGAATATACTCAAGGCATTTTTTTTGAAAACCCGTACTCATGAGTTCCAAGTAACCTCACTGTTATCCCCATAATATACAATAAAACTCGGCTAAGGGTTGGTTCCCGATAACATGCCTTGGTCAAGCATCTGTGACCCCTGATCTTCAACCTCTCTATCAGATCCCCAGTGTAAATACCAAAACATTAAGCGAGTCGCATTGGAACCAAAATGTTACTCCAATCTCAATCATAATTTGTGACCCCCAATCTTCAAACTCTCAGTCTTTAGATCCTCGGTTTTATACCAAAACATTAAGCGAGTTGCATTGGATCCAAAATGTTATACCAATCCCAATCACAATCTGTGACCCTCGATCTTCACACTCTCAGTCTTCAGATCCCCGGTATAAATACCAAAACATTAAGTGATTCATACTAGACCCAAAATGTTACCCAAATCTAATAAAACATTTCCCGATCCTCAACCCTTAAGTCTTTGGACTCCCAAAATTGATCACCTCAAAACAATAATAAGAACTCATTCACAAATACTGCTTGTATCACAACAAATCCCCTAATACATATATATGTCATGTAAATACACACACACACACACACACACACACACACACACACGTAGTCATTCACTCAGGAATGCCACGAATACCAACTATAGTTTGCAATTAAATAAATAACATCAAAACGATAAGGTAACTCCATTCTTAAAGGAATAGTGTGAGATTACTCACCTCTGAATCCCGTTGCGTCTTCTTACAGAACTGAGCTAACACAATACAACAATTCATCCAAAATCAACTCATGAGAACAATCAGGAAATCATCGTACATCTCTTTTCTCAAAACCCCGAAATCGTATTCATCCTAATACGGTGACTGACTAACTAGAGCTCTAACTAGATCGTAGCCCGTCACCTTGCCTAGGTTATGGCATCCGACATATTTGTCACTATTGTAGTTCATCAACAAAGTTTAGAACGCCCGATGTATTTACTCAATGTAGCTCGTCACCTGAAAAGGGTTATGGCATCCATTAAACTTAATCAATCATAGCCCGTCATCCACCCAAGATAATGGCGTCCGATACCCTCACACAGATCACCACTACAACCCAAAATCCATAAATCGAGTAAAATAAACTATCCCTTCACACAATAGGATCAACACTCCATGATACATATTATTATTGTGGTAGTATGTGCTCGAGATATATATCACATCATCATCAATCCATTCTCATTCATATCATTACTCAATATCATGCCATGCAATATATATATAAACCACGTAAATATATATATATATATATATATATATATATATAAGTAATCATCTACTCAAGAATGACCACTAATACCAACTATAATTTGCGTATAATTTATTGAATACATAAGAAAATAATAAAATTCGGTTCGTAAATAAACCATGTGAGATTTACTCACCTCTAATCCAGCTGTGTCTTCTATAAACCAAAATCACAATAATCCAATCTCTCTTCAACTCTAACCATCAAGTACCTGACTTTTTACAAGACAAGGTCTAGATCGAACTTTGAAGTTGGATTAATCTGGGGTCACTTCGATCTCGGCCTGGGGACAGTGGCAGGGCAAGCCGAAGGTGGGGAGCGGCTGGGTGGCTCAAGGCGAGCACGGGGAGGGTCGGGTCCGAGGTTGGAGGGCGCCGGAGACGGCGAGAATCTCCGGGTCAGGTCGATTGGTCTGCCGCGGGGGAGGAGAGATAAGAGAGAGAATTCGGGGGAAGAAAATATGAAAAAGGAAAATTTTGGGATTTTATGAAAAATCCTGGATTTTCTTATATTAATAAAAAATTCTCAACTTTCAATCGTCAATAACTTTTTCATAAAAACTCCGAATTTCACGTTCCACATATGTACGAACTTGTATCGACGAGCTCTACAACTTTCAGGTTTCCCAAATTCTGTACGTACAAAAAGTCAATTTTCACGACCCCCCTAAATAACATTCGTTCCGAAAGTAAAATCATTCGAAACCAAATTTCTCAAACCACAACTTACGAATTTATCCCAAATATCATAATTCAAATAATAGAACAATTATCTAATTACATAAATTTATTATATGAAAAATCGGGTCTTCATAGTTTACCCTCCTTAAAGGAATTTTGTCCCGAAATTCAAGCACGCTTATCGACGAACAACTGTGGATACTTCGATTTCATATTTGACTCCAACTCCCAAGAAGCATCACCCTCATCATGGTGACTCACAGCACCTTGACCAACTCCACTTCCTTCCTTCGAAGCTGCTTTGTCGACCGATCGAAGATACGTATATGTTCAATCATGAAGGTCACATCTGTATTTACCTCGATAGTACCATGATCAATCACGTGGGACTCATCTCGAATATACTTCTTAAGCATTGATACATGGAAGACATTGTGCAAACCAGACATGCTAAGAGGTAGAGCAAGTCGATATGCCAAATCACCGACCATTTCCAGAATCTCAAAAGGTCCCACGTACCTTAGTGCTAGCTTCCCCTTCTTGCCAAATCTCATCACACCTTTCATAGGTAAGACTTTCAAGAACACGTGACCACCCACTTCGAACTCAACTGGTCTTCTCTTCAAATCAGCATAACTCTTCTTCCTACTCTTTGTTATTTAGATCCTATCCCAAATAATAGTGACCTTCTCTGTAGTCTCATGTACAATCTCAGGACCCAAGAGCCCTCTATCTCCTGCTTCCATCCAGCAGATAGGAGTCCTACAAGGCCTACCATAAAGAGCCTCACATGGGGCCATACGGATACTGGAGTGATAACTGTTGTTGTAGGCAAACTCTACCAATAGTAGATGATCCGTCCAACTTCCTTTGAAGTCCAAAGCACAAGCCCTCAATATATCTTCCATCACCTGATTCACTCTCTCAGTTTGACCATCCGTCTGCGGGTGAAAAGCAGTGCTCATAGCTAATGATGTGCCAAAAGTCTTATGGAATCTACTTCAAAATTCAGAAGTGAAACAAGCATCCCGATCAGAAACAATTGTTTCTGGCACACCATGAAGCCTCACAATCTCAGCCATATACAACTTACACAATGCATCACCCGAGTAAGTCTTCGCCACAGGAAGAAAGTGTGCTTCGTCAAACGGTTGACAATCACCCATATAGAGTCATAACTTTGTCTGGACCTAGGCAATCCAGTCACAAAGTCCATAGAGATCTCTTCCCATTTCCATACAGGAATCGGTAAAGGTTTCAACATTCCTGCAGGCCTCTAATGCTTAGCCTTCACCTGCTGACAGGTCTTACTTGAAAACATAATCTGCCACCTCTCTCTTCATCCCCATCCACCAAAACCGTCTTCTTAAATCCATATACATCTTGGTACTCTCTGCATGTATGGTGTATCGAGATCGATGTGCTTCCTGCATGACTTCCTCCTTGAGATTGTCACCACTTGAGACATATAATCTCAATTGAAATCTCAAACCACCATCTGCCCCAATAGTCCAGTCAGAAGGGCCTTCTACATTCGGGTCAACAGTCATCTACGCAATCCTCGCCTGAGCAAACTCATCTTGTGTCTAACTCTGAACGATCCTGGAAATCAAAGTAAGCTGCAAGGTAATACTACCGAGGAAGATTCCCTGTCCTATTCCTGTTGGCATGAGACCAAACTCTGATGTAGCCTTCAACATGAGCCACTCCTGAACCATAACAGATGCCATGATTCTTCGAGGTTTTCTGCTCAAGGCATCCGCTACTACATTGGTCTTTCGGGGATGATACTCCAAGGTGAAATCATAGTCCTTAATAAGCTCCTTCCATCTCCTCTGCCTCATGTTCAACTCTTTATAGGAGAATAGATACTTCAAACTCTTACGATCAGAAAATAGTTCAAACTTCTCACCATAAAGATAATGCCTCCAAATCTTCAAGGAAAAAACTACTACCGCTAGCTCTAGATCCTGAGTGGGGTAATTCCGCTCATGTACCTTCAACTGTCTAGAACCATACACGACAACACCACCATTCTGTATCAACACACAACTTAAACCCTGATGAGATGCATCACTGTAGATAACTAGGTCGCCACCACTAGTAAGGATGATCAACACTAGAGCTGTGGTCAACCTAGTCTTCAACTGGTTGAAAGCCTTCTCACATTCTTTAGTCCAGACAAACTGAACATTTTTCCTCATTAGCTTGGTCAAAGCTGAAGCAATACATATCTCAATAGCTTTAGTCAGGCGATTCTAACCCATCACTACCTCAACCTTCAAAGGATCCACAGAAACTCCATCCTTAAAAACTACATGACCAAGGAACTTGACTTCCTTTTGCCAAAATTCACACTTCTCATATTTTGCATACAATTCCTTCTGTCTCAAAATCTGTAGCACAATCGCAAATGCTTCTCTTCCTCATTGGACGACTTTGAATAGATCAAGATGTCATCAATGAACACCACCACAAACTGATCTAAGTAAGGACTGAACATGCGGTTTATTAAGTCCATGAATGCTGCAGGTGCATTAGTTAGACCAAAAGGCATGACAAGGAACTCGTAATGCCCATACCTAGTCCTGAATGCTTAAGAATGTCCTCATCATTCACCCTCAACTGGTGATATCCAGATCGCAAATCAATCTTGGAGAACACAGTAGCCTCCCTAAGTTGATCGAACAAGTCAGCAATCCTAGGTAAGGGATACCTGTTCTTGATGGTCACATTGTTCAGTTGCTGATAATCCACACATAACCGCAGTGAATTATCCTTCTTCTTCACAAACAGTACTGGTGCGCCCCACGGTGAAACACTAGCCCGTATGAATCCTTGTACCAGTAATCCCTCAATCTGAACCTTTAACTCCTGAAGTTCAGCTGGAGTCATCCGATAGGGTGCTTTTGATACAGGGGCTGTACCTGGTATCAAATCAATGGAGAAGTCCATTACCTTGAATCTCCTGAAACAGTCATCATACTCTGAGACTACAGGGATTCCTGTAATCGTCGAAGTACTACTTGTTAGGTCCATAATTACCTAATAATTATTCCCCTAATCTTGCACTTTTGCTTAACCTTTGTGTTTATTTATATATATTTTATTATGTTTTCCTTATCATGCTAGGACAAGATGGAGAAGCATGGAAATGCATTAAAAAGTCAATCTTAGCACATTTCCTACTCCGGCTAGGAGAAACTGAGCTAGGAAAAGAAGGATGAGTGGTAGACTGAGCAAATGAACTCTAAATGAGTTGAAACGTTTCGATACATTCTAGACATCCTATGGATCATTTCTTATGAAGAGTACAAAAGCTAGTTTGGAGTGGAAGACCTTCAAAAGATCGGCACACATTTCTGACTAAAAGATGAAAACTGCACAACTAGACCTGTATGGATTCTGACAGCATTTCCGGCCAACCTACATCAAAATAATGTCTCAAAATTTACCAAGATGATCTGCACTCATAGGGGAACATTTGGTATCAAGAAGTCAAAGGCAAATTCCGAAGTCTCGGTGGAGATTCAATTGAAGGAAGATAGGAGAAGAAAGTGCGCAAACGGACAGAAAGCTGGTTAACGGTGGTCAACGCCGGATTCCGAACATTTCCGACATCGTTGGCCGGCCGAGAACATGTATGGGGGGGGGGGTAAGGAAAAGCTAACTAGGGTTGGAGACTTGAGGTGAGAAGATTTCAAGTCTAGATTATTTTGAAATTCAAAATTTAAAAGAGGACAAGTGGTCCCATTCTTACACCTTACACCTTTGTCTTCCATTTATGAACTTGTTCCCATACACAACGACCTTTCTACTCTTACTTTTTCTTCTCCACCAAAATATCTATAGGCTTTCTAGGTCATTTCTATGTGGAGTCAAAAACTAGATCCACATTTTGTGCTTATACATTTGTCAATCACATCTAGTCCTTCATTCCTTTTGATCTCCACCCTTGATTTGAATTGCCTTGGCCCTTAAATAGCCTCTTTTCTCTTCCAAAACCATGCATCCCCTTGGCTCTCTCATTTTGGAGCATCAAAATCTCTCTTTTCTTTAGTTTTAGGCTAGTTTTTCATACCTTGTGCATAGTTATTTGAGTTTGTGTGAGAAATAGGTGTGTAGGCACTTGGGTTTCACCAAAACCGAAGTTACTACACACTCTAAATCAATCAAAACACTTGCTTTAACACATCCAAGCCTTTGTTCTTCTTTGCTCTTAAGTTTTATGGATGTGTATGGTATTTTGGGTTGTAAAACCGAAAATCTCATACCTTGAAGCAATTCTCTCATCATTTGACATCTTTGAGAGCTAGGTGGAAGTTTGGGTAGTTCTTCTCTTTTTCTCTCCTCCTCTCTTTAACTTGATGTTCATGGCTTGTATTTGTAATAACATGTGTTGTGAATAGTTGGATTTGAGCCCTAGCCAAACTTATGTGTAAATAATGTAAATTTCCATGTGGTTTGATGTTTATGCATGTTTTGAATCTTTTGGCTACTATAGTTTCATGCATCCTAAGTGTGTTTATAGATTTATCACTTAGAAGCATGCTTTAGGAAATTAATGAATCGGAAGCATGAACTTAATAAACTCTTGATTCCGTGAGCATGTGTAGCTAAATAGGTGGTGGCTTAGCTTATTCTTACGGGAAGAACTAAGTTGCTTGAATTTCTTACCTTGTAATTAAAGCATGATGTTGTGAGTTTATGTTCTTGAAGAATTTAGGCTCACGGCACCATAGCCATTTAGGATCCGAAAGATTTGAATGGTATAAAGGTTGTGTAATTTAGCTTTGTTTTGGAAGAGATTGTTAAATTGCATGACTAGTTGGTTTCTTGGTAGCTTCATCAAAGCACTAAAGGGAAATTTATCAAAGCATATTATTACATCAAATATGGGTTACATTTTGTGCATGAGTAAGGTTAGGTGCGATGCCTAAGTCTCTATTATTCTCATTGATTTAGTCTCTACATTTTCATTTGTTTATTTTATTTTTCTACAACTTAATTTACTTTATAATAATTAAAATCAACCAAACCAAGCCACTCACTACCACAATTGTTAATATCATCCTCATGATCTTTAGCTTCCAAAGGGCTAAGTTTGTGAACTTGTAAAAAAGTAGACTTTACATGTGTTTTCTAGGTTTATTTTCAACGGTGATCTAGCTAGGGTAGAGTTACTCAATCCATTGGGTACGATACTTTTACATTTTCCCTTTACTAAAACTTGACCTCCTATACTTGGAAGTAGGGCACATCATTCATAAATTGTATACATTTTCATACTCAATGATGTCTCCAACACTACTCACCGTTTCCATATGCGCCAAGATCCCTGCCCTCATAGTGAGATATGATCTCAAACAATGATAATGAAACACTGGTCGTCCAAGGACATGGAATGACACGATCATTTGAAAACAATCGGTCATTGCATGGTTCTGGCTCAACCAATCTAAGCCCAAAATCACATCGTATGTATGATCCATAGTCACAATCAAAGAAGCAGTAAACTCTATCACAAATCCCAATAGGGCAATCATCACAAAACATACCAAGCTCAAGAGAGATGCCAAGCGACGATGTAACACACAAAGATCTAGCAAGTGGTGTAGCAGTCAAACCTAAAACATCTGCCACAGAACTAGATATGAAGGAGTGGGTGGCTCATGTATCAAACAATACTCTAGCTAGATAGTTATAAACAGATAGAGTACCTTCTACCCCAGTGCCTCTCTGGCCAATAGCGAAGACTCTTGCAGATGCAGGTAGGAGTTGCCTCTACTGGTTTCCCTGCACCCTACCCTGAGGTCGAGTACACTCCTTGGAGAAGTGCCCTGCCTGCCTGCAGTTGTAGCATACTCTATCACGCGGCTTTGTGCAAGCATGAGAGATGTGGCCATGCTCGCCACAGTTATAACATGTCACTAGTGCAGCTGGTGCTACCCTCGCTGGAGCCCAGTGATGATAGGCTGCCCTAGCTGGAGCCTGCAGGTAAAAGTTGGTCCGCTGCCTCTTCCAGGGCCACCCTGATGTCTCTTCGAACCACTGCTCCCTACTATAGCCTTTCCTCTATCTCGAAAGTCTCTCGGAGCTATCTGGTGAATCTGACGAGATGGATTCGCCTATTCTAGTACCATTGCCTTTGCCGCCATTTGTGCCACAGTCGCCAACTCAAACGATGCTACTGTAATTCGAAGGTTCTCATTCAGCCCTTGCTAAAAATGCATAGCTAACCTTTCGGCATCCCATGGTCGTACGAAGTGATAAATTCGAGAGAACACTACCTCGTAAACCCGAACAGTCATATTCCCCTAACTCAACCCCAGAAACTCCTTCTCCAAGTGTTCCATAACAGACCTAGAAAAGTACTTTTCCTTAAAGCGTTTCCCAAATTCCTCCCATGACATAGCAGTCACGTCCACCAATAAAATCCCACTAGACACGTGCCTCATCTTTCAGCAAGAAGGTGGCGATGTCCTTCTTCTCAACATTAGTACAGATGACCATCTTGAAGCAATTCTGCAAATTCCTGATCCATTGATCAGCCTCCAAATGATCTGTGCTCCCCTTAAAAGGGATAGCTCCAAGCTTAGAGACCTTCTGGACCAACCTTGCCAGATGTAAAATATCCACCGGTGGAGCAAGCGGTTCGACCAGAGGCACGTCCTCCTCGTCCTCGTACATCTCGACAGGAGGAACCCTGCCTCTACCTTGGCCTCGGCCTCTACCTCTGCCCCTACCGTGGCCTCTGCCTCGGCCTCTACATTCGTCTTCCACCAAATCCATTTCCTAATTAGCATAGTATACCTGGTTAATACATGTATAATACTTAAACATAGAATAAGTCAAATACAAGTCCATATTAACCAAGCTACTAACACGTCAAGGGTAATTCAAAACTCCAAACATGACCTAACGTCCTAGACGACTCCTAATGCTCTTACATATCCAATGATATCGTCAATACTAAAGAGCGCACGATGGGGATCTGTTGCAGACATGCCATCACTCAGAAAGTATTGACACATGACAAAATATGTACCTTACGCTCTGACACGCCACGAAATTTGAATAAAAAATTCAAATCCGAAACACGAATAAAACAACTAAACCAAATAAACGTTCTGAAATTTTTTCATAAAAACACACCACACGTCACTCGAATTTCAAATCCCTAAATCCTAGAGTTAACTATTACAATTCACTCACAAGGTAAAATCGTAAAGCTCTAAATGAGCATAACAAACCTCACAAAAGAAAAGCAAATAAAACAAATGCTGCTACTCTAAACAGCTCAATCACCGCCCTGGTTCTCTTGACCTGCAGGATTATCCGCTACACCATTTGAATAATGTATCGGAATTGCAAACACAAAACCCGTTAACCTTTTTGTAAAACTCGTATGAGTAAATACAAATTGAAACATCACAAATCAATTTAAGTAATTTCATTTAATTTAAAAAAAATTCTCAATCAACCGATCGCTCAACGCATCATCATTCCAAAATCAACTTATGAGAACAATCAGGAAATCATCATACATCTCTCTTCTCA
The DNA here is from genome assembly GCA_025331145.1 of Rosa persica. NCBI lineage: Eukaryota > Viridiplantae > Streptophyta > Magnoliopsida > Rosales > Rosaceae > Rosa > Rosa persica. Next base: position 15,506,993 of record WFKR01000004.1, read on the forward strand.
AAACCCTGAAATCGTATTCATCCAAATACGGTGACTGATAGACTAGAGCTCTAACTAGATCGTAGCCAGTCACCTGGCCTAGGATATGGCATCCGACATATTTTTCACTATCGTAGTTCATCAACAAAGTTTAGAACGTCCGATGTATTTACTCAATGTAGCCCATCATCCGAAAAGGGTTATGGCATCCATTAAACTTAATCAATCATAGCCCGTCATCCACCCAGGATTATGGCATCCGATACCCTCACACAGATCACCACTACAACCCAAAATCCATAAATCAAGTAAAATAAACTATCCCTTCACACAATAGGATCAACACTCCATGATACATATATCACATAATCATCAATCCCTTCTCATCCATATCATTACTCAATATCACGCCATTCAATATATATATAAACCATTCAATATATATATATATATATATTTATACGTAATCATCCACTCAGAAATGATCACTAATACCAACTATAATTTGCGTATAATTTATTGAATACATAAGAAAATAATGAAATTCGGTTCGTAAATGAACCATGTGAGATTACTCACCTCCAATCTAGTTGCGTCTACTATAAACCAAAATCACAATAATCCAATCACTTTTCAACTCCAACCGTCAAGTACCTGACTTTTTTCAAGCTTTGAAGTTTGATTAATCTCGTGCGTCTGATCTGATCTGATTTGTTTAGAACTGTCAGCTTCAAACCTTGATCTACCACTCTATACTCAAAATCTTGATGCAAGGCTCATATGAGGATGATCAAGAGGAGAGGACCACCCAAAACCGAGGAGGATCGGCCCGTGCAATGCCGGTACGACTAAGATCCAGTCGGCTCGGTTGCTTCACCTGAGGTCGCTTCGATCTCGACCTGGGGACAGCGGCGGGGCAAGCCGAAGGTGAGGAGCGGCTGGGTTGCTCGAGGCGAGCTAGGGGAGGACAGGGTTCGAGGCTGTAGGGCGCTAGAGATGGCGATAATCACCGGGTCGGGTCGATCGGTCTGCCGCGGGGGAGGAGAGAGAAGAGAGAGAATTCGGGGGAGGAAAATATGAAAAAGGAAAATTTGGATTTTCTTATATTTATATAAAATTCTCCACTTTCAATCATCAATAACTTTCTGCTACAAACTCTAATTTTTGCGTTCCACATATGTATAAACTCGTATTGACGAGCTCTACAACTTTCATGAATGAAGTTTTCCCAAATTCTGTATGTACAAAAAGTCAATTTTCACGACCCCCCTAAATAACGTTCATTTCGAAAATAAAATCATTCGAAACCAAATTTCTCAAACCACAACTTACGAATTTATTCCAAATATCATAATTCAAATAATAGAACAATATCGATTTACAAAAATTTATTATATGAAGATTTGGGTCTTCAAATTATTTATTTATACAGTATACTTGTTTAATTATTTTTACTTGTAATAATTACTAACTTTCTCATTTCTATGCTGTCTGGCTGAAAGACGTTAAACTCAAGCACTATATGGAAGGCAACCCATTTCAATCATATCTGTGGAGGAGAGCATCAACGCAGATTTGCTTTCTTGAACTTTGTAAGTACAAAAGTTTGAATGTTTTATGTGTTGGCATTTCCATACAAAAGCAAGTGAAGCACCTTATCTTATTCCATCCTTAGAAGCTGGAAAAAGAAACCTACAAAGTTCATCAAAATTGGTCTCGGAGAATTTAAGGTAAATGCATCTCATGCATAAGCACGGGATTGCAACATATGTTGCAATCCTCTAGTCAGTCCGAGTCAGTCCTAGTCAACCCTACGTTTTTTGGGTGTCCGATTTTGAAAAGTATCTTTTGGTTTTTAGATGTTATATTATAAAGATATTTTCTAATTGTAACAATCGTGCTATTGAAGTCTTAAATGTTTTAGGATTTGTTTATTTTTAATTGGATATCTTTTGTTAAAAGATCTTTCCTATTAGGAGTCCAATTAGGGTTAAGTTGTGTGGGTTGAGGATTTGTTTTATTCTCAATATATATTCAGAAAGAGACGTTGATTGTGGGGGACTTAGACACAAGAATTCGTCTTCTTCTTATTTGCATAGAAAAAGTTGCATAGGTGCTTTGAAACACTTGTTCCATGTAAAAGTGTCTTATTCATCATTCATATGCATGCATTGATTCTCTCGAGATCAGTAGAAAAGATTGGTGTTGTAAGAGAAGTGATATTTGCAGATCGTTCAAGTGAAAACGAAGGTCAAGATTCAAGACAAGCACCTCTTTAGTGAGCCTAGAGATTATAGCCGCGTAGAGAGCTATATGTGTGTACTAATTTCTTAATTTCTTCATAAATTATGACAATGCATGCCCACTTAAGGTCAGTTTTTAGCCTTGATCATGTAAATAGTGTGTTTCTTGCTTGATTAAAGGCTAAAAACCAGTTTGAGTGGACAACAATATATGAATAAATTGATATATTTGTGAAGGATTGGCCATAGTTGATCAAATTGGAGAGTATAAGGGCACATGCGATCAAATTAAAAGTTTGGGGGCACAATTGATTTTAAGTGTAAAGTTCAAGGTGGTAAAATGATTTTAACTATTCATGTATATATATATATATGTATTCATTCTCTCAGGAATACCATTAATACCAACTATAGTCCACAATCTCAAAACTCAAGAAAATCATTTTTATAATAAAATCTCATTCTAACTTACCTATGAACCATAGACAATCAAGTTCATATAATTTAAAACAAAAATTTATTTCTTGAAAATAATTTCACGACTTAGCAACTAAACCGAAACAATAAAGAGAACTTTGTTCATAAATGAACCTCGTGAGATTTACTCACCTATAAATCGTGTTGCGTCTTCTCTTACAGCCGAGATAAAGTACATAGCACTCTCCTTCAATCACCTAAGTAAAATAAGATCTCAACTTAGTACACGATTAAAACAAAAGCAGTTATGGTTTGAACTAAGCACTTGAACCAAAAATCGAAGATTTCTTCAATAGAGACAAAACTTCCTCCGGGACCTCCCGATGTCTCCGAAACACTTCTTTAATTTTTTAAAATTATATGACGATCCAACGGTCGGATCTTCATGGATTGCAAACCGAGAAAACCAAAATTACGTTAAACCTAGCATGCTTCAAATGATCACAACATGGCCCCATAGTACATCAACATGCTCGCATCGATGAGTAGGACATAGCAAAGGAAACAGAAGCATAAAAAGTGGCCAGACGCATCGCCACAGGCAGCTTTGCATTTAGTAATTAGAAGACAAATTTGAAGCAGAGATCCAATATAATTTGATTAGGTTCTTGTGATCGTGGTAAATTATATTATTACTTGAGAAAGACACAGTTTGTTTGATTCTCTTGCTTTCTAGAATGTAATGAATCCTTGCATGTTAAATTTATTCCTGAGAATGATAGACTGCATAGCTAGGGTATAAGATCTTTACCCAAGAAGGAAAGCATCATACACTTCAGGAAAATTATGGTCTAGAGTACCTAAGAAGTACTTAGATACGGGAATCATCATCTAAATAAACAAAAGAATCTGTTAATTGCATCGAAACATAAATAGGATTGTTAGTGGTTGACTCCGAAACCCTAGGTTCCATCATCTTTGCTTTTTAACTTATATTTTGTATGTTTCTTTCTTTCTATAAATTTTACATTATTTCTTTATTTAAAAATCTAAAAAAAAAAATATCTTCTTTCTCTTGATCGCTCATTGTGTTTATGTGATTTTATGTTTGGATTGGTTGAGTTAGGATTTAAACTGATTATCAATTCTCAGTTGAAACGACCTCATACATGCACACTATACTAACAATGATTTGTGCGCTTGCGAGTTAGTTAAACTTTCACAGCAGTGACATATAATGTTATTAATAATCAAATAAACTATTTCTAACGACCCAAAAAGCTATTGTCAAATAACCAAAAAGCTATTATCAACGGACTGAAAAGCTAATGCCATCTTTTAGAAAAGTATTTTTCATTCCTCGAAAAATTCACAACCGTGTTTCAAAAAGTTATTGTCAATTAAATGTCAAGTTAGTTTTATTTTCTTATTTTTCAGAAAAGGAAAAAACTACAACCATTCACAATAATCTTTTGAAAAGTTATTGACATTTTCAGAAAGCTATTATCTGAAGAAAGCGAATAATTTTTCAAATTCATTGATTGTAGCCTTTTCATTCGTCGGTATTAGGTTTTTAGTTAATCACAATAGTTGTTTGGATGCAATGACATGTTTGTAAATAATGAAAAACAAAATATGATGTCATTTTTGTAAATATAAATATTTCTTATATTTTAGTTGTCTTATGAGGGGAATAAAATTAGGCGGCTTAATGTAGTATAAGGTTTTAAAAGATACTTATACGTATACTGCTAAATTAACATCATCCGAAACTATGTTAAAAAAAAAAACAGAGAGAATAAGAAAACAAATATGGTGTGGAGTTGACACCGAAGTTGATAAGCTAATACAAAAAACTAATAATAATAAAGTAGTATACATATGTAAAAAATCCTTGAAGAGATTATGTGATAAACTGTTGATCGGAAATTAGAATAGAACGGAATGTTAATTTCCTACTACATTTTTTAGTATACTAATAATAAGGTTCTATACATGTGTTTTTTTTTAGATGAATAGTCAACTATATTGAAGTTTAGCAAAATTATACATAATAACCCGCTCGTAAGTAATAACCCGCTCATAAGAGCTATCAGATGGAGTCATTACCGAAGCAATTTGACCGTCTCAGGCTAACAAGCTTAAGCACATCCAGAAAAACACCCCAATAGCTAAGAAAGAATAAAAAAGCAAAGATGTAAGGAACCCTGGTGACATTTCTCAACCCTAGATTAAGTTAGGTGTCATCTCAAGACAGAGATTAGTGTTAGTGCTCAAGATTCAGGGGTAGTCTGATCTTGTTAACACAGATATATGTCCGGAGACTCAGCTGATATGGGGAGAGAGTGCATCAGCGTCACCTGTCAAATAAAATGTACTAGTGTCAAGAGAGAGACCGCAGTTGGCGGTCTTTGCTCCTTTGATGCCTAAGTCAGTCAATACATCTATGTTGACAGAGTCACATTAGATAAGTAACAAATGCATACTCAATGAGGATAGAATAAGAGATCTTATAAAGGTGAAGAGAGGAATGGCTTTCACTTTGTTTCCGATGTGGGATTGATATACTTCGATTATGTGCCTTTAAGCGTCTCTGGGAGGCTATGTTGACGTGGCACATGGAGCTGCATCAAGGCTGCTTTCTGCCCGAGCTGGAGCTCAAGTGAAAGCCTACCTTCTGGTGTTCCCGGAGATCACACCATTGAGACTTGTTGGACGTGTGGAGACAGTCCCAAGTCCTAGAGAATTATGCTCCACAACACCATGTATGTACAATTAGCACTTTGCATAGCCTCCTCCACCATAGGAGACTTCACTGCCTCGTGTTGTTCCTCAGTTGAAGTCGGTGCCCCCACCTCCTCCTCTATTACCATATCTGCCACTTCCTTTTGAAATCGTGTCTTCTTTGGTTTAGGGACGCCGAAGATAGATTTGGAGATGTCTATGTATTGGTAATGGATAACGGGTAATCCTTATTTTTAATGGACTTAAATATTGGCCTATCTAGAAACAATGTTCTAAAAATCGGCCTAGGCGGCCGCCTAGGCACTAGGCGGCAAGGAACCGCCCGGATTTTGGCCTAGGCGTTTCCCCTAGGCGCTGGGCTGCTAGGCGGGCTAGGCGGGGACTAGGCGGGCTAGGGGGTGCTACTAGGTGAAGACTAGGCGGGCTAGGCGGTTCTAGACGGAGCCTAGGCGGTTCTAGGCGGTACTAGGCAGTCGTAAACCCTAATTTATTCTATATTTTGACTATTTTTGTATTTATAATTAATTTATACACTTTAAATATTGTTATTTATATTATTATATGTCATAAAAATAATTTAAAAATTAAAAAAAAAAAAACCACCTAGTCCCCTAGGCGTTAGTCCCTGGTGCACCGCCCGACTAGCGCCTAGCGTTTTTTAGAATCTTATCTAGAAATTGATTATGAGTTGGTTGTCATATTTATTTTTAACATCAGTCTTTAGTAGAAAAATTAATTTAGAGTAATGTTTGGTGAACTGACCTTTTGAATACCACCCGCATCTCACATAATGTTACATGTATGTAATATACAAAAATGTGGTTCACCTCTCATTATTCTGAATTTTACTAGCCTTTTTTTTATGTATATTTTTTTGGAACTCTCGGAGATCAGTCACATAGTTGCATGCCCTCAAAACCGACACTATTTATAAGTATTGTAATTTGTACATAAAAAATCATTCACTTTTTCTTACTCAAGCGATGAGAAACTATATATATATCAAGTAGCCTGCCTCACATATATCGCTTACCCGCCCAGATAAGCGACTGTTTTCACATATGCTCACATATAGTTAAGGTTCGTTAATCCAATTGTTTGTTTGTATTGCCTATTCGCAAAATATCTGCATAGATCATTTGTTTTCATCTTTGTTGCCTGAGATCAAAACTTGGGGGAGGTTGTTAAGATTTGTAGCTTATACTCAAGTGCATATGATTTCCATACGATGATTTGATGATGGCTTCTTGGGTAGGTGGCACATATTACTCCACCACTCAATGGTCTCCAACTGCTTACCGTGAGCTTCTTTGCATCAGACTTTAATGTCCAGTGTCTGAGTCCGTCCAAGCCATCCTTGCATTTGATAATTAACTCTCTTTAATGCAACAGCCTGGAACCACAAGGAAGGAGTGAAGGACCTGCTTGCTTCCTTGGTTATATCTGCTTCCAATTTGAAGTCTTGCATTTCAATTTGAACTGAATTTCCATCTTGCATTTACTACTAATGAAAGGGATCTAACGACTTGCTACTCTATCATTTAATGTTATTTTTCTGCGATATTTGCCATCTAAAAAACCAGAGCTGGCCGGAATTTGAATTGCTACTAAAGTTGGATGAAGACAGATCGTTTGCTCCTTTGTTTTTCATTCCAAGATGATAATTATATCTTTCTAGTAAAGAATTAAAATCAAACAAAAAGAAAATATAGGAAGAAGGAAAAATAAACTACACAGTGGGATCTAAAGATGAATGAACAACTTTGTTCTGTCTTCCCATAAGCCAAAGCAGAGTCCTCCTTGCAAAAGATGGTGGATTTGATTGAGAATCCAAACTGTTGCCGCTGAAATTCACCTCACTCCCTCCATTTTCCCACCTTCCAATGTCAATCTCGGAAATAGTCCTCCTACTCCCACCACCATTCTTGGCCTTGCTTTCATCTGCGCCTGCCCGGTGCCCTGGAAACCGGAACGAAAAGGCCCGCCTAGACAGATCAGCGGCAACCACATTCGGCTTTTCTTTCTTCCCCCTGAGCCAAATCTTTGATATAGAGAAGCTCTCCCTCTTGCTCCTCCCAATGCCATTGCCACTAGTAATGCTAGCACTGTTAATTCCTTGAGCTTCAAGGCTTGCAATTGTTTCGGCCCCATTGAACTTGAACTCTCTTCTGGACTCGCAATCGCATTCAGACATTGCTTGCCTATGGCCTGGTTCTAAAGGCAAACTGGGCTTCTTGCTAGATTGCTTTTTCGTCGAGCTTCTAATGGGTACTTGCAATGAAGAACTCTCATCCATTACATAAGCGAAAGACCCCATTGAAAAACACCTTCTTGCATCCACATTTCTATTACTGCTCCCTTCACCACCATCTACATTCCTGAACTTACCAAGCTTCACTTGCACTACCTTTTCCTCTGGATCCACTGCAACTGCCGGATTCGGATTCCCTTCATCTTTCGTCACAATTTCACAAGATTTGTGTTGGGACAAGCCCACTTCAATGTCTCCGTGTAATCCCAGAGGGGAATTGGGACCCAAAACAGAACGGGTTCTGCCAATAGCAGCCAGATGGTCTCTACCAGAAACATTGATCTCTCTCGAGTTTTCGACACTTCCCGATTCAAGAACAAGAACAATGGGAGAACAATTATTGCTTTGAGAGTTTTCAGGAAGCAAAGTGGATCTACACAAAGGGCAGGTGGAGTGAGACAAGAGCCAAGTGTCTATACACTCCATGTGAAAAGCATGGCTACATTTTGGCAACAATCTAAGCTTGTCTTCAGGCTCAAACTCACATAGACAAACAGCACAATCAAATGGATTTTTCAATCCAATAATGGCTTTGTAATTAAAGACAGGAAGGGTGTCTATGAAAGACTGGTCAACTCCAGCATCATGGAGATGGAACAGTTGCTGTAACTGGCCTTGAAGAACAGTCACACTCTCCAAGTCATCTGTGTCTCTGCTTGGAGGTCTTAAAAGGAATCTAACAAGCAGGTGAAGGAAACCAGAAACAAAGAAAATAATGGCTAGGATTATGATTATGAGCAATATGCTTGGACTGACCTTGCTCCCAAAACTGAAACTATCTGATTCAAGATTGGAAATTGGAGGTGGTGGAGCAGAAAAGCCTGCTTCTTTGATTTCAAGCAGAGCCCACACCATCTCTTCAGAGAATTTCCAAGGAAGGATTGAGAAAACTCACCAAGATTGAAGCTTTCTGAACAAAAATCCCATTTGATGGGCCACTAAGTCTAAAACTTCAAATGCAGTTGTGATAGATTATAAGCAGGATTTCTGATAGAGACTCAACTACAATAAAGGAAGAAGCTCCAAACTGAGAGAGAGAGAGAGAGAGAGAGTGAAGAAATTGAATGGGGTTTTAAAAGATGGAAATAAATGGTGACACAGGTGAGATTTGAAAAAATAGAAGCCAATAAATCTGCCACCCTGCAACATTAATAAATGAGATTAGGTCTCATTAGCTAATAAGTTGTTAATCCCTAAATTTTAAAAATATGAGAACAGCTTGACTTAACTGTATTATTATGGAGATTTCATCAAATGCAGGGCTCTGGTTGACTTCAAAGCCAAACCTTTTGCAGCAGACCCAATGCCCACTTCTTTAGTAGACGTTAAACTAAAATAATGCTGCTAGTCTTCAGAAAATTACAGCTTTAATAATTGATATGGGAATGTGAACCCTGTAAAATGGGGTTTTCTTTTTCTGGGTTAATACTTTAATATCCTTGTCATTCTGATTCACACTCTTTCCAATTCTTCCATTCGAATTCGATTTCCATTTCCTATCTCAGAGCTGAAAGTCTGGTACCATGACAAACTTCCTCTGGGCAAGGACAAGATAATACAAGGTGAAAAAGGTCAGAAAGTCAGAAGAGCGAGAGAGAGAGAAATGGACAGTATACGTAATTGGTATTATGACAAAGGAGAGCGTAGGCCGTAACGTGTGTGTGTGTGTTTGTGATATTAGTTAAGTCTGGGAGTTGACTGGACCCAACAGAAGCAAAGGGAAAGGGAAAGGGAACGGCAAGTGTGACACTTCTTGTTTAACTTTTTCTTCATGGATTTTGTGGAGTAGCTTTTGTGCCGCGCAAAGTTAAGCCAGTGATGGAAACAAACACCCACATAGAAGGGTCTTTCCCACTTTCTGTTTACTCGGTCACAGCACACGGATGGTTTTGAGGTTTGGTGAACCTGATCCTTGGAATCGGATTTGGTGCCATAGGCAAAGGAACGAAGGCGAATTGTTGTGCTTGTATCATTTGAAAGTTTTTTTTGTTTTTTTTTTTTTTTTTTTTGGTGAAGTAACATAAAAGTTTGAAAGGTAGATTGCAAAGAGTTCGTATTGTGCTTGAAGAAACCATAGAATTTTATATCAAACTGAAGTCCGAAGGGTTTTGTGAAGCTATCAAAAGGAATTGATTTTCAGACATGAGATTCTTACCTTTCAAGGGTAGAATCTTTGGCCGATCTAACACATCTTTGACAAATAGAGAACAAATTGTTTCATATAGGCTAGCTAGAGATACGTGCAGCTGATTTGCTGGGGTAAGACTCACCTTTAGTGAACTTTTCTGATTTAGAACCTATTTATTTATTTTAAGGGCAACAATGCGTACCAGCAGTAAATATCAAGTTGTTTTCTTGTAATTTCCATGCATTCATTTAAAGTTTAGCTTAAAGAGCAATTTTAAATTTTGATGAGTACGTTTAGACCCAATTATGGTATTTTGAAATTTGATGAAGAGAGGCTTCAAATCTTCTGTCCCTATTTCTTATCTCTTTTCTTGCCTCCCAACAAAATTTTGACACTTGGCATTTGTTGCCTACTCAGCCTAACAAGCACTTACCAGCCTACTAACCCCATTAAATTCTAACTTAACTCTAACTCACCCTAATTCAACCCTAACCAAACATCTCTAAATTAAAATGATAAATTTATGGAAGGAGGACTCAAGCTCTTTGGCTCAAATATTAGGCATTGGTTATGAACATGAGAAGCAATGTGGTTATTATGGGAGCGGAGGAAAAAAAACGGAATAATTAGATGATGACGATGATGAAGCCTACTGTATGTTCTTTTTTGCATGAGTTATTTTCCAAGGAAAAAATGGTCTTCTACACCTCTCTATTAGCATAATTATTCTTCCCTGCCTCGAGGAGATTACTCGAATCTCTCCTCGAGCAAATCTTCCTTAAATGATTTCACCGTAACTAGATCCTCCTCGATGAGATATTTCCTTATAGACAAGAAATATGCTCCTCAACTAGATATTTCTTCCTTGATAAGAAATATGCTTCTTGATAAAATATTCTCTCTTCAACTAGATATTTTTTCCTTGACAAGATGTGTCCTTTTTCAATCAAAGTTAGATTTGAATCACATATATGTTGATTGTATATCTCTTTCCTGGTATTAAATTCAAGAGTTAATTTCATGCCGTCTGCTTCCTTAAAAAAGCTAAAATATCAGTCCTTTAAGTTTTTTTACTAACATTGGAAATTAATTGAGTCATTAGAGAGAGATAGAAAACGGCCTGTAGCATTTTGATTTTCCTCATCAAGTAGGAATCTCCTTTTTTTTCGTGAGAACGGATTGAGAGGAGAAGATCTACGATGAGCAGGCTTCTTAATCTGTGATGTGAATTTGTTAAGAGAATTCAATATGGATACAGCCGTTTCTTTCAAACTTTTGTTGTGGAATGTTTACAAAAAATTTAGTGGTGACAAGATGTCAATTAGAGGACTTCATAGAAAGGTTCATTTGGTCAATATACATAAGGAGCTCCACAGAATCTATATATCACAGTATCTAGGCAAAAAGAACAACTAAGCCCCCAAGTGCCCTATTGATGATCGGTGATTCCTCTCACCCTAGACAGACGAAGATGAAGAGTCGTTGTTTTAGTGTTTTGGTCAACGTTTGGTATTCACCCGGATTTTTTGTAAATATAAATTTATCATTTTAATTTAGAGATGTTGGGTTAAGGTTGAAGTTGGGTGAGTTAGAGTTTAACGGAGTTAGTAGACTGGTAAGTGACTGTTAGGCTGAGTAGGCAAAAACTGCCAAGTGTCAAAATTATAGGGAGACAGGGAAGGACATAGGAAAATAGGGACAGAAGATTTGAAGCCGTTTACAGAGTTTTGCAAAAGTTTGTTATTTAGATGAATCTTGAAAAAAAATTAAAATATATAAGTGGTTATAAGTGAATCTTGTATTGTTGAACTTCATAAATAACTCCAAGTAATTTGGGCACATTAATATAATGTAACAAGAAAGTGATAAGAGAGTAGTACTAGTTAGGACCGCAGCAACATTTATACACATAGCCAAGGTGTTGAATTTTGGTAGGTAATAGATGCTAACCCCTCATGGTCCTAAAAACGTGAAACACCTAAAAGTGTTGTGTTTTCATGGATGCCTTAAGCTTATAGAATCCAACATCGATCTCTACCGGAACTAGTGTATTTTCATATCAATACAAGTTAAATCTAGATACGTCTTAATTCTATGGTTAGGAATTAGGTAGATATGGTTGCATGAAAGAGATCTAATTTCTTCTTATTGAAAATGGTATCTAGATAGTTAGCTACAAAAACCAAATTCTGCAATAGTCACAAGACTAAACCAATATGAGTGTTTTTTTTTTTTTTTTTCATTTCTTTCTTTCTTTCTTTCTTTCTTTGATGTATCAACTTCATTCCAGCTTTTAGTCTTTTACTTCTGTATTTTCAGTTATCTTCAGGTCATGCCATACTCTTGGCCGGGGATTAAGGTAAGAGAGTTTTTATTTTATATTTCCAATATTTTTTTTGTCTCTTGTGAGGGGTAAGATATGATTTAAAGAAAAACAAAACTGAAGGGATGCCACATAAGTAAATATGAATGTTCTAATAGAATTTATCTTTTGGCAATGCTAACAGATGACTTTTTAACATTTTAACTTATTATGTGCGCATTATTACCTTCTAATCTTCGCTTATGTCATGGTAGTAAAACTTGTAGCTAGAAACACTAGCTACAGGATACAAGCTAGATGTCTTGTGATGCAAAAATAAAAACTCTCTTACCTTAATCCCCGGCCAAGAGTATAAAACTTGTAGCTAGAAACACTAGCTACAGGATACAAGCTAGATGTCTTGTGATGCAAAAATAAAAACTCTCTTACCTTAATCCCCGGCCAAGAGTATGGCATGACCTGAAGATAACTGAAAACACAGAAGTAAAAGACTAAAATCTGGCATGAAGTTGACCATAGCCGTGCCAAGAGTAGCTGTAACTAATCCCAGCTTATTGTAGGGTTTGTATTCATCAAGCAAATTGTAGAAAATCAAATGTTTTCTAGTTTGCGTGGATAATGAAGTGTAATACCCTGAAGGTCATGAGTTCACTGACATTAAAGATGGGGTGGAGTGAGGAGTTATAAAAAAATTAAAAATTAAAAAAAAAATGAAGAGTAAATACGCTAAGATATTTGTCTAACATGATATACTGAATGATCATGAAGATTTCTTTCTTTCTCTCTGACAGTTATAAATCTATCGGCTGGAGATGAGATTGCTCGCCGAGGAAGATATCTCATTTAACAAAGATCTCTTTTTCCATCTTCTTCTTTTTTTTTCCTTAACTTTCAATTTGATTTATTTGAGGGTAATATAGAAACTGCAAGGGTTAAAAGATTAGAAAGGTATAAGAGCAAATTATCTTTGCTACATAGATTTCATGAAACCCAAAAACATTATATGTTAAATGTTTACCCGAAACGAATCCAACTTTGCAAAATTAATTTACTTGGTCCACAAGTTTTACCGTAGGTAAAGGAGCAATATATCAAGAGAATGAGGTTAACTGATTGTAGTTATGGTGGTTATTTGAGAGCTAACTTTGTACATTGGTTGCGTATACCATTTCTCTACTGAATGAAATTTAAGTAATGTCTTTCAACAAAAAATATCTAATAAATGTTAGTGTGACATAACTGGACCACTTTAAACACAAACCATTATTCAAATACTTCAATCATACACAAAAGATATTTAGAAAATTTAAAACTCTGACCTAGCCGCTCTGCTAGGGTTTCTCGTTGACGTTCTGTTCTCGACAAAACTTTCAAAACCTATGGATCTCGCTATTGTTGGCCTAGTCCTAATCTCTGTGAGTACCACGTTTGGGGATGGAGGCGGTGTGTTGTATGATGGGTCGGGGAACTTTCGTTTTGCTGATAGGGAAGAGTGGGCTTCACCTGCTATTTCTCATGGTGGATGGTTGACTTTGGATTTGGTTTGGCTTCTGCCAGATAGGTATTCTACTGAGCTGGTCTGGCCGAGGTTACACAAGGAAGTCATGGAACTATGGTCAAAGTTGGTCATGTCGTGGGAGGATCGATTTGTTGGTGATGATCGTGGTCTTGGTCGTTTTGGAGGGAGGTTATTGATGACGCCATTCAGTTTGGGTTGCGTGGTCACGAAGCCAAGAGTTTCGAGGGTCGTTGGAGGTGGTCGGGTCACTGTGCTTTGGTTGGAGTTGTCTGGCCCTTGCAAGTCGGTGGGAAGGGATGGTCACGGTGGCTTCCCCATCAGTGGCCTAAGAAGCCAATTGATAGTGGCACGGCTTGGTGATGGTGGTGGTATGGAATCCTGCCGAGAGGGCTGGTGGGTGCCCATAACAGATCTCAGCTTTTGGGCCATCTGGGTTTACCTTTGGATCATGGGCTGGATTTTATTTTCTAAGGCCTGGGCTGGTCTAGAATTGGAGGTGCAAAGTGAGGGCTCACCCTTTACTTCCATTATTGCTTAAATTTTGTTAGGTCGCAAAGATCACATTCTCTAAGGATTCATTTTACTATTTGCTTCGGAGGATGTTTGATCTTTGTTTGAAATAAAGGTGCGTTATTTTCCTTAAAAGGTGGGTGTACTCGGGGTGGTCTGGGGCTTGTTCTTGTTATAAAAAAGGTGTTTAGGGTTCCCAAATGAACGATTCTTTCTGTCGACCTCATAGGGGTGTTTCCTTTTTGTACTATTTGCTGAATATATATAATGGGCTGACCTCTTTTCATCAAGCAAAGAAAAATACACAAAAAATATTTACTACATGCTTTTTTGCATTCACTTGTATTTTTTTAGGTTTATTTTCCAATATATTGTACAATCTTGTATTGTTTTCGTTAATTTGTAATTAGATATAGTCAGGGCTGGTCCTCACATAGAAGGTGTTCAATAACAAATTTATTTTTTTCCCACTGCAATTTCTTGCATTTATATTGTTTTCTTAAATTATAAAGAAAAAAATAAATTAAACTCAAATACATTAGTAGCAATGAAAAAAAAAGAACAAAAGGTGTTTATTCCATAAGAAATCAGGAAAAAAAATAAAACTAAAGCAGAAAAAAAAAATAGGAAAGGCAAATGAATTGAACCAATTGTGCATGGAACATGGGTTAATGTTATAATATTGGCGAACAAAAATATATAAAAGCAGTTGAAAACTATATAATGAAAGAAATTTAAAAATAAAAACTATCATAGGCCCACTGGAAAACACCTGAAGCTGTATCCTTGAAGGCCGACCCTGAATGTAGTTTCTACATCTATTCTTTGTAATCCTCCTCATTCTTCAGGAAAAAAAAATAGAGTTGTCATATTTCCTTCAAAAAGAAAAAAGATATCAACATTATATACTAGCCTCTTCACAAGCTCATGCATGTGTAACTTTGCCTTTCTTTTATCTATATATTGTGTAAAATCATTTTTTTAGCTTTTTTTATTTAGATAAGTTATTTGGGGGGCCTTTTATTTTTCCTTTTCCAAAACTATATTAGATGTTTCTATTCATACCTCCAATATTAGTATTTAAACCTCCTAGTTTTTAAGTGTTATTTAACTAAATTCAACTCATAAATTTACCAATAAGGACACTCCAGAAAAAACTATTTCACTTCAAACCCAGCATACAAATTGAAGGATAGCAAATGAGTGTGCACAACACCCTTCAACACTCGATCACCACTGTGGGAGTGGTCAATATTTCGAGCCTTAAACAAGGCAATTAAAGACAAGTGATGGTGGCGGTAACTATAGTTGTTATTTCAGCCATAAATGCAGGAGTCAATGCAGCATTCGAACAGGACAATCATTATCGCCAATAAGTGGTGATTATTGCAGGTGTAAGTACGGACTTAATAGCGGCTTGCCGCTCAAGTCGCTTCAAACTTGTTGTGCAAGTTTACTTGTAGCCCACGCCAAAATGCCTGCTTGACGTCGAGGTACCACACCCCCACCCGAACGGTCAAACTCCAGGTCAACGCTCAAGAAAGCTTCTCGATTGTTCCTGTTCAGCTCCCACTCCAGTCCGCATTCATTGGTAGTCAAACTCCTCTACAGAATTTTTCATCACCAACAACCACCTTTCTTAATCTTAACCTGAACATCCTGCTAAGTTTTCAAATTGACAAATTTGTTCCGACTATCACTCCCTAATATCATAATATCATAATTTGGTAGTGCAGAATATTACTATAAAAGCTGCAATGATTATTAATCTTTCTAGAGAAGCCAAATATAACTATGTTGGATATTTGAAAAAGTATAGTGGAGATCAAGTAAGTAGAGATATCTAAATGCTAATTTAGGAGGTATAGATAAAAGCATTCAACTGCAATTTACAAAAGGAAAAAAGAAAAAGAAGATATAGTATTGAGAACAATATTTTCCTACTTTTTTTTTTTTTGGCTTAGCAAAAATATCGCTCTATTTGTTTTCTGTTTTTCTATTTCATATTTGAAATTACCGTTTTATTCATCATAATTTATTTTGTGATTTTAAAGTTTTATTCAACCAAAGGCAATTGCAGAGATTTTGAAAATTTAACCATAAATATATTATTTGCTTAATTAATAAAGTCGTTCTAGTTGGATCTCTAAATTTAATATTTGAAACTCTCGTATTTATTAAACCTCTAATTTGTTTAAGGAAAACTGAATTGGGAGAAAATTGAGTCGTCTTTTAATTGATAACAGAGACCTCTTTATATAGAGGATTACAAGACATAGAATCAGATTTGTGAAATGAAAGATAATCGTATAATTAATCAGATATCTATGAATATATCCGAGAATATCTATAATTCAAAATCCTATTATAACTAGGTCAAGTAACCTAGAGTTTGGGCCAGACATATATTTCTGGATTTAATTCAACACTCCTCCTTACGTCACCCAAACGTTGTGCTCTTCGCGTTACCTCGTTAAAAACCTTGCCGAGTAACAAAAACCCAGTAGGACAAAAGTAACCTCGATCGAAGGGAAAAAGATCACAACACACCCTTCATATTTCAAGTCCATACATGTAGACATCTCCTCCTGATGTCTGCATCTCCCCCTAATGACAACGGTTATGGGAGTTTGGATAACTTCCGCAAACTATACTACCAACATGTTTCTCGAAAGTGGAATTTAGCAAAGTAGAATTTAGCAATGACTTGGTGAGCAAGTCTACCACATTGTCCTCAGATCGAACCTAGTTCACTTTGATCTTAAGGAGAGTCTGTTGTTGTTGATTATGCTTGGTGTTGTCGCTTTTGATGTAGCATTGCTTCATTTGTTCAAAACAAGCAACATTATCCTAAATGTTCGTAGGCTTACGCTCATCTATGGTAGACGTCAAACCATAATTTTTCGAACATGCGTAATTATGGATCCAATCCATACACATTCACGAACCACTTTGTGAAGAGCAATAATCTCTACATGGTTTGAAGATATAGCGACTAAGGTATGTTCTATAGACTTCCAAGATATCACAGTCTTTACCCATGGTGAACACTTAACCATTTTGGGAATGACCTTTGTGTGGGTCAGAGAGATACCCAAGATCAACAAAACCTTCCAAAACACTAATGTCGTTTTGGGATGGGGAAAGGGAACGCATAGCACTATTGGTGGCGTTCTTGACATATGATGGTTCGGAATCCATCGTCTCTCTGTAGGGATAGAGCAAGCTCATATCAACCGTACATCCCAAGTATCAAAAGATATCTCTTACACCAATCCAATGGCGTCACGTTGGCACAGAGCTATATCAAGCTAATAAGTTTACGGTAAATGAGATGTCTAATCTTATACATTGGGCTAAGTACAATAATGTACCTATTGTACTTAAGCAAGACAATTTTGCTTTAGCACATCTTCTTTATCATCCTTTGGACGAAGATGATCATTTTCAGGATCAAGACTACGGACAATCATGGGGGTGCTTGAAGGTCTGACCTTGTCAAAATGCCTAAGCATCTATCAACACGATGCTCAAGTTCCAAACTGAGACATAATCATGTTCTCCCAAAATCTTTGAAGTAGCGGTTTCCCTTAACTCTTTAAAGGCTTTTAATGAAGGTCATGTCCGACATGAACCGCCATAAAATCTGAAACTTGTTATGGAAACGCGTGGGCATATCCCTTCCCAATCAAATAGTCACTTTAGTGAGCGTTTCAACCTCATTGTAAAAGCTCTCTGTGGTCTAGAGCCACTTGATTTGGGTAAATGAATTTCACCATGAACCTTCATGTATATTCCATATTTAGATCCCATAGAGATACGTAGTGACCACATTTGTAGGCTGCATGTTCAGTTATTCGGAAACTACCAAACGGACAGGGCAGTGGAATGCAATGACATCCATTGAGAGAGAATATGTCTCATTGTAGTTGATTCCAGGGCGTTTTGTGAAAAGCCTTGTGCCATAAGGTGAGATTACCATATCTTTTTCTCATCACGCTTTCTAACGAAGACCCATTAGTCAATAGGTTTTATGTTAGGAGGTGTTGGCATCACTGGCCCGAAAACCTTCCTCTTTGTTAGAGAATCCATCTTAACCTAGATCGCATCTTTCCATTTAGGCCAAATTTCTCTACGTTGGCATCGATTAGCTACGGCACCTGGTGCATTTCCCCAAGGGTGTCCTAAAGTTCCTCCACCGAATTGCGGCATTCATTCATTAACGGAACGTGGTTCGACATCATCGGACTCAACAAACTCATGCGCAACAAAATGCGCGACTACATGATCAACTATGATGGAGCTTCTATCCCACGTCTCATAAGCACTAGTGTAATTTCAAAGAGCTCTATATTCTCATAAATAGGCTCTGACTTTGAGGTGTCCCCCAACGATAACCTTAATCTGGAAGATTCTCATTAGACTGATTTTGAGTGTTGATGATCAAAGGATTGAATTGTGCCAAAGTATCCTTCGAACCCACGGGCCTCCCACGCATCCTAGCTGGGGCTATGGCGTGTAACTCCAGAGTGCCACTCGCTATGGCGTTGGTGTCATACCTACCTCCGTGTAGGGTGGCGCTACGTCCTCTCGTAGGGACGTCCATCCTTGCAGGCATATTTGTAACAGATATGTGTGGTATCGTCACTTTAACAGAGATCGAGATGAGACATAGTGGGGATAGACCACAACCAATGAGGATTTTGGATGGACCTGAGCGTTTGAAACGTTATTTGAAGCAAAGTTTGGTGATTGCATCATCACCTGTAGCGCCATCACCATGATGGGCGTCATCCATGAAGTCATGGATAAGGACTGTGCCAACCTTAGGCTGATGGTGGATGGTGGCAGCGTTAGAGGCAGCAGTGGCGGTCACACATAGTCTAGGAATCAACCATTGATCCATGCTTTGTTTCGCTCGAAAGAAAGGATGTCCATGTGAAGTCTTTAGTAGACGGCTCATCGTATCATGACTAGGATGACCTATCCTGTCGTGACAAAGCCAAGATGTGTCTAAATCTAAGAGATCTTATCTCATGACTTTATTGGATTTAACGGCTTAAATGGTGACATAAAGTCCACTAGAGAGGCACGTAAACTTCTCTAAGATGCACCTTTATTTGCAATCATTAGAGGCATTGTAAAGGAAATAATTTTTGTTCTCTACATGTGTTTTGGCATGGAATCCATTGGCTCGAATGGCTCAATAGGGTCTGATTCGCCCTAGAAGCGTATAGAGTTTCTATGATAATAATCAAGGTGTCATTTGGCAAATGGAATTTGGGATATTCCATGTCCTTGAACAAAACAAGATGGCCCAGCCATCTTAGTCACAAAGTAATATGAGTCAGAATCAAAATGGAGTCACAATGAAAAAAACTCGAAATTTTTTTCATAAGCCAACAGTGCACATCATTGTCTCTTAACCATTAAGAGAATCTAATCCAAATACTAGCTTATGCAAAACGTAGGTAGTCATTTGACATATTTCAGTAACTCCAAAATAAATATGACCAGGTGAGTAGAGAGATGTCGGTGGAGCAAACCTTGCTTAAATACCACTTATCTCAAAACCTTCCTAGACATTATACTCATTTTGGATGAGCCTATGTGAAAAAAAAAAAAAAACTAAACCAATGGCATTTACTATAAAGTATATGGCAATTGCCTATTACATCTCTTGGAAAAATAAAGACTTAAACAGAATTGGCGATCTATTGATCCCAGCTAGATTTGAAGTCTTTAACCCTTCATTCTAGATCATCTTCTTGATCTTCTTGTTTCACATAGTGAGCTTCTCTTGCTTCACAATATGCTTTATAAGCAGTGACAATATTTCCACGAGCTGTACAAATGTGTGCCCAATGACCGAACACTCCACATCGGGAACATTAATCTCTGTGGTCAGACTCCATTGATTGAGGCGCTTTGAAAGCATCATTTGGATGGCTCTTAGTATTGGTGGCGCCACCAACATGGCCAGAGGCGTTGCCTTCCTCTCTCTTTGCACGTTGACCTCTTCAGTTCCGTGTCCACCTATTTTGGCAGTTACCTTCCTCATAGAGCGAGAATATGGACCAAAACATCCAGAATTGTCCTTAGATTTAGGGTTTCGCTCTTGGCGCTCTCCCTTAAGGGCGCGACTATAATTAGACTCCATAATATACTATGTTCCCACGGGTCTCGAATTATAGTTCTTCACAAGAATGTTGTCATGCTTTTCAGCGACATTCATAGCTCCAATGAGCTCATAAAACCTTGTTATTCATCTTGCAATAACATCGATTCGATAGTTCTTAGTAACTATCAATGTAGAGATGGGGAAGGTAGAGAGAGTCATCTCAATCAACATCACATCTGTGATATTTTTTCCACATAATTCCATTAAGGATTTAATATAAAGTGCTTCCGAGTTATAGTCAATAAGTGACTTGAAATCACAGAAGCGGAGGCTATTCCATCTCACTTCTAGTTCAGGAAGCAAGGAGTCACGGACATTGTCAAATCTTTTTTCGAGTGAGACCCACCATCTTCTGGGGTCTTCTTCATTCATATACTCAAACTGGAGCAAATCATTCATATGACGAGTCATTAAGATGATGGCTTTTGCTTTATTTGCCTCTGAGGTTGCTCTATTTCCAAAGCTTAAGCTTACTCAACAGTTAGCATGTCCTGACTAGGCTCAAGGATCGTATCCAAGATTCCATCAGCCCTGAGATGTTGGGGAATATCACGAATCCACTTGTGTCTTGTGATATCCAGAGCTAGTTGTTCCCAATGGAGCGAAGTTCAGTTTGTTCAGGTTACTCATCTTGAAAGAGAACAAGAAATTAGGGTTAGTTTCGGAGCGTAAAAAGGCTACCACGAAAACATATAAAATTTCTGAGCAAGTCGCTTTCAAGAAATTAGGGATTTTTTAGTGTAGTAGCTTCCAAGAAAATCGATTCCAAAAGGGGTTGGATTGGATCGAAACAATGATGTTTGTGGTCGATCGTTCGTTTCTTCTCAACAAACTCTAAGTTTGGAGGACTCTACAAGCTCCAAGCTTGGAGTGAACACTAACCCCCACAATTCGGCTTTTTTGGTCTCCCCTATGATGAAGAGACGAGGGTAGAAGAAAGGAGGTTGCAAGTCCCCGAGAAAAAGAAAAGAAATTGAATAAAAACTCAAAAACATGAACTTTTAGTAAAAATTATCTCGAAATAGTTCGCCGGAAAATTTGGCCAGAAAAAATCGTAGGGATATTTGGCCAGAAAAATTATAGGAAAAGCGGTCGGAAAGTCGTTGACTTGAGGTTGACCGGTGTTGACAGAAATATTGACGTGGCAGAAATGATGATGTGGCAAATCTGCTAACGCAGCTGATAATATGGCTGAATCTGCTGATGTGGTTACTTATATGGCAGAGCTGACGTGGTAGTAGCTGTGGGTCAATGGGAAGAGTCGACTTTGGGCTTATGGGCTTTTTCCTTTCTTCTTTTGGTCTGGTTTTTCTTCTTCTTTTGGGCTAGGCCTTTCTTTCTTCTTCTTTTCTTCTATTCTTCTCTCTGCCAGTTCAAGGTGCAGCCTAAACTTTTTGCCGGTTCTGGGACTAAATGGCTAGTTCGAGGAAAAAAATTTCTGGTTCCCAGATTGTGGGATCGAAACGATGCCTCTGGAAAAATTTGGTTGCAATTGGAGGTTTGGAAGGTGGTGAACCTGTGGAATATTTGCTTCTGGTGGTTTGGAGCTTTCGGTGGCCGATTCTATAAGTTTCTGGCCGGTTCTTGGGGTGGGCCGCCTGTTCTGGACTCCTGGGGTGTGGGGCTTCAAGGTGGACGGCGGAGGTTTTTGGGATTCGAATGTTACAAATTTAGAGTTTCAGGGTTAAGGCTTCGTGTTGATAACGTGTTTAAGGAAACTGAAATGGGAGAGAATTGACTCGTCTTTTCATTGATTATAGGGGTTTCTTTATAGAGGATTACAAGACATAGAATTAGAGTTGTACAAGAAAAGATAATCATATAATTAATCGGATATCTTTGAATATCTCTGCGAATATCTCTATCTCAAAACTCTATTACAACTGGGTCAAGTAACCTAGAGTTTGGGCCAGACACATATTTCTGGATTTACTTGAACACAATTCACTTTTTTGAATTTAAAAAGCTAAGTATACCTCCTTAATTACCAAAACACTCTAAAACAATTAAATTTGTATCTTTGACAATTTGTTGTTTTTTTTCTTCTTATAGTTAATAAAAAACAACTTATTTTATGCCTAACTCGGCTGTTACTCAATCTAGATCGATCAATCATTTTATTCTAATTTGCTAGTTGGTTATTCCCCATACATGGCCAGAAACTTGCAACAACGTAACAAATTGTTGATACATACCAAGCTAGCTACCCACTTGTTCATGCATGCAACAACTTAATTAATAAGCATCGTGGTGAAAGTTGATTATGCTATCTTCCATCAGCATGAGTACAACTTTTTTGATTATATATGTTGCAAGTTTTTTGTTTCCAATAACTCTCAACTTCTACAGAAATACAAACTCTAGAAAGGTAAGAAATTGAAAATTTCTATAAAGGTATCATCTAGAGTCCAAGCAAGAGAGATTGAAGAGAAAATATACTTAGAAAGTAAAACGAAAAATTGTCGTGGAGGTAAGAAGAGTATATGTTTTTCTTTTTCTTTTTCTTTTTATATCTTTGTCCTTATTTGTCTTTTGATATGATTTGACAAAATCTATTAATAATTCAAAAAAATAGAGGTGCAAATATCAAATTTGGAGATCCAAGTAAAACCACCATAATTAGTATTGATGAAGAATGTTTTTAGCAGATTTTCTATTCTAACTTTTATCTATTATAGAGCATGTTTAACATTTTGGCTATTTGTGTTTTTTTTTCTGACCTAGCGTGCTCTGCTAGGATTTACTTTCTAGGGTTCTAGAAAGCAAGTATCAACCTACCATGGATTTGGATATACTCAACTGGAATTACAGAGGGATCTGCAATGATACAACTACTAGGGCGTTGAAGGATCTAATCTCTCAAAACAAGCCTCAAATCACATTTCTTTGTGAAACCAAGATTAACCGAAAGGGTAACTTTACGGCTTTGCAACGAGCAATTGGATTTTCTCACTTTAAGGATGTTCTGAGCAACGATCAATCTGGAGGTTGGGGGATGTTCAAGACAGACGAAGTGCAGGTGGGCACAGTTTCCAACTACCATATTAACATGTTCATTGATGGGGGTGCTGGAAACCCCAGATGGAGGCTTATTGGATTTTACGGGTATTCCAGGATGGCTGACAGAGATGGCTCACGGCAGCTTCCTCGTCAGCTTAGGAATTTGGATGCGCTGTCGTGGTTGGTCAATGAAATCCTCAATAGTTTGGAGAAGATTGATGGCTAGGTGCGACTTAAGCGGTAAATGTCAGGCTTTAGGGAAGCCTTAGGCTACTGTGAGCTCCTTGATCTAGGGTTCCAAGGTCCTCAGTCGACATGGTGGAATGTTAAGATCAACTGCATTTGGATAGGGCAGTATGCACTCCTTTGTGGTGCGATCTATATGCGCATGCTGTGTTGCGGTATTTTCCGCCGAGTGATTCAGACCATTTCCCTTTCTTGTTGCATGCTAGTTAGATGTCATTAGCCAAGAGATGCGATACCATCACTTCAAATTTGAAGCGTACTGGCTTCAGCATGGGGAGTGCAAGGGGATTGTGACAGAAGCATAGAATACAAATGTTGTAGCTCTTCCAATGTTTCAAGTTACCAAAAAAAGTATGCATACTAGATTGGCTTTGGACAGGTGGCAGAAACAAGCTTTCAAGGCATGACAACATCAGATGTTGGGCATTAGGTCACGTCTTGAAGAATTGTTGGATGTCCCTGTATTTGAAAATATTCAAAATAAGAAAAGGCATTTGATGGAGTCCCTATAGGTGTTACTGTCACATGAGGATATTTTTTGGAAGCAGTGATCCAGGTTACTTGGCTGAAAGAAGGAGATAGGAACACAAGATATTTCCATAGGATGGCAGCAAACAGAAAACGGAGAAATTATTTGCTAGGTTTGCTTAATGAAGCCGGGAATTGGTGTGAAGATGATAAGGATGTGGAGCGTGTGGCCTCCACGTACTTCTCGAAGATGCTTATAGCCTTGGACTTAGATTATGAAGCTACGAATGTGACTTTGGAGGCCATACAACCATGTGTTTGTGTTTCTTTGTCTATGAATGAGAAGCTTTGTGCACAATATTCTACTGAGGAGATTACGAATGTTGTATTTCAGATGTACCCTACTAAGTCTCCAGGGCCAGATTGTATGCCTCATTTGTTCTTCCAACACTATTGGGACACGATTGGCAAAGACATTACTGCAGCAGTGCAAGATTGTCTACATATAGGTCAACTCCTGTGACAAATCAACTTCACACATATCTGTCTCATTCCAAAAATCACTAATCCGGAGTGTATGTCAGACCTACTACCTATTGCTTTGTGTAATGTTATATACAAAATATGTTCCAAAGTTATTTCGAACAAGCTGAAGCTAATATTACCTGATTTGATCTCCCCATTCCAGAGTGCTTTTATCCCTAGCAGATTGATTACTAATAACATTCTTGTGACCAATGAATGAGCTCACTTTGTTCATAATAAACGAGAAGGTAGTGCAAGTTACATGGCACTCAGACTTGCTTTTAATTAGTAAGGCCTATGACAAAAGGGAATGGGAGTTTCTAAGGAAGGTGATGGAGATCGAGGTTTGGTTTTGCCAATGCATGGATTGAGATGGTAATGCAATGTGTTAGCTCTGTCAGATACTCTTTCTTAGTTCATGGTACCTAGAGGCTTGGTGATACCTAGTCGTGAGTTAAGGCAGGGTGGCCCTTTATCTCCATATTTATTCCTTATTGGAGCTGAAGGTTTATCTGCTTTACTTCAACAGAAGCAGGCAGCAGATCTTTTACAGGGTATTGAATTTTGTAGTGGAGCTCCCTCTGTTCACCATTTACTGATTGCGGATGATAGCATGCTCTATGCTAATGCCTCATTAGAAGACTGCTATCAGATACAAGATGTCATTAAAACCTATGGGCGAGCTTCAGGTCAGTTAGTTAAGTTTGAGAAACGTTATGTGGTTTTCAATAAAAATGTTCCGGAAAGTATGCAAAAGAATGTCTCCAGTCTCTTGGGTGTTGGAATTGTTGCATCTCACGAGAAATATTTGGGATTGCCTACTTATGTTAAGAGGAAAGAAACAGCTACTTTTCAGTACATCAAAGGGAATTTGGCTAAGAAGGTATCCAATTGGCAAGGTAAACTTTTGAGTGGAGCAGACAGAGACATTCTTATTAGGGTAGTAACTCAAGCTCTCCCTACATATGCTATGAGTGTTTTTCAGTTAACAAAGAGCTTTTGCGAACATTTGGAGCAAATGTGTGCTCGGTTTAGGTGGGGCAGTTCAATGGATAAGAGAAAAATCCATTGGAAAAATTGGAAGGCTCTGAGTCACCTTAAGGAGGAAGGGAGTTTGGGATTTCGGAGCCTTACTGATTTTAACAATGTCATGCTTGCTAAGCAGGCCTGGAAAAAAATCCTCTATCTTTGAGTGCTCAGATTTTCAAGGCTCCGTACTTTCCGGAGTATTCGTTTTGGATTGTGGAACCTCATGCTTCTCCATCTTACTTATGGAGAAGCATCTTCTCAACTAGAGATATGTTATGTAAGGGTACTTACTGGCAAATTGGAAATGGTCATGATGTGAATGTTTGGAGTGACTCCTACCTTCCGGGTGTACCAAATTCAAACCTAGTCATAACCAAGTTGTGTCACAAGATATTCGACTTGTGAGTTATCTAATTAGTGGTACTGGAGGCTGGAACACGATGTTGGTCTACAATACTTATCCATCAGTGGAGGCTATTGCCATTCTAGCTATTCCATTATCCACAAGGGTGGTAGAGGATCAAGCGGCCTGGCACCTTGAGAAAAGTAGCAAGTTTACTGTGAAGACTACCTGTAGGTTTTCATTTTCTACTTCATCTCGTAGCGCTTTTGGTCTGTCGGTGGGTACAAAATTTGGAAGAAGATTTGGGAAGTTAAAATTCCAAGTTGGGCTAAGATCCATGTGTGGCGAGTCTGCCATGATATATTGCCTTGAATGGAGCGTTTAGTGTACGGGAAGGTGGAGTTGGAAACAACTATTTTCCCACTCTGTTCTGGTGATGTTGAGACTACTCTACACTTATGGTGAGACTGTCCTTTTACAAAGCAATTGCTTCAAAGGAATGCTGTTGTCTTCTAGGTATGCTGCGACCAGGGGCGGAACGGCGTTGAAGGCTTTATGGGCTGAAGCCTAGACAATATTTTAGGCTAAAACCCTGAAGTATATATACTTCAGCCTATACCAGCTCAAAGAAGAAAAAAAATTATAGGTTTGATTCGCATCATCGCGTGTATCCCAGCTCCCTGCCCACAGCAGTAGACAACCTCACGCATCCAAAGTCCTCACTGTCTCTATTCTGTAGTGTTTCGATGGAGCCACCGATCCATGGAGGTTATCCGGTTATCCCTAAATCGATTGAAACAACTCAAACAAAGGTATGAAGCTCTAAAGCTATCGATCTCCCCTGTATTGAATTTATGAATTCTGATACATCTCTGTTCAGCCTGGTCGGTCACTTCTTCTTCCTGATCTGTTTTTCCCGGTGGCGGTTTCCTCAAAGAAATCCCAGATCTCCTCTTGGCTGTTGCCGATTCTGTTTGCTACCACTAAAATCCCAGAAATCCCAGATCTTCTGAGTTGGGCTTTTGTGTATAAGTTGAGGTTTGGGGGAGAGAAGGACTGAGGGAGATAGAGAAAGAGAGATAGAGAGACTGAGAGACTGAGAGAGAGAAAGAGAGAACTCGGTGGCCGGTGCCCGGTGGTTAGCTGAGGAGTGAGGCCTGAGGATCTTGATTCTTGATCTGATAATCATGGTCGCCTGGTCGGTCACTCGGTGTCTCGGTCACGGTCACTCGGTGCCTCGGTGGATAGACCGATAGACTCATAGGCTATGAATCTATGATAATTCATGAATCATGAATGATGATTGTATTTGTATATTTGTATTTTTACTTTTTTAGTTAGAATTACCGACTGATGTTACTCTGTTAGTGATGTTTTTTATGTTAATTAGCTGAGGATATGATGATTCATGATTGTAATTTTAGTTAGAATTACCAACTGATGTCTTTGATGATAAATTACTGGCTAAAAATAAAAGGAAAAATTTGAATGAGCTTTTGTTGGGTTTTGGGATTTCTTGATGGTTTCTTTGGCTTCTGATTATGTTGTGATTATTTTTTATTTAAAGATGTGCATTTTTTGTGTTGCAGATTGGAGAATTTTGAGTTTTGGTGATAGTGTTTGGGTTTACGCACAATACTGAGATTGCTGTTGATGTCATTTCCATCCGGTTAGTGTTACTAACTTTATATTCTTTAGCCTGTCTTATTGAATCAATGAGTGTTCCTTTTACAAACCCATTAAAATTATATATATTTATGTTAAGGAGGCACATATTAAATCCATTAGACATTAAAGTCTGCTGCTAGTTAGTAACTAATAATAATGAATAATTAGTTGTAGTTGCGTTATGTCTGAAATGTGTGTGTGTGTATATATATATATATATATAATTCCAATGGTGGTATCTATATAATATTATAGGTATTGAATATAATGACGGATCACCGGAAACCCAAGAGGTATAAAAATCTTTTGTCATGGTTTACAAGTGGTACTCCATCAAGTGATAGTGTCGATGAGATTAAAAGTGGGAGTGGGAGTAGGAGTGAGAGTAGAAATGTGACTGAGAATTCTGTTAATGATGTCCCTTTAAACCCTTCTCCATCTATTCCACTAGAAGAATGTCATAATGAAAGAATTGAGAGAGAAGAAAGTTTTGATGTTAGTTCTCTTGAACGTGATCCAAGAATACGGCGTCTAATATGCAAGTACCTTTGAATGAGCGTGACAATATTCAAAGAGCTTATGTGGTCTTAGGACCGTATCAACCTCACTTATTATTATTTGATGGATGTCAAGGTCGAAAATTTAATCCTAGGTGGTTCAAAGAATGGTCGTGGCTTGAGTATTCCGCAGAGTTGGACAAAGCATTTTGCTTCCCTTGTTTCTTGTTTGATAGATACCTATCCCATCATCCAGCATTTACTGAGCATGGGTTTCAAGGTTGGAAGAATGTTATGTCAAAAAAATCTGGTATTGTCTTTCACACGGGAGGCATAAAATCCCCGCATAATATTGCCATGCAGAAGTGGGAGTCACTAAGAAACCCATCTAAGCATATTGAAAGAGTGATTAGCACACAATCATCACAAGAAGTAGCAGATAACCGACTCTGGCTTATTATTACTATAGAGAGTGTAAGGTTGTTGGCACGTCAAGGATGTGCTTTTAGAGGCCATGATGAATCGGTTAATTCATCCAATGGTGGCAATTTCAATGCGGTTGTGGAATCCTTTGAATGAATATAAATGTTCGCAAAGTCTTACAAAATGCTCATGGAAATGGCAAGTATATTTCTCCCATTATTCAAAAACAAATTCTAAATATACTTGGTAACAAAGTTAAAACCAAGATTCGGGAGGAAGTGGGAGGTGCCAAATTTTGTATCCTTGTTGATGAAGCTGTTGATGTATTAATAGGGAACAAATGGCTATCATTCTTCAATTTGTTGATTGTGATGGGTTTATTAAAGAACGATTTTCAAAGTGCTTAATGTGGCAGACACTTGTTCTCAAACTCTAAAAGATGAGATATCCAAAGTCCTTACTCAATATGATTTTCAAGTAGAAAATATGCGTGGGCAAGGATATGATGGTGCTAGCAACATGTGGGGTGAATTTAATGGTTTACAAGCTTTGTTTCGTGAAGAGTGTCCATATGCATATTATGTTCATTGTTTTGCTCATCGCTTATAGTTGACTTTAAATGTTGTAGCTAAAGGGGTGCATGATATTTGGGAATTCTTTTCAACTCTAAGTTTGATTGTAAATTTTGTTGATTCTTCTGCAAAAAGACATTCAGCTTTGAGAGTTATCAAGGAAGAAGAAATTGTAAATTTAGTGGCTGCTGGAGCACTTGAGACTGGTAGAGGTGCTAATCAGACTTGCACTTTACAACGAGCAGGGGCTACTCGTTGGGGTTCACATCTTCGCTCTATTTCAAGTTTGATTAAGTTATTTGGAGCTACCCAAACAACTCTTACAAATTTAGTTGCAAATGGACCAAATAAAGTACAAGGAGAAGCAGAGAGTGTAGGTAATGCAATGAAACGTTTTGATGCATGATGTCATGAAGATTACTGATTTTCTTTGTCAGTCATTGCAAAAAAAAGCCATAGACATCTTAAATGCTCTCAATTTTCTTTCAATCACAAAATCAAAACTTCAAGATATGAGAGAAGATGGTTTGGATGATTTGATTATAAGGGTTGAAGCATTTTGTTGTGAGTATGATATTGAAATGCCAGATATGTCTGCTCCTTATAAGAAAAGTATAAGGGCTTGTGAACAAAATATTACAAATGAGCATTATTATCGGGTCAATATACTTAATGTTGTGATAAACTTTCAATTGGCAGAGTTGGATAGTAGATTTACGGATAATTCGTTTGAGCTCCTATTCTTAGTGCTACATTTGATCCACGTGATAATTTTCGATCATTTAAATGTGAAAATGTTTGCAATCTTGCTTTGAGATTTTATCCTCATGATTTTACATCATATGATATGCTTGCTCTAGATATGAAGTGTGAGTATTTTCTAGCAGATATTCATAAGGATCCAAGATTTGCCAACACATCTACTATGTCTGATTTGTGTCGGCGGTTAGTTGAATCAAGAAAGTCATCATTCTTTTCTATGATTTATAGATTGATTTGTCTTGTGCTGACTCCGCCAGTTTCTACAGCAACAACAGAGAGAGCATTTTCATCCATGACCATCATAAAAAACAAACTTCGAAATAAGATGGAAGATGAGTTTTTTGATGATTTGATGGTTGTCTACATTGAAAAAGAATTTGCTGATAGCATTGATAATGATTCTGTGATTGCTGAGTTTGAAGTGAGTGGATCTCGGAGGGTACGATTTAGTTAGTTTTTTGTTTTTTACAACAAATGTATACTTGTAGTTTTTAATTTACGGGGTTTGGTTTTATGTCCCCTCCGTTGTATGTTTTGATCCAAAATAATAAAGGCGTGAGGATGAGTCTCCCACTAAGTTCCGCATCCAAACAAAAAAAATTTATTGTCTACTTCTAATTATCCTAAACAACATTTCGATCCTGGATCCGCCACTAGCTGCGACCCTCATTCTTTGCATCTTTCTCTGTTGGAATGGTTGGAGTTTTGTGCAAAAGAACTTTCTTTGAAGTATCTTGGGGAGTGGATGTATTTGTTATGGGGAGTTTGGAAAGTACGTAACTATGGAGTTTGGGAGGATAAGGTTAGTCAGGTAGATAATGTGCTAATCAAGTCAATCTCAAGATTAGAGGAGTTTTGTTTTCATAACTCGAAAGTGAGCTCTTGTCGAGTACGGAGGGTGTTAAGCTGGAAAGCCCTACACTGGGGTGGTTTAAGGTTAATGTAGATGACACTTTTAATCGTGCTACATGGAGAGGTAGTGCTGGTTATATTATTCAGGATTGTAGGGGCTCTATGCTAGCTGGAGGTGGTAAGGCGTTTGTTGGTCTAATGTCACCATAGCATGCAGAGCTTTTGGCATGTACTTTGGCTGTTCATTTTATGCTGGACCATGATTTTCTTCCTGCTATCTTGAAAACAGAGTTGTGCAGGGGCAGTTGATGCATAGGGACAGACACAATACCTCGGTCTTGGGAACGTTATTTGATGATCTGTGATCCATACTTAACTTCCATCCCAATTTGAAGGTCACTCATACAAGGGAAAATGCAAACACAGCTGCCCATCTTATGGCAGCCCACTGCAGCTCGTGTTCTGAAGAAATCTTTCACTTTTCAGCAAGGTTTCAAATTTCGGTTTCAGTTTCAATTTCGGTACTTCAAATTTAAGGAAATTTCGGAGAAAGTTTCGATTTCGGTGGAAATTTCGGTTAAAAATAAAGAAATCAAATTAATTGCATTTACTAAGTGATATTTTTTAATGAAATTTTTACATAGACTAAACTAACCTATAATAAACCTGTTTACAATGTAACCTCTTTAAAATTATACATTTATAATAGAATTATGATATTTTATATGGATGAGTAATTAACTAGTACTGTAGTAGGTTGCTAAATTAGTGTTTTTATCTATGTGTATTGATAATGTGTTGTATATTGATAATGTAAGTATAATCTACTTTTTTGGATAATTAGAAAATTAAAACGAGGCTGGGTAGGGCAAGTAAAATCAAAATCCCGTGAATGAAAATGAACAAATACAATAAAAGAAAGGGACAACATCATCAATGGTCACTGAGTTATGACTTATTCGACACTTAACGCACTGTATTTTCAACAATATCACTTAACTCACTCAGTTTTACATCCGTCTTTCACTTAACTCAATATCTTTAATTATGCCGTTAAAAGATATTAAAATTGAGGGTATATTTATCCAAACACTAAAAAAATACATTTCTAACTTCTTCTTTTTTAAAAAAAAAGACAATTTTTTTTTTCAAATTATATTTAAGTTAAAAAAAATCATTTTTTATTAGAAATCTCAGAAATTTAAAAATTGAAAAAAGTCTAATAAATGTAACTTAAGGGTATATTTGTCTAAACACTAAAAAAATGCATTTCTAACTTTTAAAAAAAAGTAATTTTTTTTCAAATTATATTTAAGTTAAAAAAAATCATTTTTTATTAGAAATTTCATAAATTTAAAAAAATTGAAAAAAAAGGTCTAATAAATGTAGTTTTTTTAAAGTTAAAAATGATTTTTAAGTATTTTGATAAATATACCCTCAATTTTAACGGCTTCTAACTGTAGAATTAACGGCAGTGAGTTAAGTGAAAGACGGATGTAAAACTGAGTGAGTTAAGTGATATTGTTGAATATACAGTGAGTTAAGTGTCGAATAAATCATAACTCACTGACCATTAGTGATATTGTCACGCCCCGAATTTTAGAATAAAAATTCAAAATCCGAAACATGAATTACTACAACTTAAAATAATCATCCTGAAAAATTGATTTTCCTTAACAACCTTACCACATAATTTAATTTCAAAAACCGAATTTAGTCTCGGTTAATTATTACAACTCACTCACAAAATAAATTGTAAAGCTCTAAATGAGCATACAAACCTCACAACTCAAATGAAATAAAAATAAATGCTGCAACACCTAAACAGCACAGTCACCTCCCTGGTTATCCTGACCTGCAGGAATATCCGTTACACCATTTGAATAGTGTACCGGGATTGCAACAACACAAAACCCGGTAAGCTTTTGAGAGCTCGTATGAATAAAAAGAAATAAAGGTTGTTTAATTAAATCATATCTATTTTCACCCAAGTCAACATTCAACAATTTCCACGTCTGTTTGGACCCAAAATGAGCATTTTGGCCTGACAAGGCACGTCTTGGAGAAATCGAGCCAATATCAGTGGCTCAAGCTATATATTGTCGACAAGTTCGAAATATATATTTAGAGGCTAAATAAAGCCTACTATGGAAGCGTGGAAATGAAAAGTCAACTTTAGCACATTTTCCTACTTCGGCTAGGAGAAACCGAGCTAAACAAGGAAGGAGGGGCGGCAGACTAACCATCCGAACTTCAAATGAGTTGAAACTTTCCAGATTCATTCTAGACATCCCAAGGATCATTTCTTATGAAGAGTGCTAGAGCTTGTTCGAAGTGGAAAACCTTCAAACAATCAGTCCAATTTTCTGCAGAAGCAAAACTGAAAAACTGGACCTGTAAGGAGTCCAGTAGCATTTTCGGCCCAACCACATGAAAATAAATTCTGAAATTTTACCACAATAATCTACATCCATGGTGGATCATTTCATATGAAGAAGTCAAAAGTTAAATATGAATTCTTAGTGGAGATAAAAATTAAAGGAATAAAGAAGTGTTAGTGAATTTGGCCTAACAAAATTCATTAAGTGTTAGTGAATTTGGCCTAACAAATCCACTAAGTGTTAGTGAATTTTGCCTAACCCACTATGATTTGTTTAAAGGCCAAATAGTGTTGCTTGGAAGCCTATATATAGAGGCTACAACAAGTATCATCTCACCAATTCACTCATCAAAACATCTATAAGATGATCTAAGTTCTCTCTAGAGCAACCTCTCTAAGAGCAATTCCTCTCCTTCTCTTTCTCTTATCGGTGATCACACTCTAAGTTCTAGTCTCCTTAGGAGCCAACTTTCAGTACCACCAAATCCTCTGTCAAAGTGCTTTGGTCCTAGTCTTCTTGGGAGCCGACTGTAGTACCACGACCACAACGGTTACGGAACCAGCCAAGCAAGGGTAACGCTCTTGCAAACCAGCCAAGCTAGAGTCACGCTTTAGCAAGTTCTCCTCACTTCCCAGTGGTTTTCGCTCTGCTTGATCTACAACATCGAGTATCGATTGTGATTTTGAAAAGGCTCAGCAAAAGTCCTCGCCACGAGGCACAAAGAACCCCACGACGAGGTTGGTGCTCTCCTCGTCCACAATTGCTCAGAAGAAGTCAGGTCAAGGGACACCCCCGACGACCGCACCCGAACGGTGCTGGCACGCCCACGCAAGAAAAGAGACTGTTGACCAGCTCAAGAAAAACTGAGCCAAACAACGTCCACAAGAAACCAACAATCTCAACAATCACCAAATCACCAATCAACACAAAACCCTAATTCACATATTTCTTCTCAAAACCCCGACATCGTATTTATACAAATACAGTATATGAGAGACTAGAGCGCTAACTGAATCGTAGCCCGTCACCTGGCCTAGGTTATGGCATCCGACATATATATCTTTATCGTATTTCATCAATATGTATACTTATATACATATTTAGAACGTCCGATAATTGTACATACTCAACAAATCGTATCCAATCATCCACCTAAGATTAGAGAGCCTGATTCCCCCATACCGGTCACTACGTTGACCCAAAATCTATAATGAGCACAACAATATGTTTCCACACAATGAAATCAACTCATCCAACATACATAATATTATTATGAAATTTAGGCATTTGAAATATAATCCAAATCATCATTCCAACTCAATCATATCATCACTCAATAATACACCAATCAATATATATATATTCCACGTAAATATATATATACATAATCATCCACTCAGGAATGACCACTAATACCATCTATAATTCACACAAGAAAATCGTGAAATTCATTTGTATAATTAAAATTCATTTTACTTACCTATGGACCGTAGTTGATCAAGCCCATGTGATTTTAAAAAAAAAAATTTAATCCATAAATATTTTTCACACAATTACAAAAATAAATAAATTAAAGCACTCGGTTCGTAATATGAACCACGTGAGTTTTACTCACCTCGATACTCCCGCTGCGTCTTCAATTAAAATATAAACCACACCGAAACCGCTCACTCAAGTATAACCAGTCAATCACCTAATCAAATGTGACTTGAATTTAGTCAATAATTCCAAAACATAATTAAACTACCATTCTACGGTCGGATTCTAAATTATAAGAAAATCCAACGGACGGATTCTCACAAATCGCCTCCCTAATCACCGTTTTGCAATTATACGAAGATCCCACGGTTAGATCTTTGCTCATGACCATACAAAGCCACTGGGACAGTCATATGATCATCATATCAAAACTACAAGTCCATCGGACGGTCCTAAATTCACATATCACAAATCTAACGATCGAAATCTAAAAATTCATAACTAAATCATACGATATCCGAAAAATGCATATAATATGCCAAAATGATCGTATTCAAATGTAGAGTCTTAAAATGTACAGAAACTATATTTTAGACCTCCGGAGATTGTCAGAAAGGGCCGCCGAAGTTAGTGGCAGAGCCGCCGCCGACCACCACCAATGGTGTCGGGGCCGAGCTTCTCCCCTTCATTTCTTCATTTTGAGCAACTTTCATAACTAGCACAAAATCAGAAAATAAAGGGAAGGGATCGAAAAGTACCAAAAACAGTCGGGTGGCCGGAATTTTTTCAGAAACCGGTGAGCTTGAATCCGACGTAAAAACTGCAACAACTCGCTTCGATCCCTTCTGGAGACTTCTTCAGAAGCTCAAGGCTAGTTCACCAAGCCAAGAATCATAAGAAATGATCATCTGTAACTCGAGATATCCGGATGGAAAGGTTGTTTTTCGATCTAAACAAGTCGAACTCCGACGAAGGTGAAAATGATCTACCCAGGTCCGGTCCTTCTTGGTGCTTGATCAGCAAGTTGAGGCAAGTCCAATGAGCCAAGAATCACGTGAAATGGTGACTTATAGCTCGAGATATCGAGATCGAAACGAAAATGAGCTTTATTGTTTCGGGCCTCACCACCGCTGCTACCGGCCATGTCGCGGCGCAAAGCTGCCTCTGGCAGCTGCGCAAGGTCGAGGCGAAGCCAATGGAAAAGGTTTGAGGCCTTGAGATAGACGGAGGAGGAAGAGAGAGCTCGGCTTCACCGTGCTCTGTTTCTGCTGGGCTCGGCCGCGCGGAGGGAGAGAGAGACCGAGCGTACAGTTTCCCAAAGAGGAAAGGGAGGCCGGGAGAAAAAGGAAGGTTTCCCAAAAAATTTAGGTTTTTTTCCCTATATACTCAAATAGAAATATTTTCTAAATTCCATAACTAATTCAAAAAAAAATTCGATTAATGTGTTTCGCATATGTATGGACTCGTATCGACGAGCTCTACAACTTTCATGAAGGAGGTTTTCCCAAATTTTGCACGTATAAAAAGTCGATTTCTTGAATCGAGCATTTCGAGCTTTTTGTTAAAATAATCGTTTCGAACCTTCGATAATTCAAAAATGAAATATTATCGAGCAACATTCATGAAATAGTACGATAATCGTTCAGCACAATTACACGAAATTAAAATGAAAATTGCGGTTATTACAGATATTTTCCCTAAAATAAATATAAAAGCTACTACGATGTGGTTCGATCTAGCTGGTTGAACTGCTTTTATTTAGTATCATACAATACTGCTCCTAAGTACATAAATTGTGAAAATGATTTTCGTACTTCCTCATATGCTGTATCATTTCCATATGATGTTTTAGTGGATGAAGCATACAATATTTGAGACGAAGCAAAAAGGGAATCATGTTGTGGTTAGAGCATTCAACTTTGTAGCAGATAAAAGCAAAAAGTTTTTTGTTATATACAACTTGATTGCAAAAAAAAATATCATAATTTCTCTGTTAAAGTATGAAGAAAAAAAATCATTGTAGGTGACATAAAAATTCACAGAAATTTTAGAATTTGGACAAAATTTCGATGTGAATTTTTAAATATATATTTTGTGTGTAGATATTTCAGAAATTAAAATTTCGTCGAAATGTACAGAAAATTTCGGGAAACTCCTTATGGAAATGATATAGCATATGAATTTTGTTTCAGTACTTCAAAATTATGGAAATTTCGACAGTTTCAGATAAATTTAAAACCTTGCTTTTCAGCACCTTCTTTTCTTCAAGCTGCAACAGCAGTTAAAGTTGTAATGTGTAATTGCTTCTATAGTCTCAATAAAGCGTGACCTCCTTTCCCTCAAAATAATATTTTGGCTATTTTAGGAATTCCACCAGCCTTCTGAGTGGCTTTCTATTATAGGTTTTAGGTATATGGCTCAGAAATATAGAGAATGAGAGTAGACTCTCTATTATTTTTATAAATTTAAAACATTTTATTTTAATTTTGTGTAATTTATAAGTACACTTTATTTAAAAATAATCTAAACTCAAAATTAACTAAAACATAGAGAACTAATGCAACTGTAATTTCAAAGTGACCAACAAAAATAGCATTTGTGCTACTTTGTCTAAAATTAACATTGCTAGTGATACTCCAAATATGCTCAAAACTCCAGAACTAAACCATAAATTTTAAGAGTATAAATGTTTTGAAATGTATTGTGAATATATTATTGTCTTTTAAGTGTTAAAGCTTAATCTCAAACATATTTTTCTTTGTATTAACAGGTGAATCCAAGTCATTGTCAGATACTCTTATTCATTCATAATATTTGTCACAAAAAAGCAAAGCCGGGGAAATTGAAGATATTGAGCCCGTAAACAATTAAACGTGTAAATTGACACATTGTAATCATTATTGACTGCGATTGATTGATTTATGTTTACCTACTATCAGAACTTCCTTGTGAACCTAGAACTAATGAGGAGTAAGAACAACTATTGAAAGGGAGTTGACATAAATATGTTTCTTGGGGGACCATGCTAGAATGGGATCATTGTGATGGATAAGTGCTCTGATCGTATTCGGGGATTTGCGCAACGAAAATTGGTACCCTACGAGAATGCATGCATATCAAGATAGGATTGACGAAACTTTTCCATTTTTCAACTTCAACGTATGTGTCTTAGGCTAAGACTCTTGGATTATTTTGGGTGATTTTTCTTCAAGTTACCTACGCTTTCTTTTAGCTACCCTATGTGAGTGAGATTTAAATATATGAATTTTTTTAAATCAACAGGTGACAACTCACCTTCAGTTTCGTTGTAAAACATTTTTTTTTAATGTTTTTATAAAAAACTAAAAAGGAAAGAAAATAATCTTACTTTGTAATGTTTCATACAATGATTTTTCAAATAAGTGCTTTGTAAAATGAAAATGGTATATAATTTTTTATTTTAAGTTGGGCAAAATCCTCATATAGCACCCGAATTATCACGAAATGCACTTTTTGGCACCTATAATTTTCAGAGAGTCCCGTGGTACATGTACTATCCCTCCGTTAGCCCTTATAGTACCTCCACTTATTATTCCTTTAAAAATGTCTACGTGGCGGTCATGTGACACTCATGTGAGTAAAATAACAAGGGTAAAATAGTTTTTCATTCATATTTAGAATTATAAAATTTAATATATTGAATATCTATAGTTAAAAAACATTTTGACGCCTAAAAAAAAAAGAATAATACCCAATTTATTCTTCACTGTTATCAGGATACTTGGGTCAATTAATTTAAGTACTTTTATTTTTGTTTAGTATTTTTTATTTTATGAAAATTTAATATATATATATATATATATTAATTTAGAGATAATTTTTTTCTCAAACAATTAATAGGATAAATCAATAGAGATGGTAGATAAATCTAGATATTCACTAAACTCAATTCTAGGTCTTTCTTTTAACCTAGTCTAATTTGTTTTAATTTAGTTTAATCAAAAATTTATAAAAGAAATATGAAAAATATGTGTTTTACGATTTTACCCATACTTTAACGGAATAATTGACGGAAGTATTAAAATAGCTAACGGAGAGATAATACAGGTACCATTAGACTCCTTAAAAATTTATAGGTACCAAAAAGTGTATTTCGTGATAGTTCAGGTACCATATACATATTTTACCCTTTTAAGTTATGAGAATAGATTCTATAGATTAAAATGTAAACACGTTTTCAAAAATCTAATTGGAGAATAGAATCGTAGTTTAGGTGATGGGGTCATCAATTTGCCAACGAGTGTTGTTGGTCGAAAGAGGGAGCGTCAGCACTATGAAGTGATCTCTAGGTTGCTTCTTGGTCAAATTCACCAAAATAGATTATAAACATACAAGTACAAAACTTTACCAGAATATGTACCGATTAAAGTAAAGAACAAAAGAAACCACCACCTCTGCTACCTCCATAATCACCCAAGGCAATCAATCCTCAATCCATACTGTCGAAATCAAATCTATCCGTAGGAGTCTCAACTCTCTAGTCAGAGATATCTCCTTTCCACCAAGGTTGCCACCACTTCCTCCCCTTAATATATTTAATTGGACAAAAACCTAAACCATAACACCACAACCCAATGCCAGAATGTAGATCGGAACCCTGATCACGGTTAGATAAATCACAAGGTCAAGCAAACCACAAAGGAAGACAAATCTCGACGGAAACTACTAAGAAGAGAAATAGACGAGATCTCGGCTAGAGAATAAAGACAGGAACTCAATGGTGCCATCGAAAATCTTGAAAAAGGTCATCGTCCGTAGTTATGATATTACACCTTAACAAACAAAGGTAAAGACTTTTTGTTGCCCTCCGGTGCCCATTATTTTGCCTACCCATTTAAGCAAAAGGATGGAGAAATACACGTTTTCAATCATAGTTGTTTCCTTTCGATAGAAAAAGAAATTTACAAGAAAATAACCTCTTGTACAACCAAGAGCTAATCTATTTAAAAACATTTGAAGCAGAAAAGGGGTACAAAATTCCTCGAGACCTGTTTTCTATCATAGTTGTTGAATGAAACGATTTAAGTATGTAGCAAGTACATGCCTGACTAAAATGAGCAACCAAAACCGAAAAGCTAGTTGAACTTAAGCAGCAACTAGCCAACAAGTGATGTTTAATGTCAAGGAAGTTGACAATATTTGCATGTGGAAATCTATATCACGTCCATGACACATCCTTAATTAATCACGACTAATACAAGTCACCTCCTACGTTAACTAATTTAAACAACTTTTTTTGTCCCATTTGACCTTAATTGTCAAAGTTTAGTTTCCGAGCATTTTGTGCATGCAAGAAACTATTGATTATTGTTTTTAATGTCAATATAGTATGGAAAAATATGTCCAAGTCTAAAAACAAAACAGAAATTCTAGTGCGTAGTTGTTTCACTTCACATTCTAGAATATATGACCGGAGATTTGCAAAGACTAAGAAGATTGATTTTCAGGTCCATGTGCAGCATATGCTTCACATGCACCGTAGGTACTATGTCATGTAATTTTTCTTCCTCTTTTTTTGTGACGAAAAAAAATATTCATTAATTAGAACAAAGGGATTACTTCATATGCCTCTACAAATAACAACACAGAAGACAAAAAGAAACATACAAGGTCCAATGTGAAAGGCAACCCAAGCCCCAAGCCACCGAATTGATCAGCGCCACCACGAGAAAAATACGCCATAGCGGGCAATAGATCCAAGCAACCCATATTGGTAAGCCCAGATTCCAACACCGAGACACATCGACTTCTTCTCTCCTACTGTTACTGGGAAATCTAGAGCTAACAACCGCCCAAATCGAACCAGAGAGCATAAGACCGGCTCCAGTATGAGGAAGCTATATTGAAACCATGACTATAATTTAGCCTCCAGAAATATTATTTTTTATTCATGAACAAGTGAATCATCTCCAGTAAGATATGGCTAAATTTTAGTCATTTTCAAGTATTTTATGATTTTATATTATGTTTTTTAAATTTTATGTTTTTATTTTATTCTAATAATATTTTAATTTAGACCAAAATAATTTATGAGGAAAAAAATAACTTTTAAGGTGTATATTTGGATGAAGTATTTATGTGGTATGTTGATAACATTTTCGGATAGGTTTTTTAAGTGTCACGTGCCACTTCGAAAGCAAATATGTAGATTCTCGATTAGATATAATTATAACCCTTAATTACATATCGATGGATTGGAACGGTTCTCTATTATGGGTCATTAGATTTTTCTTTGAAATGCATACAAACTATGCATTGCATCACCACTAATTAATTCAGCAGATTTGATGTGGGTCCCACCAAGAGCTAAAGGGTCAGCCATCGGGCTAAATTCAGCCATCTCCACCCCTCTCTTCACATTTAGCCCTTTGGACCTTCTCTTGTTAGAGCCCATATTTAAGCAAAAATGGCTATAGGTCACCATGTAGCCCTCTTGTTGAAGATGGCCTAAAGACCCACATAGGGATAAAACGAGCGGCGAACTGAACTGAGGGAAGCCGCAATTAATGAAGACAAATATAAGTCAGCAGAATCGGTGAACCAGCAAAAACATGGATTGTGGATCAGAGATAAAGGAGCAAATTATCTTAGACATTATTTTCTTTGAACATATGAGCCCGAATTGCAATTGAGCCTAGGGCTTTCTTGAGTTGGGCCTGAACCTCATATCTGATCAACTTAATACCCATTAATGTATTCTTCATTGCTGTAAACCGGACCCACTATAAATGCATTTATGAAGTTCAGTTCAACTCTGATCTACAATAATTCATAAAATTTACTATTTTAGAACATTAACTACCTAGCCAAAAAAAAAAAAAACAAAAACATTTGGCCATTTAGATTCAACAAGCTAACCCTAGGTCTAATGACATACAGCGACCCCAAACCTAACTTGGGATGTCGACTTCGTCTGGTCTAGTGATGGTGGATGTTGAGTGTGAGTAGACAATCAAATTGTTGAGGAAATTTAAGCCGAATTCCAATTTAAGCAAATTTTCCAAATTTCCAAACCTAGCAAGGAGAACACCCGATGAATCATTAGAAATACTACTAAACAATTGTGTTCACTCAATCATTAGACCAAGTAATCTGAGGTGAATATGTAATACACAATTAGTATACTTTTAACGAAGCCAGTGACTATTGAGATTGATCTACCAAAAGGCATGGGCTTTTTTTTTATTATTAATGAAAAGGCATGGGCTTTTCTAAAATAAAATAAAAATAAAAACAAGATAAAACCATATTAAACAAACAAGATGTCCCCAAATAGAAAAATGAATCGACACTCTAGGAGGCAAGAAAATAGACTAATATGCAACCTTCTCTTCTTCAAGTTACTGTTCTAGTTATCAACAAAACCATTTAGAAACCCCAAGTAGCTTATGATTCTTGAAGTTGTCAGGGTACCCATTCCTCTTTACCATCCTAATTGTCCATTAAAATTGAGGTTGACCACAGTAGAGAAAACTAAATAGACGACCCCATCAAACATTTTTTGTCTTTGTTTTCAAGTTAACATTAGTCCTTAAAATGATCAATAAATCATTTTATGAACAAAATTTGGCGAGGCAAAACCCAGGATTCACTCTTTTGAGTTACCAGATATTGCTTCCCTTCCTTGAAAGTGTCAGAAATGGCACAAGTTGGAACACTAGTCGCCTTTATCAATACATATCTTAAAGTTAACCATTTCTTTAAACATTCTAAACATCACTGCCCACTTAGGTACTGATAATCTAGTTGAATAAGTCTATAATCGGCCCATGAACTGGAACTAAGAAAAACAAGGAGTCTTTTTTTCGACTGAGAAGTAAAACAGGGAGTTGATGAGATACTCTTGAGGCTTCTTTTTTACAAGATATATTGTTGCATCCTTTTATGTCTTTTTTGTTTTTTCCCCCCTTCAATTCCCTAAGTTCTCATTCTCTTATGACTCGTTTAATTCGCACAGTGAATTTTTTAAGAAAAACGTTGGAGTCCACCTTTGCGATTTTCATGGAGATAAGAATCCTATATTCTCACTACAAATGCCTAAACAGACATCGCACATGTATATTGCTAATTTTGGTACGAATTTCTCGAAGTCTTACTTGTATACACGCTGTTATATTGAATATATAGCTGGAGAAAGTGGGTATCTTTTGCAGACTGCATGCTTATGATTAAGTGTGACAATGTACAAATCAGTGATTCCATGATAGTTGGGTTTGATTAGCTATTTATTTAAGGGAATCAAAATGTTAGGTACTATGAGTGGATCGGCATTATCGAATGCACTTTCTCTGCTTTTATGTCCCGACCGACCCCTTATTCTGGAATCTGGAAAAAATCATATACTTTTACTGCCTTTTCTTCTTCTTTTTTCATTGGATAGGACTCCAAAATATAAGTTCACAAATATTTGTGATGTACTTCATTATACGGTAAATGCTCATAATGCATTGCATTGTTTTTTCTACTTTCTTAATACATACTACAAAATAATAAAGTATGTAGGGCTATTGATCATTTACCCAATTCGAGCCCAATAAATATTCACTTACTCTACTAAAAGATTTTTGTGCCCACTTACCTAATTTAAATGTAAAAAAACAAGTTTGCCCTTTAAATAATTAAAAAGTCATTGAAGACCTTGTCGAACTCCGGTCACCGGTCGCCGGACTCCAATCACTGACCGCTGGAATCCGGTCACCGGTGACCGGCCGCCGGAATCCTATCACCGGTAGCCGGAGGTTTCCAAAGAGGTCGTCGGAAACTTTTATTACCCCCAAATAAATTTTTATAAAGTTTGTTGGGGGCAATAAAATGTTTATTTGGTATTATTGGGGGTATTAGGGGGCAATAAAAGGTTTATTGGGG
Source organism: Rosa persica (assembly GCA_025331145.1). Classification (NCBI taxonomy): domain Eukaryota; kingdom Viridiplantae; phylum Streptophyta; class Magnoliopsida; order Rosales; family Rosaceae; genus Rosa; species Rosa persica. The sequence goes on from WFKR01000004.1 coordinate 15,550,498, forward strand.
GTCAATAAAAAGTTTATGGGGCTAAATAAAAAATTTATTGGGGGGGCAATAAAATATGACGTCGGACTCCGGGCACCGGTCTGGAGGTTGTTGGAAGTTTGCAAAGAGGTTGCCGGAGACTTTTATTAACTCTCAATAAATTTTTATTGGGGGGGCAATAAAAAGTTTATTAGGTATTATCGGGGGTAATAAAAAGTTTAATATGACACAATAAAACCGGACACCTGATTCTAGCCGCCGGTAACCGGAGTCCGGAGTCCGGTGAAGTGTCTCTCTCTCTCTTTAAGTGACAAAGAGATGACAAAATTATCCCAAAAATTAATAAAAAAATAACTTAATTGGGTATTAGGGTAAAAAATATGTAATTTATTAGGTAAGTGGACAATCTTATAAAATATTTGGGTAAATGGAGCTAGTATAGCTCAAATTTGGGTAAATTGATATTTTTCCAAGTATGTATTATTTTGGCATCATCTTTATGAAAATGGAGCAGGAAAAGTGGTCGACGACCACCAGTACTAGTAACTATAACTTTTCGCAGGTGTTTCTCAAAATAATTTTTGGGAATTTAAGCCTAAAACACCAAATGACCAAAAGTATCAATATCAAACTACGCGCAACACAAGCACCACCATTAGCACATTCCATGTAGAACATCATTGCCATGTTTGAAAAGAACATTGGTGAGGAAGACAGCATGGGCTTAGGATTTACGTATAGCCTAGGGTGGGCTCAAGCCCAGATTTTGCAATTTTTTTTTTTAACCTATATACTATATATGAGACAACCTTGCTTCCTGTTGAAGCCCACCTACAAATTTAGGGATTGTGACACCACGACTCCACTCTCCTCTTAGTCCTTTGTTTGTGGGTGCAGCCATAGGCGTATCAACCCACTCTCCTCTATTATAGAAACGATCTCTTCATTCTCATTCTTTGATCCGTTGTTAGATCCATAATTATCCAGTAATTATTCCTCTAATCCTGTATTTTTGCTTAACCTTTGTATTTATTTATATATATTTATTATGTTTTCCTTATCATGCTAGAAAATGATGAGAAGCATAGAAAAGCACTAAAAAGACAACCTTAGCACATTTTCCCACTCCAGTTAGGAAAAACTGAGCTAGGTAAGGAAGGAGGAGCGGCAGACTGAACCAATGAACTCCAAATGAGTTGAAACTTTTCAAATCTATTCTAGACATCCTAAGGATAATTTCGTATGAAGAGTGCAAGAGCTAGTTTAGAGTGGAAAACCTTCAAAAGATCGGCATAAGTTTCAGACTAAAAAACGAAAACTGCACAACCGGGACCTATAAGGATTCCGGCAGCATTTCCGACCAAAATACAGTGTAATAAGCTCTGAAATTTTACCAAGATGATCTACACTCATGGAGGAACATTTCATATGAAGAAGTCGAAGGCTAATTCTGAAGTCTCGGTGGAGTTTCAATTGAAAGAAGATAGGAGAATAAAGTGCGCAAACGACAAAAAATGGGTCAACGGTGGTCAACACCAGATTCCAGACATTTCCGGCCAAGTTGGCAGGTCGAGAACATGTGTCGAGGACAAGGAAGAGTTGATTAGGGTTAGAGAAGACTTTAGGTCTACCTTATTTTGAAATTCAAAATTTGAATGATGACAAATGATCTCATTCTTACATCTTACACATTTGTCTCTCATTTATTACCTTGTTCCCTTACACAATGACCATTCTACCCTTACTTTTTCTTCTCCACCAAAATATCTAGGCTTTTTAGGTCATTTCTATGTAGAGTTAAAAACTAGATCCATATTTTGTGCTTATACATTTGTCAATCACATCTAGCCCTTCATTTCCATTGATCTCCACCCTCCATTCATCACTTTTGGCCTATAAAATCACTCTCCCTTCATTTGGACGTTTTTCATCTTCTCTTCACATATCTCTTCACACATTTCTCTTAGTTTCTTAGCTTTAGTTCATAATTTCTTAGTTTTGTGTAGAGATAGATGTATAGCTTCTTGGGTTCTTAGTTTCTCCTTACCAAAACTGAGTATCTATACACTTTTGATCAATCACAACTCTAATTTCATATATTCAAGCCTTGTTCATCCTAGTTTTAAGAGATTTTGTGGAATTGTATGGTGTTTTGGTTCCTTTCTCTTATTAGAAACCAAAGATACCATACTAGGAAGCATTTCTCACTTTATTTTGCATCTTGGACGGTAGAAAGTGTTCTTAGAGGTATGGTTTGGTTCTTTTTGGAACCAAACCCTTTGGGAACCAAACCGGTTGTTGGTTCTAAAATTTAGGGACCTATTTTGCTATATGATGACCCAATTTGATTGGTCAATCTTAATTTTGAGAAAGGCTTGGCAAAGAGACTGCTTTGGATGGTTTGGTTGGTTTTTTATGGAAATCAGGATGGTTTCCGAGGTGGCCCTGCGGGGTCCACTTATAAAGAATGTTTTACTGAAACTTCAGTAGAACCTCCGCTAAAAGTAGACAACCCAAAACCTATCAGCTTTACAAATGGGCCTCGCAGGGCCACCTGAATAAAAAAAATTGATAGTACCACAATTTAATGCATTGACAGTGGAAGATTCATTTATTTACTCTTTGTAGTGATCAGAGACTTTTTAACCCTCATATTAACAAAATCTCTCTTTCTTAAGGATGGCAATGGGGCGGGTTGGGGATGAGGATCACAATACCATCCCCATCCCCGGGGTCATTTTCTACCCCCATCCCCGCACCAATTCCCAATAAAAATATATTGGGGATTCTCCGTCCTCATCCCCATTGGGGACTAAGCCTCCAAACCTGCCTCAAATCTCCAATAAGAATTTAATAAATAAAATAATTTTTTCTCATATTGTATTTTTTTAAATCAAAATTTAGAACAAAAAAAATTAAAATATGATTAAATTCATAAATCATAATTCAGTGAATATAAAAGTCAAAACAATTGAGCTTGCATTGTAATATGAGGGGTGTTTTACCCTTCATGCTTGACCGAGTGAGGTCGTCATGATTTTGATCAATGGATTAGTCTTCCGTTCCCTAAAAAAAAAAATCAAAACACTATTAAAGTAAAAGTGCAGCCATTAAAGTAAAGTAGTAACTGTATATATTTTTTTTATTTATATTATAAAAAATAAATTAAAATATATATAAGTTATATATATGTATATATTATTGGGGCGGGTTTGGAGATGGAGATCACAATACCGAGCCCGCCCCATCCTCAATCTTAGATAGCGGGAATTGGGGATCCCCATCCTCATTTCCCATTTGTCCCTGAATTCTCCTCCCATTAGAGACGGGTATTCAATTGAGCTCCGACCCGTTGCGGATTTTTGTCATCCCTACTCTTTCTTGTCCAAGAAATAATAATAATAATGAAGGATGAGCCGAGTCAGCCGACCCGCGTGGACTTGGTAAAAATTTTCCGGGAAGTAAAAATGGAAGGGGAGGCAGAAATGCGAAAGGAACAAGCCAACTACTGAGTTGACTGCCTAATAATATCCCATCATGGAGACACGCTATTCTTGCAGGCAGCCTCTCCTCCTCCTCCTATTTTTGGTTGAGATTAAGGAAGGAGTTGCAAATAAATCACCCCCTTCTATCCCTTTTAGAGTTTCTTTTCCTCTTTTGAAGCCAAAAATTCCTACCTTATTCCAATCCATCCATTCATTCCTTCCTTTTGCCTACACCCATTATAGTATGATCTATCTGTGGTCTGTTTCCTTTAGAAGATGATCAAGAAACCCCAAAAGAAGGGGATATGCCATCTGGGTTTTGAAGATTTTGATCCTTCATGGCATATCTGAAATGGGGATTGATTCAAGTAGGCATTGAAGATTTTGGGGAAGAATTGGTTGTCTGTTTTGGAAGTCTTGATTCTGGGAGGAATGTCTGGTAGTGCTAGTGCCCAAGTGGGTATGAAATGTTATGATTCTCTGGGGACAATGGGTGTGACGAAATGGGATTTTGTTCAATAGAGTTTTGACGCTTCTTGTGCGTTTTATTTGGTTTTCTTGAAGTTCACGGAAAAATGTTTTAACTAAATTTTAAACAGTGACATCCAAATCACATTTTTTATTGGCAGTTAGAGAGTGGTTTGTTCTTCTTTTGCTCTGAATAGAGGTTTATGTGCTGAAGAAGAACAAGTCTCACTCACTCTCTGTCCCATTCGTCCCTTGCAATAACACAGGATCTTTCTTAGCGTTACAACCATTTTCCTTTTCAGAAACCGGTTGTGGGTAGTTGTTTCTGTGTTGGTAAAGGGAACCAACGACCTTTATTTTCATGTATTTACAACTTCATCTCCCAAGGTCTTTTATCTCTATGTAAGGGCGGACTAAAGATTTGGTGTCTTGCATTTGAGGAAAATCAGAAGCAAATTTTGGTTTAGTTTGTACTGATTGTAGTATTCTCTCAATTTTGGGGTGGACATGAAATTTCTAAGCGTTATGGGAAACTCTTTCGGATGCTCAGCATCCGGGGAGCGGTTAGTTTCAGCTGCAAGAGATGGAGATCTTCAAGAGGCCAAGGCCTTGTTGGAATGTAATCCTCGTCTGGCAAGGTACTCCACTTTTGGTGTTCGTAATTCTCCACTCCATTATTCTGCAGCTCAGGGCCACCATGAGGTATGTGTTTATCAACTGTCAGTTTCAGAGATTGATCTCCTTGTGTTTTACATACTTTTGCTTATCTGGTTTTGATGTGATTGTGTTTTGTTTGGCGTCCTTAGATAGTTTCACTCTTGCTTGAGTCTGGAGTTGATATTAATCTCAGGAATTATCGTGGTCAGGTAATTTTAGAAGTGAAACTTTTGGCATTATATCAATCAAAAGGCACTTTTCAATTAATATGGGTGTTTACCTCCTCAAAATTGCTTTCTTATGATTTAGAAACAAGCTTTCTATCAACACATTTATACTGTAGTTTAAATCTTGATGTACAGACTGCTTTGATGCAAGCTTGCCAACATGGTCATTGGGAGGTTGTTCTGACCCTGATTCTGTTTAAAGCCACCGTAAGATTGTATACTCATAAACCACTTTTCCAATAGTCCTGAAACAATAATGTGGTTAAGAAATTTGACATTCTTGAAAACTGGATTTAGATTCACAGAGCCGATTATCTGAATGGGGGTACTGCACTCCACTTTGCTGCTTTGAATGGTCATACTCGGTGCATCAGAATCCTCCTTACTGATTACATTCCCAGCTCTCCGGATTTTTGGAGTACATTAAGGAATGCATTAGAGAATGAAGAACCAATTACAGAGTTTGATCATGAGTAATTCAACATCCATTTCATTTTTCACCTTCCTTGTATTTTCCAATACTCGTAATTAATTTATTTTCCTTCCCCATTTCCAGTGTTTTGGGTCAGATAATTAATAGGCCTGCTGATGGAGGAATCACTGCTCTGCATATGGCAGCACTAAATGGTCATCTTGAAACTGTACAACTACTTTTGGATTTGGGGGCTTCTGTTTTTGCAGTTACTGTGGAAGATGGAGCTACAATTGATTTAATAGGTAACAAATTTAATTCATCATTTTTTTTCCCCAGCAAATACACTGTCCAATTATGATTCAGATAATTGAAAATCTTGTATGGTTTAACTTTAATTTATCACTTGCCTTGGTAAATCAATTCAGTTGTATTAGAATATTGGAATTAGATCAGGCATATTAAGTAGTATACTATGGATTCAATATTTTTTCCAAGCCTTCTGGGAAACTTTTTAAGTGTATTTCCTTTTGTGCTCTGGTATAGAAGGAGAGCACAATCATAGTGGTGCATTTCTAAATTATTTATGAAGACATTTTTTAATTATTTTTCATGTAGTTCCATGTGATGTTGTTGATTATCATCATGAAAGGTTTAAGACTCCCATCATTCCCCGATGATTTTGCAGTTACATCTCCAATAACTGATCACTTTAATTTGCAGGGGCTGGAAGCACAGCCCTACATTATGCTGCATGTGGAGGAAATGCCCAGTGTTGTCAAGTATGCTCTTAGTTTTATTAAAGATATGCTCTAAAATGCTACAACCTTACAGTCACCATGATGATTATTACTAATGTTTCATGCTGCGGTCAGATTTTGATTTCCAGGGGTGCCAGTCTGAAAGCCGAAAATGCAAACCGGTATGTTTCGAACTCATTCAGTTTTGATTTATTTGGAAAGCTACTGTAGCTTTCACTTTCCAGAGCTCTTTAAATAATACTTTGACCTATTTTACATGGATTCCAGAGTGTTGGTATTGCTACATGTCCCCAAATTCATTTGTTTAGTGTGGATACTATTATCTGCCTCAGAAGGTCCTGGTTTGGATCTTCCAACCCCCAAGTATTCATATATTTGTTGATATGTGGGGTGAGGGTGGGATTGCACCTCTATCTTTCTGCGTCTCCATTCATCTGTCTGCTTGTCTTATAAGCTCTGATTAAGCAATGTTGAACCTGTAAATGTCAAAACAATTAGATAAATGCACAATTTAAAAAGTCTAATCATGGGGCAGTAAAGTTTGGGTGCTAGTTCAATGAGTTATTGTATCTTTTCCTTGAATAATGAGTATATACGTTTTTATCTGCAGTTCCTTAAGAGATTAGTTGTATACATAGACTAGGTTGCATTACTGGCTCTAGTTCTACTGAGATACTAGAACCTTTTGGTGAAGCCTCAATTTTTTGTCTGTTTATTCTTTCTTTATTCACTATCAGTTCTCAACTGAGCCGGTTGTATTTTGTTATTTGTTCAAAGATGGACGCCCTTGATGGTGGCTCGTTCATGGCATAGAGATTGGCTTGAGGAAGTCCTTAGCACGGAGCAAGAAGGCCAGTCACAGATACTTCCTAGTCTTCCTTCACCATACCTATCCCTTCCCCTTATGAGCATTGTGAAGATTGCTAGGCAAGTACATTTTGTTAATTCTGTTGCTAATACTACACTATAGAATTATTTGTAATATCTAAACTCATTCCACTCGAGAATTCTGTAACTCTGATTGTCTCAAATCAAGAGATCAGGTCAGAAATAAACAAACAACCAAAAGCTATATTAACATGAACTCTTAGATCAAATTATTCTTCTTGGTGCATGAACCTGTCAGTTTGGCATGTTTTTACTCCATGTGAATAACTTTCAATTGTAAATATCTCTTTATAAGATGTTTCTCATCACTTATTTTTGTGAAAGATTTTGACACAAGCAAGTTTGACAAACTTTATGGCTCAGAAAACATGTATTTGTTGGTAATGCAGAAAATAGTTTTTCCTGTCAAATAAACTCTTTTGTTTTGGTTTTATTTTCAATAGAATAAGGCTTTTCCCTACACTCTTTTTCTCTTGAAACCTTTTATAACAAATTTGGCGTTAACCAATTTGGGTTTGTAGACTTTAACCTGATACTCTAGTATTGGTGCCATTTCCAGAGAATGTGGATGGAGGAACAATGATTCTTTACCTGCATGCGAAGATCCATGCGTTGTCTGTTTGGAAAGACAGTGCACCGTGGCTGCAGAAGGTAAATTTCTCTTAGAAGACTGTCACAACTATCCATCTCTGTCTAAACTTCGTGATATGTATTTGTATACAAATTAGACAAGTTTTAGAGTGTTGAAATTGACTGATTTTGGGGCTGCATCTCAATCTTTGCATTCAAATATTGTTTTTGAAAGAGAATAAATAAATATGTACTGGTGGAGAAGAGAATGAATGATGTGAAACCAGCATTCTTAATGCCTGTTTAGCAAATGCAAATACATACTTGCATTGTGAGGGCTCAAATTAAGTACTGGTGATGCTGGTAGATGTGGAGGCAATAGTATGGCATTAGTCTGGCTTGGAGGTAAATACATTTACTGAATGCTCTATATTTGGTTAAGTGCTGTGGTCAGTTCCCATGTTACGGCTTTTATATATAATAAGTGGCTTCACCTACAGTAGGACTTTTAATGTTAAATTTTATTATGTAAAAGGAAGCATTTGTCCATTTAACTGGACAAGTATTGTCATAGCTGTAGCTTCAGTGCTCATGTTCTCTCTCCTGTTATTCATGGATGGCTTCTTTCGGCATGATTGTGATTATGAATGAACCGGCATTGCATATGCAAATTGAGCTGTGTTTGGTGGGAACCCAGGACAGGTGTTAAGCTTGTACAACATGAGGTAGTATTGAATTGCAGTTCCTGTGTTCTCAAGTTGAGTCATCTTTATTGGAAGAAGTAGTTGGCCCTCTAAAGGTTTGGAGCTGCTAATTAATGGGTGTTTCTTTAGATTGTTTTTCAGTTGGACATTCATTTTCCATGGCTCTATGTTGACGTTTCTTTCAAAAGTGAGATGACTTCAAATTTAAGAAGGCAACCCTTCTTTTTGTTCCTTGTTTAGGATCACTTGTATGCTTCATGTACTTGATTTTGGCCATTAAAAGTTCCTTTGAAGCCTCTTACATCTATAGAGGATACTGATGGTGAATTAAGGTGCAGTTTGGTGCTGATAATTATTAGAGGGCAGCATTCTTGAGGTGGTGTAACTTGCAGTTGGAATCTAGATGAAGTAAAATGCATTGGGTACATTAATCCAAACAGAAGTTTAATATCACAAGGGCAACTTTGAAAATAGAAAAGACGTTTGAAACGATGAGCAACTCTGAGAACATGAAGCTACCACATGAATGATTTCCAGACGGAAATTGACTGAACTAAAAACAGCCTTGAGTTCAGCAAACTTGTTATTATAGATAGATAATTTCCTGTTTTCGAAACTTTACAGTTAATTGCTCACTAGGTAACACTTGGTTTCTTTGGAATGATTTGTTCTCGTGTTCCATTGCCACATAGTTTTGTTATGCACAAATTTGTCTGTTTCCAAGGACATTAACAGATTTCATGGTGCAGGTTGTGATCATGAGTTCTGCGTACGTTGTGCCCTGTACCTTTGTTCCACAAACTGCAGCACGGTTGTGGCGCGTGGTCCCTTGGGATCAATCGCATGTCCTCTCTGCCGGAATGGCATAGTTTCATTTGTGAAGCTTCTAAAAACAAGACCAATGGTGAAGGGGATCGCAAAAACTAGTTTATCCCTATCATTTTGCCACTGTTCTACCGAGGAACCAGAGACAACCTCCTCAATAACCACCCCTTTATGCAAGCCCAGTTTTCGTTCCTCTCGGAAATGTTCACTGGGATATTTCCGGTCCCAGAGCTTCCAGAAGTTCCCATCTATCAAACTCAACTACAGCCTTTGCATGGGAGGAGTTTCAAACATTACACCTTGTTTGGTTCCGTGCTCTGCTCGTAGATGTTTGAGATCAGGCTTTACACGAACATCTTCTCAGCCTGAGGGCAGAAGGTCATGGCTCTCTGCACTCAATCAACAAGCAATGACTAGCAGCGGATGCTGAATAACATTGTTTTCTTCTTATTTGTAATTTTCTTTTTTCTTCTGGACTCTCGAGTTCTTTTAAATGCATTTCCATCTCAGTTTTGGCCTTGGTGTGACTGAAATCATTTGCTACTGCGGTGATAATTGGATGGATCAAAGCTGTAAATATATATTCATTGGAAGGAAATCTGTAGCAAGAAGAAAAAGAAATCTTCAGTGAATTCACATATAAACTCCCCGGTTTTGGCCAATAAAATTGTTTGTACATCATATTCTGAACAGGAGAATTGGGAATCTAGCTTACAACTGTTTTAGCTTGTTCCTTTCTTACCAAAATGCCATTTCACTCGATTTAAAAAAAAAAAAAAGGACATTTAACTCATCCAGCTTATATATTTCGAGTCTAGTGGATACAAAAGCATGAAATGTTGACCAAATCTCAGGTCATGCAGTACAACAAATATTCCCAGGAACCCTATGCTGTCTGCTGGTCTCATTGCTCCGCTGATTATTACACATTACATGAGGGTACATACATAAATTCCATATCAAACAAACTCAAGAAATATCTGAACTTCCTTCTATTCAAGCCAATATTACAGCAGTATATTACATTCCTTGAGATGATACACATGCATCATATCCAATTATTGAACAAAAAGTAGTGCAGCTGGAGTACATATCCTAGTACATAAAGCTCAAGAGGGATAGACAAGGATGGTTAAGAAGGGTGTAGAGGGAGGTTAGAGAGGCTGTGGACCGACTGAAAAGTCTTGCAAGGTCAAGAAAGAGAGACGAGGAGAAAGAAACAGACTATTGACAGAAGGAGAGATGAAAATGCAAGGGACAATGGTGAGCGGATTTGCAGAGAAGGAACCATGGAGGGGGAGAAGTGAAACGTCTCGGAGGAAATGCAAAATGCAAAACGAAACAACAGAAAAAAGCAAGAAACAAAAAAAGAGGGTTGGAAAGCTCAGTTAGGATAGCACCATCAAATAACAATAAACTTCACAAGCTGAAGCCGCTGCTGCTGCTTCTCCTTCATTCTCCATTTGGGGTATTTGATCCAAAAAGTGGGAAGTGACTTCTCAGGTGATAGCAAGTCATATTTGACCAGTAAATTAGGGGAAGAGAAAGAAAAGACAGGAGGAGGCATTGAATTGAAGAGGACTAGTGTTTGCTTATAAGGTGCCAGTGAAGTGATGTATATGGGAGAAGACATGGTTTGTGAAGAGATGGATAGGGGTTATATATAGTGAAATTAGAGAGACTGAAAACAGAAAAGAAGATAAAATATAATAAAATAAAACAGAAAGGGCTGACACACACACACACACACACATATATATATATATATATTCCAAATAGGTTTTCATTATTCATCAAGTCAAACAGACTGGAGCATCAGATTGGTCATAACTAGGGCTAGCTAGGAAGGAAGAGAGAGAGAGAGCATTGGGAATATGAGGTATATGTATTGCATGGTGTGGTGGTGACTAGTGATTTGAGAGAAGGGGGAAGAGCGAGTGAGGTACGTAGACTGCAGAAGAAAGCTGCAGAGAGGTGTGATGAGTAGTAATGTGACTTACCATCCTTCTCTGTCGTTCTGACTCTCTCTCTCCCTGTCTCATATCTTTTACCTTCTCAATTACGCAATTCAATTCATTCGAAAGAATAAAAGGTCTTTCAGATTTTCAAGTTTCTCAGATTTCAAATGCATGCCAACAATTATAAAAACAAGTGAGAAGCAAACACTATATATGTTGGATTGGTTCTTGCAATAATGAAGGCTTGTAAGTTTGTAACAGAGGAACAGTAAGCATGCAAAGGGCAAAGGGGTTTGTGACTGTATAGCAAATCCTCAGAGTCAATTTGCCTTTATGATTCTTCATCATTCCCTGTCCATATGTTATGGACCATATGCATTACTATGTGGGGTTTGAATTTTCTGATAGTCTGATGCATACAGTGAAGCCGATACGAAATTCCTGCTAGGTTTCAGAAGATCTTCAATGCAGATTAACCATGGCATTATTAATGTCGTAATTGAATTATAACATGCAAAGCTTTCATAAAAGGGTAATAATCATTTAGAAAGCGACCACTCTAGCCAGCAAGTAGCAGCAAATCTGGTAATTGACATTTCAGCTTTGATAATACGTACAAATTATATAATGACCGGTTCAACGATATTTTTACCGAAAGTTACCCTATATTTAAGAAGATAATCTTAACATAATCACCCTAGTACAAAGATTGCAATATTCAAGGCCACAACATAAGTCATAAGTCATAATAAGCTAGCTAGGTTCTGAGGTCTGAAACTCATATGGGAAATCCAATGTAGAAATAGGATCAATAGAATAGCCGAACAAGATCTTTTGATGCTTGTAGGTGAGTTGAAAAAAACCATAAAACAGCTTTGCAAGTAAAGTTGCATATATGGCTACAAAACCCAGAATCAAGATTAGGTTTTTCTTTTTCAATGCATGATCTCTCTCCTTGCATCCTTTCTTTATTCTGTAGTTTTGTGTTGTATGGTATTGTATTGTAACATTGTATTGTTTAGGAGCTAAGCCAATTGCTAAGGCTAGGTAGGTAGCTAGGGTTTATCTTTTCTGTGTGTGTATGAGTTGTTGCTTCAGTTCTGGTGAAAAGAGATGGGAGAGGAAGAGAGCAATTATTCCAGTACTGCGTTTTGACAGGCAATACGCTAGTATGAGAATATTAACTTTCCAGTTTCACTCTTGCAGAGAAGAGAGTGTATTCCACACAACTCACAATCCCAGAAGACACATGATTCGAAGTGTTGGGCGCGTGGGTGAAGTGAGGATTAGGATCTTTTCAGAAATTGGGTACAGACTTTAAATTTTGGTAATCATCACGACCTTTGTGATGGGACAATACATGGTCAATCAATCAGTCTCTTTTTATATTTCTTTTCTCTTTTGTTTTTATTACTTTTATAAAAATTTTGATATTGCAGGCCGCCTACGTAAGACCAAAGAAAAATATAATACCCTAACTCCCTAAGTAATAACATGCATTATACACCCACCAATGCAGTGCTACTGCCCCAGAATCTGATGCCCACTCCACGCTTGTGCGTCATTTGACTTAATTCATCTCTCTCTCTCTCTCTCTCTCTCTCTCTCTATATATATATATATATATATTATATCATTTTCAAGTTTTAGCAACTTTACTCTTGGGTCACAAAAACTAAAATAATCGATTCTTTGTTTTTAAAGTACTAAAATAATCGATTGAAACTGGATCTTCGATAGCAGCTCTAGAGAAAGGTTACGTTCAGAAATTATAGAAACGTAGCAATTATTTGTTTTCATGAGTAACAAAGATCTTCTTCTTCGTTTTGGATAAAGATTTCATCCATTAAAAGGAAAAAACTCTCTTTAGTTTGGCAGAAATGTCTTCAGTGGGCTTGTTCTTGTTACGCACCGGGGCCGCTGCTTAGAGGATTCCAAGGGTGCAGTCAAATCAATGGAAAGTTTGATACTCCAAACTTAAACCATAGTGTCACAAGAATGGTAAGGAGAAGAAACCTGCATAATAAACAACTCACAAGTCACGAGACAAAGAAACCTGCATAGCACAATTTGGGTTTGTAACTAGAGAATCAATATTGAACCATAGCATGACAATAATATATAGGGTCAGATTCAGTACTTTTGTCAATAAGCAGATTCTCAAATTGTTACCGATCTGAATAATCGGTATACAGATAAATTTGTAACTGAAAATCTCGGTTTGATATGTAGTTTAAAAATATTTAATTTTATCTCTGTAGATTGCTAAACTAATTGATATTAGTTCAAATGCTAGTTTTGACAAAATCCCCTCATGTGTAAGGATAAATTTGTCATTTCAATTTAAAATAGTATAAGAAATTAAATAAATAGTATTTGAAAATGAAACTAAAAAAAAAAGGAGGTTGTGGAATTCTTGTTTTTATTTATTTTTAATTTCATTTCCTATAAAATTTCTAATATTTTGTTTTTCATTTGATTTTTTTTATTGAGATGACAAACTTATCCTTACACATGATTTGCACATGGTAAAGTGTTTGTCAAAATTAGTTTTTTGACCAACTTTGATCAATTTCGCAAATCACAAGGGTGAAATTAAATATTTTGAAACCATAAAGTTAATATTGAGTATCATCCCAAATCACAGAGACAATTTCTAACTTTTACCCAAAAAAATATTCAGATCGCATAACTAACAATCCATGGTAAAAACAGGATTTTGATGATTTGGGTTTTGATTTATTTGTAAGAGTTAAAATGGTTGCTTGTGTTATTCTGGAATGGTTGCTGGTTTCCGGAAAGAAATTCTGGAATGAGAGAGGAGAAGTAATAGATTTGAAGACGATGGGTTTTCAGTTTTCCTTTTGCATTTTTATTTCTATTGCTTAAGAAGCTAATAATAAAAAATATATAGATGATATGCTGAATGCAACTTGTGGCGCAGTGGTTGGGCTTAGCATCTCCACCAAGAGGCAGCACCCTGTAGGCAAACACGTACACCCTTGAAAATGAAATCGATTAGTATTACTATTACGAATGCTCTACGACCTAACTCCACGAAGCTGGAGGGTGGCATGGAGTACATCCTTCGGCCCATCTTCTCTTTTCAACGGAGAAATTGGAGAAGGCCCGCGATGGACCACCTCGAAGCTGTTTGGTTATAAGCAAGACTGCGACGGAAGTTGATGGGATATTCATGTGGATTTGGGTGTTAGTTTTAGACTTGGGTTCGATTTGGGCTACATACTTGTTTAATTGTGCTTAGTTGTTGGGCCTTTATCTTTGGCCCATTTATTATTTATTTCTTGGGACGTATGTTTTACTCGGCCGATGTTTTTTTTTTAAAATGAAAAATGGGGTATTTAATATTCATAGCATTCTTTAGGGGAATTTATAAAAAAAAATTATGTTAAAAAAATTAATTAGTAAAAATGTTAGTTACTATTCTTTTATGTGTCGATTGAACCAAGTATATCTGCTTCCCACAAACCTATGTCAATGAAGTCAAACCTTGACATGGTATTTTTGAACTTTGCATTGCACCAGGCCGCTCGAGGAGGACCACCAGACTTGTCTTCTTGGCATATGATTTCGTTAAAATCCCCCGCCATTAACCATGGCAACGAATAATCTTGTGCTGCCAGGGTTTCAATAAGGGTCCATTTTCTGTCCCTGCCTCCCCTTGCAGCGACTCCAGACACTTGTAACACGCCAGAGCACTATTCCCGGTTTTCCAATCATAGCATCAATGTGGTTTGCAGAATATGTACGAAGATCAATGTGAGTTTCCTTATTCCAAAAGAGGGCTACGAAGATCAATGTGAGTTTCCTTATTCCAAAAGAGGGCTAAACCTTGAGAATCATCTTCATGTGGTATATAGAAACCACCTTTAAATCCCAACCTACCCTTTAGAGAGTCAATCAGTTTTTCTGGGCTAAGGTTTCAGAGAGGAAGATGAGGCTTGGCTTCCTCGCATGAGCCATGTTAACAATGTCTCTATAGTTCCAAATGAGAACATTTCCCTAAAGCATTATGGAGAAAGCTTCTGACTTTGGTGGCGGCACACAAGGGAGTCGTCGGAAGCCTTAGGGTTTTTAGCGTTTAGACATTAAATAGTAGTATGGAGCATGACATAGATGATTTTAATGATAAATTTCTTGTTCCATTTTTCAAGTCCTTTCAGGGCAAATGAACATGAATTAATGATTTTGGATTATGTTAAAGATGACATAATTGAATTTTATGTTTAGAAAATTTAGTCTTTGTGACTATTTTCACTGGATTGAACCAAGGTTCTAAAAAACACTAGGCGCTGGTCGGGCGGTGACCCGAGGACTAGCGCCTAGGGGCCTAGGCGGGGACTAGGCAATTTATTTTTTTAATTTTTAAATTATTTTTATGACATATAATAACATAAATAACAATATTTAAAGTCAAAAAATTAATTATAAATATAAAATAGTCAAAATATAAAATAAATTAGGGTTTACAACCGCCTAGGCTCCGCCTAGAACTGCCTAGCCAGCCTAGTCTCCACTTACCACCACCTAACAGCACCGCCTAGTCCGCCTAGCCGGCCTAGTCCCCGCCTAGGTGGCCGCCTAGCAGCCCAGCGCCTAAGGGAAACGCCTAGGCCAAAATCGGAGCGGTTCCTTGCCGCCTAGCGCTTAGGCCGATTTTTTAGAACATTGGATTGAACATAGCTCGGTGCAGTAGTCTCGTAGGTGTTCAAATCAAGATGACTAAATTTCTTAATCCATAAATTCAACATAACCCAAAAACATTAATTCATACCCATAAAATGTCGAAAAACAATCACCAACCCACAAAACTCATGGTTTTTTATTTTATTTTTATACATGTATTTTAAATATCAATTGTATCCTTACATTTAGAAAAATTAATAGAAGTACCTACAAGGTCAAACAAAGTCTAAGTTGAGGTATCAAATTGTCCTCTTTTGAAGACTATGTACTAAAGTATCCAATTGGCCATGCCTCACATACCTGAACCCTATATTGTATTAAACTTTATATTTTTTTTTTCCTTAAGAAAATATTATAATTATTTTAGTTTATTGAGAAGTGCTATATGAATTAAGGCAGAGTCAATATATTGATCAAAAACCAGAATGACCATTACATACATTTCTGTTGTCATCTATAAACAAATAAGAAGATGTATAAGTACTCAAAGTGATACATAAAACTATATCACTCATTTGACATTGAGTACATCGAAATAACATTAATCATTTTTGAGAAGTGCTAAAAGAATCGGTTACTTACTTTTTGGTCCATTTCAAAAAAAATAAAAAATAAAAAAACATAAAGTCGAAATTAATATCTTCTCCACGAATTAATTAATTGGAGTAGCAAAGATGAATTGACCCAAACTGCCAAACAGCAAAGGGGTGAAGCATGAAGTTATGAACCACAGGTAGCAAGCATAGTCCGCATAGTGAAGGGATAATAATAATTAAATCAAAAAATGGCCCTTCTATCTTCTCCTTGTCCTCTCCCAACCCACTTCTCTGCTTCCACCTCCACTTCTCTACTTGTCCGCCGCCGCCCAATCACCGCCTGCCAAGTCTGCACCCCCAAGCAACCCTTACATGAGTCCACCCTCAATGTCGCCGAAGGTTTTGCCGAGGATGAACTCTGGGCCGCCGCCTGTCTCCGTGTTCGGTCCTTCTACCAGTTCAAGCCCACCACGTTCGGCCTCCAAGTCTGTCCCTCCAATCACCTAATCTAGTTTCCAACATGTAATGAATCATTTGTATTGATGGGTGTTTTTCCCTTTGTCAAGTTGTATTAGGATCACAAAAAGTTCTTGGCGGAGCGAGAGTTTGAAGCTATCAAGGAACGTGTTAGTGGGAAGAGGAAGGGTTTTGGGAGAGTTTCGTGTATAAATGCTACAGTCCCACTTTCGCAATTCTCAAGCCTTTCATTTCCGGCAGATGATTTATGTGCTTCCTGTAAGGTCTGTTTGCTTCAGTTCCCATGTTTCAACTCCATTCTTTTGTTTTCATAATCTGTTGTGTAGAGCGGTGTATTTGAAGCCCTTTTGGTGGTTCTTGTTGTTTTTGTCTAGTTTACAGACAATGGAGAAGATCGAGTAGTAGTTGGGACCCTTGATCTTAACCAGTGTGTAAGTCTTCCAGATGAGATAGCAGGAAGCAGACCAGAGGTATTTCATCGCATACCAGCCTTTTTCACTCCGATTTTAGACACTAATTATCTTCTTAGTCATATTCCGTTCCAAGTTTCAACTATAGAAGTCAACACATTAAGACTGCTTATGCTATTGGATTTGTATCTTTTGCCTAAATTTCCAGATGAATAAATTTCATGGTTAATACATGTAGCAAATTATACTGCTCAGTGAATTTACTTCTTAAAGATGAAAACAGGGCATGTGGTTGCAAACGAAACAAATACACGGTTAAAATTCAGTTTAATCTAAGATTTGCTGATATAACCCGGCTCTTTATAAAATAAAATAATAAACAAATAGAAAAACAATGACTGAAATTTAATAGTGCATTTCAACAGGCGATTGGAGCTGATTTTGCAAGGGCATATCTGAGCAATGTATGTGTTGCCAAGGAACTGCATAGAAATGGTTTAGGTCATGCTCTTGTGGCAAAGTCAAAGTTAGTTGCGCGAGAATGGGGTAAAGAATTTGACATTTTATTATGTTCTTGATTAAACATCCTCACGCATACTCCATTTTGTTGGTACCATGCTCCTTTACTTATCTCTTGCTTTACGGCTTTAGAGTTCTTTAGGGTCAAAGAGTTTTCAGTGATAATGCTCTTATACTCATGCTTGTTCTTCACTTGGAGAACACACTTGTGAATCTCTTTACAGAAAAGTTAAGGGGAAAAAAAAAGATTGATGAGAATATTTTGAAAAGCAAGAAATTTAAACATGTTGATGTGGAGAAGGGTAACATGCATTATATACTTAAAACCCTAAGAATAGATGCTAAAAGGGTTAATCACATTATTCTTTTATGTGATAATTTGATCTACATCCAAAACTCACACCCCGTATTGGATGTAGTCCGAATGAATTTTTTTGTTAATCGCGGTCCTATGACTCAAATACCACATTAGATTTTTTTTTATTTTGCTGGCTCAACGCCTAAATTTTTTATTCCTAAAATACCTTTATTTAATATATTTTACACAATAGACAGTAAAAATCAATATATTAATTGTAATCCTAAATTATTGCAATATTTTTAATGTAAAATTAGCAAATTTAATATGTTGACTTTAATTTACATTATTAGTTTCTTGATTGAATTCAAAAGAGGAATCTATATATATTAAGACATTATTATTATTATTATTATCAAATCTTCTCTTTTTTCTCTCTTTCTTCCATGCATATCTTCTTTCCAACACATAATTCTCATTTTTTTTTTCTCCCGAAATTTGTATTTTTTGTCTGGCTTCTCCCTTCTTAGTTCATTTTTTTATGTCTTCTAATGTGACTTCTTCAATTCGCAGTATAATAAAAGTTGCTAAAAAGATTTTGCTTACCTGTGATATAGAATCGATTATGGTATTATAGGTAACATTTGTCCTAGAATTTGATTAGACATTTTTATTTCACATTTACATGCCTTATTTATAGGTAAGAATTCAGAAGTTTAAAAACATTGAAGTTTCTCTATATCTCTATATCTCTATATCTGAAGTTCTCTCATTATCTTCCACTTTCTCATTCACACTTTTTATCTTTTAATTAAGTATTGGTTCTATATGTACATGTTTGTACCTTTTGATTAGATTGGTAATATAGTCTACGTTTTTTATTCTTACTTCGTATGTCTAGGTAGGTCAAATCTCTCCCATATCTTTAAATACCTACTATATAGATTGAAGCAATAATGTTTGAATTTTTGTTCTAATGTTTTTCATCCTATAATGTAGGTACATAAGTATTCAATATTTCTATACCTACGTTTTAGGTATATTGATTTCATAGGAATGCATTTAGTATATGTCTGAAAATTATTCATAGATGAATTGTAGATCTTGGAATTAGAATTTGAAATTTAAAATTGAGCTAAAATTGTGATTCAATTAGTTACCTTATGTGTTTCTAAGAATAAAATTGACTATTAAAAAAAAGCAAATGAACCGCAATTAACAAAAAAGGATGTGCGGACCGATTCCTTTTGGTTCAGATCTAGTGAATTGGGCATATTGTTCCTGTTGGTGCCATTAACCACTGAGTTTTACATTAACACCAGATCTTGAAAGTAGATCATCTTTATTAATATTTCAACTGCATTTCTGGAATCTTTCAGGCATAAGTGATCTGTATGTTCATGTTGCTGTCGACAATGAACCAGCAAAACAGTTGTACACGAAGAGTGGTTTCGTTTATGAGAGTGACGAACCTGCATGGCAGGCCAGGTTCCTGGACCGGCCAAGAAGGTTACTTTTGTGGTTTGGTGTCCCGGGCGTGCAACTATGACTTACAATATGATTCTTTCCTCTTCTTTGATATAATTGTTCTGACAATGTACAGAGCATTTCACAAGTCTAAACATGATTGGTCGGTCTCTTCCTCATTGAGATGTAAATTTATGTAATCTATTTGACATACTGGGTCTTAAAGGCGTTTATCCTCTCAAATCCTATGTGCTATCTGTAACGATGAATGCTTGATTTAATTTGGGAATACTTTCAAGCCATAACAATAAAAATGTGTCAGGTAGGTTAATTTGAAAAGTCAATTTCATAATTTGTAAGACATCTTCTTAAATAAGGATTCAACCACAAACTTCTTTCTAAGTTTGAAGTCGGTGAACTATGGTTTGTTAGTTAGTTAGCCTAATTAACATCGTAGAGATCATGAGTTCAAATCTCATTGATTTTAGGGATGGGTGGGGAGTTATATTGTCTTCCAGAATAAAAAAGAAAAAAAAATTCAAGTAGGCCTAGAATCGGTTCTGTTTTTGGCATATTTTATTGGAAGCGGAGCAGAACCGATATGTTTTTTTTTCGGTTAGGTTTGGTCACTTTTTTTGCCAGAATCGTTTTGGAACTGGATCCGTATTTTTCAGTTTGGTTATAGCCTGCAATCGGTTCCTGTACACAGCAAGAAAATAGACAAATTTTTCCAATTTCCCAGCTTCCCAACCGCATAAACTGAAGCAGTAAAACAGTACATAAATAGATAGACTTTACTTTTATTTTCAAATTTCAATGCAGTTCATAATTGGATGATCCTCCTTCGTGAAATGCTCCCAAACCCAACTTCGAGGATCTTTTTGAACTTTCTGTGTTGGTGCCCTCTTTCTCTTTACAGCATGGCCAGCACCTTTCTTCGATGTGCCAGGATCATGAGACTGAACTTCTTCTTCTCCTTGTTGTGCTGCTGCAACAAGTAGAATCTCATTGCCAGGGTGAGAATGAGTAGGGCTGGGCATGGGACCGGCCTTTTTTTACTGTTCGGGCCCAAAACTCGTTTTACACCCAACATCGATAGACCCGTTTCATTTCGGGCCTGGTTTCAGGCCCAAAATACATATTTTTTTGTCTATTTCCATATTGCAACCCATTTTACAAATTTCTAAAAATTGGTAAAAAGGTGAAAAAAATAATAAGAACAATGAGTTGGTTTACATAGCTTCATCCTCTATAATGAGTTGTTTCTCTTTGATACCAATAGTTAAGAAACTGAACAAATCCTCACTGAACTTAATTGGAGAAATGTCTCTTTCTGGATTAGGACCTCTCATTTATTTTTCCATAAAAAAATTATAAAAAAAACTGATACAAATAACACATATTCATGATCAGTATACAATAATTCCAGATCTGGGCATGTTAAGTAAAATCTATAAATTCCAAATCGTCTTCTACTCAGGATTTGGGTAATCTTCATAGCTCAAAACTCCGCCGCTAGTAACTCGTAATCCAAGCTGCATCTCACCTTAGTCGATCTCCCCTCTCTATCCTCGACTGCGACAACATCATGACCCCATCTCAAAGCATCATGAGAGAATTTTAAAAGAAGAAGAAAGAGAAAACTCTTGTGCGGCAGAGTGAAGAGAGAAGAGAGAAAGTGTAACATCCCAACCCAGACAAATAGAAAATAAATCTGAATCTTAAAGGGAATAGAACATGAAAACACGAATTGGAGTCAATTCATCATTTTATCTCAAAACAGAAATCTGAATGAAGAGTCGTTAATTTTACCTTGATCTGGAAAGATTCAACCTTTGGATTTTCAGGGAACTTGAACACAGTTTATGTCATGCCTCGAATTTTAGAATCAAAATTCAAAATCCGAAACATGAATTACCACAACTCAAAAATAATCATCCTGAAAATTTCTTTATCTTAACAACCACACCATAGAATTTAATTTCAAATCCCGAATTAGTCTCGGTTAATTATTACAAATTAAACTCACGAATAAAATTGTAAAGCGATAAATGAGCATAACAATCTCACAACGTAAATGAAATCGAATAAATGCTGCGACTCCTAAACAGCACGATCGCCTCCCTGATTATCCTGACCTGCAGGAATATCCGTTACACCATTTGAATAGTGTACCAGGATTGCAACAACAAAAAGCCCTGTAAGTTTTTGAAAGCTCGTATGAGTAAAAGAAAGAACGGTTATTTAATTAAGTTATATTTATTTTCACCCAGGTGAACATCCAACAATTCTCACGTCCACAAAGAAACCACAATCTCAACAATCAATCATCAAATCAACAATTTAACACGAAACCTATACTCACATCTTTCTTCTCAAAATCCCGAAATCGTATTTATAAAAATACGGTATTTTACAGACTAGAGCTCTAACTGAATCATAGCCCATCACCTGGCCCAAGTTATGAAATCTGACATATTTATCTTTATCGTATTTCATCAATATATATACGTATATACATATTTAGAACGTCCGATACTCATACTTACTCTAGCCTCATTACTCGACAAGGGTTGTTGCATCCAACTCACTCAACCAATCGTATCCCATCATACACCTAGGATTAGAGCGTCTGATTCCCCCATACCAGTCACTACGTTGACCCTAAATCCATAAATGAGCACAACAATATGTTTTCACACAATGAAATCAACCCATCCAAGATACACAATATTATTATGAAATTTAAGCATTTGAAATATAATCCAAATCATTATTCCAACTCAATCATATCATCACTCGGTTACACACCACCCAATATATATATTCCACGTAAATATATATATACGTAATCATCCACTCAGGGATGACCACTAATACTATATATAGTTCACACAAGAAAATCGTGAAATTCATTTATATAATTAAAATTCATTTTACTTACCTATGGACCATAGTTGATCAAGTCTATGTGATTTTAAAAACAAATATTTAATCCATAAATATTTTTCACAAATTACGACAAAATAAATAAATTAAAAGCACTCGGTTCGTAATATGAACTACGTGAGTTTTATTCACCTCGAAACTCCCACTGTGTCTTCAATTTAAACACAAATCACACCGAACCAGCTCACCCAAGTACAAACCGTCAATCACCTAATCAAATGTGACTTGAATTTAGCCAATAATTCCAAAACATACTTAAACTACCATCCAACGGTCGGATTTTAAATTATACGAAAATTCGACGAACGGATTCTCACGAATCGCCTCCCTAATCACCGTTTTGCATTTATACGAAGATCCAACAATCGGATCTTCACC
This sequence comes from Rosa persica, assembly GCA_025331145.1. NCBI lineage: Eukaryota > Viridiplantae > Streptophyta > Magnoliopsida > Rosales > Rosaceae > Rosa > Rosa persica. The sequence continues at coordinate 15,573,173 of WFKR01000004.1, forward strand.
CATGACCACACAAAGCTACTGAGACAGTCATATGATTATCATATCAAAACTACAAGTCCATCGGACGGTCCTAACTTCACAGATCACAAATCTAACGATCGAAATCGATCGAAATCTAAAAATTCATAACTAAATCATACGATATCCGAAAAATATTTATAATATGCCAAAATGATCATATTGAAATGTAAAATCTTAAAATGTACAGAAACTATATTTTTGACGCCCGGAGGTGGCCGGAAAGGGCCGCCGAAGTTAATGGCAGAGCCTCCGCCGACCACCACCAATGGTGTCGGGGCCGAGCTGCTCTCCTTCATTTTAACAAGCTGATCATTTTTGATAACTAGCTCAAGATCAAAAATAATGGGAAGAGGTCGAAAAGTATCGAAATAGTCACGATGCCCTGAAAATTTCCAGAATCTGGCGAGCTTCAGTTCGACGTAAAAACTTCCACCAATGGCTTCGATTCCTTCTGGAGAGTTGTTCAGAAACTCAAGGCGAGCTCACTAAGCCAAGAATCACAAGAAATGGTCGTCTGTAACTCGAGATATCCGGATTTGAAGGTAGTTTTTCGATCTACACGGGTTGAGCTCCAACGAACGTGAAATCGATATACTCATTTCCGGTCCTTCTTGGTGCTTGTTCAGCAACTTGATACGAGTCTAATGAGCCAAGAATCAAGAGGAATGATGATATGTAGCTTGAGATATCTAGATCGAACCAAAACGAGCTCAAAACGGAACCGTGCTTCCGCGGCCGTTTCCGGCGGTGCCGCAACGCAAGGCTGCCCCTGGCAGCTGCGCAAGGTCGAGGCGAAGCGGTAGGAGGTGGTCCGATGTCGTGAGGTGGCCTGAGGTGGGAAAGGTCGGCTGGAGAAGCTTGCCCTGTTTCCTGCGTTCGGCCGCGAGAGAGAGAGAGAGAGAGAGAGAGAGAGAGAGAGAGAGAGAGAGAGAGAGAGAGAGAGAGAGAGAGAGAGAGAACGAAGATGAACAGTTTCCAAAAGGGGAAGGAGGCCGGGAGAAAAAAGAAAAGTTTCCAAAAAAAAAATTAGGGTTTTTTCTTTATATACACGTTTTGGAAATTTCTTCTAATTTCAATAACTAAATCAGAAAAAATCTGATCTTTGTATTCCGCATATGTACGGACTCGTATCGACGAGCTCTACAACTTTCATGAAGGAAGTTTTCTCAAATTTTGTACGTATAAAAAGTCGATTTCTTGAATCGAACATTTCGAGTTTTTCGTTAAAACGATCATTTCAGAACTTTGAAAATTCTAAAAAATGAAATATTTCGAGCAACATTCGTGAAATTGTACAATATTCGTTCCACACAATTACACGAAATTAAAATAGAAATTACGGTTATTACAGTTTAGAAGACACAATTCTGAACAACTTTCATGAAGAAGTCATGATCATTTGAGTACCCAAAGATGGAGCGTTTAGCCGTCGAAGTCAGCTGACGAGCAGAATTTTGAAAACAGAAAGCTAGATCACTCGTGATGAAAAGAGAGCTAGAGATATCCAAAAGGAGTCGCCCCTCCGTCCTCCAGAGAGGAGAGAAAAAGAAATTGCTCCCGAGGGTTCCAGATACCGACAGAGAGAGATGGAGGCAATCATAGATCGGGTTGTTTCTCTCATGTTCTAGAACCTCCTGTCGCACATCTATTTCTCCATTCTTTGGGGTTCTCGACCCTTCCCTTTTTTTCTCCAAGATTTCATTATTCGCTTCCTTCTTTATTTTGTTCCGTTTGTCATCTACCTTTGTTATGTTCAATAGAAAAATAATAATAATAATAATAATAATAATAATAATAATAATAATAATAATAATAATAATAATAATAATAATAATAATAATAATAATAATAATAATAATAATAATAATAATAATAATAATAATAATAATAATAATAATAATAATAATAATAATAATAATAATAATAATAATAATAATAATAATAATAATAATAATAATAATAATAATAATAATAATAATAATAATAATAATAATAATAATAATAATAATAATAATAATAATAATAATAATAATAATAATAATAATAATAATAATAATAATAATAATAATAATAATAATAATAATAATAATAATAATAATAATAATAATAATAATAATAATAATAATAATAATAATAATAATAATAATAATAATAATAATAATAATAATAATAATAATAATAATAATAATAATAATAATAATAATAATAATAATAATAATAATAATAATAATAATAATAATAATAATAATAATAATAATAATAATAATAATAATAATAATAATAATAATAATAATAATAATAATAATAATAATAATAATAATAATAATAATAATAATAATAATAATAATAATAATAATAATAATAATAATAATAATAATAATAATAATAATAATAATAATAATAATAATAATAATAATAATAATAATAATAATAATAATAATAATAATAATAATAATAATAATAATAATAATAATAATAATAATAATAATAATAATAATAATAATAATAATAATAATAATAATAATAATAATAATAATAATAATAATAATAATAATAATAATAATAATAATAATAATAATAATAATAATAATAATAATAATAATAATAATAATAATAATAATAATAATAATAATAATAATAATAATAATAATAATAATAATAATAATAATAATAATAATAATAATAATAATAATAATAATAATAATAATAATAATAATAATAATAATAATAATAATAATAATAATAATAATAATAATAATAATAATAATAATAATAATAATAATAATAATTGGCTTAGAGGCCTAACCGTATAGCATATATGAAGATAGAATTCAATTAGGTTTCTTTGAATATAAATTCTTCAAATCAGTAGTACTCAATTTCTTTATTTACTGAAAGTAATTGATTTAAACACTTTTTTTTTAAGTATCAGGTATTATAGAAAGAGAGTAGGGTTAGAAATCATGAGAGAACTTTAGAAGAAGAATAAAGAGATTTCTCTCTTAGTGCTTTGTGCGGCAGAGTGGAGAGAAGAGAGGAAAGAGTTATATAATAGAAGAGAGTGATAGGGTGTGGAGAAATACACCTATGTTCGTTTTTTTAGCTGAACGGTTCAATCACATAGAGAAACATGTCTCTTAGTTAACTAATTCGAGCCTGACGGGTTTTTTCTTTTCAAATCTCTAAGCCCGGGTGCGAACCGTTTTTTGAATACCTAGGCCCAGGCCCGAACCGTTTCACCAAAAAAAAAAAAAAACAGGGCCCCATCCGTACAGGCCGGTTCGAAATTTCGGGTTTATGGGCTAAAATGCCCAGCCCTAAGAATGAGTACTTGAATTCGAAGGATTCGAAGCCATCTCCTTCAAATTGGGAATGGTTAATGGGGATGAAGATGAATTGGGGGTTTCAGACAAGTGCAAAACTGGGTTGAAGTGATGAAGATGAACTGGATTTCTGACTTTCTGGCTTTTCGAATGGAAGAAATTGGGCAAGGTCTGGGCTATCCGGCTAGTGATAGGACATGCCCTGGATTTCACATTGAAATCAGAAGTGGCCCTGTAGGGCCCATCTTAGAAGAAAATTTCACCAAAAATTTGGCGGAACTTCCCCTCAAAGTGGACAACCCAAAACTTATAGAAAACATTCTAATGTTCCTCAACAGTTCAACTTCCGCAAGTAATATAAAATAAAGCTAAATTTGAATCTTAAATAACAATTTATGTCGTTAATTAGAGCAATCTAGACAATGAACTAAAATAAGGTACAAGTAGGTTAAACTCTTAACCTACAGGAAGTCAGAAGCGGTGAACTCTATGCCTCGACACATATGCACGCTCGATCTCAACCTATCTCCAAACTGGGCACGTAAAACTGAAAAGCTCAAAGAAAAACATTTGAAAACCGTTAGAATGAGTGGACGGAGAATAAATAATTTCAAAAAAAATATATAAGCTTTGATGCCTTCCCAAATGTAATTTCATATAAAACCCGAGCATGCAGTAAAGTTCGTGAAAATACTCTTAATCCTCCTTTAGTACTGAAATCTCAACTCAAGATGTAAATCATATCGAAAACCGTCTCAAATTCTCAATAAATACTCATATCGGAAAATTTCTCAAAATCATATTATAGATCTCATCCAAAACTCTTGAAATCTCATAAAATGCTCATATCGTAAAATAGGCAATTACTAGAGGGGATTGCCGAGCAAGAACGCATCGGAGGGTATTGCCGACTAACCATAGATAGTTAGAGGGTATTGTTGACTAACTACCTTATGCCATCTGGATTATTACCTGGAAGGGACTGCCGCCCAAGTAATGCATGCATGCGCTAACATATTTACCTTCTCGAATAAATTGAAATCAATACTCATACTATATAAATCTCCACTTTCTTCTCAATAACTTGGTACTCAAAATCTCGATAGCAATCATCATAAAATCTCAATGATTCAAATATCAGAAAAACTCTGTAAATCCTCCATAACTCAAAATAAACTCATTGCTGATAATCATAAATAACTCATCGAAAACATAAATCACGAAATCTTGATAAAATATTCATACTCAAATATAATCATCAATAAATCATTGAAACCATAAATCAAATACTTAATAAATCAAACCTCATAAAACTCAATATTTCAATAAGACATAAAATCATAAATAAATCTCATAATACATAAATGCTCGATAGTAGTATTACATGCATAATTTATTTTAAAATCAAATATTTACTCACAGTGCATCGGTTAAGTAGCTGTCAAGCTGAGACCTCCCAAAGTCAAGAGCTTGAAAATTCCTCCACTCAAATCATTTTCCAAAGTTGAACCTTCGTTCAATCTCAAGTAGTCACGTTCAGGTCCTTTGATAAAATAATTAAGTCCAATTAGTAATTTATTAATAACGAAAACTTCCTTAAGTAACCAAAACGTGTTAAATTCACCAATCTACTCTAAATTGATATTTAAAGGTAACCATTCCCGAATAATTCACTTAATAAAGTAAACTCATTCAGAATACGTAATTACACTATTTCCAAATTATAATTCGGGTTAACCATGCGACCTTTTTACTTAGCCTTTAAACTTTAAGTGTATGATTCACGATCACCATTTCCGCATAATCCCGTTCTTATGGTAATTCCAGGATATAGTAGTATTATAGTATTCCAATCCGCAACTCATTTTATTAATCTTCATCGAACAATCGATTTAACTTACTGTCACGCCCCGAATTTTAGAATAACAATTCAAAATCTGAAACATGAAAATACTACAACTCAAAATAATCATCCTGAAAATTTCTTTTCTTAACATACTCACCACACGAAATAAAATCAAACCGAATTTAGTCTCGGTTAATTATTACAACTCAAATCCAAAATGTAATGTAAAGCTCTAAATGAGCATACACACACCTCACAACTAAATAAATAACAAAACTGCTGTAACACCTAAGCAGCTCGGTCACCTCCCTGATTATCCTGACCTGCAGGAATATCCGCTACACCATTGAATAGTGTACCGGGATTGCAACAACACAAAACCCGGTAAGCTTATGAAAGCTTGTATGAGTAAAAGAAGAAACTGTTACTTAATTTAATCTCATTTATTCCCACACACAGCAACACTCAATAATTTCCACATATGCAAATAATAACAATCTCAATCAACACCAACTCAATATATCAAGACAACCCAACTCACAACTTTCTCCACCACTCTCATCATCGTATTTATAAAAATACGGTACTTGACAGACTAGAGCTCTAACTGAATCGTAGCCCGTCACCTGGCCTAGGTTATGGCATCCGACATATTTATCAATTATTGTATTTCATCAATATGTATACCTATATACATATTTAGAACGTCCAATAATTCCACATACTCGACCAATCGTAACCCATCATCCACACTAGGATTAGAGCGTCCGATTACCCACACCAGTCATTACGTCGACTCTAAACCCATAAATGAACACAACATATAATATCACATACTGAAATCAACCCAACCAAGATACATCATATTATTATGGAATTACACAATTGTAATATAATCAACTCATCAATTCTACTCAATCATATCATCACACAACAATCCACTCATCAATATATATTTTCCACGTAAATATATATATACGTAATCATCCACTCAGGAATGACCACTAATACCATCTATAGTTCACACAAGAAAATTATGAAATTCATTTGTATAGTTAAAATTCATTTTACTTACATATGGACCGTGGTGATTCAAGTCAATGAAATTTTAAAACAAATATTTAATCCGCAAATATTTTTCACACAATTACCAAAAATAAATAATTTAAAATGCTCGGTTCGTAATATGAACCACTTGAGTTTTACTCACCTCGAAACTCCCGCTGCGTCTTCAATATAATTATAATTTATAATTAACGCCGAATAGCCCACTTAAATAAAATCCGTCAATCACCTAGTCAAATGTGATTCGAATTTAACCAACAATTTCAACACATAATTTAACTACTAATTAACGGTCAGATTCTAATTTACATTAAAATCCGACGAGCGGTTTCTCACGAATCGCTCCCCTAATTACCGTTTTTCACATATACGAAGATCCAACGGTCGGATCTTCGCCCATGACCACACAAAGCCTCTGGGACAGTCATATGATCATCATAACAAATTTACAAGTTCATCCAACGGTCATAATTTCACAGATCACAAATCTAACTAATTCATACGATATCCGAAAAATGCGTATAATACGCCGAAATGATCGTATCCAAACATAGAATCATAAAATGGACAGAAACCAAATTTTAGACCTCCGGAGGTAGCCGGAAAAGGCCGCCGGAGTTAGGGACAGAGCCGCCACCGACCACCGTCAATGGTGTCGGGGCCGAGCTTGTCCCATTCGTTTCATCATTCTGAGCAACTTTCCTAACTAGCACAAGACCTAAAAATGACGGGAAGGCATCGAAATTACCGATTTACAGTCGGCGGCCGGAAAATATGCAGAAACCGGTGAGCTTGAAAACCGACGTGAAAACTGCAACCTCAGGCCCCGATCCCTTCTGGAAACTTGTTCAGAACTTCCTTGCGAACTCAACAAGCCAAGAATCACAAGAAACGGTCGTGTATAGCTCGAGATATCTTGATCGAAAGTTTCGGTATTTCGATCGTTTCGGGTCGAGCTCCGACGAACGTGAAAACGTTCGACCCAGTTCCGGTCCTTCTTGGTGCTTGTAGAGGAAGTTGAGGCGAGCTCAATGAGACAAGAATCAAGTGAAATGGTGGAGTGTAGCTCGAGATATCGAGATCGAACCGAAAATGACCGTTTTCGGTTCGGGCTGTGCCGCCGCCGCCACAGGCTGCGCCGCCTTGTGAAACTGCCTCCGGGAGCTAAAACAGCTCGAGACGAACGCCTGAGACTTGGTTTGAGGTCGAGAGGTGGTCTGTGGAGGGAGAACAATTAAGGAGAAATTTCCTCCCCTTTTCGGTCGAGAGCGACGGTGAGAGAGAGAACCAGTTTTTTTTTTTTTTTTTCTTTTTCTAGAAACAGAAGGAAGAAGAAGAACCGGTAGAAGAAAAAATTAGGGTTTCCAAAATTTTTTCTATATATAAATGTTTCGGAAAACTTCGAAATTCGATAACTAATTCAGAAAAAATCTGATCTTCGTGTTCCGCACGTGTACGGACTCGTATCGACGAGCTCTACAACTTTCATGAAGGAAGTTTCTCCAAATTTCGTACGCAGAAAAAGTCGATTTCTCAAACCGAGTATTTCGAGCTTTTCGTTAAAATAAACGTTTCGAAACTTCGATAATTGTAAAAATTAATGATTATCGAACATATATCGTGAAATCGCATAATAATCATTCGATACAATCACTCGAATTTAAAATGGAAATTGCGGGTATTACAAACTTACTCAAATAAACTCTACCATTCTCCTTATCAATTACCTCTCAACATCAATCACAACATTCAGTTACTTGCCAAACTTGTCAAGACCGATCCATTCCATATTTACCAATACCTTAATTATTTGGCCAAAACACTTGTCACTTCAAGTAAGACATTTCCACAATGGTAACCACTTCCACATAAAGATGACACCACCAAAACTATACCTGAAACCATTCTAATAACAAACTAAAAATACCATCAATTCAATAATCTGACCAAACCAACTATAGAGTCACTAAACCCTGTCCTTACCATTCTTTTCAACTGAACCCGGAAACGATTTAACATAACTGCATTCCATCACCTTTAACGTTTCAAATCCCTAACAAACAAAACATGTTCAATACTCCATTTCCTCAACCAATTTCGTATCCAAAACATGGTTTGAGGTTCTTACCATTTCTCAATGTAAACCAAACCAACCCAGCAGCTCCGCTCCTCCAAAACTTCACAATCTCCTGATTCCACATATCTCAGTTCACCAAATTAAACAATACATCAGTAGGGTTTCCAATTCACAACATCCCAAAGGTTCTAATCAAATGAAGGTACAAAACTTACCTAATCAAGCGGCCTAGAAATCCAGCGGCGGAGTTGCGGTGGTCTATGAGCCAGGGCGGCGTGTGCAGCTCGTGTGAAGCTTCGGGGCAACGTCGGACTTAGAGCTTTTGAGGGTTGGCGGTTTATGAAGTGTTGATTTCATTTTTGGGGATGTTGAAGCACGGCTCAGACGAGAGATTGGAGATCAAAGAATTGTAGAGTCACCAGCTCCGGCAACGACGGGTATGGTGGTTTTCCGGCATCTGTGAGCGACAATGCTTCAGGGTTTTGATGTCCAGTTTCCTCTGAGCTCGTTGGTGGCGGTAGTGCGTTGAAAAGATGGCCGGAGATCAATGGTAGTGGAGGAGCAGCTGCGTTAGAGCTTGAGCAGTGCGTGCGGAGTCTAATGGTGACGCATGATGGTGATTCTAATCGCGCTTTGATTGGATTTGGATATAGGTTTAATTTGTGGTGGCGGTGTAAACTGGTGAAGGTGTTTCCAACGGTGCAGTGCACATGAGAGAGAGAGAGAGAGAGAGAGAGAGAGAGATAAGGAGAAAAAAGGAAAATGTCCATTTACCTAAATTTGAGTTGCATTAATGCCGCTTACCTAGACATCTTTTAAAATTGTCCATTTACCCAATAAATTACTTTTATTTGCCTAATACCCAAGTGTTTTTCTTATTGTTTTTTGTGTTTACTTTTGAGATAATTTTGCCTTCCATCCCTTTATCACTTGGAGAGAGAGAAGTCATCGGAGACTTCACCGAAGTCCGATCACCGATCATTGATCGTCAGAGTCCCGTCACTGGCCGTCGGATTCTGGCCAACTACCGCCGGATTGCTGTCATTGGTCTTCGGACGCCAGAGGCTACCAGATGTGCCCAAAAAGATCACCGAAGATTCCATAGGTCATCGCAGAATATTATTGCCCCCAAATAAAAATTTATTATCCCCCAATAAAATATTTATTGAGGGTCAATAATTAGTAAAAAAAAAATAAAGTTGTTCTTCATTTTGAAAGTTTTGGGAGCTTTATTGACTTCTTATAAATAGTTATTTATTGACTCCAAATAAAAACTATTATTATCCCGCAATAAAAATATTATCGCCCTGAAATAAAAATATTATTGTCCCACAATAAAATAAATTTAACCAAAACAAAAATTGCATGTAATACTCCATTTACCAAATTTGACAACATAGAAATCCCATGTTATACTCACTTTAGGCACTGATATAGTACTCACTTTAGGCACAGATACTCCATATGCACGTGTATATATGTGTTCATGAGTAATAATTGCAAATAATGGATGGAGTTTGTCTGTGTCTGCGTGCTTGGCATGGGGACGCTTAAAGTGACTTATTCAAAAGTCATTAACCATCTTCTTCACAACTGTGTGGCAGTGGAACTGAAAACTCCGTGCTCTCTTTACTATCTCGTTGCCCCATTATCATGATCATATATATGGAGAAAGTCATTGATGTTGTAGATCAAGATCGGGAGGGAATGAGAGGAGTGGGTCTATGGGTTTGAGATTCGAATATGAAAACTTATAATAAGACCCGAATCGACCCGATTCGATCTAGCAATCACGAGATCACTGCTCTTGATATCAATATCGGCGGAGCCGAGATCGCCGGAACTTACCACCGCCGCCGCCGCCGCTACCGTCAACCAACTAGCCTGTAACTCCTGGTGAAGCAAAGACAACGATGATGACGCCACGCCGGTCATTGAGACCTTTCAGAGAGAGAGAGATTACCAGAGTCATCATGGTAGAGTCTGAGACAGAGAGAGTTATCGCGGAAATTGGTAAATTTTGGATTCTTGGAGCCTATAAGTGTCTTTTTATTATTAATCGGGATAAATAGGCACACAAACCTGTTAGTGGAGTAAGTGGACATCTATTAAGCCAAATTTGGGCATTTGGTCAAGATCTTAAGAAAAAAATGGGGGAAAGGCTAGGGTTTGCTTCTTTAAATACCAAACACTGTGAAAAATCAATTTTTCCCTTTTAATAATCTCTAAAAATCCCGACATAGAGATAAATTTCCGTAGACCGTAACTTATTCAAATGAATTCCAATTTCAGCTTGCCACGTGTCCACGAACTCAGTTCAACGTACTTTACGACTTTTTAGAAGAAAGTTTCCTCAAAACTTAACTGAATAAAAAGTCAACTTTTGGTCATCTAAATGATCGAAACAAAGGTAAAAGTAAAATTCTTAATCATTTACCGTTCGAATGGCCGGTAAATAGGTAAGTGTAGGTACAGGGCATAACAACTAGGGTTGCGTTTGAGTCTCCGAGAAATTAGGGAAGAACTGAAGCTCAGTTTTGGGGGCTAGGTCAGTTTGATCAAGGATAAGTAGCAGAGTAGGCAGGTCGGGGTTTTATTTATTTATTTATTTATTTATTTTATATTTTATTTTAATTGAAATGGGCTAGTGGACTACAGTGCTGCACATTAGATACAGGCTTCCATATAATATGGGTCCACATATACCTAAGCTGCATAACTTGGTTCTCTCGATTCCTAAGAGTTACAGAAATCCAGATCTGGAACCAAACTGTTATAGGAAAACAGTTCGATTCTTCCAAAAATCAACTCTTCCAGAACTAGAAATCGAATTGAACCATTGGTTTCAATTCGGTTCGGGAAATCAGCGGTTCGGGCTAGTTACTAGTTTAAAAATCCCAAGCCTAGTTTCAAGAAAGGCATCGGGCATCGGGCATGTCACCTTCCACTTTCTCATCCTTTCTTAAAATAGAATATCAAGTTCTCAACTTGCTGATTTATTGTGAACGAAATTTTTTAGCAGATAAATTTGCTGATTTAGGCCATAAATTTCTTCTACCTTGTGTTTTGTTTACTAATTTTCCCAGAAGTGTACCCTATTATCTACTTTGATACTTGTATGTTTATGGTCCTAAGGGATCATCTTTACAATGTTATTTTCAGATATAGAAAAAGCTCCAAACTTGGTTTCTGTTTGACCGTTAAATATGAAGGCAGACTTGTTAAATAGTTAGTTAGGTGTTGAGCAAAATAATCGGACACCAATAGAGTAATTGCTCTAAACATTTGTGGTATTTGAGTGTTTAGGTTGCTTGTAGTTGGTGGCACATTGTTAAGGATTGTAAGGGTTGTTCTTGAGATCCTACTGATCTCTCATTTGGTTCGCGAAAATGCTTCGTTTGGTTTGTGAAAAGAAAAGTGATTCATTTATCTTTCCTATAAGATGAGAAGTTAAGTTTCCCATGAACTTTCGATTACTATGTTTGATAACATTGAGAAAATTGTTATTTTCTTCTTCTTATCCTTAGTTTCAATTTATTTTCTGGGTTTTTTGCGTAGTATAGACATATGTGTCTTCCTCATTTGAAACTTTTTCTTTGAGACCCAGCCATTTTTTGGTTAGACGGTTTTTGATGTGGTAGGTGATTTGAGTGACGACTGTGTAAGCGAGATCAGTTTTTTACCCAGATTATTCGATCTCGTGATGGTGGATCGGGTTTGTGGTGGGTTTTGGATTTTGGAGGTTGACTCAGATCTGACACGGGTAGGAGGATTTTTGAATTTGTTCCGCCCCTTGGTGCAGTGGTGGGGCGATGCGATGGTGATGATGGTGGTGGGAGGAAGGTTGGAGAGCTAAATCGTTTATTATTATTATTATTTTTTTTTTGCAATAAATATTAGAAGATATTAGCCAAATGGTATTACATTGTAGCCACATGGCACTAAATCATAACTGAAACACAACATGATGTGATATATCGTAATGAAATCGTAGATGGTCGTCTTGAAAGTTGAAATTTGTACACCTGATTAAGTCAGAAAGGGAAAACTTCATAATTATAGACAATGAAAAACCAATGAATTTGCTGATTACACTTACTCATAACAAATGGACACTTATTCCCAACTAAAAACTAGCAGCATGTCAAATTATTTCATAACCAATTTGTAAGTAGGCATCTCAAAACTTGTGCATCCAATCATATAAGAAGACAAAAATTCAAAATTCAATAACTTGAGTTTTCAAAACTCTTTTTTTAATAAACGAGTCATTCGTTTGAATACTCGCATATAAACAAAGTTAAAATCCTCATATGATACTCAAATTATCACAAATACACTATTTGATACCCAAGAGCTTTTAAAGAGTCTAGTGATCCATTTATTATCGCTCTGTGACCTACTAGGCTCCTAACAATTTATAGATACCAAAAATAGCATTTGATGATAATTCAGAGGGATATCTTTACAAATAGTGTATGAACTTTAGACTATTCTACACTTTGATGTACTAACTTTCATAACTATCAGAATGGTGTATCAAGTTTGCTCAAATCTTTCATTTCGGTATACGCTGTTAAATTTTCAGTTATCTTTGCAAAAAAAAAAAATTTCCGTTATCTTTCCTTTAGTTTTGTCAGTTTTTTTTTTTTTTTTTGTAAAGATAACGGAAAATTCAACGGCGTACACCGAAATGAAATATTAGAGCAAACTTGATACACCATTATGATAGTTATGAAAGTTGGTACACTAAAATGTAGAATGACCTAAAATTCATACACCATTTGTGATGTTTTCCCTAATTCAGAAACTACGTCAAGTTTACCCTCTAAACAAACCCCTAACCCACTGTTACCAAACCAAAAAAAAAAAAAAACAAAAAAAACCACAAAATTGACCCTTTGATGTAATTACATTACAGTGATTACACCATCTTTCTGTCTCTGCGATTCTACATACGACTCATGCGCAGCTCCTGGTTTAATTTACTCAAAGTCAGAACAAAACTAACTCATTCGAGATCAAGTTTATACTCATTCGATCTTTTGGCTTTTTTTTTAGGGAACTTTCGATCTCTTGCCTTGCTGATACAACATATTGCAATGAGGCAAAGACAGAGTGCTGCAGTTTCATCATCAGCAAAAACACACAGAACCCAAAACCCAATTCCTACAAAATCACAACAACAAGAAAAGGAAGGCCCACAGTTCGATCTGCTAGCCTCACCCAAGAACATTTATCTCTTCTGCTTGGCCTTTCGAATGGTAAATGCTCTGTTGGTTCAGACCTATTTCAACCCAGATGAGCACTGGCAAGCTCTTGAAGTTGCTCACCGCATCACTTTTGGGTAACACTGATTTCACTTTCTTGTTATAAATGCTTAAATATTGCTTAAAAAGATGACAGAAACAAGATGCTGAAATGGGTTTTTGTTTTTCTAAATGACAGGTTTGGCCATTTGACGTGGGAGTGGAAGAAGGGGATTCGGAGCTACTTGCATCCTTTGCTCTTTGCTTTCCTTTACAAAATGCTTGCCTTGTTAGGTCTTGATACCCCATGGTTCATGGTAATGGCCTTTAACCCACACAATGCATGTCTTCATTACATTCTAAACGAAAGCTGTTGCAAAAGATTTCCTTGTATCTATATGTAAACGCGATAATTGTTAGCTTTGAAGTCTATGCTAAGCTGGCCAGTAGAGGAAACAACTCATTCTTGTTGCTGTCTAATTAAAATCAACACTGCAATCTTGTTCCTATGGATTTTACAATGTGAATGCGAAAGGATTCAGGAGATTAGAAGAAGTAGTTCTCTATTAATTCCTTGCAACAGATTTTACGTCTTTAAAGCATGAGCATTTCAGGTCTTCAATTATCTTATGTAAAATTTGGATTGGTATTTTGTGACTTTAGTCGGAGAGTAAGAAGAATGAGGTGCGTAAGGAGTGTTAAGTATTTGCTAAGATGTTCTACATTGTGTGATCAGAAGTATATTAGTTGAGTTAGCTTATTTGTATAGTAAACTTTTTACTATCTTTGATTTTCTAAACTAGAGACAGAATGTATTGATTTTCAGCATATATTATCTTGGTAATTTTGTATAGACATTTCGATAGCCATTATGAATTGTTGTCAAGTGATTCAAAAGATACACGAGAATTTTCATTTTCTGCTGGTAAGGTTGCCATTGATTTCTTGGTACTCATTTTACATTAGCAGATTACATCAAATTTTAGGTGCTTGAAGTAATCGCCTTTCACCATGTTTTCTTTCTAAGTTTTTTATTTTTTTGTGTTTATATGTTTTATAGGTCAAGGCTCCTCGGCTATTCCAGTCCCTATTCTCCGCATTTGGTGATTTATACCTGTACAAACTCTCTGTCATCCTCTTTGGCGACCAGGTTGCAAAATGGGCTGTATCCTTTTGTATAACAGACAGCTTCTTTACTATTTGAATAATTATATATTTTATGTCAAGCTCATGGGTACACTTTACACTGCAGTATTGAAAACAAAGTTATTTGTGCTACGAGATGTACTTAACTTGGTCTCAGCTTTTTTCCCAATTGACAAATTGGTTTATGTTTTTCTGTCTCACTCGTACATTATCGAATAGTCTGGAGACTGTTCTTACCATTGTGAGCTTGTACTACTGGCCCTGTATCAGGCCTTCTTCCAGCAAACTTCCCTTGGAATCTAGAAAGTGGGGTTTGCTTATTGCTGCATTAGCTTGTGCCATTCGACCAACAAGTGCTATCATATGGCTTTATGTTGGGCTCCTTGAGCTATTTGTGTCACGCAATAAACTCAGATTCATGTTTTTGGAGGTGGCTCCTGTTGGGTAGGTATTTATCCATTTTCCTTTGAATACATAAGTTACATGAAGGGCCTAAAATGGTAACTTCTGCCTAAATTGTTTGTGCTCCTAGAATATGTGATTCTCATAGTCGTTTTCTCATGTTTGTTTCTACTTCGAAGTTTGAAAGAAGCAAGTTATAAGAATAAATGGTGAGTTGTTTGACGTTGAGTTTAGTGAGGTCTGAGTGCAATATTGAAATGATGTGATAAAGTGAGAAATTCGCTGTCATAGTAGTAAGAGCTTGAAGGTCCTGGTGATTAGTGGAATGTCATATGCGCTCAATAAAGGTGATGCAAATAAAAACAATACTAATTATGTGAGCTACCTTGAAATTATGGAGCAAAGAGAGCTGGTGTCACTCTAAAAGGGTTTAGGAGTGGCAGCAAATGTTCTTGGTGATTATGCAATGTGATATACACATGATAAAGCTGACGGTTGAAGCTACTGTTAATATATAAGACCAACGAATTATGTGGCGAAAGACGTTTGAAGTCTTCATCATTTTCATTTAAGTTGTCACCATATTTATCTCACAATTGTGTGACATCTGTAAAATCACTTTAGCTGTTGTGCAGACTTATACAAATTTTTAGTGAACTGTATCATGTCAGTAATAGTGTGCCTGGTGGCGTTTATGTGAATGTTTTATGTACTCATTTGTGGTTTCAGGGTCCTGGTGCTTGGGCTTACATTTTTAATAGATCGATTGATGTACGGCTCATGGGTCTTAGTACCTCTTAATTTCCTAAGATTCAATTTTCTTTCCTCTGGTGGAGATTATTATGGAACTCACAAGTGGCACTGGTACTTCACTCAGGGATTTTCTGTCATGGTATTCTCTTTTTTACCATTTTCTATAGCTGGCATAATGCAGTCGAAACAATGGAAGCTTTCTGGCCTTATTGCATGGGTTCTGGTACTTTATAGTGTACTAGGCCACAAAGAATTCAGGTACCTATTCGTTCATAAGGTGCATGAGTTTATACAAATAAATGTGACTGTTTGACCTTTTTTTAGTATTTGCAACTAATACTTCACTTTCTGAGTTATAGGTTTGTTTTGCCAGTGCTTCCTATAGCTTTGATATTCTCTGGATACTCTTTAACTGCATTAAAAACATCAGTTTCTGGAAATGGTCAAAGGAAGAAATCGGCAGATTACCATAATAAATTCTCTGCAAAAATGCTGTTGGCCATCTTTTTCTTGCTCGCTACCAATATTCCAATGGCCTTGTATATGAGTTTGGTTCATCAGGTAGTTTATTTGCTCCTTGATAACCAGGGTAGTATTTGTTTGGTGTTTGGCTAGCCAACTTAAACACTATTCTACTTCTATCGTCAATGTTTTAATTATCTATTTGAGGGATCACCTTCTTTGTATCTTATAATCGATTAGTTAAAGGGGAAAATTTCTCTGATTTTTTTTTCAAGGTAATTTTCCTATGCCTCTCTTTCCGCTGGTAATTTTAAATATGCTGAACAGAGAGGAACTGAAGATGTTACTTACTACCTATCCAAAGAAGTGGTCGAGGGAAAAGTAACAGACATACTTTTTCTAATGCCTTGCCATGCCACACCTTACTACTCTACTGTGCACCGAAACCTTCCAATGCGATTTCTAGACTGCACACCGAGGTTTAAAATTTGACAATTTGGCTGGAACTGTTTCTTCTTTCCATGAAGCCTTTAATATAATTGTTTTGTAGCTTATGCATTGTTCAATTTTTTTTTCAACAGTGAAGAGAAAGGAATCCCAGACGAATCAGATCAATTCATGATGGATCCTGTAGGGTTTGCATCAGAATTTGCGAAAAATTGGTCTTTACCGAGTCATATTGTATTATTTGATTCTGAAGAAAAGAAGTTATGGGATTTTCTAGGCTCCCATTCTTTCAAAGAGGTAGGTTCTTCGACTCAATTAATACTTCTAAGTTAGCTAAATAGTTGATTCTTAAATTGCTCTGTCCTGTCTACCGATACAGATAAAAAGATTTTTCCATGCTCACTTCAAAGTGGATCGTGATCTTCAAGCATCAGTCGTTGTATATGCTTTGACAGGCTCCTGATTATATGCACTGATATAATTGGCAAAGAAGTTAGTGGCTTCAGTTGTTCCTCAACTAGCGAAATCCCCATAGCTTGGACTAATTGGTGACATGCTTCATCAGTGGAGATCAACTTCAGTTCTTCTTTAGTATGTAATAATTCTTTCCTACATCAAAATTTTATTAATTAATTTATTATCGTCTTTCCTTCCATCAACCTTGGGAAAAAAATTGTCAGAGCTTGAGCTAATTGGTTGAACATTTATGTTAGACGAATAATCTAAATATTGGTAAAAGTAGTTAGAGGCATTACACTGTAGATGCTATTTTTTGTCCAAAAAAGATGTTATGACTCATTTAAGTGATAGAGACATGGTATATAGATATGGTACAATGTTTACTAGTTGTTTAAGAGTATTTAATTGAATGCTTATATATGTAAGCCATTTTTCACTCTCTATTTACTCTCCTGGAAGAAGAAGAAGATTATTATTATTATTATTTATTACTATTTGGTTCATATGAATTAATCACAAAGTATTTGCCTATATTTATTATATCTGAATTTGTTGACAGTGTAGCTCTGCTCTGTGAATATATTAGCTTGATATACCAACAAAAAATCTGTGAAGCAGGAATTATGAATTTACTTATGATAATTACATAAAAGAGGACAAATATGCACATCGGTGCGACAGATTGATTATAGTAATAGCTGCTGACATTAGTTTTTGTAGAACTGAAGATGATATTTTGATAATGAAGTAGAGAGCATGAGCATATGATTAATGGTTGTGGCCCATGTTGTGTAACGTTGATAGTCATCTTCCATGTCAAGTTTGAATGTCCCCTTACTCGTTGCCAAGACGATAAGATAACCGGTACCAGTCTCTGCCTCTGAATCTTTATACAGCTCTGCATGCATGTCCAGTATGATACCTATAGCAAAACACAGATGATTTTTGCACTACATTAAATTGGTCCTCTTCAGTTTAACGTGGCTGCAAACCTATCAAGGCTTACAATTTACCCAACTGTTTGAAAAAAGGTTAGATTCCATAGCAATCTAACTCTACTATACATTGCAGAAAACTAATAAATACATATGAAACATAGCAGCAGACTTACTTTCCTGCTTGCTTTTCAACAGACTGAGCTTCCTTATTGTAAGAACAACCTATATAAGAAAATGAGAATAGTTCAAACTAAGATCTCTGTTAAACCACAATTAGGGCATGCTTTTACTATGCAGCATGACAAAATAGAGCTGTTACAAGTTAAGCTTTAAGTCAGACCTTGGCTTCACTGCTTAGGATGACAGACACTGATCTGACCATGTACTTCCCTGTTAACAGATAGTTTTGAATGTACTATTAGCATATAGATAAGTAAATCAGGATATTGTCTTAGGAATAATAAACTAGAACCTAGGATAACCACGCTACCCTTCTTGTCAGAAAATGTAGATGCATTAAGTTGGAATACAAACCATCTGGTGTTTCGATGCTGAGGTGCACGCCCATTCCAAGCATTGATCTACACTTTTCAAAGTCGAAGTCAACCTCATGGCTCTCCTCGATGGGCAGCACGGGTGCACCCCCATGTAGCATATTCTTGCATCCTGATCTTGCTTTAAGTGTAGCTGCTCCTTTTAATGCTACATACACAAACAAAACAGAAAGAAATGGCTCTTTTTAAACAGAAGAAATGTCGAGTCATATTAGACAATAACATCGTAGGATATAAAATGACTTTTTTTCTCATGGAGTTTTTATGATTTGATGCTATTATTTGTAAATTGCAAGTTGTAAATCACATGTTTTTTATTTTTTTATTTTCGAGAACTATCTTTCTGTGAAGCGCCTGCTCATTTGTTTTTTGTTTTTTTTTTTCAGTGATCGTATCTATTGTTATTGACATCAAGTGACAATTGCAAATGTTTACTGCTATTTCTTCACCACTAATAATTGCAAATGCTTTTTGATTGTTTTACCAGTTTATGTGCACATGGACAATTATCACATTGACATAAGAAAATAATATACACTAGTCCAAGAAAAAAGAATTTCAACTACTTCGTAGAAATGATAAAAGTTACCTAATGTGCATAATGTTAAGTTGGAAATTGATGTAGGAGCTGGTAGAGTGATTGATTAAATCCAGAATCCTTTTTTTATGCATTAAACCAAACTGGAGAAGGATAGGATATTTACATGTTGCAGCTGCAGCTGTGAGGGTTAAGATATCACTTGCACTTGTACTACTCATGGCTGAACCTATTACACTGCTGATCTGTTCCTTCTTTGCTCCCATTGCTTCTGCAACTTTTGCACACTGGGCTGCCACCAGAGCAGCCGCAGAAGCCACAGCTGCTTCCTTGGCAGTGCTCTCATTCTTTCCAGAGCTTTCTGCCGCAATGGTAGCAAGCGCTGCTGCCACACCTGCCATAGATATAGCTGCATGGACTTCAGCTCTTTGCAACCTGTGTTCCTCTTTCCGCCTTTCTTTAATCTCCTTCAGCCACTTCTTGATCGACATGTTCTTGAATGGCACCATCTTCCATGACAGCTGCAATGTAATATAATTCTTTGCTAAAGCATTTTCTTTGTAAAAAATTCAGCAGTGAACACACACTATATATGATAGAGAAAGATGTTGTGTGATACGAAGTACCAACCCATTTCTTTCGGAAATAGCTGTTGTAGTTCAATTCTGGATGCATGGCTTGTTGCATCCATATCCATGACTAACGAAGAAAGACAAACAGATGTTATGCATGAAATTTGGTTTACTTATCAATGAAATATCATAGCAAATGATGTTTTGTTACCGAAAGTGGCAGGTTATCGATGTGCATGTGTAATTAATAGACAACCGGACAACAAACTATCATGCTTACCTTTACGTCATTAGATTTCCATGGTGGTAAAGGCTTGGCATCTGCACCATCCATCTTTGCATTCTTGTCCAACTTCTGAAAGTCGCAGAATATCTCCGTTAAAAATTCTCATGGTCCACAAAAATAAAAATCTAAAATGTTCAGAGTATTGAATGCCATGCCAAATCAATTTACTTGGCCTACCGTGATTTGAGTCATGTTCTGGCTCTCAAACTTGATAATTGGATCATCTAACGAAACTAGAGATTGGTGGTCTTGTTGCACTGGTTGCAAAGCTTGTACAGAAAAATTGCACCATGCAAGAGAGAGAAAATCCATCGTATCAGCATGTGCCTCCGTAGGGCTTGGGCTGAAATTCGAATCCATGAACCTGGGATCTAAAAGCTGCTACTTCCCAGATAAATGCAACAGATTGAGAGATTGAACTTCACAATGCCAATTATATATAGAAATCTTAAGCTTACAAGTACACTACTTATATAGACATCAAACTCACCATCATTATATTCATGTATGGTCCATGTTTTGATGCAAACTTTCAGAAAAATGTGGAAATTAAATAATACTTAAAAGGGGATGCCAAGTAATTAAGTACAAAATATTCCAGTCCTCTCATGGCATACCCAAAGCTTTACTCCAAAAGAAATTGGACAGATGAGATATTACAGTTGGAAAGGGTGTTTACGATTATATATAAAAAAATGCAGGTGCTAAGAAGGGAACCTGGAGGGCCCAAATGTCCAAGAGAGAGAAAACACATGCTAGTCACTATCGAAGTATAGAGGCTTGTTGGATAAAATGATCAAGGAGGATGAAGAGGCCCTCTACTTTGTACCTTTAAATGAAAACCATAAACTCAGGCTAAGCATGAAGGGAGCTTAAAATAGGGTTAAACTTGCTAGAGCTGGCCAGGGCCACCGCACTAAAACCCCTAACCACAACAGCCTAGAAAGAAAGAAAGACATGATAACCAAGCATGCAATGGGGCCAACATTGATATAAAGAAAGCAGACACATATGATTGATCTGAACACTTGATAAAAAAGGAGGCAAAGATATATCATTCTTAAGCAATATTCCATTAGAGTAACACTGCATGCTTAAGTATTTGTTATTACATTTAAACAAAGATTAGCTTTTGTGAGTTAAAAGCATTATGAAAGTTTAGGTGTGTTAAGCTTTTATGGATGTTTTTAGAGTTCAAAAATGGTTATGGGGTCAGCTTACTCGATTTTTGTTGGTGCATTGATGTGAATTTAAGATTTGGTTAAAGATGTTCTCAATAGTTTCATGTGACATCAAGTACGTATTATGCTTTGATGCTTATTAGTGTTTTCTTAATTGTGAATGATACCCCAAATATGAGTCTAGGGGCGATGCATCGTTTCATGATTACTTTAATGACAAGAAAATTAAGCTAGTTATAATTTCAAAGATATTTGATTCAACTGAAGAAATTTCAAGTCTCATTCGATTCATTTATTTTTATCGCCATGAGGCAGCTTATTTAGATTGTTATTCCTTAAACAAGTGTTAGAGAAATTGTGTATGTTGTTTATCTGTGAAGATACTTAATGTAGCTTCTATATATAGTTGAAAATCTTTAAATAGATAATCTTTTTTCTTTAGCATTACAATAAAATTACAAATGATAACCGGCACATGACACACATAAAGAGACATCAACTAATAAATTTACTTTCGTCACAGTTATTGCTTCAACTTTCCACAAGGGATGAGCTAGAAGAGCCCATTTCCCCCCGACTAAGGAACAGATTCAACAACCTGTATTGTCCAGGTGAAACCATTACTTTGACCCTTAATTGGGTTAGCCCAACTCATTAAGGACAGCCAAAGTATAGGGCCGAAGCCCATATAGACATGATTAGTCTGTCACAAACAACTTTGAATGTAGCGAGAGTCATCATGGTGAGAAGTACACCTAAAAGAAACTAACATAGTGAAGGCTAATACATAGCCCATCTTAACAATCCAACCAAATTGTCCTCCAGCCCATAAGTAGAAAACCAACCTAGCACATAAAAAGAGCTTAACATGGGTTCGAACATGGCCGGTCGCACTTGAAGTGCTTGGGTAAGACCGTAACTGTGTCCTCCACCTAGCCCTATGCTGGAAATCCTAAATCCTACTACCAGTGGAGTCACCAAACCACATCCACACCGCCACCTACCCTAGACGATTATGAAGCCTAAAACATTCACGATCTCCACTTATCCATCAAGCAAGGCACTAAACCTGCATAGTCACTAAAAACACACGTACATTTCACCAAAGAGGACCCAACCATCGAAATCCAAATCCAATCCTCCATAAGGACATGGCTTGTAAAAACGATTTTTTGTTGTTGATTTATTGAAATTATTGAGGTTTTGGTTTATGCATTTCCTCATGTTCGTACATCATTTCTTGATTCATCGGTGAAGAGAATGTTTATTTTCTCAAAAACGTTTTAATTATGAAGGGGTCGAGAGCTAATTTTTGACTCATTGATTTTCTCGAAAAACTTTATTCACGAATGTTGTAGAGCAAGTTGATACGAGTTCATAGACATGTGGCACGCATGTTTCTAAGATCGTATGTAAAAGTTATGGTCAGAGAAAGATTTTATATTTTTGGAAATTTTCCTATAAATAGAAGAAATTCCAGAAAAATTCAGAATTTTCAACTTTCTATTTTCGGAAAGCTTTGTTTTCAACCCTAATCCGAAACAGAAAACGGCTTACTCAACCCGATTTTTTCTCCTCCTCCTGCGATAATAGGTGATGCTATCGAGCCAGATCGACTCGCGGCTGTCTCCTCTTCCTCCCCTAGTCACTTATGTCCACCGGTTTGAACCGTACACAGCGGATCGAAGGTCGAAAGTCACGGTGGAACTGACCTGATCCGATCTCAATTTTCCGACAACATAACGACTTGAAACCGGTTGGGTTTTAAAGATCTCCACTTCCTTTTTCGATCCTTACAAGCCTTGAGGACCAACCGAAGTGTGGAGCTTGAAATTTAGATTTGAAGTTTCATCCACCCGAAATTTTCGAGCTTGATCTAGCTTGATGTAGGCAGAATTGGACTTGGTGCCTGATATGAAAGTTGCTCTCCTTGTTGTGCTCTACAAGTTGGTAGGAGCTGATTGTGCAAATTTTGAAGTTCACTAGTGGCGCGTCCTGTCCACCTTTGGGGCACTTGGTCACTCCATTAGCCTCTGTTTGTCGATACGAACATGCAGGTGTGTTTAGTTTTGTCATTGCTCAATCTTTTAGACGAGTTAGGTTAATTTCTGTTTCGGTTAGTTAGATTTTGATTTGTGAGAAATCGACCGTTAAATCATCCTTTTGTTTTGTCAATTTGATCCTAGAAGTGTTTCAGAGACTTTGGCTAGTCAAGGATGAAGTTTTGTCTCGATTGATGAAATCTTCAGTTTTTAGTTAACGTTTATGTTTTGAACTCTAAACGCTTTTGTACTTCATTTATATTGAGTTGAGACCTTGTTGCTTAGGTGCTTGACAAGATCATTTTGAACGGAGTTTTGTAGTATTGTGCTTATTCTTGTTTTGTGTGAAAACTTAGCGGGATTTCGAGGTGTGTAAATCTCATGTTGTTTTGGATGATAAATTAGTTATATTATGGTTTTGTTACAAACAAATGTTATTTGCGAAATCGTATTTATCAAAATAAATATTTGTTTTGAAAGATATGACTTCATCGTCAACGGTTCAAAGGTGGATTTTGTTTTGAAATGATTTATCGGTTGTGCATTCCTGAGAGGATGATAATGTCAATTGTATAATTTCAATCGTAGAATTGCGTTTTGTTGAGATATAATGGGTCTAGTATGTTTATCTTAATTGTGTGATTGGAGATGTAGTGATTTGTGTAGTAGTACCTATGTAATGGGACTTGTGTATTGGTAGTCACTTGTTTAGTGAGTGGTCATGACAATAACTGGTGGAGTGGCTAGTGTGGTAGATGTTGTGTAAAGTTATTGGTTGCATGGTTGAGTCGTTAAATCTGAGTTGCTTGATTGTTATTGTGATCACCTGAACTAAATTATAAGCAGAGATTACTAATATGTTTAAATTGATTGATTTTATGAATCACCTGAACTAAATCATATGCTGGCATTTATTATATGTTGATTTTACTATTTTGATCTTGACAAGACCCAAAATGTGTTTCACCATGAAATCTGGAATGGTCTTGCATGACCTACCTTAGGAGAAATTTCACAAAATTTTAGCGGAACTTCTCGTAAAAGTGGACTACCCAACACCTGTAAAAAATATTCTAGCACTCCTTAATAAACTTATCCATCCTCAACTTCTGGAGTCTATCTGCTCCCCACAATTCATAAACTCCCCAACAAGTAATATAAAACAAATATGAAACTCAAATCTTGAATACCAAATTATGTTTCTACTAATAGAATTGAAAGATGGTCATCAGGTCAATATAAACAAATGAGCTGGAATAAAGTACAAGTAGGTTAACATGTAGCCTACAAAGAAGATTGAAGCGTTGGTCACTATGCCTCGACATCCTACGCAAACTCGACCTCAACTACTTTGTAGACTGGGCAAGAGAAACCTAAAAGCCCATGGAAAAACATTTAAAAACCGTTAGAGAGAGTGGACGAAAAATAAATAATTTTAATGAAAATAACATAAAATAAATATAATTCTTTCCCAATTTATTCTCTTAAAAACCAAGCATGCAGTAAAGTCTCATGAAAAATACTCTTGATCCTCCTCTTTACTAAAATCTCAAACATGTATTGTAACACATCTCGAAAGTCATCTCAAAATCTCATTAAAATACTCACATGATAAAATACCTTTAAAAAGTCAAAAATCTAGAAAATATACTGGTGTCTCAAATCATACTGTAAATCTCATTTGGTAAAATAACTTCAAATCATTAGTGAAATCATCTCAAAACTCTTATAAATCTTATAAAATACTCATATCGTAAAATAGACGATGACTAGAGAGAACTGCCGACTAGTCATCTCATGCCACCTGGAGGGTATTGCCGACTAAGGACGCATCAGAGGGTGATGGTTAGAGGGTACTGCTGACTAACCATAGAAAGTTAGAGGGTAATGCTGACTAACTATTTCATGCCATCTGGAGGGTACTGCCGACCAGATAACGCATCGAAGGGTACTGCCGACAAATATATATATTCTGAAGGGTACTGCTGACTAGAATATTGTCTGGAGGGTACTGCCGACCAGACTATTACTTGAAGGATACTGTCAATCAGGTAATGCATGCATGCGCTATTTACTCATCTTTCATAATTATCTCCTCAATTCATAAAATAAACTAATAAATTTCTCCTTTCAAAATATTAAACTCAGAAGTTCTCTTAATAACTCGATACTTAAAATACTGGATAGAAATCATCAATAAATCTCAATGATATAAATCATAAATCAGATGCTCGAATATTATCACCATGCCATTGAAAATATAATTTATAAAGTTTTGATAAATCATAACTTTAAAGAAATCATTAAATCGTAAAATCATATGTTAACTCTCATTCGGAAAATAAGAATAACTGCATGCACATTTAGTTTTAAAAAAAGTGTCCACTCATAGATTTCCGCTACACGGCCGTCTAACGATTTTCTCCTCAAACTCAATCTACACGTCCTCAACAAATTGATATTATAAATAAATGTTTCTCAGGAATCGAAACTAAATTGACGATAATAACCATCAAAACCTCACAACGATAATGTGTTGAAAAATCGAAATCATAACAGGATGCGCCCAAATTTCATAGGTCACTTTGATTTGATAATTATAACAACATGTTGAACAGTGGGATCGATCCAACAGTCAGATCTTCCCAAATCAAAACCTGAATTTTTTAAACTTCAAAAATTCCTATCATTTTCGAAACATGCACCAACCGACACAAAATTCATATCCATATGTCCGTAATGCTACTCTCCACCTAACGGACCAAAACAGGAGGCATAAAGTGGCCGGACGTGCCCCCACACTCCGCCACCTTTAACCCCAAATTGGGTCATGAAATTTCATCATCATGATCCTCTCATCATCCCCAACAAGTTTCTTAACTATGACAATAGTTAATTTCAATTTTACAAGTCAGAAATTATCTCGAAAGCTAGGAAGTCCCTATATTTTTTTTCGATCTTCGATTTGTCCTTCTCTAAGTGAATTGGAGCTGGTGGCTAGATGCGTTCGAATGACAAAGAAGAGGGCTTCAAATCCGATCGAAGTCATCGAAAATGGTGGTCGAAAAACAAAGTTTCCGACCAGGTCTTGAAAATGAGTTGGCCATAGCTTTTGCTTACTGTGCCTTCCATCGCTGTAATAGTCGTATGCCGCTGCCACAGAGAAGAAGAAGAAGATCAGGCGGTTCAGATGGGACCAGTTTCATAGCCTGAGGTGGCCGAAATAGGTGTTGGCGAGGCCGAGAAGTTCAGCATAGATTATGGGTTTCTCTCTCCTTCAGTTTCCTGAAATGCAAGTCCCCAAAATAGTAAAGTTTCCATTTCTGGAAACATCTAATTATAAAGAATTTCCTAAAATTTAGAAGAATACCACTAAATTTTAATCTTTATAATTTATTTGTTACAACTCTGATTTTAGCGTGCTTCATGTTACGGATTCGGTTTAACGTGCACTACAACTTTCCAAAAAGAAGTTTCCTCAAATACCGAGTCAAAGAAAAAGTTAACTTTTTGACCCACTAAAAGGTCAAAACTAGGGTAAAAGTGAAACTTTTATTTGTTTACCGTTCAAATGACTAGTAAACAGATAAGTCTAGGTTACAGGGCATAACTGATCTTCTATTTTGATTGTTGGAGTTGACTCATATGAGCTTCAAATGCTTACTGGGTTTGTTTGTTGTATCTTGGTGCATTATTTGATGGTGTAGAGGTTAATCCTGCAGATCAGGATAATACTGGCTAAAGTTTAAGTTTTGTGGTGGCAGCTGTAGGTGTCAGAAGCTAATTTTGTTGGTTTGATTTTATTAAACTTCTGCTATGTAGTATGCTCTGAGGACGAGGTACTTATTAAATTTTAACACAACATAATTCGTAAATTTTGTGTAATGTAATATATGATTGTAAAGAACGTAGGGAATTGTGAGTTCATGACTCATCGTATGCCTGTTTTAAAAGAAAAAAGTCATCAGAGTAACATGTCGGCTCTGTAGGTGAAGCATTGGAGTTTTGCTAGCCTCTTTGAGTTGCAGTCTTTTGAGGAATGGGAACCTCTGGACTGAGCTTTGGATTCGTTATCGAGGATTATTTTCTTAGGAATTGTTTCCATTTTTGTTGTCTCCGATGTGTTGGTTGTTGTGGTTATTGGTGTCTAGCCTGTACTCATATTTCGAAGTGGTATAAGTAATTTAACCAGGTTATGCTATGCTTATTAGGTGATGATCTTTCGAGAGACAGAGCTAAGGGCCAATGTAGACCCCTAGGTAGGGGTAAGGCCAGAGATAGAGACAGGGTCCCCCCTCAAGAAGAGTTCTATCAAGAGGATGAGGCGGAGGCACCGCAGGTGGTGCAACCTGTTCCGCCTGCTATTGAGGTAGTTGCTGCTACTCGCCTATCTAGGCTATCTAGAGAGGTCAGTAGATTGAGCAGTTGCATTTCAAGGTGGTAATGTTTTCATGTTAGCTGATCGCTGATTGAGAACCTGGAGACTTACTTTACGATGGTCATCTATACCGACATTGAGAAGAGGGAGATAACTACGTTTCTTCTCTCGGATGAGGTAAGATAGTGGTGGAATTTCATACAGAGGGCTAAGGATGTGGCAACCTTAACCTGAGAAGTTTCTGTGAAACTCTTCTGAGACAAGTATTTTCTGGCTTTCCTGAGGGAACAGTTGGAGATTGAGTTCCTTGATCTAGCTAGTTTAGTTAGATATGAATGTCAGGGAATATGAGGCTCATTTCTCCCAGTTGTATCGCTTCATGTGGCCAATGGATGCAAAGACGCTCGAAAGTTCGAGAGGGGATTGAATCCCTCGATGAGCAGGGTGTTGTTAATTTTCTCCTCTCTTATGTGTCTCTTATCATGGATAGTACTATAGCAATTGAGCAAAATAATCTACCGTTTTAGAAGGAATTGTTGGCTATAAAGGATTTCCAAGGGCGAGTCCTGAAAAAGACAAAGGATTCATCAACAGGCTCCAGTTGGAGTAGCCGCTGAACCTATTAGGACTGCACCTATCAAGCAGATTGCATCTTTGACATGTTATAACTACAATGAGTTGGGCCAAATAATGACCCGTACATAGGAGCCTTGACATCTCTATTACCAATAGAAACTCGAGGCCTTCACTAAGGCTGCTAAGAGTTGGTAATCGAGTTTTCTTTAAAAAAGAGATATCGCAAGTGAGATAACATGAAAGCATGTTGACTCTATTCAACCATGTCAGAGTTTATCTAAAATTAGTGGACGTGTTGATTAGTTATTTCATTGTTGTGTTGCATTTTTGACGTGCAACATATGTTTGTATTTCCTGAGGTGGGTGGGGGGAACCAGTTTCCTCCTTTTTTCATTTCCGTTGGGAATCATTTTCCCTTCCTTGGCAATCCCAAACAAAGGAAAACACAAGAAAGGAAACACTTTCCTTTCCCAATACCCAGATTCCGTGAAACAAACATAGCCTAAGAGATATCTCAAGTGAGATAACATGAAAGCGTGTTGACTCTATTCAACCATGTCAGAGTCTATCTAAAATTAGTGGATGTGTTGATTAGTTATTTCATTGTTGTGTTGCATTTTTGAAGTGCAACATATGTTTGTATGTCAAAGTATGTATACAACCGATTCTACATGTACTTAATTTACATGTTAAAACTAAATTATAGACGTTTGTGTGACATATTTAATTGGGAAAATTTTGCAAACAGTATACCAACTAAAAGCCACTAATAATTTCTATACATAAAATTCCAAACGGAGTATTTTGGTACATGAGATCTGAAGCCCGACCCACTATATAGACAAGATGTCAATGACACCATTAGTTTCAGTGCCACCTAATATTGATGTCGTGAACATGAATTTGCCAGAACAGGAAGCAAGACCCACTTTGCAAAGTTTTCCCCTTTCACATAAAATCAAAGGAGAAAAAAAATCAACTTCAGTAAAGTGGGAGCTTCTTCTGTCCCTTCAGATATATTGGTTCTTGAAGCATTCATTCATTTCCTTTCTTCCAAGAACAAAAGGGTACAATGAGAAGCACGTATATTAGCGAACCCAAAACATGAAGAATTTCAAATAATAGCACCAAACCCAATAATCCCTAATCGACTTGTCCCGAGGCGCAGTACGCCAGCGATTCAGGAGGCGCCAATTGGTATGGTGGCGGAGGCGGTGGCGCTGCGACAGCTTCAATGCACCACCATCATCATCAGCAGCAGCAGCAGCCGAGTAGTGTTGGTGCTAGTGATTTTGAAGGACGACTCGAAGCCTTCACACCCGAGAGGGATAACAATCCTAATCCAAATCCATACGCTACATCTTCGAAACCAGAGGCCCAATGGAGATGGGAAAGAGATGCATCCAATTCCAAAGCCTCCAATCCATTGACACCTCACATGTTTAGTGAAGGCAAGTCTTGTTCTTATCTCTCTTCATCATCTTCATTTGAGCTGTGTATTTCTTATCAGCGAACCCAATACATGAAGAATTTCAAATAATAGCAACAAACCTAATGTGAAGACCCAAATTTTCATATAATAAATTTATATAATTTAATAATTGTTATATTAATTGAATTATGATATTTGGGACTTATTGGAATGTCGTGGGTTGAGAAAATTGGTTTCGAATGATTTTATTTTCGAAAACGAACGTTATTTAGGGGGTCGTTAAAATCGACTTTTTATACGTTCACAATTTGGGAAAACTTCCTTCACGAAAATTGTAGAGCTCGTCGATACGAGTTCGTGCATATGTGGAACTTATTATTCTGAATTCGTATGAATAAGTTATGAATATTTAAAATATGATTTTTCCTATAAATATAGGTTTTTTTTTTTGACATTTCAGAAAACAAAAAAAATACCAAATTTTTTCTCTCTCCCTTCTCTCTCGGCTGAAGCCCGAAGGATTGAAGAAAACCCAGCCGACCCGGCTTCGACCCGACCCAACCGGAAGATCGCCCTCCCGGCCACAAAACCGCCGGACCCGGCCCTCCCTGCCTTCGCCCCGCGCCGCCCAGTCGATCCCCGCCCTCGCCTCGGCTTGGATCGGAGCCTCTTTCCGAAGCTCTAACCCGACCCGGCCGGAAATCAAATTTTCCAGCGGTGCACGGGCCAACTGAACCCATTTTCATGACGTGCTCTTCCTCCTGATCATCCCCATATGTGGCTTGCATCACGATTTTGAGTGTAGAGTAGTAGATCAAGAATTGAAGGTTTCGACGTCCCTGATTCAATCTGAAAACTGATCATAGGGCCGAGATTAATCCAACTTCAAAGCCCGATCTAGGACGATCTAGACCTCGTCCCGGAAAAAGTCAGGTATTAAAGTTGTTCACAATTTCATTTTGAAGAAGTTTGTAGTTGACGACTTTTGCATCTGAGGTGGTTGACCGCTGTCTGACCGTCACGTGTGGCGGCGCGTCGGACCAAATTTTCAGCTTATATTATCTGGACGATGATCTATGCATCCATACGAGCGTTTTGATATATAACATGGTCATGTTAGAAAAAGTTGATAAATAGTCAATTTCAGTTTTGACGTTACTATTTACGGTTTTACAGTTTACCTTCGATTTGCGATTTACGGAGATCAAACCATCGGTTTTACTTCAAATTTTAATATGATGTTCATATGACTGTCCCGATGACTTTGTGTGGTACGAGTGAAGATCCGACAGTTGGATATTCGTATAATTGTAAAACAGTGATTCGGGAGGAGATTAGTGAAGATCCATCCGTCGGATTTTCATATAATTTTGATAGGATGTTTCCAAGGGCGATCCGTAAGGATCTAACCGTTGGATCATCGTTTAAATTCGATCCGACCGTTGGATTGTCTTTATTTTAGAATCCGACCGTTGGATTGTCTTTATTTTGAAATCCGACCGTTGGAACATCTTTTAGGTTTATTTTTTGCTTCGTTGCTAAGTAAAGACCATACTTGATTAGGTACTTCACTGCTTGAGTTTACGAGCATTTAGATTATTGTGAGTTATATTTTATTTGTAGACACAACGGGAATTTCGAGATGAGTAAAACTCACGTGGTTCATATTATGAACCGAGTACTTTAAATTATTTATTTTTGTAATTGTGTGAAAAATATTTGTGGAGTAAATATTTGTTTTTAAAATCATATAGACTTGATCGCTACGGTTCATAGGTAAGTAAAATGAATTTTAATTATACAAATGAATTTCACTATTTTCTTATGTGAACTGTAGATGATACTAGTGGTCATTCCTGAGTGGATGATTACGTATATATATATATATATATATATATATATATATATATATATTTAGGTGGAATATATATATATTGATTGGCGTGATTTTGAGTGATGATATGATGATTTGGATTTTATTTCAAATGCTTAATTTTCATAATAATATTATGTATGTTGGATGAGTTGATTTAATTATGTGAAAACATACTGTTGTACTTATTATGGATTTGGGGTCAACGTAGTGATCGGTATGGGGGAATCGGACGCTCTAATCCTAAGTGGATGATGGGATACGATTGGTTGAGTAGGTTCAATTATCGGACGTTCTAAATATGTATATAGGTATACATATTGATGAAATACGATAAAGATAAATATGTCGGATGCCATAACCTAGGCCAGGTGACGGGCTACGATTCAGTTAGAGCTCTAGTATGTCAAATACCGTATTTTTATAAATACGATGTTGAGGTTTTGTGAAGAAAGTTGTGAGTTAGGGTTTGGTGTTGAGTTGTTGATTGATTGAGATTGTTGGTTCTTGTGGATGTAGAAATTGTTGCGTGTTGATGGGTAGAAATAAATATGATTTAATTAAGCGACCGTTCTTTCTTTTACTCATACGAGCTTTTCATAAGCTTGCCGGGTTTTATGTTGTTGCAATCCCGGTACACTATTCAAATGGTGTGGCGGATATTCCTGCAGGTCAGAATAACCAGAGAGGTGACCGAGCTGCTTAGGTGTTACAACATTTATTTTTATTTCATTGAGTTGTGAGGTGTGTATGCTCATTTAGAGTTTTACAATTCATTTTATATTTGAGTTGTAATAATTAACCGGGACTAAGTTTGGTTTTGATTTTATTTCGTGTGGTGAGGTTGTTAAGAAAAGAAATTTTCATGATGACTATTTAAAGTTATAGTAATTCATGTTTTGGATTTTGAATTTTTATTCTAAAATTCGGGTCGTGACACCTAATAATCCCTAATCGACTTGTCCCCGGAACAAAACCATGAAAATGACCAAAACCCATTAGTAAATACACAAACTGTGAAATGCATATGACAAGGCATTGCTAAGAGGTTGACCTTAATCTGTGTTCTAAGCTCTGAGAGAGAAAGGAGAGGTAGAAACCCAGAGCAGAGAGAGGGAGGAAGTGTGAGCCACCAATTGTTTCAGATCAAGCAAACGAGAACCAAAAGTGGAGGAGGAGAAATTGGAGGCGGAGCCAATTACGGGGAGATTCCGGTGACGGGAATTCTGGAGATTCATCGATTTGGGTTCTTCATTTCGGGGCTTTTCCATTCTGGAAATTTCAGGGTCTAAGAGAGAGTAAGAGTCATGGGACTTCTGGAGGTGGTAGAGAGATATGGCGCCGGCTTTCTAGTGGTGGCTCATCTCCGGCTTGGTGAGCTTCCGTTCGTGCCCATGGAGGCAGAGAGTGGTGGGTCTGTGGAATAAGAGAGTGGGTCAGAGTGAAGAGAGAGTCAGAGAGGAAACCGATGAAAGTACTAAATTACCCTCCGACGAATGAATAATGGCATAAGGGCTAACGACGTCATTGACGTTGTGTCTATATGATGGGTCGGGTTTCAGTTCTCGTGTATCAAAATGAACGGTTTGAAACTTCATGTATAGAAATTATTAGTGGTTATTAATTGATGTACTGTTTGTGAAAATTTTCTTACGTAATTTGTAGGACGTACCGGTAAACAATGACAAGAATTGTTATACTACTAAAATGGTGTGATTAGCTATTTTAAACTAATTAATTGAAGTGTAATGTCGGTTTCAACTAGCATTTGATCTAGTAAATTAAGCAATTTTCCACCAAAATATGAAAGAGGTTGACGTTTGGATCACCCCCCTCCCCTTTTCCGAACTAAAGAATTCGGAATGAATCAAATCTCTCCAAATACGCTAGGATTCAAACCTACGACCAGTCAGTTAACAGCCGACCGGTTGCTCCGCCACCCATAAAAAGAAGAGTATATATGTGGTCTTTAACGTCAATTATTGAAAACTAGGCAAGCGTGTGCATGGGATGCGTCCATTAAAGGTGTCCGTGACTTGATTGTTTGGGCTTCTTAATCTATAACTCATGGCTGCAGATACTGCTTGCTACGAAAAATTAAGGATATCATGATAATTATTATGAATTCCAACACAGTGCAGCGTCTATTATCAGATCCACATATAAATATATGTACATATACTGACCCTCAGAATCCTTCTTCAAAGATAGAAATTTAACGGAGTACAAGTAAATTGATTCTTTTCGCAGGTACAAGAAGGCAGGTACAAGAAGGAACATATATAAAGTACAGATTTTGCATCATATCTTTCTGCTCTAGCTCTTTGCACTATTCAGTGCCGAGTCTGAGAGTACGTAAAAGTAATTTCTGCTTGCTTAGACTCCGTATGAAATGGACAGGTATCTGAGAGCATTCACTTTGGTTTCTAGGAGATTGATGTAATTAGCAATTCCTTGGAACAAGGTTTCTGGGTTATTGCTGTCAACAATGCACCCGGGGATGATCCTTCCCAGCTCCATCAGACTCCTTTCTATGGACGATTTGGCAACCAGTTCGGAGTTTCTACCAAAAGAGAGCTTTAGCTTTCTCTTCTTCGACTTAATTCTCCATGGAATTGAACTCCTTGTTCTCATTTTTGACTGCGTGTATTTCAGAGAGAGAGAGAGAGAGAGAGAGAGAGATGCATTCATCAAGGGGTGAAGTGGATGTTTAAATAGGGAAATGATCAGAGGCCTTACATCATTCGTCTATCTTTCGAACTATTGTTGATTAATGTCATAGAGAGCCATAGTGTGAGGATATAATCAAATGAATTATTGCCATTGATGCATGGGAGAGGTCAGATCTATTTGGATATTCATGATTATAATACTACTGTTCACTTTGTACCCTAAACCAGTAACCCTACAGTCGAGTACTGTGAAATATGATTATATGACTGACTGAATCATTGCATTTTTTCACTTTGAAATGGAAAACATGGCCTTTCTGCATTGTTGGAGAGAGAGAACCCAAAACAGTCAATCGAACTATCAAATCAGCCATTCAATCGGTCGATCAATTCGTACAGATCGACAGCGATTTCATATCAACCATAAGGGCAAAATGTAAATCGACTGCTACCCGCAGCATGTAATCAAATGTTTAGTACTGAAGACTGTTATTTTCCGAAAGATGAGCCGATAATAAACAACAAATCAAATAAACCCCATTATGTGTGTGTGTCTATATATATATATATATATATACAGTCCGGCTATATTAAGGACGTTCTTAGTTTTTTTTAGGTACGGATTTCCGGTTTTCAACCACTTTGCGATCACATTTTCACATCTTAATCGTTCAGGTTTTAGGTCCTAATGTATAGATCACCTCTGCAAATTTTCAGCCAATTTGGTGATCGTTAAGGCATCCAAAACTGCAATTTACCATTATAAATACGAACGGTTCCGGTTCGACAGATTCGGTCCGGTCGTGTAAATTGCAGTTTTGGATGCCTTAACGATCACCAAATTGGCTGAAATTTTGCAGGGGGGATTTATACATTAGGCTCTAAAAACTGAACGATTAAGATGTGAAAATGTGATCGGAAAGTGGGTGAAAACACCAAATCCGTACCTAAACCTTAGGTAAGGACATCCTTACCTGAGAAAAATCCTATATATATATGCGCTAAGGAGGTTCTTAGATATTAATATCTAAGAATTTCCTTGATAGACTCACTCTTTCATCGCATATTCACATCTCGACCGTTCATTTTTTAGATATATATGAGTAGGTTATCTCTGCAAATTTTCAGCTAAATTGATAACCATGAAGACATTCAAAACTACGATTTACAATTTTGAGCACGAACGGTCAGGTTGGACAGATTCGGTTCTTTTATTCATTTAATCTAGTTCAATACCTTAACGATCATCAATTTGACTGAAAATTTGCACAAGTGATCTATACATTAGGACCTAAAAACTGAATGGTCGAGATATAGATATGAGATCGAAAATTGAGGCTATCAAGGAAATCCTTAGATATTAATATCTAAGGATATATATATATATATATATATATATATATATATGGCTATTTTAAAGGATCCCTTGTGGGACCTATTTTTCGATCGTATTTCGGTATCGCGACCGTTCATTTTTTAGGTCATAATGTATAGATTGTTTCTGGAAAATTTCAACTAAATTGATGAATGTTAAGGTATGAAACTAGATTAAATCAATGGACGAACCGAATCTATCCAACCTGAACCGTTCATTTTCATAATTATAAATCTCAGTTATGAATGCCTTAATGATTATTAATGTGATTAAAAATTTACAGAGATGATCTACTCATATATACATAAAAACTGGTTAAGATGTGAATATGTGATTTAAAAGTGGATCTAATAAGCGATCCCTTAAAATGGCTAAAAAAAAAAAATCCCTCACTAGAAGGGCTTGGTATATGTGTGTGTGTGTATTATATCATATCATATCTAGAGCGAGACCTCGCTTTGAAATTAAAGTGCGAGGTTAGAGTTTAGGATCACTTTTTGGTCGCATATCCACATCTCGACTGTTCAGTTTTTAAGTACTAATGTATAGATCATCTCTGTAAAATTTCAACCAAATTGATATTCGTTAAGACATTGATTTTCCGGTTGGACAAATTCAGTTTGTCATTGGTTTAAGCTAGTTAGATATCTTAAAGATCATCAATTTAGCTGAAATTTTACAGAGATGATTTATCCATTTTTTGTTTTGAGACTATGGTGTCCGAGTCTTTGACCCGACTAATCCCTATGCCCCCCGCCTGACCCCATAACATTTGGGAAACTGGAAACTCTAGCAATTGCTAGGTGGGTACATTTGGAGAGGGTCGAACCCCAGACCACTTGAGAGCAAACCAAGGGCCTGACCGCTAGACCAATAACTCTTTGGTCAGAGATGATTTATACATTAGTACTTAAAAACTGAATGATCGATATGTAGATATGAGACCGAAAAATGATCCTAAATTCTAACCTCACTCTGGATAAATACTATATATATATTGTATGTGTACGTGTTTATATATATGTCATGCTCCTCTATAGTCAAAGATTGAAAGCCCTGAATAGATTGTTAACGACACCAATAATGTTGCCGGCTTGTCGATTACCGTCGCATATCTGTATTACATTACCAAAGGGCTTGCTCTATTATTATCACATATCTGTAAGCTGGGTACTGCAGCTTTCTCTTGTAATCTGTTCATGGTTCTCAACTGTATGCAACAGTGAGACTTCATGCATTATAGTTCTTTGTGTATACAAAGTTCAAAACGAGGAACAAATTCGAACTCCTGCCTTGATCATATTCTTATCTATTTTAATTCTAACTCAATTATTTTCAGCTCTTAATAAAAAATACTAAGGTTGATAGAAGAATAAGATAGCGTGATTAGCAATATAAAGTCGAATCACAGGGACCAATAATTCATAGATAAGAGCGATGCATGCACAGACACAGTAATTGACTTGTTAGTCTCTAGTCAGATCTCCAGTTTTCCAAAGTGCCGTCCTGCCCGTGCGAGACTTGTATATGCCGACATTGAAGGTCTTTTCCCAGCGGAGGATTTCAACTTCGAACAGAAAGCTAAGCTAGCCAACGAAACCAAGCTAGCCCAGATTAAGATTGATATATCATCCATACCATACGTTTCGTGTGGGGGCGGGGCGCCTCATTGCTATATTCAATGCCACACACGTGCAAGATGGATAGGCTACTTTGGTGGTGGGTACTCCTAATCTAGATGGGCAACGCTGTTTCCATCGGGAGTTCAAACAGAGTTGTCGTCTTTGATTTGGAAACATGTGGACTCGATCTATTTTATCGCTTTCAGACCCAACTGCTTTTTCTTCCTCTACCCATAGCCTGCATTATTGTTCTTGTTCTTGCAATTATGGACCATTCAGTTTCAGATGCATGCTACAGCATCATATATATATATATACACACACACACACACACCCTCCAACTGTTGGTGACCAATCGATTATGTGATAGCCCGAGATAAAACAGAGGGTGCATTTCACAAGATGATAGCGAAGAGTGTTAGTTTTAATTTCTGATAGTCACTTAATTAGTGGATTGAGCGTGCTATGTGGTATAATCGATGCAAGTATTTATGTTGGTCTCGGCCGAAAGACCTCAAACTAGTGTGAGCTTAATTGCTCGGATAAGACTACTTTTGTTCTCTGTCATGCACTACAAAAAATATGTCATTTTCCGGCCGATTTTTTCTGACTAAATCATTTTTTGGTTGGAGGTGACATTATTTCGGATAAAAAATATTTTCCTGTCGGAAATATAATTTTTGGATGACCATTATTTCGGACGGTAAACAATCTCTCGGAAAAAGTTTAGAGTGGGGTCCGAAATAATTATAATTTGACGGCAAAAGTTTCCGCTAATTGTTTTTCCGACCAAATAATGTGATGTCGTTGGAAAATAAATGGTCATTTTACGACAAGATTTTGTTTTGTCGGAAAGTCGTCGGAAATTATAGGTTTATTTCCGACCACATTTTCACTGTCGGAAATACCCAAAAAAGAAAAAGAAAATTTAAAAGTAGCCAATATATAGATTCCTGCATTTTTTTTCTCTTCATATTCTTGCAAACTTGGTCATAACATATATAATGAAAAACCAGAAATAGGTTCATCATCATTCAATGCAACAAAGTATAGGCACTATTAGAAAGGTCATATAATAGTAAAAAAGTACACAGTAAGTAGTAATCCTTTTTTTTTTTTTTTAAAGAAGCGAAATAAGAGCTGCTGTTCGCCCTTATTCGAAATTTTATTGATAAAAAAAAAAAAAAAAAGGGAAGGGGGTCTAGACCAAAACCACTCTCAAGGAACACAAAACAACAAAGAGATATAATTCAAATTTATGTGAACACCAACATATACATTACAATGCACATTAATCGGCCTAAATTTTGCCAGCTGTTTTCATATGTCTAGACTTCAACCTTTCCAAATGGACAGTACTGCAATCACAAAACAATTCGTTATTTTGTTGACTTATATGTAAAAAGAAAATACACACATACAAATCATTAGTAGGGACTTGAAGCACAATATCTCATTCTTCATTATCTTCTTCCTAGTTACGGTTTGCATACGTGTGACTCGTCTGAGATTCTTCTTCTTGATACGGTTCCTCTTCATCAGTAGGCATTTCAAAAACTTTTCTAGGTTTGGTTTCCACCACGACACTCCAAGCACTGTTTTTTATTCCTTCAACATAATAAACTTGGGTCGCTTGGGATGCCAGCACAAATGACTCTTGGGTATTCAACTTACCCTTATTGTTGACACTTAGTATGCCATAACGATCTTTCTTATAACCTTTGCCTTTGGTAGCTGTGTCAAACCAATTACAGTGAAACAAGACAACTTTATTGTGACATGTATACCAGAGCTGAACGACGACTGTAAGGGTTCCATACCAAGACACACAGTTAATTTGGTTCTCTCCTTTAACCATAACTCCGCTATTTTGTGTTTTCTTCGTCACGTCATG
The DNA here is from genome assembly GCA_025331145.1 of Rosa persica. NCBI lineage: Eukaryota > Viridiplantae > Streptophyta > Magnoliopsida > Rosales > Rosaceae > Rosa > Rosa persica. The sequence goes on from WFKR01000004.1 coordinate 15,612,356, forward strand.
TTGTACAATATGGAACCAAAATCCATTGATATTGTAACCTTTGTAGTAGATAGCTTGCTTTCTAGGACATTGGGCCAAAAAACGCATTTGAGCACTCACTTTTCTATTTATATACAATTGTTGGATTTGCATGTGAAGAATGTAGTACTTTTTGATAACAAATATTAAACATGGCTATTAACAGTTATATCTCAAATCAAAATGGTGGTTACCTTCTTAGAAAACCATTCCACAAATTTTTTTTGTTCAACTCATCCACCTGATCATCACAATGTTGTATACGAATAATATCCTTATGTTCTCTGCACGTAGAACACCTTATAAATTAATTAATATCACATATATATATATAAATTTAAATACTTATAATGATAGGATTTCGTACTCAATAAAAGGCAAACACTCATCACAATTTGTTAGGACATAATGGGTGACAGCATGATGAAGCTCTTCAGTCATTACTGTCAATACACCTGTGCCAATAGTTTTACCCGAAAGTGAGAAGATAGATAATTGAGACTTGTCTTGCAATGGTTGACCTCCATCATAGTTTCTTTCTACTCGGTTAAATCACTACAAAAAAGAATTACATTGGCTTCACTACTCTACGTCAGCAAGCAGTTGATGTCGCCAATAGTTGCCTATTTGCATCGGCAAAATTGGGCCATCGCGAAGATATGGGAGGTCTGCCACCACGTTAATGTGTTGTGGTAATAGTTGTAGTAAAAAACAATGATCTATGCTTCGGTAAAACTTTGCCGATGTAAAGTATTTTGTAAATAAGCTAAGCCTTCCATCTTAGGTAAAGTCTCCAATAGAAAAAAGTAATAAGGAAAAAAGAACGCGCCTCACTCGCCTGGTTCCTTGGGGCGTCGTCGTCGGACGGGTCTGTCTTGGTTTTATGCATTCCGGCGGGGGGTTCAAGCTGAGTAGTGGTCGAGGAAAGGTGGTAGGAGCTACTGTTCCAGGTTGGACAGTGAGATCTCGATCTGTCCTTCGCGGCTTGTGGACGACTGCAGGTGAGGTGCGGAAGTGTAGCACGGTTGGGTGGCGGCGTGCGAGGCTGAGTGCTGGGCGTGGTGGGTTTCCTGATTTTCAGGGCAGAGTCGATCCAGATCTTGATCTATTCTGCTTAGGGATCTGGATGCGGTTTCCAGACGGGCTCTTTCCATGGTGGCGCGATGCTGTAAGGCGTTTCGGTGGTGGAATGAGTGGGAGCCAAATTGGGCTCGAATGTGGTGGTTGCACGGGCTGTGGTGGTTGAGCTTTTGGATGGTGAAGGTTGAAGGTGATCGGGTCAGGTCGCGGTCACAAGTTGGAGAGGTAGGGTGGAGGCGGCCGGTTGTTGGCCAGTGGACAGGGATGAGGTTGCTACGTTGTCTTCTTAGGGGTGGATTCGAGTTCAGCGACACGAGGGGTGGTGGGTGGTTGGATCCATCCGGATCTCGTCGCAAATCCAGCGGGGATTGGGTGGATCTTGGTGTTGGATAGAGCAGCAAGCGGCGACGGGAATTCCAGATCTGGCGGTAGCGGCATTTGTGCGACCGACGACGGGGTTCGACAACGACGGCGGCTCTGTAACTTTGAGGGTGAGATGGTGGCGACGAGGATTTATGTGCAAATGACGTTTTGGGTTGGGTCCGAGGCCTCAAACCTTCTGGCCTTACTCCGATTTTATTGCTTGTTTGGTTATTTATTTTCTGTTGTTGCTTTGTCGGAAATAAGCTCCAACCGTGTTCTGGTTGGAGACAGTGGCCTGTGTGCCAGTCTTTGCACTATGTGTGCCTGTTTTGCTCTAGGTAGGCGGCGAGTTCCTTGTACTTGCAAATGGTCGCTGCCTCTTAATAGCAGAGTGAAATTAAGCGTCACTGGATGTAGTCTCCAGTGGCATCATAATGGGAAAGCTGTGCTTATGGTAGTTATGCTTTGCTGTAATCGGGTTGCAGATCAAGTTATCTTTCCGTTGTGTCACCGCTGTGTTAAAGCAGTTAAAGTAAATAGAGTCGCCAGTAGAACGCTCTTTGCTAGTTGGTGCTTTGTTGAGTACAAGCGTTTAGTAGAGACTCAGGATAATATTTCAGGATATCCTACTTATTGTAATCAGGGGTTTAGATTCAAAGTCCTCTATTTGTATTCGACAGTTTCTTTAATCAAGGTTATCAAAGTTTAAATGCCGCACTGTCTTTTTTCTAAAAAAAAAAAAAAATGTATTTTATAAATTGCTACCGCACGGAGGTGCCGTCATGTTAATACGTATTTTGAGAAGCCCCACTTATTCGATTAGAAAAACAGTCTCTCTCTTCTCTCTCTCTCTCTCTCTCTCTTCCTCCATTTGAAGTCTTCAGCTTTGTTTCTCTTTTCTTTGGATCTGATTTGTAGCTGATTAATCTCCAGGCCTCGACCAATCGTTAATTGAGGTTAGAAGTTGCTCGGATTTTGGTCAAATTAAAAACCCAAGCTTGAGCCCATCGATCTCTCTCTTTGTCAAACCCTAAACTTTCATTCCCAAATGCCAGGTTTTCTGCCAGTCTAGTCCATATCGAATCTATGCCTTATCTCCCGGTCTCCACAAAGGTAGTCTCTATTCCAACTTTTCCTTGCTCTCATGTTTATGAATTTGATCTATTTTGATTTGGGTTTTTTGGTGCAAAATGGACCAGATGGCTTTGGAATCCTATACATTTGGATCGTACAAAATCGACAGCAGGGAAGTGTTTTATGACACTAATCTATCGTATGCCTTGGTTAATTTGCGCTCTGTTGTTTCTGGTACCGTTCTTACTCTCTTACACTTATTAGAAATTTAGAATGTAGAAATAAGTATAGAAGTTGCAAACTTGATGACCAATTTCCCTCTTTTCTCTGCATGTCAAATCCTTTTGTTTTTGGTTTGGATTGAAATGGTGTTTTGGGTTCAGTCAAGACATGAAAGTTGGAAAATTTCTTTCTTCTAGTGACTTTTGGTTGCTTGTAAAGAATGGTATATATTTGTTGAACTACTTGATTGACTGGATTTCATTTTTGAGTATGCATATCCATTATAGAAGGAAAGGTTTCCTCACTATGCTTGAATTTGGGTTTCTTTTGACACTGGAATGTAAGCAGATAATGGACTGGTAGTTCCAATACTTAAGCACATACTGGGTGGACCATGTTGAACATTCTACATGTGTGTACATCTACCCTCTGGTGGGTCACTAAGAATCCGAACCAGCTGTGAGGAATTCAAGTCATGAATGGCGCCGTTGCTTTGGTGGTTGTTGTAATATGTTTGGAGATTAGAGTTGTTTTCCATTCATTTGGGAGATACATTCAGGTGCCTCCGCCTTTGAATTACCTTTTTGTGACTACTACAATGCTTGGAGGTGCAGCTGGAGCTGGTGCCTATGCGCTGGGTATGATATCTGATGCCTTCAGCTCCCTCGCTTTCACTGCTCTGGCTGTTGTAGTTAGTGCTGCTGGAGCTATCATTGTCGAATTTCCTATTTTGGTATGCAATTCACCTCCCAAGATTTATGTTTCACGTTTTGTGAACAATCATGCTTTATCTATTACATTAGGTAGATATAGGTGGTGTAATTTTGCATTCTTATTGATAGGTTATTTCACTTAAAATATACTATCGCATCTGCGATAAATTTGTATTTTTTCACAAATCTTTGGTTCTTCAATTTCAGTAGTCCAGGTTTATTTGATGGTTGAAGAGTTTGTGTCAATTTGGTGAGACAATCACTGTACATTATATCTCTTACAATTTGCCAAACTAAAACTTGAATTTAATCGGTCAACTGCACGAGGAATCAATGAACAATGATAGTTTATTGATACCCCAATGAATAACGGAACTGCAGCGCACATGATTTCTGGGAACCTTCACTTCATTTCTCATTGCACTTAACTCTGTCAACATTGTAGAACACACACTAGCCACTTTGTCATTTCTTTGGGCTATTGGATGCTTGAGCTTGCTTTCTGCTTTTACTCTTCAATATTTTATCTTTCTAAAACATCACTTAAATGAAGTGTGTTAAGCCATGGTAATCCTGTAATTCGTCATGTTGTTGAAACTTCAGTTACCTTTGTAGTCTTGCAATCTTAGGCACCATATGATAGTAATGTTTTGTAGGAAATATTTGCCAAACTGAACGTCATGTTAATTGTTGTATGTCCCTGAATATTTGGATGGCAGGCATGTCCCTGAAATCCTTCTGCAAACTTGTTATTTTGAATGTTGTCTTGGCCTTGACTATTCCTGGTCTAGCTCTACTTCCTTCAAAGCTCCACTTTTTGACAGAGATTGGTTTAGTCACTCATGCATTGCTCTTATGTCACATTGAGAACCGATTTTTTAATTACTCTGGGATATATTATTATGGATTTGAGGATGATGTAATGTATCCAAGCTACATGGTTCTTGTGACAACATTTGTTAGCTTTTGTGAGAAGACTATCTGCGGATCATCGAATTGGTGCGAAGGCAGTTTGGATTTTGACATGTCTTTATTCTGTAAAGCTGGGTATGCTAGTGATTTCATCAAAGTCGGTTGTCTGGATGTCAGCTGTTCTGTTGTTGGCTGTAACGCCACCATTGCTTCTCTACAAGTAATTACTCTGTCTTAACTTAGTTTTTAGAGGTTCACAGGCCTTTGATTTGTAAATATCTAATTTATTGGTTCTTTGGTTGCTGGGGTTTATAGGGATAAGTTAAGGATAAGGAAACCACACCAGGTGTGGTTTCCTTATCAGTTTGGTTTTTTCGTGAAACAATCTTTGAAGCCTTGCAAAGGTGGAATGGAAGAGCTCCCTCTGATGGTCTACTCCTGGGCTTATGTATTGTCTTGATGGGCTTGGCTTGTGTCTATTGTGGCTCTCCACTTCTCTCATGTCTTGGTATGTATAATTTCTTTTCTTTTATATAATAAGAGAATTCCTCACTTTTTCTCATCACTTCCTAGTTAGTACGTTAGGTTAGGTTTATAACCATTATCATGTTGACGGTGAAATGAAAAACTCAAACAACACAGCCCAACTGTTCTCACACTGTAGATGTTAAAACGTACATGTTTCTTTTGTTTCTTTTTTTTGTTTCAGATTGTAGCATGCTATATATTTAAATGAATGGTGACATGATGGAAAAATTGGCACATCTATGTTTATTTTGGTAGTTGAAGCTACACATTGAACATCTCAAGTTGAAATTGCATTAAGCTACGTTGTCAGTTACAGGTTATTTATCTGCAACAGAACTCCAAAATCGTTAGCTGATATGTCCTTTTTTTATTTGATTTTCTAGCTTTCAATTTTCTCAAAGGATGCGTGAAGATTTTTGTTATAGGAGGCTTGCAACAACACTAGTAATTGGTACGTGAAATAGATTGAGGACGAGCCCTGCAGAGTTTATCTTGAATTTGAGGAAGAAAATTATTTTGTATTATCTTGTAGACTCTTGTATAAGAGCTTTATTCCTCTTGTAACATTCATGAGAATTGAAATATAACATTCCCTTTTCAATATGCTTAATTCTTTTCTGTACAGCTTTTATCCACATAAAAAATAAAATAAAAAATATTCTGTCGTGCAAATATGCATGTCAGATTTTTTTTTATATTCAAAAATAACATTTTGCGATGGCATTTTTGTCGTTGCAAAGTTTTGGTAGTGGTTGGTGGCGTCGCCATTGATATTTGCGACGGTATTTTTCAGTTGCGAAATTCTTGCAACAGCAAGGGTTTTCCATAGCTAAAAATCTTGTGATGGTGCATTTGCTGTCGCAAATACCAATGGTGACGCACCCAACGGCATCAGCATAATTGCCGTCGTCTAGCCGTCGCCATTGGTCTTTCGCGACGGCAATTTCACTTTCCGCGACGGCACAACGCCGTGGCAATTTGAATTCTTTTTTGTAGTGAATTTAGTCTCAACTTGACGTAAATATCGTGAACAAAATGTGGTACACTCTTTTGCCAAATAACCTTCAGTAATAGAACCTTCTGTACATGTTTTATTACGAACATAAGTATTTAACTTATGCAAGTACATATTTTTTTTTTCACAAAAAAAAAAAAGAAATCAGATATATTATATTAGAGAAGTGTGAATACATCACATAATAAAAGTTTGTAAAAATTTCAATATTTAAAATTATATTAGTTACGTACCTTTTAATGTGATACATCCATCTATACTGCACATGACCACATACTTTTGCTTCCAACGCTACGTGAATTGACAAATGAACCATGATGTCAAAAAATACAGGAGGAAATATCATTTCCAACTTGCATAGAGTTATGGCAATTTTGTTTTCCAGAAATTCCAAATTCGAGACCCTCAGTACTTTAGCGCACAATTCTCTGAAAAAGTAAGAAAGCTCAATCAATGCTTCACAAGGTTTTTTAGGCAGTAACTCTCACACCACAAGCGGAAGTAGTCTCTTTAAGAAAACATGGCAATCATGACTCTTCATTCCAGAAATATGGCAATCATGACTCTTCATTCCAGAAATATGGCAATCATGACTCTTCTTGCCAGAAATACTACGTCGTTTACCATTGATCCAATGAGATACATTTGCACAATATCCATCAGGAACTTTCAAGTTCAGTAACCATTCACATATAGCTTTAATATCAACAGTTGACAATTCAAAAGGTGCCGGATCATAAACTAGTTTGCCATTATCCTCTCTAGGCCAGTAAGCTTTCCTTATATCCATAGCTTGGAGATTAAGACGAGCATTTAAAGAAGGGCTAAATATTGGTTACTATCCTGTGGTTTAGGTCCAAAATTAATTCAGTCCCTGGACTTCTAATTTCGTTAAAAACACCTATGCACTTTCAATTTTGATCTAATTGATTCAATTCGTTAATATTCTGTTATGGATTCAAGTTATAGTTGGATTATTTGTTGAAAAACTATTTACTTTTAATAGTAGGACTCACTCCTAAATTGACTATGCAGGCCACCTCAACGCCACATCATAAAACATAGGCCATATATGAGCTACGTTAACAAGTTAAATAACTCAATTGTCGGAAAACTAACAAAATGGACCTATTAGATCAAAATTGAAAGTCCAGGGGTGTTTTTGATGAAATTAGAAGTTTAGGGACTGAATTGATTTTGGACCCAAACTACAGGGTAGTAATTTGTATTTAGCCATTTAAAGAATCTTTTGTTTTACTATCAACGTTATTATTGTGCCAACCACGTTATCGAAAATATTTTTCTCGATATGCATCACATCCAAATTATGGCGCAACAATAGTGTCTTCCAGTAAGGTAGTTGGAAAAATATACTACTCTTTTTCCAATTGTGAGTCATTCCAAATCCAGGGATAATTTGGGTTTTCTTATCCTTTCCATGTGAAACTGTCTTCAAACCCTAAAGTTCATCTACAATTTCCTCACCAGATTGTCTCCTTGGTGCACATACCCTTGTATTATCAAAAGGTTCTCGTTGTTTACATCATTCATGATCTGGTGCTAAAAATCGATGGTGCATCATATAGCATTGTTTTGAGCCGTATTGTAATCTATGACTAGAAGTCTCTGACGCACAACATGGGCATGTGAATTTTCCCCGTGTACTCCAGCCAGACATGTAACCATATGCAGGAAAATTATTGATTGTCCACATGACTGCAGCTCTCATCTGAAAATTTTGTTTTGTAGAAATGTCATACGTTTCTGCATCATATTCCCACAACGGTCTCAAGTAAACATCAATATCATTGCCAAGACCCTTCGGTCCTGGTATAAGTAAAGATAAGAAGATGTAAGTCTCTTTCATGCACATCCATGGAGGAAGGTTGTATAGAAATAGCAAAATTGGCCAAGTACTATGACTAACACTCATATTTCCAAAAGGGTTGAATCCGTCGGTCGCCAAACCAAGCCTTACATTTCGATGCTCATTGTCGAATGATGGATGAATTTGATCAAAAGTTTTTGAAGCCTTTGCATCTATTAGATGCCTTAAAACACCATATTTCACAAGGTCTTCAAAATGCCATCTCATAGCTGGAGCTATCGTAGATGACATAAATAGTCGTTGAAGTCTAGGTGTGAGTGGAAAATATCGCAAAACTTTCTACGAAATCTTTTTAATCTTTTCCCCCTTTTTTATGGTAGTGCGTTGTGTCTTTCACCTTAAAAGCTTGTATGTAGGACATTCAGATGCATCTGCAAGCTCCTTGTAATATATTACACAATTATTTTTGCACGCGTCAATCTTCTCATAATAAAGTCCAAGCTCTTTTACAATCTTCTTTGCTCTATAGTTTGATGTCAGCATTGTTTCACACATGGGGAATGCATTTTTCAACAATTCCAATAACTGGTCAAATGCCTTGTTGCTCATATTACCAATACTCTTGATGTGCATCAAGTTAACAATAAAGGACAAGTCGGAATATTTCTTGCACTTAGGATACAATGGCACTTCTGATTCCTCCAACAATTTGTAAAACTTCTGCGCATCTCCATTGAGATCTTGTTGGATACATTCTTTTATAAGTTCTTGCATATCATCACATTGATTAAAATGGGCAGCTACATTACCATTAGGCTTGGGACTTTAGACCTGAGAACTGGAAGAATCGGACCGAGTCAATCCGAAAACAGAGATTCGGTTCGATTCCTTGAAAAAAAATACCGCATTTTGTTAAAAACCGAACCGTTTTTTCTCTTCCTGTTCAGTTACAGTTCCTTCTTTTAATAACTGTCAAGAACCGGTAAACCGGCACATGTCGACAAGTATACATTATAGGATTATTATACAAAGGCTAAACCTAAAAGCCCTCGACCTTTTTCTCACTTTCTGAGTTTCTTCTTTCAGCCGTTTCCCTAAAAGACTAAAACTCTTCTCCGCTTTTAGCCAAACCGATTCAAGATTTCAAGTTGATTCAAACATTCATTAATTCACAGATTCCTCGATTCAGGACCAAAAAATCCCAATTCCTATTCTTCGATTCAGATAAAAAAACACCCAATTCCTATCCTATTCTTCGATTCAATTCTTGTTCAGTTGTTCATCCCTCTTCGATCAAAAAACACCCAATTCCTGATTCATTGAATATTTGAATACATGAGTTTAGATTCATGTCAATCAAGCCCTGCTGCTGGAAATGAGATTGTCCAGAGTAGTCTTGCAGCTCCTACTGAAGAAATCCAAGCTGCAGCTTCACAACGTCCCAACATCATAGTGAAAGATGCAAAGAGAAAAAGGGCTGAGAAGAAAGGTGTAACTTCAAGGGAATGAAGTTGGGTGTGGAGGCATTTCACAAAGGAAGACCACCCTCTAATCGAGATTATCGATGGAAAGGAATAGGTTGTTGGTCACACCACTAGAGCACAATGTAAATATTGTCTTACTCATCTTGCAGCTAATTCATGTAGTAATGGTACTAGCTAATTGATGAAACACATAGAGCAGATATGTAAGGGGTATCCGAGGAGGGCTGATTTAGCAAATGGGCAGACTATTTTGGGTAGTGATGGTTTGGATGATCCTATTGCAGTAGTTAGGCATTGGAGTAAGGAAGCATACATTGAAGCTACAACTATAATGGTAGTGATGGATGAGCTCCTTTTAGTGCTGTAGAAAGACCAGGATTCAAATACTTTTGTAGTGTAGCTGTTCCGAAGTGGAAAATTCCATGTAGGAAGGTGATAGTGAAGAATTTCTTGAGGATGTATGCTTCTAAGAAGGAAGAGTTGAAGAAGGAATAAGCAGGTCATTGTGTATGTTTGACCACCGATACTTGGACGTCGGTGCAGAGCATAAATTACATGGTCTTAACTACCCATTTCATAGATAATGGGTGGAAAATGCATAAGAGGATCCTTAATTTTGTGTAATTCAAAATCACCAAGGACTTACAATAGGAAAAATACTTGAGTCTTGTTTGAGAAACTTGAACATAGAAAGGGTTCTCACTATTTCTGTAGATAATGCTTAGGCAAACAAGGTGGCCATTGACTATATTAGGAAAAAGTTGAACAACTCGGAGAAAGGACAGATTTTTGGGGTAAAGTTTTTACATGTCAAATGTTTAGCTCACATAGTTAACATAATTGTGAGGTCTGGTCTTCACTTGCTGGATACGTTTGTGGCTTCTATTAGGAATGCAGTTCGATATGTAAGGAGTTCATTTGCTAATTAGATAGTTTCAAGGCCTGTGTTGAAAGTGAACATGTCGATTGCAAAAAAAATATGTGTCTTGGCTGTGCCAACAAGGTGGAATTCCACCTATATTATGTTGGACACTGCATTGGAGCTCAAAGAAGCATTTGTTTTGCTAGCCTACGATGAGGACTCTAAGTATAAGAGTTATTTTGATGAAGATGAGGTTCCTGAGGATGAACTACGTGAAGAGGGTGATTATGTGGAGGTGCAAACAAAGTCCAAAGTGTCTAGGAAGAGGGTAGGGCCTCCAACGGAATCTGATTGGGAGAAGGCAGCAGTATTTGTTTCTATGAAACAACCTTGAGAGTGAGTGCTACAAACCATCCAACTTCACCAAAGGCATTCCACGACATAGTCGGCATCCATTGTGAAATCGAAGAACTGTTTTGCCAACCTTATAGGCCTGATGGAAGTGAGGTTGAAAGGGTTTTGTTTGCAATGTCACAAAAGATGAGGGCCAAGTATACGAAATACTTTGCATCCATCGATGACATTAACCAACTCTTTATGGTTGCATTAGGGCTGGATCCAAGGTATAAACTGCTTAATGTCGAAAGAGTATGCACAATGATGTTGTGTTTTGAAGGCCGGGAGGTGAAGAGGATAGCTAATGAAGTTAAGGAATTGGTGGTGGCTCTAACAGACTTGTATGCTACCTCCAATGGCTGTTCAAGCTCACAAAAAAGTAAAAGTGCATCATCTACTGTTTCTGGGGGCAGCAACAGTCATTACAGTCACAAAAAGGTTTCTGGAAAGGTAGCAGACATGTTGGCAGACTGGGATAAAGTGCTTGAAAATGGTGATGCTGTTGTGGTGGAAATGAGGTTGACCGATATCTTTTGGATCCTATAGAAAAGCCACCAAAAGGTGAGAAACTTGAATCCAATCTTTTGGCTAGGTGGAGGTTGAATGGATCAAAATACCCTAACTTGGCAGCTGTAGCTAAAGATGTTCTAGCTGTTCAAGTTAGTACAGTGGCTAGTGAGTCGAGCTTCAGCACAGGGAAGAGAGTTATTGACCCACATCGGAGTTTTTTGACTCCAAAATCAATTGAAGCACTCATTTGCCTCCAAAATTGGCTGAAAAGTGATAGCATTACGAGCTTGGCTTGTATGCCTACTCCCGAGGAAATGTCCTGGCTTGAAGATGTTGAAAAAGGTGTGCATTGCTATTCTTTTCTTTATTTTACAGAAAAGTGTGTTGGCTGAATTGATCTAATTCTCCATTTATCTTTGTTTTCAATTTTCAGAACAAGAAAAAGAAGAAGAAGGAAAAAAGAAGAAGGCACAAGAAGCTGCTTCAAAGGCAAAGAAGAGTGCAAAAACATCGACAGCTACTGATGCATCAAATTCAGTAAAAAAAATGATCTCAAGTATGTTCTATGAGTTACTTATTTCAGATTTTCATTGGTTTGCAAATGCATGAAATCTAGTATATCATTGTTGCATTTCTAATTGTTGAAGTTGCTCCCTCATCACCCTAATCTGCTCCCTTTTAATGCTCATTTCTTTGCCAGTAAGCTTATTTAATTTTGCAATTGCTACAGCTGGTATGATTTTTAATTTTGCAATTGCCAGTAAGCTTCGCTGTCTTTGTGAGTAATAAGCACGAACTAATGAAGTCATGAACTGATGTAGGATCTAGGACTTGTGAAGTTGTTGGCTGATGAATTGATGAAGAGTTGCAGATTTGAAGAGCAGAACTACAAAGCTGGAAAATCTGAAGACTTGAAGTTGGGATAGACTGAATTAGTGAAATAAGGACTGATTTGATTTGGACCATTTGGTGACTTTGTTTAGTTTGTTTATTTGTTAGACTTGCAGTACTTATTGAGTTGTTGTTAGTTTGTTACTTATTTGATTTGATTCGGTGAGTGGTGACTTCGAATTTGCATAATGCATTAGTGCCTATTTGCACTCAATGAGTTTGCATTAGTGCCATTAGTTCCAGACTTCTTTAGTTCTTTATTTGAATTTAGATTTTCATTATAAGTTATTAAGTTTATGACTCCACAGTGCATATGTGCATAACTGCATAGTGCATATCATTATGACATTTTTTTCAAGTTATAGTGAACTAGAAGCAGGAATGTAGAAGCCAAAAGTCTGAAACTTAAGTCTGGAACTGGAAAGTTGCCTGTTTCTGGGTTTTTTTCCAACTTCATCAAGGAACCGTTACAACCCGAAACCGAACCGAAAGTTCTTGGTTCCGGTTCCCGTCAGTTCCAGAACTGTCAAATACAACAATCGAACTGAAATTCCTTGTCTGGTTCCGGTTCCAGTTCCGGCAAATTTTGGCATTTTTGGAACCGATCCCAGGCCTAATTACCATCACTATGATTATGACAATTACCACTGCTACCACTATCATTAACCACCTTCTCCCCATGTTTACGCCATACTGTATAGTCTTGCATAATATCGCTGTACAAAAGATGATGGTGTATTGTTGCTGGCAATTCTCTATCTTGGTTTATACAATCTCTGCATGGAGAATACATTTTTCCATCACTATCTTTATTTACATGCCTAGTAGTGTAATCGATGAAATTGTGACTCCATCATAATACCTTATATTTGTCGTTTTAACTTCATCCATGATTTATCAACTGACATCTTCTGTAGAGTAAATGAAATTTAAAAACGTCAAGTTTTGTAAATTAGTCCTTAATGTTTGACGCAAAAACAAGCAATAAGCAAGAGTCCAAATTTAATTGCAAGTCTTCAACCAAGGATTAGAAATACGGCCCAAGGGTTCTAGCCTTAACATCAGTCTCCTTCCTCAATCTTTTGGTAACTCTTTTCAAACATGACCAGGTAGTAGAGGAACGATTTTGGTGAGGCTCAGGCCCACTTGATTGCACTTCTCGTATCTAGTCAGCCTAGACATCATGTCCTACTAAGTTGCCCCTACTTGAAAGAGAAAGGAGGGGGAAGCCAATGTTAAAGAAAGAGTCCTTCACCTTTTCCGTTATGGTTTCAAGCTCACAATCAAAATCTAACACTCACAAGTATATTATTATTTATAGAATTATTGGTGCAAATAAACAAGAAATTATTTCAGTCCCCCAACTTGAATAACCACTACTATTTTATACTACAATCTTCTACAAGACTAATTTTGGAGTGTATCATAACATAAACTTTGTTTTATTTTTTATTTTTATCTGGAATTACCCGCCTAGTTAATGACAAAATACTAGATTTATATGGTAGATTCGATTTATTAGTGTATAGAGCCTTTTACTATCTACATCTTTTAAACTCCATTACTTGATACGAGAGAATAAGCCGATCCCCTAATTTATCATGATTTTTGTTATCTCTAATCCATTAAGATATCCTAAATTGAACAAAGGCCTGTTATGCCTAACGAGTCATGGTTGCAAAAGTAATCGTCCGTAAACTTGACCAAACACGTTTTGGGAGGCAGAAGGCTTGCAATGTCATTCCATCAGAGCTCGGCGATCAAGATCTCGTATGTGTTATACGCACAGACCAACATCTCTATAATACGATGACCTTTCTCAAGTTATGAGGCAGCCAATATGTTTATTTGCACCAATAATTCTATAAATATACATATAATATACTTATGAACGTTAATAGTGAAACTAGTATAGTAACAACTCACACGTACATTTTAACACACACACATCCCCCTTTTAGGACTACATCCAGAATTAAAAAAAAAAAACTATGATATAATAGTGAAGAACAACCAATGATCTACTCTAGAAGAAATTGTAAGTAATCCACAAATGTAGAATAATATATAATTCCATGTAATTCACACAATTTGTAATAATTGATACCTACAATAACAATTCAAACAACAGAGCTGGTTGTCCTTGCATGCATTGCTTGCAAATCAGTATTTCTTACCATCACACAATGCCAATTTGATATAGTTATATGTAAGTTCAAACATCAAAAGTGATCAAAGGGTCGATGTGACGCCACAGTGTTGAAGACACAATTTATTGTGTGGGGGAAGGTACAATGTGTCTATCTAGGTAGTACGTACTGAAGTACTATTATGGTTTTCATCATTCAACACAAGATTTATGGTGAAGAGGTCTAGACCTGGGTGAAATCCTGAGTGATCCTACGGAGCTCATTTTAGAAGAAATTTCACTGAAATTTTTGGTAGAACTTCCCCTAAAAGTGGAGTACTCAAAACCTGTAAAAACATTCTACCACTCCTTAATAAACATATCAATCCTCAACTCCTTGAGCCTACCTGCTCCCCATAATTCATACCCAACTCTCTAATAGGAAACATAAAACCAAACTAAAATTCAAGACTTAATATCAAATTATCTTTCATACTAAAACAACTAAATCATGGTCATTAGAGCAATCTAGACAAATGAATTGGAATAGAGTACAAGTAGGTTAACATGTAACCTACAAAGAGGATGGAAGCTCTTGGTGGTCATTATGCCTCGACTCCTACGCAAGCTTGACCTCAACTACTCTGTAGACTGAACACGAGAAACCGAAAAGCTCAGAAAAAAGCATTTAAAAACCGTTAGAGTGAGCGAATGAAAATAAGAAATCGTAAATAAAGTAAAACTAATACTTTTATGATTTCCCAAATTTATTTTCTCAAAAACCAAGCATGTAGTAAGGATTCCAGAAAATGCTTTCAAAGTTTGGAAATCTCAAATCATTCTAGAAGTCTCACATGTACTGTAATCTTATCTCATTTAAAACTTAAGCATCTCGTACTCCTTTTAGAATAATCTCAAGAAATCTCGTTGAAAACATTATCATGATAAACTAGGCGACGACTAGAGGAAACTGTCGACTAGTATCTAATGCCACCTGGAGGGTACTACCGACCAGATGACACATCAGAGGGCACTACCGACCGGAACCTAGGAGGCATTGGTTAGAGGGTACTGCCAACTAATCACAAATAGTTAGAGGGTACTGCTGACTAACTACCTCATGCCATGTAGAGGGTACTGCCAACCATATGACGCATTAGAGGGCAGGATCATTCTAGAGGGTACTGCTAACCAGAATATTGTCCGGAGGGTACTGCTGACCAGAATATTGTCCGGAGGGTACTGCCAACTAGATTATTATTTAGAGGGTATTGCTGACAAGGTAATGCATGCATGCAACAACACAATATACACAAATACCTTCTAATCATTTCATGCTCATAAAACTCAAATTCTTGATAAACGATAAAATCGTAACAAAGCTCGTGATAAATCCATATTCAAATCACGATAAAATTGAGATGATAAATTGATGCTCGAAATTCAATTAACTCGATAATTAATAAAACCTTTCGGAAAGTAAATCTCCATCTCAATTTAATCAAATTTGTAAATCAACAATAACTCATCGAAAGCACAAATCAATATGACAAATTAATATTCAGAAAATAATACTCCATGCACATTTATTTGAAGAACAAATGTCAACTCATAGATTTACGGCTATGACTGCCGTCCAACAATTTCTTGCTCAAGTTCAATGTACACGTCGTCCTGAACAAATTGATATTATGAATAACTTTTTTTTAGAATGGAAAATAAATTGTCGAAAATAAAATCGAAACCCTTAAAATGATAATTCGTTGAAAGCTCAAAATCATAACGGAATGAGCTCAAATTTCACAGACTACATTGACTCGATAACTATAGCAACATAAAAAGGTGTTGATCCAACGATCGGATCTTCCTAAATTAAAACTTGAATTTGCCGAAGTTTTTGAAATTCATTATCGCTCACCAAAAGTACTCCAATGGCTACAAAAATCATACTAACATGTTCCTAATGCAGAACTCCACCTAAAAAGCCAACAAAGATTGTTAGAACAGCCGGCACGTGGGACCCACGCGCCACCATTTCAATCCTCAAATTGGGTTGCGAAACCGATGCCCAACAATAGTCTAAACAATCAAAAAGTTAGATTCTAAGCCATTTGACCAGAATTTATCTCGAAAACCAGAAATCCCTAGATTTTCCTCCGATCGTCGATTCTCTTTCCTTCGGTTAAATTGAAGCTGATAACTAGGTGGGTTCGAACCATGAAGAAAAGAGCTTCAAGATGTGGGTGGTGGCCTACCTGGAGGTAGTTGGAAAATTGAGAATTGGCTGGAAATTCCAAAAAGGTCGGCCGGAGTTGAAAACGAGAAGGTTCAAATAGGACTAGTTTCACGACCTGAGGTGGTCGGAATTGACGTCGGCGAGGAAGAGAAATTTGGTGCCGAAAAGCTCTTTCTGGATTCTCTCTCTCTCCTCTGACTTCCCGAAATGGAAGTCACCAAATATAGTAAGTTTCCACTTCTCGAAACACGTAATTATACTTAAAAAAAATTTCCCAAAATCGACAAAACTACCATTGAATTGAAACCCTTATAGCTTATTCGTTACAACTCCGATTCTAACTTGCCGCATGTTCACGAACTCGGTTTAAATGTGCTCTAAGGATGTTCCCTCAAAAACTGAGCCGAACGAACAGTTAACTTTTGAAACTCCTAAAAAGTCTGAAATGAAGGTAGAAATCTTTTATCGTCCAAATGACCAGTAAATGGGTAAATTTGGATAAAGAGCTTAATAATCTTCCCACCTTATAAAAATTTCACCCTCAAAATTTCATACTAGTTAACTTGAAGAGGGGGATATATGAAATGCTGAATATATTTATCGAAGAAAGGGAAACATACTGATCTTATGAAAGAGATAACGATGGAGTAATGATGAGAAGTGCAAGTATACCAAATATAAAATGGAAATACCGCTTTTAGCCTAATTAAAATAAATAGTTTAATTGAAATAGAATAATACACCAATACCAAACTCTGATGACGGATGACTCTACCGGTGAAACATAGCCTGAACATTTTTACTCAATAGCATCTCTAATTGGTTTAATAGAACCTCAAGGATCTATTTTGGGTTTGCAAATTGCTGAATAAAGTTTCATATATAGAACATGAAACTCAACTCTTCTATTTCACAATCACACCTAATTGTGGGCCACCTTTCTCCAATTGATGGTACCATATTAACTTATAGAACTTTTTTACTCAATACCATCTCTAATTGGTTTAATAGAACCTCAAGGATCTATTTTGGGGTTTCAAATTGCTGAATAAAGTTTCATATATAGAACATGAAACTCAACTCTTCTATTTCACAATCACACTTAATTGTGGGCCACCTTTCTCCAATTGATGGTACCATATTAACTTATAGAACTTTTTTACTCAATACCATCTCTAATTTGTTTAATAGAACCTCAAGGATCCATTTTGGGGTTGCAAATGGCTGAATACAGTTTCATATATAGAACATGAAACTCAACTCTTCTATTTCACAATCACACCTAATTGTGGGCCACCTTTCTCCAATTGATGGTACCATATTAACTTATAGAACTTTTTTACTCAATACCATCTCTAATTGGTTTAATAGAACCTCAAGGATCAATTTTGGGGTTGCAAATTGCTGAATAAAGTTTCATATATAGAACATGAAACTCAACTCTTCTATTTCACAATCACACCTAATTGTGGGCCACCTTTCTCCAATTGATGGTACCATATTAACTTATAGAACTTTTTTAGTCAATACCATCTCCAATTGGTTTAATAGAACCTCAAAGATCTATTTTGGGGTTGCAAATTGCTGAATAAATTTTCATATATAGAACATGAAACTCAACTTTTCTATTTCACAATCACACCTAATTGTGGGCCACCCATATGCAGTATTTTCACAATTCAAATTAGCAGCAATTTGTTGGTTGGAGATGGTTTGGTTATGGAACCTACTATTTAAATGAATACTGTCAAATATGGTTGCATTTTTTGGAATAGTTTTTTATTTTATTTATTTATTTATTTTTTTTCGTGCCAACCATCAACTAGAGAAGGCTTAACGACAAACTTATTATAGAAAAGTGTTCATATATATTCAAAGAATTTGCTATATGCATGTTATTGGTCTCATATTTTTTCTAGGTCAATATAATCACCAACCTAGGTAAATTTGCCATCATGGTCAACCTACTTAGTTTGGGATCCCACTGATTCCTCTACTTCATTTTTTTTGAACAACAATTCGAATATGTGTAGGGTGACATAAGCAAATGACAAGATAGTGACTACCCTATAACAAATATGATACACTCTTTTACTTTTGAAAATAATATTTTTGAAATAAGCAGAAAAGTTTACAATTATGTTATCAAAAACTCCCCAAGTGGTGTGGTGGTAAAGAAATTTGTACTTCTCATTCATGTAGCATTGAAATTAGCACAAGCACTAAAATAGATCGATATATGCATTCGAAAACTATTAAACCTCCATAAGGATTATGGTTGAGGGTAGTATGTGCATAACCAATGTTACATGGTGAATTATTTTTGTGCATATGTCTAATAAGTATTAACTCCAATGTAACAAGATAGTCAGGGCCAATGAAAGAAGAAGCTTTGGGTTCCTCCAATTTGTGCAGATTAGTGTGAGTCATACAATTTATTGTTGGGCTGTTGTATCCTGGAGGGGACAAGTCAAGAGATTTCTGGTGCACCGGCATTGTTCCGCAGAAGGCTTGAATCTCCTTAAAGAGAGCGAGATACCCGCACCTCAGCCTATTGTCAACGAGTTTCTCATATAGAAATTATAATTTTATTGTAATTTTCACCAACAATTTTAAGGAGATTCATCAATATGGAGCGTACTCAAGAGAAGCCATTTGACAATGTGGGAGATCTCAACAAGCCTTTCCGCTTCAAAGGTGCACATTTCAAGAGATGGAAGGGAAAAGTTCTCTTCTACCTTAATCTTCTCAAAGTTGCCTATGTGCTAAAGGAGAAGAATCCATAAAAGAAGAGTACTGAAGGCATGAAGGATGATGAACTCTTTGCTCATGAAGAAAAAATTGAAAAATTTCAAAAAGATGAGTATAATTGTCGGTACTATCTCTTGAACTGTCTTGCTGATCATTTTTATGATTATTATGATACAACATACTCTCCTGTCAAGAAAATTTGGAAAGCATTACAGAGCAAATATGACACCGAGGAAGCTGGTGCGAAAAAATATGCTGCAAGCCGTTTTTTCCGCTATCAAATGGTGGATGGCAAGTCGGTTGCGGAGCAAGTCCAAGACTTCCAAATGATTGTAGCCGAAGTTACATCTAAGGGTATCAAAATTGGTGAAAATCTAGTGGTGGCTGGTATCATTGATAAACTTCCACCTTCATGGAAAGAGTTTCAAAAATCCGTGCATCATAAACAAAAGGAGATTTCTTTGGAGACTTTGACGACTCGCATCCGCGTTGAGAAGGAAGCAAGAGGTCAAGATGTTCTTATGCAAGATACAAACAATGACACCTCCAAGGTAAATTTAGTATCTTCCAATAATAATATGCCCAATGGTCACTTTCATAAAAATTCTCTTATGCAGCCAAAGAAGAAAAATATGAAAAAAATTGGTAAACCTCACCAACAGAATAGAGGCAAACCAAGCTATGTGAATAAGAACCAATATCCTCCTTCAGAAAATAAGCAACAATATACTTGTTGTTATGTTTGTGGCAAAAGTGGGCAACAATATGGTTCAATGTGTTGAAGGATGGTGGGCAGATTGTGGTGCTAATAGGCACATCTGCTATGATAAAGATTGGTACAAGAAATACACTCCTTTTAAGGAGCCCAAAACAGTTATGCTTGGAGATTCACATACTACTCATGTGCTTGGAATTGGTGAGGTGGAACTCAAATTTACTTCTGGTAGGGTGTTAACTTTGAAAGATGTGTTGCATACACCCTCCATGAGGAAAAATTTGATGTGATCAATATGTGATCACCAAAAAAGGTGTATTTGTGGGCAAAGGTTATGCTTGTGATGACATGTTCAAATTGAATGTTGGGAATAATAATAAAGCATCTACTTCAGTTTATATGCTCTCTTCTTTGAATTTTTGGCATGCACGTTTATGTCATATAAATAGTAGATATGTGGGAATCATGAGTAGCTTGGGTTTAATTCCTTCAGTGCAAAAAGATTTTTAAAAATGTGAGACTTGCAATAAAGCAAAAATTACTAGAAGGCCTCACAAAAATGTTGAAAGGCATACCGAGTTATTGGAATTAATTCATACAGACTTGTGTGAATTTGAGGAAGTTTTAACTCATGGAGGTAACAAGTATTTTATCACTTTTATTGATGATTGTTCCAAATATGCTTATGTCTATTTGTTGAAAAATAAAAGTGATGCTTTTGGCAAATTTAAAGAGTTCCTCCTTGAGGTTGAAAATCAATTTGGTAGAAAAATTAAAAGGCTCCGAAGTGATAGAGGGAGAGAATATGATTTTTCTGAATTCAATTCTTTTGTTCAATCTTTAGGAGTGATTCATGAAGTTACTCCACCTTATTCACCTGCATCTAATGGTGTGGCAGAAAGAAAAAATAGAACTTTGATTGAGTTAACAAATGCCATGTTGATTGATTCAGGTGCTCCATCTAATCTTTGGGGTGAAGCAGTTTTAACTGCTTGTTATGTTTTAAATAGAGTGCCACATAAAAATACAAAAAGTACACATTTTGAGGTGTGGAAGGGGCATAAACCAAATTTGGGTTATTTTAGAGTTTGGGGTTGTCTAGCCTTTGTGAGATTAACTGACCCTAAAAGACATAAATTGGGTGCTAGAGCTACTCCTTGTGTTTTCATTGGATATGCTTTAAATAGTACAACCTATAGATTTCTTGATGTTGAAAATCATGTTGTGATTGAATCCGGTGATGCAATTTTTCATGAAGAAAAATTTTATTTTAAATCAAAAAATAGTGGGGGTCAAGAATCTAGAGAAAATGTTCTTACCCAACCTAGTTCTTCTTCTTCTAATTTACATATACAAGAAACTTATGAAGCTGAACCTAGGAGAAGTAAGAGAGCTAGAGTTGAAAAAGATTTTGGCCCTGACTATTATATTTATAATGTTGAGGAAAATCCTTTTTCTTTACATGAAGCTTTATCATCACCAGATGCAATTTTCTGGAAAGAGGCTGTGAATGATGAAATGGAGTCTCTGATTTCTAATAGTACTTGGAAATTAGTAGATTGGCCAACGGGTTTTAAAACCATTGGGTGTAAATGGGTCCTTAAAAAAAAGCTCAAACCGGATGGAAGTATAGACAAATATAAAGCTAGACTTGTTGCTAAAGGCTTTAAGCAAAAAGCTGATCTAGACTTTTTTGATACTTTTTCTCCTGTTACAAGGATTACATCCATTAGATTATTGATTGCTATTGCTGCAATTCATGATTTGATTATTCATCAAATGGATGTGAAAACAGCTTTTTTAAATGGTGATTTAGATGAAGAGATCTATATGGACCAACCAGAAGGTTTTATAGAACCTGGTCAAGAGCACAAGGTATGTAGTTATCTAAATCCCTTTATGGTTTAAAGCAGGCTCCCAAACAGTGGCATGAAAAATTTGATTCCTGCATGATTGAAAATGGTTATAAATCAAATGAATGTGACAAGTGCATATATTATAAATCTTGGAAAAATTCACATGTTATTATTAGCCTCTATGTGGATGATCTGTTAATTTTTGGCTCAAATTTGCATGTGATTGATGAGACAAAAACTATGCTTAAGAGCAATTTTGATATGAAAGATCTTGGTGAGGCTAATGTTATGTTGGGCATGAAAATAACAAAAACATGTGATGGTATTTTTCTTGATCAGTCACATTATATTGAGAAAATTTTGAAGAAATATGATTATGTTGGCCACAAACATGTGTCTACTCCATTTGATTATAGTGTTCATTTATTTCCTGTTGAAAGTGAAAATGATGTGATTAATCAAAAGGAATATGCTAGCATAATAGGCAGTTTGCGTTATGCAACTGACTGCACTAGACCTGACATTGCATATGCAATTGGAGTACTTAGCAGGTTCACAAGTAAACCAGGTAAAGAACATTGGCATGCTATTGAGCGTGTTATGAAATATTTGTTTGGTACTAAAAATTATGGATTATTTTATAAAAAATATCCTGCTGCACTTGAAGGCTTTTGTGATGCCGATTGGAATACTCTGTCAGGTGATTCTCTCTCTACCACTGGTTATATTTTTACATTAGGTGGATGTGCTATTTGTTGGAAATCAAAGAAGCAAACAATAATCTCTAATTCAACCATGGAAGCTGAGCTAATTGCTCTAGCTTCAGCAAGTGAAGAAGCATATCCTTGCTTGAGAAATTATAATTTCTATATGAGAAACTCGTTGACAATAGGCTGAGGCGCGGGTATCTCGCTCTCTTTAAGGAGATTCAAGCCCTCTGCGAAACAATGCCGCTGCACCAGAAATCTCTTGACTTGTCCCCTCCAGGATACAACAGCCCAACAATAAATTGTATGGCTCACACCAATCTGCACAAATTGGAGGAACCCAAAGCTCCACCAAAAGAACACCTTTCTTTGGCCAAAAAACACACAAGACACTTTTGGGGGATTTTGGAAAGAAAGTTGATGGGTGAATAGTAGTGTTTCGTAATAGCATTAGCAAGGATATGCTTTAGCATGCAACAAATGGTGCTATTTATAGGCTCTTAGGACACTCCCTACAATTAATAGCGTAGTAACCAATAGCCATAGGTTACAAGAATTAAAACCCAAAATAAATTAAAATAAACACCATGAGTTACAAATAAAACTCAAAATAAATTCTGAATTTAAACACACAAATAAATTCAGATTCAAGCTCTCTGCGGAACAATGCCGGTGCACCAGAAATCTCTTGAATTGTCCCCTCCAGGATACAACAGCCCAACAATAAATTGTATGGCTTACACCAATCTGCATAAATTATAGGAACCCAAAGCTCCACCGAAAGAACACCTTTCTTTGGCCAAAAAACACATAAGACACTTTTGGGGGATTTTGGAAAGAAAGTTTATGGGTGAATAGTAGTGTTTCGTAATAGCATTAGCAAGGATATGCTTTAGCATGCAACAAATGGTGCTATTTATAGGCTCTTAGGACACTCCCTACAATTAATAGGGTAGTAACCAATAGCCATAGGTTACAAGAATTAAAACCCAAAATAAATCAAAATAAACACCATGAGGTACAAATAAAACCCAAAATAAATTCTGAATTTATCGAAAACGTGATTAATACCTGAATTATTATGTGTGAGCAGTAGTTCTTATTTTCTCTTAAGCAGTTGTAGTTCAAGTCTGAGACCACTATCAACTCTGGAGTAGGGATTGCTGTTTCACTAAGTGAAGGTTCAATGCAGAGCACACCTTCATGATGCATAATGGTTCGTCTTTGGCCGGTATGGTGTTTATTTTGATTTATTTTGGGTTTTAATTCTTGTAACCTATGGCTATTGGTTACTACCCTATTAATTTTAGGGAGTGTCCTAAGAGCCTATAAGTAGCACCATTTGTTGCATGCTAAAGCATATCCTTACTAATGCTATTACGAAACACTACTATTCACCCATCAACTTTCTTTCCAAAATCCCCCAAAAGTGTCTTGTGTGTTTTTTGGCCAAAGAAAAGTGTTCTTTTGGTGGAGCTTTGGGTTCCTCCAATTTGTGCAGATTGGTGTGAGCCATACAATTTATTGTTGGGCTGTTGTATCCTGGAGGGGACAAGTCAAGAGATTTCTGGTGCAGCGGCATTGTTCCGTAGAGGGCTTGAATCTCCTTAAAGAGAGCGAGATACCCGCGCCTCAACCTATTGTCAACGAGTTTCTCATATAGAAATTATAATTTTATTGTAATTTTCACCAACACAATATCTTCTCTTTTTCAAGTTTTCTGGCTAATTCGTATATTCACTCAAGTTATATGTGAGAGAATTATATGGTTTATGGAGAGAAAAAAAAAGCTCACATATGCATAAAATAATGAAAAACTTTTACTATATGTTCTTTTTATTATGATATCAATACTTGAATAAAAGAATCATTGACATCATTCTTTCATCCCAAGACACAAATCTTCACAAGTCTCCTGAGATCAAAATGTCTCTAATAAGGTTGTAATGAGTTCATAAGATTGAGAGGTGATTACACGTATTTATATGCATATAATTATATCTAAAACACTAGAAATAAGCCAATCTCCATGTCAATTAGTATGTAACTAATCTATTTTTATTTATTTTATAGAAAATAAGAGGAGTTGCGGAAACTAGAAAAATGGTGTGAAATTAGAGCAAATTCGGAATTTTCGATAAAGGGACAAAAAGTCAACACCGAGTCAACCGCAGTGGATGCCATAAAGGAAGTGAAATCCCATTGTCTCCAAAAATATATGCAGAAGTGCATTAAGAAAAGAAGAAGAGGAGAAAGAAAAAAAAAAGGAAATAAAGTAATTAGACATGGATGCTTAATTAATCAATCAATGATTAATTAAACATGTTTTTGGTTAATTCCTTGGTACCTTGGTACGCACTCCACACGCTGGAACCCTAGGAAAATTCTTCATTGGTTTTTGTTCCTGTCCAACTATAGAGACGCTGGGCCCTCTCCGGCGTCCGATGTGTGCGGGCGGACGGGATCTTTGTTTCATGGGTGAGTCTGATGTTCAGAGGTTGAGGTCGGGAGGACTCTTTCTTTGTTTCTCTCGGTTAAAAGGGGTGGTTGTTTTAGAGGGTGAGCTTTGGCGGTAGGATGGGATCGCGGTGGTAGCCAGGCCGGGGTAGGGACTTGCCTCCAACAGAGGATGGTGGGTCGAGATCATTGCCTTAGTGGGTTGTTTATCGACGGTGCTTTGGATTTTGTCTTGGAGCCTGTCCCTGATCCATGGAGGATTTGTACTTTGGTGGACCGTGGCTCGCTGAGACCGACAGAGGGGAAGATGGACAATGGTTGGGACGGTGTGGTTTCCAGATCTGGATCCTAGCAGTACGGTGTGTGGAAGGTGTCGAAAATGGGTGATGTCGGCCAATGGTCCAATTGTGGTGGTAGAGCGATGGTCATGGAGGAACGACACTGGTGGCGGCGCAGTGGGTATGGACTGAAAGTTTCATTTGCAGACTTGGGCTTTTGGGCCTTGTTTGAGCTTTTGTTGATTTTATTCAGTTCTTTATTTCCCTAGTATTAGCTTGTTTTTTGTTTTCAATAAGTCCCAATCCAAGTATGGTAGGCGAATGTGGGCTTGGTCCCGATCTGCACACTCTATGTGTCTTGTCTGGCCTAGTGAGATGGCTATCTATTTTAAAATGGAAACAACCTCCTAGTGGCAGGATGAAACTAGATGTGCCGCCAGATATGATTCTGTGTAGCAACATAGTAGGGAAGCTGTGCTATTTGTTATGATGCTTCTCCTTAGTAGAGTTATCTTTCCATTATGTCACCGTTTTGTTAAAGCAAATAGAGTAACTAATGATGCACTCTTTGCTAACTGGTGCATATTCGAGTACATTACTTTTGTAATTTGGGCTTCAGGCTCTATGTCCTCCCTTGTATTCTATGGTTTCATGAGCAGCCGCACCTGCCCTTTTTTTAAAAAAAAAAAAAACAAAAAATGTTTTGGCCATATATGCTGCATGTGTTCCCCATTTCAATTCACCAAGCTAATGATGCACTCTTTGCTAACTGGTGCATATTAGAGTACATTACTTTTGTAATTTGGGGTTCAGGCTCTATGTCCTCCCTTGTATTCTATGGTTTCGTGAGCAGCCGCACCTGCCCTTTTTTTAAAAAAAAAAAAAAAAATGTTTTGGCCATATATGCTGCATGTGTTCCCCATTTCAATTAACCAAGAATCCCATCAGCTATTCCTTTCACACGTGGCCTTTTTCTTATCCCATTCCTTCACCTCTTCTAGACCACAGAGACCATATATATATATGTATGAAGGTTATATATATATAACCTTCATCATCTCTTCAAAAAATACACAGCAGCTAGCCTTGGGAAGGGTTGCTGCCCTTCCGCTCTTCCCCTTCCATTTTTCATAGTAGCTTTAGTTTTCTTTTAGGTATTTATAGAATTTCTCACACAAACTTCAAGGAGACATCAACCTCTACTAGATTTGAGATTTGAGTATTTGTGGGAGTTATAATTTAAGGCTAGTCATGCTAGTTTCCTAGCTAATTGTGATTATCTTTATTTTCTCCCACACTTTGCTATTCTTTTATCTTCGAATTTTGTAATTTTGATGTCTATAATTATGGGTTGTGACTAGTTTTTTTGTTGGAAGTTAGAGTTGTGTGCCCTAACCCAAATTTGATGTAATAAATGCTTAATTTAATTTATATATGGAATTTGTTAACTATTAGATGCTTGTGTTTTGTGTTACTGGGTTAGAATGTATGCTTAGCAATTGTCAACTCTTGGATATGTGTTTTAATGTTTCTAGATTGAAATTTAAGGGATGACATCCTTAGATTTTAGAGCTAGAATCCCAGTCTAATAATCGTGGGAGATATAAGCTTGATTCACTACATGATTAGCTTGATCGCAATTATGGTGAGCTTGGTTGCCTTATTTCTCGATCTCTAGGCCTCTTGATGTGAATTAGTGACCCTTAAACTGGCTCTAATTCATGCCAATGAGTTCTTACGGCACTTGAACCTGAGTAGGAATACCATGAACAGGAATTTTGGCCATTGAGCCTTGAAAAGCCTTGGGTACGGCTTCTACCATTTTTAGTAAATTGCATATATATTATATTAGCATCTAGAGTATTGAATTAGGGTTAGCATTCATCCCTAGCTACCAATCCCCTATTTGTCTCAATTTCTTACTTTGCATTACTTTATTTAATTTAGTTGTTATTTGAGTTTTCATTTAAATTATTACACTTTAGTTATTAGAAATGCAAATTACATTTTTGGTGACACTTTCTACTTCATTGTAAATAGTCATCACTAGGCTCATAGCTTTGATTAGGCTTTGGTACAAACCAAAGCCGAGAATTGCTAAGGCTTGGTGCCTTAAAGTAGCATTTTTATTTATTTTCTTTTTCTTTTTCTTTGTTTCTTTTTCTTTGTTTGCTAAGTGTCTTTATTTCTGATTACCCAAGGATTGTGGGTTAGCCACTAATCTCCGTGGTACGATAATTTTCGGCTTAATACTTCCCTGTCTTGACAATGATACGTACGTTTGCGTAAATGTGTATCAAGTCAATGGCGCCATTGCTGGGGATTAAGGTTTAATAGCGTTAATCCCTTGGTTAATCGGTTCTAGGTCACTTTGGCATATTTTTGTTTCTTTGTTATTAAAAAAAAAAAAAATTTGTTGTAACGTCCTGTATCTTAACTTACCCGTTTACTAGTCATCTGGACGGTAAACGACCACTACTTTCACTTTTGACTCTGTTTCGATAATTTTAGTGGCCCTAAAAGTTGACTTTTTGTTCGGGTCAAATTTGAGAAAATGTTCTTCATGAAAGTTGTAGAGGACGTTAAACCGAGAGCGTGCATATATGGTGCGTACAAATCGGAGTTCGTATGAGAAAGTTTTAGGGGAAATACTATTTGAGGTAAGTAGTATAAAATTTGAAAAGTTTTCGCACTGGGCAACTTTTCTATCTCTTCCTCTCTCCTCTTCCCCGATCTCTCTCCCTCCCTTCGGCCTTTTTCTTCTTCTTTTCTTTTCGCCGCTGTCCGGCAGCCAACCGGCGCACCCCCACCTGTTTTAGGAGCGCCTCATCCTCTTCTAGCCACTAGTACCCTTGGGTCACGACAATTTTGCCGAAGAAGAGAGAAATCAAGCCAAGAAATTACTGTAGCAGTTTGGTACTTTCCGACAATTCCTCCAATTCCGGCCATCTCCGGCCACCAAACCAAGTCCAATAGGAGTGCCTCAAGCCATTTATCATTCCCCTCAAGTTTCATGCATCAATTTGTAGTGTAGAGGGAGAATCAAGTAAAAATCCGATTTTTGGGTTTTGAAATTTCTGGAAAATTTTTACCGGCCGATTTCAACCATTTCAAGGTAAAATTGGAAGTGGTAGTCAGTGGCGCGTGAACCTAACGCGCCGCACTGTTGGTGACGCATGGAGGTGCGTAGGATTTAGGGTTTAGGGGCTTGGTGAAGTTTGGAAGGTTATCGGGGAAGATTTAAGGAGTTGAGATTAAGGGAAAAATTAGGAATTTGATTTCAATTATTATAAAAATTATTTTCCATCATGTGATTATTCACGAACGATTATTTTTGCATAGGAGGAGAGGAGGCCCCATTTAAGGAGAATTCCGACCGACGGCAAGATTAGTCGTTTATTGTGAGTGGACTTTTGTTTTAAATAATGATGCATGCGTCCGATTCTTGAACTAATGCTTTATTTAAATCTTCTTAATTATCGAGCTTATGTTTGGTTTCCTAAAAGTTTAATTGGGCTTTATTCTTTGAGTTGATCTAGGATTATAATTAATTTCTGAAATGAATAGATTTCAGATTTATTTTGAATATTTAATTGGTTTTCTATGACTTTCGCATATGAGTTTGTTGTGCTCGAATTTGAATTTATGAATTATTTTATCACTTGCTTAATTATTTTGAATTTGAGATACTTTTGGCATGTGGAACATATCGAGGATATTTTCGGTTTACTTGAGAATTTGGGGAAGCTTTATGAATTTATTTGGTTTTTTGATTTCTTTGCCATACTTTGGGTGATTATTTATCATGCTAGCATTGAGTCCGCCTTTGTGGCGCTGGTTACTATCTTTGTGACAGTAATATGGAAGCCCAGTATCCTAATCGCTACACATAGTGGCGTAAGGGTATATGCGGGAGTATGGGAGTACCTTAGCCTGGGAGGCTATCACCCGATCGAGCCTGGGACCCTCACTCGTATGGCTATCTTCTTCGCCTACATTTTATATTATTTTGACTAGCGGGGCTAATCCGATTGTACTTAACAAGCGAGGCTGACTTGTTTTTACGAGATTCTCGAATTTAAAGTTAAATGTTTTACCTTTGTTGCATGCATCGAGTTTCAAAGGAATAAATGTGGGAAAGTATAAACTTCTTTTTCGTTACAGATACTTATTTTTGTCCACTCACGCTAACGTTTCAATGTACTTTCCCCTAGGCCCTTCAATTTCTTTTGCGCAGTCTGCAAAGTAGCTGTTCGGCTCTAGAAGTTGAGGCTTAGCACCACCGCTGCTATCTATCCTTCGTAGGTTACTTGCTAACCTACTTTTTGTATCGTTTTCTTTTGGCTTTAGATTGCTCTGATAACCAGGAGATTGTTGTATTAGTATTGTACCTTTGACTTGGTTGTAACTTGAGATACCTGGATAAATTCTTTTCTCTAAATTTTGAAGGTGATTGTTTAGAAGTGTTTAGTGATTAATAGCCGAATTTTCGGTAGGATCTTCTCGATGAGTGGACTCCGCAGGGCCCTCCTCAGTTTCTAGGGTGAGATCTCGAGGTGGGTTCTGACAATTGTTATTCTAGTAAGTTGTTATGTATTGTGTGCTTAGCTTTCTATTTTCTTTTTAATTGTTGGTTACTAATCTCGCTCTTCGAAATCCATAGTTACTTATTTTTATTATCACTTTGAGCTTTGGATGGGATGATCTTAGGGGATATGTGCAACCAAGTAATAATGGTGAAGGTTATCATGAGTGGAATACCTATGCCTAGAGTCCTATGCCTTGTTACAACCAAGCTTGTTCCTTGTGTAATTCTCCGTGACATTCACATTTTCAATTCTCTTTGAGATTTGAGTACCCGAATTTTATGCAAGAGTATGAGTACAAGATAGGGATGTATCAAGAGACATATGTACCAGAAGCATATCCACAAGAGCAAGATTTTAAGCCTATGAAGCCATCACTTGAAGAACAACTAGCTCAATTAGAAGCCTCTAATGCTTAATTGCAAGCCTCCCAAGCTCAATGTCTAGCCTCCCAAGCCTGATTGCATGCTAAATTGCAAGCCTTCAATGCTTAATCCCAAGCTTCTCAAGAAATGACTTCACATTCCAATGAGCAACTTGAGCCTAGTCTTGCACAAGAGCCACCCTTCACAGTTTTTAATGAGCAAGAGTCTTTTAATTATTTGACCAAGTGGGGCCTATTTTAAGAGAAGGAGCGTATTATGAGCATCATGAGCAAGTGTTGCCTATTCAAGATCAAAAGGGTGATGTTCATGTACAAGAAAGTGAGCTTGGTTATGAAAGTTCCAATGCATTGAGCACTTATGCTTTTAATTAGAAGGTTGAGATTAAGGTACTTTTACCTATCAATCTAGCATTACGTGGTCAATGTTTCTACAATGAGGTGATGGATTGGAAAGGAAGTAGAGCACTTGCACTTAACCTTTTTCATCACTTTCAGGAGCTTCTACCACCTATTGTTCCTAAGACCATTTTCTACATCACTTGAGAAGGAGAAGGCAAGGATATTGATTCCTAGAAGAAAAATTGTGAAGAAGAGGGAGATTAAGAAGCTCCACTTTTGGTCACCAATTGCAATATTCATGGATAGCTCTTGATCTTGCCTCAATGACATGTCAAGGAGTCCTTAGCCCCAAACAATAGGGTGATAGTACTTGAGAAGTATCCACCTTGACAGAAATTACAATCTATGGACCGGCAATGAAGTCCTTAAACAAACGCTCGCTAGGGAGGCAACCCTAGCACATTATCGATAGTTTTTCTCTCTTTAGTAGTTTAATTTTGTGGTGAATAAAGATTTTTGTCCATTTTTAGGTGGATGGGACGTCACGCTCCGAATTTTGAATAATAAATTCAAATCGGAAACATGAATACAACTAAACAAATAACGTCCTGAATTTTTTTCATAAACCAACATCTCACAAATTATAACACAAACCTCGTAGCAAACTATCTCTCTAGTCAATTATTACAATACCAACATAAATAAAATATTATTCTCAAGAGAGTCTTTAAAAAGCACCAAAATAGACCAAGGGCTGGTCTCAACCCTGCTGCCCTATTCATCGCTCACCACCTTGATTATCCTGACCTGCAAGATTCGCTCCACCGTTTGAATAGTGTACTGGGATTGCAACAACACAAAACCCGATAAGCTTTCTAAAAGTTCGTGTGAGTAAAAAAGAATGAACGGTTGATTTATTAAATCACAAATCTTTTAACTCAAGTAAACATCCAACAATCTCAACATCCACAATGAAACATCAAACCAACATACAGGAAACAACAAGGAACACATTCCGACAATCACTTAATCACAACTATCACCACTTTGGTCCCACGTTCTAACCACATCGTCACCTTGGCCTAGGATTGAACGTGCGGTTCATCAAGTCCATGAATGTTGTAGGTGCATTAGTTAGACCAAAAGGCATGACAAGAAATTCATAATGCCCATACCTAGTCCTAAATGCCGTCTTAGAAATATCTTCATCCTTCACCCTCAACTGGTGATATCCAGATCTCAAATCAATTTTAGAGAACACTGCAGCCTTCC
Source organism: Rosa persica (assembly GCA_025331145.1). Lineage (NCBI taxonomy): Eukaryota > Viridiplantae > Streptophyta > Magnoliopsida > Rosales > Rosaceae > Rosa > Rosa persica. The sequence continues at coordinate 15,643,962 of WFKR01000004.1, forward strand.
TAAGCTGATTGAACAAGTCATCGATCCTAGGAAAGGGGTACCTTTTCTTGATAGTCACCTTGTTCAGCTGCCGATAATCCACACATAATGGGAGTGAATTATCTTTCTTCTTCACAAACAGCACTGGTGCCCCCCAAGGAGAAACACTAGCCCGTACGAACCCTTGTGCAAGTAATCCTTCAATCTGAACCTAAAAACTCCTGAAGTTCAGCTAGAGCCATCCTATAAGGTGCTCTCGATACAGGAGCAGTACCTGGTACCACATCAATGGAGAAGTCCATTGCCCTTTTCGGAGGTAGTCCTGGCATCTCCTGGAACACATCAGCATATTCTGACACTACTGAAATCCCTGCAATTTCTGAAGTGCTACTCACTGATTCAATGTGTGCCAAGATCCCTGCCCTCATGGCGATATCAGACTTCAGACAACTATAGTGAAACACTGGTTGTCCAAGAATATGAAAAGACACAATCATCTTGAAACAATCGATCACAGCATGATTCGGGGCCAACCAATCCAATCCCAATATCACATCATACGTGTGATCTGGAAGCACAATCAAAGATGCAGTGAACTCTCTACTCATCACATAACATACCAAGCTCAAGAGAAACACAAAGAGGCGATGTAACACACAAAGATCTAGTAACCGGTATAGCAGTCAAACCCAAAACATCTACCACAGAACTAGATATGAAAGAGTGGAAGACACCCGTATCAAACAGTACTCTAGCAAGATAGTTATAAACAGATAAGGTACCTTCCACTCCGGTGCCTCTCTGGCCGATTGCAAATACTCTGGCTGGTGCTGGATGTAAGGCTCTCTGCTGGTTACCATGTCCCCCAATATGAGGTTGAGTACAGTCCCTGGTAAGATGTCCAGTCTGTCCACAACGAAAACATGTTCTAGCCCTCGGTTTAGTGCAAGTGCTAGCAAGATGACCCAGCTCATTACAGTTGTAACACTTCATAGAAGTTGTTGGTGCTACATGCCTAATAGGTGAAGCCTGAATAGGAGGAGAAGTTACTACTGCCCTAGCTGGGGCCTAATGGTAGAATTGAGTCCTATGTTTCTTCCAGTGCCTACCTTTATAATCTCGGGATCCACTACTCCTTGCTATTGCCTTCCCTTTTCCCTGGAAATCTCTCTCAATTGTTTCCTTCTCCTTGTGGATCCGATTCTGCTGCTCAATGATCAAGGCTTTAGCTAAGATCTGCTCCTTTGTCCTCAGCTCCATAGTGGCTACATCTCGCTCAATAGAAGCATTCAACCCCAGTTGAAACTTCTTTGCCAAGTCTTCAGCATCTAATGGTTTCACAAACCGATACAGCCTGAAGAATTTTGCCTCATATTCTCTCACACTCATCTTCCCTTGAGTAAGTGAGAGAAATTGCCTCTCCAACTGTTCCTTCACACATGCTGGGAAGTATTTCTCTCTGAAGATCCTCACAAATCCATCTTAGGTCATGGTGGACACATCAATAATCCTATGAGTGCAATTCCACCACACCCTAGCCTCATCCTTGAGCATAAAAGTGGCTAGCTTCCTTTTCTCAATCTCATTACAGACCATCAACTCAAAGTAGGTCTGCAATTCCTCGATCCACTGATCAGCCACCATATAATCTGTACCTCCCCTAAATTTAGTTGCTCCCAGCCGATAAATGTCCATTGCCAACACTATCAGACGAGTGGGATCATTAACCACAACCTCTAGTGGAACAGGCTGCTCCACAAAAGGTGCCTCCATCTCTTCCTCATACACTTCAGCATGTGGAATCTAGCCCCTACCTCTGGGTCGACCTCGACTCCTACCTCTGCCTCCCACAATATCCATTACCGAAGGAGCATAACATACCTGGTTAATACATGTATAACACTTAAAACACAACATAAGTCAATACAAGTCCATATTAACCAAGTGACTAACACATTGAGGTTAATTCAACTCCAAATACATCATAACGTCCTAGACAACTGCCTACACTCCCACATACCCAATAACATTGTCAATACCAAAGAGCACACGATGGGGATTCGCTGCAGACGGACCATCACTCGAGGAGTATTGACTTGTCACCAAATATTTACCCTACGCTCTAATACCAAACTGTCACGCCCCGAATTTCGAATAATAAATTCAAATCCGAAACATGAATACAACTAAACAAATAACATCCTAAATTTTTTTCATAAACCAACATCACATAAATCATAACACAAACCTTGTAGCAAACTTTCTCTCGAGTCAATTATTACAATATCAACATAAATAAAATGTTATGCTCAAGAGTCTATAAAACACACCAAAATAGACCAAGGGCTGGTCTCAACCCTGCTGCCCTACTCAGCTCGCTGACCACCCTGATTATCATGACCTACAGGATTATTCGCTACACAGTTTGAATAGTGTACCGGGATTGCAACAACACAAAACCCAATAAGCTTTCTGAAAGCTCGTGTGAGTAAAAAGGAATGAACGGTTGATTTACTAAATCACAAATCTTTTAACTCAAGTAAGCATCCAACAATCTCAATATCCACAATGAAACATCAAACCAACATTCAAGAACAACAAGGAATACATTTCCACAATCACCTAATCACAACTATCACCACTTTGGTCCCACGTTAGAGCTCTAACCACATCGTCACTTGTCACCTTGGCCTAAGTGCAAGTACGGTATAATCCCAGGTTAACTCAATAACCTTTGCACTTTGGACTATTCCCCTGTCCTCAGAACAACATACCTCGGTTAATATTTAACCGTAGAACTTCGGACCTCCATGTCCTCAGAACACATATACTTCGGTCATCATCTAACCAAAGAGCCTTAGACCATTCGGTGCTCCGAACCCTACATTCTCTACATTCTATTTAATTCACAAAATCAACATGATTACCAGAACATTCATCACAAATCATTATCACAATTAATCATGGCAATTTCTAAAATAACCACAAATCATGTTATCACAGTTCCACAACTCAATGTCACACATTCAATATATAATCATTTAAATATATATATATATATATATATATATATATACGTAATCATCCACTCAGGGATGACCACTAATACCAACTATAGTTCACCCTGAGTAAAACCCAAGAAATTCATTTTATATATACTTTAAAACTCATTTCTTAAAACCATTTTCTCACACATAACAAATAAATTGTGCAATTAAGGAAATTCGTTTCGTAAATGAACCAAGTGAGATTTACTCACCTCTGATCCCACTAGGGGTGGGTTCAGTTTGGTTTTGCATATTTTTCAGAAATTTGAACCAAAAACTGAACCGATCGGTTTGGTTCGGTTCGGTTTGTTTTTTTTGGGTTTTTTTTAAGTAGAACAGAAAAAAAAAATATCTGCAAACAATTTTTCTTTTTGGCAAGAATATAAGATTTTGCTACTTCTACTTCTACACCTTTGGTATTGTAACTCACGAAATTCCAAGAAAATAAAGTCCTAAACCTTAAACCCTAAACCCTAAAGTCCTAAACCTTAGACCCTAAACCCTAAAGTCTAATATCATACACTCCAAAGAGAAACCTCTACAAATTCAAAGAAAATAAAAAAAAAATAACTGTTTGATGCGATTATTATAATAAATTATGCGTGTTGTTAAAAATTTAGCCAATTTCACAATAGTTTTGAATCCGATCGGATTGGTCAACCGTAATTACTTGTATGTTTTCTTGGTTGACCAATGGCATGACGAATGCAGAACGTGCTTATTTTTTTACATCATGTTTGTAAATATTTCATTGATAGATGTACGTAGACATAAGATAAAAATTTCAATTTTAGTTATCAATACATTGGCCTATACCAATTTGTCTCCTAAAGTTGTATGACTTATATATTGTATTTAAATTATTGAGGTTCGTTCTAAAGCAAGTGGAAAATGAATTTGGAGAAACCAACCGCTCGATTGAGAGATTGTAATGTTTTATAGTAAAAAATCCAGCCAATTTGGTTCTCGTTTTGAATTTGATCAACTTGGTCAAACTTAGTTACTGTTATAACCTATATTTATATATAAACACTCTAAAGAGAAACCTCTATAAATTCAAAGAGAATGAAAAAACCGATCTTTGGATGCGATTATTACAATAAATTATGCATGTGGTTAAAAATTTAGCCAATTTCACAATAGTGTCGAATCCGAACGGATTGATCAACCGTAATTACTTGTATGTTTTCTTGATTGACCAATGGCATGACGAATACAAAACGTGCTTATTTTTTTACATTATGTTTGTAAATATTTCATTGATAGATGTGCGTAGACATAAGATAAAAATTTCAATTTAGTTACCAATACATTGGCATATACCAATTTGCCTCCTAAAGTTGTATGACTTATATATTGTATTTAAATTGTTGAGGTTCGTTCTTAAGCAACCATGAAGTGAAAAATGAATTTGGAGAAACCAACCGCTCGATGAAGAGATTGTAATGTTTTATGGTGGTTGTAAAAAATCCAGCCAATTTGGTTCTCGTTTCGAATTCGATCAATTAGGTCAAACTTAGTTACTGTTATAAACGTATATTTATATATAAACAGTACACAGAGAAAACTCTATAAATTCAAAGAAAATGAAAAAACCGATCGTTGGATGCGATTATTACAATAAATTATGTGTCTGGTAAAATTTAGCAAATTTCACAATAGTTTTGAACCCAATCGGATTCGTCAACCGTAGTGATGATATGAAATTTCACAAATTTTTGGTTCGGTTCGGTTAGGTTTTTTTGTTTCGGTTCAGTTTTATTCGGCCTCGGTTTTGTTTGGCCACCCCTAGATCCCGCTGCGTCTTCTCAACAACTTAAATACCATTCAAAATCACCCGCCAACTCAATTTCGTCAATCACCTAACCAAATACAATAATTAACTTAACGTATATTTCAAAAACGCACTTATATGAAGATCTAACGGTCGGATCTTCACCCGTGACCACACATAGTCATCGGTACAATCCTACGATCATCATATTAAAACTTCAAGTCTATCGGACAGTCCAAACTTCACAGATCACAAATCAAACGATCGAAACCAATCGACAACATAAAATTCATAACTAATTCATACCGTATCCAAAATTCACATGCCATATATCAAAATGATCGTATCGACATGCAGAATCTAAATATGAGCAGAAACTGCACTTGGGACCTCCGGAGGTGGCCGGAAAAGGCCGCTGGAATTTATGGCAAAGCCGCTGCCCACCACCGCCAATGGTGTCGGGGCTGGGCTACTCCCCTATATTTCATCATTTTGAGCAACTTTTATAACTAGCATGAAGTGAGAAAACAGGTGGAAGGTGTCGAAAATTACCAAAACAGTCGATTCGGCCGGAAAAATTGTAATTTTCCGATAGCTGCTCCGTTCGACATCAAAAGCTTCGATTCAGGTCCGGGTCATCTTGGTGAGTGTTCAGCTCCTTGATACAAGTTCAACAACCTAAAGAACTCAAGTTTTGGTGGCCGGAGCTAGGAGAAATCTTGGTTGGAACTCAACTCGACCGGGAATGGAAAACTCATTCCCGCTGCCGCTACCTGCCACTGGCAGCTGAGTAAGGACGAGACGAAACGGTAGGAATTGGTTTGGAGTCGTTTGGTGGTCGGAGGAGAGAGAACTAGGCCGAAAACTCTCTTGCTCTGTTTTCGGTCGGTTTCGGGGAGAGAGAGAATGAACAGTAATTCGATAGTTTCCAAATTTGGATATTTCTGCTATTTTGGGATATTTCCTGAAATAATAACCTATATATACCTAAAATGGAAACGATTCCAAACGTGATAACTTCCTTATACGAATTCCGATATTTGTGTTCTTCATATGCATGAACTCGTATCGACGAGCTCTACGGCTTTCTTGAAGGAAGTTGATTTTAGTAAACCCTAAATAACGTTCATTTTCGAATTCTTAATCAAATATCTCACGCAACAGCATTCCAATCACACCTACAATTCATAATTCATATAATTTGACAAATATTGAATCACAAAATATTTAACTGAAATTTTGGGTCTTCATATGGGAGGTGTCCGGAGTTTGAAATGTGGGGAAAGCATGAATATGGCAGTGGATAGTTTCTGTTTAGAAAGTTCAGTTGATTTTGAGTGACTATAGTTTTCAATCTACATGGTAATTTGAGCTGAAAATTTCTGGAACTATTCTCTTGTAAGTCTACTATCTTGTGCCAAAGTTTCAGCCTTATTGAGTCCGTGAAACTTAATTTATTTAGTGATAAATGGATAAAGGTGGGAAGAAAGATAGCTACTGTGGAGTGACTTTTTAAAGCTACACCCTCTACATATCCAACAATTTGACGCTAAAGTTTTTCTTAGATGTATCTTTATATGTTCTATATGCTGGTACAATACTTTTTCATTTGAACCATTCTACCTTTAGATATTGTGTTCCAAGTGACAGAGGTTAGAAACATGACAGAACATAAACTATAGAACAGTTCGATGAGTTTGGAGGCCAACGATATTTAACTCAGAATTGATACTTTAGTGAAATTTTAGTAGATTTATGAGTTTATGAATTGTGTCCTAAAAGTTCTAGAAATAGAGTCCTTAAATCTATGAGAGGACACAAAAAATGCACTCTGAAACGTGTCCCCTTTTTTATACAATGACCCACAAATTGTTCTCAAATATTTGGAAATAGGGTCCTTACATTCATATGAGGACACAAATATACATTTCTATAGGTGTCCTGTTTTCCATACTAGAACACATATATATCAAGTCCTTAAAGTTCTAGAAATGGAATCATTAAATCCATTTGAAAATACAATATGAAAATTGCCAACAAGCAATCCTATATATATATATATATACAACGCTTCTCCGGTGCGGACGTCCGCACTTTTTGCTTAGGTGCGGATTTCCGGTTTTGACCCACTTTCCGATCACATTTTCACATCTTACCCGTTCAGTTTTTAAGTCATAATGTATAGATCATCTCTGCAAAATTTCAGCCAAATTAATGATCGTTAAGACATTCAAAACTGTAATTTACAACAGTTAACACGAACAGTTCCGATTGGACAGATTCAGTTCGTTCGTGTAAATTGCAGTTTTGAATGCATTAACGATCATCAAATTGGCTGAAATTTTGTAAAGATGATCTATACATTAGGATCTAAAAACTCAACGATTAAGATGTGAAAATGTGATCGGAAAGTGGATAAACTACAATTTACAACAATTAACACGAACGGTTCCGGTTCGACAGATTCGGTTCGTTCGTGTAAATTGCAGTTTTGAATGCCTTAACGATCATCAAAATAGCTGAAATTTTGTAGAGATGATCTATACATTAGGATCTAAAAACTGAACGACTAAGATGTGAAAATGTGATCAGAAAGTGGATCAAAACCGGAAATCCGCACCTTTTTCTTAAGTGCGGATATCCGCACCTGAGCAAAGTATATATATATATATATATATATACATGTCCAAGATCCAAAACAAGTAATTAACCTACAAACACCAAAAGTCCAAAATCTAGAATGTAGTACTACATACCATTGTTTCGACCAATTTAATTCAAAGCTGAATGCTGCGTACATCGATCTATAACTTCATACCAGAATGCTAACTATTTTACTTCATGCATCTTGGATATATCCATCAACCTCCTCTGCCCACTCTACTCGAAGTACATCAATCTCTTCTTGAGTGTAAGTGTCTTTCCCCTCAAACTAAAATGATTAATGGAATTTATTACAATGTTATTCAGGACATGTACATGCATATAAAATTTTAGGACCAATTTAATAAGAAGCAACCTAGCTAGTATATATAAGCAATCACAACTAATCAATAAAACCACCAGTACACATATAGATCTAGGCTAATTAACCTTATATTACTAAAAACTGAACATTGTTTTACTAACCATATTTAAGATTGAGCTGCTTGGAGTTTTCTGTAATTGCTTTCATGTACTTCATGATATAATATCCATACTCCACCGATCCTGATTGTTTGGGACACTACATAATAATCCAAGATCAATATTGCAGCGCATGTACTGGTTTCCTATAGGATCAATGAAAAACTAAAACGTAGAAATGTATCTTAACCACCTCCCAATAAACTGTTTTACGATTCTTTCTTCCCTTTTGAGCATTAAACATCTTAATGGCACTGCATCATGAAGAGCTCAATAAGAAAACAGTAAGCTAATGATATGATCACTAAAGAAACAACATCCCCCAATTTCAGACCATATATAGCTTAGCAAACTATAAATTAGAAAATAGCACTGTCATTTTACTCAATGTTCGAAATGAAAACTAGAGGGTAGAATCATTACAGCTCTACGATTTTGTTCATCCCTGTATTGATGCTAATGCTACTCAATGGGTCGAAGTAATACACCAATGACGTAAAAGGGTTAATGGCAGCCAATAGAGGAACTGGCCATAAGAACATTCCAATTTCAGCAAAACCTCATCTTTCCTCAGGGACAGTTTAGCCTCAGGGACATTCAGTCTTATCAATTTATTCCTACTATCAATCAAATAAGGACAATATTATATGCCGAGCCATTTTCAGAACATTTGGTCAACATTATACCAAAGGAGACTTCTGCACATATTATACCAAAACAATATGATGACATAAAACAACAAAACCCAAGAATAGTTGGAAGTGAACAGAACACTCAACCCAGCAGCAAGGAAGTTGTCAAGAGTCATAACTATGATGTCATTGAATTTCAAAAACTGAAAAGGAATGTTGTTTATTGAAATAGAGAAAAATCTCAAGAGCTATATTAAACCTGTCTTAACTATAAGATTAGTTGGGAATCACAAGTTCACTGGACTTAGAACTATAAGATGGTATAAGAAAATGCTGAAAAAAAAGCTAAGAACATATAATCAAACATTAAAAATACTAATAGTATCAGGGAATCTCTGTAAATCAATTTAGATTTACAGAGTAGGCAGCAGAACCATTTAGCTTTACAATGTTACCAAAAACTATGAAATTGTCCTATGAGTCTTTCTAGCTTAAATAGAGGAAAGGCAGCAGTACATATTCAAACAAAAGTATCCAAACGTTGTGTAAAGAGAGAGTCAACGATGAGTTTTGACACATTTGCAAATATGAACAAGAACTATTAACCCAATCACGAAACCAGTGAATCCACACCTCCATTAATCACATGACTAATGATTTTTCAAAACAATACCACCTTGATAAAGAGAGGCGGTCTCCCTCACTAATCACTACTTATTCCTTCGTAGCATAGAAACAACAAAATGGAAAATGTAATAGGGCAAGCTCACTCTTCCAACACCCCCCGCGCCCACCCAATCTTACTGTCCCCATTTTTAACGTAATATAAGTTCTGGACACCACAAGTAGCCTCTCTATTTCTTTAAATCTCTCAATTTCAGAAATGCTATTATTTCGTCAGTCAAGCACGTCCCCATAACCAAACCACAGAAACACAAACTCCAACAATAAGCAAATTTCACCAACTCCACTCTAAAAACAGACCAAATTCAGAAACCACAATACAACATATAGGTACATAAGCTGAGCCTATATGCAGTAAAAACTGAGCCTTTTTTGAAAACACAAAGCATAGGCAGTAAAAACTGTAGAGAGAGAGAGAGAGAGAGAGTTTAATAAGGAAGAGAGAGAACTGTTGTGTGAACCAACTGCTATAGAGAAGCTGTCTGCCAAACCTACCTATGATCAATCAAATGCATAAACTTTGAGAACTCAGATACCAAACAATCAAACATAATGACCCAAAAAAAATTATGGTTGGAAAAAAAAGGAAAAAAAAAATCAATCATACACAAACAACCATACCTTCAAAGCAAATTGAATGTACCACCAATTGAATCCACCTTCCAACTGATAAACGATGTTTGCTGATCCTTGGCAAACAAAAATAACCATCTGCATTAAACTTCATCTGACCAAACCTTGGATCATGTTTTACACACACAAATCAAAGGTAGATAAAAACGACTCAATCTTTGATTAGCTAGACACACAACCCATGTTCACCAACAATAGAAACCCCATAACCAAACCACAGAAACACAAACCCCAACAATAAGCAAATTTCACTAACTCCACTTTCAAAACAGACCAAATTCAGAAACCACAATACAACATATAGGTGTTCTATCTCTTCAAATTCCGTTCAAGAGGAAAAAGACTCAATCTTTGATCAGCTAGACACACAGCCCATGTTCACCAACAATAGAAACCCCATATCTTCAAATTCCCATAAATGCTCACTGTAAAAATAAAATTTACATAAATAAGCAGAAAAACACATAGGCTACTTACGTTTTTGTATTCTGAGCTTCCAAAAAATATCTTAAAATCTTCAACTACAAAATATACCAAAGAATGACAGTCAACAAAATGAAGCCAACATTTATTCTGAATTTACAAAATGAAAACGAGAGCTCACATGACCGAAATCTGATGGCTACTCCGAGCGTATACTCCTTGCTGCTGGGATTAAAATTCATACCTGAAAATCAAATACTAGTTCACTCTCACCGAGCTTCTCCTAACTTTGTAATAGACCAGAACATTTAACCCAACAATAGCAAAACCAAAAATAAAAAATTGGGGATCGAGTAACCTCACCTTCTACTGAAATTCTTCCCAGAATCTGTCAACCCAAAGTATGTCTCACATCAAGCAACCTCAGTATGATTTGAACTGTCTGTTAGAGTCGCCGCCTCGTCCGACGAGTCGAACCAGATCGATTCTGTTCTCGGCTCGAGTTTCTTTTTTTCTTTTTCCCTATTACAACTAAGAACTAGAAATAGAGTGATCTTTCTCTATTTAGAAAGGGTTTCAATTGAAGAGGGAAATCAAAAATTTGGGGTGGAGGGAAGTGAAATTGCGGGTTTAGGGTCGAAAACAAGTATAGTTGCATTGCTGTAGCACCGCGCGTTTTTGTATTTCAGTAAGATTTTAATTTTTCAGTTGGAGCCTAATATTAGGACACGGCGTACCCTAAACTAGGTGTCCTTGAAATACTCTCTACCCTTAAAAATTTTCAATTTAACATTACATGTCCTTAAAAACCTTCAAGGACTCCATATAATATGTGTGTCCTTGTTTGGTGTCCTTGAATCCGTTTTTTCTAGTACTGACATGTGTTTGATTATGGCTTTAGTTTGGGGTACACAAACTGGATGTGGCATGGAGAACGTACATTGTCCTCCTGTGCTAGTGCACCTAGTGGTTTAGACCAGCCTCAAAACCTTGTATTTGGTTTTGAAACTATTGATATATGTCAAGCAGCCTTCAATGAAGGTGATTATGATGAGGACTCATATGAGTTTAATAAGTTTGTTGATGAAGCAGAAAAACCATTATTTGAAGATAGTGAGCACACTAAGTTAGATGCATTGGTGCAACTTCAGAATTTGAAAGCTAGGTATGACATGAGTGATACTTGTTTTTCTGAGTTACTTGCTACTGTTAGGTCTTTGCTTCCAAAAGATAATGTATTGCCTCAAATTATATATGAGGCAAAGAAGACTCTCACTAATTTGGGGTTACAATATGAGAAAATACATACATATCCTAACGACTGCATATTGTATAGGAAACAGTTTTCTGAGGCAATTACTTGTCCTAAGTGTGGTGTCTCTCGTTGGAAGCTAAAGAAGGATAAAACCATCAAAGTGAGGTAACCCGCCAAGGTGTTTGGTACTTTCCTATAATTCCCAGATTTAAGCGCTTGTTTAGATCAGTCTGAACTGCTGAAATGCTTACCTGGCATGAGGATAAGAGAACCAATGATGGATACATGCGCCATCCAGCCGATTCTCCTACTTGGAAGTTGGTTGATTATAAGTGGCCTGAATTTGCTAGTGAATCAAGAAACATACAGTTATCATTGTTAGTAGATGATATTAACCCACATAGCTCTCTAAGTAGTAGGTATAGTTGTTGGCCAGTAATATTGGTGACTTACAATCTTCCTCCATGGTTATGCATGAAGAGGAAGTTTATGATGTTATCTCTATAATTTGAGGTCCCGAATAGCCGAGAAATGACATTGATATTTACTTAGAGCCATTAATTGATGATTTGCGAACTTTGTGGGATGGAGTTAATAATGTGTATGATGCTCATAAAAAGAATACTTCACTCTAAGGGCTGTTTTGTTGTGACCATCAATGACTTTCCTGCATATGGAAACTTATCAAGGTGCACCACTAAAGGTTACAAAGCATGTCCAATTTGTGGTGACACAACTTCAGCCATACATTTGCCCCATAATAGGAAAATCTGCCATCGTAAGTTCCTACCTCGTCATCATCCTTATCAGAGGAAAAAAAAAAAGCATTTAATAATGAGCAAGAATTTGAAGTTGTACCTACACCGCTATCCGGAGAGGAAGTGTTAAAAAGGGTAGAACATGTTAACTATGAGTATGGGAAGGGAAAAAAGAAGAAGACTTCCATGGCTGTCGGTACTTCTTCTTGGAAGAAAAAATCCATTTTTTTCAACTTGGAGTATTGGAAATTTCTTCATGTTCGCCATGCTCTCGATGTAATGCACATTGAGAAGAATGTTTGCGAAAGTGTGATTGGTACCCTACTAAACTTGCCTTCTAAGACAAAAGATAGTGTGGCTGTCCGTTTAGATGTGGTTCACATGGGTGTTCGACTTGATTTGAGTCCGAATATTAGGAAGAGAAAAACATTTTTGCCTGCTGCCCCTAATACTTTGTCGAGGGCAGAGAAGATAAAAATGTGTACTTCTTTCTTGTTTGTGAAAGTTCCTTATGGTCATTCATCAAACATAAAAAATTTGGTGTCCATGGATGATTTGAAATTGTATGGATTGAAGTCACATGATTGTCATACGTTAATGCAACAGTTGCTTCCTGTGGCCATTCGTTCGGTGCTTCCCAAGCATGTTCGAATTTCTATAATGAGGCTGTGCTTCTTTTTTAATGCTCTATGTACCAAAGTGGTTGATGTGTCAAAGTTAGATAAGTTGCAATCTGATTTGGTTCTGACCTTGTGTGGGTTAGAGAAGATATTCCCTCCCTCCTTGTTCAACATAATGGTACATCTTACTGTGCACCTAGTTAGAGAAGTGCGATTATGTGGCCCTCTTTTCTATAGATGGATGTACCCATTTAAACGGTTCATAAAAGTTTTGAAGGGGTATGTTCGTAACTGTTTTCATCCCGAAAGGTGTATAGCCGAGAGTTATGTTGGAGAAGAAGCTGTGGAGTTTTGCTCAGAGTTTGTTCAACATTGTAATCCAATTGGGGTTCCTAAGGATCCCAGTACTCTCTCGGGCCCACTTTCTAGTGCGAAAACTAAAGTCCATAGATGAGAAAGATAGAGACCAGGCACATCTTCATGTGCTGTCCAATAACGCTGAGGTGGATCCGTATAAGATGTAAGTATCCCAAGCTTATATTATTATCTATAATCTAAATTAAGCTTATCTAAATGTTTTTCGCATCTACTCATTATTTTTTTTGTGGACAACACACACAAAAAGATTGTAGAGCAGCTGTACACCGGGAAACAGAAGAGTAAACAGTGGCTAATTAGTGAGAACAATCGTACTTTTTCAGATTGGTTTCAAGCGAAGGTGAGTGCACATTGTGTTCAGTTGCTTAATTATGTAAGAATCAAATGTATAGATTGCTAAAGTTGATATAATATGGCTGTTGTGTAATAACCAGGTGTCAGCTCAAATGAAGGAAAATCCTACTGAGGTTTCTCAAACAATTAGATGGCTGGCTGGAAAACCGAGTGTTACGGTGTTTGGTTATGAAGGGTATCGGTATAATGGAGTTAAATACTTCACAAAGCATTGAGACGATACTAGAGCTGTCCAAAATAATGGTGTGAACTTAGTGGCTAAGACGATGTAGGTTTCGAGTGCTAAAGATAAAAATCCGGTGGAAAGTGATATGACATTTTATGGGATCATTGAAGAGATTTGGGAGGTCGATTATCATGAATTCAAAGCCCCTTTGTTTTTGTGTCGATGGGCAGAGAATGAAAAGGAATAGAATAAGATGAGTTTGGTTTTACATTGGTCAACCTTATCGACAGGGTCATAAGAAAGACAAATTCGCTTCTGCTGGTCAAGTGAAACAAGTTTTTTATGTGGAAGATCCCATCGATGCAGACTGGTCTGTTGTACTAACGACCCCAAATAGAGACTATCGTGATTGTTTCTATAAAGATGTTCTAGGGGACACCTCCATGGAACATCAATCGTTCTGTGCAGAAATACTGTTGCCTTGTGATGAAGCTGAGAATCAGGATGATGCCACTTATATGAGACCAAATGTGGATGGGTTCTGGGTTGACTAGTTCACCACTCCAAGAGAACAATAGTGCCTTGTATTTATTTTGTATTCGGAGTTAACTCCTTGTTTTCTATTGATGTTTCATGACTTTGAATCGAATATGTGATTTTTTCAAGTGTATTTGTTTGTGGTGGTCTTTGATGTTCACTTTATTGTTTACTGATTTAGTGATTTATTGTGTTTCCTGATTTAGTACGTTACTATTTGTCTATAACGTTTATTTTTGCTTTGTCAACAGATTGTAGGAAGCAATGGGTTCCAAGAAAAAGGGAAAGTCTGAAAGAAAGTAAAAATTAGAGGAAGAAGCTGATGTGAAGACTTGTTTTGAGACTAATGATTCTGTTGAGAAGCAAGAAGAATCTGTATCAACAGACACAGTCACAACCAGCGAATCAACTAAAATTAGAGGGAAGCGAAGTGTGGTGGAAATGTACAAGATTTTGATCAAGAAAAGTTGAAAGTGACATACATTGACACGTGCAATCCAAATGGACGAGCACGACACAATTTGCAATCATACATAGGAATGCTAGCGCTTAAAATGGTGCCGACCAACATTGTAAGCTGGCCCGAAGTGGACAAAGACTTTAAAGATAAAATTTGGATTGTTGTCCAGGTATTGGTCCATTCTATTTGTCAAATGATTATATATGTTCTTAACATGGCAAATGTTTGGTCATGAGGTAAGCTGTGGTCTCCTTATTGCTCAAGATACTGTGTCTCCTACTTTCTCTATATATATTATCTGTTACGAGGAACATAATGATACATTTGAAGTGATATATTGTAATTATTATTTTTTAAATTGGCAATTTTCACTGAGGTTCCAATTTTTTAAGAGGAAAAGCAAAGAAAGCAAGGAGAGGGAAGTTGTAGGCAATCTCTTTGAGTTTTTGGAAGTTGAAAACTGTACAGCTGGAGAAGAATAAGGGGCTTTATATTTCAATTTTTAGTGATATTATGTTCCATTGTTTCTGCAATTAAATCATTTGTATGAGATACATTTAAAGTGGCCCCTGAAGGCAAGAAATTGGTGTTGACATCTGCCGGCACTAAATGGAGACAATTCAAGACCTACTTAACAAATAAGCATGTGCTACCGTACTTGGGAAAGAAGAAGAAACTGAGGAAGCCACCGAAGTAATATGCATTCGTTGGGTTACAACCATGGAAGGAATTTGTAACTTAGAAGAAGACAGAGGGATGGCGGGTATGATGAGTTTACGTATAATGTAGTACGGTTTACATTACAAGTACTTTTCTGATTTTAATCGAACTCGGATTCATGCATATTGTATCACAAATGATTTATGGTCTACTTTTCATGCAGAAACTTCACAATGACCAAAGTGAACGAGTCAAGAAGAGAAAATATCATGATAGATAATCAATAAAGGGATATACTGGATTGGAGGAAAAATTGGTAACAATCTGTTCTTGTACTATGTTTTTTTTAGCTTAATGATAACAGTAAGGCTTATTTCTATAACGTATTTACTATATTTTTAACCTCTGCACAGAGAGATACTTGGCCTGAAGGAGAGGTAATTGATCGTGCAGTTATGTGGAAGAAAGCCCGTTCACTAAAAAATGGGGAGATAAGTGAAGAGGTCACACCGGTAGCAAGAAAGATAGTAAGTATCACAAATATTGTTCTACGAATCTATTCAAAGACTTGTGATATAGTTGAAGGACTGAATGGTTTTTTATTTTAATTTTATTTTTTTCTGGACAAGCATCTTCCTCTTTGCTCATATGGAAATTGTAATGTCTGAAAATGAACATTTTTGTTAATACTGCTGATGTGAAGCATGTCTATATTTCATGGGTATTAATCATCTTTGATGGATTTGACTTATCAGCATTTTGGGACTTGATATGTAATCCAGTACACTTTGTATATAAGAATTGACAAGTATCAATAGATCTAAATGATTAAAAGAAACATATGTTTGAGAATTGAAGTTGTAATAGGTATGTGTATTGCACTGATCAATTCAAGTAGTTTCCCATTCAAATGCATATGTTAATGGTGACATATAATCACATTTTTGGCTGGTACTAAATAAAATTCATTACTTGTGCTAGTGCTGTCGATAGATTTCCTGTAAAATATAGTCTATTACCTCATGTAATGCATATTTAGATATCTTATCAGGATGAATTGTTGGAGAAGAAGAGTAAGGGTGGGCTAGAATTATCAAGGAGCGATGATGTCCGAACTCAAGCACTAGAGACTCCTGAACATTCGGGTATGGTGAGGGGTGTTGGAGGCTTCGTCAATCCATCCACCTACTTTAAAAGAAGAAACGAGTCAGAATTACCAAGACAGAATTAATGGCATGTGATAGAGAGCGTGATCAGGAGTTGGAAAAGATGAAGAAAATGCTTCTTGAAAAACAAGCAAAGGCAGAACAGCTCTTAAATAAAAGGATTGCTCAACTAGAATCACTAATAATGGAAAAGGTGAACTATGCACCCCATTCCCCTATATCAGATAAGGGCAGTTTTGATGATAGAATAAAAAAAATTCTCCTGTATCAGATGACAAGGTGCAAGAAAATGTGGATGATTGTGAGATTGTTCCTCCACCTGCTGATAAGGTAACTACATTATTCCAATTCCAATACTTGTACTTCTTGTTAATGTGTTTAATCCTATTGCTATTTGGTAATATGTTCATCTTTTCTTGTTAGGGTGGCATCTGTGAGTTAGTAGTGAATACCATCACTAACATAGTTGCTTTTGGTACCATATTCGATGCGGAGGATATTAACAAGACGATACATGGTGCTACATTAATGGAATGATGCGTTAGAGTGTCAGTGGATGGTGAGATTCAAGGTGACGCACCACTTCCTTTCCCTATACCGGGTGAGATGGAATTGGTTCGAGAAGCCATTGGAAGTCACGTGGCTTGGCCTGAGGAGCTTGTAATTCGGAGACAGCCATTGAAGGTATGTCATATGCTGCATAATGTAGGATCTGTTTGAGTATATATTATACAAGGTTTAATTAAATGATGATTTGATCCAACTTATTTGCTAACAGAAAAAGATAAGGAAGAATGATTTTGTCAAATCATTGTTCGATAATGCTGAGGTAAACCTGTTTGTGCCCAAGCGCTGCAATCTATTGTACAAACATGCCACAACAATCATGAAACATACTAGTGAGGCAATAACCACAGTTTTGGACGATAAAGCCTTTGGCGTACACAAACAACTCTTCATCTTGACAGAGAATGTGATTGATCTCTTAGAAATGCAGAAGATTGGCCAAGGAGTGATAGCAGCATACATGGCGTAAGCACTTTCTTACTCAGATTAAATGTTTGATTTTTCTTGTGTCAAGTTTCAGCAATTTAATTAAGATTTTTTGGACGCAGCAACCTACATGAAGTTGTTACTGAAACAGACGAGTTTGAGACTTTTGCCTTTATTGATCCAGCTGCTACATATAACCGCGAGAGATCAGATTTTGGTTCCTATTTAGTGAACCGGTTGAAAGAGGGAAAGACTAATCGCATATTCTTTATGCCCTACAATCCGGGGTAAGTATTCTTCATGTCTTTTGGTTCTCAGCTGCAGTTTGCTTAGTTGGTTACATTATGTAGGCTGCATTAATAGTGTAGGGAACA
Organism: Rosa persica; assembly: GCA_025331145.1. Lineage (NCBI taxonomy): Eukaryota > Viridiplantae > Streptophyta > Magnoliopsida > Rosales > Rosaceae > Rosa > Rosa persica. The sequence goes on from WFKR01000004.1 coordinate 15,661,981, forward strand.
TTGGACATTGACAATCATATGGGAGGATGATATCTACATCTTGGACCTTTTGAGAAAATCAGTCCATTACCAAGCATGGGAGAACTCGGTGATAAAGTAAGCACATAAGAATGATTTTTTATTTTTAATTGACTATAACCAAGTAATGTTCTGCTATTTAATGACATAGTTTCGTGGTGCAGTGCGGTTAAAAGTTTCAATGCTGAAACGGGTAGGGCTAACAAAGTGCCGAAGTTAAAACTACTTCCGGTTAGTATGATATATGTGGTTGATTAAGTTACCATATTCGATTTAGTATGGTAATGCCTTTCTAATTCAATAATGTGAATACATAGGGCGTACCAAAACAACTTGGTGGAATTGAATGTGGCTATTATGTAATGAGATACATGAAGGAGATTATAAATGATGACACATTTTCGTTTCCGACTAAGATATATGCATTATAGTTGATATAAACTTTAGTTTAATTATAAATAGCATGTTTACCTGATGATTATGACTTACGTTATGAAATACATTCTTAGTGGGCAGCAAAGACTCACAAAGGATACATCCAAAAACAACTTGACGAGGTGCGCATTGAGGTGGCTGACTATTTGCAGACTTTGCTATAGATAGTGACTAGCAAAGTGATTTTGAGTAAGGCTAGCTAGATTTTTTGTGAACCATTTTGGAGTAGTTGTACTGTTGCAGCAACTGTGAAAAAACTACATGCACACTTGTTGCAATGGTATGTTTTAGGCTAGCCTTGAAGTAGGTTGGGGTCATTTTGCCAATTTTGTTGAATTATTAACATCTCTGATGTTGGATACAAATTAATGTAAGGCCCCATATTCAAATAATTTGGAATTTTATGTTGTCAAATGTGGATTAGATTGATTTTGTAGCAGATAATACAAAGTTAGTGGACATCATGCTCATGTAAAGGACATGATGTATACATGCCTATTTCAAATCAGTATTAAACTACAAAAACCATGTCACTAAAGAGATGATACATTAGATTGGACACAAAAATCGGTGGAGTGGACATCGAGTTATTAAGTAAGAACGATGTAAAACAAGGCAGTGGACATCGATTTAGTAAGTAAGAAGAGATGTAAAACAAGGCAGTGGACATCGATTTATTAAGTAAGAAGAGATGTAAAACAAAGCAGTGGACATCGATTTATTAAGGAAGAAACGATGTAACAAAACCCAATGGTAAACAATGTTAAATGAATATCGATGTCCATTGGGTTTTGTTACATCGTTTATATTAGACACCGATATTCATACTTAAAAACCGATGTCTATTTTTTCGCGATCTTTTACATCACCTACTAACACATTGGTAGAAATTTTTTTTAACATCGGTTTTTGGCCGATGTATATGAGAAATATTCTAGTAGTGGATATGTGCAGAGGCCCTCTCTAAGTTGATTTTGAGGGAGGAAGAAGAGTAGCTGACCCATGGAGTTCAAATATGTACTGGGGCTCCCATCATAACACATGTTTTCTTTGTTGACGAGTCCTTCATCTTCTTGAAGGCTGAAGTAGAAGAGTGTGAAGTTCTGAAGGAAATCTTTGAGTAATATGAGAAAGCTTCTGGGCAGCTTATCAACCATCAGAAAAGTTTTGTATCCTTTAGCAAGAACGTGAAAAGGCCTAAGCAGGATGAACTTGCAGCAATGTGAGGAGTGCTACCTGTGGATAAACACAATAAGTATGTCGGGTTACCACCGAACTGAGTTACTCTAAGACTGAGGCCTTCAATTTTCTTTGTGAGAAGGTTCGAAAACGCACCCAAGGATGGAGCGAAAAGATGTTTAGTGCTGCAGGTAAGGAGGTGATGATCAAGGCGGTAATTCAATTCATTCCAACATATGTAATGAGCTACTTTGAGTTGCTTAAGCATCTTTGCTCAGAGATGCATAGCCTTATGGCTAGGTTTTGGTGAGGGAACAAGGTTGATGAGCATAAGATCCATTGGTTAACATGGGACAAGTTTTGTGTACCCAAAGCTGAAGGCAGGTAAGGGTTTAGGAACATGGTTCGCTTTAATCAAGCATTACTTGCTAAGTATGGATGGAGGTTAATAAACAACCCTAATTCTCTGATTGGTCGAATATATAAGGCATGATATTTTCCTAGGTGTAGCTTCCTCGAGGCAGATGTTGGTAAGGGAGACTCGTATGCATGGAGGTGTTTAATATATGGGAAAGAGTTGCTATGCAAAGCTATTAGGTTTCAGGATGGCAGGTGAGACTGTATTTCGGTTTTCCAGGATCCCTGGCTACCTTTGCGAGTTTGGTTTAAGCCTTTCTCTATTTCGACTGTTGGTTAATAGGATCTAAATGCGGCGAATTGAACCTGATTATATAGGAGAATCATGAGTTGAATGTTCCACTATTAGAGGAGATATTCTCACTGGTGGAAGTTGATTTAATTGCCCGGATACCTCTGAACATTAGAGGGGATGATGATCATGTTATATGGCACTATGATGACAAGGGACATTATTGTGTTTGAAGCGGGTATCATGTGGCGAAATCGAGGATGGAAGAGAGTCTCGAGCTTCTAGTTCAAGTGGGTCTCTGGGGATTAATGCGAGCTATTCAAATAAAGTTTGGCATCACTACAACAAAATTGCTTATTTATAGCACTTGATAATAGCGTTTTTTAAGCAAGTGCTATATATATACCTTATTCTTTGATAGCATTTGTAAATTTTTAAACGCTATTAAAAATTTGAGCGGGAGTAGTAAGCTGGCTAGAGTAGTAAGCGGGTAATGAAAAACATAAGAGGACTTAATTTTAGGTAAGTGACACTTTAAATGAAAAGCAATAACTCAGACCCCAAAATCCTCTTCTCTCTTGGTGGCCGCTCTTTCTCTCTTATCTCTCAGTGGCCGCTCTCTCTCTCTCTCTCCTCTTCTCTCTTCGTTTCTTCATAAGGTATGAAACATGAAAGGAACTCATCAATCTTCTCTCTTCATATTCCCACCGAGCTCCGAAATCGATCTCTTCAATTTGAAAATTTCTTTTGAGTTTAATTTTGGAATGATATCTGGGTATTGGTTTAATTTTTTTGTTTTTCTGTTTTCTCAAACCAGGAAAGCTTTGCAAAGGATTAAATTTCACTTTGAAGGTAATGGTTTAAACATATACTTGATTCTGTTTTCTGCAAATAACTCTCTCTCTTAGGGAAGACATTGTTTTTTAGTACTATTCTTACTTGTTGCTTACATTGCCGACAGACCAATATATTTCATTCTCTTGTTACTTGTCACCTTTCTCCAACAGACCATTGATTTTTTTTTTTGGGTAATTGCAAGTTTGTAATTTTTATTTGGTTCTTCAATCTATTTTCTTTACTCTTGATTGTGTCTGAAAGATTCAATTTGGCTTGTTTCAGCTTAAGATTCAATTAGCCTTGGGCATCTGCTGTTGTTTGTTGGGCTACTATTTCCCTTCACTAATCTGCATTTGTTCAGGTTAAGAATGATAAATTGATGGTTAGAGTAATATAATTTATGGTAGTTTGTGTTAATTTATATGGTAAGAGTCTAAGTATTTGGTTGTTGAGAATTAAGATGAAAGGAAGAGTGAAAAAGAAAGTGAAATTTTTTGGGTGCTGAAAACTGATGTTAATTCCATATCAGTTGAGCACATAAGAATAGTGAAATTACAAATTGTTCTGTTGTCGTTCTGTTTTGATATGTATTGAGCGTACTGAACTGATGGACTGTGGTGTCCTTGCTCGATCTGTTGGATTTGTTTTAGGTTCAATTTTCCCAATCAGTTAGTTGGTGACTGATTTGTTTTAGGTCCTAAACTCATGTCTCTTGAACTGGTTAAGTAGTTACTAGAGGACTTGGTTGGGCAGATTGTGGATGAGTCAATCGGTTGAGCAGTTTGAGTTTATATGTCATGAAATTAGAAGAAATTGAGTGATTTAACATAGGGAGAGTTTATATCTAAATTATATTGATCTCACTTAAATCAAAGAGCATTATTGTTTCTTTAACTTAATTGGTTTTTGTCATTGCCATTGTGATTGTTGTTGTGTTTTTCTGCATTCAAATTCCTAATGCATGTATTGTGGCAGCTTATTTTTGTTTCTTTTGTGCTGGCATATATGAAGTTTATTATGTATTTTATTCATTGATATTAGTTATGAAGTAAATTATGTACTTTATTGATCGATTAGAATTAGTTTGTTTGTTTCAATTTTAGACATTGCTTGCATAAGTATTGCTTGAATCTAAAGATGATGGATAAAGAGTGGGTGTGGCTTCCCAGGTAAGAATCATAACTTAATTTTTTTGGTCACCAATACTTGCAAAGTAACATAGAAATTTAATTAGACTTAGATTTTTTTTTCCTGTTCTCTTTCTTTTTAATCATAGATCTAGTTCAGAGTATGAGCAAAGAGCGTTACATTTTGTAAAGACGGCTGAAAAGAATTTGGGATATCCTGCAATGATTCTTTGCCCTTGCAAAGATTGCCGTAATGTAAGCCATCAAGATAGTACTACTATTTTTGAACATTTGGTTATAAAGGGGATGGATTCCAAGTACAAGAGTAGATCACATTGGACAAAACATGGAGATCAGATAGTAAATGCTGAAAGTGTTGATCATGAAACCACTAAGGATAAGGCATATAGCTTATATAGAGCTGCCTACTTTATGGATGAAGATTCTGTCCAGCCTACAAACTCTATGGATGAAGCTACTGTACATAGGCAAGATGATCAATTCAGGAAGAACCTAGAAGATGCAGAAAGTCCTTTATACTCAAGTTGTCCCAATTACACAAAGTTGTCAGCCATTGTAGCTTTATATCGACTCAAAAGCAAGAGTAGATTGTCTGATACCCATTTCAATGAGTTTTTAGAGACTATTCATGGCCTGTTACCAAAGGACAATGTTCTGTTGAAGTCATTGTACTCGATTAAAAAGTTTCTCAAGATATTTGACATGGGATTTGAAAAGATTCACGCTTGCGAAAATGATTGTTGTCTTTTCAGAAAAGAGTATAAGGACTTGGACAATTGTCCAAAATGTGGTGCTTCAAGATGGAAGAAAAATAAGTGTACTAACGAGATCAGAAAAGGCGTTCCAGTTAAGGTTCTGAGATATTTTCCTATCATTCCGAGATTTAGAAGGATGTTCAGGTCTGCACAAATGGCAGAAGATTTAAGATGGCATTTCAGTAACAAAAGCACTAATGGAAAAATGCGTCACCCTGTAGATTCTTTAGCTTGGGACATGGTTAATGATAAATGACCTTCATTTTTAGCTGATCCACGCAATCTCAGACTTGGACTTGCTACTGATGGTTTTAACCCTTTCTCCATCTTAAGCTCTAAGTATAGTTGTTGGCTAGTAATGCTCGTCACGTATAATTTGCCCCCTATGTTATGCATGAAGAAAGAGAACATTATGTTAACATTGTTGATTCCTGGTCCAAAGCAACCCGGAAACGACATAGATATTTATCTACAACCACTTGTAGAAGATTTGCAATTGTTATGGCAGAATGGTGTGGAGGCTTATGATGCATTTAGTAAATCAACTTTCAATTTGAAGGCAATGTTGATGTGGACCATAAATGACTTTCCAGCCTATGGAAATCTTGTTGGATGTTGTACAAAAGGCAAAAAAGCATGTCCTATATGTGGCAAAAATACACATCACAGATGGTTACGTTTCAGCAAGAAATTTGCTTACATGGGTCACAGGAAGTTTCTTACACCCTCACATCCATATCGAAGAAAGAAATCTTTGTTTGATAATAGTGTGGAACATGGTAGTAAGACTAGAATTTTAACAGGACAAAACATTTCTCTTGCTCTTAAAGATTTTCCAAATGACTTTGGAAAAGGTGGGAACAAAAAAAGGAAAAGGAATAATAATGATGATGGTGGTGGTGATGAAGATGACACCAGTGATGTCGATGATCAGAATGAGCTTTCTAGGTGGAAGAAAAGATCGATCTTTTTTTGTTTACCATATTGGGAGGTTAGTGTTCTGTTTTTTTTTTTTTTAGCATTATAATTGCTTACTATTTTCTGGATTTTTGTGTATAGGAACTTCTATTACGTCATAATTTGGACGTAATGCACATAGAGAAAAACATTTGTGAAAGCATAATAGGCACGATGTTGCATAGTGGAAAATCAAAAGATGGGATTAGTGCTCGTAAAGATTTAGAAGACATGGGAATTAGGAAAGACTTGCATCCACAACAGCATGGAAGCAGATTGTACCTTCCACCAGCACCACATACATTTTCAAGGTCTGAAAAAAAAAGATTTTGCAAGAGGTTATTGCTCAAATATTGGGAACTGCATATCATTGGAGGATTCTAAGGTTATGGGCCTTAAATCTCATGATTATCATGTTCTAATGCAACAATTGTTGCATGTTGCTATAAGAGGATTGCTTCCGAAAGGGCCTAGAAATGCAATACTTCGGTTATGTACTTTTTTCAATAGATTATGTCAGCGTGCTATTCATAGAGAAAAGTTGATGATCCTTGAAAATGAGGTTATTGAAACTTTGTGTTAGCTTGAACGGTTTTTTCCGCCATCTTTTTTTGATATCATGGTACATTTACCGGTTCATCTAGCAAGAGAGGCACGCTTGTGTGGACCGGTTCATTTTCGTTGGATGTATCCTTTTGAGAGGTTAGAATTATGTCTTGTTTTCTTTTCATGCTAAAGTTCAAGATGCAATTAGAATTAGTTCATGTACTAATTTAAATTCTTTTACTCAGGTGCATGAAAACACTAAAAGATTATGTACGAAATCCTGCAAGACCTGAGGGGTGTATTGCAGAGTCCTACCTAGCAGAAGAGTGCATTGCTTTTTGTAGTCAGTTTCTGAAAAAATCCATACAAGTGGAGGAAAAAGAAGTTCGGAATGAAGATTTTGTCAATGATGTCATTCTTGAAGGTCGTCCAATTTCTAAGGCAACATCAATTACATTGACTGACAAAGAGAAAGACATAGCACATCGCTCTGTCCTACTGAACACAGCCATAATGGATCCATTTTTAGAGTAAGTACATTACAGTTTATATACTTATTTAGTTTATTTTTATATATATTAGTTTTATTTATTTATTTCATATTAATATAGTTATGTGTTCTGTTAGTATGCATTTGGAGGAGTTACAAGCAAAAGACAAACGACTTGCAAATAATGAAACCTTACTTTGGAACCGGCATACCGATAGATTTGCAGAATGAACAAAAAAGAAGGTTACTTGCAATCCACCATCTCAAATTTCTTGTTTTTCTAATTATTACTTAGCTAAGGTACACCAATTAACTCTTAAATGTGTGACAGATTCCTATTGACTCGAAGAATCACTCAAACACAGTAAGATGGTTGGCATATGGTCTTAGAAAGAGTGCACTATCAATTAAAGGATACATTATCAATGGACAGCGGTTTCACATGAAGGAAGTTGATAGAGAAACTCAAAATAGTGGAGTGACTTATGATGCAATAACCATGTGTAGAGCAAGTGCAAAAGATACTACACAAGTGGCTGATGTGGTTACTTACTACGGGAGATTGACGGATATCATATTGCTAGACTATCATCTATTTTATGTTCCAGTCTTTAAGTGTCATTGGGTGAATAAAGGAAATGGTGCCAAGGAAGAAGATGGATTTACACTTGTAAACCTACAGCAAAGTCAAATATCATTTGCAAGAGATCCATATATCCTAGCATCTCAAGCAAAATAGGTTTTCTATTCAAGAGAAGATGATTCCTCTAATTGGTATGTTGTAATGAAGGCACCACCAAGAGGTTTCCATGAGTTGGAGACAAATAATGAGAATGTAGACGTATCTTCATTGCCACAGGAAATTGAAATGGACATTGATGATTCTATTGAGACAGTTAGTTATGTCAGGGAGGATTGTGAGGGCCTACTGGTGTAGTATATGAACTTGTTAGTGAAGAGTTTGGTTTTTGGTCATGGTTTAAAGGTGTTTCTATTATTTTGTGTTTTGGCTGCAAATATTATTGTGTTTTGTATGAGAATTCATATGTCACTTTGATATATGCATATTTAGTTTTATTTATGAAACAAGGTTAATAATGAATTATATAGATGCTTACTATTCTTTTTTCTGAAACAGATAAACGATAATGGTGAGTGATATTACAAAGGCAGGTCACAGTAAGAGGAAGCATACTAAGGAAATCGGTGGAATATCACAAGACTTTGATGCAAGGGATGTGAATCTCATGGCAGGTCTCCAAGAAGTACATACACAAGTTAGTAAAGAAGCTACCCAAGATGGACCAATTCCAAGTAATGATAGTTCTGAACAAGATGCGGTCCAAGAAAATGCATATGTACAAGATACAGTTGAAGATCCAAGAGGATTGAAAAAGAAAAGATGTCCAACCAAAATGAAGAAAGTTGCTATGGACCCTGAGAGTCGGATTCAAGTTCAATTTAATAGCTTGGGTGAACCATATGGAGAGGGGTCAGTAAGCTTATCATCTTTTTTGGGCCCTCTTGTACGAGAGCATGTACCTGTAACACTTGATGATTGGAGGAACCTTGGTGATGACCTTAAAGTACCATTATGGGAAGAAGTTCAGGTATGAATCTACTGTCATTTTAAGCTTTCCAACACACGTTAGTCTTCATAAATTAGGTTTCCAATACTTTAATACTTTGATATAAATTGCAGGCAAGATACATCTTGGATGAAGAATGGCAAAAAGATGTCATATTTAAGTCGATGGGATGCCTTTGGAGGGCCTCAAAATCTAGATTAGTTTGTCAAATACAAGCAGCAAAGAACAAACAAGAAAGACTTCGGCTCAAACCAGACAACATACCAACTTTAGCAATTTGGAAGAAGTTTGTCAAGACAAAAACAAGTGCAACATTTAAGGTATACTGTTTTCTGAGCTAATTAAGTACAAGATTATATTAAGGAGTAGTATTATGATAAAGAAAAAATGACTTCAGGCTATAAGTGACAAGTACAAGGCATTGAGGCGTAAGCAAGTACCACACACATGCAGTCACAAGGGAATGGTTCAATTACCAGCTGATATGGTAATACATATCATATATTAAATACTTTTTAAGGCAAATTTATTGAAAATATGATTATTTCATCAGTTTTTCTTTTTCTATATATGATTGCAGAAAAGAGATAGTGCCAACCCATCTTCTGTGTCAAGGGTTAAAGTTTGGATCAAATCTCGTACAAAAAAAGATGGTACACCTGTGAATACATCAGTTGGTGAAACTATTGTAAGGGCATTCCTTTCATATATGGGTGAATATATATTGTTGACCCTTTGTAAAATAGAACATATATAATTATATATTTGTTGCTTCATTCAGGAGAAGTTAAGAGAAGTTGAAAGTGATTCACCCTCATCCTCAACAACTAATGTGAGAGAAGATGCTCTCTCCCAAGTATTAGGACAAGATAAACCTGGACTATTAAGAGGAATGGGAAGAGGAGTTACTATAAGCAAATTAGCCTTCTTACAGTCTAGGGACAAGCATGTGCTCCAGCTAGAAGAGCAACACACTGATATGCGAAGTAGAATCAAGCATTTGGAGAGCTTAGTCCATAAATTATTTGGACATCATGAGGTAAGACACATGTAGATGTATCTTTAAAAGTAAAACTGTGGTACACCAATAAATAACTTTACTACAATTAATTTTTTTTGGGGTATTGTTAGACAATGCAAAATGAGGAAGATAAAAATGAGCAAAATGGGTCTCAAGTTGACAAGACTTCTCCAGTGGTAACTATTCTATTGCTTTTTTTCTTTTTTGGTTAAGTATTACATCTTTAAATTAAATACGTTATTTTCAAGTTAAAATTGTATCAATATGATTATGTATTTTGATACATTGTAGAGTATGAGCCCCAAATATCTAGACAAGTGCAAGGGCTTTTAGATTGGTGTGGAAAGGATGAGATTGTAGCCGAAGGACTTTGGTGTTCCAGTGATCCGAATGAGCTTGTCAATCATACTCCTCTTGGACCTAATGCAATGAAAGTGAGGGTAGATATTCCAAACAAACCAAAAGCTTTTCTTTGGAGGCCTACACCTAATATGAGTTGTATGGAACAAGCTCAAGGTAAGACAATAGCGTGGCCAGCTGATAAAGTGGTCTTGCAAATCCGTCAACAATCTGAGAATGAAGATAATATATCTATGCCTTCGGTAAAATACTTTTCCTTTTACAGCTTGTTCATTTATTTTCATTGTTCTTATTATTTATATTGCATATCTACTTAGTCATTTGCTCCTGTTTTCATTGATTGTTAGAGTAAAAACATGAATTCTATCAAGTGCAAGTTATTCGATTGGAGTGGAAAAGAGGAAATAGTTGCTGAAGGTTTTTGGTTCTCTAATGATCCAAAAATGCTTGTTAATGATATTCTTCTCGGACCTAATGCCATGATAGTTTGGGTTGATATCCCAACATGTCCTGAAGCATTTTTATGGAGAGCTACGCCTAACATGACATACATTGAAGATGCTATTGGCACTAAAGTAGCATGGCCTGCTAACAAAGTTGTTTTGGAAAATAGTCCAAACATTGAGGAAGTTGGAAACCTATCATCTCCTTCGGTAATTTTTAACTCTTTTGCTGATTGTACTACCATTATTTTGATATTGAGTGTATTAGTTCCTTTTATAATCTGATATCATTATGTTTGTCTTGTGTTCCCTTTATAATCTGATATCATTATGTTTGTCTTGTTGCTAGTGTGAACAACAACTCCAAGAAAAAATGCAACTTGTTAGATTTTAGTGGTTCGGGAAAAATAGTTACAGAAGGACATTGGTCTTCAAGTGATCCAGATGAGCTTGTTCATTTTGTTCCTTTAGGTCCTAATGCTACGAGAGTTTGGGTTGATATCCCAAGGGTCCCTACTGCATCTCTTTGGAGGCCAACAGCTGAGCTACATTGCATTGAAGATGCTATTGGCACTACAATAGCTTGGCCATCTGACAAAGTTGGTATGCTTTGAAAATCTGGTCAGTTTTGGTCATGCCATATCTTATTAATCATGCTGCTACTTGTGATCGATTAGCACATTTTCAACTTCTCTAATCATGATTTTTGTCTTCTGTTTTGTAGCAGTCCAATATTGGTGAAGATGATAACCTCCCTCAATTCAATAGCAATGCAGTAAATTAGTTATTATGTTTTTGCAGTTTGTTAAATTTCAGCAAGTAGTCCATAGTGGATCTAAAGACACAACTTGTTGGTTGGACTAGTTTTTGAATTTCTTGTATGCTACAAATTAATTATGTATCATTTTGAACTATTAAATGAATTATTTTGTTTATGGCTGTCAATTTTCAATTCAACACAAACGTTTAGATGATATCATTGAAATGCTATAATAAGTGTACAGAGATAATTGACAAAACGCTATTAAAAGAAGATTCATTAAACGTTATGGAAAACTAATAGCATTTTAAAAACGCTATGGAAAATACTTTTATAGCAATTTGGAAATGCTATGAATAATAAAATAATAGCATTTTAAAAATGCTTTGGAAAATACTTTTATAGCAACTCGGAAATGCTATAAAAAACTAATCAATAGCATTTTGTAAACGCTATGCTTACAGACTTATAGATAGCGTTTCTGGGAAACACTATCTAAAACAACAGACCTACTATAGCGGGCGTTGTCATAGCGTTTTCTATAACGCTATGACATGATACTATAGCATTTTTTGGCCGCTATAGATGACTGTTTGTGGTGTAGTGCATGCTAATATGCCACCCAAAGTTGGTGTTTTCATCTGGAGGATGTTGAAAAAGATCTTACCATCTCGAAAAGCTCTCTCCAAGAAGGTCAGTCTTCCTGTTACTGATTGTCTGGTCTGTAATATAGAGTTGGAGAATGGAGGATGAATTGCATTTTTTTAGAGACTGTGAGGTTATCTAGTGTCCCAGGATCGAACTTAGTAGAGTGGGTATTGAATTTGGTGGATGTACTAAATGGGGATCAAATGAATGCGTTTTATATGGCTCTCTAGGTTCTGTGGACAGAGCGCACCAATGTGTTGTGGAAGGGAAAGTATTTTTGTCCTTCAAATGCTGCTCAGTGGGCTTGAGACAAAGCACAAGAAGAGAAAGCCAACAAAGTGAGTGGCTCGTCCAAGTGGAAGACTGAAGGTAAATATAGATGGTAGTTTTAGAGCGGAGACCGATGCTGGGGGAGTTGGTGTGGTGATACGATATGGTACTTGCCTGGAGGCATTAATGTGAGCCCTTGAAAATTTTAGTTAATTTCTGAAAGTAATTTTTTGCCATCAAAAATTTTCGTACGGTGATTTAAGTAAATGAATTTATTTTGGAAATTATCTTGAGTGTCGAAACTACCATTCGAGCCATTTAATTATAGTTAGGCATGACAGACTAACGATTATTGTCGAGACGAAGATTTGTCAAAGTTGGTTAGAAGAAGAAAAAGAATCGGGCTTTAGTGAAATTTCATACAGGCCTAAGATGGAGTCGTGAATGACTCAAAAAATCATTGACCAAAAACAATCAACGAACTGTAGACCCCATACTTTTTCTTGCTTATTTTTTTTTGTCGAATGACGTAAGAGACTATGTATTCGTGCGGTATGAACATATTCGTGCTTAGGTTAAGAATTTAAGACAATTTTAAAGGATTAAAAATTTATAGAAAATCCAATTTGGGTCTATGAAACTTTTCTTGAAGCACTGAGGCTTAGGGAAAGGTCCGAAAATTTTCCTGAAAAGATTTGGGGAAGTGTCGGAGAAATAAGGATGTTTGGAGTTGTATTTTTGGAGTGGGCTTGAGGAAAATTAAGAGAAAAAGGAAATAGAAGCAGCCTAAACCCACTTGGCCCAAAAGGAAGGGTAAATTAGACTTTTTGCACTCGTTAAAGGGGAGAGTTATTTAAGCATTACATTCCCTCAAACCCTAGCCTCAAACGCCATTTTCTCACTTTCCTCTCTCTCTCTCTCTCTCTCTCTCTCTCTCTCTCTCTCTCTCTCTCTCTCTCTCTCTCTCTCTCTCTCTCTCTCTCTCTCTCTCTCTCTCTCTCTCTCTCTCTCTTTTCAGCTCTCCCTTTCTCTCATTTGACTCTCTCTCTCTCTGGATGCCGCCGTCGGTAGCCGCCACGTCGGAAGTCCAATCCAAGCCAAAATTTCTAGATTTTCTCCTCCTATTTCCCTCTACCCATTTCTCAAATCAAAATCGTGAGATTTAGCCATTCAATCACCCAAAAACCCTAGAACCCGAAGCCAATTTAGGGGTTTTTGTGATTTCTTCATTCTAAGTTCAATCCAAGGTAATCTTCCACCTAATCTAACCTCTATTCATCCGATCTATAATTATTTCATCTCAAATTCAGGTTTTTGATTCTCATTTGTGATTTTGGTACATGAACCCAATTTTCCCTTAACCCAAGAGGCTAGGCTACGGGTTTGGCAATGATTTGTGGTAAGGCTCTTTCCCATACAACCTTGTTTCAAGTTTTTGGTTGTTATGTTAATTTTGGACGGATTTGTGGGTGAAGAAAGCCAAGGAGGAGGAAAGGCCGTGAGTTTTGGAGAAGAAAGGGTAAGGATTGGGTTTTGGACAAACACTAGAATTTTTGGAATTTGTTGTGTTGATTTTGATTTTGTTGAGCTATTTTTGCTGGTGGAAAATTGTGCAAAATTGGATATATGAGGCGGGTTTAATTAGTCGGAATTTATTGGTTTAATTTTCAAAGTATTGGAAATTGGTGTTGAAGATTTTGGTGGTTTTCATGTGTAAATTTAGACAAAAAGAAAAGGAAGAAGGAAAGAAAATCTTTGTTTTTGGAAGAAAAAGAAAATAAAGAAATGCGTAAAAGTTGAATTAAAAGAGCTTTACCGTGATAAAGTGGTAAAAAGTGAAGAAGGTGAAATTAAAAGTAAATTCGGTAAAAAGGAGTTTAAAGGTAAAAGTGAAAGTGAGGAGGTAAAAATCACAGTAAAAGTAAAAAGGTGAAAAATGTGGAGTAAAAAGGTAAAAGAAGAAGTAAAACTTTATTTATAATTATTCACTTATTGTTCAAGTAAACCCAGAATATGTGTCTGGCTCAAACTCTAGGTTACTTGACCTAGTAGTAATAGGGTTTTAATTATAGATAATCTCGGAGAATCTTAGGGATATCCATTCAATGTATAATCCTTGTACAATTCAGATTCTATATATTGTAATCTTCTATATAGAGAGACCCCTATTATTAATGAAAGTACACAACAATTCTCTCCCAATTTCGGTTTTCCATAAACACAGTATCAGCACGAAGTTCTAAACCTAAAACCTAATAGCCAAAATACTAAATCCGAATACAAAACCTTGAAACCCTATCGGCCCCCGCCACAAATCTTGAAGCTCTCGACACTATGAATCCAGAACCGGTGGCGCCACCCCCAGAACCGGTCCGACCACTATATTTCATTACCATCAGCTCCTTAATCCCAGATTCAGGGAACCGGAAAAATTATTCTAGGAACCGGTCTAAAATCATCTGAACTGCCCACCAGAAGCTGTTGCACTGTGAACCGCCAGTCAATCCCAGAATATGAACCTGCACAACCATCAGCCCAGCAAGCGACGAGCCCAAGGAGAAAGCTCGGCCCAGAATCTGAGGACGCGGCCTACTGAAGGAGAAGAAAAGACAAAAAAAGGGAAAGTAGCTCAGGCCCACTGACTCAGCAAAACAGACCAAGCCCACTGACGCAGCCCACTGCCACGTCAGCAAACCATGTCATCCAGCCACATCAGACCGTCAGCAGCCATGTCACCCACAGCCACGTAAGCACTACCACGTCAGCCAAGGGATTCACTGCCACATCATCACCGGACCCCACTACCTTGTTAGCTCGACCGACCAGCGACTTTTTCCGGCCATATTTCCGACGACCTATTTCGAGGTAATTTTTACTAAAGTTCCTGTTTTTGAAGTTTTAATTCTTTTTCTCTTCTTTTTCTTGGGGACTTGCAACCTCCCTCTTCTACACCTCTTTCTTTATCATATGGGAGACCTAATTAAGCCAAACTATGGGGGTTCATGCACACTCCAAGCTTGGAGTTTGTTGAGATCTCCAAACTTAGAGTTTGTAGAGAATTTATGATCAACCACTTACATCATTGTTTCGATCTAATCCAAAACCTCTAGGAATCGGATTTCTTGGAAGAGACTATGCTTAGAAATTTTTATTGTTTTCGTGGTAGCCTTTTTTACTCTAAAACTAGCCCTTTTTCTTGTTCTCTTTCAGGATGAGTAGCATGAACAAATTGGACTTTGCTCCATTGGGAACAACTGGCTTTGGATATCATAGGTGGCTTTGCAATGTCTGCCAGTATCTCACGGACACTAGAATCCTGGATATGATTCTCGAGCAGAGCTAGGACTTGCTAACTATTGAGCAAGCTCAAACTTTGGAAGCAAATAGAGCAGCCTTAGAGGCAAATAAGGTGAAAGCCATCATCCTAATGACTTGTCATATGGATGATTCACTCCAGTACGAGTGTATGAATGAAGAAGGCCCCAGAAGGCTGTGGGTCTCACTCTAAGAAAGATTTAGCCACCTCTATAACTCCTTGCTTCCTGACCTAGAAGTGAGATGGCATAACCTACGCTTCTGTGATTTCAAGTCAGTTTTTAACTACAACTCAGAAGCACTACGCATTAAATCTTTAATGGAAATCTGTGATAAAGATATTACAGATGTAATGTTGATTGAGAAGACTCTCTTTACCTTCCTTGTTTCTGTATTGATGGTCAACAAGGTTTCATGAGCTTATTGGAGCTATGAATGTCGCTGAAAAGCATGACAACATCATTGTCAAGAACTATAATTCGAGATATGTAGAAACAAGGCATATTCCAAAATCCTATTATAGTCGCGCCCCTAAAAGAGGGCTCTAAGAGCGAAACCCTAATCTTAGGGATACTTCTAGACGTTCCAGTCCATATAATCGCTCTACTTGGGAAGATAACGCAAAAATAGCCAAACGCGGAATTGAAGAGGTCAACGTAGAAAGAGAGAGGGAGGCAACATCTCTGGCCATATTGGTGGTGCCACCAACACTAAGAGCCATCTAAATGACGCTTTCAGAGGACCTCAATCAATGGAGTATGTTCTCGATGTGGAGTATCCAGTAATTGAGCACACATTTATAGAGATTGTGAAGAAATTGTCACCACCTAGAAAGCATATTGTGAAGCAAGAGAAGCTCACTATGTGGAACAAGAAGATCAAGAAGATGATCTAGAGTAAAGGTTGAAGACTACAAATCTCGCTGGGATCAATAGATCACCAATTCTGGTTAAGTCTTTAATTTTCCAAAAGATGTAATAGGCAATCGCCATATACTTTGTAGTAAATGTCATTGGTTCAGTTTTTCTTCATATAGACTCATCCAAAATGAGTATGATGTCTAGGAAGGTTTTGAGATAAGTGGTACTTAAGCGAGCTTAGAGGAATGTTTTGAGATAAGTGGTACTTAAGCAAGCTTTGCTCCACCGACATCTCTCTACTCACCTGGTCATATTTATTTTGGAGTTACCGAAAGAAGTTAAACGACTATCTTTGTTTTGTATTAGCTAGCATTTGGATTAGATTCTCTTAATGGTTAAGAGACAATGATGTACTCCGTTGGCTTATGAATAAAATTTTGAGTTCTTTTCATTATGACTCCATTTTGATTTTGAGAATATTACTTTGTGACTACGATGGTTGGGCCATCAGTATTAGTTCAAGGATATGGAATAGCCCAAGCTCCCCTTTCCAAATGGCACCTTGATTACTATCACAAAAACTCTCTATGCTCCTAGGGAAAATCGCACCAGATGAATAGCCAACGGATTTCATGCAGAAACTGCATGTTGAGAACTAAAAATGAGTTCCTTCGTAATACATCTAATGAATGCGGACAAAGGTGCATCTTAGATAAGTTTATGTGTCTGTCTAGTGGACTCTATGTCACAATTCGAGCTATTAAATCTAATAAAGTTATGAGATAAGACCTCTTAGATTTAGACACATACTGACTTTGTCATGACATGATAGGTCATCATAGTCATGATATGATGATTCATCTACTAAAGACTTCACATGGACATCCATTCTTTTGAGCAAAACGAAGCACAAAGGTTAATTCTTGGACTAAGTATGACTGCCGCCGCTACCTATGGCACCGCTGCCGTCCACCACCAGCTTAGGGCTGGCACAGTCCATATCCATGATGCCATGGATGGCGACCAACATGGTGATGACGCCATGGTGATGTTGCAATCACCAACTTTTCTTCAAATAGCGTTTCAGACGCTTAAGTGTAACCAAAATCCTTATTGGTTGATTCTAAGGCCTCTCGCTCATTTTACAAAGCCTGTTCCTTAGGAAAACTAGGACTAAGACTGTCATATGCAAAGGATATGAAAATACTCATTCTGTTCTTACATTGAATCATTGGGTATTCTGTGGACTAATTCAACCAACTTGCAGACATTTAAATATCTCATGATGTTGGTTGACACGCAAACACGCTGGTCACATGTTATGCCATTGTCCACCTGTAAATGCTACTTATACTACACTCCTAGCAGGTATCATATGGCAACGTGATCACTTCCCGGATCATCCTAATAAGTCAATTGGACTTGACAATACTAGAGAGTTTACATCAAAGACTTTTGATGGCTATTGCAATGGACTGATGTTGGACATCATATTCTCATATACACACCTAAATGGTCTCGCAGAAACGACTACAATGGTAGCCCGAAATTTGGTAATGCGCACCAATATCCTTATATCCACTTACGGTGATGCAATATGGCATGCTGCTATGCTAATTCGTCTACGACCTACTGCTATTGAATCTACCTCTGCATTACAGCTAGTGACTGGGTACAAGTATCATACTCACAGATATTTGAGTGTTTCATTAATGTGCCAATTGTGCTGCCACATCACTCTATGATGGGGCCTTACAGACGAATGGGCAATTACGTTGGATTTGAGAATTCAACAATCGTCCGCCACTTAATGCCCTTGGAAGGCAATCTCCTTACTGCTAAATTTTTGGGGTATCACTTTGATGAGACAGTCTTTCTATTGTTAGGAGGAGATAAGAAAAACGAATGTTCAATAGGAACGAAAGAAATTGTTGTGGCCTATCCCCACTATGTCTCATCTCGATCCCCATTAAAGTGACAACATCACACATATTTGCTGTAAACATACTTGCAAGGAAGGACGTCCCTATGAGAGGATGTAGCGCCATTGCCAAAGAGAGTGGCACTCTGGCGGTTATAGGCCATGGCCCCAGCTAGGATGCGTGGGAGGCTCGTGGTTCGAAGGATACTTTGGCACATTCTAATCTTTTGTTGATCGACACTCAAAATTCGTCTCATGATTATCTTCCAGATTATGGTTATCGTTGAGGGATGCATCAACGTTAGAACCTATTCCTAAGAATATAGAGCTATTTGAAAATTACACTTGTGTATATAAGACGTGAGATAGAAACACCATCATAATTGATGATGTAGTTACGCATTTGATTGCGCATGAGTTTGTTGAGTCCGATGATATCGACCCACGCTTCGTTGATGAATGAATGCCAATGTAGAGAAATTTAGCCTAATTAGAAAGATGCTATCCAGGTTAAGTTGGATTCTCTAACGAAAAGGAAGGTTTTCGAGCGAGTGTTGGCAACACCTCCTAACATAAAACCTATTGACTAAATGGGTCTCGTTAAAAAGCGTGATGAGAAAAAGAGGAGCCTTTTGGCACAAGGCTTCTCACAAAATGCATTGGAATCGACTACGATGACATATATTATCTCGTAATAGATGTCATTGCACTCTACTACCCTGTCAGTTTGGTAGTTTCAAATAACTGAACATGTAGCTTACAAATGTGGTCACTACATATCTATATGGGGAGCTAGTTATGGAATATACATAAAGGTTCATGGTGAACTTCATTTACCCAGGTCAAGTGGCTCTAGACTACGGAGTGCTTTTACAATAAAACTGAAATGCTCACTAAAGTGATTACTTGATTGGGAAAGGATATGCCTGTGTGTTCCCATCACAAGTTTCAGATTCTATTGCGGTTAATGCTGGACATGATCTTCATTGGAAACCCTTAAAGAGTTAAGGAAAACCGCTGAACACTAGAAATCTAAATTTGAGATGAAGGATTTTGGGAGAACACGATTATGTCTCAGTTTGGAACTTAAGCATCGTGTTAATAGATGCTTAGGCTTTTTAACAAGGTCAAACCTTGAAGCACCCCCATGATCGTCCGAAGTCTTGATCCAGAAAAGGACCTTATTCGTTCGAAGGATGATGATGAAGATGCGCTAGGGGCAGAAATGCACTAGTTAAGTACAATAGGCGCATTATTGTACGTAGCTCAATGCATAAGACTGGACATCTCATTTGCAGTGAAATTGTTAGCTAGATATAGCTCTGCACCAACGCTACTCCATTAGATTGGTGTAAAAGATATCTTTCGATACTAGAGATGTACGATTGATATGGGCATGCTTTATCCCTACAGAGAGACGATGGAATCAGACCCATCACAAACCAGGAAGGCTGCCAACAATGGCCTGCGTCCTCTATCCCCATCCCAAAACAACATGTGTTTTGGAAGATTTTACTGATGTTGGCTATCTCTCTGATCCACATAAAATCCCCTAAAATGGTTAAGTGTTCACCATGAGTAAAGACTCTGATATCTTAGAGATCTACAGAACAGACCCTAATTGCTATATTTTCAAACAATACAGAGATTATTGTTCTTCATGAAGTGATTCATGAATGTATATGGATTGGATCCATAATTACGCATGTTCGAAGCAATTGTGGTTTGAAGTCTACCACAGATGAGCACACAAGCATTTATGAGGATCATACTGCTTGCTTTGGACAAATGAAGCAAGTCTACATCAAAAGCGATAACACCAAGCATAATCAGCAACAACAGTCTCTCTTCAAGATCAAAGTGAACTAGGTTCGATCTGAGGACAGTGTGGCAGACTTGCTCACTAAGTCATTGCCTAAATTCCACTTTCGAGAAACGTGTTGGCAGCATCATTTACAGAAGTTAGCCAAACTCCCATGACCGTAGTCATCAGAGAAAGATGCAGACATCAGGGGGAGATGTCTACACGTATGGTCTCGAAACGTGAAGGGTGTGTTGTGATCTTTTTCCTCGTTGACCGAGGTTATTTTTGTCCCACTAGGCTTTTATTACTCGGCAAGATTTTTAATGAGGCAACGAGAGGAGCACCACATTTAGGTGACACAAGGGGGAGTGTTCAAGTAGATCCAGAATATTTGTTTGGCCCAAACTCTAGGTTACTTGACTTAGTGGTAATAGGTTTTAATTAGAGATAATGTCGGATAATCTTAGAGAGATCCATTCAACCTATAATTACCTTTCATTGTATAATTCAGATTCTATGCATTGTAATCCTCTATATAAAAATGTCCATATTATAAATGAAAGTACACAACAATTCTCTCCTTATTTCGGTTTTCCTCAAAACACTTATTTATTTTTTTATAAATAAGAAATAATGGTAAATAAAGGGGTACTTGGTCAAAGGTTAGAAGTCAAAGTCAAAGGTCAAAAGTCAATTCTAAGGGTTGACCAAGGTTGACCGACCTCGTAAAATGAGAGGATTGACTCGACTTTGGTCGCTCGGATTGGCGATAGTTTAATGAAGCGATAAGGAAGTTTTCCCTTTTTAAGAAAGAAGTTATTTCCCAAATTGGTAAAAGTTGAAAGAAATAAGAAATGGGCTCATAGAAATTAAAAGGATTTAGTATGCGCGATTACTTAAAGTTGGTTATGGTGTTTACCTGGATAATTACTTACAAACTAAGTAATGGTTCAGGAAACACGATTATTAAGGAAGCTTAAGTGGAAAACACAAGAGTGTGGAATACACCGGCATTTCCAGGTAGGGTGAGCTGTCCCTAGCTTCCTTGTTAGAGGTTTTTCTGTATACGTGGAATGCTCTAGTATAATAGTATGTTGCCTGCAAGTACATTTTTGGTTGTTAGACGATGCCTCGTGATATCTGTGTTTGTGTAACTAATAATTGCTTATTGCGAAAACCGAGGCTAGACTTGTATGTTGAAATACTATACCCATTGTATGTTTGTACTTGTGACCTGAAAGAGAGTGGGACCTAGATGTGTTGATTCCTAGGTATCCTATGGTGTCGATAACCGTGAATCTCGGAAGGGGGCTATGCTCCTATGTGCGTCGAGGAAAAGGTAAGTACCGACGGTGAATCAGTCATAGGAAACCCAGGGCCAGAAAATGGACACATTCGCTACTTGTAGTCACAAGCACTACAGAGAAGTTGGCCGGATCTTGAAGGATGACGAACCGAGCCGGTCACTGATTGTTTTAGAGTAGCCGATAGGTAAGTATCTCGAAGCTCCAAGTTGTGTGAAGCATGTTGCATATGTTTTATAAAAAAAAAGAATAAATGTTTGTGGTTGCCTCTTTTCAAAGTTTTTTTTGTAAACATGCACAATATTATGTAGTAAATATTTTCAAGTATATTATTTTCCAACCTAGTATGGCAGGTTCGGCCCTTACTGGGCATGCGAGGATGGAAACTCACCCCTACAACAGTGTGCAGGTTTCGAGCATGTGGTCGGGGAGCGTACAAGGGAGGCACATGGCCCAGCTTGGCGTATTTCTCTTTGAGGCCTTAGTCCTTTTCTGGGTTTTGAAGTCCCTTATTTTTTTGCTTTCTCACTGATTTATTTATTTGTTTTCTACTCGCTTATTTACAAAATATCGAGAGACCTTTAACCCTGGGGCGCGTCTCTCATACTTGTAGTTACTTAATGACTTGTTTTCCAAATTGGGCTCCGATTGTAAGCCCAAAACTCTTAGCCCATTTCAAATTTCGCTTTTGAAAATATGCTGTTCGGTTGCTAGAATGATTTGCCCAACTCAAATGTTTTGTCAACCAACAAATTAAACCCAAAAGGCGTTGCGGTTTCGGGTTGATAAGTCATCGGGATGTCATTCGTGACATGTCGGTTTCTCATTGGCTCGGGGTCGTGGTGCTGCTGGACTCCTCTCTTAGGTCACCACAATTAACTTATTTCTTTCCCCATGCCTCTTCTGCCATTCACATGGAAGCTGAGGCTTGTCGGACAAGACTATTATTGACTATACATTAGGAGTTCGATGCATTCAATTTGGAATGTAATTGTTCTATTCTTGTGACTGCCTTCCAACAAGCTGAGGACTATCGGTTTGCAATAGGGCGTATTATCAGAGATTGTAAAGGACAGATCAAACATGTCTTCCGAGAAGTAAATGATGCAGCCCATAGGTTAGCTCACCTTGCTAGTTGTAGTCACTTGAGTGATGTTTGGTGAGATGATTGTCCTGTTATTATTCATGATGTACTATATGGAGATAATTGCAATCATGCTTGAGGTCAAGGTTTTATGTCGTCTTCGGTGCACAATGCTATTTCTAATACATAAGTTAGGCATGGGGATGAGGCTCGTAGCTTGGCTGGGTTCCAAACCTCTTCA
Organism: Rosa persica; assembly: GCA_025331145.1. Taxonomy (NCBI): domain Eukaryota; kingdom Viridiplantae; phylum Streptophyta; class Magnoliopsida; order Rosales; family Rosaceae; genus Rosa; species Rosa persica. The sequence continues at coordinate 15,684,615 of WFKR01000004.1, forward strand.
AAAAAAAAAGTACCCTAATTGAATCATAAGAATAAAACTAAATCCCTACAACAATCCATAAACACCAGTCAGAATTAGTGAAGAAAAAAAAACTCATATTGCGAAAGCAGTTGGCTTTCAAAACCATTCTCATCGGAAACGCAGTTCCATAAATGACCAGGATTCTCCTCTCCGTCTCCTCAAACGCATCTTCATCTGAAACCCAGCAAATAAATAAGCTCAAAACCCTACAAAATCAATCACATATCTTTAATTTAAACAAACTGAAAAGTACTATCGATTGGTGAGCAAATTCAACTGGGTGAGAGCCAACGTGGTTGCTCTTGAGGCTGTTAAGATTATAACGGAGCATATCATTTTGGGGACCTCCAATTTTGTACTCAATGAACAAAGACCATGAACAAGATCAATGAAATCTCAAATTTAACTCACCAATCAAAAGGATTCGAGCAACAATGCCTAAACCCGTGAAACCCCGTTTCCTTGTCCTTCAACTCGAACCTAACTCAATTGGTGATAACTCAATCCCCCTTTTCAGCAGAACAAAAAACCCCCAAATTGAACTCAAGTTGATTGGTGAGAACCCAATGCCCCATTTCAGAGTAAATAAACCCCCAAATTGAAACCAACTCGAACCCTAATCGAGTAGAACCATAATCCAAACTTGAAAGATGGTGATTTGTGATGGCTTAAGTGTTTTGAGAAAATGGTGAAGAAAAGCTCTAGGCAACATATAGATACATTTACGTTGTCTGAATTGCTACATACTTGAGGAAACAAAGATGTAAATTTCCCGCCTATGCAATCTAACTGTCAGTTTTGGCACTTAGGCTAGGCATTTCTCATTCACACAATAGAAATAGTTCGTTATGTTGTAGGAACTTGTAAGCATAACAAAAAATTGAAGCCAAATTTTCTCTTTTCGGAGCCGGGGGGGGTTGGGTTGGGTGATGGAATGAATGTCATTTTGGAGCCATCTCCAAATTTTGACACTCACTTGCACAACAGCACATTAAAAACCATTATATGATGATTTGCAAGTATACTCCTAAAACACAAGTAACTAAACTATTGTACAATTTGTACACACGTAACACAAGTAAACCAAATTTAAATGGTAATGGTAGGAGGGGAGGGAAATAAGCTGGTCTTTTTTTTTATTCAGACAAGAAATAATCTTACTTTATATTGTGCCATCATCTTTTAACTAGAAATTTTAGAATTTGAGGATCTTTATACAACGAAGATTTATTAAATGTGTTGTATGAGTCAATTTCCATCAACAGACAATAGAGGATTTTTGTTTCGTTGTGTGAGTACTGTTGTGTGATGCAGTTTTTGGCATAGTGGTATGTTCTCTTTTTCATTGTTGTATCTTCCTTGAGTAGTCTTATATACACAAACCTATATATGTTGAACACACGTGCACGCACTCACACGCACACAACATATATAGATGTACACACACAGAATAAGAGCAAGAGAGAAAGGTGATTAGGGTGTTTTTCATTAACCTATCATGTAATAATCAACACGGTCATCAAAGATGGGAAGTATTTACAATTCAAACCATAGAAAACTAAACTTGAGCTTTAAATCCCTAAAACCATGAGAGGTCAGACACAAATATTATATTAATACACATCAAGCAACACCATAAGTAAGAAATAAGAAAGAGAAAGAAGAGTAAAGAGAGAAGAAATCCTTGAAAATTTGGGGGGAGAGGTTGAAGAACTTTGAAGCAAGGGTGTTGGGGAAGCCTATGGTAACTAAATCCCCTAAAGATTCCACCATTGATAGGCAAGTTGGTTCTGGACAAGGAAGTTGTTCAAATATGCATGAGAAGGCTGCCAATGCAATTGAAAAACTGATTCCCTCCAGTGTTAGAAAGCCTTTGGATTTAGAACTTCATCACGGGGAGCTTGTGGAAGCTGTGAATCCCATTGATGGTGTGAATTTGAATGCTACTGAGAAGGGTCAGCAAATTGGTCCCGAGGTTGTTGATCTGGAAATCCAGAAGGGTGAATTTCAGGTAATTGTAAAATTTTTTAGGCACAAACAATTGGGAAAGAGTGCCAATTAGCTTAAGGTGCAACTGATAACCTTGTAGCTATTGCAACAGTTATAGTAGTCAATAATGAAAACAACAGGCAGCTTATCCATGGTATTCCATTGGGCTCGTAACATGTGTGTATCGATTGTATGCTCTCTAGTGGATGACGCCAAGCTTCCATTTCCAATCGAAAACGAAATAATGACGGTTCGCGATGCTATTGGGACTTATGTGGCCTGGCCTAAAACCTTATTATTTTTCCAGTAGTGTTTCAGGTAACAAATACTACTTATATCTTGATTTAAATGTATCTTAAAGTAAATCTTTGCAAATGACTTGTCCCTAGTGATTTGTTCCATTTTTCTGTTACATAAGAAAATGGCAGCAAAGAGTAGAGGAATGAGAAAGAGAAAAAGGGTAGAAGAAGATGAGTATCATGAAGAAGATGTTGACATGGCATCACTGCCAACAACCCTTCCTGCCTCCCTTAAAGCGGTATGCATATGGGCCAAAGAAACACTCACAAATGGGAAGGCAATTATCTGTAATTTTGATGAAAAGATTTTTGGACATTCGTTCAAAACTTGTGTGAATAAAAACGATGTTAATAACTTTGTTACCATGAAGGAAGTATCGGGTAGCTGTATTATCTATATGAGGTAATCTACTAGTTTTAGTTGGAATTTAAGTATATACGTGTCCTAAAAATTGTGGTTTCATGTTGCATTCTTTGATTTGTAGCCACCTTTATGGTGTGTTGAAGAAGTCAAAGATGGTGGACATGGTTGGATTCATGGACAGTACAAAAACTTGTGCCCTTGGGTGAAAAAGGCTGAAAAAGGCAAAGCGTGGCCAGATTATTTTGTTGCCATATAACTCAGGGTATGCACTCTTCAAATATTGTATACATGCATTATGAAACTGATATGCTGTTGAATATTGTGATTTAACGTCTCTCTCGTCTTCAAATATGACTTTTACTTGGTTTTTTTGCTTTGAAGTTGTCACTGGATGCTGATTGTAATAAATTCTGAAGAAGACACTGTTTACTTCATGGATCCATTAAAGAGGAGACTAATTAAGGAAAAGTGGAAGAACATTGTCGACATGTAAGTGAATGTTTTTCAGTAACACTTGTAATTTAACTGATGTTTTTAGTTGTGTATATTCTGTTACTTAACAAAAAATTTCTGTTAATATTAAAGCGGCATCAAAATATATAATGCACAAGTCAAAAGGCAAGGTAGAAAAGCAACTACCAGGAAAAACTATGCGGTACAATTTATGAAGCAGTTTTTATAATTTTAGTTCTAAGAAGTTTACTATTCTAGAATTTTTTTTGCATAGTTGGTATTTAATATAACATTTTTAGGGTATTCCAGAGCAAAAGACTGACAAAGATTGTGGATATTTTATAATGAGATACATGAAGGAAATAGCGGAGGATAAAGACTTGGACTTTTTCAGCAAGGTAAGCAAAACTAGTTGAGGTCGCTTGGATTATGGTTATTGAAATATGGGTTACTGTGATTTTGCATGTATTCTGGTGGATATGTATATATAGTTTTGGTTGTTGATTGCTCGCCACCAATTAATGTTCTTCTATTTAATCCATGTATATTGGCCTTGATACATTAGAGATATATATGTTATCTCTTCATGTCAATTACATGTGTATTGCTTAGAAGTCCTATAGAATCTTGTTTTATTGGCTGGTTAGAGTTGCTTATATATATATATATATATATATATATATATATTGCATAGATTCATTGTTGTTGCACAATTGAGTTTTATAGATTCTTTTTAATTATGTCAACTACTAATTATAAACCATTTTGTTTCAGTGGGAAAGAAGAAGTAAAGTAGCATATTCCTAAGAGGATATCAATGTGGTCAGAACTGAGTGGACAAAGTTTGTGGTTAAAACATATATGAAAGATTTGTGTTGGTAGTTCTTGGAGACCTAGTTCAAAGTTTGTGGTTATGTTTTGGTTGACATGATCAGTAGTCAGTACTTTAAATTGATATGTAAGAAATACTTTATACAATTAGGTACCCTATTTCTAATTTCGGTGTGTTTTGGCAATGTATGACAATGATGTGCTAATAAATGACATTTGAACTAATTTGTGTTTCATATTTGCCTATTTCCATAATCAATAGTGCTTATTCAATTCAAACAACATATATAAGGCTATTAACTATGGTAGTACAGTATCATCAGACAACACATAAATTTATACACATAATACCTATTGTCTGAGGAACATTCAGACAACAGTTTTACTAAATGAGACATTGTGTGCAATTCCTTGCAATGATATGACCACACTATCACTGATGTCTGAGGTTCATTCAAGACAACAGATGCTTCCGGCACATTGTTATCTCAAATGCTTTCAGACAACACTTACATCTCGCAAACTGTTATCTTAAATACATTTCAGACAACAGGGAAAATAGTATGTGTAGTCTGAGGTTCATTCAAGACAATAGATGCATCCGGCACATTGTTATCTCAAATGCTTTCAAACAACTCTTACATCTCACAAACTGTTATCTTAAATACATTTCAGACAACAGGGAAAAAAGTATGTGTAGTCTGAGGTTCATTCAAGATAACAGATGCTTCCGGCACATTGTTATCTCAAATACTTTCAGACAACACTTACATCTCGCAATCTGTTATCTTAAATCATTTCAGACAACAGGGAAAAAAGTATATGCAGTCTGAGGTTCATTTCAGACAATAGATATGTCCAGTAAATTTTTATCTTAAATATCTTTCAGACAACAGAAAGAAATGAAACATGCTTGGTTGATATATCATGAGACAACAGCGGCAAGATGAAGTCTTGTTTGAGGTTCATTTCAGACAACAACATTCACGTATTTTTGTTGTTGGAGATTCATCAGACACAACACAACATTTAGAAAATAGTTTTCCTAAAATAATATCACTCAACACCAAAAACAAGCAGTTGTCTAAGTCAACACTCATTAGATTTTGGGTAAATTCAGACAACAAATTTTTGCTTATACATGTTGTGTGACTGAGCAACAGACAACTGTTATGGACAGTTGTCTGAATGAGGTCAATCAGACATCAGGCTACTAGACAACAACATGTTTTTCATTCAGACAACAGTCGTATAGTGTGGAGTCTGTTTCAAACCATACAAAGCCTTATTAAGTCTATACACATGATCAAGATTGCAAGGGTCTTTGAATCCCTTAGGCTGTTCAACATAAATTTCCTCTTGCAACACACCATTCAAGAAAGCACTTTTTACATTCATTTGGTACAACTTAAAGTGAGATGACAAGTAATAGCAAGAAGAAGGCTAACAGATTCAAGCCTTGCAACGGGGGCAAAGGCACTACACCATAAAATTAATCAGACGAGAACTGTCGTCTAAGTGAAAAAGCTGCTGTTGTCTAGTAGCCTGTTGTCTGATTGACTTCATTTAGATGATAGTTCAAAACAATTGTCTGTTTTATAATCAGACGACATATATAAGCTCATAACTGTTAGAAAATTACCAAACCTTTTTAATTTGGAAACACTATTGTCTGTTAGATATTCAGTCAACAGTCCATTTAATGATTGTTGTCTCACATTATATTACCCCAACACTTTTAAGAGAACTATGTTGTGCGTGATGAATATCATACCACACTATTAAGATACCTCTGTTGTCTGAAATGAATCTCCAACAACATTGCCTCATTTTTTTTAGTTGTGTGAGATGCATTAACAATAACAGTTCCACAATGAAATATGTCATCTCACTGGACATTCAGACGACACATTTTATTATTTTCAATTGTACTTTATGAACCTCGTTCAACAGCTTATTTTTATATATGATGAGTGAAATGAATCTCAGACAACATTGATTTTGTTATATATGTTGGCTGAGATGAGGATATACAACATGAGTTTTGTTATATATGTTGTGTGAATATATGTTCAGACAACATGAGTTTTGTTATATCTGTTGTGTGAATAGATGTCAGACAACATGAATTATATATGGCCTTAAGCATGTGTTGTCTGAGATTCTCTCAGACAATAGACACTTGACCTATTTTTGTTGTCTGAATTGGCTTTGCACATTGGTTGCAGATATGAAATTTCATGTTCAAAACATATCTAAAATACAACGTTGTCGTAGATTACTGCCGTCTATTTCATACATTGCAATATCCAACACATTTACAAAAGTACAAATTCATGTCCAGATTAATTTATCAATCCCATGTTATCAAAATAAGTCCCTAAGCCCAAGTACTAACCAGCTAGATGTGATACTACTTACATATATGTTTTAACACCAAATTTTGCCCACTCTATTATGACTACATTAATATGGTTCCAGTGTTTGCTCCAATGGTTGTCAACAAGGAGCATTTAGTTCCCTAAGAAACAATTATCGATAGATGGCTCCTTGTGCATGTCAGCAAAAACTTCCAGAATCTCTTCTTCTCAGCATCCCCTTTTAGGCAACCCGTCCCCATCTAGAACTGGAAACAGAAAGAAAGTATAAATGAGACTCGTTCCTCGACACACAAATGAGAGATATAGATCGTTTGTTATGATTATGGGTGCATTAGAACAATAAAGGTTAGGAACTGAGATAATACAATAAAAGCAGCACACACAAACTTCATTCATTGTAAGTGGACTAGAAAGTTAAGGCATGAACAACTTAACTTTGGAGATTTACTAAACCTTCAATTTTGCAGCAATGAACTTGAACATTTCCAGACTAAAAGTAACCATGTTAAAGAAAAACATACTAAATTTTAAAGCAAAACGGAGTTCGAGAACTATTGGTGAAGATGGATACGCATAGACTCAATTGTCAGGTTTTAGGAAAAAAATATATTGCAGCAACAAAGTCAACTTACAAAATTCATCAAAAATTCATTGTATGTCCAACTGTCAAGAAATCAGTTTTGAAACAAGTATTGGGATGTATAGTTCATTACACACAAAAACCAGAGGTTAAATAATTCAAGTGGAAGTTCAAATCTCAACAGAAAATCAGAGGAGACATTTAGAGTGCTGGAACTTTTCCAAATGCAGACCAAATTTGGAAAAATCACCCAAAAATTCATTACACATCAAAATAAGATGAAATTTTCTAGATCCTTTTTTAACTAACAGGAAAGAAACATGTCAAAATCTCAGAATATTTGGGGGCCAATAAGATGGGAAAAAGAAATACCAAAGAAGGCTATGCTGCAGGGCAGTTTCTGCAAATTCCAGCTAACTGACTTTTCTTTGGGAAGGAGCTAGCTAGGTGTTCGAACTTATTTTGTTTTGGACGAAACTTGTTTGGAGAAAGTCTTGGAATGTCCAATTTTAAAGAAAACAAAGCTGAGCTGAAATTAATACTGAAGGATGAAATCAAAAATAATAACCAAAAATAATGCCGAGATATAACTAGAGATTTGAAAAGCCAATATGGTGTCTCTATGCAACACTTTCACATTCTAAATAGATGATAGACAATGATATAAATGAACTCAATCTAACTGAAATCATGAATCTAGTAACTGACCCTCAAGAAAGTTAAATTCATTACTTAAGCACAAAAGTTGCAATGGTCACTAGACTTGCTCCACCAAAATATAACACATAATACAACACAAATGAAAAGAGAGAATACAGAACCCCATATGGTTGTATCATGCCCAAGTAAGTAGAGCTAAAGCTTCCCTTCGTACACATACCCAACTATCAACAAGGTCTACAATTTACTACAATCTGGTCCGCAGCCGAACTTGCTCAAAATAATAGCTTAGCTCATTCAAGAGATAAGCTGCCAAAAATCTAGAATCTTACACCACCAAAGCTCCACTTATATACTAACCACCACCTGAAAAGTTTGAGGAAAAGGGGATGAGCATAAACGATGCCCAATAGGGGTTTTTTAAATGTGTAATTGTAATCTCAAGTAATCTCAATCATTGTGTAAAGCACAAGATCATAGTAAAGTTCAAATGGTTCATTTTCAAAATCCTCTACCTCAAGTTCAACAGGTGGTTTTCACATGATCACGGTGGTCAGCGACTTGCTCCAAATCGGTCTCATCCTCTAGGTTATCTAAAATAAAGATAACTACTTAAAATCGTAATCCAACAACATATCCTAAGTAAGTCCCTAATGCCAAAGTTATGCTAGTTGGGGACTTTTAACAAACACTTGGTGGGCATGCACTAGGAACTAAAATGCAAGGTTATTTCTCTATTTGCCAGCAGCCCAACCAAAGTGTAAATGAAATTAGTTAAACAAACAACTAAAATCAAGATTCAAAAACTCAAGCAATTGAATTAGGATCGACATGGAAAAAGGTACAGCTGATAGAAACATTACCTTGTCATATGGGAAAATGAAGGGTGAAAAACCTTTAGTGTCTTCAAAGCCATATGTGAAAGAAGTATAAGGATATACTAGAGGAAGCCGAAGGTTACTGGAATGAAGAAGAAGGAGAAGATCTTTCTCTGAATTGAGCTTTTGTAGAACAAAATGGGTTAAGGTTCAGTGGCATTAATTGACAGAACGGGGTATTACAAGAATCAGCTCTCAGGTAAAGCATCAACCATGGGCACTTCTTCCAAATCCTTTCAAATCTAAGCACATCTCACTATGACCAGTTTTGGAATCTCACCATCAGAAACTAAGAGTATCAGAACACCCAATCAACACACCCAATTATATCAATAAATCCAATCAAACCCAAAGGAAAAACGGAGAACTAAATTGAATCTGAAAGAGAAGAAAAGCTTACAAGGAGAGAGGGAGAGAGAAGGGGAGAGAGAGAGAGTCACAACCCAAGGAGACTGACGGAGAGAGAACTCGTGGTGGACAGACGGACGGCATGAGCGATGGGGACAGACGCGGTCGCTGACAGTGCATCAAGTGAGTGTGAGTGTGAGGCTGAGAGGCTCGACGAGTGGTGAGAGAGATGATGAGTGCGAGCGCTCGATTTGGGAGGGAGAGTGACCTAATATTTTTAGCCAAGGGATGGAGCACGGATTTTGACTTTTTCAGATAGGTTTGGAGTGTTTTAAGTGGAAAAAATAAATGTAAATTATTTTTTTGTTTGTTTTTTGGGTTGATCAGACAATAGATATCTTTGTTAGTGTTGTCTGAAATTTTTTAAATTTATCAAATGACGATGTGTTGACCGAGTTGAGGTGAGATGATAGGTTTAAAAAATCTGTCGTCTGACTAACTCAGACGATAGTCAAAAACTCATGTGTTGTCTGATGACTATCGTGGGATTAAGTTATTCTAGTAGTGAGGTTTCATCAAAATCAAGTCTTTCAACATCTATGTAACCTTGAGCAACAAGTCTAGCCTTGTTCCTAGTAACATTTCCATGCTCATCACTTTTATTTCTAAAAATCCACTTGGTACCTATTACATTACACTCACTAGGCCTAGGCACAAGAGACCACACATCGTTCCTAGTAAACTGATTTAACTCATCATGCATGACATTCACCCAATCATCATCATTTAAAGCCTCTTCAACATTCTTTGGTCCAATAAGTGAAACAAAACCACAATTTGAAATTATGTTAATGTTCACCTCATTTTCAATCAAGAAGCATACAAGAGCAGAATTGATACTTACCTGGGTTGCAGCTTGTTTGCGAGTTTGAATTCCTCTGTGTACTTCCCCAATGATATATTTAGTCGAGTGGTCTTTCTGAACTTGCTTGAAACCTATTCTTGGAACTGGTGGGGGATCAAAAATAGGATTGTTAGGTGAATCATCCTTTTCCTCATTTATTTCCACACTTACTCGGCTTCCTGAGGATTGATCATCATCTGGGTCAACCTGAACAGTACTCACAACACAACCATCAATGAAAACCTTATAGGATTCCATAATACACATGGTTCGCTTGTTGTACACCCTATAAGCTCTACTATCCAATGAATAACCAAGAAAAAATGCCTTTATCACTCCTAGCATCAAATTTTGCAAGATACTCTCTATCTCTATAAATATAGAAAGGACTTCCAAAGGCACGAACATGACTTACATTGGGCTTCTTACCTTTCCAAAGCTCATAGTGAGTTTGGCTAGTACCTGGTCTCATGAATGCCCGGTTTGAAGTATAGCATGCAGTGCCAATAGCTTTGGCCCCAAAGTTTGGTGTAAGTCCTGCTGAATGTAGCATCACTCTTCCTATATCTAACAAAACCCTGTTCTTTCTCTCAACTACACCATTCTACTGTGGTGTTATTGGAGCTGAAAACTCATGTGAAATATCATGCTCAAGGAAAAAATCAGCAAACAATGCATTCTTAAATTTAGTCCCATTATCAGCCTTAATCTAACAATGCATAAATTTGACGAATGTTTTCATTCAGAATTCTTTTGCACAGTCCCTTAAAACTTTTAAAAGTATCACTTTTTTTTCTAAGAAAATTCACCTATATAAAACGTGAGAAATCATCAACTACAACCAAAATATACTTCTTACCACCCATGCTTTCAGTTTGTGAAGGTCCAACCAAAATGTATGAGCTCCAAAGGATGAGTGGTAGTAGCAGAGTTAATTGCTCTATGTGAGGCTCTGGTTTACCACTCAAAGAAGGCATACCTCTCACACTTTCCTTGTTTGATACTTTTAGTAAGTCTTAAAAGTTGATCACCTACCCCAGACGCCTGTGCCAAAGTTCAAGAACATCATCTGATATCTTGGTTGTCAAACATGTCTGCATTTCAACAGATTCATTAGCAAGTACATGATAACAATTATCTTTATATTTTTGCCATCGTTATCAACCACAACACATCTTTTTATGTTGAAATTAACATCCTTATAATCATAAGCTAATTGACTAACACTTATGAGGTTAGCTTGAAGACCTTCAACATATAAAACATTTGGAGATTAGGAATACCTGGAGTATTTACATACAGTACCCATATCCATTACCTTGGCTTTTTGTCCAGCACCAAAGTAACTGATATACTTGAAAAAGACACAAACTTTCTCTTTTCCTCGGTCATATGCCTTGAGCATCCATTATCAACGTACCACACATCACCCTTTTTATCAGCAAGAGCAGTCAAAGCCATAAGACAAGTGGCTTCTACATGTTCAACCTCATTAATTGCCCTACAAGTGGTTAGTAAGCAAGTTGCATCAATAAATTCAGAGGACATATCACAATCATTAAACTTAGCTGAAAAACATTTGGATCCTTTGTCAGCCCAGGTCTACTTTGCTTTTGTTTCTAGACCTAAAGGATTGCAGCCAGCTTTGGAATCATCATGATCAGACTCAGACCGTCTTTCAACTCAGCTTGGAGCGATGCACTTGACCTTATTTTTGAAGCGTTCCTCTAATTTGAGTGACCTTGCACAACATATTACATCTAGGATGTATGTATCCTAATCTTCCATAATAATGACAAGTGGGAATGAAGCTTTTAGAGTTATGAATATACCTGGTCTGACACACAAAGTTGTGCTTGTTAGAACTTACCTGAGCAATTTTCTGATGGGTTTGGATGTTAAAATTTGGTTATGATCTTTTGGCCAACTTGGAACCAGAATCAATGTTATTCGAAGCTTGTAGCTGACCCAGCAAACTTTCACATTCTACACCTTTTACAAAGTTTAATGGCTTGCAACACTCACCTTCATAACCTAACCCTTCTTTGATTCTGTGAGTTTTGCCAAATCTCATCATCTTGGAGACCTTTTCAGATCTTATGGAGAACTTGTTGAAGCTTTCCTTGACTTTAAGTGTAAATGTTTTCCGATCAACGGATCTGGTGTCACAGTGGTGACAATTTCTGATCTATAGATCTGGTGTCACTGTAGTGACAGAGGCAAGTATTATCATAAGGCTGAACCTTGACCGAGGTGACAAGTTATGATTCAGTTAGAGCTCTATTCTGCCTACCATTGTACTACATGAGGTGACGTGTGGGGTTACTTGAGACCCATGAGTACCCGTGTTTTTTAAAGAGAGTTTCGGGTGGTTGCTTTCTTTTGTTGTCCAAGAGGGACTTGAGTTTCATATTATGGTGTGAGTAGAAATAATATGATTTTATCACTTTAGTGATGTATGTTACTTAAGGAGTCATGTTGTGCGATGATTTATGTCGAGTAGACGGGTGATCATCGACTTTGGTGTTGATGGGTGATCATCAACTTTAGTGTGAGTTGTTTGACTTCGTTATCAATTTTCCTTTTCATTCTAATTCTTGATTTAAATGTAATCTCCTGAACTAAAATATACGTAGGGATTACCATGATTTTGGTTTGTATATTTTTGGTGATTTCCTGAACTAAAATTTTATGTAGGGATTACAGGTTTTCATTACAAAGATTTGATTTGTCACGGTTGTGACATGTGTGTTCCTTAGAAAGAAAAAGAAAAGGATCTTGTTATTGGAATAATCATTGTGTTGATTGTTGTCCTCGAGGGAAAAAGGCATTGTTGTGGTTATTTTGGTTTACTCATGCCAGCTTGCAAAAGCTTACTGGGTTTGTTGTTTTAACACGGTGCACTATTCCATGGTGTAGGGTTTATTGTGCAGGTTAGAATATCGAGTAATCGCCATTTTGGTTAAGGTGTACTTTCTGTAGCATGGACGTAGTAGGGTACTTTGGTTTTAATCTTCCGCTGTGTAGAGAGTTGCTGAGTATGTTTCCTTACTGAATTGTAATTCAGTTTAATTTGTAACTATTTGTAATGTAATATGTGACTCTAAAGAACGAGTCTGTATTGCTGTCGGTGAGTTCGAATGCTTTATGGCTTAGTTTAAAATTGAAAAAATTTCTCTGTGTTATCTTGTGATTGTAATGTTCTTGCGTTTCGGTTTTTGAATTTATTTATTCAAAATTCGGAGCGTGACTGTTTGGTATCAGAGCGCAAAGTACATATTTGGTGACAATAAGTACTACTCGAGTGATGACCCATCTACAACGGATCCTTATCATATATTCTTCGGTATTGATATAGTCATTGAGTATGTAGTAGTGTAGGGTTTGGTCAGGGTGTAAGTCCTTATAACGGTAGGGTTGCCCTGTAGGTTCGTGTAGGAACAAATATAGTTTTCTTGAGTTGTAGTCCTTTGAGGAATGGGAACCTCTGGATTAAACTCTAGTGGAGTTGTCAAGGATTGATTCATTGAAACGATGTCCTTTGGTGCAATGGAAGTCGTTTGGTTATTAGGGTCATGGTGTTTGACCAATGCTTATATCTAAAGTTTGTACGAGTATTTGTCCAATAGCTTTTGTGCTTTTCCTGAGTTGGATCAGCAGATGTTTTGGGTTGGAAGGTACGTAGTGGTTATTGGTTGCTTAGTGATAGTGTAGTGATATAGTGGAGCATTCATTCTTGCACATCTGTTTGGTGTTTCAGATAGCTTCTGTATATCTAGCTAGATGTTAGGGTGTGACATTAAGTAACTCATCTTGCAATTTCTCATTTTCAAGGGTTAGTGAAACATTTAGAGCAGACTAAACCTTGACTTCAACCAGCAAAACGTTAATTTTGTTAATAAGATCACCATGTTCCTTGTCCCAATCTTGAGACTGAACCTTTCCCTGTAAAACTTTAATCTTATTAACAAGGTCAGTATGCTCTACATTCCATTCTTTTAGAGAAGTTTCAAATTGTAGCTTAATTTTTTCTTTTTCCTCTCTTAAAGAATCAACTTCTTTTTCATGTTAATAATTTTGAACACTTTTCGAAGCATTATATAATTGCTTACACTTGTCATATGTTTCTTCATCAAGGGTATCATCTTCTAAATCAGAATCATCAGATAAATCAATATTAAGAGATGAAGTGAGAGCAAAATTTACCTCTTCACCATCTGATTGAGATCCTTCATCACTATCCCTCCATGTGGAATTTAAAGCCTTGTTACCACATGAGTTGTACTTCTTATTGCCACAATCGGCAACAAGATGTCCAATTCCACCACACTCAAAACATTTAGGCTTATCATGAAAAAGTTTCTTTTGAGGAAACTTAGAAAACTTTGAATTTTTGTCAAAACGATTTTCAGACACTTGACCTCTTTTTGAGTTAGCAAAGTTTCTTGAAGTATTTCCTAAAGGATCTTTTTTTAGAAATTCTTTGAATTCTTTAGTCAGCAAAGCTAAATCCACATAATCATCAATACTATATTTCTTTTTAATGGAAGGAAAGTGCACACTTTTTACCTTCTTTTCAGGCTTGAGTCTCATCTCAAAAGTTTTGAGATTTCCTACCAACTCGTTAAGAGTGCACCATCCAGGTCCTGAGCTTTCTCGATAGCAATCTGCTAAGCTTGAAATTTTTGAGGGAGTGACCTAAGAAACTTCTCAACAATTTGGTGTTCCTCAAATGGATCATCCAAGCTGCAGCATTGGCTTGTTACATTGTGAACCCGAGCATGAAAGTAATCAATCGATTCATCTTCTCCCATTGACATGTTCTCAAATTCCAAGACCAACCTCTGAAGCTTCTGATCTCTAACCTTTTTGTATCCTTCATAAGTGACCTGAAGGAGATCCCTCCTTAGCTGTATCACAATGACTAATTCTCAACCTCTCATTCTTGACAAGGCTGTGAATAGTGAATTTCTTGCCTTAAAATCACAGTTTCTATCACGAACCTCCTCTTCTGTCTATTCCTTCCTAGGCTTAAGAACTCTTGCAGATGTCCCTTCTATTTTCTTGGAGTCTTCTGCCTTGGTTGGGTGTTCCTTTCCAGTCTCAACTATATTCCACATGTTCTCATCCTGAGAGCATAGGAATGCCCTCATCATAATCTTCCATTGTGAGTAATCCTCATCATCAAACAAAAGCGAGCAATTTATAGAACTACAGGCTCTGTCACGTTCACATTCCATCCTTGACACAGATCAACTAAAAGTCTTTAGAACCTGCTCTGATGCCAAATAAAAATACTAGGCAGAACTTGAATCTGGATATCAGGGATTGATACGCACGTTCAATCCTTCCTAGGCAGAAACCAAAAATCAGACAAAACAAGATGTTTTGGTCATGTAGTGAAAACCTCAAATTTGAGATTAAAAACACTGCGGGGCTCTTACTGATGAGAACCCAAAGTAAGATCAATTCACTAATGATGAAGGATACGTTTCATTACAAACACAATTAGCACAAGATTGGCTACAATCACTAGACTTAACTAATAAGGTGTTTTTGTCTTCAACTTGAACGTCTTCTTCACTTGAACGATATGCAACTGTCGCTCTTCTTGCTTCATAGCTTCTCGACTGATCTCAAGAGAATCAATGCATATGAATGAATGAGTAAAAACACTTAGTCACCGAATAAGTGTTTTGGACCTCTATGAAACTCGATATAAGCAAGCAGGACATACTTTCTGAATATAAGGAGGAAAAACGAAATCCTCAACAATGATGATTTTACCCTAATTGGACTCCTACTAGGAAAAAGGCTTTTAACAAAAGATATCTAATGAAAAACAGCAAATCCTAAATCACTAAGACTTCAAAGAACTGATTTTAATAGCTAGAAAATATCTTTATAGAATAATAATTTGAAACCCTAAAGATACTTTCCGAAAACAAGTTCCCTATAACGTAGGGCTGACTCAGACTAACTCATGGGATTGCAACACACCTTGCAATCCCATGCTTATGCATGAGATGCATTTACCTGAAATTCTTTATGATCATTTTGTAGGCTTCTTCAATGTTTTGTACGGGAAAGCCAATACATTATGTACAAATCTTGCACCTACATAATATAATTAGATTACCAGAGCAAACAATAATCGTCATTGTTTTTAGCATCTTTCAACTTCTGGACAAAGAAACTAAAATAGATAAACAATATAAAAGGTAGAAGCTTGGGAAAAAATAAGGTTAAAGGGTAGGCACTTGAACATTTACAACAAGTATAGAAGGGACATCTCCATCTATATTTACAATTAAACTGAAAATTAAAAGCCTCTCTCTCTCTCTCATATTGAATATCTAAATTGAATTCATGGTATAATCTAGAAATGTAAAATTGAAATTCAAAGATAAAGAGGGTTTCATTGGAGGAGAAGGTTTTCTTCAAGTTGAAGACTATCTACTGTTCATGGAGGTAAGAAGTTTTTTTTTTCTCTTCTCTTGTGTCCTTATTGATAATTTGACAAGAGTTGACTGACAAAGTCAACTATAGTTCGAAAAAAAAAAAAGATGTCCAAATGACAATTTAGAGGTATGAATAGAACCTTCTGACAAAGAAAACCTAAAAAATTGACATAGAAGGGCATACATTTATGCTTCTCATAGTTCTTTACTTTTGGGTTGAGCTCAATCAATTGTAGAAGTCTTCCTTCTAAAAAACGAAAAGAAAAAAAATCAACGTAGAAAATACTTTTCAAAAGTTTAAAAGTGGAGATAGATTTGGATATTCAAATTCTTATAGATTTTCCTTACTCGTTAGTTGCATGTACTCATCTATTGTTCGGAGTACATTAGTTGTTTGAACTTCATCGAGCATCACAATTAGATTGGTTGTCAAATTACAACAATTATCACTACATCTACTTTGAGTCCTCTATATTCCATTAATTTAGTTGATTATCCAAATCACTATATAATTAAAAAAATCAAAAATCGCTTATTATTTTGGTGGAGCTCTCTTAGTTGAGTCTTTTGGGTCTTTGTTTGTTTGATTTTGTTTGTTAATTTTATTTTTTTATATTTTTTTAGTGAAGAAGATTTCATTATATTAATCTCCAAGCCAGAACAACAGCCTTACACACAAACCAAGTATTATAGGATGGCAACAAATACCACTCATTACATTATTTTTCTCACTTAATCGGATTGATCCTACAAGAGAACGAAAATATGTAATCACATAAACATAAATGAAACTTCTGTGACGAATGCACTTAGTTGTTATGCAATAAAGGATTATATTCAATCAAATGATTAAGTGAAAATTTTCACCCTTGCATGCTTATGAAAAAAAACTAAGCATTAAGTAATAATTCAGGGTGACAAGACACCCTCCTCAAAACTTCAGCCCAACCTAACCATAGGGTTATGCCCAAAGGACAGTTCCATGCCCAATTAAGTAGGAAGAGACATTGGATTGTGGAATATGTTCTCCCTGACATCACCGATGAAATCATTGCATCTATAAGAGGGTGAAGCCAAACCAATGATGTCCTTCCTCCATCTTGATAGCAGTAACACCCTTAATCCACCGCAAGTTAGAGGAAACGCAGAGTCATCTACACGAGAAGCCACACCATATGTATGGCTTTTGGCCATAATGTTTCCAAGCGTTGGTCAACACCAACCATCCTATTATTGCCACCTAAAGAAACCAAAGTGTGGTGATCTCAACAAGTAAAATCATGTCTTGAAGAACATGAAAGTCAAAGAGCCAAAGGGCACTGCGTGTTTTTAACAACTAAAATTTCCTCTAAAGGACGAACCGAACCCGATTTAAAGTTTGGTCAAGTCAACAGTGTTTTAAAAGACGAAGGCGTGAAGTGTCACATTTTTCTCAAGGCTTAAGTATCGAAAGTGCCTCGCTGCTTTTGAGGCGTAAGTTAACTTTTTGCACATTACATTTTTCTAATAAAAACTCTATCATAGGTAATTAATAGAAATAATCGTCATTATTATCTATCAAAAACGAATAACACGCATAAAATTATATTAATGTCTCACTCATCCTCTAAAGAATTAGTATCCTATAAGGACTTGTACTTTGAGATATGGTTATGTAGGATGTTTGTAGTTACTTTTAATATAGGGATAATGACCACTTACATAATTTTAGACTAAAAAATGTTCATTTGCTCCACTAACAGTTTTTTACTCTTATTTACCCAATTTAATATCCATTGACAGTATTACCCTCATTATTTTAATTAATAAATTCTATTCATCTCTCTCTCTCTCAGACTCACTCTCTCACCTGGATCTCGCCGGCCCTCCCTCCTCTCACTCTCACTTCGATCTCTCTCTTCTCTCTCTCACCACCAACTCCGACGCCGCCTCGTCTAACCACTCTTCTCCAGCTCCGTCGACAAACTTGATCGCACTGATCCTTCATTTTCTTCTCCCACCGCCGATCAGGTCCTCGCAATATTCTTCTTCTTCTGCACCTGCCCACTGCAATGTTGACCAAGCCCTCCACCGCCTCGACCACCTCCGCCTCTATGGCTACTGCCCCGACCCGATCAACCTCAGCAGCGTCATCCACGCTCTCTGCGACTGCAACTGCCTCGAAGAAGCCCACAACTGATTTGCCCACTCCTTTGACTCAGATCTACAACTCAGGTCATCGACGAATCAGACGGCTGCAATCCCTTTCTCTGACGCTGCTCGTCTCTCATCCTTTGATAAATTCCATTTCTCTTTCTTTCTCTCAGAGATCGAAGCCCAGCCATGTCCTTTTAATTTTGTGATGGACTGGATAGTGAAGAGAGAAGAGGAGCAGGAGGAAGAAGAAGAAGAAGAAGGCATGGGGTGCATGACGTAGAGAAGACGAAGGCAGTCCGGCCAGAATCGTGCCAGAATCGGGCTGGAGGAGCGTGGGTGTCCACAAGGGAAGCGTGGGTGGTTGGAGAAAAATATAGATGATTTTTTTTCTGATTTTTTTCTGATTTTTTTTGGTATACTTTGAACATATAAATTGTGCAATTGAACATATAAATTGTATCAGTAGTGTGTTCCTTTTGGTTTTGGGCGTTTATGCAATTCTCTTAAGGGCAATAATATGATTATTAGGAGGCAATAATATTATTATTGGATGGTAGTATTATGGTTATTGGGGGGTAATAATAAGATTATTTATTTGAATAAACCAACAAAACCTTCAAAACTATAAACATCTTCATTGTTTATTAATTATTGATCCCTAATAAACTTGTTACTAGGGGCAATAATATGTTTATTGGGGGGCAATAATATGATTAGTGGGCATTATTAGGGGCAATAAAATCAGACGCCGGAATCCGATCACCAGTCCGGTAGTCTGATTCCAGTCACTGGACGCCGGACTCCGGTCACCGGTTGCCGAACTCCGATCACCGGTCGCTGGAGTCCGCTGCCGGCCATTGGTCACCGGAGCACAGTAAGGTGGAGGATGACATCTCTCTCTAAGCAAGAAAGAAGGAGAGAGCAGAAAAGTCTCAAAAATAAATAAAAAGAATAAAAAAAAAATTAATTGGGTATTAGGGAAAATCTCTTAGAGTATTTTGGGTAAATGAGGTTAAAAAACTGTTAGTGAAGCAAGTGAGTAATTTTTAAGTTGTCCCTTTAATATATATTACTTCGAAAATTGTTCTTGCTCTTCACGTAAAAAAAATAAAAATAATAATAATAATACACACGCCTTCCAAGACAAATTCAATGAGTTTTAGTGAAGCCTCGCAAGGTCCAAATGTGCCTCAGGACGCGCTAGTTCAAGGGTTAAGATTCTCTAAATTAAATTTTCTGCAGTTTTTGTAAATTTCATAAAATCCGAACCATTAATAGAATCCAATGGTTTAGGATTATGCCACATCATCGGGCATAATAATTTGGCTTTTCCCTAACAACTGACGGGACTCCTGTCGTTAACAGTCTTCTCTCTTCGATTTATCTCTGAATTTACCAACTCCTTCTGTTGAGCAATGATTTTCTTGGTGTGTTGCTGGGATTTGACCAAGAATGTAGACCAAGTTTGTTTAAGCATGTTTGATGTGATGGGAGCTGTTAACGCAGTCTGCAGCAGCCCGTCTTCCCTCTCATAAAAATCACACCAACGTTCTAGCCGTTCTCTTCCTCTAACGTTCGTGAATATATGTTTTCTGTCTTGTTATTCATATATAGTCATGTACTGACTTGGATTTTATATTAATTTCTTGTAATTTTGTTGAAATTAATAAAATCCCAGCTGGTACAAATTATTGTTTCGGTGCATTATTCTTATGTTAATTGTGAAATACAAATTATTTCGGATGAATAATTACTCGTAACACTTCGTTTCAGGGGTTGACTTTTTATACGTTATGCTTTTGTGAAAACTTCATTTACGAAATCGTAAAGCGCTGAACGCAATAATCGGAGGTCGTATGAAAACGTTATGGTCAGCTGAAAAACCTTTTACTTTTGTAATTCCCTATAAATAGAAAAAATCTGAATTTTATTATTCCAAGTTTCCATTTCGGGAAACCAGAAAACCCTAATTTTTCTCCCAATTTTTGTGGACCCGACCCAAACCCGGGATTATCTCCACCATCCAGCGACCTCTAGCGACGCCACCACCGCTATTCTCTCTCTCTCTCCCTCTCCCTCTCCCTCTCCCTCTCCCTCTCCCTCCCTCCCTCTCCCCTCTACCAACCCCAAACCCCCAAGCACCGTAGAAGCCACTGTGCAGAAAAGTGGAGGCGGCCGCCGAGCATTGCTCCAACCATTTCCGATGATGATAGGGCACGAATCATACCCGTCAAATCCATACCAGCCTTGCAGCTCGATTCGCTATGGATTGACCCAAATCTGGAATTCAAGTTCGATAGCGATTTTGTGCCAATCTAGCTTTTGAGCTTGATCCCGCCCAATCAAGGCCAAATTGACCTTAGCTCCAGGTATAAAGTTTCGTCCACTTGTTGTGCTCTACATCTAAACAGTTGGATTGTGCAAGTTTGAAAGTTGAGGTTGTGAGGCGTGGCGGCACATCCGGCCACTTTTTGTGCTTCTGTTTTGTCTGTTGTGTCCTACTCATTGATACGATCATGTTGATTTATTATGGGGGTCATGTTTTGATCATTTGAAGCATGTTAGGTTTAATGTCATTTCGGTTTACTCAGTTTGTGATCTGCGAGGATCCGACTGTTGGATTGTCATATAATTTTAAAAAATTGATCCTAAAAGTGTTTCGGAGACCTTGGGAGGTCTTGAAACAAGTTTTATCTCGATTGATGAAATCTTTAGTTTTTGGTTCGAGTGCTTGGTTCGAACAGCAACCGCTTTCTTTTTTAGTGTACTAAATTGAGATTTTATTTTAGTTAGGTCCTTGACGGAGTGTGTTTTGTACATTATATTGTCTGTGAGAGAAGATGCAATGGAATTTAAAAGCGAGTAAATCTCAAGAGATTCATTTATGAATAGAGTTCACTTTATTTATTTTGGATTATTTACTAAATTGTGAAATTGTTTTCAGAAATAATTTTTTTTTTTGAAGTATATGAACTTAATCGTCTACGGTTCATAGGTAAGTTAAAAATAAGGTTTTGTTATAAAAATGATTTTTCACTAGTTTTGAGATGTGTGAACTATATTTGGTATTAGTGGCATTCCAGAGAGGATGACTATGTGCGTGTGTGCGTGTCTGTGTCTGTGTCTATTTATATGAAATATATGTCTTGATGGTGTGGTATTGTGGTGAGTACAATATTTATGATTTTATTCGTGATATTTGCAGTAAAACAATATATATTGAGAAGGTTGATTTATGTTGTTTTAAAAGAGTTACCTTGGATGTTGTGTAACATTTTTGGGTCATGTGGGAGCTCTTTAAATATTTTGTTTTGAGGGTCGGGAGCCCTGAGGATTGGACGTTATAATGATAACCTCAGGGCAAGCAAATCAAGAACCACACGCTTGACCAGGTTAGTGGTTATGATCAGTTAGAGGTCTAGTCTATTTGCCATTGTGCTATCATGGGGTAACTATGTGTTATTGCAACTCATGAGTACATGTTTTTAAAAGAGAGTTTCGAGTGTATTCTTTTTTTGTTGTCCAAGAGCGACATGAGTTTCATATTTAAAGTGTGTGATTGTTCACTAGAGTTGAAAGGGTGGTTTGGTGGAGTTAATTGTTGGTTACTTTAATTTATTCTTTAGTTGAGAAAATTATAAGCATGTGTTGCTTGAGTCATTTCAGTTGAGTTTACTTATACGAGCTTAAAAAACTTTTTAGATTTGTTGTTGCAATCTGGTACACTATTCCATGTTGTAGGGGTTATTCCTGCAAGCCAGGGAGACTAAAATTGAGACCGCGGATTGTTGTTGCAGCAGTGTTAGGTTCAGAACCTATTTTGTTGTTATACTGCTATTTGTAGTATGCTCCTAGTGAGCGTTTATATTTTATTTTGATGCTTTTGAGTTTATGTAAACATTTGGTAATGTAATATGTGACTTTAGAGAATGAGTATGTATTGACATTTGTGGTCTCGATTTGTTTTGTTTCTTAGATTAAATGAAATTTTTTGTAAGTATTTTTGGGCGAATTGTTGTATTATCGCATTTCGGATTTGAATTTATTTATTCAAACTTCGAGGTCTGACATGTCAATTTAGTCGATATATTTGGGTTACTCCATTTTGATCTTTAAGCAGGTTCTACAAGAAGGAAGAGACCAATAGTACTGACGTCCCGTTAGCCAAATTGTTATGCCAGATGATGTGGCATAGTCCTAAACCATTGGATTATATTAATGGTTTGGATTTTATGAAATTTACAGAAACTGCAGAGAGTTAACGTTAGAGGATCCTAGTCCCTATTTTAAACACTCTAAAGTCAGTACCAAGGAATGTACCCTGGCAACGAGAAAAAAGGATGAGAGCCTTCTCATTCATGCAAGTAGGATTTAATAAAGGGTCTTGCTAAATAAACCCAACAAATTTCTAAATATACTGCAGTAAAAGTTTGTCATCTAATTTCCCACTTTTAACCAGATAATTGTACCCCACAAGCTCTCCATCATATGTCTGCAACCTTCAATATTTAATCCCTCCTAATTAACTAGTAATAATTAAGATGCCAAACAAATTAGCCTCCATAACGATCTGCTTTATGGAAAAAAGTATGAGACCAGTCCAGATTGAGAGTGATGACTTTTAGCTTGCAGCGGCAGATGGGGCTGTTGCTGGCTTGGCATCCTCAGCTTTCTCATGTTTTGTTGCTTTCTCATTTTATTGATCAAGTTGTGGAGGGCGATGACACTACCAATGAGGGAAGAAAGATATATAACCAACATATGTCATTTGTTTTTAGTGCAAATCCCTTGACTAACTCGGCCACATTAAGATTTGGAAGTAGATTGAACGAATCCAGCAAATGGTTAAAAGTATATCATGATTTAGTGGAAGCTTTTCATCAAAAGATCTAGGTAACTGCATATTTCTGTAACCGTGCATGAGCAGCAATTTCAAAGGGCTCATGAACAAAAGGAGTTTAATTAAGAAAAGGAACAAAGGAATTTTTGCTGGGTGTTTAGGTTTTGTCGAGTTTAATTAAATTGTATAATTGGAAAATTTGCTGGGTGTGGTTTAAAATTTATAATTTTGCTGGGTGTAAAGGTTTTGTTGGGGGTACATGGATATTTACTAGATACATTTAGAAAGACCCTTTAATATAATTACCTTATGTTTTTACCAGATACTCTCGGGTTTAACTTTATCATGCAGCATGGTCTTCAATTCTTGTGTGCAGATTTCATCACAGAATTCTATGCGGTTGAGACAGTAAGCTGCGTGAGCCATTTATTAATCCCTCGTGTGGCCCTCTCAAGTTCCAGAAAAATGATTTGCTTGATGGGAAGAATAGCCAATTATGCTTCAGGCTGTGATTCTTGAAGTACTGACAAAGACATCCTTAAACCTCCAATGTCTCATAACATTATGGGGTGTCCAGTCATACAAAAATTTCCACAACCTGTATGGGCCACCAAGGGGGAGGCTAATGGCGAGGTTAACGGTGGAGACATTTTTTACCAGCTCTTCAGGATCCCTCATAAACCATTTTTGAAGGAGGGAAGCACAAATTAAATGCATATACAATGATACTAAAAATTAACAGCAACACGCATGATCATTTCTAAACGCTGAAACATCAACAAGAATAGAATGTAGAATCCAGAAAGAAGACGGGGGTAAATTCAGTGTTGGTTATGTGACTTCTTGCTGCCTCTTATGTTCAGCACCCTTTCAGGGAATAGTCCAAGCAACCAAATCCTCATTATCTTGCTACAGACACTTGAAAACTAGGTAATGTCCATTTAACCACAAAAAAAAATCTTAGTATAAGCGCTATCTATACAGTCCATTCTTGCTCCAACATACACAGAACTCGAACCACAATAGAAGCACTTTGAAGTACAACAATGTTGTCTCTACATTACATTTACTGAACTACCAAATGGCTACTCTTTTTTTCAGTCAATAAGCTTCGTTATCTGGGAGCCAAGCATTTCATTCCCTGCACCACAGCAAACAACAACTCAAAGATCAAAACATTAACCTTGTGAAACTTCTCTATCACAAACATTAAAAAGACTGAATTTAGGATACATGTTTAGTTGATTACTATTTTTTGATTTTTTTTCCAATAGTCCTACCTACATTAAGGACATGCACAGGTAAAC
Source organism: Rosa persica (assembly GCA_025331145.1). Lineage (NCBI taxonomy): Eukaryota > Viridiplantae > Streptophyta > Magnoliopsida > Rosales > Rosaceae > Rosa > Rosa persica. The sequence continues at coordinate 15,709,067 of WFKR01000004.1, forward strand.
CAGAAGGGTAATGTATCCTCAACACAAAGAAACAAACACAGCAGCAACAGACACACACAATATAAACTAACTTATACAAACTCATACGCATCCAACTAAGCATAAAAAATGCTAGAGAATGCGACATGGCATAGATGATGAGCGACAGCTATTGGGAACCATGAAGGTTTCCTTTTGCTTCACTGTTTCTTTCTGCACCGAGGATTGCTGCTTGATGATTTCTTCAGGAAGAGAGCCCTCGCAAGCTTGATCCTTTAATATCCCATCTGCCAACTTTTCATTTGGTTTGTAGCCTTTCAAAATTACTTTCCTCTTCGAAACTTCGAAGGTGGTGACCCTCTCAAGGTGTAGTGAAGTCCCTGATATACAGAATTAGGAACATTGAAAATAAGAGCAATGGCTAAAATTTATAGATCCAAGGGTAAAAAAATGGCAAAATCATTTATCACAATGAGCATAATTATGGTTTACGGTTTACCATTAGAACTATAATCACTGAATAGCGAAAAATATAAAAAATATGATAAAATAAAAATCTAAAAATAAGAGAAAACCATACCAAGACAAACCTTCGACAGTTGTCTACTCTTATATCATTCGAAATTAGCATGAACACCAACCAATTTAAAACAAACTGATTATTTCTAAGGAGCCATTCTTTGTGTTTCAAGGAGTTTGTACTGAGAATAACATCTCAAGTCATTACACTAATTGTTTCATATATGTAAAGAGACAGCCAGATGGAAACATTGTCCATGTTGGAATGCACCTGAGAAATATAATATATTGTGTGCATTGTCAACAGAACGACATGATAAAAAGCAACTGAATGTGCAGACTTGACTAAGAGTTATAAAAAATATAGATATGTTTATTCAATATGGAAACAATAAATGAAGAAAATTTAAGAAAGAAAAGTCCCCAATATGATGGAGAACAAAACTTCCCAACCTTTCTTTGTCAGTGCCTACTAGGGAGAATAACACTATGCATTGGTATAGTAGAAATGAAGTTCCATGCCAAGACTAAGCATGTTGAAGAAAAAATCTCCATGTTTAGATTCTACAAACGAAGTTCTAGCCAAGACCAAGTTAAATTTAGGGTGTATGCATAACAGACTTGTCCTAAAATTAATTAGTTAACAAAATTTTCGTTTGAAGAAATATTCTACCAGTAAACCGTTGGTGATTTGTATCCATGTTTCGTGCCATGTACATCTGCTACTCATTTAGCCACTTTTAAAGCATGCTGAGGCTAATCAGAGCACAAATGTTGAACAGGCATATAGTTTTGGCTCTATAGATCATTATAGGTGGTGCCAAATCCTCCTTCATGCAATCTACGTGCTACTGCACTGCCTCTTTCAACAATATTGTATGATACCAACGCACCCACGCCTTTTGTCCTTTCACATCCCACCAAGTAGAATCCATACTTCTGAAAATCTAATATATCATCGATGACTAGATCTCTTATTCACATTGTCATATATTCCTCTGCTCAAAAACGACAATATGCACTAATCCTTGTTGAGAGATCTTCAAGGCCTATTTTTATGTTGGTAGAGAGCCAACAATAATTGAAACAACAGCTTAATGGTCTAAGTATCCATTGAAAGTAGACAACTAGACATATGTAACTGATAATAAACCTTCATTAGGTAACTCATAATAAACCTTCATTTCTTTTGATTTATTGAGTAAATTGTTCGTACTTTCTTTGTTGTTATAATCATTTCTAAAGGGTTATTATTTCAATATTGTCTTAGGACTACGTTGATTCTAGCTACAAGTATTGCACATCGACATGAACACAATATATATTATGAATTTATGATCAAAGCTGTCCATCTCTAGAGCCAATTTCTATAAAATTTGAAGAGAAATTATGACAAGAAGAATTGGCCAAAGAAAAATAGAGACCAACTCCTCAAGACGCCTATGAACTGCAAGAATATGATTGCAAATTAAAGTAGGAGGAGTACCTTTAGGAGAGCTAATAAGTGACTGAGGAGGAGCAAGCAAGGGCGCATACATGTAAGAGTTTGACTTCAGATAGTCGCTAACATTCTTAAGCAACTTCGTCTTTTCTCTAACGGGTTTCTTTACTTCCACTCCTGAAATTTTCCATATGTATCGACTCAAATATTGAAAACCCATCAACAGGAATACTGACATTACTCCCAAAAAAGAATAAAGTAAAAAAGAAGGAAAGAAAGACGCAGACCTCTAACAGACGCCTTTTTCTTGCTTGACGCAGAAGGTGGACGAGAAATTAAAGGAGCAAACATGTAAGAACCAGACGTGAGATAGTCTAACAATTTGTCGTGCAGCTTCTTCTTAATACGCTTAATGGGCCTTTTCTTTCGAACGCCCAGAAACATTCTCCTCTCCATAAATATTTCTCTTCTCTGGTCTTCTTGTTGGGTGTTACAGTGAAAATGCTTTGGTTCTTGGCCAGGGCAGGGCAGGACGATGAGGGACTCGAGGGGTTTGCTTTCTGGCGGTGGGATCGCTGAGAACAAGCGTCAGTTATTGAGGGTGTTTGTCTGTCGTTTTGGGCAATAGTTTGAAAGAAACTGCGACGTGTGGCAATGAGAAGGACTGGCGTCCGTGGCCATGCGGCTTCATGGTTTTTTTTTTAAAATTTTTTTATATTTGTTTTACCTATTATAAAGAGGATATCAAAGGATTTCACTCCTATCCCGATAGTGACTCGAACCCAAGACCTCAATCCTAAGTAGTGGGCGCTCTAATTACTGAGCTAACACCACTTCAACATTCATTAGTTGTTCCTTTTCTTGAGCTATTACCTCGGCCATAGCCCTGGTTCTTTAATTTCTTATTGTTTTAGGAAAACTGAAATTGAGAGAGAACTGAGTTTTTCATTGATAATAAGGGTATTTTTATATAGAGGATTACAAGCAAAGAATATAAGTCTTAGAAGGAAACTGAACTGTACAATGATTAAGATATCTCCGAAGATATCTATAAGACTAATCATATTACAATTTGGACATGTTACTTAGAGTTTGGGTTAGACACATAAATCAGATGTTCTTAAAACACTCCTCCTTATGTCGCTCAAACGTAGTGCTCCTCTCGTTGCCTCGTCAAAAACCTTACCAAATAACAAAAACTCAGTGGGACAAAAATAACATCGGCCGAAAGAGAAAAAGAGTACAGGACACCCATCACGTTTCGAGACTATACATGTAGACATCTCTCCGTGATGTCTACATCTCACCCTGGTGACTACGATCGTGGGAGTTCGGATAATTCTGCAAACGATGCTATCAACATGTTTCTCGAAAATGGATTTAGGCAATGACTTAGTGAACAAGTCTGTCACATTGTTCTCAAATTGAACCTAGTTCACTTTGATCTTGAAGAGAGTATGTTGTTGCTGATTATGCTTGGTGTTGTCGCTTTTGATGTAGCTTTGCTTCATTTATTCAATGCAAGCGGCATTATTATCATAAATGCTCGTAGGCTCATCTGTGGTAAATTTCAAACCACAATTGCTTCGAACATGCGTAATTATGGATTCAATCCATATACATCTACAAACTGCTTCTTGAAGAGCAATAATCTTTGTATGGTTCGAAGATCTATCTAGAATCTGTTTGTAGACCTTCAAGATATCGCAGTCTTACCCATGGTAAACACATAACCAGTTTGGGAACTATCTTTGTGTGGGTTAGAGAGACACCCAACATCAGCAAAACCTTCCAAAACACTAATGTCATTTTGGGATGGGGATATAGGATGTAGGGAAGTGTTGGCCGCATTCCTGGTGTGTGATGGGTTTGAATCCATCATCTTTATGTAGGGATAGAACAAGCCCATATCACCAGTCCAATGGTGTCGCGTTGGCACAGAACTATATCTAGCTAACAAGTTCACTATAAATGAGATGTCTGATCTTGTGCATTGAGCTAAGTACAATAATGCTCCTATTGTACTTAAGTATGACACTTCTACCTCTAGCACATCTTTATCATCATCCTTCGGACGAAGAAGATCCTTTTTAGGATTAAGACTACGGACGATCATGGGCGTACTTGAAGGCTTGACTTTGTCAAAACGCCTAAGCATCCATTAACACAGTGCTCAAGTTCCAAACGTAAACAAAACCTTGTTCTCCCAAGATCCTTCATCTCAAACTCAAATTTGAAGTGTTCAGCGGTTTCCCTTTACTCTATAAGGTCTTCCAATGAAGATCATGCCACTAATATTTACCGCGATAGAATCCGAAATCCAAAACTTGTCATAGAATCGCGTGGCCAATTACATATCATTTCCCAATCAAGTAGTCACTTAGTGAGCATTTCAACCTCATTGCAAACGCGCTCCGTGGTTTAGAGCCACTTGACTTAAGTAAATAAAGTTCAACATGAACCTTCATGTATGTTTTGTATCTAGATCCCCATAAAGATATGTAGTGACCACATTAGTAAACTGCATGTTAAGTTATTTGAAGACTACCAAATTAATAGGGTAGTATAGTGCAATGACATCCATTACGGGATAATATGCCTCCTTGTAGTCGATTTCAAGGCATTTTATGAGAAGCCTTACGCCATAAGACGAGATTACCATATCTTTTTCTCATCATGCTTTCTTACGAAGACCCATTAGTCAATAGGTTTTATGTTAGGAGGTGTTGGCATCTTTGGCTTGAAAAACCTTCCTCTTCGTTAGAGAATTCAACTTAACCTGGATCACAGCTTTCCATTTAGGCCAAACTTCTCTACGTTGGCATTCATCATTCAACAACAAAGCATGGTTCGATATCATCGGACTCAATGAAATCATGTGCAATGAAATGCGTGAATATATCATCAATCATGATAAAGTTTCTATCCCATGTCTCATGTACACTAGTGTAATATTCATAGAGCTTTATATTCTCCGGAATAGGTTCTGATGTTGAGGCATCCCCAACAAGAATGTTCCGGATTTTGAGTGTTGATGATCAAAGGATAGGGTTGTGCCAAGGTATTCTTCCAACCCATGGGCCTCATATGCATCCTAGCTGGGGCCATAGCCCATAACTCCAGAGTGTCGCTCTCTATGGTGTTAGTGCCATGCCTACCTCCATGTTGGGTGGCACTACGTCCTCTCACAGGGACATCCATCTTTACAGGAATGTTTGCAGTAGATATGTATGATCTAATCATTTTAGAGGGGATCTAGATTAGACAGAGTGGGGACAGATCACGACAATTCTTGTCCTTCCTGTTGAACATCCTTGTTCTTATCTCTCCCTAGCGGTAAAGAGATCGCCTAGCAAGGGTATTAAGTAGCGGATGATTGTTGGAGTCTCAACCAACGTATTTGCCCATTTGTCAGTGAGCATCCATCATGGTACGCTACGGTGGTGCAATTGGCACATAAATGGCACAATCAAATATGCGTAAGTATGAGATACTTATATCTAGTCACTAGCTGTAACGTAGAGATAGATTGAGTGAAGGTGGGTCGTAGACGAATTAGCAAAGTTGCATGCGACATTGCATCACCTAAGCTGATATAGGGAGATTGGTGTGGATCACCAATGTCTGGACTACCATCTAGTCATTTCCACGAGACCATTTGGGTGTGTACATGGGAATATGATATTCCAACATCAGTCCTCATGCAACAATCATCGAAAGTCTTCGATGTAAACTCTCTAGTATTGTCTAGTCCAATTGACTGAATGAGATGATCCGGGGAGTGAGTCCGTCGCCATGTGATCTGTGCTAGGTGTGTAGTATAAGCAGCATTAGAAGTGGACAATAACACAACATGTGACCAACGTTTGTACATTAACTAACATCATGTAATATTTAAACATTCGCAAATTGGTTGAATCTGTCCACAGAATCCCCTCAGATTCTATGTAAGAACAGAATAAATATTTTCATATCCTTTGCGTAGGATGGTTTCAGTCCTAATTTCCCTAAGGAACAGGCTTTGTAGAACGAGCGAGGGGCCTTAGAAATAACCAATAAGGATTTTGGTTGGGCCCGAGTGTCTGTAACGTTGTTGGAAGGAAAGTTGGTGATTGCAGCATCACCTGGGGTGCCATCACCATGATGGACGCCATCCATGGCGTCATGGATATGAACTACACTAGCCTTAGGCTGGTGGTGGACGGTGGTAGTGCCACAAGTAGCGGCGGTGGTTACACTTAATCCAGGAATCAACCTTTAATTCGTACTTCATTTCGCTCAAAAGAATGGATGTCTGTGTGAAGTCTTAAGTAGACGGATCATCATATCATGACTAGGATGACCTATCCTATTGTGACAAAGCCAATATGCGTCTAAATCCAAGAGATCTTTTCTCATAACTTTATCAGATTTAATAGCTCGAATAGTGGTGACATAAAATCCACTAAAGAGACACATAAGTTTCTCTAAGATGCACCTTTTTTCACAATCATTAGATGTATTGCAAAAGAACTCTTTTCCGTTCTCTACATGCATTTGACATGGAATCCGTTGTAGCTCAATCGGGTTTGATTCGTCTTAGGAGCCTAGAGAGTTTCTGTGACAGTAATCAAGATGCATGGCAAGAAGAATTTGGGCTATTCCATGTCCTTGAACTAATCTTGATGGCCCAACCATCATAGTCACAAAGTAATATGCTCAGAATTAAAATGGAGTCATAATTAACATAACTCGAAATTTTATTCATAAGACAATGGTGTTCATCATTATTTCTTTGACTAAAAGAAAATTTAATCCGAATACTAGCTAATGCAAAATAATGGTAGTTGTTTGACTTCTGTTAGTAACTCCAAAATAAATATGACCAGGTGAGTAGAGAGATGTTGGTGGAGCAAGGATCACTTAAGTACCACTTATTTCAAAACCTTCCTAGACATCATACTCACTATGGATAAGCCTAGTTGAAGAAAAACTAAACTAATGGCATTTAGTACAAAATATATGGCAATTACCAATTGCCTAGTACATCTCTCGGAAAAAATAAAGATTTAAACAACATCGGCGATCTATTGATCCCAGTCAGGCTTGAAGTCTTCAACCCTTAGCTCTAGATGATCTTGATCTTCTTGTTCCATGTAGTTTGCTTCCCTTGCTTCACGATACATCTTGTATACGTTTGCAACATTTTGGGATGCATTACATGCCATTGCCCAATGTCTGAACACTCCACATTGAAGACAAACATCTATGTGCTCAAGCTCCCATAACTGAGGTGCTCTGAAAGTGTCATTAGGATGGCTCTTACTGTTTGTGGCACCACCAACATGGCCAGAGGTGTTGCCTCCCTCTCTCTTTCCACGTTGACCTCTTCGGTTTCGTGTCAGCCTATTTTGGCGGTTACCTTCCTCATTAGAGCGAGAATATGGACTAGAACTTCCATAAATGTCCCTAGATTTAGGGTTTCGCTCTTGGCTTCCTCCCTTATGGGCGCGACTATAATTGGACTCCGAAATTGACTCTGTTCCCACAGGTCTCGAATTATAGTTCTTCATAAGGATGTTGTCATGCTTTTCAGTGACATTCATAGCTCCAAAGAACTCAGGAAACTTTATGATTCATCCTACAGTAACATCGTTTCTATATTTCTTACCAACCATCAAAGCAAAGATGGGGAAGGTAGAGAGAGTCCTCTTAATCAACATCGCATTTGTGATCTCTTTACCACAGAATTCCATTAAGAATTTAATGAGAAATGCTTCCGAGTTATAATAAAAAATTGTCATGAAATCACAGAAGCAGAGGTTCTGCCATCTCACTTCTAGGGAGTAGGGAGTCACAGATGTTTCCAAAGCGTTCTTTGAGTGAGACCCACAGCCTTCTAGGGTCTTCTTCATTCAGATACTCGTATTGGAGCGAATCATCGATATGTCGAGTCATGAGAATGACGCTTTTGCCTTATTTGCCTTTAAGGTTACTCAATTTGCTTCCAAAGCTTGAGCTTGCTCAACAGTTATCACGTCCTGGCTAAGCACAAGAATCGTATCCAGGATTCCTTGGGCCTTGCGATGCTGGTGAACATCACGAACCCACTTGTGATATCCACAGCTAGTTGTCCTCAATGGAGCAAAGTCCAGTTTGTTCAGGTTACTCATCCTTAAAAAGAACAAGGAAAAAGGTTAGCTTAAGAGTGAAAAAGCTACCACGAAAATAATAGAAATTTTTTAGCGTAGTCGCTCCCAAAAAATTAGAAATTTCTTAGTGTAATCACTCCCAAGAGGTATTAGATTAGATCAAAACAATGATGTATATGTGGTCGATGGTATATTCTCAACAAACTCTTAAGTTTGGAGATCTCAACAAGCTTCAAGCTTGGAGATCTCAACAAGCTTCAAGCTTGGAGATAGCATGAACCCCCACAGTTCGGCTTAGGTCTTCACACAAAAAGAAGAAGTGGAGGATAGAACTTAGAAGAATGGATGTTGGAAGTCCCGAAGAGAAAAAAAAAAAAAAGAGGAGAAATTGTAAATACTCAAATTAAAACGGGAACTTTCTGTAAAATTTACCTTGAAATAGGGTCGTTGGAAAATTCACCGAAAAAAGTCGCTAGAGATCGGCTGTGGCTGGTTACTGGTCGGAGCTTGGCTGGAGCATTTTGGTAGCGAGGCTAACCATGTGCAGAGGTTGTGCGTGCATTGTGTGTGGCTGTGGATGCTTACACGCTGGGCTATGCGTGGGGGTTGAAAGTCGCTCGCTGATCTACGATATTTGTGATATATCTCCGATAAAGTGAAGAATTTTAGGATATATCCCCAATAAAGTAAAGAAATATCTGTAAAAAACGATTTTACACTTTATTTGTAAATATCTGTAAAAAATGATTTTACAGAGATATTTCTTCACGATTTTACACTTTATTTGTAAATATCTATAAAAAAAATGATTTTACATAGACATTTCTTCACTTTATTAAGGATATATCCTAAAATTCTTCACTTTATTGGAGATATATCATAAATATCGTAGACCAGCGAGCGGCTTTCAACCACCTAGAGTATCTTTTTGTTTTTATAACCTATTATAACTTGTGGTGTATAGGTTGAAGACAAAATTAAAAAAAAATTTAATAGTTTTTTTTGTCTTGAAATGACCATTTTAACCTTCAAAGGTCAGAGTTAACATCTAATTTAGATGGAATAGAAGATATTAGACAAGGCTAATTGAAATTGGAAAGTTTGGGGGGTAAAAATTCAAACTTGAGAATAGAAGGGTTGACATGATGACACTCCCAAACCTCAGGGGGTAAACTGAAATTAATCTTTTTTAAAAAAAAAAAAAAATTTGAAACATAAACTATATACCAAAATTTAATAAACATTAAAAATATTAGAATAAGATTCCAGTAAAATCATTTTTTTTAAATTACATATTTTATTAATCAAATATTTTTAAATTATCTTTGACTTTTAAAATTAAAAGGAAGTATAGTGTTACAAACAAATAAAAAATATGAAATTTTCCAGACCAAAAAATAAGAAAGGAAAAAAAAAGCTCAAAACAGCCAATGTTGACAACATGATTTGAACTTGGGACCAGTCACATAAAATAATCAAACCTCACCGCTGCACCATATGGGCTGGTAGTAACCAAAAGAAACTTTTAACAAGTTATAGGATTGTTAAGTACCGAAATTTTTTTTAAAAAAATAAAAACTTAGTGGGACACGGGACCCACTGGGCCCCAACGTAGCTCTGCCCCTGCTTACCATCACCAAAGCTTCGTAGTTTTATTAAATCAGTCAAACCGATAATATAATACGAATATTCTGCTCAAGGTAAAATGCAATGAATACAGAACAGTCAATGTTTTTGTTCTAGAATTCTATATACAGTTAAACCTCTATAAACTATGGTCTTGGGACTAAGGAAATCATATTAATTTATAGAATATTAAATAATTGATAAATTAATAACTTATTGATTTATTAAATTATTTTTTATATTCTTAAATATTGTGCTATGTTGATTGATGAGTAGATAATTGAGAGCATCATGGAAAATGATCAAGATAATGAAGTTGAAGACAATGAGTCTACTATGGAGCCCGTTTCACAAAAAGAAGCTCTCAAAGCAGTGATATGATTGAATATTTTTTTGTTGCAGCATTAGAAAAGCACACCAAAACTTCTTACCATGGTAAGATAAGTCAGAGATGAGATTCAAAGTGACATCAATTTTAAGAAGAAACAAACAAAAAAAAAATGTAGATTACGGAAGTAAAAGTCTCTACTTTGCGACTGAAACCCTAGCTCTGACAAGGTTTTCATCACTTTTTCTTTATTACGACTTTGCTTGCTAGATTATATCAGCCATCAAGGACATCTTGTTGTGGAATATGAGGGATATTAAAGACCCCAAGAAGACTCATGTGTTAGATCAAACATGGACTTAACACATATCATCATAAAGTAATTGATGATTAGCTAAATGTCAAACCTAGTTTAACATGAACACAAACTGTAAATTAATACTAGTAACTTAATGAAAGAGTGTATCAATTCATTAAGGTAAGTAATCCAATTCTTGGTCTGCAAGAAAGACCATAATGAAGTGTTACATTAAGAATCTAACTAGGAAACCTAAACCGACATGAATTGCTTTAATGGGAAGCTTCTTGAGGTTTAAGTCTCCTATATATATAGATGAATTGGTCCCTGTTGCCACCACGACCTATTGCATAAGTTCTGTCCATTGAGAAGCAAGTTGGTAAGCAGCAGAATACTATATTCTTGTGATCGTTTTCGCAGCTGCAGAGATGGAATCCATGCCAGTAATTGCTGAAGGTAAGTCTTGATCTTTGTGTGCATATGTTGTGAGCATGTATATATGTTTTTAACAATTGGAATTAGAGCATAGCCTCACAAATATGAATTAAGTTTTGCTTGGCATCAAAATCGTTTTAGGGTTTTGTAAAAACAAACACAAAAAAAAAAGGGTTTTTGCTTTACGAATCAAGTAACTGGTCAGGTAACTGACCAAGTAACTGGTCATGTACCTGATCAAAGTAAGTTACTTAATCAAGGCCCAGTCACAGCACGCGGACTATCTAAGCCCAAACCCAACCAAAAACATGAAGAACAAGTGACCATTGTATCACAATGGTTAGTTTTGATCAAGATGAAATTCTGGGACTGGATTCGGAAATGCGCGAGATATTTTCATCTCGGGAGGGGATTCAAAACCACGATTGTTGTGAATCAAGAAGCCTATAAAGTCAATTGCTGCATCTGGTTATCAAGTTCATGCTTCCGCTGAGAGGTTTTGCAGCAAATTGGGGAAAAAGCAAAAATAGGTTTTTTTGTGAAAATTGTTTTCGATTCATAGCATGATAATTGAGTTTTTGATTGTGCTCAAGAACCCTAGTTGCATTCCCGGCGTGCGTTAGGCCATAGTAGATGGTGACCGGATGAAATTTACAATTTCTTGATTGTTCTGTGGTTTCTTGGAATCGAAACAATTTAGATTGTGCTTGAATATGCACGATGAATTGATTGATGATATGGTATTGTATCTGTGATTGTGTAATTGCATGAAGAACAAAAATCTCCCAGAAATTTTTACATATTGTTAAAGTTGACAGATACAAGAGCTTATTTTCTTACAAGGATGAATCTGGATAGAATATAAAGTAAAAGAGCTCATATGTTTTGTGGTTTTCTGTTGGCATAAGTGATTATGATGCACAAAGCATCCTTCATTGATGTTGGCAAAAAACACTGATCAGGTAACTGACCAAGTAACTGGTCAGGTAACTGACCAGGTTCCTGATCGAGTAACAAAACTGAAATTGTGTTTTGTGTTTTAAAACTATGCTTCAGTATTATCTTCCAAAAGAAGTGGTCAAGTATGGTTTCAGAATACAAAACAGCAGTATGCATGCTTGATGAAAATAAATATGGATACTTAGAAATTTTTTCTTCTATCTAAAGATGTGGATAAATTTCTTTGGATAACTTGTTTTCATTGAACATGGCATATTGATAAAGAACTCTAGAATATTAAGTTTCTACTCAAAAGTGATGCTTAATATTGTTTTTAGTATGGACTGACATGAATGCAAGTATGGATTGTTTAGGTTTTCTGTATGTTATTGTTTTAGTTGCTTAAAGCTAAATAAAACACAGAAAACTTAAAGTTATTTTCTTTACAAAACTGAGAACTCACATGAATTTTATTTTGCTCCTCAGGTAACTCTTACATGAACTTGAACAGTGTCTTGATGTTAACTGAAACCAACTATAGAACTTTGCTAGATTCTGTAGAGAACTATATGGGAATGCATGAGAATATAGACTATTGCTTTACTGAGGATAAGCCTACAGAGTTGACTGAAAAGAGCACCAAGAAAGAAACTGACATTTACAAGAAGTGGCATAGATCCAATAGAATGGCTAAGAACCTCATCCGTACATCTATGTCTAAGACTGTTAGGTGTAGCATAGAAGAGCCTGAGCTAGCATCAGATTTTCTGGAACTCATAGGTGCTAAGTTTAAAGAAAGTGAAAAAGCAGAAGCAGCTAGGCTGACCAAGGAGTTTCAGGATTTGAAGTACACGGGTTCAGGGGGAGTTAGAGAGCACATTATGAAGATGATCAATATAAATGGCAGACTTAGGGAGCTTTTGATGGGGGTTAGAGATGAACGGGTAGTGCATTATGCACTGCATTCCCTACCTAATAGTTTTAGTCATCTTAGAACCAGTTACAATTCTCAAAAGGGAAATTGGACTTTAGATGAACTTATATCCATCTGTGTGGATGAGGAAGCTAGGATCAAGGAAGAAAAAGAACCTGCTACAACAATAAACGTCATTGAGAAGCCTAAAAGGAAAAAGCCCCAGAATAATCTCAAGCCTACCAAAGCCATAACTAAGAGTTCAACAGCTGCAGTGGACAAGGAAAACAGGTCATTCAGGTTCAAGTGCTACTTTTGCAAAAGAGTAGGATACATGAAAAAGGACTGCACTGGCTATAAGAACTGGTTAGCCAAAAAGGGTAAGATTTTTTCTAATACAGTTTTTTCTTTAGAAATTAATCTTATAAATGTTGAACCACAGTCTTGGTGGATAGATTCAGGCTCAGCTATTCATATTACTAATTCCTTGCACGGATTCATAAGGAGGAGAATCCCAAAAGGTGATGAAGTGAACCTGTATGTGGGGAATGACATGAGAGTGGCAGTCAAGGTTATTGGCACCTTAAAGCTAGATTTAGGATTACGAAAATTATTAGTTCTGGATAATGTTTTTTATGTACCTTCCATGAGAAGGAATTTGCTTTTAGTTTCTCTTTTAGTAAAATCTGGTTGTAGACTTGTTATTGATAGTAATGGAATTCTTATTTCTAAAAATTATGTTCAACTTGGTTCTGGTGTTATCTCGAATGATTATTTACAGTTAAATTGATCAATGGCTCAACAAGAAATTTTACTTGTTGAAGATAACACAAATAGTACTAGCACTTTAACAGGTGTTAAAAGAACCAAACTAAATGAAAAGTCTGCATTTTTATGGCATAGAAGACTCTGCCATGTTTCAAAAGAGAGACTGAAAATTTTGGTGAAAAACAAAATCCTAAATGAACTTGATTTTTCTGATCTAACAGACTGTGTGGAATGCTTTAAGGGAAAAATAACTAATACCAGAAAGAAAACTGCATATAGAAGCCAAAATTTACCAGAACTCATACACACTGATATATGTGGTCCATTTAGGCATCAAACTATCTGTGGGAATGTGTATTTTATCACGTTCATTGATGATTTTTCTAGATACAGTTATGTTTATCTAGTTTCAGAAAAGGCACAAGCATTGAAAGCTTTTCAAATCCTTAAGTCTGAGGTTGAAAATCAACTAGAAAAGAAAATCAAAACAGTAAGATCAGATAGAGGGGGTGAGTTCTATGGCAAGTACACTGAATCCGGCCAACAAAAGGGTCCATTTGCCTTGTTTTTGCAAGACAATAGAATTAAAGCTCAATATACAACACCCTATAACCCACAACAGAATTGTGTTGCAGAGAGAAAGAATAGGACTCTTTTGAACATGGTTAGGTGCATGATGTGTACAACTAGTTTGCCTAAATTTCTGTGGGGTGAGGCTTTAAAAGCTGCAAATTATATTTACAACAGGACACCTAGCAAAGCTATAAAAAAGACTACTTTTGAGCTTTGGTGTGGCAGGAAACCTAGTCTTCATCACTGCCATGTTTGGGGATGTCATGCAGAAGCTAGGATTTATAATCCGATCTTGAATAAACTTGATCCTAAGACGATTAGTTGCTATTTTATAGGTTATCCAGATAAATCCAAAGGCTATAAATTATATTCTGCTCTTCATTCACCTAGAATTTTTGAAACACATCAAGTAAAGTTTTTAAGTGAAAAAGTTCACAATTCAAACCTTGAGGATTTATCCTCAGATTTTGAGGAAATTGTGTCAAATGAGAATATAAGTGTAGAATTGCCTTTAGAACAAGAAGTAACTGGTCAAGTAACTGACCAAGTCACTGATCGAGTACCTGATCAAGTAACTGATCAAGTACCTTTAGCTCAACCTAATCCTCATAATCCTCAGCCCAGAGGATCACAGAGAGCAAGAAAACCAACTTATGGGCGGGAAGATAGTGACTACATTGTTTATCTTCAAGAAGCAGAAATTGAAACGGACTGTGCAGAGGACAATGATCGAACTACATTTAATCAGGCCATTGAAAGTAGTGAATCTCATCAATGGCTGCTAGCAATGGAAGCAAAAATTGATTCCATGAGCCAAAATGCAGTTTGAGAATTAGTTGAACCTGACCCTAATAAGAAACCTATAGGTTGTAAGTGGGTTTTCAAAACCAAAAGAGATGCAAATGGAAATGTAGAGAGACATAAAGCAAGATTAGTTGCAAAGGGTTTTACACAGAAGAAGGGCATTGATTTTACAGAGACTTTTTCTCCAGTTTCTACAAAGACTTGTTTAGGATAATCATGGCTTTAGTGGCTCATTTTGATATGGAACTGCACCAGATGGATGTTAAAACAGCTTTTTTGAATGGTGAACTAGATGAAGTGATTTATATGAGGCAGCCAGAAGGGTTTATACAAACTGGAAGTGAAAACATAGTATGCAAGTTAAGAAAATCAATTTATGGCCTAAAACAAGCTTCTAGACAGCGGTACAAGAAATTTGATTCTGTGGTTTCTACTTTTGGATTTACAGAAAATCTTGTTGATGAATGTGTTGATTTGAAGACAGTTGGGAACAATTTTATTTTCCTAGTTCTCTATATGGATGATATAATTTTGGCTAGCAGTAATCTAAAACTGCTTAAAGACACTAAGAATTTTCTGTCGAAGAATTTTGACATGAAAGACTTAGGAGAAGCATCCTGTAGATACCTCTCACTATACATGGATAGTTTGCTACCTCACCAAGCATAAACAACACCCTCATGGGATCCAACCGCTACTTGCATCTTGTAGCCATATGTTCAAGCTACGCTACAGTATCCGGAAGCTGCAAATATGTCGCCGGGAAGCCACCTTCCCGGCCTTGCTAAGTTGCCTCCATAATATAGCTTTTTTATACTAGAATAGTGATATTTGAGTCCCACATCGGAAACCATGTAAAGGAAGAGCATTCCTTCACCTATAAAAGGAATGCCTCCTCCCACAACTCAACACACTCCATTACATACTTTGTAATCCCAAACACACATACTACAACATTCAAGTGGATGTAGTTTCCTTAGCCATTATACTTCGCTTGTGTCGTTCTCTCTCTCATTCTTTATGCTAACTGGAGACCCCTGTGGACTCTAACGTTAACATTGGCGCCGTCTGTGGGAAGCCAACACAAAGGCTTCATCACTTATCATTGAGTTAAGTCATCTTAACATATTCTTAGCGACAACTTGTACCATAGGCCAAGTCAACGCCGTAGAACTAGTCAACATTGACAAAGTTGGTCAACAGCTGTCAAACAATGGTCAGCCAAAAAAAAAAAGATTTTTGTTGATGCACTCTGGACACCCAGAAAACTTCTCTGGGCACCCATGACCATTCTTCAAATCATCAGCATCAGCAATACATCTCCCGCTAGACAGATCTCCGCTAGGAGCCACCGCTGATCAAAGCTGCTTCCGCTAGCTATCCTCCGCTAGCCATCCAAATGCCAACAGCACCAGTGGACTCCAATCGGCCATACTCCACTGAGAACCAGTCACTAAGCCTCCTCCGCCAAGCTCCATCAGCGGCGACTTCCTCCGCTAAGCTTCATCAGCGGTAATCCAACACCGCCAAGTTTCTTCAGCACATCACCATTAACGGCAACCGCTAGGCTGAGTTCCAAGAGGCAACCACACTTCGCCAAACGCCTTCTGCTCCGCCAAAGTCCAAACCGGTCATCAAGTGTCATTTTCTCCTCCACCTCGGTACGACAGGTTGCTGAATAAAGAGGAAGCAAAACTGTGGGCCATCCATCAACGGCACCGCACCGCTGACATCAATCAGTGCTCCCACTGACCATCCATCAGCGGCACCGCACCGCTGACCATCCATCAGTGTCCCCACTGACCATCCTTCACGGCTCCGCTGACCATCCTTCAGCAGCTCCTCTAGCTTAAACCACCTCTGACTTAGAGCTCCGCTGGCCAAACACCACCGCTAGCCAAGGCCTCCGCCAGCCGCTACCACCTGCCAGAGTATCGCGAGCTCCAAACATCACTTGCCAAAGCCTCCGCTAGCCGCTGCCGCCGGTCAAAGCACCACGACTTGCCCTCCGCCAGCTTCATCGGCGGACCCGCTAGGCTCACCATTGAACTTCCCTCCGCCCAGCTCTGTCAGTGGCAGAGCCAAAATTCCTCCGTCTAACTCTGTCAGCGGCAGCGGTAAAATTCCTCCGCCAAATCCTAAGCGCCAAGCACCATCCGCCCCAAGATGAGTTCCGCTGAGCTCACGACCACCGCTGACTAAGAGCTCCGCTGGCCAAACACCACCGCTTGCCAAAGCCTCCGCCAATCCGCCGCGCTTCACAGCTAGCACAGCTCCGCCGAACTTCTCCACCGCTGAGCTTCTCCTCCGCTGGGCATCAGCGCCGAGCTTCTCCACCGCTAAACTTCTCCTCCGCTGGGTGGCCTCCGCTGGACTTCACCGCTAGGTGGTCTCCGCTAACCAGCATCTTCGCCAAAGCTCCGACGAAGCTACCGCTGACCAGAAGCTCCGACAACCAGTACCACTGCTGGTTGTTTCTTCTTTCCATCTCTACCACCAGCTTGCAAAGTACGGAGAAAGGGAGAAACTTACATTGCGAAAGATCATCTTCGCCGGTGAACCACCGCGGACAAAACTCTGCTGACCAAGGCCTAGAGGCCAATACCCGCCAACACCCCTCTGCAATTCCTCACCTACATAACTTAACGCGGTCATCGTCAGCCGTAAGGCCGAACGCCAGCGGCAAGCAGAAAACTGGCGGACACCCAGTCCAAATCTGATTTGGACACCCACCACCATCTTCTTTGATCAACACCGGCCTCACCCCAAGGAGGTTTCAGTGATCGTCCGATCTCATCTGTCATATGCCGAAATATATATGTACTACGGTGGACTGCCTTCAAATATGCAGTCGAACGGTGGGTTTCAGTGGCAGTCGAGCAACCAATAAAGCTAAGTTATCTTCCTTCATCCTTTATCTGCGTAGTAGGCTCTATGTGCACGCCACGAATCCATGGCTTTGCAAAAGGAACAAATAATAAATCATCTGTACAGGAGCTCATTAGCTACATGACCACAGCAGTGTACTTATCGTCATTCTGTAATGCTACACATGTTGTACTTGACCGCCAATACCCAAGTAACACACATAGCCAGATAATTGACTTGCACATGCTCCTCTGCATATTAAAGAATCTAGGAGGTGTACCTATGATGCATGATGCCTCTAAGCAAAGCAGGCTTAGTTTTCATTCATATGCTCCCATGTTTATAATATCACATCCCAATTGTTATTTGTTAATATATGCATGCCTGCATACACGTACCTTTTATGTACAAGCATATTGATTGACCATGCATGCTCTCAATCAACTCCACCACAGTAGAACTAACTTATCAGAATGTTCCAATGTGTCAAGGCTGAAATTACGCTTCTGTACATGCGTCCTTCCTGATTTATAAGCTAGCAGTTAAACAATCACACGTGTAACAAATATGTGCTATATACCCATGCTCTTATATAAGCTCAGTATGCCATGATCACACATTAGATCAATTTTCATCTTTCTGCTTCACTCAAATTCAAACATGATGCAAACTTGCATCTGTACATGCTCATGAAATTCAGCTCTTTCATGTCAAGTAGTACCATACATATTTGTGATGCAACGTGATTCAAACATGTGTACAAGATTATATGTTAATCATCTACTTTATCTTGTATTAGGGAAGCATAATCACCGATCACCCCTCAGCGAAATCATCATCCTTCTATTAAGAAACTTTGTCGGGGCAATGGAGCATCATGCTTGAACAACTCCAACATGATTTGAGTACTCATATCAATGCCAACTCCAACTCTCTCCAAATCGGCATAAGATAAGTCACTATATCTTATCTCTTCCGCTCTTGCAATTAGAGCCATTGCCATGTCTATACATGTCTCCATGACCCTTAAGCATGCCTAGAAAATGTTATTAGCAACTTTTCTACAAGTACATGCTACACACATACATGTTTAGATTCACTTTCATGTGACATTCATCTAGAAGCTTGTAACACTTACGACTTAGTTAAACATGCTCGGATAAACGACTTGCTCTGGTTACGACTTGCTTGGGTATCAAGCATGGCCACGACTTGCGCTTGGGCCATGCCCCGCATGTTCGCACAGCGCCTACACGCTTAATTACACCCAACTTGCTCGAACAACCCAACTTGCTCGATCATGTCCAACATGCTTTACTTAAGCCCCAAGTTCACAGACGCTTCATACGATGTCACCGGGACTACTTCCACAATTTTATATGGACACCCATTACACTTGCCACTATCTATTTTGCGTGTTATATGACCATAAGATCCACATATACAACTACCAATATTTTACAAGTTCATACACATTAATGGAATATTGAATTCTTCTACCATTTGTTGTTCGCTACAAATCGAATTCTTTCCGCATTCCATTAACACGAACGGTAACCAATACAACAAGCATTCTACATATGCACGTTTTTGTCTCATTGTGTAGATTAAAAGAGTCCATTCTTGCTTACGGAGTTCGGGGACTTGTAAGGGCTAGGTGCCTCTTGGACATTGTTTATGCTTGATGACTTCATGATTATAACTCCCCAACCAAGAAGCTCCTCTTATTCGGGGACTTCGGGGACTTGTAGATACCTCTCACTATATATGGATAGTTTGCTACCTCACCAAGCATAAACAATACCCTCATGGGATCCAACCGCTACTTGCATCTTGTAGCCCTATGTTCAAGCTACGCTACGGTATCCAGAAGCGGCAAATACGTCGCCGGGAAGCCACCTTCCCGGCCGTGCTAAGTTGCCTCCACAATATAGCTTTTCTATATTAGAATAGTGATATTTGAGTCCCACATCGGAAACCATGTAAAGGAAGAGCATTCCTTCACCTATAAAAGGAATGCCTCCTCCCACAACTCAACATACTCCATTACATACTTTGTAATCTCAAACACACATACTACAACATTCAAGTGGATGTAGTTTCCCGCTAAGGCAGGAAACAAACCACTATACTTCGCTTGTGTCGTTCTCTCTCTCTCTCTCATTCTTTATGCTAACTAGAGACCCATGTGGACTCTAACGTTAACACATCCTATGTACTAGGTATTGAAATTAAAAGAGATAGGGCACAGAGACTACTTGGTTTGTCTCAACAGAATTATATTACCAAAGTTTTGAAGAGATTTGGTATGGAAAAGTGTGCAGCTGGATAAGTTCCCATGTCTAAAGGAGATAAGCTAACCAAGAAGCAAAGTCCCAAGAATGATGTTGAAAAAGAAAATATGGAGTCAAAGCCTTATGCCAGACTTGTAGGAAGTCTCATGTATGCACAAGTCTGCACTAGGCGGGACTTATCTTTTGCAGTAGGGATTTTATCAAGGTTTCAATCTAATCTAGGCCATGAGCATTGGGTAGCTGGGAAGAAAGTGTTGAGATACATGCAGAGAACTAAGAGTTAAATGCTCGTTTATAGGCAAGTGGAGGATCTGAAACTTGTTGGATTTTCAGACTCGGATTTTGCAAGGAATTATCCAGACTCCAATAAGTCAACTTGTGGATATGTATTCATGCTTGTAGGAGGTGCAATTGCTTGGAAAACCATGAAGCAAACTCTAGTTTCAACCTCCACCATGCAAGCTGAATTTATTGCAGTATATGAGACTCTGTGTGAAGGACTTTGGGTTAGGAATTTTTTGATGCAGACCAAAGTGTTAAGTCACAGTGTGGCTGGTACACTTGTGATTTATTGTGATAATGAAGCAGCTGTTTTCTTTAGCAAAAACAGTAAAAGATCAAATAATTCCAAACACATTGATTTAAAGTATTACAGTGTTAGAGAAAGGATTAAGAATGGTGAAATAGCTGTTTTGAGCATTGATACAAATTCACAGCTAGCAGATCCCTTCACCAAGGCCTTGTCAGTAGTAGCATTCTAGAAGCATACAACAAGCATTGGAGTTTTAGCTACTTTAGATGCTTAGGTTCAGTAGAGAGATAGTCCAATTGGAGCAATTTAAATTTCTAAGGTTTCTAAGTTCTTGTATTTCCTTGAGTTGTGGATTTCCAGTTTATCTATCACAACTTGGTTGTAAAGACAGTTTATTATTATCAATAAAATTTCTTGAGGTATTTTCAGATTTTGGTTATTGCTGCAACTTTTATTAAATGTTCTGAAAATTGTTAATTTTGTACTTAAAGTTATACTTGCTATCAGATGGCTTAAATCATGTATAGCATGATGTTAAGGTTCAAGCAACAATTTTAAGCCATCAGTGTTCAGTAAAATTGTTTGAGTTTCTGGTTTAAGAAACATAAAGTAGGACCTGGTATATGCCTTCTTGTTGATACATATTAGCATATATCGTATCACTTCTGGATTGACATATGTGGATTGCAGAAGCTTGTGTTAGTGGTTTTGAAACTTTGCATTTTTGTTAAAACGTATACTGTTTCTTGCTCTACATGAGTAACTGTGATTTGACCATGTTGGAATGGATTTATGATTCAAGTTTGTTGTTTGGCGTGCACTTCAGTAAGTTGAGTAGGTTTTGATGTTCTCTGGTGCAAATCATTGAGCATGATATGTGTGAGTCCAAGGGGGAGATTGTTAGATCAAACATGGACTTAACACATATCATCATAAAGTAATTGATGATTAGCTAAATGTCAAACCTAGTTTAACATGGACACAAACTGTAAATCAATACTAGTAACTTAATGAAAGAGTGTATCAATTAATTAAGGTAAGTAATCCAATTCTTGGTCTGCAAGAAAGACCACAATGAAGTGTTACATTAAGAATCTAACTAGAAAACCTAAACCGATATGGATTGCTTTAATGGGAAGCTTCTTGAGGTTAAAGTCTCCTATATATATAGATGAATTGGTCCCTGTTGCCACCACGACCTATTGCATAAGTTCTGACCATTGAGAAGCAAGTTGGTAAGCAACAGAAGACTATATTCTTGTGATCGTGTTTGTAGTTGCAAAGAAGGTGATTCATCTTACACTGGTTTGTTTTGACCATCTCCCTATTTTGGTGGAATCCAAGGTTACCGCTCCTGTGTGCTTCCCTGATAGATGCACATTCTAGTTTGAAGATATGTGGACTTTGGAATCTTCTTGTAAGGAGATAGTGTGGTAGTGTTCAAGGACTAATCGATGTGGTTCTGCGTCGTATTCTCTTGTGAGAAAATTTTTCAATACAAGAATTGGTTGTTCGAATCGGAAGAAGAATATCTTTGGGCAAGACAAACTAAGATCACAGACATTAATGGAAGATTGGAGGAGTTTTTGACTATTTCTTTTAGGGCAGCTGATGTACTTGAGAGAAAGAGACTGCAGGATAGGACGGCATCGTTTACTGGAAATGGCGTTCAAAAAGTCAGTGGCTCAAAAATGAGGGACAAAAATACTAGGTTTTTCATCAAAAGGCTACTAACGGAAAGGCCTGAAATCTACCTTGAAGGGATTGTTTTATAAGAATGGTCAAGGGCAGCAATATCCAACTGCAATTGAGGCTATTATTCTGGATGCTTTCTCTACCACATTTTCCTCTGCTGGCACTTCAGTCGAGCAAATAGAGCAGCTATTATCTTTCATTAATCATGTTGTTACTTAAGAAATGTCTGATGAGGAGATTAAGGGAGCTCTTTCTCAAATCTCCTACTAAATCTCCTGGTCCAGGTGGTCTCCCATCATTATTTTATCAGAAATATTGGAATATTGCTGGGTTGATATCGCTACTATGGTTTAGGACTTCCTTTCTTCTGTTCAGGTGCTTAGGTAGGTGAATTTTACAAATGTTTGTCTTATTCCTAAAGTGAAAAATCCTATTGTAGTTGCTTCGTGCTATTGCTTTGTGTCATGTTATCTATGAAATCTGTGCTGAAGTGATTGTAGGTAGATTAAAGCCAATTATTGACAGCATTATATCTCCATTCCAGAGTGCCTTTGCTCCCAAAAGGCTTATTATAGATAATACTCTTATAGCTCATAGGCACACTTCTGGTGGAGCATGAGAAATGGGGATTCAAGCTCGATGGCTTTGAAGTTTGATTCCAACATAGCTTATGATCGATTAAAGTGGGATTACTGAAGGGCAGTACTGTTGAACATGGGCTTTCCGCTTGTACTTACATAGGCATTTGCCAAGCATAATTAGCTATAATGAGTCATTCTCACACTACCGTCAGCAGTATAATGATGTGACTTACGGAAACACCGCCAGACAGGCTATCGCATAAGCCCCGGCTCACCCCTGGATCACCTCTGAAGCTGGGAACTGAAGCATATCAATCCCACATCAAAAACATGGAAGAGGTCAGCCTCTTCCCCACTTATAAAAGGCTCTCTCCTCACTCCTCATTAATTACGCATTTACTACTTACCTACTGTTATCCTGTCAACATAAATACATTGACTAACTTTGTCATCGGAGAAGGGAAGACCGCCCACTGTGGTCTCCCTTTGACGCCCTTTGTATTTCATTTGACAGGTAGCGGAATCGACAAGAGTATCCTACGTAGTGGTCCACCTACTGGACCAGCGTTAATCATGGTTCAGCTACCGCTAAATTCTTAGGCATTAACATTGACGCCGTCTGTGGGAACCATTGAACAAAAGGTCATCCGTCATAACAATCACCATGACTAACGGTAGTAGGGAAATGCTGAAGAGCAAGCTGACCAATCGTCAACCCCCAACCCACCAACCCAGTGGCTGACATCAACCCAACGACTAACGTCAATCGTACACTATTCATCACATCGGTTAACCCCAACATGGAACCCTAAATCCTACAAACTAAAACCACACAACAGGCTCATCCAAGCTGTAGCCGCTGACCTCTGGACCAGGACGTCGCCGCTATGTATGAGCTGGCATTGGCCGATCTCCACAAGGCCAACAAGGAGCGCGAACAAGAGAGCAAGGAAAAGGCCGAGGCCCAGAAACAGGTGGCGATGCCGATGTCTAGGTCCGACGAGCTGAAGAAGGCGTTGGAGGTAAACGCTAACCCTACACAAAGCGAGCAATCATAAAGCACCAGGCGTAGTCCACCTAACACAGGAAGATTGGTACAGGCAGCAGCCTTGCAGATGCAGGTACCGCTGAACCCACCATAACTATTGGGAATGGGTCCATTACCCCCACCCCAACTAATAGACCAAGAAGAAGAGTCCCAACCGCGTACCAACCACTCGGCCACAAGAGCCAGAACCGAAGGCAATCCACCTGCTCCTAGGCGAGAACTGGCCCAGCGCAATCTCTAGGTAGGGCCTGCTGGCGCAAACCGTCCCTGATTTTGGAAAGAATGCAGTAGCTGGAGCAAAGGCTAATCCGGGCAGAGGCAAGCGCCTTAGCGCCAACTCAAAAGCCGTTGTTTGCACTAAGACCAGGGCCATTCATCGCCAGGATCTTACATGTCAGGCCAACACATACAAAAACACCAAAATACAGCGGCTTTACTGATCCCTTTGTCCACATGGACACCTTCAAGAAGGTCACCAATAATAAGGGATTCGATGACTCCACCCTCTGCCACTTGTTCAGCGAGACATTGAATAGTGAGGCGATGAGTTGGTTCTTTGAGTGTCCGCTAGGATCAATCGACTCATTTCACGCCCTATCAAACGCTTTCTTATCAAGATTTATCCTGTTAGCTGCTAGGCACCACAACACAAGCGAATTATTCAACGTCAGGCATGGTGCTGATGAAACACTAAAGGCCTTCGACACCAGGTCGAGAGCAGCGGCAAGCCGGTGCCACGACCTTAACAAAACAATGGTGTTGGCAGCCTTTAAGCAAGGATTCCTGAATGGACTATTCCTCTACCATCTCAACTACAACTATCCAAATGATGCATATGACCCCGTCATGAACCAGGCCGTCCTACACGCCCAGGCAGAATTCATTACATACGGAGAAACCCCACTACCCCCGCCATCGCCAGTGAAGTTCACTCAACCTTCCTCCAGTCAACAAGAAATAGCCAATAAAACCACTGCCGCACCACCCACCGACAAAAAGAGAGAGTGGTAACAGAGTACTATCAAAGCAAGCGACAAAAAGATCAGAACTACCATAAGGGCAACCGCTCATCCCACAAGGATAACCGTAACAAACACACCAAATCCTCCCAGCAATATGCAGTTTTCACGGTCCTCACAGCCTCGTATGAAGAGATATACGACCAGTACAAAGACCAAATCCCACCACCACCACCAAAGAAGTACCTAAAAGTGGGCAAGCCAAGAAACACCGGCAAGTGGTGCAAGTACCACGAAGACAACGGTCACAACACCAATAACTGCAATGCTCTGAAAACGGTGGTGGAGACTTTATACCGTGACGGCAAGTTGGAACAGTTCAAAGCACACCAGCCACCACCAGTGGTCACCAACAGTGAAACCATGGGCCGCATCAACATTATAGATGGTGGGACTCCCATCACCAGCATGTCTCACAAGGCAAAGAAGCGCTATGCACGCGCTAACCACCCCAAGGAAGTTTGCAACAGCTGCTATGAAAGGTCCGCTAAACAGCCAAAATCTGAGTGGGAAAAAATCTGAGTGGGAACCCATTACCTTTTCTGAGAAGGAAGAGCGTGGAGTGCGTCTCCTCCACGACAACCCATTCTTAATCGATGTTATACTCGGTAGGTGGTCTGTAGGAAGAGTCCTCGTTGACAGTGGATCCACCGTCAACGTAATCTTCAATGGCTGCTACGATAAACTCCATAGAAATAGGAAACTACTCCAGGATCACGAGTCCCTACTCAACTTCTCCGGGGACGTCACACAACCACTAGGCTCTGACTACATGCGCCTGGTTATCGACACTAGTCCATGCACAGTGGAGATACACACGGAGTTTATTATTGTCGACTGCTACAGCTCATATAATGCCATCATCCGTCGACCAGCGTTCAACAAACTTAAGTGCATCATCGTTGGATACATGCTACTCATGAAGTTCCCCATACCTAACGGCACGGGCTGTGTGAAAGGAAGCTAACAGCTAGCGCGAAAGTGTTATTCAACAACTGTGGCAATGTCGGCATGCCGCCATGAAATCCTAAAGGTGGGAAATCATGTACCGCTGACCGAGGCGATTGAGGACCCCAGGGACAGGGAGAAAAAATATGTAAAGAAGGAGCCTATCAATCCAGAGACATCCTTACGAGTTGTCAGCATCTTTAACGAGCACTCTGAGCGGATAGTCCGTATCGACGCCCAACTAGCCTCAGAGGTTGCAGCAGAACTCACACAGTTTCTGCTAGATAACGCCGCCGCGTTAGCATGGTCTTATGCGAACATGCCGGACATCTCCCCTGAGATTATCACCCACAAGTTGAGCATCAAACCATCTTTCTATCCACTCAAACAGGAGAGAAGGGCCTTTGATGAAGAAAAATATCACGCAATAAGGGAAGAAGTATCAAAGCTACAAATCATTGGGTTCATCTGCCAAGTCAATTACCCCCAGTGGATCTCTAACTTGATCATGGTCAAGAAGCCCAACGGCAAGTGGCGGATGTGTGTATACTTCAAAGGCCTTAACAAGGCATGCCCAAAGGATAGCTTCCCACTGTCCTGCATTGATCAATCAGTCGATGCAACAGCCAGGCATGAGCTGCTAAGCATGATAGACGTTTTCTCCGTATATAATCAAATCAAGATGCATCCTGGCAACCAGGAATGCACCACTTTCACAATCGACAAAGGCCTATACTGTTACAATGTCATGCCTTTAGGTGTGAAAAACGCCGGAGCAACAAACCAACGGCTGATGAATGCCAAGTTCGCTGAGCACCTTGGAAAAATAATAGAGGTCTACGTGGACGACATGCTCGTCAAGAGCATCAAGGCCAGCGAACACATGGCAAACCTCCACATCATATTCGTCATTCTCCTGGCATATGGCATGCGCCTCAATCCAAAGAAGTGTTTTTTCAGCATCACCGCCAGTAAATTTCTGGGCTACATCGTCAGCGAACAAGGCATAGAGGCCAACCCTGACAAGGTGCAAGCTATCCTAAACATGAAGTCCCCAGTGTGGAAGGTACACGTTCAGAGTCTCCAGGGCAAGCTCACCACTCTATCTCATTTTATATCCAGACTCACCGACAGATGCCTTCCATTCTTCAGAGCCATGAAGAGGACCCATCAGAAAGTCATTGACTGAACCCCAGATTCTGAAGCGGCATTCGAAAGTCTGAAGGAATATCTGGCGGCTGTCCCTCTTTTCTCTATTCCGATACCCGGCGA
The DNA here is from genome assembly GCA_025331145.1 of Rosa persica. Taxonomy (NCBI): domain Eukaryota; kingdom Viridiplantae; phylum Streptophyta; class Magnoliopsida; order Rosales; family Rosaceae; genus Rosa; species Rosa persica. Next base: position 15,736,078 of record WFKR01000004.1, read on the forward strand.
GATACTCTACATATATCTGGCAGTATATTCATCAGTGGTAAGTTGTGCAATTGTACGCAAGGAAGGACAAGACGAGCTCCCAATATTCTATGCTAACAGGGGCATCAACTGTGTACAAACAAGATATAACCCCTAGAACAACTCGCTCTCGCACTCATCATCGCCGCTAGACATCTTCGCTAGTACTTCCAGGCCCACACAATCCATGTCTTAACAAACCAACCACCGAAGTAGGTGATGCAGAACCCTGAGCACTCTAGCCGCCTAAGCAAATGGGCCATCGAGCTCAGCTAGTTCGACATTGACTACTAGCTGTGAACATCTATGAAAGGCCACGCGGTAGCTGACTTCATCGCTGAGCTCACCGAACATCAAGATGGACCCACCTTTCAGATAATAGTAGACACCATGGAGGTAACAACCGCTGAGGAACTAGCACCTCAACAACAATCAGAATGGAACCTACATGTGGACGGATCCGCCTGCGCCAAGGCCTTTGGCCCCGGCATTATCTTGACAGGACCAGGGGGACTGAATATGGAGTATGCGTTGAAATTAAGCTTTGCAGCCTCAAACAATATGGCGGAGTATGAGGCGCTCATCGCATGCCTACTCTTGGCCATCGACTCAAGTGTTGACAGCGTCAATATATTCAGCGACTCCCAGCTAGTCGTTAACCAAGTCAACGACAGCTTCCAGGCCAAAGATAAATAACTAGCGGCATACTTGGGTTATGTCAAAACCCTCCTCCGAAAATTCAAGTTCCACACCATCACACAAATACCGAGGAAGAAGAACTCTAGGCCTGACTCCCTGGCAAGATTAGCAACCGCTCAACCACACCAAAGTCTGACAGACACAAAGGTGGAATGCCTCGACAAACAAAGCATCACTAAAACCCTAGCGAAAATATTCAATATTGAGGTCAATCCCAGCTGGATGGACGAGATAATCAAATACAAGGGCAATGGTGCACTGCCAGACAACAAGATCGTGGCACAGCAGCTAAAGTGGAGAGCACCCCGCTACAACATACAGAATAGCAAGCTTTACAGCCAGGGTTCACCCATCCCAACCTCCAGTGTCTCACCCCAGAGAACGAAAAGGTCCTCTTACAAATGATACATGCAGGGGGTGGTCGAAATCACTCAGGCACCAGATCCTTGGTGAATCGCACTATGCGACAGTGGTATTTTTGGCCCATGCTCGCCGATGACGCCAGAGAAATCTCAAAATCCTGCCACAAGTGCCAGCAGTACGCAGATCTCCCTCATGCCCTAGTAGAACCTCTCTTCATCATCATAGCCCATGGATTCAATCCATGTGGGGCCTCGATCTGGTAGGCAAACTACCAACGGCTAAGGGCCAATTCAAATACATCATTGTGGCCATTGATTACAACAGCAAATGGATAAAGGTGGAACCGCTGACAGCAATCACTACCGCCAAGGTAACCCACTTCTTGTGGAAAAATATCTACTACTACTGCGACATCCCCCATACCATCATCACAGACAACGGAACACAATTCAACAATAAGGAGATCATATCTTTCACCTTCAACTTGGGTACCAAGATAAGTTTTGCATCTGTGGTCCACCCTCAGACCAACGACCAGGTTGAGGCCGCAAACAAGATAATCAAGAAGCTGCTAAAAAATAAACTCGACAACGCCAAGGGATTATGGGCGGAGAAGCTACCAGAGGTTCTGTAGGCCATCAGGACAACCCCGACTTCCGCTAACTGTGAAACACCATTTTGTATGATGTTCAAGAATGAGGTCGTCCTACCTATAGAAGTCATCCAACCTACCACCAGGGTCGAAGGTTACTCCCCCGAGGAAAAGCACCACAAAGCCCACTTGCAGAACTTGCAAAACAAGCATCGGGTATCGTGTTTCTACAACGCTAGAGTCAAGGCCCGGAACCTCCAACTGGGGGACTGGATAATGAAGGACATCATCCCACCGCCGAAAACACTCCGCCCTACTTGGGAAGGACCATAGAAAATAGTAGAAGTCTTCAGCCCCAGCACTTTCTACTTAATCGATAAGGATGGCATCACAACGACCCACCCTTGGAATACCGAGAACCTTCGGTACTACTACAAATAGCCATACCGTTGGCCCATGAGCATCTTGACTTTGCACAATATTTAGCTAAGGGAAGCTAACCAACGGGTACTCTCCTTCTTTTGTAAACACTGATCTCTCAACTATCAATGAAACGAGGACTTATTCAAACAATTGTTCTCCACAACACCAATAAGTTAACTGGCAACGCCAACAACTTTCAGCTGGCCATGTCCGCTGTAGCGTGGACTTGGAACAATTTTAATTCCTTTAGTGTTTCATTGATTAACAAAAGTTCTAGTCAAAACTTTAGCGGTACATAAACATTCATCACAAGATATCCTGCCAGCTGCAACACTTTGAAAAATTTCGAAGCAAGAAGTAGTTCATTAAAAATCTAGGTTGGGACTACCGGCCAAAAATATTCTTACATGTCAAAAAAAGCGCCTCAGCGGCAACTATAAAAAAAAAAAAAAAATATATATATATATATATATATATATATAGCAAAGCAAGCTAAGCCAATCCTTAGGGGTAATTGGAGACAGGGGTAGTGTCTTCACCTCAACTAGCGGCTGCTGAGCGGTCAACCGGCTCAGTTGATCAGACCTGTGGACATTCAGACTTGGCTGCTTGATCGTACCATCTACCCGAGTGAACCCTGCCATAAAAGCAGCGTGGGACACATTAGATGTAGTGGTAACTGGAGTCCGCCAAGGGACATCCGTCGGATGTTCACCACTCTTACTACTGCCTGAATGGGCACCCTCTGGCTGATCGGCGACAACACCACTTACCGAAGGATCTAGTACACCCGACGGAGCATTGGGCTAGGACGCTTTAACCCAGTCAATAGCGCCTTTCTTGTTCAGCAAGTCTAGATTGGCAGCCGCACCGGCCTTCATTGTATCCGTCAGGGCCTGCTTGTATGCTGATGACTGCTTATAAGCCTCTACAGCAGCAGTCTTGGCGTAACATCTCTCAGCGCCCAGCTGAGCAACCTCTGCCTCCAACTTCTTAACCTCCGTGCCTTTGAAGAGTGTCAGCACGTCGGGTCTTGGCATCAGTTGCTCTCGGAGCAAGGCCATCTCTTGCTCAAGCTGGGCTACTCTAAATCCCGGTTGATGGCAACATCCAACTTACTATGGAGGTCCGCCAGGCTCAACTCCACCTTGGCCCGAAGGCCCTCACTGTCCGACAACCACTTGGATGTCTGTTCTAGCTCCCACCGAAGCTCCTCGTCCTTATCCTTCAGTTGCCACTCTAAGGGAGCCAGCTTCATTGCCGCCAGAAATAGTTCATGGAGCCCTACACATAGGTGCTCGAAGGCCGAGCTAATTGGTGACTGTCGAACTGGTGTCTGGCGAATAGTCTCATCCAGCCTACAGAACCCAAGTCGCTCAAAAAGATCAAAGAGAAAATCCCTCTTAGGCTGGGTCAGAAATTCGGCGTAGGCGGCAATTGAATCCAAGAAATTGAAAGGAACCTCCTCGCCGACGTCAACAGCCACCGGTTGTAGGGCAGGCCTTGTCTTCTTCGGCTGTTGCGGCACCCCGATCGGCACCGCGTCCTCCTCCTAATCACTTCCCTCAACTTTGTTTTGACGCCTCTTCTGGGTAACGCTACCCTGGGCGGCACCCTCGGCTATGGACCTTGGCGGCCCTTAAGGCTCAAGACCAGCGATGGTTACCGGCTCCTTCTGCAGCCTTGTCCTCTCCCGCTGAGCTCCACATCGCTGCGCAGGAACTATCTCTCTTCTTCCTCCTTCTGAAACCTTGGCCCCACCCTTTCCACGAGCTCCACGCCCCTTGCGACCCTCAGGTGGTACCGTTGTCTGCTCACCAGTTGCAATGTGTGTATGATGCGGCATCGGCATCAACACCTCTGCATCTATTTCATTCAGTGCCAAGGTCTGAGGGTTAACTACCGTCTGCTTGGCAGTCCGCCCAACGGCGTACATGCCATCCAGGAAGTTGTTTAGTTCCGCACGATCCATGCAATTGGACTTGTTGCCAGGAACATAATTTGCACACACACAAGACAAGTTACCAAGGCACAAGTTTCAAATACAAAAAGCCAGCTGGTGGTAGACACTTACCCAAAGCACGAGTCATCCTAAGGTCAACCAACAACTCCCAGGCCATGAGTAGGCGGAGGTTAAGAAGATTGCGATTCTTCCAACACTCTTTAATCTACACAACATGACACCGCTCGTCCTGGGTCAATGTGAACCACAGGCCTGCGGCACAAAAAAAAAAAGGCCATTGTCAAAAAAAAAATTAAGGGGAAGCAGCACGCATCAAATCATTAGCGGAAACAACAGTAACCTTAGGTAGGCTGGAGTTCAGACTTAATCCTAAATGATGGAGGTCCGGTGTTTGCCCCCGCATAATACTCCCACCCCAACGTCATAACACAGCAGGTCGACCGCCAGGGGGGCATCGAATTCTTCAAATTCTCGATCAGCTAGGGCGTCCCATGGCGACGAGTGAGATTCACCTGTCCGCTGCAACCCTGGCGCTTCACGTAACTCCTCGGTCACCCTGGCGATTCACCTGGCGCAACCTTGGGGTCCTCAATCGCCTCAGTCAACTGTACATGATTTCCTACCTTTAGGATTTCATGGAGGCATGCCGACCATGGTAGGCCCTTCACACCCAGACAACTGCCAAAGGGAGTTTAGTGCCATCAACAACCTCCACATGTTCGGACAAATTTGCCCGAAGGCAAAATTGAACTCACATAGCAGAATCTGAAGGTTGGGCAGCAACGGAAATGTTACACCATGACGGAACACCATCTCGTGCATAGCAGCACAACCGGTAGATAGAAACGACGCCCTATCCTCCATCATCGGCAGACGTAACTTCACCACTCCATGGAGATGAAACACCCGCTTGAGTTTGTCGACAGCGGATGCGCTCATTGGACCCCTCGCCTCATCAACTAGTGTACCATCGCTAAGTTCCCATGCAGACTCTATCTCTTCACCGCATGCGCTATTGCTAGCTAACGTCTCCTCACACCGATGACGGGTGGCAGCCTCTTCCCATGCTGACGATCTTTCTGGATGCCCACCACGTGTCATGGCTACTTCTGAAGGTACTGTTTGTAACGGTTCGATTTCTAGCTGTTCTGACAGTGGGAATCCTGCATGGGTAGACAGACGCAACGAGTCAATAAATATCCTATCAGAACCGCTGAGCGACACGTCAGACTCGGAATCCTTACTGCTCGAGATCTGTACAACGCTAGCCACCACAAACCCTAAAACCCAAGTTAGTCAGTTCCTAGCCAATCTAAACTATTCCTACGTCAGATTTCAGTCAAGAACACCAAGAACAACCAAACCCAGAAACCCAAAAAATACCAAAACAAGAACATGGCTTATACACATTCAAAACCCAGATTCGACCATCTAGCAAATCCATAACATTCAAACCTCTGCCAAAAGCCACTAAATCACTCCTTAATACCCTCTTAGACCCTCAGATATACAAAAGCATGGCAACAATCACTCCAAACAACAGAAGCAGAAACTGACAGCACCAAAAAACAACAAAATGGGCACGAGGCTCAGATCACCAACCTGAGATACACGAAACTTGATGTGCTTGGAGATGTCTATCTTCACTCTAACAAATCTTTCCTTCAGCAGGTAACGCTTTCGCTTGATTTACAGAGAGAAATCTTCGAACTCTCAGAGAGCAAAAGCTTGAACATGACGACTTAGGTTTTGAAGTGCAGAAGATGTCAAAACCACTATGGTTTCCCTCTCTTTTATGTCAACATCAAACAAATCAGGCCCATCTACTGAAAACCGACATCAAACGAGCACCGTATGTGTGTCCCACGGTCTCACCCACTATCCGGATTAATCAAAGCATCGCCTCGGTTACAAAAAAAGATAATTACTTGCATTAATGGCTAAGAGACGAGCATGCTAAACAGGCATACGCAGACACACCAACCTAATCCATGATAGCCAAGTGTAGGCAGCTGTCAGACGAAGCGTCCATATGAAGTAACCGTCGAAAAAGCAGGCATATCAACCATCAAGTGAGACAATCTCCTTAGCGCAACCCTGCTAACGGAACTTCTCCCTTTGATCTTCCAAGCAAGACAGTCTCTGCTAAGTATAACCCCGCTAGCGGAACTTCTTCCTTTCATCATCCAAGGGAGAGTCTCTGCTAAGCGCAACCCCACTAGCAAAACTTCTCCCTTTCATCTTCTAAGCGAGACAGTCTCCGCTAAGCGCAACCCCTCTAGCGGAACTTTTCCCTTTCATCTTCCAAGTGAGAGTTTTGGCTAAACACAACGCCGCTAGCGGAACTTCTCCCTTTCATCTTCCAAGCGAGACAGTCTCCGCTAAGCGCAACTCCGCTAGCGGAACTGTTGATTTTCATCTTGCAAGCGAGACAGTCCCCGTTAAGTGTAATACCGCTAGCAAAACATCTCCATCTAACAAGCAGGTTCCCACGACACTTCTTACTGCTTACCTTCAGCGAAGAAACTTCACCAGGGGTGACTCCCGAGGTAACACCTCATTTTGACAACGACCGCCACGGGCCGCACCAAGATAGCATAAGAAGCTCTAAAAGCTGGGAACTGAAGCATATCAGTCCCACACAAAAACATGGAAGATGTCAGCCTCTTCCCTACCTATAAAAGGTTCTCTCCTCTTTTCTCATTAATTACGCATGTACTACTTACCTACTGTTATCCTGCCAACATAAATACATTGACTAACTTAGGTATCGGAAAAGTGAAGACCGCCCACCGCGGTCTATCTTTGATGCCCTTTGTATTTCATTTGATAGGTAGCAGAATCGACAAGAATATCCTAAGTAGCGGTCCGCCCACCAAACCAGCATTAATCAAGATTCAGGTATCGTTGAATTCTTAGACATTAACACTGCTAGTTTAGGTTAACTTGGCGTTGAAATATATAACTTCAGTCAGGTACTCCTTGATTAATGGCAGCGCTAGATGCTAAATCACTCCTTCTAGAAAGTTACGCCAGGGTGACCCAATTTATCCCTCTTTTATTTCTGTTTTGAACTAAGAAATTTTCTGCTTTAATTAAATGTATGCATGCATGTGGCTAGTGTATCAAGGGGTATCAGCATTTATCGTAGGCCACCTGTATTGTCTTATCTCTTGTTTGTGAAGATAGTCTCTTATTTGCTTAAGCTACCGTTGAGTCCTGTAATTGGTTGAAAGAAATACTGCATACTTATTCCCAAGCTTTTGGTCAATATATTAATTTTCAGAAAAGAATGTGTGTTTCAGTTAGAATCTCTCATGTCAGCTAGATTTGGTGAGTATTTTAGTGTGAAATATGTGTCTTTCCATGAAAAATATTTGCGCCTTCCAACACATGTGGGAAGGAGCGAAAAGGATTCCTTTTGTTATATTAAGGACCGACTGAGGAAGAAATTATCATGATGGAAGGGTAAATTTCTCCAAACAGCAGGTAGAGAATTATTAATCAAGGTAGTCTTTTACCATCTTATGCAATAAGTTGTTTTCTGCTTCCAAAAACCTTTTGTGAGGAGTTGTAGCAAATGTGTGCTAATTATTGGTGGGATGATACTGAGAATCATAGGAAAATACACTGGTTTACTTGGGATTAATTGTGCTTACCAAAAGAGGATGAGGTTTAGGGTTTCATAATCTCTATGCTTATAATTTAGCCACGTTGGCCAAACAAGTTTGGAGAATAATTCAGAACCTTGATTGCCTATTGATTTTTATTTTCAAGACAAGATATTTTCATTCCTCCTCCATTATAGATTGTCATCTGGGGGCAGCTCCTTCATATACTTGGAGAAGTATCTTTGCTTCAAGGGTTGTGCTGGAGGCCGGTATGAGGTGGCAAGTTGGTAATGATGTCTCTATTAACATTTAGGGTGACAGTTGGATCCCAACAAATCCATCATTTCGTCCTCCACCCCCCTAATGTATCCCTATACTATTTGTTTAGTTTCTCAATTAATTGATCAAAATACTGCAATTTAGGATAGTTCAAAATTAAATGTTCAATGCTGAGGATGCTTATGCTATTCAATGTATCTCTCTTAGTCTAAGACTGCCTGCTGATTTTTGGGTTTGGCACTTCACTTCTAAAGCGGCCTTTGCCGTTAATATTGCATATACTGTTTCTAGGGATGTGATTCTAAAACTTAAGGAGGGTATCGTTAACCACTCCATTTTGGATCATAATTTTTGAAACGGTTTGACGTACTAACTTACCTAGAAAAGTGAAACTTTGTGCTTGGAAACTATTGAAGGGTTTTATGTAGTGACCCGAGAGAGGGGTCCCACAATGCCACGACCCCGAGCCAATGAAAAACCGACTTGTCACGAATGATATCCTGATAACTCATCAACCTGAAACCGCAAGGCATTTTGGGTTAAGGTTGTTGGTTTACAAAACATTTTCTTGGACAAATCATTCTAGCAACCAAATAACATATTTTCAAAAGCGAAATTTAAAATGGGCCAAGGATTTGGGCTTACAATAGGAGCCCAATTCGGAAAATAACAAATCACTATGTAAATGCAAGTATGAGACGCGCCCCAGTGTTACGGGTCTCCTGAAATTTTGTAAATAAGCGAGTAGAAAAAAAAAAGTAAATAAATAAGTTACTTCAAAATCCGATAAGGGACCAAAACCTTCTTTTAATAAAGTCAAAGAGAAATAAGCCAAGCCGAGCCATGTGCCTCCTCTGTATGCTCCCCAACTACATACTCAAAACCTGCACACTGTCAGCTACTCTAAAATAATCGGTGACCAGCCTGGTTCGTCATCCTTCAAGAACCGGCCAACTACTCTGTAGTGTATATGACAAGTAGCGAAAGTGTTCATTTCATGGCCCTCAGTGTTCTATGACTGGTTCATCGTTGGTACTCACCTTTCCTCGATGAATATAGGAGCACAGCCTCCTCCGGATGTTCACGGTTATCGACACCATGGGTTCCCTAGGAATCAACTGTTAGAAATCTTAAATCATAGTCATGAACAAATCGCCGCTGTGAAAACACAAACATGAACAAGTCACTACAGCAAATATTAATCGCAAACAAATTATCGCAGTGAATTCCCCGCAGTGATATTGTAAACTATCTCAAATTAAATACATGAAATTAAACTATCTATGTAATACATTCTAGGAAAGTGAACAAAAATCTTACTTGAACCACTTGAGTTGTCCATTTGGTTCTTCTCCAGATTCCACCTTTATTTTTCTCTTTCAGTTGATGGGACTATTTCAGAATGAGAAAACAACATGTGTATCAGCAGTGACCAAATCTGACATATATACAGTTAGCCATTCAAGTCAGTTTCTTCCATCAAGAAATTGAGAAACTATGTTAACTATATTTTCAAACTGAACATCAGATAATACCTCACAACTGCATTTATTTGAATTTCATATTTCTAACAGATTATAAGTAGGACCAAATATGATTTAATATAGTCTCTATACTTATTTCAATGCTTGAACTCAAAAACCAGTCATACATATATCTACATTCAGCTTTATACAATGTCTTCTTTATTAGGATATCTAACATCAACACGCTTAGGTCCCATTCACTTTCAGGTCACAAGTACAAACAAACAATGGGTACAGTATGTCAGCATGCATGTCTAGCCTCGGTTTTTGCAATCAGCAATTAAAAGTTATGAAAACACAGGTATCACGAGGCATCGACTAATAAACAACCAAAAACGTACTTGCGGGCAACATACTATTATACTAGAGCAATCCACGCATACTAGCAATCTCCCACTGAACTTGACATTGTTTAGAATCTAGGTATCTATATAACACAGTTTATTGAAGTGTGCACCTTGAGTTCAATTCACATAAACAATCTGTTTCAAAATTTTGTCAGCTATATTTAACAACAATGAACCTAAGGATGTTTTGGTGAATTAGTAAATCACCAGCATTCCAAGATCACATTGCAATAAATAAAACCACATGAATTCCCTCAAAACACAGTAGTAATATACGCCTAAACTTAAGTAATCATCTTCATAAAGGCATATATACAGTCCTACCAAAATTTCAATATAATATTGAACACTAAAATCTATTTCATACTCAATATCATCTGTCTGCAAATTTGCTGTGTCATTAACAACACACTGTAGTTTGTACAACTTGATTATGCAGCAAATGATGAATGAAATATATGAACATGAATGAACTACACTGCTTTATTCATTTTGAAAGAATAAAATCACAGTACATTAAGTTTTAAGTACAAATGCGGTTAGTTCACTTCAGCATCTAAACTTTTCAAAACTCCCATAGTTTTGACATGTTCAACAAAGTTGGACACTGGCAAAGCTTTTATTAAACAATCTACCAATTGATCCTTTGTACCAATCTTAACCACTTCTATTTCATCATCTCTGACACTTTCTCTAACAGCAAAATACTTCACATCAATATTCTTGGATCCTGATGACCTTTTGTTGTTCTTTGAAAAGAACACTGCGGATGCATTATCGTAGTAAATAGTCATAGGTCTTTCAACAGATTCAACCAACTTCAACTGAGACACAAAATTCTTCAACCATAATGCATGTCCAGTTGTCTCAAAGATTGCTATATATTCTGCTTGAAACGTTGAAGTTGCTGTCAAACTTTGCTTTGCTGTTTTCCATGAGACTGCTCCTCCAGCTAAAACAAAAATGTAACCGGAAGTGGATTTCAGGTCATCCATATCAGATTTATATGATGCATCTGCATATGCTTTTATCTCAAATTCTTGACCTTCAATCTTCTTGTAAACCAGCATATAATCTCTGGTCCTCTTCAGATATCTCAACACCTTTTTCCCCGCAACCCAGTGTTCATGCCCTTGATTTGCTTGATACCTTGACAATACATTTACAGCAAATGGTATATCAGGTCTTATGCATACCTGAGCATACATTAAGCTCCCTACCAATCTTGCATATGGCACATTTTCCATATTTTTCTTTTGCAATGCATTACTTGGACATTGACCTTTATCCATTTTGTCTCCCTTAGACACAGGTGCCTCTTCTTGTTTACAGCCTTGCATGCCAAATCTGTGAAGTACTTTATCAATATAATTTTTTCTGAGACAATCCCAAAACACAGTTTCTTCAGAGACTTCTATGCCCTGCCCCATTCTACACACCCCGGGAGGACTATTCAGTAATTACAGACAGATGTCCGAATTACGAATAACGCGCACCACCTTCCGATAGGAAACAGAACTCCGCGTTCCACTATTGTCTATCTCAGACAAATAGTAGCGCAGGGTTTGTTCCGAGAAAGGCTGGCCGCCTCTCTTGTAAAAGAGAACGTCACGGATTTCGAACCGTTTCCGGATGAGATCCTCAGCATGCTACCCATCACCGATGAGTGCTGCACCTACGATAATAGGTCATCGAGAAGAAGCAAGTCTTAGCTGCGTTTACAGTCCTCTGAATAAGAAGCTGAAAGAAAGTGAGTGTGCCACAGGTGTGGCACATGAACGGTATTTCAAGATTGTCTGTACTTACCTACGCATTAACCGGTAGGGGGGTATGGGGGCACTCCCCCATCAGGTTAAAGAGAAGAGTTCTAAGAGGTAAGGATCCTAAGCTCCTCCCCCCCCCCCCCCCCCCCCCCCCGGTCGCCCCGCTTTCATCCATACGGGAGAAAACTATGCATATAAGTCCCTGATAGAAAGTAACATGAGTCCCTTCGTGGCTTCCCGGAAGGTAGAGTAGAGTCAGGTTCTGTCCCTTGTAATCTCTATACCAAGCACATAGTGAGCCTCTCCCATATCCTTCATATCAAACTGATTTGAAAGAAAAATCTTTGTTTCTTTTAGCAAACACATATTACTGCTAGCTAGTAGGATGTCATCAACATAAAGTATCAGAAAGATAAAATTACTCCTACTAGTTTTCAGATAAATGTATTCATCCAACTTGTTCTCTAAGAAACCAAAATCAGTGATTACCTTGTCAAACTTCAGGTACCACTGTCTGGAGGCTTGTTTAAGTCTATATATAGACTTTCTCAGTTTGCATACTTTGTTTTCATCTTCCACAAAAGTTTCAGGCTATAACATGTAGATTTCTTCATTTAAATCCCCATTTAAGAATGCTGTCTTGACATCCATTTGATGTAGCTCTAAGTCAAAATGTGCCACTAAGGCCATGAGTACCCTGAAGGCATCCTTTGTTGAAACTGGTGAAAATGTCTCATTATAATCAACTCCCTCTTTTTGACTATAACCTTTTGCAACCAGCCTTGCCTTATATCTTTCAACATTCCCATCTGCATCCCTTTTGGTCTTGAAAACCCATTTACAACTTATAGGATTGCAAGTATCAGTTCTATCAACCAAAAACCATACCTCATTCTTTGCCATGCTTTGCAACTCATCTTCCATAGCCTGCTTCCATTTGGCACTATTCACATATTGCATTGCTTGTTTAACTGAAATAGGATCACTTTCTTCTTCTAAGTCAGGTTCTGCATTTCTCTGATATATGTGATAATCATCAGGGATTGCTGAGCTTCTTGTTCTTCCAGAGTTTCTCAAAGCTATAGGTTGTGCAATTTCAGGTTCTGCAACCACCACAACAGCTTCTGCAATTTTTGCAACTTCTGCATTTTCAGCTTGAACTACACCACTAACTTCACCATTTTGTGCTTCTTGTCCTCCAATATCTATAACTTGATCATTGTGATCATGTTGTGCTTCATGTCCATTTTGTTCAGGCAATGGGAATAATTCCATTTCAGCAGCAACGCTATTATTTTCATCTTCACCGTAGTAACTAGTTTCATTGCAGTAACCAGGATAAACAAACCAGTCTTCCAATCTATTATCTGATGAGTTTGCATCCATGTCATCATCCACGCTTTCTTGTTGATCAAGCAAAAATTGTGGCCCTATGACATTCCACAATTCTAGTCCCTCTACCTGGACAATAAAACTTGAACCCTTTTGATTTTTCAGAATAACCAATGAAGTAGGAACTCACTGTTTTAGAGTCAAGTTTACCAGCTTCTACATTATGCACTCTAGCTTCTGCTTTGCATCCCCACACATGAAAATGGTTCAAGCTTGGTTTATAGCCACACCATAACTCGAATGGAGTCTTTGAAACTGCTTTGCTTGGAGTTCTGTTACAAATGTAGTTTGCAGTCTTCAATGATTCTCCCCATAGAAATTTTGGTAAACCAGACCTCAGAATCATGCTTCTAACCATGTTTATCAAGGTTCTATTCCTTCTTTCTGAAACTCCATTTTGCTGAGGATTGTATGGAGTTGTGTATTGTGCCACAATACCACATTCTTGCAGATACAGTGCAAAGGGACCCTTGTGCTGTCCCTTTTCTGAGTATTTTCAAAAATATTCACCTCCTCTATCAGACCTGACAACCTTAATGAGTCTACCAGTTTGTCTCCCAACCTCATTTTTAAAGATCTTAAAGGTATCCAAGGCTTGTGATTTTTCAGAAATTAAATAAAGATGACAGTATCTTGAAAAATCATCTATGAAGGTGATAAAGTAACAATTACCATAAATTGTGCTGATTGGAAAAGGACCACAAATGTTAGTATGCACTAAGTCAAGTAAATGATCACTCCTTTTGGAACCTATTTTCCTAGAGTTAGTCATTTTTCCTTTTAAATAGTCAATGCAAGTCTCAAAATCTTCAAAATCTAAGGGTGGCAGAATTTCTTGTTTAACCAAATCCTTCAATCTTTCTTTGGAAATGTGGCCAAGTCTTTTATGCCACAAGAAGGATGGACAATCATGATTAAACTTCCTTTTAGCAGTAGGATTCTTAGACAACACAAAAATTTCTTTATTTTGACTTGACACAGATTCTGCACAAACACAGTTAACAAACCAATAACCATCTATAATTTTTCCTTCTCCAAAACACTTTGAATTATAATAGAATAACATAACTTTATTGTCACTAGAGAATTTGAAACCATTGTTTGATACAAACTGAGAACCAGAAATCAAGTTCCTACTAATACTAGGAATACAGTAGACATTATTTAGTTCTAATACAAAGTTATTCCTAAATACAAGTTTGACAATTCCTACAGCCTTTATAGCCACCTTTTGACCACTTGCAGTGCACACCTTTGTCTCATTCTTATGTGGGATTGTTATACTTGATAATCCCTGCAGTGAATTGACAATATGTATTGGTGAGCCAGTGTCAAACCACCATGAATTTTCAGGCATAAAATCATTTGACTTCAAATTAAAAATTGGTTTTGACAAAAAAGTACCTTTCTTAGTCAACCAAGCCTTGAAACCCTCACAATCTTTCTTAAAGTGACCTGGTTTCTTACAGAAGAAACATTTTATCACACCAACAGGTTTTGAGGACTTACCCTTGTTGTTGTCAGTCTTAATAGCAAGTTTGGAGGTGCTCCGTTTGTGATTCTTGTTCCCAAACTTCTTCTTGTGTTGTGGTTTATTAATCAGGTTAACTGATACATCCTTTTCTTTTTTCAGAATTTCTTCCTCAACCTCCACATAAAATGAGATTAGTTCATTGACGCTCCACCTTTCTTTCTGAGTTTTGTAAAGTGTCTTCAAATGATCATATTCATCTGGCAGTGAATACAACATTATGTAAACCAGGAATCTAAACAGACATGTTCAGCGCCCTGAGTTTCCCCACAATATCAGAAGCCCTCATTATATATTCTCTAACACTCCCCTTACTATTGTATTGCATTATGGTAAGAGACTTCATGAGATTCCCTATTTCTGCCATATCTGAGACCTTGTATTTCTCAGCAACGGAATTGAAGAACACTTTTACATATTCTGAGTCTGGAATGCCTCCTCTCACACTCTCACTTATACTCTTCTTCATCATGATCAGTGCCATCTTATTGTGCTTATACCACTTTTCATATTTGTCCTTGCTTTCCCTTCTTGCAGTTGGTGTCAATTCCTCAGGTGGATCCTCCTTCAGCACATGATCATAATCCAAATCTCCCAAATTCAGCTCAATGTCACCTTTCCACTTCTTGAAGTTTGAGCCATTCAGAAATTCAATCTGACTAATGCTCATAGGAAAGTGCATGGTTGCATATGAAGTAAATTCAGTAAAACATTCTAGTTTATCTGAACACCAGAATTGTTTTCAAGTCCCAAAATAAATGAAAATTCATGATTTGAACATTCATTTAAACTAAAGTCATATGAACAAAAAAAGGAACTTAATCATATTCAAGATTCTGACAGCCTTTGTGGCGTACTGATCTTTAATGATATTTGAATGCTCAGTATTCTGCATATGCACAATCATGAAAACCAAATGTTTGATATGGATTTCTTTGGAAATAAATATTTAATTTTAAGTTTCATGATGTTGTTGGTGTAAAATAGACAAAACATATAGTTTCTTGTATACTAAGCCATTTTGACAGCATGAAGTATGTGAAACTTAATTTGTCTAGTTTACAGTGTTATCATGATCTATTTGATTCTTAAGGAATTTCATGTTTATAGCCACTTTGACAGCATATAATATCAGAAAATCATACAGAAAATCAAGTAACATAATGAATTTCAATATCTATAACAGATATTTGAAAGGTAAACATTCATTATGTCATTCATAGTATTCTTCAATGATAAATATTCAATGTAAATCACATATTCATAATCAAGAACATTTACATTATGTCAAGTGTAAATTATGCAGACATATATATAGAGATACATATATAAATATTAACTTGATTAATGAATAAAAAAAACTGAATGCGGATTATAATAATATCTTGATTCCAGAATTCTATATAATAACACAGAACATGTAAATCAATTTGAGTATAGCATGCTTTGATACCAATTGTTAGAAATCCTAAATCATAGTCATGAACAAATCACCGCAGTGAAAACACAAACGTGAACAAATCACTACAGTAAATCTTAATCGCAAACAAATCATCGCAGTGAATTCCCCACAGTGATATTGTAACCTATCTCAAATTGAATACATGAAATTAAACTATCTGTGTAATACATTCTAGGAAAGTGAACAACAATCTTACTTGAACCACTCGAGTTGTCCATTTGGTTCTTCTCCTGATTCCACCTTTATTTTTCTCTTTTAGTTGATGGGATTATTTCAGAATGAGAAAACAACATGTGTATCAGCAGGGACCAAATCTGACATATATACAGTTAGCCATTCACATCAGTTTCTTCCATCAAGAAACTGACAAACTATGTTAACTGTATTTTCCAACTGAACATCAGATAATACCTCATAACTGCATTTATTTGAATTTCATAATTCTAACAGATTATAAGTAGGACCAAATATGATTTAATATAGTCTCTATACTTATTTCAATGCTTGAACTCAAAAACCAGTCATACATATATCTACATTCAGCTTTATACAATGCCTTGTTTATTAGGATATCTAACATCAACGCGCTTAGGTCCCATTCACTTTCAGGTCACAAGTACAAACAAACAATGGGTACAGTATCTCAACATGCAAGTCTAGCCTCGGTTTTCGTAATCAGCAATTAAAAGTTATGAAAACACAGATATCACGAGGCATCGACTAATGAACAACCAAAAACGTACTTGCGGGCAACATACTATTATACTAGAGCAATCCACGCATATCTAAAAGCCTCTAACAAGGAAGGGACAACTCACCCTACCTGGAACTGGAGTGCCCGCCCAAATTTAGCTTCGCTTCCAACTTTCAATACTTCTTCCAATTTCATTTGCACATGCTCGATTCCTTTAACAAAAATTATACCGATAAGTAATTGATTCATAACTCACTTTAAAATTTACCAAATAACCCATGATCGATAATTATTAGAAACCATTCCAGAACATTTCACTTAGAATGGTAAGCTCATTCAGGATATGGTGACCATATCTATTTCGACAATATAGTTCGGGTTAAATAGTTGATGCCATTTTCTGGTATTCCTTTCGTAAGCAACAAACACCCTTACCATTCCCAAATAATCAAAATGAAATGGCATTTGAACCATTCGAGATATGGTGATTATACTTAGCACCTTGACCTTCATTTTCTTTACCCTTTTAACTTTAAGAAAACAAATGGCAATTTCCATTCCCGAACATTCTACTAAATAAATTTCTCTAAATTTTTGGGACATGGAGAAAATAAAAAAGCTATGATCCGAAATTAAATTTTAGGTCAACTCGTTGGACCTTTCTATTTTCTTGGTATACCTTATCTTCCTTAATTTTCCTTTTAATCATCAAAGTATTTAGTAAATGAATTTCTTATTAAGTTCGCCCCACTGATCAATAGCCAATATAACTTCATTTCGGATACCAATTTCTTATGAACTTGAGCAATTACATTTTCGTTAACAATAACCAACTCACTTCTTTTCTTACAACCGTGGTCTCCGAAATGATAGTTACAAACATTGTCATTGTTTACTGTCTTGAGCAAACTACTCTTAAATCATCATAAATTCAACATTAACCACTTTCATCATTAAATCAATCAAGGACAATTTCCTATCATTTCCAATCTACTCAACAACATATCCATATCACCATAAACTCAATATTTCGATTAACAGCATTAAGATCACTAAACCCAGGCCCTTACAATTATTCATTTCCAAGCTAAGAGTTGAGTCACCGCAGCTGCAATCCAACTCCAACAATTGTCTTGACACCTAATAGATACAATAAGATCAACAATCCATCTCTTAACCAAATTCGTTCCACAAGAGAGTTCTTAAACCCTTACCATTCCTCAATACAAATGGAACTGGCCCAGCATTTCTCTTCTCCGAAACCTTATAATTTCGAAGACCTCATTGCCTCCAGAATCTCCCGAACACAGATTTCAAGTCCCTCACATTGCAAATCGAACAACACAAATTAGAGTTTTCAATCTAAATCGAATCAGAGGCCTCAACCAAGAATAGGGCGACGCAAATTACCTAACAGAGACTGTCTGAAGGCTCAGCGACCGTAAGCGGCGGAGCTACGATGGTCCACTCGCCAGCGGCAGTGCATGAAGCATGTACGGCGGCTCTAGTCTGAATCGGAGGTTGGGATCATGGGGTTTTGGATAAAGGTGGTGATACTATTTATGGTGGTGGTGTCACTTAGGGGAGGCCGGAAAAGAGTGATTCGATTTCAGTAGAAGGAGAGATTCCGGCGACACTTATACAGCCTTGTCTCGCTTCAATGGATGGCTAGACTTCTAGGTTTTGCTTCGCTTTGCTTGCTAAAGTAGAATGGCGGTGGCGGAAGGGCAAGGAAATCACCAAAAACGGGCAAGGCTCAAGGAACAGTGGCATCGAGGTGGAGGCTGCCGGCAGTGAATGTCAGTGATTCCGGGTGGGTTTTGGTCTGGTTTAGGTGCTGCATCGACTAAAATTATGTCATTAGACATCGTCACTATTAAATCGATCAGGATTGCACCTGATGTTAAAAAACATGTTAACATCCGTTTTTGAAAAAACCAATTTCTATTGTTATTATGGACATCAGTCACCAAAACAAACAATAAGAAAAGTTTCGTTCAAAAAATTTAAAAAAACGCAGAGAGACTAAATTTGAAACTTTTAGACGGGACCAATTATTTCATTCCCCTGGATTTCCCCCCAACACTTGGTATTTTTTTTCCGCTTTCTCTAAAACTTTCGAACCCTAGCTAATAACGAATCTCTCTCCGTCTCTCCTCTGGGTCCTCTCTCTCTCTCTCTCTCTCTCTCTCTCTCTCTCTCTCTCCGGCACAGCCTTTTCTCTCTTCGACGGTGACGGACTGACGGTGGTGACTGGTAAGTCTGCGTTTATGGGTTTGTGTTTTTCACTCTTTATGAACTTCAATCGATCGATCTCTTATTGCGACTGCATTACTGGGTTTTCAATTTGTAGTGTCCTCAAGAGTCAAGGCTCAAGCAGAGTTCTAGGTTCTTGAAGGCTTACTTGAAGGCTTGAAGGCTGGGTTCAATCGATACTTCGATTTCAGTTTTTGATTTCAGATTCTTGAAGGCTTGAAGGCTGGGTTCGATTTCGGATTTCTGGGTAAGTTGCTTGGTTACTCACTTTACTTACAGACTTGAGGGTTCGATTTCGGATTTGGCTTTCTGGGTAAGGCTGGGTTCAGTGACTTCATTCGATACTTCCAGTCTTCCATTTCTGGGTTCGATTTCAGTTTTTCCAGTTTTGTTCATACTTCATAGTTGTTATTTGTTAATTTGTTATTACTATCTCAACTCTCTGTGTGTGTAGTTACTGATATGATCACTTGTTATTGAATCAGTCTCATTATCATAGCTGCTGGTGGATGGTTTCTACTTTCTAAGGGTTAGAAATATAGTACTACCAGCTGCTGGTGGTGTATATGGTTTTGTATGGTGAAACTTGCTAGGATGGTATTTAACTATTTATATATATGTTGCTATTACTAAGGTTGTGGCTGTTGGACGATGGAATTTTGTATGTTGATTCTTTGTTTTCTTCATTTGGCCTAATTGAGAAGGCACAACTTCTCACAGGTACATCCACTGATCCACCGGAGTAGAAAGACCATGTCAAGCAGTTAAAGTCCTTCTCTGTTTTGCATTGCCAGTTTCTTCTTTGGTGTTCTTGTTATCAACAGGTGCTTTCCTCTTTTTGAGATCCAGCTTATAGATTTGCTTAGTGGGACTTGTAAATCTTTAGTCTTTATGTTGTTTTGATGCAAATGAGGTTTCTCTGGTTTCTGGATTTGAAAGTCTTTGCTTTTGGAACCCATCATGCTCAAGATTCCCACTTTTTCTAATTACCTGTATACTAAAGCTCCTGACTGTTTCTCTGATATACAGCTGTTGCCCTCAAGATGTACCGCATCGATCAAGATGTACCTTTATACATCCCATGTTTCAGATTCTCTTCATCTTCCAAATCAAAGTTTAGCTGCTCAGATTGGTTAATGCTACGGCATCATAGCTCCCACAGGTCCTGCTCCAACTAAATTTCAACTCTTTTCTACATTTTATGTTCATCATGAAGCTCAAAGATTCCGCCTTTGAATTTCCCGATATACGTTTTTTTTTGTCTGCGTCCAATCCGAACAGAGTTTGTTTGTCATGTGGAAATCATGCATTGAATGGATTTTGAAATTGCTTATAGGAGCACAGTTTTCTAGAAAAGGGGTTTCTTTTGAGGTTTTTATATATGGAGTCTTGCTTATTAGGATTTAAATAATTGCAGGTTTTGTCTGAAATGGCCAACTCCAGCTGTGGGTCTGATTTCTTGAAGAGTTTCAAGATTCCCAAGTATGTACTTGAATCCAAATCAAAGCGTGATGGGGAAGATTCTGATAAGCCCGAGTGTCCAGTTTTGGTGTTTATCAACTCCAAAAGTGGTGGTCAGCTTTGTGGCAATCTTCTTGTGACGTACCGTCAGCTCCTCAATGACTGGCAGGTAGATTGTTAATGATGAGATGTTGTTAGATTTTTCGGGGTTGAATTAGTATTTTGGTTGCTGTTAGCTCATGTTCTAGCTGCATTTTTAGGTTTTTGATGTGGGGGAAGAGGCTCCGGATAAGGTGCTGCGCCGAATTTATGTCAATTTAGAAACGCTCAAGCACAAGCGGGATGGATTTTCTTCATAATGATCTAGCTGGCACCTTCTCATGAGGATGAAGATTCCAAAAGGAGGTCCATTGGATCCCATTGCGCCTCTTGAGCTACCCCATTCTTTGCATGCCTTGTCTCTGACACAAATGAGCTGAACATGGTAACTATCCTCCATCTCTATCACAGTTAAATTTGTTAAGCCAAAAGAACCAGTTCAATTGTTCCAAAGAGTAGCAGGCAGAGAAGCTAAGTTTGTTTGGTAACTAAATCAAGCTATCTTTTAGGATGTCTATGGTTTGATTTTTGAAGAAGAATGAATCTAATTTGGATAGACTTAAATTTATTGGTTTTAGTGCTAGCAACTCTCTCTTTTCAGTTGTAGTGGAATTATTCTAAAAATTCCCTTCTGTGGTATTCTGAAGGTGTAACCTAGGCAACGAAAAAGGGGCCCCCTTGGTTCTTTTTCAGTTAGGAATCAAGTGTTACACAAATTGTTAAAGAAGTATCATGTCAATATGTTTCTTTGAATAGCTTGATGTTTGAATGCTCTACACTATAGACAAGTAACAATCTTGGTCTGTTTTTATACATGCAAATGTTGGAATGCTTTTGCAGGAGGGCTTCCATACATTTCGTGGGGGATTTTGGAATTACTTCAGTATGGGTAAGAGTACTTCCCTTGGATTCTTTCACATAGTTTGAAGTTTATGTGCAAACTTACCTGAGTCTTTCTAGTCACTATCTCCTTTTGTGAGTCCATTTAGTTAAATCCCGCCATAGACACTTGTCAGCAGTGAACTTTGCTTCAACTTATCTCTCTTTTTTCTTTCACGTATAAGCTGGCTAATTGTTGGTCACTATCCTCTTTTACTAAACTGTGTTCTTTTATGAAGTTAACACTACTTTCTTATGGTTTTCTTATGTCTATATTTTCGTATTCTTTACTCTCTTGCTAATAAAGTTTTACGGTTTGTGTTGTTACCTTGATAACGATTGATTAAATTATTGACTGAATTGACTCAGGTTTGGTTAACACAGAGTTTTCAATTTTGAATGCTTGATATTGTCAATTGTGTGCTTTGCAGCAAGGTCATAATAGGAAGTTGCGATACAAATCTCCTAGAACTGCTGGATTGTAAAGATTGCTCAACTCTTGGGCATTGTATGCTTATGTAAGGTAACTTTTTTTCCTTCTCCATGCTAATAAATCAGAAGTATACTACACTTGTAGATTTTAAAACTTCAGTTAACGAGTCGGTCAATTTCTTCTGCTGCTTTGTGTGGTGCTGTCATGACTTACATTGTTATATATATTTGTAATGGGCGGTAAAGGATCAGAAAGGGTATACCCAACAACAACTTGACAAGGTGCGCATTGAAGTAGCCGACTACTTACAGACTTTTCTGTAGATTTTGACCAGTTTCTTGATTTTGAGTTAGGCTAGCTTTTGATTAACATTTTTGTAGCAATTATGAACAAAAATGAATACTAATTGCTAGGCTAGCCTTGTAGTAGATGAAATGGGGTTTTATTCTGCCCATTTTGTAGACTATTAAGGATGATGATTTCATATAAAATACCCTAGTATTCAAATCACTCTTGTCAACTGTCGAAATTGCAATTTATAGCAGCAGCTACATATTTTGTGGACATCATCCTCTTTATAGAATCTGATGTTTAGATATAAAGTTGAAATCAGTTTTAACCATAAAAACCAATGTCCAGTAATACAGATACATCAGTTCAAAATGAAAATCGATGTTACTAAAATATACAGACATCGATTTTTTGTCGAAAATGATATATCACTGAGTACCAGACATCAGTTCCAAAATGAAAATCGATGTTACTAAAATATACAGACATCCATTTTTTGTCAAAAAGATATATTACTGAGTACCAAACATTAGTTTCAAAATGAAAATCGATAATACCTTCAATACACAGACATCGATTGTTTGTCAATAACGATATATTATTGAGAACCAGACATCGTTTTTCGAATAGAAACGATGTACAATAGATAATTAACATCGTTTTTTCCTTACACACTGATGTTAATGTAAGTATATATATTAGTTCATACAACACTAGACTTTGCATAGTAAATCTAAAATCATGGCATATGTGGCAAATTACGCTTTAAAATCATGAACAACAAGAAATCTTTATGAGAACCGATGTATGTAACAGTATCAGTCATCGTTTCTTAAATCAATAACGATGTTAAAACTCAAACTGGTGTTGTATAATCTATATTTCTTTAAGCATTAAATACAATAAAATGTGGGTTTAACAATAGTAAAACATGCAAGTTTGTTATCATTTAAACTTATTTACATCGATTTATAATGAGGAACCAATGTCCAAACGAATACCAGACATCGGCTCTGGATTTTCCGGATCTTTCTCAACACCCACAAAGACATCGTTCGGGTTTTTGTTTCTCATCAGTTTTTGGCCGATGTCTGGAGCCATAATTCTAGTAGTGTGTGGTGAGATGGTGGCCGGAGTTGGAGTCTCCCGTGGTGGCAGAGGGAAGAAGAAGAGAAAGGTCGGGAGAGAGAAAGAGAGTGTCGTGGCTGCAAGGGAGAAAAGGGGAGAGTTTTGGTTCTATGGTTTTCCAAGTTCCTATTTATACTTATGTGCGTGAAATACCCATCTTGCCTTTGCGACGAATTACGGAACTCTCCTAACTGATTTCTTTCGGGTTTTAGGCTCGTAACTTTCCTTTTCTCGTCCTTAGTAATATCCTGAGTTCGCCTAGAGTCCAAACTCGATTTCGTTAAAACTAAAAATTCAAATCTTTACTACAACTCAATTGCCTTCCTTTCAAATTTGCTTCTACGATCTTTTGCTTCAATAAACTTTAGTAACCTTGTAGGCCCAAAACAAAGAACTCTAACCCAAACTTAAATTATAAGGCCCAAGTCTTGATCTCGATACCAAAATAATTTCCAAAATCAATTCCTTTACGTAAATCACCTTGCGAAAATCTTATTGGCTAAAAACTTATCTTCTAAAAATGAAACAAATTTTCGGGGGCTCACATTTTATTCCTAAACTGTGCTAATTTCTTGCAGCATTAAACTAATGTGCTTGCATCTTGTGTGCTCTGCAAGACTGGTATAAAATATGTCTAACATCTGTTTAAAGATTGTGCTATGAATCAGAACATTATTTCTCATCTGCTTGGCCCTCTTGCTTGTCTGAATCATTAGACCTCTCAAGAATGGCTACCATTATGTTTGGTGTCTTTATTGAAGTTGGGTTGGGCTGAATTTTTAGTTTTGTTGTGGTTTATTTGGAAATTTTGGAATGATAAATTTTGAACCAATAAGGAGTGCAACCCTTCTCAGGTCATCGTTTGTGCTCGCTCTTGGATTCAAAATCAAAGGGCAGTGAATCCCTCACGGATTAAAGTCAATCATAGTTGGGTTAAGTGCTCTTAACCTTTTTCTGGTTGGGTATGTATTTGTTTGGATGGTGCTTATAATTCTTCTTCATATGAAGGTGGTGTTGGAGTCAGCTAGAGACTATTCAAGTTCCGGGTGGTAGAGTACGTAGTTTTAACCGAATTACTTCTGCTCGGTATATTAAGGTGCTTGCAAGTTAAGAAGCTATTTTTCTAGCTCATGATTGAGGGATACTACAGTGAGATTTGAGTCTGATTGCTCGCAGTTGGTGAGTGCTTTGGCCAATCTGCATGATACTTGGCCTATTTTGCGCCTACTCTATACTGATTTGAGTATTGCTTTATCTGCTCTTCCTAGTTGATATGTTAAACACATTTACAGAGGGAAGAATGAGGCTACACATGTTCTATCTCGTTGTGCTCTTACTAGTAGAGATTGTAATCTTTTCTTTCAGTTTCCACCAACTTTTATGGTGGATGTTTTACAAAACAATTTTAATTGAATCTTGATATCAGTGCTTACGCTCCTTCAAAAAAAAAAAAAACAAACAATGATTGAATCATTCTTTATGAAGGATTTATGCATAGTCGAATCATAAGCACTATGTATTAATGAAGTATTAATTTATATGTATCAATAAACACTATGAATTTTTTTTTAATGTATTATCTTATAAATTTAACAAATTATTAATTTAACACATTGTCCTTAAGTCGGGACCGGTCAAAGATATTATTTAAATTTATCAACTATTAAATTATTAAGGTTCAACTGTACTTTTGCCAATTATGTGATCGATCCAGACATAACAAGGTCCATTTCATGTTAAATATACATTTGGAAACCAGAGATAAGCTAGAACAACCCACCACCGCCGCTGTGAATAGTGAACCCGAAGTGGTCAAGGTTTTCCCAAAACAACTACTTTCTTCAATCTTAATCAAAACTGGAAATCAAGGACACAGTCATGCGAGCTTGACAAGGGGATGTAGTTTGATACTATACTGACTGTCGTTAACTGTCTAAATCCCCGAAAACCTCAAAAGAACCGTTGGAGAATTTGTGAGCTTTTGGAATAAGCTCTGAGGGTACGTTTACTTATACAATTGTTAACTAAGCTTAATTCATAAACTTTGTATAATGTAATATATGAATAATGTAATATATGACTCTAAAAAATGAATATGCATTGACATTGTGGGTATAGGACATTGTCATATGTTTGTTTTAAAGAAAAAAAATTTAAGGTATTTTGAGTCTATGTCTGAACCATCACTCCCAGTGTTTTTTTGATTCTCTATCTTGCATGGTATTTTTGTTTGAAAATTAGGGTGTGAGCAGATGTGTTCCCCTCCATCATAAAATCTTCTTCTTTTTCTTGTTTGCCGATGACGTTCCTCTCTCTGCATTTTTCTTCCTTTTTGTTTTCTTTCTCTCCTTTTTCTTTTTCTTTTTCGTTGTTTTCATCTCTTTCCCCGTCTCTATCTCCCTCTCAGCTCCAAAAAGACACTATTAACTTTCTTATTTCCCCAAGAGAGATCAGGATGTAGAATTAACCCAATCAAAGGCTGATTCCAAGAAACACGTGTACTTGAAAATAGCATACAAAACATAAAAATTCTAATCCTAATTACTCAAAAAGAAACCTTGAAAAGAAAATAAACCTTAATTAAACCAAATACCAACCTAAAAAAATGGCCACTGCTAGAACCCTTAACATTGTCAAGTGCCTCTAATAAGCAAAAAGAAAACATCGAAATTGGATCTGGGTTATCACATTCTTCCTCCCTTCAAAAAATAAATCACCCCGAGATTTACCCAACCTTTACTATTAAAGCAACAACAATGGACTCTAAATAATAAAAGGGTGCGGCTATTACCACCCTATTAACTATTTTGTTTACCCTACATTCTCTTCTCATCCTACATATATTTTTTTAATTCTAAGTTTACTTTGTTCACCCATTTACAGTATCTAAAATACCCTTTTCCAATATAGCTTACTACAGCACCCGAAAACTATGTAGGTTCTTGTTCTCTTTACCTTAGTAGAGCAATTTTTACCTGGTACATTCACTCAGGTATGGGAAAAAGTATAGAAAGTTAGAGCTTAAACTTTCCAACAGTATTTCATTGAAATATTCAAGACATCTAAAAAACTCAAAGTGAGAGCAAACAACAATCTCCAGTTGAATAGTACTCATTCATTGAGGCATTATAACAAACACCATTCATGCACATTTTTTAGCAGAGCTAATTTCCATCACAACTCATAATTAAAGAAACCTACTTTCTTTTAATATTAGCAACAACCTCCAGTTGTATATTCATTCATAGAGACATTATATCAAACACCATTCATGCACATTTCTTAAAAGAGCTAATTTCCATCATGACTCAAAATTAAAGAAACCCACTTTCCTTCAATATTAGCAAGTGGGTGGCACTTTGAATCAAGAATTTTGTCACGCCCCGAATTTTAGAATAACAATTCAAAATCCGAAACATGAAAATTACTATAAACTCAAAATAATCATCCTGAAAATTTCTTTTCATAACATCCTCACCACACGAAATAAAATCAAACCGAATTTAGTCTCGGTTAATTATTACAACTCAAATCCAAAATGAAATGTAAAGCTCTAAATGAGCATACACACCTCACAACTAAATGAAATAACAAAAACTGCTATAACACCTAAGCAGCTCGGTCACCTCCCTGGTTATCCTGACCTGTAGGAATATCCGCTACACCATTTGAATAGTGTACCAGGATTGCAACAACACAAAACCCGGTAAGCTTATGAAAGCTCGTATGAGTAAAAGGAAAGAACTATTGCTTAATTCAATTCATAATTATTCCCACACACAACAACACTAAACAATTTCCACATCCACAAGTACTAACAATCTCAATCAACACCAATTCAATACATCAAGATAAACCCCAAGACACATCTTTCTACACAACTCTCAACATCGTATTTATAAAAATACGGTACTTGACAGACTAGAGCTCTAACTGAATCGTAGCCCGTCACCTGGCCTAGGTTATGGCATCCGACATATTTATCATTATCGTATTTCATCAATATGTATACCTATATACATATTTAGAACGTCCAATAATTCCACATACTCAACCAATCGTATCGCATCATCCACCCAGGATTAGAGCGTCTGATTACCCCATATCGGTCACTACGTCGACCCTAAACCCATAAATGAGCACAACATATAAAATCACATACTGAAATCAACCCAACCAAGATACACCATATTATTATGGAATTACACAATTGAAATATATTCAAATCATCAATTCATCTCAATCATGTCAACACTCAACAATTCACTCATTAACATATATTTTTCACGTAAATATATATATACGTAATCATTCACTCAGGAATGACCACTAATACCATCTATAGTTCACACAAGAAAATCATGAAATTCATTTGTATAATTAAAATTCATTTTACTTACCTATGGACCGTGGTTATTCAAGTCCACGACTTTTTAAAACAACTATTTAATCCACAAATATTTTTCACACAATTACCAAAATAATTAAATTTAAAACATTCGGTTCGTAATATGAACCACGTGAGTTTTACTCACCTCGAAATTCCCGCTGCATCTTCAATATAATTATAATTATAATTAACGCCGAAATAGCCCACTCAAATAAAATCCGTCAATCACCTAATCAAATATGATTCGAATTTAGCCAATAATTTCAACACATAATTTAACTACCATTTAACGGTCGGATTCCAATTTACATTAATATCCGACGAGCGGTTTCTCACGAATCGCTCCCCTAATTACCGTTTTGCACATATACGAAGATCCAACGGTCGGATCTTCGCCCATGACCACACAAAGCCTCTGGGACAGTCATATGATCATCATAACAAATTTACAAGTTCATCCGACGGTCCTAATTTCACAGATCAAAAATCTAACGATCAAAATCGATCGAAATCACAAAATTCATAACTAATTCATACGATATCCGAAAAATGCGTATAATACGCCCAAAATGATAGTATCGAAACATAGAATCATAAAACATCCGGAGGTGGCCGAAAAAGGCCGCCGGAGTTAGGGACAGAGCCGCCACCGACCACCGCCAATGGTGTCGGGGCCGAGCTTGTCCCCTTCGTTTCATCATTCTGAGCAACTTTCATAACTAGCACAAGACCAAAAAATGACGGGAAGGGATCAAAAAGTACCAATTACAGTCGGCGGCCGGAAAAATTCCAGAAACCGGCGAGCTTGAAAACCGACGTGAAAACTACAACCTCAGGGCCCCGATCCCTTCTGGAAACTTGTTCAGAACTTCCTTGCGAACTCAACAAGCCAAGAATCACAAGAAACGATCGTGTATAGCTCGAGATATCTTGATCGAAAGCTTGGTTGTTTCGATCCGTTCGGGTCGAGCTCCGACGAACGTGAAAACGTTCGACCCAGTTCCGGTCCTTCTCGGTGCTTGTAGAGGAAGTTGAGGCGAGCTCAATGAGCCAAGAATCAAGTGAAATGGTGGTGTGTAGCTCGAGATATCGAGATCGAACCGAAATCGACCCTTTTCTGTTCGGGCCGTGCCGCCGCCGCTACAAGCCGTGTCGCGGCACAAGGCCGCCTCTGGCAGCTGCGCAAGGTCGAGACGAAGCTCCTGGAAGTGGTTGCAGCTCAAGTGGTGGCCGGAGGAGGAGATGGCAGCTCGGTGAACTTTCGCCCTGTTTTTGGCGACTGTTTTCGGCCGAGAGAGAGAGCGACGCGAGAGTTGAGAGAGAGAAAGCACAGTGCTTTCCAAAAGAAGAAAGAAAGAGAGAAAGAGAGGCCGGTGGAAAAATTAGGGTTTTTTCTATATATACGAGTTTCGGAAAACTTCGTAATTCGATAACTAATTCAGAAAAAATCCGATCTTCGTGTTCCGCACGTGTACGGACTCGTATCAACGAGCTCTACAACTTTCATGAAGGAAGTTTCTCCAAATTTTGTACGTAGAAAAAGTCGATTTCTCAAACCGAGCATTTCGAGCTTTTCATTAAAAATAATCGTTTCGAAACTTCGATTAATGTAAAAGTGAATTATTATCAAACAATAATCGTTAAATCGTATAATAATCACTCCACACAATTACTCGAATTTAAAATGAAAATTGCGGGTATTACAATCTACCCCCCTTAAAGGAATTTCGTCCCGAAATTCAAGTACCCAATTCCCCAAAAAGCTGTGGATACCTCGTCCTCATGTCAGATTCCAACTCCCATGATGCATCACCCTCATCATGATGACTCCACAACACCTTCACGAGATCAACCTCTTTCCTACGAAGTTTCTTTGTAGACCTATCCAAGATACGAACAAGTTCAACTACAAACGTCACATCCGTGTTCACTTCGATCGTACCGTGATCAATCACTTGAGACTCGTCTCGAACATACTTCCTGAGCATAGACACATGGAAGACATTGTGCACACCCGACATGCTAACAGGTAAAGCAAGACGATATGCCAAGTTACCAACCCTTTCCAGAATCTCAAAGGGTCCAACATACCTCGGTGCGAGTTTCCCCTTCTTGCCAAATCTCACCACACCTTTCATAGGTGAGACTTTCAAGAACACATGATCACCTGTCTCAAACTCCAACGGTCTCCTCTTCAAGTCAGCATAACTCTTCTGTCTACTCTGAGCGGTTCGGATTCTGTCCCGAATAGTAGTGACATTCTCTGTAGTCTCCTGTACAATCTCAGGACCGATGAGCCCTTTATCCCCTGCTTCCGCCCAACAGATAGGAGTCCTACATGGCCTACCATAAAGAGCCTCATATGGAGCCATACCGATACTAGAGTGATAGCTGTTGTTGTAGGCAAACTCTACCAATGGCAGATGATCCACCCAACTACCCTTAAAATCCAGAACACAAACTCTGAGCATGTCCTCCATCACCTGATTCACTCTCTCGGTTTGTCCATCCGTTTGTGGGTGAAATGCAGTGCTCATAGCAAGAGACGTACCAAATGCCTTATGGAACCTACGCCAGAATTCTGAAGTGAAACGAGCATCACGATCAGAGACAATCGTTACAGGTACTCCATGAAGCCTCACTATCTCGTTCATGTACAACTTACACAATGCATCCCCTGAGTACGTTTTTGCCACCGGAAGGAAGTATGCTGATTTAGTCAACCGGTCAACAATCACCCAAATCGAGTCATAACCTTGCCTGGACCTAGGCAATCCAGTCACAAAGTCCATAGAGATATCTTCCCATTTCCAAACAGGAATCGATAAGGGGTTCAGCATTCCTGCTGGTCTCTGATGCTCTGCCTTCACCTGTTGACAGGTGAGACACTTCGACACATGTCCCGCCACATCCCTCTTCATACCATACCACCAAAACTGCCTTCGTAGATCCATATACATTTTAGTACCTCCTGGATGTATAGTATATCGAGACCTATGTGCTTCCCGCATGATCTCCTCTCTGAGGTTATCAACACTCGGTATATACAATCTCCCTCGAAATCTCAACCCTCCATCAGCCCCAATCATCCACTCGGAAGGACCCTTCACATCCGGGTCAACAGTCATCTCAGCAATCCTCGCCTGAGCAAACTCATCAAGTGTCTGACCCTGAATGATCCTGGAGATCAAGGTGGGCTGTAAGGTGATACTACCGAGAAAGATTCCCTGTCCTGTTCCTGCGGGCATAAGGTCGAACTCAGATGCAGCTTCTAACATGCGCCACTCCCTCACCATAATCGATGCCATGATTACCCGCGGTTTCCTACTCAAGGCATCCGCCACCACATTCGCCTTTCCGGGATGATACTCCAAGGTGAAATCATAGTCCTTAATGAGCTCCATCCATCTTCTCTGCCTTATGTTCAATTCCTTCTGGGAGAATAGATACTTCAAACTCTTGTGATCGGAAAAGAGTTCAAATTTCTCACCATAAAGATAGTGCCTCCAAATCTTCAAGGCAAACACCATTGCTGCTAGCTCTAGATCATGAGTAGGGTAATTCCGCTCATGTACCTTCAACTGTCTAGAACCATAAGCAACGACACTACCATTCTGCATCAACACACACCCCAAACCCTGATGAGATGCATCGCTGTAAATGACTAATCCACTACCACTAGTAGGAATAGTCAACACCGGAGCTGTAGTCAATCTAGTCTTCAGCTCATTGAAAGCCTTCTCACACTCATCCGACCATACGAACTGAGTGTCTTTCCTGGTCAATTTGGTCAAAGCAGAAGCAATACCAGAAAACCCTTCAATAAAGCGCCTGTAATACCCGGCCAGTCCAAGGAAGCTAAAGATTTCTGTAACCGTAGTAGGGCGACTCCAACTCATCACTGCTTCAACCTTCGAAGGATCCACAGAAACTCCATCCTTCGAGACCACATGACATAAGGAACTTGACTTTACTCTGCCAAAAATCGCACTTCTCGAACTTGGCAAATAGTTTCTGCTCTCTCAACGTCTGCAGCACTATCCGCAGATGTTTCTCATGCTCCGCTGACGACCTTGAGTAAACCAAGATATCGTCCACGAACACTACCACAAACTGATCCAAGTAAGGACTGAACGTACGGTTCATCAAGTCCATAAATGCTGCGGGGGCATTCGTGAGACCAAAAGGCATGACAAGAAACTCAAAATGTCCATACCTGGTCCTGAACGCTGTCTTTGGGATATCTTCCTCCTTCACCCTCAACTGGTGATATCCAGACCTCAAATCAATCTTCGAGAACACAGTAGCTTCTCTAAGCTGATCGAACAAGTCATCAATCCTAGGTAAAGGGTACCTATTCTTGATGGTCACCTTGTTCAACTGTCGATAATCCACACATAGACGAAGTGAACTATCCTTCTTCTTCACAAACAACACTGGTGCGCCCCAAGGAGACACACTTGCCTGAATGAACCCTTGTGCAAGTAAGCCCTCAATCTGAACCTTCAACTCCTGAAGTTCAGTTGGAGCCATTCGATAGGGTGCTTTTGACACAGGTGAAGTACCTGGTATCACATCAATGGAGAAGTCCATTACCCTTTTCGGAGGTAACCCAGGAATCTCCTGAAACACGTCTTCATACTCTGAAACTACAGGAATCCCTGTAATCTTTGAAGTACTACTCCCTGATTCAATGTGGGCCAAAATCCCTATCCTCATGGTGATGTCAGACTTCAGACAACGGTAATGAAACACCGGTTGTCCCGGAACATGGAAGGACACAATCATCCTAAAGCAATCAATAACAGCATGGTTTGGACTCAACCAATCCATACCCAAAATCACATCATATGTGTGATCCGGAATCACAATCAAAGATGCAGAGAACTCTCTGCCACCAATCCCAATAGGGCAATCATCACAAAGCATGCTAAGCTCAAGAGACACACCGAGAGGTGATGTAACACACAATGATCTAGTCAGAGGCATAGCAACCAAACCCAAAACATCCACAACCGAACTAGATATGAAAGAGTGTGAGGCTCCCGTATCAAACAGTACTCTAGCAAGAAAGTGATAAACAGATAAGGTACCTTCCACTCCCGTGCCTGCCTGACCGATGGCAAAGACTCTAGCATGAGCAGGTGGTAGCTGCCTCTGCTGGTTACCCTGCACTCTACCCTGATTTCGAGGACACTCCCTAGCCTGATGCCCTGCCTGTCCACAGCGGTAGCATATCTTACCCCGTGGTTTCGTGCATGCACGAGAGATGTGGCCCGACTCGCCACAGTTAAAGCACTTCACCGGAGCTGCTGGTGCTATCTGCCTGATAGGCATAGCCTGAACAGGAGGAGCTACTGCTGCCCTGGCTGGAGCCTGATGCTGAAACTAAGTTCTCTGTCTCTTCCAGAACCCACCCCTGAAGTCTCTAGCTCTACTGCTTCCTGCTATGGCCTTTCCCTTGCCCTGGAAGTCTCTCTCAGCAGACTCCTTCTCTCTACGAATTAGGTTCTGCTGCTCAATGATCTGTGCCTTAGCCAAGATCTCTCTCTTGGTCTTCAGCTCCAAGATGGCTACATCACGCTCAATCGAAGGACTCAACCCTCTCTGAAACTTCTTGGCCAAGTCCTCATCCGCCATCTGCCTCACATACTTGTACAGTCTGGAGAACTCCGCATCATACTCAATTACGGTCATCTTCCCCTATACAAGTGCAAGGAACTCTCGTTCCAACCTCTCCTTCACTGCTGGTGGAAAGTACTTCTCCCTGAACAGCCTCTCAAAGCCGTCCCATGTCAAGGTAGACACCTCAATGCTCCTCTGAGTGACGTTCCACCACACCCTAGCCTCGTCCTTCAACATGAAAGCGGCTAGCTTCCTCTTGTCGGTCTCAGTGCAATCAAGCAGATCGAAATAGGTCTGCAAATCCTCTACCCAACGATCCGCCACCATATAATCAGTGCCTCCTCCAAACTTGGTTGCTCCCAAGCGAGTAATTTCCCTTGCTAGCATCAGCAAGCGAGCAGGATTATCAACCACAGCCACAGGAGGAATAGGCTGATTCTCATAAGGTGCATCTTCCTCCGACTCGAATCCTTCTTCGACTGGAGGGGCCCTACCCCTTCCTCGCCCTCTACCCCTGCCACAAGGTCTACCTCTACCCCGACCTCTGGCTTCGTTTCCCTCAATCTCCATTACCTAATAAGCATGATATACTTGATTAATACACTCATAAAACTTAAACAAAGCATAAGTCAACTGCAAGTCCATATTAACCAAGTACTGATCATACATAACGATGCCTAAATTTCTTAAAAGTACTAACGTTCCTAGCCAACCTAACGCACTCACATACCCAATGACATTGTCAATACCGAAGAGCACACGATGGGGATCCGCTGCAGACGGGCCAACACTCGGTAAGTATTGACATATCACCAAATATGTACCTTACGCTCTGATACCAAACTGTCACGCCCCGAATTTTAGAATAACAATTCAAAATCCGAAACATGAAAATTACTATAAACTCAAAATAATCATCCTGAAAATTTCTTTTCATAACATCCTCACCACACGAAATAAAATCAAACCGAATTTAGTCTCGGTTAATTATTACAACTCAAATCCAAAATGAAATGTAAAGCTCTAAATGAGCATACACACCTCACAACTAAATGAAATAACAAAAACTGCTATAACACCTAAGCAGCTCGGTCACCTCCCTGGTTATCCTGACCTGCAGGAATATCCGCTACACCATTTGAATAGTGTACCGGGATTGCAACAACACAAAACCCGGTAAGCTTATGAAAGCTCGTATGAGTAAAAGGAAAGAACTATTGCTTAATTCAATTCATAATTATTCCCACACACAACAACACTAAACAATTTCCACATCCACAAGTACTAACAATCTCAATCAACACCAATTCAATACATCAAGATAAACCCCAAGACACATCTTTCTACACAACTCTCAACATCGTATTTATAAAAATACGGTACTTGACAGACTAGAGCTCTAACTGAATCGTAGCCCGTCACCTGGCCTAGGTTATGGCATCCGACATATTTATCATTATCGTATTTCATCAATAGTATACCTATATACATATTTAGAACGTCCAATAATTCCACATACTCAACCAATCGTATCGCATCATCCACCCAGGATTAGAGCTTCCGATTACCCCACACCGGTCACTACGTCGACCCTAAACCCATAAATGAGCACAACATATAAAATCACATACTGAAATCAACCCAACCAAGATACACCATATTATTATGGAATTACACAATTGAAATATATTCAAATCATCAATTCATCTCAATCATGTCAACACTCAACAATTCACTCATTAACATATATTTTTCACGTAAATATATATATACGTAATCATTCACTCAGGAATGACCACTAATACCATCTATAGTTCACACAAGAAAATCATGAAATTCATTTGTATAATTAAAATTCATTTTACTTACCTATGGACCGTGGTTATTCAAGTCCACGACTTTTTAAAACAACTATTTAATCCACAAATATTTTTCACACAATTACCAAAATAATTAAATTTAAAACATTCGGTTCGTAATATGAACCACGTGAGTTTTACTCACCTCGAAATTCCCGCTGCGTCTTCAATATAATTATAATTATAATTAACGCCGAAATAGCCCACTCAAATAAAATCCGTCAATCACCTAATCAAATATGATTCGAATTTAGCCAACAATTTCAACACATAATTTAACTACCATTTAACGGCCGGATTCCAATTTACATTAAAATCCGACGAGCGGTGTCTCACGAATCGCTCCCCTAATTACCGTTTTGCACATATACGAAGATCCAACGGTCGGATCTTCGCCCATGACCACACAAAGCCTCTGGGACAGTCATATGATCATCATAACAAATTTACAAGTTCATCCGACGGTCCTAATTTCACAGATCAAAAATCTAACGATCGAAATCACAAAATTCATAACTAATTCATACGATATCCGAAAAATGCGTATAATACGCCGAAATGATCGTATCGAAACATAGAATCATAAAATGGACAGAAACCAAATTTTAGACCACCGGAGGTGGCAGGAAAGGGCCGCCGGATTTAGGGACAGAGCCGCCACCGACCACCGCCAATGGTATAGGGCCGAGCTTGTCCCCTTCGTTTCATCATTCTGAGCAACTTTCATAACTAGCACAAGACCAAAAAAATGACGGGAAGGGATCGAAAAGTACCAATTACAGTCGGCGGCCGGAAAAATTTCAGAAACCGGCGAGCTTGAAAACCGACGTGAAAACTACAACCTCAGGGCCCCGATCCCTTCGGGAAACTTGTTCAGAACTTCCTTGCGAACTCAACAAGCCAAGAATCACAAGAAACGATCGTGTA
The DNA here is from genome assembly GCA_025331145.1 of Rosa persica. Lineage (NCBI taxonomy): Eukaryota > Viridiplantae > Streptophyta > Magnoliopsida > Rosales > Rosaceae > Rosa > Rosa persica. The sequence goes on from WFKR01000004.1 coordinate 15,772,089, forward strand.
TAGCTCGAGATATCTTGATCGAAAGCTTGGTTGTTTCGATCCGTTCGGGTCGAGCTCCGACGAACGTGAAAACGTTCGACCCAGTTCCGGTCCTTCTTGGTGCTTGTAGAGGAAGTTGAGGCGAGCTCAATGAGCCAAGAATCAAGTGAAATGGTGGTGTGTAGCTCGAGATATCGAGATCGAACCGAAATCGACCCTTTTCTGTTCGGGCCGTGCCGCCGCCGCTACAAGCCGTGTCGCGGCACAAGGCCGCCTCTGGCAGCTGCGCAAGGTCGAGACGAAGCTCATAGAAGTGGTTGCAGCTCAAGTGGTGGCCGGAGGAGGAGATGGCAGCTCGGTGAACTTTCGCCCTGTTTTTGGCGACTGTTTTCGGCCGAGAGAGAGAGAGCGACGCGAGAGTTGAGAGAGAGAAAGCACAGTGCTTTCGAAAAAAAGAAAGAAAGAGAGAAAGAGAGGCCGGTGGAAAAATTAGGGTTTTTTCTATATATACGAGTTTCGGAAAACTTCGTAATTCAATAACTAATTCAGAAAAAATCCGATCTTCGTGTTCCGCACGTGTACAGACTCGTATCGACGAGCTCTACAACTTTCATGAAGGAAATTTCTCCAAATTTTGTACGTAGAAAAAGTCAATTTCTCAAACCGAGCATTTCGAGCTTTTCGTTAAAAATAATCGTTTCGAAACTTCGATTAATGTAAAAGTGAATTATTATCAAACAATAATCGTTAAATCATATAATAATCACTAACACAATTACTCAAATTTAAAATGAAAATTACGGGTATTACAAATTTGGTTCCAACTTTCAAGTAAACATCTTTATCAACAAAACCCAAAGTACCATAACTATCTAAACAAAGCACACTTTCCTTCAATATTAGCAAGAACCTCCAGTTATATACTCATTCATAGAGGCATTATATCAAACACTTTTGATGCACATTTCCTAGCTGATCTAATTTCCATCATAACTCATAAATAAAGAAACCCACTTTCCTTCAATATTAGCAACAACCGCCAACTGTATGCTTATTCATAGAGGCATTATATCAAACATCCTTCATGCACATTTCTTAAAAGTGCTAATTTCCATAATGAATCAAAATTAAAGAAACCCACTTTCCTTCAATATTAGCAAGTGGGCAGCACTCTGAATCAAGAATTTGGTTCCAACTTTCAAGTAAACATCTTTATCAACAAAACCCAAAGTACCATAACTATCTAAACAAAGCACACTTTCCTTCAATATTAGCAAGAACCTCCAGTTATATACTCATTCATAGAGGCATTATATCAAACACCCTTCATGCACATTTCCTAGCAGAGCTAATTTCCATCACGACTCAGAATTCAAAAAACTCACTTTTCTTCAATATTAGCAGGTGGGCACCACTCTGAATCAAGAATTTGGTTCCAACTTTCAAGTAAACATCTTTATCAACAAAACCCAAAGTACCATAGATAACTGAGCAAAGCACACTTTCCTTCAATATTAGAAACAACCTCCAGTTGTATACTCATTCATAGAGGCATTATATCAAACACTTTTGATGCACATTTCCTAACAGATCTAATTCCATCACGACTCATAATTAAAGAAACCCACTTTCCTTCAATATTAGCAACAATCTCCAATTGTATGCTTATTCATAGAGGCATTATATCAAACACCCTTCATGCACATTTCTTAAAAGTGCTAATTTCCATCATGACTCAAAATTAAAGAAACCCACTTTCCTTCAATATTAGCAAGTGGGCAGCACTCTGAATCAAGAATTTGGTTCCAACTTTCAAGTAAACATCTTTATCAACAAAACCCAAAGTTCACACTTTCCTTCAATATTAGCAACAACCTCTAGTTGTATACTCATTCATAGAGGCATTATATCAAACACCCTTCATGCACATTTCCTAGCAAAGCTAATTTCCATCACGACTCAGAATTCAAGAAACTCACTTTTCTTCAATATTAGCAAGTGGGCATCACTCTGAATCAAGAATTTGGTTCAAACTTTCAAGTAAATATCTTTACCAACAAAACCCAAAGTACCATAGATAACTGAGCAAAGCACACTTTCCTTCAATATTAGAAACAACCTCCAGTTGTATACTCATTCATAGAGGCATTATATCAAACACTTTTGATGCACATTCCTAGCAGATCTAATTTCCATCATAACTCATAATTAAAGAAACCCACTTTCCTTCAATATTAGCAACAATCTCCAATTGTATGCTTATTCATAGAGGCATTATATCAAACACCCTTCATGCGCATTTCTTAAAAGTGCTAATTTCCATCATGACTCAAAATTAAAGAAACCCACTTTCCTTCAATATTAGCAAGTGGGCAGCACTCTGAATCAAGAATTTGGTTCCAACTTTCAAGTAAACATCTTTATCAACAAAACCCAAATTACCATAGATAACTGAGCAAAGCACACTTTCCTTCAATATTAGAAACAACCTCCAGTTGTATACTCATTCATAGAGGCATTATATCAAACACTTTTGATGCACATTTCCTAGCATATCTAATTTCCATCATAACTCATAATTAAAGAAACCCACTTTCCTTCAATATTAGCAACAATCTCCAATTGTATGCTTATTCATAGAGGCATTATATCAAACACCCTTCATGCACATTTCTTAAAAGTGATAATTTCCATCATGACTCAAAATTAAAGAAACACACTTTCCTTCAATATTAGCAAGTGGACAGTACTCTGAATCAAGAATTTGGTTCCAAGTTTCAAGTAAATATATTTATCAACAAAACCCAAAGTACCATAGATAACTGAGCAAAGCACAACAAAATTTGACGGGAAAAGGAGGCAAAACTTTGAGCTTTAATGGAAGCAGTTAGAAAGAGCTAGAACACAAACCTACATGACGGGTGCCATCGTAAGCTATAACCAAACCCCACTTAAACCTATAATAGGGGCCAATATACATACCGAAAAAGGCGCGGTTTGCACGACACGGATTCAAAGCAGTAATAAATGAAAAGGGTAGGTCAATTTGACAGCAAGTGATTAATTTCAAAGTGAGAGTGATAGTGAAGGGACAATGCCGATGTGTAATTTTCAGTATCTACGATCATAAAAGAAGAAACATGAAACAAAAACGCAATTATCTCATTTCTAGGCTCCAAGTTAGCGTTAATATGATATATTTTTGAGGCATAAAAGTTATTATCATAACACGAAAACGATTGAAGAAGATGAATGCTAAGAAAGAATTATAGTTTAACGATGAATGAAAATATTAAAAATGAAGTTTAAGTATGTGTTTTGTAGGATTTTTTTAATAAGATATTTTCCTTATTGATTTTATATTGGGGTATTTTAGTCTTTCAATAAATCAGAAACTTGTAGGGTGAACAAAATAGTTAGTAGGGTGGGAATAGCCGCACCTATAATAAAAACACAAAGAAATCCAAAGCCTTAAAGTGAAAAATTATAGGGAAAAGTTGAAAACTGAAATGAGGAAAGTCTGAAGTTATAAACAGCATAACAATATTAGAAAACTTATGTCATAAGAAAGAACCGGTTGCAAACCATAACTTGAAAGAAACGATGATCTCAAATTATATGTATAAAATAATCACCGGAATACCACAGTCCGAAGAAATAAAGCTGTGATACCACAATTGTAACGACCCAATTTCAAAAACCTTCTAAAAATTCAATGAATTGTTACCAGCTTGAATCTCTTATGAAAAAGGATATAATCAATGATAGATTAACTATTCGGCAATTTATCTCCAAACACAGCTCCCACACTTCCGTTATAAATTACATGTACATTATTTTCACAAGACTCCCTTTCAAATACATTACAAAGGTAATATTCCTTCTTTACCGAGTATATATACTTCCAAACAAAATAAGCTCAACCCAATGATATAATGATCACATGATTTTCCAAAAACAACGGCTAACAGCACATAATTATACAACGTAAAGATAATCGGTTGTCACTGCAACTGCACGTCCTTTAGCTATGTCTTGACTACCAAGCCTAGGGCTACCTAAGGCCAATGCATTAATAATAACAGGCTGCCACTGCACGCCCGTTAGCTTTATCTTAGCTATCAAAACCTAAGGCTACCTAGCTTGATAATTGTGTCATTAATCATGGTCACATTAGTTAAACATGCACATTGCCAACACCATCTTCTTGTTAGCTAAAGAGTTCATATAAATGTACGCAATAAACAACTTGGTTACTTCAACAACATAATTTATTGAATCCTCAAATATCGTAAATGTGTAAATCAAATGTTATGCATAAACAAAGAAATCAGTGAACACAAATTCATGAAATGTTCTAGTAACCAAAATTAACTAGAATATAGAAGCCACTAACTTCAATTGACTTTGGAAACGGAATATTAAACATCAACAATAGTTTAGCTACTGTTGAATATTAAACATCAACAATTGGCGCAGTCTGTGGGAGTCTTTTGAACAAAAGGTCACCCCAACACCATGGCTAACGGTAGCGGGGGAAACGCAGAGGAGCAAGAGGACCAGTCTGCCAACCCCCACCCCGCCAACCCCGCGGCTAACGTTGACCCAGCAGTCAACGTTAACCAAGCACTATTCAACACTCCAACCAACCCTAGCATGGGTCCCCAGGGCTCATCCCAGGTCCAGCAGACCCAAACTGCAGCAGAGGCCCAACCGGGCAGCAGTCGCCCAACGGTCCAGGACCTCGCAGCTATGTATGAGCTGGCATTGACGGACCTCCACAAAGCAAATAGGGAGAGCGAACAAGAGCGCCGGGAGAAGGCAGAAGCCCAAAAACAAGTGGCCACGCTAATGTCGAGGTTCGATAAATTGAAACGCTAATACAACACAGAGCGAACAGTCACGGAGCACTAGACGCAGTCGACCCAGCACCGGCGGAATTGTACCTGTACCAATTATACATATGCAAGTGCCGCTGAACCCACCAGAATTAATGGGCCCACCTCCTCCGCCCCGCCTAATGATGGAGCAGGAAGCGGAATCACAACCAAATGCCAACCGCTCGGCAGTCAGAGCTAGGACTGAAGGTAACCCACCTGCCACCAGGCAAGGGCCAATCCGGCGGAACCTCCAACGGGGCCAGTCGGTGATGCCACACCCTTAATACTGGAAAGGATGCAGCAGTTAGAGCAGAGGCTAGCCCTAGCGGAGGCAGGCGCCCCCACGCTAATACCAAATCCGCTTTTCACATCCAGACCAGGGCCATTCACCGCCAGGATCCTGCAGACCGTCAAACCAGCACACGCAAAGACACCAAAGATGTCACATTATAACGGCAGGTCTGACCCATTCGTCCACATGGACACCTTCAAAAAGGTCACCAACAACAAGGGATTTGATGACGCCACCCTCTGCTACTTGTTCAGCGAAACATTGGACAGTGAGGCAATGAGTTGGTTCTTTGAATGCCCGCCAGGATCCATCGACTCATTTCAAGGACTGTCAAATGCTTTCCTTGCTCGGTTCATGCTGTTGGCCGCCGAACATCACAACACAACTTAGCTGTTCAACTTAAAGCAGGGGTAGAGGAAACATTAAAGGCATTTGTCACCGGATGGCGGGCGGTAACGTCTCAGTGTCGCGATCTTGATAAGACAATGGCACTGGCAGCCTTCAAGCAGGGACTCCTCAAGGGCCATTCCTCTATCACCTCAATTACAATCATCCAAATGCCGCTTACGACCATGTCATAACCGAGGCTGTAATCCATGCACAGGTAGAATTCATCACGTACGGAGAGAGCCCACTACCACCACCAAAACCTGTAAAGTCAGCCCAGCCCTTCGCCAGCCATCGGGAAACCGCTAGCAGGACCACCGCCATGCCACCAATTGATAAGAAGAGAGAGTGGCAACAAGGCAACTACTAGAGCAAGCGGCAGAGGGACCAACATTACAATAGGGGCAACCGCTCATCTCAGGGGGATAACCGTAATAAACATACGGAGTCCTCCCAGCGGCATGCAGTGTTTACAGTCCTCATGACATCATACGAGGACATATTCAACCAGTGCAAAGATCAGATTCCGCCACCACCCCCAAGAAAGTACCCAAAGGTGGGAAAACCCAGAAACACTGGCAAATGGTGTAAATACCACGAGGACAACGGACACAATACCAACAACTGCCACGCTCTCAAAACAGCCAACGAAACTTTGTATCGAGATGGTAAGATGGAGCAATTCAAAGTGGGCCAACTGCTACCCGTGAACGCCAACATTGAACCAATGGGCCGCATCAACACCACCGACGGTGGCGCCCCAATCACCAACATTTCTCATAGGGCAAAGAAGCGCTATGCACGTGCTAACCACCCCAACGAAATTTGTAACATCCGCTATGAGAGGTCTGCTAAACTTCCAAAGGCTGGTTGGGAACCCATTACCTTCTCAGAGGAAGAGGAGCGCGGAGTATATTTGCCCCACGACGATCCATTCTTAATCGACGCCATACTCGGTAAATGGTCAGTAAGAAGAGTCCTTGTCGACAACTAGCACGGGAAGTCAACAACAAGCTCAAGTGCATCATAGCCAGATGATGCGAATTTCAGTCTCTTATATTGTATTCTTCCTTTCTTCTTGGTCTTCTTTCTCTCTTGGCATGCTTTTGTAATAACCGCAATTTCCATTTTAAATTCATGTAATTGTGTTGAACGATTATTGTACGATTTCACGAATGTTGCTCGATAATATTTCATTTTTTGAATTATCGAAGGTTAGAAACGATTATTTTAACGAAAATCTAGAAATGCTCGATTTGAGAAATCGACTTTTTATACATGCAAAATTTGGGAAAACTTCCTTCATGAAAGTTGTAGAGCTCGTTGATACGAGTCCGTACATATACGGAACACAAAGATCGGATTTTTTCTGAATTAGTTATCGCATTTGGAAGAAATTCCGAAACAAGTATATAGGAAAAAAACCCTAATTTTTTTTGGAAACCCTTTTTTTTTTTTCCTCCCGGCCTCCCTTTCCATTTTGGGAAAACTGTAGCTCTCTCTTTCTCTCCTTCTGCACAGCCAAAGCCCAGAAAACAGAGCACGGAGAAACCGTGCTCCCTCTTCCTCATCCGTCCACCTCAAGACCTCAAACCACCTCTATTAGCTTCGTCTCGACCTTGTGCAGCTGCGAGAGGCAGCCTTGCGCCGCAACACGGCCGGCGGCAGCGGCTTCGGTGAGCACCGAACGGATAAAGCTCGATTTCGTTTTGATCTAGATATCTCGAGCTATAGGTCACCATTTCACATGATTCTTGGCTCATTGAACTCGCCTTAACTTCCTTAACAAGCACCAAGAAGGACCGGAACTGGGTCGATCGTTTTCACGCTCGTCGGAGTTCGACTTCTTTAGATCGAAAAACAACTTTTCGATCCGGATATCTCGAGTTATACACGATCATTTCTTGTGATTCTTGGCCTGGTGAGTTCGCAATGAAGTTCTGAACAATTTTTCTGAAGAGATCGAAGCGAGTTGTTGCACTTTTTACGTCTGTTTCAAGCTCGCCGGTTTCTGAAAAAATTATGGCCACCCGACTGTTTTTGGTACTTTTCAACCCCTTCCCATTATTTTTTGGTTTTGTGCTAGTTATGAAAGTTGCTCAAAATGATGAAATGAAGGGGAGAAGCTCAGCCCCAACCCCATTGGTGGTGGTCGGCGGCGGCTCTGTCCCTAACTCCGGCGGCCCTTTCCGGCCACTTCCGGAGGTCCAAAATATAGTTTCTGTGCATTTTATGATTCTATGTTTCAATACGATTATTTCAGCATATTATACGTATTTTTTGGATATCGTATGATTTAGTTATGAATTTTGAGGATTTGATCAACTTCGATCGTTAGATTTATGATCTGTGAAATTAGAACCGTCCGATGGACTTATAATTTTGATATGATAATCATATGACTGTTCCAGTGGCTTTGTGTGGTCATGGGTGAAGATCCGACCGTTGGATCTTCATATAAGTGCAAAACGGTGATTAAGGAGGCGATTCGTGAGAATCCGTCCGTCGGATTTTCTTATAAATTAGAATCCGGCCGTTAAATGGTAGTTTAGTTATGTTTTGGAATTATTGGCTAAATTCAAATCACATTTGATTAGGTGATTGACGGGTTGTACTTGGGTGAGCTGTTTCGGTGTGATTTATATTTTTATTAAAGATGCAGCGGGAGTATCGAGGTGAGTAAAACTCACGTGGTTCATATTACAAACCGAATGCTTAAATTATATATTTTTGTAATTGTGTGAAAAATTATTTGTGGATTAAAATATTTTTTTTTAAAATCACATGGATTTGATCACTATGGTCTATAGGTAAGTAAAATGAATTTTTATTATACAAATGAATTTCACTATTTTCTTGTGTGAACTATAGATGGTATTAGTGGTCCCTCCTGAGTGGATGACTACGTATATATATATTGATTGGTGGATTGTTGAGTGATGATACGATTGAATTGGATTGATGATTTGGATTATATTTCAAATGCGTAAATTTCATAATAATATTGTGTATATTGGATGAGTTGATTTCATTGTGTGAAAATATATTGTTGTGCTCATTTATGGATTTAGGGTCAACGTAGTGACCAGTATGAGGGAATCAGACGCTCTAACCCTAGGTGGATGATGGGATACGATTGGTTGAGTATGTACAATTATCGAACGTTCTAAATATGTATATAAATGTACATATTGATGAAATACGAAAAAGATAAATATGTCGGATGCCATAACCTAGGCCAGGTGACGGGCTACGATTCAGTTAGAGCTCTAGTCTGTCAAATACCGTATTTTTATAAATACGATGCTGAGGTTTTGTAAAGAAAGATGTAAGTTAGGGTTTGGTGTTGATTTGTTGTTTGATTGAGATTGTTGGTTTCTTGTGGATGTGGAAATTGTTAAGTGTTGATTTGAGTGGAAATAATTATGATTTAATTAAACAACAGTCATTTCTTTTTACTCTTACGAGCTTTCATAAGCTTACCGGGTTTTGTGTTGTTGCAATCCCGGTACACTATTCAAATGGTGTAGCGGATATTCCTGCAGGTCAGGATAACCAGAGAGGTGACCGAGCTGCTTAGGTGTTACAAGCAGTTATTTTTATTTCATTGAGTTGTGAAGTTTGTATGCTCATTTAGAGCTTTACAATTCATTTTGTATTTGAGTTGTAATAATTAACCGAGACTAAATTCGGTTTTGAATTTATTTCGTGTGGTGAGGTTGTTAAGAAAAGAAATTTTCAGGATGACTATTTTAAGTTGTAGTAATTCATGTTTCGGATTTTGAATTTTTATTCTAAAATTTGGAGCGTGACAGCTTTCCTCCATCACAAACTTATTTTTCTTGTTCGCCGTTGACCTCCCTCTCTCCTCGGTTTTCTTCCCTTTTGTTTCCTTTCTACCCTTTTCCTTTTTTTTTTTTTTTTTTTTTTTTTCAACTCTTCCCCCTTCTATATGCCTCTCTGTGCTCCAAAAACACACTCTTAACCTCTCTCCTCCCCCCAAAAGAGATAAGGATGCAGAATTAACCCAATCAAGGGCTTCTTCCAAGTAACACGAGTACCTTAAAAACAAAATAACATATAAAACATAACAAATACTAATCCTAATTAGCTATATGTAACTCAAAGAGAAACAACGACAAAATAAACCTTAATTTAACAAAATAACATACCAACCTAAAAGAATGGCCACTGCTACAACCCTTAACATTGTCAAGTGCCTTCAATAAGAAAAAACATCAAAATCGGGTCCGGAAGATCACAGTCTTTCAGTGCTAAAGAAAAACCAAAAGCACCGTCGACTACTGAAATATAAGGAATGAAAATCCTAGTAACATTGCAAGGCTCATTGAAATCAATTGACTTTACTTTGTACACCACCAACGTTGGTTAACCATCGTATTGCACCTCAACTATACCAAGGGCCTAACATGTAAGCTTGGGAACTGTGTGAATTTGAAATTATTTTTATGAGATAAACTCAAGGATTGGACTAATGACTGTTTATATCAGACGGGGAACTGGTGTAATTTGGTTTTGTGGTTTGGGTATGACCTAATTTTTCCACTTTCTGTAAGTTGAAGCCTATAACAAGGTTTTAGTAAAAATTTGTGCACAGTTGACAATCAAAAGCTTTAAAGTAAAATGTTTGAAACTTAAATAAGCACACTCCTGTTTAGAGATAGATCGAATTTTTATTCAATCAATTGAAGCAATACTCAAAGAGGGATAAAAACAAAATTTTGAGATAATGAACAATTACACACTAAGAGCCAATAAGACCCAAACAATATCTACAAGAATCACCCATTTCCTCATTCTACTATGAAAAACTCATGAGTCTCTACAAACCCTCATAGTTAACACCAAGATAAACTGCAACCTCTTTTACACTATTTCCCGAAACTACTAAACCACGTGCAAAAACCCGCCCGTCCGCATATTGACAATAAAAACAATTGAAAATAATACAATTAATCCGCAGAAATAACACCATGATGATGGCTCCCCCAATTAAACAGGTAGAATGTTACATCACAGATTCTGTACATGTACAACCCATTCTCTACCCAAAGCAAGCAACATTTTATCGGATTTATTATTTTTCAAGAGCGTATATACTTAAAAATAGAATGGCAAGCTTTGCTTCATTTAATTGAGGTATGTATGATAAATGTCAGGTAGTACATTTATAAACACAACCAAAATGGTTCAGTAATTCACTCTGATTTGTTATAGTGAATGAACTTTGCTTGATGAAACTGGCTTTAAACCATGCTTTAGAGCAGCATCCCATACTAGGTCGATTCTGTCAACGTCGATAGCCCCAACTTCATGGTGAGTCCAGCCTTCTAGAAAATGAACCACACCACCAGCATGGCAAGCATGCACTATTCCTCTGTCCATGGTGTACTGCACACATATATATTCCAACATTAATATGGCATAAAAAATCTCGTCTGAGAATGGACGGACAATGTATAGAGAAAAATTGATCTGTTTACGAACCTCACAGGAGCCAAGCCCTTCTACGTCATCAGGTAATCTCATGGCTGCAAGATCACCATAAGTGCAGTCTCTTCTGAAATGAAAGATGGGTGGGACAACAAACTGATGAAAATGTGTTCCACTTGGGGCCCAACGTTGCTCCCTTGGTGTGATCCATTTGCCCACGATCCATGTCTAACATACATGATTGTAGGTAGTTAATAAACCTCATTAGGCCAAAAATTAATGGTTCTTGGTTGAAAAGGAGTCCCAGACCAACACATACCTTACAATTCCGTGCAGCTTGGTACTTTGTGACTTGAACAAGGTAGTTTTGATATTCTGCAGGAGCTTCCTTTTCAACTTTTTGAAATCTTTCTGTAGACAATGTCAGCATCTGAAGCATACATGCATGGATTCATTAGTTAGTGTATTTAACCCATCAAAACAAAATGTAAAACAACTGTTAGGTCTAGCTATCTGATACACCAAGTCAGGTTCTATGATTTTAGTCAAATCTATTCACATGTTTGAACCCTAAACCCTAAAGTCTAAACTGAAACTAAGAAGTGAAGAAAATATACTTACAAGGACTCGAACTTTCCTTCTACAGAGGTAGAGAGCAATGGCTCTTCCGAGCTTGGAAGTTGCTCCCGTCAGAAACACCTCTTGGCAATCCTTTGGGATCTCATTGAGAATAACAGCAGCAGTTAAGGTGTTCCCATGCACAACTCGAACTCTAAGGTCCGGATGCTTATTAACAAATAGTGTTCCTCCCCCATTCAGTGCTTCGTTCTGCATGATTAATCAATTATTCATATTATTAAACACTATTAATCATCTAACATTTTTCCAATATTTTTTTTTCCACAAATTTGAGCTGGGGCGGTTGCCCCGGAGTCACATCATTTACCTTTCCCACAATCTTTGGGGAGGGTGTTACAATCTGTCTGATTCGGGTGAAGAATTACATGAATGACGCCCTTGAGTTTTGGCATGATAATTATATTTAATACTAACAAATAAATTACACAAATTAAGAACTTTAGCACAACCTGCAAGATCATTCTAGCATTCAACTCCTAAACGCATCAAACTCACTCTCAGTATTCTTGCTGAACTAGCGGTACCAGCTTCATAGACAAACCCATGTGAAGTTATAAACAGACATTTTTTTCTCAATTTTTTTTTATTAAAGAGAAAACTATCCTCATTCTCAAAAAAAAAAAAAAAAAAATAAATAAATAAAAATGAAAAAAGAAAAACTATCCCTTGTATTAAATTCTAATTTGTTACTAAAAAAAGCACGTATAAAGAAATACTAATTCTAACAAGCCAGAACATAAGATAAACCAAGAAAATGTAAATGATCAAATACTGCTCCTAGATCGTTTAGGATCTTAAAATGAGAAGTTTTCCTTAATAAACCCGAAAACAATTTGTCTAATAAGTAATAACCATATTTTTATTATATTTTGAAAACCAAAAAATGGACCAGGTAAACATTACCAAAAAAAAAAATTTCTTATCCTCAACTTACTAACAACATATAACCCATTGACATGTGTAAGAGTGTGTGGCAAGAGGTGTAGTGTAACATCATGTATACCTGACTAAACGTATGTAGATTATATTGTAGAGTAGTGTAGTCCTAAATCAATATCCCACGTAGTCCTAAATCAACATGTACCAAAAAAAAAAAAAAATCAATATCCCACGTGGTTGGTTAAAATCAGTTTTGAAGTGCAACTTTTCAGATTCAAAGCGTCCATCCCGATTCATAAATGCAAAGAGTTGCGTATGTTAATTTTTCGACAGTTCGACAGATGACAGATTTTAGATCGGTTGTTTGCTACTTGGGATCTCACCTATAATAGCAGCAGGAATCAGTCCTCTCTTGCTAATTAGAGTGAAAACTGCACAAGCAACCTCTACCAGTTCCCATTATTAGGTTAAAACTCAACAACCACCAAACGATGTTGATTCATTCAGCAATTTATTGGTATGTTCAACAACCAATATCAGAATTCGCCAGAAATGGATTATAAATGTGTAACACACAAAATATAAATAAATAAATAAAACAATAAAAAAATGAAATTAAAGCATTACAAACCAAGGAAATTAATTTAACGCCGAACTGATACCGACCTTATTTAATGCAGCCAGGCTGATGACCTTGACTCCCAACTTGTCAGCTCTGAGGATGGCTTGCTCTATTTGATTATTGATTCCCTCTAGAGCAAATGGCAAAAAGTACTACAAAAGAAACCCCAAAAGATGGAAATTTAAGATGCTGCGATAGATAGAATCTAGGGTAGTTGATAATTCTCGTTCAGTTTAACAACATAACATACATGATACATAACATGTATCTAGCTACATGTCTCTGGCAACATAACATTACAATATGTACCATAGAATCAGGACTATATCTAACAATATGATCTAAATTTCCCCTTTGAGATATTAATTGTAGTCCTTGCTTAGAAAGTGATGTAAAGAATTCATCGGCTAGCAAATTAGCAGTTAATACGAAAACAAGGTTGAGTTCTAAGGAAAAACCTGAAATCCATATCTGGGTACAGCCCAGGTCTGGTGCAACCGACCTCTGAGGTTGTAAAAGGTAATCAAAAAAGTTTTTGCCCATGCCCACATTGCTAGACACACCACAATGCCGAAAGGATAAATCGCCAGCTGGAAGAGCCTAAATGAGAAGGGAATTGAAGCAAATGATCGGAAAACAAACGGAACGTGCATCTGCGACGACAAATCCACCACATGAGCAAGGAAAACGAAATCCGGTACATTTCCATTTACTCCTGCACCATTATAAACAACGGTGGTAAACATCACAAAATGTTATGAAAATGAAATGTAAATATAGTGGAGAAGCATAGCTACAGTGATAGTAGTAATTCTGTACGATGTTCACCATTATATGGTTTGGAATTTTACCCTAATTGATATTAAATTTTAGACCTACCTGCTTTTAAGCTCATCTCCTTGTGTAATTCCCAAGACTTTTGGTTTAGTGTACCCCCCAATGCATCAAAAAGAGGCATGAAAAGGCAGAAGTTGGTGGCCATTTCAGTGTGGTGCAGGGTATGGTATCTGCATGAGTAATTGAGTATAGCAAAAGAATTCAATATATTCCCATCAAAATATATTTATAAAATGACAAAAGCTATAATTGGAACTCATTGGCTACATCAATTATTTATAGATATGAAGGCTATCTGATCTTGGCTTCCAAAAATCATACCCCAACTTCTTTCATGTCAGATCTTAATGATAAAACCCCACAATAAGGCCAACACCACTTTTGCGTTGTTTTAGAAATAAAAGATTTATATTATATGTAGCATAAATTAACCACTTTGGAAGTAAGATATAACAAACCTTGCAGAAAACTATCCATTAAGATCAATTAATATAAACTTACTTACGATGTGAATTTATAAACAATTGTGGAAACATTTAGGTTTTGGCTACTTACGTTGGAGTATAGAGAAGGTATTTGAGAAATGGAATTTTCTCAAATAGTTTATGCGAAATAACTTCAACATTGCTATGCCCCAAACACCTCAAAAAATCGAATACCGACAAGTAGCCGTAGACGATGCCGATTGATCCAAAACCCATCAGAGTAGAACCCAGAATTGGAATTCCAATTATCACAGTCAATATTAGATGCTCCATAAATGTTGCATTTCCAGCTGCAGGCACCCAAAATTGAAGTTAACTTGAAGAAAACTATTATTAAAACATAAAGTCTAAAAAGCTAGGGCGGTGTGACTATTAATTGCTCCTACCTGTTAAAGGTTGGGGTACTGGAGATGAATGGTGAAAGGAGTGGTAATTTTGATAAAAGTCGTTGGCGTGAAATTGTCTATGTACCCAGTAATATAAAGGCTCTGAAACTCCCACATGGAGTACCATGCTTGTAATTAAGCCTTTTGCATTCCACACAGGAAGCTCTTGAAGGTATGGAACAAGATAACATGCCATGGATGCAATCAAACCTTGAAGAATTATGA
Organism: Rosa persica; assembly: GCA_025331145.1. Taxonomy (NCBI): domain Eukaryota; kingdom Viridiplantae; phylum Streptophyta; class Magnoliopsida; order Rosales; family Rosaceae; genus Rosa; species Rosa persica. The sequence goes on from WFKR01000004.1 coordinate 15,787,154, forward strand.
AATTGTCCCTGGAAAACGGGGAAAAGAAAAAGAGTTCAGATTAAACTTGAGCCAAATTATGAATCCATTTAATCTTTGAAACAGTAATCAAGTTGAAATGAAGTATTAATTGTAGATGATTACCAGTGCCATTCTGTATCAATCTGCTTGAAATCAACACCTTGTTTGATAATCCGGCGATTCCGGGTTAGGAAAAGCATGTTACTATAACTGTTCCATAGCTGATGAATTAGTCCTCGAAGCGCACAGATGACGAGAACATGGAGACACCAGCTTTGCATAGGGAGGACATCCTCATACACGATCGAGTAAAAGGCTTTCCAAATCATAGGTCCAAACAGCAGATACTTAATTTTTCACAAAAAGAAAAACAAATCCCATCATCAGTACCAATCCAAGGTAGAAAAGAAAGCAACTAATAATTTACAAACGAAAATTTTGAGTGGGGGGATCTATACCTTGTAGGATCCTAAGTTCTCCCAAGGCCAAGCCGACAAAGGAGCACCCATTTTAAAGAGATAAGAACACGAACAAGTCCCCCAGATTCACGAAAGAGGTTGATGAGGATCGTCAGCTAAAAGCACTTCAGCAGTAAGTGTTTGTTTGGCTGAAGTACTACAAGCTAGCTATGAGGATGGAGCTAAATAGCTGGAGCCCTTTGCCTTGTGTGTTGTTTCCCCAATACACTCAAGGCACGCCAAACCTTGTTATATAGAGATAGAAGAAAAGAAGCGTTTGCATCCAATACAGTTAAACCTCACTGTCAGTCGGCCTCTCACACATAACCGCCCCAACGCTAGCTTATTGTGTCTGAGCAAGACCGGTGGACGCGTCGTTCTTGTTTTCACACTGACTGGTCCGATGATGGGATGAATTATATTGACGAAATTAAGAAACGGGCACAGCTGTAGTACGTGACGGCCTAATCCCACCATCAAATTTATTGCCTCATATGGTTGGGAGACTGATGAGATGGGGTAGGCCTCATCATATGGCCCTTGGGCCCTAAGTCCGCCCTAAGCCCGCCCGACCCGTAGGGCCGAAGCCCGGCCCCGACCCTTTCTCAAATAGGATAGGGTAAGGGTCATGCAAATGAAACCCGGCCCTATCCTACGGCCCGGGCCGATTGAGCCCGAAATGGCCAAGCCCGGCCCGGCCCTAAAATTTATATTTTATTTTTATTATTTTTCTATATTACATATTTACATAAAAAGAAATAAAAAATATGTTATTTTAGAGAATGGGTATTATATTGAACATTTGAACCCAATTAATTTATGTAAATCTAATTTTTATATCATACACTCCAAAGAGAATGGACACTAATTTTTTTATAAATCTATATTTATATATCATACACTCCAAAGAGCAACCTCTATCAATTCAAAGAAAATGAGAAAATCAACCGTTGGATGTGATTATTATAATAAATTATGCGTGTGGTTAAAAATTTAGTCAATTTCACCATAGTTTCGAACCCGATCGGATTGGTCAACCATATTCACTTGTATGTTTTCTTGGTTGACCGATGGCGTGACAACCGCAAAACGTGCTAATTTTTTAACATCACATTTTTAAATATTTTATCAATGGATTTGCTTAGATATCAGATAAAAATTTCAAATTTAATTATAAATATGTTGGTCTATACCAATTTGCCTCCTAAAGTTGTATAACTTATACATTGCATTTAAATGATTGAGGTTACCCTCCATGAGCAAAATGGGGGATGAAATGGAATTTTTTAAAATGAACAACTGAATGTTGTTTTCATATGAATATATGTTAGTGGTAGAAATTTCAGCAATTTCCGCCTTCGGTTGGACCTCGATCTACCCGGTCAACTCAATACCCTAAATAGAACATAAAACAAATATGCTCTCAACCGGTCCTTGGCAATTCACTTTTTTTCGATCTTTCAGCTCCCACACTCTCATGGGTAGGGGGTCTACTTACGGATGTCAAAATTCCGCAACGTTTGTCCGCGCATGGTGCCGCTCCCCTTAGGGAAGTTTGCTTGTGCAAAGCGTTGACCGCTACGTTGGACGCCTTATTCATGGCAGATCAGCCTAATTTCTTTACACAATACCTATCAATGTTGTATAAACATATGAGAATTTTCAGATTGGTCGATTTTCATTTCAAAATTTTTGGATCGCACATAATCCTTATATGTCTTGTAATGTAGTATAACTAGTTTATTAGGCTTGTTACCCTCCATGAGCAAAATGGGGGACGAAATGGAATTTTTAAAATGAACCGCTGGATGTTGTTTTCATATGAATATATGTTAGTGGTAGAAATTTCAGCAATTTCCGCCTTCGGTTGGACCTCGATCTACCCGGTCAACTCAATACCCTAAATAGAACATAAAACAAATATGCTCTTAACCGGTCCTTGACAATTCACTTTTTTCGATCTTTCAGCTCTCACACTCTCATGGGGAGGGGGTCTACTTACGGATGTCAAAATTCCGCAACGTTTGTCCGCGCATGGTGCCGCTCCCCTTAGGGAAGTTTGCTTGTGCAAAGCGTTGACCGCTACGTTGGACGCCTTATTCACGGCAGATCGGCCTAATTTCTTTACACAATACCTATCAATGTTGTATAAACATATGAGAATTTTCAGATTGGTCGATTTTCATTTCAAAATTTTTGGATCACACATAATCTTTATATGCCTTGTAATGTAGTATAACTAGTTTATTAGGCTTGTTACCCTCCACGAGCATTGTCAGATTGATCAATTTCTATTTTGAAATTTTTGGCCCGCCCGAATAAGCCATAATTTTTTTTTATTTTTTCTATTTTTTAATTACGTTTCTCTTTTTTCTATAATATGCAATTTATCTCTTTCTTTGTAATTGATTTCATAAGTTTTGTTTTCTTTAATTTCTATTTTCATTGTTACACAACAATTAATATTGGGAGATTTATATAGATAGTTAATTGAATATAACCACCTTAAGTAATATTAATAAATGTTATAAGTTACAAGTATTATATGAATATAAAATATGTTCAATAAAAAACAATGAATCTTTTATCACCAATATATACCATTAAGCCATATTTTGAGAAGAAAAAAATAATGTTTTTTTTTTGTTAAACAAAATAAGGCCCTTTTCGGCCCTATTTGACCCTATTTGAGGGTCGGCCCGACCCGGCCCTTTCGGCCCTAACAGATCGGGCTTTTCGGGCGGGTAAAGGTTAGCATATTTAAGTCCCGGCCCGACCCTACCCGGCCCTAAATTTTGTTGACTTTGACTAGGCCCTGCCCGGCCCGACCCTAAGCCCTAAAATTTAGGGTAGGGCAGACCCTAGCCCGGCCCATGATGACCCCTAAGATGGGGAATGGATTGGACTGTCTTCGTAATTTCCCCCTCAGATGTTGCGTTATGTACTTGCTTTCATTATTAGTATTTTTTGAAAGAAGCGAATTCATTAAAGGGGTATTGTATTTAGATTTGTGCAGACTTCTTTTAAATGACAAATTTTGAAAAAGTCTACAGATTTTTTAAAAAGTTGATAGACTGTTATGGATTTCTTAAAACTATTGATTTTAGCAACAAACTTTTATTGATTCATGAAAATCTATATACTTTATTATGAATGACTTCTACAGATTTCCTAGCATGTACAAAATATAAAAACAAAAAACAAAAAAACAAAACAAATACAGTCCAAACACAAAACAAGATAATAACTCGTTGTCTCTTCAATTTTCAAATATCTTCTAATATAAATTGACTCAAATGAATGATTGTTAATCTATCTAGCGAGTTTGTTCTCATTCCTAATCTCCTAACAACATAAATATGCAATATAGATCACTTGATGTTTATGGTTAATTATTCTCATCAATTTTGTTTTCGCCAATTAACATATAGTGTAGCGATATCGGTCAATGTCTTGATCTATAATCAATCAATTGAAATTCAATTGTTCAACCTTTCTTTGAACCATAATATAAATTCAAATTAATGAGAATAATTAATTAATAAGATAAAATTTAGTATGCCATAGTGTTAGGGGCCGCACTTGTAATGCCACAAGCAACCTTGTTCAGGGTTATTAGTTAAGCATTTAGTTGATTGCTTGTGTGCTTGGGGTGTTTTGATAATTTACAAATTATGTAATTTATTTTATTTAGCAGTTATTCTCCTCGGTAATTTTGCATGTATTCCTCTGGCCCTTTCATGTAAGCCTAATATGCTCTATAGGGAGAGGTTCCTAGTCGGCATAGTTTGGAATACGGAACTAGTATAGGTAAGTACATGTACTTTTGTCTCCCTTATCGTCTTACCATCAATAAAAGAGGAATTATTCAATCATCTGTGCCCTGTGAGATTGCTCCTTGATCTTAATTTCAATTACTCATTTGTTCTTCGTGGTTGCCCAACATTTATATCACTGTGCTCTTGCTTGTCGCTAGTACTATTTTAATATCGTGTGGTTTCATTGTTCCTTGCAAGGTACTTACTTGGCTGACTTGCTTACTGGCAAGTGCCGCACGGTCCGCTTTACGCATTGTAAAGTTCGGCCCGTGACAGTTGGTATCAGAGCCAACTCAGCTCAAGACGCTCGCTACGATGACAGGCAAGATGACAAACCAACAAAGATTTGGTTGGTATAACCAACAATTGGGGGAACTTGCGGGAGTGCCCGATAGATTGATTGATATAACAACCGTGTTGGACCGCGTCGACCTAGATGGTTTCGTGGCGCGGATGATAGAGGTGGAGAGCCTCAGGGACCGAGTTGTGGCCCTTGAAAAATGTAAAGCTCGAGGAGACAAAAGGGAGAGAAATGAGGAAGAAGCTCCCGGTTCGAGTGAGCAAATGGGGCAGATGAGTGATGCCCTTGATGCACTCCAGGTGACTATGGACAATATGGCGGAAGACATCCGAGCCACCATTGATGCCTTCAAAAACGAGCTGATGGAGATGAACACCAAGCTCAACTTGACCATCCGTGCAATGGGAAACCAACATGTGACGGACTACATAAAGGTAAAGATACCAGAACCTCAAGCTTTGGGAGGGGCGTGAGACGCCAAGGAGCTTGAGAACTTCTTATTTGATATGGAGCAATACTTTCAAGCAGTGAAGCCAGACTCGGAAGAGGTGAAGGTGAATATGGCGACAATGTATTTGTCAGGAGATGCTAAACTTTGGTGGAGAACCAAATACAATGACATTCAATGAAGAGTGTGCATTATCGACACATGGGAGGATCTAAAGAAAGAGCTTAAAGCTCAATTCTTCCCCGAGAATGTTGAATACATTGCCAGACGGAAACTAAGAGAGCTCAAGCACACCAACAACAGCAGGGACTTTGTGAACAAGTTCTCTGTGCTCATGCTCAACATCCCAGACATGTCAGAGAAAGATTGGTTGTTCTATTTCCTCGAGGGCTTAAAACCATGGGCAAGAACCAAGCTTCAGCGTCAGAGCGTCCAGGATTTGGCCTCTGCTCAGGCTGGTGCTGAGAGACTGATAGATTACTCATTTGAGGAGAACTCCAGCAATAAGACTCAGTCCTTTTTGACTACGAATGCCAACAGATCCTTGAGGCTGGGCCGGAGTAAAAGTGGGGGAGCGGAGTCCAAATTCTCCAACTCAGGAGGAGGGGATTGGAGGACCACTTATGTGAGGGACACAACAACTTCCAAGCCGGGTACCTCAACTGGAGTCTTCACCCCTCGACCCTTCAATCCTTCAGGGTATGCCCCAAGGCCAGTGTCATGCTTCTTATGTAGAGGACCTCACAGAGTAAACGAGTGCCCTCACAAGACAGCTTTAACGGCCCTACAAGCCCATATTCAATCAAAAGAAACAGAAGACCAGCAGGAGTCGAAGGAGGAACATAGCCACATGGGAGCTTTGAGATTCTTAGGTGCAGTTAAGAAACAACCACCCAAGAAGGATCAGGCCAAGGGCCTAATGTTCGTGGATGGTTATATCAATGGGAAGGTTGCCAGGAGTGTGATAGTTAACACAGGGGCCACGCACAACTTTGTGTCAGAGAAAGAAGCTCATAGGTTGGGGTTGAAGTTGGAGAAGGATGTTGGTCACATGAAAGCTATGAATTTCGAGGCCTCACCCACAACTGGACTGTCCCGAGGGGTACCACTCAAGTTGGGCCAATGGAAGGGAAAAGTAGATGTTATAGTTGTCTGAATGGATGACTTTGATGTCATATTGGGGATGGAGTTCATGTTAGCAAACAAAGCTATTCCCATTCCTAGTGTCCAACACTTGCTCATTATGGGGGAAAGGCCATGTGTAGTTCCAGCAAGAATCAGACAACCAAGTGAACCCCGTCTCTTATCTGCCCTCCAATTTAAGAAAGGCGTGAGGCGCTATGAGCCTACATATGTAGTAGTTCCTCTAATGAAGGATGATAGCAAGAGGGAAATGGTTCCGAGGGAAATCGAGGGGGTATTGGAGAGTTATGCAGATGTGATGCCACCCGAACTTCCCAAGGAACTACCCCCAAGGAGGAGTGTGGACCACGAGATCGAATTGCTTCCGAGAGCCAAGCCACCTGCAAAAGCATCTTATAGAATGGCTCATCCTGAACTGGCAGAACTTAGGAAGTAGCTCGAAGACTTACTCAAGGCTGGGTTTATTAGACCATCTAAAGCCCCCTTCAGTGCGACGATGTTGTTCCAAAAGAAACATGATGGAAGCTAGAGACTATGTGTGCACTACCGGGCCCTTAACAAAATCATGGTGCGCAATAAGTACCCGATCCCCTTGATAGCGGATCTGTTTGATCAGCTTAGTGGCACCAAGTACTTCACCAAGCTTGATCTCCGCTCAGGTACTATCAAGTCCGCATTGCTAAGGGTGACGAGCCTAAGACTGCATGCGTTACAGGTTACGGCGCCTTTGAATTCTTGACCAATGCGCCGGCGACATTCTGCATTTTGATGAACCAAGTCTTCCATGAGTACTTGGATAAGTTTGTGGTGGTATATCTGGATGACATTGTAGTGTACAACTCTACTTTGGAAGAGTACATAGAGCATTTGAAGGTGGTATTCCAACGGTTACGAGATAACCAATTGTATGTTAAGCGCGAGAAGTGTTCCTTCGCGCAGGTGACCATTAAGTTTTTGGGTCATATTATTGAAAGAGGTCGAATCAAGATGGACATGGAGAAAGTGGAAGCCATAAAGGAGTGGCAAAACCCCAAGAATGTGAAGGAACTGTGCTCTTTTCTTGGGTAGGCTAATTACTATCGACGTTTCATTGAGAACTACTCGAAGAAGACAACCCCCTTAACTTAGCTTTTGAAGAAGGGAGCGACATGGGATTGGAGTAGTGATTGTGAGAAGGCCTTCCAAGAGTTGAAGAAGGTTGTACTGGAAGATCTGGTCCTTGCCTTACCTGACCTGAATCAACCATTCGAAGTTCAGACGGACGCTTCAGACTTTGCTTTAGGAGGAGTACTCCTACAATGGGGACACCTTGTTGCTTATGAAAGCCATAAACTCTCGGAAGCTGAGCGGAAGTACACAGCTCAAGAGAAGGAGTTACTAGCCATGATTCATTGTCTAAGAACTTGGCGACACTATCTGTTGGGGTCGAAGTTCCTTGTAAAAACAGATAATTCCGCTGTCAGCCATTTCTTGACTCATCCAAAGTTAACCCCAAAGCAAGCTAGATGGCAGGAGTTTCTCACAGAGTTCGACTTCCAGTTCGAACACAAGGTTGGTCGCACTAATCAAGTTGCGGATGCCCTAAGCCGCAAGGCCGACCTTGCCACCCTCAAGATGTTGGCAACTTTGTCAAGTAGTGTCATTGCCACAGACATCAAGCAACGTATGAAGGAGAGTTTGGAGAAAGATCTTGTAATACCCGCAATTTCCATTTTAAATTCGAGTGATTGTATCGAATGATTATTATGCGATTTCACGATTTATGTTCGATAATCATTCATTTTTACAATTATCGAAGTTTCGAAACGTTTATTTTAACGAAAAGCTCGAAATACTCGGTTTGAGAAATTGACTTTTTCTACGTACGAAATTTGGAGAAACTTCCTTCATGAAAGTTGTAGAGCTCGTCGATACGAGTCCGTACACGTGCGGAACACGAAGATCGGATTTTTCCTGAATTAGTTATCGAATTTTGAAGTTTTCCGAAACATGTATATATAGAAAAAATTTTGGAAACCCTAATTTTTTCTTCTACCGGTTCTTCTTCTTCCTTCTGTTTCTGGAAAAAGAAAAAAAAAAAAAAAAACTGGTTCTCTCTCACCGTAGCTCTCGACCGAAAAGGGGAGAAAATTTCTCCTTAATTGTTCTCCCTCCACAGACCACCTCTCGACCTCAAACCAAGTCCCAGGCGTTCGTCTCGAGCTGCTCTAGCTCCCGGAGGCAGTTTCACAAGGCGGCGCAGCCTGTGGCGGCGGCGGCACAGCCCGAACCGAAAACGGCCCTTTTCGGTTCGATCTCGATATCTCGAGCTACACTCCACCATTTCACTTGATTCTTGTCTCATTGAGCTCGCCTCAACTTCCTCTACAAGCACCAAGAAGGACCGGAACTGGGTCGAACGTTTTCACGTTCGTCGGAGCTCGACCCGAACGGATCGAAATACCGAAACTTTCGATCAAGATATCTCGAGCTATACACGATCGTTTCTTGTGATTCTTGGCTTGTTGAGTTCGCAAGGAAGTTCTGAACAAGTTTCCAGAAGGGATCGGGGCCTGAGGTTGCAGTTTTCACGTCGGTTTTCAAGCTCACCGGTTTCTGCATATTTTCCGGCCGCCGACTGTAAATCGGTAATTTCGATGCCTTCCCGTCATTTTTAGGTCTTGTGCTAGTTATGAAAGTTGCTCAGAATGATGAAACGAAGGGGAGAAGCTCAGCCCCGACACCATTGGTGGTGGTCGGTGGCGGCTCTGTCCCTAACTCCAGCGGCCTTTTTCCGACCACCTCCGGAGATATAAAATTTGGTTTCTGTCCATTTTATGATTCTATGTTTCGATACGATCATTTTGGAGTATTATACGTATTTTTTGGATATCGTATGAATTAGTTATGAATTTTGTGATTTCGATCTATTTCGATCGTTAGATTTGTGATCTGTGAAATTATGACCGTTGGATGAACTTGTAAATTTGTTATGATGATCATATGACTGTCCCAGAGGCTTTGTGTGGTCATGGGCGAAGATCCGACCGTTGGATCTTCGTATATGTGAAAAACGGTAATTAGGGGAGCGATTCGTGAGAAACCGCTCGTCGGATTTTAATGTAAATTAGAATCTGGCCGTTAATTAGTAGTTAAATTATGTGTTGAAATTGTTGGCTAAATTCGAATCACATTTGATTAGGTGATTGACGAATTTTATTTGAGTGGGCTATTCGGCGTTAATTATAAATTATAATTATTGAAGACGCAGCGGGAGTTTCGAGGTGAGTAAAACTCACGTGGTTCATATTACGAACCGAGCATTTTAATTTATTTATTTTTGGTAATTGTGTGAAAAATATTTGCGGATTAAATATTTGTTTTAAAATTTCATGGACTTGAATCACCACGGTCCATAGGTAAGTAAAATGAATTTTAACTATACAAATGAATTTCATAATTTTCTTGTGTGAACTATAGATGGTATTAGTGGTCATTCCTGAGTGGATGATTACGTATATATATATTTACGTGGAAAATATATATTGATGAGTGGATTGTTGTGTGATGATATGATTGAGTAGAATTGATGAGTTGATTATATTACAATTGTGTAATTCCATAATAATATGATGTATCTTGGTTGAGTTGATTTCAGTATGTGATATTATATGTTGTGTTCATTTATGGATTTGGGGTCGACGTAATGACTGGTGTGGGTAATCGGACGCTCTAATCCTAGTGTGGATGATGGGATATGATTGGTTGAGTATGTGGAATTATTGGACGTTCTAAATATGTATATAGGTATACATATTGATGAAATACAATAATTGATAAATATGTCGGATGCCATAACCTAGGCCAGGTGACGGGCTACGATTCAGTTAGAGCTCTAGTCTGTCAAGTACCGTATTTTTATAATTACGATGATGAGAGTTGTGGAGAAAGTTGTGAGTTGGGTTGTCTTGATATATTGAATTGGTGTTGATTGAGATTGTTATTATTTGCACATGTGGAAATTATTGAGTGTTGCTGTGTGTGGGAATAAATGAGATTATATTAAGTAACAGTTCCTTCTTTTACTCATACAAGCTTTCATAAGCTTACCGGGTTTTGTGTTATTGCAATCCCGGTACACTATTCAATGGTGTAGCGGATATTCCTGCAGGTCAGGATAACCAGGGAGGTGGCCGAGCTGCTTAGGTGTTACAGCAGTTTTGTTATTTATTTAGTTGTGAGGTGTGTGTAAGCTCATCTAGAGCTTTACATTACCGTTTGGATTTGAGTTGTAATAATTAACCGAGACTAAATTCGGTTTGATTTTATTTCGTGTGGTGAGTATGTTAAGAAAAGAAATTTTCAGGATGATTATTTTGAGTTGTAGTATTTTCATGTTTCGGATTTTGAATTGTTATTCTAAAATTCGGGATGTGACAGTTTGGTATCAGAGCGTAAGGTACATATTTGGTGATATGTCAATACTTACCGAGTGATGGCCCGTCTGCAGCGGATCCCCATCGTGTGCTCTTCGGTATTGACAATGTCATTGGGTATGTGAGTGCGTTAGGTTGGCTAGGAACGTTAGTACTTTTAGGAAATTTAAGTATCGTTATGTATGATCAATACTTGGTTAATATGGACTTGCATTTGACCTATGCTTTATTTAAGTGTTATGCGTGTATTAATCAAGTATATCATGCTTATTAGGTAATGGAGATTGAGGGAAACGAGGCCAGAGGTCGGGGTAGAGGTAGACCTCGTGGCAGGGGTAGAGGCCGAGGAAGGGGTAGGGCCCCTCCAGTCGAAGAAGTATTCGAGTCGGAGGAAGATGCACCTTATGAGGATCAGCCTATTCCTCCTGTAGCTATGGTTGATAATCCTGCTCGCTTGCTGATGCTAGCAAGGGAAATTACTCGCTTGGGAGCAACCAAGTTTGGAGGAGGCACAGATTATATGGTGGCGGATCGTTGGATAGAGGATTTGCAGACTTATTTCGATCTGCTTGATTGCACTGAGACCGATAAGAGGAAGCTAGCCGCTTTCATGCTGAAGGATGAGGCTAGGGTGTGGTGGAACGTCACTCAGAGGAGCATTGAGGTGTCTACCTTGACATGGGACTGCTTTGAGAGGCTGTTCAGGGAGAAGTACTTTCCACCAGCAGTGAAGGAGAGGTTGGAGCGAGAGTTCCTTGCACTTGTACCGGGGAAGATGACCGTAATTGAGTATGATGCGGAGTTCTCCAGACTGTACAAGTATGTGAGGCAGATGGAGGATGAGGACTTGGCCAAGAAGTTTCAGAGAGGGTTGAGTCCTTCGATTGAGCGTGATGTAGCCATCTTGGAGCTGAAGACCAAGAGAGAGATCTTGGCTAAGGCACAGATCATTGAGCAGCAGAACCTGATTCGTAGAGAGAAGGAGTCTGCTGAGAGAGACTTCCAGGGCAAGGGAAAGGCCATAGCAGGGAGCAGTAGAGCTAGAGACTTCAGGGGTGGGTTCTGGAAGAGACAGAGAACTCAGTTTCAGCATCAGGCTCCAGCTAGGGCAGCAGTAGCTCCTCCTGTTCAGGCTATGCCTATCAGGCAGATAGCACCAGCAGCTCCAGTGAAGTGCTTTAACTGTGGCAAGCCGGGCCACATCTCTCGTGCATGCACGAAGCCACGGGGTAGGTTATGCTACAGCTGTGGACAGGCAGGGCATCAGGCTAGGGAGTGTCCTCGGAATCAGGGTAGAGTGCAGGGTAACCAGTAGAGGCAGTTACCACCTGCTCATGCTAGAGTCTTTGCCATTGGTCAGGCAGGCACTGGAGTGGAAGGTACCTTATCTGTTTATCACTTTCTTGCTAGAGTACTGTTTGATACGGGAGCCTCACACTCTTTCATATCTAGTGCGGTTGTGGATGTTTTGGGTTTGATTGCTATGCCTATGACTAGATCATTGTGTGTTACATCACCTCTCGGTGTGTCTCTTGAGCTTAGCATGCTTTGTGATGATTGCCCTATTGGGATTGGTGGCAGAGAGTTCTCTGCATCTTTGATTGTGATTCCGGATCACACGTATGATGTGATTTTGGGTATGGATTGGTTGAGCCCGAACCATGCTGTTATTGATTGCTTTAGGATGATTGTGTCCTTCCATGTTCCGGGACAACCGGTGTTTCATTACCGTTGTCTGAAGTCTGATATCACCATGAGGATAGGGATTTTGGCCCATATTGAATCAGGGAGTAGTACTTCAAAGATTACAGGGATTCCTGTAGTTTCAGAGTATGAAGACGTGTTTCAGGAGATCCCTGGGTTACCTCCGAAGAGGGTAATGGACTTCTCCATTGATGTGATACCAGGTACTTCACCTGTGTCGAAAGCACCCTATCGAATGGCACCAGCTGAACTTCAGGAGTTGAAGGTTCAGATTGAGGGCTTACTTGCACAAGGGTTCATTCAGGCAAGTGTGTCTCCTTGGGGCGCACCAGTGTTGTTTGTGAAGAAGAAGGATAGTTCACTTCGTCTATGTGTGGATTATCGACAGTTGAACAAGGTGACCATCAAGAATAGGTACCCTTTACCTAGGATTGATGACTTGTTCGATCAGCTTAGAGAAGCTACTGTATTCTCGAAGATTGACTTGAGGTCTGGATATCACCAGTTGAGGGTGAAGGAGAAAGATATTCCAAAGACGGCGTTCAGGACCAGGTATGGACATTTTGAGTTTCTTGTCATGCCTTTTGGTCTCACGAATGCTCCCGCAGCATTTATGGACTTGATGAACCGTACGTTCAGTCCTTACTTGGATCAGTTTGTGGTAGTGTTCGTTGACGACATCTTGATTTATTCAAGGTCGTCAGCTGAGCATGAGAGGCATCTGCGGATAGTGCTGCAAACATTGAGAGAGCAGAAACTATTTGCCAAGTTCGAGAAGTGCGACTTCTGGCAGAGTGAAGTCAAGTTCCTTGGTCATGTGGTCTCGAAGGATGGAGTTTCTGTGGATCCTTCGAAGGTTGAAGCAGTGATGAGTTGGAGTCGCCCTACTACGGTTACAGAAATCCGTAGCTTCCTTGGATTGGCCGGGTATTACAGGCGCTTCATTGAAGGGTTTTCTGGTATTGCTTCGGCTTTGACCAAATTGACCAGGAAAGACACTCAGTTCGTATGGTCGGACGAGTGTGAGAAGGCTTTCATTGAGCTGAAGACTAGATTGACTACAGCTCCAGTGTTGACTATTCCTACTAGTGGTGGTGGATTAGTCATTTACAGCGATGCATCTTATCAGGGTTTGGGGTGTGTGTTGATGCAGAATGGTAGTGTTGTTGCTTATGGTTCTAGACAGTTAAAGGTACATGAGCGGAATTACCCTACTCATGATCTAGAGCTAGCAGCTGTGGTGTTTGCCTTGAAGATTTGGAGGCACTATCTTTATGGTGAGAAATTTGAACTCTTTTCTGATCACAAGAGTTTGAAGTATTTATTCTCCCAGAAGGAATTGAACATGAGGCAGAGGAGATGGATGGAGCTCATTAAGGACTATGATTTCACCTTGGAGTATCATCCCGGAAAGGTGAATGTAGTGGCGGATGCTTTGAGTAGGAAACCGCGGGTAATAATGGCATCGATTATGGTGCGGGAGTGGCGTATGTTAGAAGCTGCATCTGAGTTCGACCTTATGCCCGCAGGAGCAGGACGGGGAATCTTTCTCGGTAGTATCACCTTACAGCCCACCTTGATCTCCAGGATCATTCAGGGTCAGACACTTGATGAGTTTGCTCAGGCGAGGTTTTCTGAGATGACTGTTGACCCGGATGTGGAGGGTCCTTCTGAGTGGATGATTGGGGCTGATGGAGGGTTGAGATTTCGAGGGAGATTGTATGTACCGAGTGTTGATAACCTCAGGGAGGAGATCATGCGGGAAGCACATAGGTCTCGATATACTATACATCCACGAGGTACTAAAATGTATATGGATCTACGAAGGCAGTTTTGGTGGTATGGTATGAAGAGGGATGTGGTGGAACACGTGTCGAAGTGTCTTACCTGTCAACAGGTGAAGGCAGAGCATCAGAGACCAGCAGGAATGCTGAACCCCTTATCGATTCCTGTTTGGAAATGGGAAGACATCTCTATGGACTTTGTGACTGGATTACCAAGATCCAGGCAAAGTTATGACTCGATTTGGGTAATTGTTGACCGGTTGACTAAATCAGCACACTTCCTTCCGGTGGCAAAAACGTACTCAGGTGATGCATTGTGTAAGTTGTACGTGAACGAGATAGTGAGGCTTCATGGAGTACCTGTGACGATTGTATCGGATCGTGATGCTCGTTTCACTTCAGAATTCTAGCGTAGGTTCCATAAGGCATTTGGTACGTCTCTTGCTATGAGCACTGCATTTCACCCACAAACAGATGGACAGACCGAGAGAGTGAATCAGGTGATGGAGGACATGCTCAGAGCTTGTGTTCTAGATTTTAAGGGTAGTTGGGCAGATCATCTGCCATTGGTAGAGTTTGCCTACAACAACAGCTATAACTCTAGTATCGGTATGGCTCCATATGAGGCTCTTTATGGTAGGCCATGTAGGACTCCTATCTGTTGGGCGGAAGCAGGAGATAAAGGGCTCATCGGACCTGAGATTGTACAGGAGACCACAGAGAAAGTCACTACTATTCGGGACAGAATCCGAACAGCTCAGAGTAGACAGAAGAGTTATGCTGACTTGAAGAGGAGACCGTTGGAGTTTGAGACAGGAGATCATGTGTTCTTGAAAGTCTCACCTACGAAAGGTGTGGTGAGATTTGGCAAGAAGGGGAAACTCGCACCGAGGTATGTTGGACCCTTTGAGATTCTAGAAAGGGTTGGTAACTTGGCATATCGTCTTGCTTTACCTGTTAGCATGTCGGGTGTGCACAACGTCTTCCATGTGTCTCTGCTCAGGAAGTATGTTCGAGATGAGTCTCACGTGATTGACCACGGTACGATCGAAGTGAACCCGGATGTGACGTTTGTAGTTAAACCTGTTCGTATCTTGGATAGGTCTACAAAGAAACTTCGTAGGAAAGAGGTTGATCTCGTGAAGGTGTTGTGGAGTCATCATGATGAAGGTGATGCATCATGGGAGTTAGAATCTGACATGAGGACGAGGTATCCACAGCTTTTTGGGGAATTGGGTACTTGAATTTCGGGACGAAATTCCTTTAAGGGGGGTAGATTGTAATACCCGCAATTTCCATTTTAAATTCGAGTGATTGTATCGAATGATTATTATGCGATTTCACGATTTATGTTCGATAATCATTCATTTTTACAGTTATCGAAGTTTCGAAACGTTTATTTTAACGGAAAGCTCGAAATACTCGGTTTGAGAAATCGACTTTTTCTACGTACGAAATTTGGAGAAACTTCCTTCATGAAAGTTGTAGATCTCATCGATACGAGTCCGTACACGTGCGGAACACGAAGATCGGATTTTTTATGAATTAGTTATCGAATTTCGAAGTTTTCTGAAACATGTATATATAGAAAAAATTTTGGAAACCCTAATTTTTTCTTCTACCGGTTCTTCTTCTTCCTTCTGTTTCTGGAAAAAGAAAAAAAAAAAAACTGGTTCTCTCTCACCGTCGCTCTCGACCGAAAAGGGGAGAAAATTTCTCTTAATTGTTCTCCCTCCACAGACCACCTCTCGACCTCAAACCAAGTCCCAGGCGTTCGTCTAGAGCTGCTCTAGCTCCCGGAGGCAGTTTCACAAGGCGGCGCAGCCTGTGGCGGCGGCGGCACAGCCCGAACCGAAAACGGCCATTTTCGGTTCGATCTCGATATCTCGAGCTACACTCCACCATTTCACTTGATTCTTGTCTCATTGAGCTCGCCTCAACTTCCTCTACAAGCACCAAGAAGGACCGGAACTGGGTCGAACGTTTTCACGTTCGTCGGAGCTCGACCAGAATGGATCGAAATACCGAAACTTTCGATCAAGATATCTCGAGCTATACACGATCGTTTCTTGTGATTCTTGGCTTGTTGAGTTCGCAAGGAAGTTCTGAACAAGTTTCCAGAAGGGATCGGGGCCTGAGGTTGCAGTTTTCACGTCGGTTTTCAAGCTCACCGGTTTCTGCATATTTTCCGGCTGCCGACTGTAAATCGGTAATTTCGATGCCTTCCCGTCATTTTTAGGTCTTGTGCTAGTTATGAAAGTTGCTCAGAATGATGAAACTAAGGGGACAAGCTCGGCCCCGACACCATTGGCGGTGGTCGGTGGCGGCTCTGTCCCTAACTCAGGCGGCCTTTTCCGGCCACCTCCGGAGGTCTAAAATTTGGTTTCGGTCCATTTTCTGATTCTATGTTTTGATACGATCATTTTGGCGTATTATACTTGCATTTTTCGGATATCATATGAATTAGTTATGAATTTTGTGATTTCGATCGATTTCGATCGTTAGATTTGTGATCTGTGAAATTATGACCGTTGGATGAACTTGTAAATTTGTTATGATGATCATATGATTGTCCCAGAGGCTTTGTGTGGTCATGGGCGAAGATCCGACCGTTGGATCTTCGTATATGTCAAAAACGGTAATTAGGGGAGCGATTCGTGAGAAACCGCTCGTCGGATTTTAATGTAAATTAGAATCTGGCCGTTAATTAGTAGTTAAATTATGTGTTGAAATTGTTGGCTAAATTCGAATCACATTTGATTAGGTGTTTGACGAATTTTATTTGAGTGGGCTATTCGGCGTTAATTATAAATTATAATTATTGAAGACGCAGCGGGAGTTTCGAGGTGAGTAAAACTCACGTGGTTCATATTACGAACCGAGCATTTTAATTTATTTATTTTTGGTAATTGTGTGAAAAATATTTGCGGATTAAATATTTGTTTTAAAATTTCATGGACTTGAATCACCACGGTCCATAGGTAAGTAAAATGAATTTTAACTATACAAATGAATTTCATAATTTTCTTGTGTGAACTATAGATGGTATTAGTGGTCATTCCTGAGTGGATGATTACGTATATATATATTTACGTGGAAAATATATATTGATGAGTGGATTGTTGTGTGATGATATGATTGAGTAGAATTGATGAGTTGATTATATTACAATTGTGTAATTCCATAATAATATGATGTATCTTGGTTGGGTTGATTTCAGTATGTGATATTATATGTTGTGTTCATTTATGGATTTGGGGTCGACGTAATGACTGGTGTGGGTAATCGGACGCTCTAATCCTAATGTGGATGATGGGATACGATTGGTTGAGTATGTGGAATTATTGGACGTTCTAAATATGTATATAGGTATACATATTGATGAAATACAATAATTGATAAATATGTCGGATGCCATAACCTAGGCCAAGTGACGGGCTACGATTCAGTTAGAGCTCTAGTCTGTCAAGTACCGTATTTTTATAAATACGATGATGAGAGTTGTGGAGAAAGTTGTGAGTTGGGTTGTTTTGATATATTGAATTGGTGTTGATTGAGATTGTTATTATTTGCATATGTGGAAATTATTGAGTGTTGCTGTGTGTGGGAATAAATGAGATTATATTAAGTAACAGTTCCTTCTTTTACTCATACAAGCTTTCATAAGCTTACCGGGTTTTGTGTTGTTGCAATCTCGGTACACTATTCAATGGTGTAGCGGATATTCCTGCAGGTCAGGATAATCAGGGAGGTGACCGAGCTGCTTAGGTGTTACAGCAGTTTTGTTATTTATTTAGTTGTGAGGTGTGTGTATGCTCATCTAGAGCTTTACATTACCGTTTGGATTTGAGTTGTAATAATTAACCGAGACTAAATTCGGTTTGATTTTATTTCGTGTGGTGAGTATGTTAAGAAAAGAAATTTTCAGGATGATTATTTTGAGTTGTAGTATTTTCATGTTTCGGATTTTGAATTGTTATTCTAAAATTCGGGATGTGACAGATCTCGTGGCCTAATCGCTCATCAAAATGGTGAAAGAAATGAAAAACCGTCGTTTTTGGATGGAGGATGGCATATTGATGGCTAAAGGGGGACGAGTGTTTGTTTCGCGAGCTGATAGATTACGAAGGATGCTCATGAAGGAGTGTCATGACACTTTATGGGCAGGTCACCCTGGATGGCAGAGAACCCACGCGCTACTCAAGCAGGGTTACTATTGTCCCCAAATGCAGGATGATGTCACAGAATACACCAAGACCTGCCTAACCTGCCAGCAGGACTCGATCGAGCCACAGAAGGCTCTTGGGCTACTGGAACCATTATCCATTCTGACTCGCCCGTGGGAAAGTGTCTCCCTTGACTTCATTACTGACCTCTCAAAGGTCGGAGACTTATCAGGATTCCTTGTTATAGTCAACATGTTCTCGAAATATGCCACCTTTGTGCCAACTCCAAAGTATTGCTCGGCAGAAGATACAGCAAGCCTCTTCTTCAAGCATGTTGTCAAGTACTGGGGTGTGCCTCAGAACATTGTCAGTGATCGAGACACAAGGTTTACAGGAACGTTCTTGACCAAGCTATTTAAGCTACTTGGTTCCGAGCTCAACATATCTTCGAGTTATCACCCGCAAAGTGATGGACAAACTGAAAGGTTCAACGGGATGATGGAGGAGTACTTGCACCATTTTGTTCATGCCAATCAGCAGAATTGGGCGCAGTTGTTAGATGTCGCACAATTTTTTTTCAACTCGAAGAGAAGCTCATCTACCAACAAGAGTGCTTTCGAAGTGGTCACTGGCTAACAGCCTCTTTTGCCTCATGCGGTACAAGAAGTGTACAGAGGGAAAAACACGCGTGCTTTTAACTTCACAAAAGAGTGGAAGACCAATGCGGAGATTGTACAAGCTTATCTGGAGAAAGCAGCAGGGCGAATGAAGAAGTGGGCAGATCAAGGCCATAAGCCCAGAGAGTTCAAAGCAGGAGACATGGTCCTTGTCAAGTTGCTCCCGGAACAACTCAGGTTCCTACGCTCCAGGGATAAGTGACTATTCAAGAAGTATGAAGGACCACTCCCTGTCATTTCTAAAGTAGGGAAGTGTTCCTACAAAGTTAACATCCCAGTTTGGATGAGAGTTCACCTCGTCTTCCATGTCAGCAACCTTAAGCCACACCAGCTAAACCTTGAAGATCAAGCACGTAACCAGCCTGTTCGAGAGCACGTCGACATCCGTCCACCCAAACCGAAAGAAGTGGAGGCGATCCTTGTAGAAAGAGTGATCCGAGTTTCAGAGCGCTCGCGCCAGCAGTTTCTTGTCAAGTGGAAGGGTCTTGGAGACGAAGAAACAAGTTGGGAGAATGTTGAAGACCTGAAGAAGAAGTTCAAGCAGAAGATTGAAGATTTCAAGACCAAGGCCGTCGTCGAGAGCGCCGACACCTTAAGTCTGGGAGGATGTTAGGGGCCGCACTTGTAATGCCACAAGCAACCTTGTCCAGGGTCATTAGTTAAGGCTTTGGTTGGTTGCTTGTGTGCTTCGGGTGTTTTAGTAATTTACAAATTATGTAATTTATTTTATTTAACAGTTATTCTCCTCGGCCTTTTGCATGTATTCCCCTGGCCCTTTCATGTATGCCCAATATGCTCTATAGGGAGGGGTTCCTAGTCGGTATAGTTTGGACTACAGAAGTAGTATAGGTAAGCACATGTACTTTTGCCTCTCTTACCGTCTTACCATCAATAAAAGAGGAATTATTCAATCATCTGTGTCCCGTGAGATTGCTCCTTGATCTTTCCTTTCAATTACTCATTTGTTCTTCATGATTGCCCAACATTTATATCATTGTGTTCTTGCTTGTCGCTAGCACTATTTTAATATCGTGTTGTTTCATTGTTCCTTGCAAGCTACTCACTTGGCTGACTTGCTTACTGGCAAGTGCCGCATGGTCCGCTTTGCGCATTGCAAAGTTCGGCCCGTTATGCCATAGCAACACTATTCAAGGTCTTAAGGATATACCACAATATTTGGGTTTTAGGGTTTCATAAATCATTTTTATTGCTATTAGGGTTCGAAGTATCAAAATTGAAAAAAAACAAAAAACAAAAACAAAAAGCAAAACGAAACAAAACAAAACAGAAATTACATTCAAAAACTACAATGAACATGTTGGGTATCAAAAAACGTTGATATCATAAAAGATTAAAGAAAAAACAAAAAATTAAGTAAGAAAGAGAGATGATGAAGGACCAACTTTTTCGTGCGTAGAGAGAAAAATTTTGATAGACCTTTTTTTTTTTTTTTTGAAAGAGGAAGCTTTGATAGACTTTTTCAAATCTTTGGTCTAGAGGCTAGAAAATTATTGGAGTTTGGTATGTATAGTTAACACTACAAAGTCCATGGTTATCCATGATTTTCTAATTCCATAAGTATGAATGATATTTTGAATACATCTATACTTTTATTCATTTTTAAAGGTCCTAATTGAATCCTGTTCATGCAGGAATCCTCTAGCTTGTGAATTTGCCTAATTTATTGGTATTTGGGAGAGGTGCATGGCCTAGTGTCACAGCCCAACAGTTGGGGCCTAATTATAGATGCTCAAGACCCATATAGAGATATATAGCACTTTTCAAGTATCCTAGATATTTCATGGACTGTTAAAAGTCTATATTGAATACACCCAGACTTTTAAATTTCATAGATTTCTTAAAAATTCCACTAATTCCATATGCAATACACCCCCTAAATCAGTGGTAGAAATAGCTCAAAAGGGCATCCCATATGAGATTGGGAGCATACAAAAGCCAAATTCGGCTTGATCATAGAGATAAATGAGAACAAATCAGAAGGTGTACTACACCAACAGTTTGTCCTTTTACAATAAAACATTGCTCTTAAGCACCAATAGAAAACTTAGCAAAAACTAAAGATAAAATCCCAGCCTCCTCAAGATAATTACCAACAATAGTATCATTGTCTTGACCTTGAGATTTGTAGAGCAAATCATCAGTATCTGCAATTCGATATGCAAGGAATTAGTAGACCAATCAAAACTAAATTCGTCCCAGCCTAAAACACACTGCTCGCCGAGGCACTCAATTATGGTACTGACAGCGTGGTTGTACTGAGACTCTTCATAGAATGTAGCAATAAGCAATTTAACCAAGAGTAAACGCAGCACACCCAAAATATTGCAAGTAGTAAAACTTAACCCGCAACTAGGTAGAAAGTCTCCTGGGTCCCAAATCAAGACCCATGGGAAATGCAAGCCCAACTGTTGGGCTCGGACTTTGGCTCAAACCCATATTGATTTGGACACCCAAGAACATGGCACCCCGATACAGATCCCCACCATCTCCGGCGGCCTCTTCAACTCTGTCAACTATAGCACGCCTAGGCTGATGAACCACTGGACCTTCGACCAACCTAACGACACTGTCGGTGTTTACAGAACCAGAGTGCCTATAAATCCTAAACCCAGGATCAACACCAACACCAGCAATTGCAGAGATATCTCAACACTATCATCAAAGGTCAGCCAAGCCCAGCGACCTACCCTGATCCAAAATTTCCACCCTAAAAAATAGAATTGGCCATAAAGTCTTCCCTATCGTGGTCGAGCCCTGAAGCTGTGCGAACCTAACAATGCAGCCAAGGCTGCCAAGCAATGCACAATCCACCATCCCTCACAACAAGAATGGAAGTGATCTGAATGGCACATGGAAGCCGCCTAGAGAAGGCGGCGCCAGGATTTTGAGAGACATCGCTTTCGGTTTTGAGAGACATCGCTAGCTTTCAATATTAGTATTGTTTTCTTTTCCTTTTGTTTTTTTTTTCGGTTTAGAGTGGTTTTTCTTCTTCTTTTTTTTTTTTTAAAAAAAAAAAACCTTAGCACACCCCATCTTTACATATGCCAATAAGAATCGAACTCATGACATTTACAATGTTTAGAGTGATTATCATCATCATTGAACAAAATAAATTAGGCTGCTGCTATTACCACCCTATGAACTATTTTGTTCACCCTACAAGTTTCTGATTTATTGAAGGACTAAAATACCCTTACATAAAATTACAATAAAGGATAATATCTTATTAAACGTTACAATTTATTTTTCTTATCACACCCTACAAAACACGTACTTAAACTTCATTTTAATGTCTTCGTTCATCATTAAACATTAACGCTTTCTACCTTAGCATTCCTCAATCTTCAATCATCCTCATGTTATGCTAACAAAAAAGAATTCAGGACACGGAGGAAGTCAAATAGAAAAAGAATTAGAGTTAAACCCTACATTGAGAAAGGATATTTTGGGTATTGTAAATGAGTGAACTAGGTAAACATAAAATTAAAGAAATATATGTAGGGTGAGAAGAAAATATAAAGTGAATAAAGCAGTTAGTAGGGTGGCAATAGCTGCACCCAATAAATTATTGTTGCTAACCCCCTATTAACAACTTGGGTTAAAATTAGCCAAAAGACAGCTTGCGTTTAAATCAATTTGAACTAAAGTGGTAAGCTCAAACTTCTTAGATTTTAATCCTTCAAAAGCTCCATTTATATTCCTTCAATTGTTTCCTTTTTTGGATGTGAGGTTTGTTTAGCTCACATCAAGTCACATAACCCATCAATTATGAAATTCAATCATTCTAACTGATCTTGATGGAGTCATTGATCGAGATTATCAGTAATCTGGAGTTGGACTATATAATGATACAGTCTATCATGTACGTTAGCATCGGTTGAGGGTTATGTTACCTTTTTTTGTTTGTTTGTTGATCAGCCTAGACACCAAACATAAAAATTCTTACATAGAGCATCAATAAAGAGAGAATCTTTGAATAAGTAATTTTATTTATGATTTTAGAGCAAGTGTTCTTTGTGGCCTGCACTAGTAAACAGTCGGATAAGGTGAGATTACTTAGGTAGTGACTTTTTCTTCCTATTTTAAGTCTTTAGCTAAATTTGAATTTAAATCCGTTTTAAATGGAGTAATAGCTTTAGTACATTTAAATATTACATAATGGAATTAAAAGAAATATTTAAATTTAACAAAAATAATAAAGAGTCTAATCTCGCTCTCTATATTTATGTGTCATATAGCTGAAAACTATAGTAAAGAGCCAATCAAGAGATTGGTGGGATTGTAAAATTACTAAAAGGCTAAATATGCACTTTAAATCAGCCACAAAAAAAAAAAAAACAACTCTAAATTGGTGCCATTGTGGTACGTCCATTTCTTTTTACCTTTTTCTGGCCTAATTGGTCCTTGTCTTATCTTACGTCAACTAGACACTGAATAAAGAGTTTCTCTCGAAAATCATATAGAAAAAACCCTAGCTGAACTCTTGAAAATTTAGGTTTCTAGTCAATGGGTGGGTTTTTCCTAATACAAGCTTTATTTTTTTGGGTTTATATCTAATTTTATTTCACAACGCTTTGTTTCTTTAACAAGACTCCAACATGGGAAGGCCCCTATGAGCTGGTTCAATTTATGGGATCGATCACATTCTATCTCTAGGGTACCGATCACAACAGATTGCCATGACCATGGAATGGAGAACAGTTCCATCATTATACTAAGTGATACTACAATGACAGCAGTACCGGTGGTTGAACATACAGTAACCCGCTCTGGTTGGCAAAAATATTTATTTCCTATTATTGTTATAAAGTTATTCTATACCTATTTTTTAGCGAGTTGTGTTTTGATTCCTGCCACCGGTCGTTTGAAATCAATAGGATTACCAACCATATATTTTATCTATTCACTTGCCTAACTTCATTGACAGTGCATGGGATCACTCCCAGTGAATAAACAAAATAAATAACCCATCCGGTATCATTTCAGGCACTCAAAAAGACACACATTAAACATATAAGTCATATATAAACATTAACACGGCTAAAGGTAAACGCATACCATTGAGCCATAATCATGACACTCGTCAATGGTATACCATGCCCAGGGCATACAAACATACCAGTACTAGACAGTTTCATACACCAGGAGTATATAACCATATACCGATAGAATGGTTACACGACCTACGACTCAACAGCACACCAGTACCATTACCGAGTTAACAACATAAGCGTACAGAAGGTGCACTTACCAAGTGTTGTCACCAACACAATACTACCATCCCAATCGTTTGGCCTCGAATGGGAGCTGCATCCTAACCACCCCTATCAGTGTATTCATATAAGTTGTCCAACAACGAGGGCAAAGCAATAAAACCTGGTACCAGCGGTACGCGAGTACTACTGCTGGAAATGAGCTCCAAACTCAGGAAATGAGCTATCAAGAGCTGGAAATGAAGGCAAGGCAGAAATGAGGCACAGAAATGACATAGAAATGGAGAAGTGAAGTTTTCCCAGTTCGACCAGGAAAAGGAATCCCAGTTGAAGTAAGAATCTTAAGTCAACTAGGAGTGAGCTCAGAAAACTGATGTTCGGAAGCGAGAAATGACATAGGAAACCTGATTATATTAGGAGTCCTGATGCTACTAGGAGACCTAGTGAGGCTAGGAGATGCTGTGTCTTCAAGATGACTCAATATTATTCAAGAAAGTTCTAGAAGGCATGAGAATTTCGGCAAATGAAGAATGGGTTTGAAATTGTCCAATTGAGAAGCCTGACCAAAAGATTGAAGCATGTGACTTGTACATGAGTTTATAGACCCTTCTTGACGTTTTGGAAGAATCCTAAACCAATTATATTTGGTTTTTGCCGTGATATACACAAGAAAATACTAGAATGTTTCGGCAAACCTAATTTAGGAGAGTTTGAGAGAAAATCTACTTCAGGAAAAGAAAATAAAGAGCATAAATATTGATTCAGGATTCCTGATTCAATTCTACATGCAAGGAGGCCGAAATATGGTCAGGGTTCATTTTAGGATTTCGGGAATGAGGGAGATTACTTGCTCTCCAATTGTCATGGAATTTTTTCATTGGTCGAATGATGCAACAAGAAGAGAAATACTAGGAAAACCCTAGCCTAGCCGTGCACTATATATGGAGGGGACTTGGAGATGTGAAAATCATCATCAAACCTAGGATCAAAATCGCAATTCCTTCCTTTTGTTCTCTCAAAGTTTCGGCCGCCATCCTCTCTTCAAGACATGAATTCGTGAAGCAAAGCTCCATCCTCCATTCAAAAGCCTTATCGTGAGCCTCATCACCCTCGACCACCTTTGAAGATCTTCTTGCGTTTCTGAAGCTCCTTTAAAAGTGTAGCCATCCTCCAACCAGACTCACTAGTTAAATGAATAAACGAACAACGTAATCCAAAAGTGAATCCAACAAGTAATCATTATTCGAACAAACGATAGACCAAAGCACAAGCCCATAATAAGCTAATTCAGAAGAAGGGATTCTGATTTTCCAAATTAAGAATCCAACAGAAAGTGAACAATAGTACCAATGAAACAATGGATCGAAGTTCGAGAAAATATTCTAGAGTCGAAAGAAATTATTATAGGTTACCGAACAATTTTCTAAGTCACTAAATAGAGAATCAAGACTCTAGATGAACTTCAAAAAATCAGTCAAAACATCACAGATTTTGTTTTCAAACCTCAAAGGTCTTTAAACCACACTGGGTCTAGGCAAAGATTTTCACTAAACTTGTCTTTTTCACAAAGCACTTTTTACTATCGGCTCGGCTAGAACCACTTCAACAATTTCAAATCAAAATACATCGTAAGGCGAAAACATTTTCTTGGCCAAATTGATTTTCAAAACACCTTTTCAAAACTCCTTTCGGAACATTTTTTTGAAACACTTTCTGAAATTAGAAGTCAAACAATTTAAAATTGGAAGTTCTCACGACCTTTAAGGTCGAAGGTTGATGTAAACATCGAGAACATATTCTTGTAAAATGAATTTCTCAAACCTAGCGACTTGCCACACAATGTTTGAAAATGTTTATGACCCGACAAAATGTTTGTGGTACCCGAAGTTTTAAAACATTGAAAATCGAAAACGAGGAAGCATTGCTCTGATACCACTTTCTATAACGCCCCAAACTGTACCTCACCAGCTTGAGAACGTCACAATGGTGCATATCTCTAAAACATAAACTGAATATTCAATTTGTGTCTTAGAAACCTGTAAGGCATATCGTTTGGAAAATTTTTGTAAAATGCACAGCATAACTTGTAAATATTTTTGAGTGGAAGTACTTTAAATTGGTACATTAAACTAGTTCATCCAGAACTTGATATGACAGATTTCTCGGAAAATAAAGAACATTAAGAAATAAGAGTTTAGCAAAGTTTAATATAAGATTAACTCTCAACGAATTTCGGGAAACAAATTTTCAAGAAGTGAAGATATGACCCGAAACTTGGTTCCGGTTACTACGGCTAACGAACTCGCTTCCGCACACCCAGCCCCATCCGCTCCAATCCCGTTACCAATGCACAATATCTACAACCACACTGTCTTAGGGGTGAGCGTTCGTCATCGCTGCTCAATAGGGGCTTCACCCTGGTCAGGTTTGAAAACCGATGCATAAATTAATACTTTTGGGTACTCAGAAAGAAAACATACTTCAACCAAAAGTTTCAAAGAACGACAAACTTTAATATTCTTGAGATTCGAAAATCGATGCATGAAACTCATCACCAATGCATGAAATTCAAATACATACGGCGTGAAGTAATATCTGATGGCCAGTCTCGTAGACCTACTACACAACCTTACCTCAAATTATTTAATTACCAGGTGATCAAAAGGTTTCTTGTGGAACACTTAATCAAGAATATAAAAAAACACAATGAATTATGGAGAAAAGAATTGGAATCATATGAAAAGTGCTTGATTGATTCATACAATGATTACTGTTTATATACAATTAATGATTTCCTAAAATAGAAAACTAAATATACTAACTGAATTTAAACCGTAAATGATAAATGGTTTAAATGTCTTAATCAATATAAACCTTTAACTTTAAATGGTTTCAAACTGTTAATTGTAAACCGCAAAGTTCTAATGATTTATAATATTTTAATAATAGAATATAGTATAATATATTGAATAATTTCAATATATTATTATGTTGATCCTCCTGGATCATGGCTTCCCATTTTGAAGAAGGTAAAGCTCCTGCGAAAGCTAAAACTGCAGATGAGAGAATTCTTGCTTGGGAATTGACCTTTCCTTCTAATGTTGTAGGATTCTATCTGACCACGTCAAGTCATAGTGATTTTCTTCTCGAGAATGCAATCTGCCGTCAATGGGTCTTCCTTCTCAAACCACAAATCATCTAGCAGAGGAAGTCGAGAATTCTTAACATCTTCCTCATCATCCAATAATGATGGTTTGAAGGGTTTCAAATACTCAGCATTTATTACTGAATACATCTGCATGTAAGGTGGCAGCTCAAGTTGAAATGCATTCTCTCCAATCTTTTTCCAAGATCTTGAATGGCCCATATCGAATTGGCTTTAATTTCTTGCCTACACCATGTAATCTTTCTTTACTGAGCTTTAACCAAATCATATCACCTACCTTAAAGTCATGTTGGAGCCTATGTTTGTCATGTCGTGCTATATACTTACCAATATACCGTAGTTGATCAAATCCATGTGATTTTAAAAACAAATATTTAATCCATAAATATTTTTCACACAATTATGAAAATAAATAACTTAATGCACTCGGTTCGTAATATGAATCACGTGAGTTTTACTCACCTCGAAACGCCTGCTGCGTCTTCAATTAAAATGCAAATCACAATAATCCAAATGCTCATCAACTCAAGCCGTCAAGTACCTAATCAAGTATGGTCTTTACTTAGCAAACGAAGCGTGAAATAACTTAAATGATAATCCAATGGTCGGATTCGAAAATAACGGTCGAATTGAATTTAAACGAAAATCCGACTGACTGATCTTCATGAATCGCCTCCTGAATCATTTTTTTACAATTATACGAAGATTCCACAGTCGGATCTTCGCCTGTGACCACTCAAAGTCATCGGGAGAGTCATATGATCATCATATTAAAATTTGAAGTAAAACAGATGGTTTGATCTCCGTAAATCGTAAACAGAAGATAAAATGTAAAAACCGTAAATAGTAACGTCAAAACGTAATTCAACTATTTATCAACTTTTTCTAACATAACCATGTTATATATCAAAACGCTCATATGGATGCATAAATCATCGTCCAGATAATATAAACTCAAAATATGGTCCGACGAGCCGCCACACAAAGCGGTCAGACGACGGTCAACGTCGGTCAACACCTCAGATGCAAAAGTTGTCAACTACAAACTTCTTCAAAATGAAATTATGAACAACTTAAATACCTGATTTTTTCTGAGATAAGGTCTAGAACGTCCAAGATCGAGCTTTGAAGTTAGATTAATCTCGGTCGCTCGATCAGATTCCAGATCCAATCAGGGACGTCGAAACCTTCAACTCTTGATCTACAACTCTACACTCAAAATCGTGATACAAGCCACATATGGGGATGATCAGGAGGAAGATGACATCACGAAAATGGGGAGGATCGGCCCGTGCAATGCCGGCACGGCCTAGATCCGGTCGGGTCGGCCTCATGAGGCTAAGGTTGCTTCGATCCGTGCCTGCAAGCAGCGGCTGGGCAAGGCGACCTCGGGGGGGGGGCGCAGCACGGCAAGCCTGGGGAGGGCCGGGTCCCGTGGCGGTCGGGACCAGGACCGGGTCAGATGAGGGGAGAGTTTCAGCGCGCGAGAGAGAAAGAACGGGGGGGGGGTGGTTAAATGTAAAAATGTTATTTTCTTCGTCCTTCATGAAAAAAATATGATTTTCATGATATTTATAGAAAAATTCCAATTTTTTAAATATTTATAACTTATTCATACGAACACCGAATAATGCGTTCCACATATGCACAAGATCGTATCGACGAGCTTTACAACTTTTATGAAGGACGTTTTTCCAAATTTCGAACGTATAAAAAGTCAATTTTCACAACCCCTTAAATAATGTTCGTTTCGAAAATAAAATTCGTTCGTAACCCCTTTCCTCACACAACGATATACGAAGCAAGCCCAAAATTCATAATTCATATTATTGAATTACATTTAATTTATTTAAATTAAATTTCGGGTCTTCACAAGTAGCAGCATCTTCATTGGCCTCTTCATCTTTTTCTACCCTTTACACTATCATCATTAGCTGTTTGCATTTGTTTCTCCATTTTCTAATCTCTTCTTGCTTCTTCTTCATCTTTGTCTTCAACTTTTTGTATTTGTTTAACAATTCTTCTTTTTCATCCCCCAAGCTCTCTATATAAGCTTGCTTCCTCTTGCAGCTCTCAATAGCGCTTCCCACCATATCTTGTTTCAACATTGCTACATCTTGCCAATGCTCCACTGTGTTGATCTGTTCTTCATCGGTGCTTGGATAACCAAATTTGTCATACTCACTCTGCAACAAGTCTTCCCATTCCTTGAACCAAGCCGGATCATTCCTGCACACAGTAGTATACAACCTCACCCAATTATGAACTTTCTATATTCCAACATCAAAACAACCAGCATTGTAATCCACACAACATGAATCAATATAAATGCAAATCATACCTGCTCTTGTACTCTTCATTCACAATCTCTTCTGCAATGTTTTTCAAGATTTGATCTGTAATACTTGCATCGGCCTCAGTAGTAGCTTTTTCGTTCCTTGCACCTTCAATGGCCTCAGTAGCAGCTTTTTCATTCTTTTCAACTTCATTCACAATCTCTTCTATAATATTTTTCAGGGTTTGATCCACAAAATTGCATCAGCTTCGGTAGCAGCTTCTTTGTTCCTTTTAGCTTCATCGGCCTCAGTAGCAGCTTCTTTGTTCCATTTGATCTGGTTCACCTCCTTCAGTTCCATCCCAATCTTGATCGACAAAGTTTGTCTCATTTTCCGGCCCCCCTCCCCAATCCAGTGTCAAAGCTAAAGTCATCTCCAATATCATCCGCATCCGCAGCATCCTTAACCAAAAGAAAATGATAATTCAAAAAAATTAGAAATAATACAGTATCACATTGTTACCAACCAAACTATATCAAAGTGAAGTAGACCAAAAAAATCTACAGAAACCTGAGAAACTTAAATTTATTTACCTCTTCTTCCTCAATTGCACCCAAATCCATATCGTTGACATTTACTCCACTTGTGCTTTTTGTTTGCATCCCTTCCTCTCCTTTATTCTCATCCATCTTTTTCGCAAAATTCATGCTGTTCATATCCACCTAAAAAACAAAACAAAGATGGTTTTACTAAAACTGTACACGTAGCTACTATAAATGTAATTTTTCATTGTACTTCCCAATCTCTTAATGTCATGTCTTCATGTTCATCTTCGAAACCTTCCGATTCATTATGAGATGTCTCTTCTTCATTTCTATGCTTTTCCTTTTCAGCTGGTGCAGTAGCATCCTCATTCGAGATCTTATTTTCTTTACTTTTTTCTCTCTTTTCTGCCACCTTGGCTGGTTTTTTGGCAGCTACTGTGACCTTCTTTTGTTCTCTTTGTCTTTTATGTCCCTTTGCCTGTACAGTGGCAGCATGCTTTGATGGATGATTCTCAAAGTCATCGTCACTGTTTTCCTCGCCATCTTTGCTTCTATTGTTGTTGGCAGCTGCGTTATCTGTGAAGACCCAAATTTTCATAAAATAAATTTATGTAATTCAATAATTGTTTTATTATTTGAATTATGATATTTGAGATTAATTCGTTTGTCGTGGTTTGAGAAAATAGGTTTCGAATGATTTTATTTTCGAAAACGAACGTTATTTAGGGGGTCATGAAAATCGACTTTTTATACGCTCATAATTTGGGAAAAATTTCTTCATGAAAGCTGTAGAACTCATCGATACGAGTTCGTGCATATGTAGAACGTAATATTCGGAGTGCGTATGAATTTATTACGAATATTTGAAAATTAAGTTTTTCCTATAAATATAGGAATTTCGGGAATTTTTCAGAAAAACCCAAAAAAACTCCAGATTTCCATTCTTTCCCAGCTCTCTCTGTCCCGTGCGCAGTTCCCCTCCCCCAGTCCGACCCGCACAGCCTGAACGGGCTGCTACCTGCCTCCTCCGCCGCCTCCGGACCCGCGCCAGACCGGCGCCCCTTGCCGAGCCCAGCCGCCTCCTCCCCTAGCCCCGCCCCACCGCTGCCTCCAAGTGGAGATCGAACGCCGACCCAAGTGCAAAACGGATCCTGGCAGAAATTCCATTTTCCGGCGTTTCCTCGACCGATCGTTGGCATTTTCGTGATCTCCTCATCCTCCTGATCATCCCCATATGTGGTTTGTATCACGATTTTGAGTGTAGAGTTGTAGATCAATGATTGAAGATTGACGGCTCTAGTTGGATCTAGAAACGTGATCGAGGGCCGAGATTAATCCAACTTCAAAGCTCGATCTAGGTCGATGTAGACCAAATCTCGCTTAGCTCCAGGTATGAAAGTTGATCACCCTTTTATTTTGAAGACGTTTGTAGTTGACAACTTTTGCATCGGAGGAGTTGACCACCGTCTGACCGCCGCGTGTGGCGGAGCGTCGGACCAAATTTTGAGTTTTTATTATCTAGACGATGATCTATGCATCCATAGGAGCATTTTGATATATAACATGGTCATGTTAGAAAACGTTGATAACAGTCAATTTAAGTTTTACACTCCTATTTAACGTTTTGACGTTTTATCTTCGGCTAGGGTCGTGTTACCCGGAAGAGGCGTCAAAACGACGTTGAGAGAAGTGATCCAGAGGAAGACGCGGCGCCTATCAGGGTTCGCCAGCAGTTGAAGAAGATATGGTATATTCCCTAACCAGTGGCTGCTGACGCGGGCTGTGAGGTGCCTTCCAGCGGGCTGGATTCCTTTGCTTCCTATGTGGAATTCTTGACCGAGCTGGATGCTCATCGCTTCACCGAAGCGGGAGTTACCGCTGCGTCCGATGTGTCTCTCGCTAGTTTTCTGGCGGGGTTCACTCGCGTGGATGGTACGATCGAGACGCCAAGTCCGAATATCCATGGGTCTGATCAAACGAGCCGATTGACCGCTCAACAGCTGCCAGTTGAAGGTGAAGACACTTCCTCTACCCCTAATGATACTTGAAGATTGTCTCGGCTTCCCTTGTATTTATCTCTTTTTTTTATTGTAATTGCTGCTGAGGCCCTTTTTTGACATGTTAGAATGTTTTTGGCGGGTAGTCTCGACTTGGATTTTGAATGAACTATCTCTTGCTTGAAATTCTCTAAGTGTTGTCGCTGGCAGAGTATCTTGTGTGAATGTTTATGCACCGCTAGAGTTTTGACTAGGGCTTTTGTTAATCAATGAAACATTAAGGGAATTAAAATTGTCTAAGTGCAAGCTGTAGCGGACGTGACCCGCTGAAAGTTGTTGGCTTTGCCAGTTAACGTATTGGTGCATTGTAGAGAATAATGGTTTGAATAATTCCTCGTTTCATTGATAGCTGAGAGATCAGCGTTTACAAAGAGGGAGAGTGCTCGTTGGGTAGCTTCCCTTAGCTAAATATTGTGCAAAAATTTAGCTGAGTCAAGATGCTCATGGGTCAGCGGTATGACTATTTGCAATAGTACCGAAGGTGCTCGGTATTCCAAGGGTGGGTCGTGGTGACACAATCCTTGTCCATTAAGTAGAAAGTGTTGGGGCTAACGACTGCCACTATTTTGTACTGTCCTTCCCAAGTAGGGCGGAGCGCTTTTGGTGGTGGAATGACTTCCTTCATAACCCAGTCCCCCAGTTGGAGGTTCCAGGCCTTGACTTTGGCATTGTACAAATGCGAAACCGGTTGCTTGTTTTGTACGTTGTGCAAGTGAGCTTTGTGGCACTTTTGCTCTAGGAGATCTTTGTCGATGTTGATGCCCTCGCCATTGGTCTCGGGGGAGTAACCTTCGATCCTGGCGGTAGGTTGGGTGACTTCTATGGGTAGGACGACCTCAGTCCCGAACATCATACAAAAAGGTATTTTTAGCGGTTATCGGGGTTGTCCTGATAGCCCACAGGACCTCTAGTAGCTTCTTCGCCCATAAGCCCTTGACGTCGTCAAGTTTCTTTTTTAGCAATTCTTGATTATCTTGTTTGCCGCCTCAACCTGGCTATTGGTCTGAGGGTGGGCCACAGATGTAAAGTTCATCTTGGTACCTAGGTTGGCGGTGAAAGATATGATCTCCTTGTTGTTGAATTGTGTTCCATTGTCTGTGATGATGGTATAGGGGACGCCGACAGTAGATTTTTTTCCACATGAAGTTGATTACCTTAGCGGTAGTGATTGCTGTCAGCGGTTCCGCCTCTATCTATTTGCTGTTGTAATCAATGGCCACAATGATGTATTTAAATTAGCCCTTAGCTGTTAGTAGTTTGCCTACTAGATCGAGGTCCCACGTGGAGTGAACCCATGGGCCTATGATGATGGACAGAGGTTCTGCCGGAGCATGAGGGAGATCTGCGTACTGTTGGCACTTGTGGCAGGATCTGGAGATTTCTCTAGCGTCGTCGGTGAGTATGGGCCAAAAGTACCCCTATCGCATGGTTTGATTTTCCAAGAATCTGGCGCCTGAGTGATTACCACATTCCCCTGCATGTATCATTTGCAAGACGACCTTTCTATCCTCTGGGGTAAGACACCAGATGTTGGGATGGGTGAACCCTGGCGGTAAAGCTTGCCATTCTGTATATTGTAGTGGGTTGCTCTCCGCTTTAATTGTTGTACTGCTATCTTGTCGTCTGGCAGTGTAGCATTGGGTTTGTATTCTATTATCTCGTCCATCTAGTTGGGATTGACTTCAATATTGAATATTTCTACCAAGGTCTTGGTGATGCTTGGTTTATCAAGGCATTCCACCTTTGTGTCCGTCAGACTTTGATGCAGTGGAGCGGTTGCTAGTCTTGCCAAGGAGTCAGCCTTGGCATTCTCCTTCCTGGGAATCTGCATGATGGTGTGGAATTTGAATTTCCGGAGGAGGGTTTTGACATACCCAAAATATGCTGATAGTTGTTTGTCCTTGGCTTGGAAGCTGTCATTGAATTGGTTGACAACTAACTGGGAGTCACTAAATATATTGACGCTGTAAGCGCCTGAGTCGATGGTAAGGAGCAGGCCTGCGATGAGCGCCTCATTTTCTACCCTATTGTTTGAGGCTGCGAAGTTGAATTTCAACCCATACTCCACATTTAGTCCCCCTGGCCCTATCAAGATGATGCCAGCGCCGGAGGCCTTGGCGCGGGCGGATCCGTCCACATGTAGGTTCCATTGTGATTGTTGTTGAGGTGGTGGCTCCTCAGCGGTTATTACTTCCATGGTGTCCACTGTTGTCTGAAAGGTGGGTCCGTCCTAACTTTCCGTGAGCTCAGCGATGAAGTCAGCTATCAGTTGGCCTTTCATAGCAGTTCAGGGCTTGTAGTCAATGTCAAACTTGCTGAGCTCGATAGCCAATTTGCTGAGGAATCCAGAATGCTCAGGGTTCTGCATCACCTGTTTCAAGGGTTGGTTTGTTAAGACGTGGATTGTGTAGGCCTAGAAGTACTGGCGAAGGCGTTTAAGGCGACAATGAGTGCAAGAACGAGTTGCTCTAGAAGGGTGTATCTTGTTTCTGCACCATTCATCCCCCTGCCGGTGTAGAATACTGGGAGCTCGTCTTGTCCCTCTCTGCGTACAATTGCACAACTTACCACTGACGAAGATACCACCAGATATATGTAGAGTATCTCGCCAGGTATAGGAATGGAGAGAAAGGGACAGCCGCTAGATATTCTTTCAGACTTTGGAATGTAGCCTCACAGTCTAGGGTCCAATCAATGACTTTGTGATGGGTCCTCATCATGGCTTTGAAGAATGGAAGGCACCTGTCGGTGAGTCTGGATATAAAGCGGGATTGAGCGGTGAGCTTGCCCTGGAGACTCTAAACGTGTACCTTCCACACTGCGGACTTCATGTTTAGGATGGCCTGCACCTTGTCAGATTGGCTTCTATACCCCGTTCGCTAATGATGTAGCCTAGAAACTTGCTGGCGGTGATGCCGAAAAAACACTTCTCCGGGTAAGGAGCATGCCATATTCTAGGAGGATGGCGAATATGATACGGAGGTTTCCCACGTGTCCGCTGGCCTTGATGCTCTTGACAAGCATGTCGTCCACGTAGACCTCTATTATTTTTCCAAGGTGCTCAGCTAACATGGTGTTCATCAACCGCTGGTATGTTACTCCAGAGTTCTTCAATCTGAAAAGCATGACATTGTAGCAGTATAGGCCTTTTTCAGTAGTGAAGGTGGTGCATTCTTGGTCGCCCGGATGCATCTTGATTTGAATATATCAGGAGAAGGCGTCCATCATGCTGAGCAGCTCGTGTCTGGCCGTTGCATCTACCAACTGATCAATGCGGGGTAGCGGGAAGCTATCTTTGGGGCATGCCTTGTTGAGGCCTCTAAAGTCTACACACATCTGCCATTTTCCGTAGGGCTTCTTGACCGTGACCAGGTTAGAGATCCACTGGGGGGGGGTTTGACTTGGCAGATAAACCCAATACTTTGTAGCTTTTTACTTATTCCCTTATTGCACAATACTTTTCCTTGCCGAAGGCCCTTCTCTTCTGTTTGATTGGATAGAAAGATGGTTTGATGCTTAACTTGTGGATGATAATTTCAGGGGAGATGTCTGGCATGTCCGCATAAGACCATGCAAACACTGCGGCATTTTCTTGCAGAAATTGAGTGAGTTCTGCTTCAATCTCTGGGGCTATTTGGGCGTCGATACGGATTGTCCACTTAGAGTTCTCGTCAGGGATGCTGACAGTTCGTAAGGATTTCTCTGGATTAACAGGCTCCTTCTTCCTATACTTTTCCTCGTCGTCCTTGGGATCCTCAATCGCCTTTATCAGCGGTACATGACTTCCTACCGTTAGGATTTCATGGAGGCGTGTCGATCGTGCCACAGTTGTTGAATAGCACTCTCGTGCTAGCTGTTGGCTTCCTTTTACATAGCCTTTGCCGTTAGGTGTGGGGAACTTTATGAGTAGCATGTATCCAGGGATGATGTACTTAAGGTTGTTGAGCGCTGGCCGGCCGATGATGGCATTGTATGAGCTGTAGCAGTAGACACTGATAAACTCTGTGTGTATCTTCACTGTGCATGGGTTAGCACCTATGACCAGGCACATGTAGTTAGATCCTAGTGGTTGTATGACATCCCTGGAGAAGCTGAGCAGGGGCTCGTGATCCTGGAGTAGTTTCCTATTCCGCTGGAGTTTGTCGTAACAGTCATTGAAGATGATGTTGACTACGAATCCGCCGTCAATGAGGACTCTTCCCACAGACCACTTGCCGAGTATGGCATCGATCAAGAATGGGTCGTTGTGGGGGAGACACACTCCACGCTCTTCCTCCTCAAAAAAGGTAATGGGTTCCCATCCAGACTTTGGTTGCTTAGAGGACCTTTCGTAGCGGATGTTGCAAACTTCATTGGGGTGGTTAGCATGTGCATAGCACTTCTTTGCCTATGAGACATGCCAGTGATGGGAGCCCTACCATCAATGGTATTGATGCAGCCCATGGTTTTAATGTTGGCAACTACTGGTGATGGCTGGTACGTTTTGAACTGTTCCAACATGCCATCACGGTATAAAGTCTCCATTGTCATCTTCAGAGCGTTGTAATTGTTGGTGTTGTGACTGCTGTCCGTGGTATTTGCACCATTTGCTTGTGTTTCTTGGTTTACCCACCCTTGGGTACTTCCTTAGTGGTGGTGGTGGGATTTGGTCTTTGCACTGGTCGTATATCTCTTCATACGAGACCGTGAGGACCTTGAACATTGCATGCCTCTAAGAGGACTGTATGTTTTTGTTACGGTTATCCCATGGGATGAGCAGTTGCCTTTGTGGTAGTGTTGATCTTTTTGTTGCATATTCTGATAATTGCTTTGCTGCCATTCCCTATTTTTTTTTGTGGGCGGTGCAGCGACGGTTTTGTTGGCAGTTTCTTGTTGGCTGGAGAGGAGGCTAAGTGGACTTTATTGGCGTTGGTAGGGGTGGTGGGGTTTCTCCGTATGTGATGAATTCTGCCTGGGCGTGTAGGACGACCTGGTTCATGACGTGATCATATGCATTATTTGGATAGTTGTAGTTGAGATGGTATAGGAATGGCCCCATCAGGAATCTTGCTTGAAGGCTGCCAATGCCATTGTTTTGTCAAGGTCGCGACACCAGGATGTCGTCCCTCTCCACCTGGTAACGAAAGCCTTGAGTGTTTCATCTGCGCCCTGCCTGATGTTGAATAATTGGATGTGTTGTGGTGCTCAGCAGCTAACAGGATGAATCTTGACAAGAAAGCATTTGATCGGGCATGAAATGAGTCGATTGATCCTGGCGGGCACCCAAAGAACCAACTCATCGCCTCATTATCCAACGTCTAGCTAAACAAGTGGCAGAGGATGGCATCGTCAAATCCTTTATTGTTGGTGACCTTTTTGAAGGTGTCCATGTGGACGAAAGGATCGGTTAGGCCTCTGTATTGTGGCATCTTTAGTGTTTTTGCATGTGCCGGCCTGACGGCCTGTAAAATGGCCCTGGTCTTGATACGAACAATAGATTTTGAGTTGGCACTGGGGCGCCCGCCTCTTCCCGGATTAGCCTTTGCTCAAGCTGCTGCATTCTTTCCAAAATCAGGGCGGTTGTGTAGCCAGCGGGCCCTGCCTGGAGGTTAAGCTGGGCTAACTCCCGCCTGGGGGTAGGTAGTTTGCCCTCATTCTGGCTCTGGCGGTGGAACGGTTGGTACGAGGCTGTGACTCCGCTTCTTGCTCTATTAGTTGGGGTGGGGGTGGTGGACCCATTCCCAATAGCTCTGGTGGGTTCAGTGGTACCTGGATCTGCAAGGTCGCTGCCTGTACCAATTTTTTGGTGTTGGGTCAACTATGCCTGGAGCTCTGTGATTGCTCGCTTTGCATAGGGTTAGCGTTTGCTTCCCACGCCCTCTTCCGTTCGTCGAACCTGGACATCAGCGTGGCTACCTGTTTCTGGGCCTCGGCCTTTTCCTTGAGGTCTTGCTCGCGCTCTCTGTTTGCTTTGTGGAGGTCCGCCAATGCCAGCTCTTACATAGCGGTGAGGTCCTGGCCCGAAGGTCGGCAGTTGCTACCAGGATGAGCCTCTGTTATGGTTTTAGTTTGTAGGATTTGGGGTTCCATGATGGGGTTGACCGGTGTGGTGAATAGTGCACGATTGACGTTAGCTATTGGGTTGACGTCAGCTGCTGGGTTGTTGGGTTGGGGGTTGACGGATTGATCCGCTTGCTCTTCAGCGTTTCCCCTGCTATTGTTAGTCATGGTGAATGTTGTGACGAGATGACCTTTTGTTCAAAGGTTCCCACAGACGTCTCCAATGTTAATGTTTAAGAATTCAGCGGTAGCTACCTTGGTTAATGCTGGTCCGGTGGGCGGACCGCTACTTAGGATGCTCTTACTAATTCCACTACCTGTCAAAGCAAATACAAAGGGCGTCAAAGGAAGACCGCGGTGGGCGGTCTTCTCTTCTCTGATGCTTTAGTTAGTTAATGTGTCTATGTTGATAGGATTACAGTAGGTAAGTAGTAAATACGTAATTAATAAGAAGAGAGGAGAGAACCTTTCATAGGTGGGAAAGAGGCTGACCTCTTCCATGTTTTTGATGGGGGACTGATATGCTGCAGTTCCCAGCTTCTGGAGCTTCTGACACTATCTTGGCGTGGCGCGTTGCGGCACGTCAGTGGTGATTCGATGGTGAGTCGGGGCTCAGTCAAGAGCCTGTCTGGCCGTTTTTCCGTAGCTCACATCATTGAGAGTCGTTAGTGCCGCTGGCGATAATGTGAGCGTGGCTCATTATAGCTAATTATGCTTGGCAAATACCTCTGTAAGTACAGGTAGTTTCTGAATAGCTAAACATGCAGCTTATGAATGTGGTCACTACGTATCTCTATGGGGATCTAGATACAGAATATACTTGAAGGTTCCTGGTGAACTTCATTTACCCAAGTCAAGTGGCTCTAGACCACAGAGCACGTTTGAAATGAGGTTGAAACGCTCACTAAGTGACTACTTGATTGGGAAGGGATATGTAAATGCCCGCACGTTTTCATAACAAGCTTTGGATTCCATCGCAGTTCATGTTAGTGACATGATCTTCATTGGAAGCCCTTAAAGAGTTAAGGGAAATCGCTGAACACTTGAAATCCAACTTCGAGATGAAGGATATTGGGAGAACACGATTATGTCTTGGTTTGGAACTTGAGCATGGTGTTGATGAATGCTTAGGCATTTTGACAAGGTCACGCCTTCAAACACACCCATGATCGTCCATAGTCTTGATCCTAAAAATGATCTTCTTCGTCCTAAAGATAATGATGAAGATGTGCCAGAGGCAAAAATGCCCTACTCAAGTATATTAAGAGCATTATTGTACTTATCTCAATACACAAGCATCTCATTTGCAGTGAACTTGTTAGCTGGATATAGCTTTGTGCCAATGCAACGCAA
Source organism: Rosa persica (assembly GCA_025331145.1). Taxonomy (NCBI): domain Eukaryota; kingdom Viridiplantae; phylum Streptophyta; class Magnoliopsida; order Rosales; family Rosaceae; genus Rosa; species Rosa persica. The sequence goes on from WFKR01000004.1 coordinate 15,826,738, forward strand.
TTGGATTGGCGAAAAATTATCATTTGATACTTGAGAGAGATGATGGATTCAAACCCATCACACACCAAGAATGCCGCTAACACTGGCCAGTATTACCTATCCCCATCCCAAAACAACATTAGTGTTTTGGAAGTTTTTGCTGATGTTGGGTATCTCTCTGACTCACACAACGATCATTCCAAAACTGGTTAAGTTTTCATCATGGGTAAGACCGCGATATCTTGGAGGTCTACAAAACAGACCCTAGTCACTATATGTTTGAATCATGCAAAAATTATTGCTCTTGACGAAGTAGTTCGTGAATGTATGTGGATTGGATCCATAATTATGCATGTTCAAAACAATTGTAGTTTGAAATCTACCACAGATGAGCCTACGAGCATTTATGAGGATAATGCTACTTGCATTGAACAAAGGCGAAGACACCAAGCATAATTAGCAATAACAAACTTTCCTCAATATCAAAGTGAACAAGGTTCGATCTGAGGACAGTGTGGCAGACATGTTCACTAAGTCATTGCCTAAATTTCCATTTCGAGAAACATGTTGGTAGCATTATTTATGAAAGTTATCCGAACTCCCATTATCGTAGTCATCCGGGGGAGATGTCTACATGTATGGTCTCGAAATGTGAAGCGTGTACTGTACTCTTTTTCTCCTTCGACCAATGTTATTTGTCCAATTGGTTTTTGTTACTCAGCAAGGTTTTTGATGAGGCAACGAGAGGAGCACTGCGTTTGGCTAAGGGGGAGTGTTCAAGTATATCTGAACTGTTTATCTGGCCCAAACTTTAGTTACTTGTCTGAGTTGTAATAGGATTAATCTTAGAGATATTCTCGAAGATATCTTCGTAGATATCCATTCATTATACGATTATGTTTCCATGTACAACTCTGATTCTATGCCAGTAATCCTCTATATAAAGAGGCCTTATTATTAATCAAAGACACAATAACTTCTCTCCCAATTTCGATTTCCTAAAACAAGCCTTTAGTTAAATAGTGAAAAAGTGAAATACGGCTACTTTTTTAGAGTTAGATATTTTAGGTCAAAACTAAAAAAAAAAAAAAAAAATAGAAAAAATCAAGTTTCTAAATAACTAAGTTATAAACATAACATTCAACATAACCATTTTAGATTTACCTTATTTTCTATCTCATCTCTGGTTAAATAAAGCTAGCATTTAGGTTAAAATTAATTATAATTTTGGTTTACCTAATAAGTTTGAGCCATTATTTACTTCAAAACTAGCAAAATTTTAGCTTTGGCAAATCTAGTGGAAATGCTAATACTTCTACATGCCATCAAAACATGCTTCGACTATGAGTAACCGCCATTTTTTCTTGGTGATCTATTTCATTCAATAGATGTTGTTCATTTTGAACTCATCCAAATTTTTTTCAGTTCGATAGATAAAACTAAGGATTGAAATATCTGCCATATTTCTAATATCTCCCCCGATATCTCCCTTTTTAGACGGACCGATATATCTAGGGGGTTAATATCTTATCTTCCACCATATCCCCTGAAATTTCTCCAATATCGTCAAATATCCCCGATATATTAGATATTTTAGATATATCCCCTATAAAGTAAAGAAATATCTGTAAAATATGATGAAAAAAAATAGAAAAAAAACTTCGTAATTCTCTAAATGCAAATCTGTGTGAAGAGAAATCTTCTTAAGGCAAATCTGGATGAGGAGAAATCCCCTCAAGGCAAATCTAGGTGAGGCGAAATCCCCTTAAAGTGAATCTAAATGAGGAGAAATCCTCTTATACCAAGCAAAGGAACAGTTTGGCATATCAAAAGTTGGAAAAGCTTGTATACTGAAGCTGCCGCTGCGAGCCAGACATGCAATGAAGAATGTCATTAATGAAAACAACTATATAGATCTACTTCATGTTGCAAGTGAGCTGCTTGATAATGGCATTGATCCACTTCATGATTGGATTATGCCTGCAGACCTCGACGATGAAGTTGAAAGACCTCTTCCACAAGTTGTAGAAACTGCAAGTAATGCTGAAATCAATGTAGAAAGGCTTATCTGAAGAAGTTGTTAAAAACCTAGGAGATAATTCAGATAGTGATGATGTATGGAGTGGTACAGCAACTCCAGATAGTTTTGATGATGGTGGAAGCAGAACAGCTAGTGGAGGTGAAAGATATGACTATAGACAATCATCTGTGGGTGAGGGATTAAACCAATTTACCTGTGAAGGTAATTTTGATCATTCCACCCAAGATGAAGACCAAGGAATGAGAATAGCTGGTCATGGTGCTCAAGAGAAGACCCCATATGGGAGGAGGACTAGGGATGCAACTGATGATCAAAGTACCTCATCTGGTGTTTCTTCAATTGCCTTAAGTTTTGACTCTATCAGTTTAAGCAAAGAGCACAGTGGGACCTCAAATGAATCTAATGAAGGCAACAATCAATTTGGCTATTATGCTTATGGATATAATATAGAGAAGTACATATTCAGTCATCCAATTGGATTCATCTCTATTATCCCCTTATAGGGGAAACAGTTGGCAACTCTAATGAGATATATAACTATCACGTTGATCACTACAATTCGTACTATATGGGTCATATGTCTTGGTCTGATTATTGCATTTTCATATATCAGCGAGCGACTTTTCAACTATCTAGAGTCACTTTTTGGATGTAAATAAAGTTGACATTCATATGTATGTATATGTAATTTCAATAAATTGACTCGTCCAAAAATAATATTTGTTATCATGTATCCCCGATATATCCCCAATATTTTTGATATCTCCCTTTTTCAAAGTTCTGATAGATATGTAGATACAGATATTTTAATCCTATCATAAAACAGAAAATCTTACATGAAGAATGATTATATTTTGAAATTTTGTAAGTATCTTTAATCATTTATCCATCGCTAATCAGTGACGTTCATACATAACTCCACTATTAACTAATATGCCATCTTTCTACCTGGAAAGACTTAATTTGAGCTACCTCTTCATCCAAAATTCAATTGCTTGTTCACAAATGAAATGGTGATGTCAAATCCTTTGGCATTTAGTTAAGATTGTGCTCAACTTGGTTTCTCTACATATGCCAAAGAAAGCACATAGTGCTGAAGCTCATTAATAAGCGCCACATTTTGAGCTTTCATAATTTTTATATATAATTAAAATAGAGGATTAGGTGATATTAGCACCTCGCTAGTAGTCTTCCTACATGGTGCCTACCCTCCCCGTAAAGGAGAAGGGGACCAGTAAACTCGGAAACCCACCGCCCGTCCCTCTATTTTAGTTTATTGAATAAAACAAAAAAAGAGTACAAGATGGAAGATGGGGACATAAACTGAAAATGCCTCCCAAAAACCAAAAATAACAACCCAATACAAAATTTTAGGAACTACTGTGATGACCTGGATTTTCTTGCAATTGATAATGGACCACTTGTATGAATTATTGTTGTTATGCTTTGCTTGTATGTTATTCGTGATTTGGAATTATTTTCGGACGAATAATTATTCGAAAGGCATAGTTTTGGGGAGCTTGAAGCTTGACTTTTTATATATTGAGATTCTCTTTAAACTTCCTTCACGAAAGTCATAGAGCACGTCGATATGAGTTCGTGGACATATGTCACGCGTAAATCGGAGATTGTATGAATACGTTATGATCAGCAGAAGTTTCTGTTATGGTCAGCTTCCTTTATAACGTGTTTTTGAATGGAATCAAGGTTTTTATTGTTTTCTTTTGTTGAGATTTTGAAAGGAATTTAAGGTTTTAGTTGTTTCTTTTGTGACGTTTAGAAACCAATCAAGGTTTTCAGTTGTTTTCCTTTGTTGAAATTTTTGAAAGGAAATCAAGGCTTAGTTGTTTTCCTTTGTGATGTTTTTAAAAGAATTTAGTTGTGAGTTGTTTGATTTATGTATTTTGAGTTTTACTCATACAAGCTTTCAAAAGTTTACTGGGTTTGTTGAGTGGTAAGCCGGTGCACTATTTAGTGGTGTAGGGGTTAATCATGCAGGTCAGGATAATCATGGTTGAAGCTGAGTTTTGGTAGTTGCAGTTAGTATGGGTAGGAAACTAATTTTGTGGGTTTTCCGTTGTTAAGACTTCCACTATGTATTAAGCTCTGAGGAGCATTTATGTTTTGTTTTGTTGATGCAACTTAATTCGTAAACTTAGATAATGTAATATATGACTCTGTGGAGCAAGTCTGTATTACCATTGTATGTTCAGAGTATCACTATGTACTTGTTTTAAAAGGAAAAAAAGTTCTTTTATTTTATACTGATGGCTGAACTATCACGGCTGCATAATTGTGAAAGTTATCTTGATTTTTAATTATGTGCAAAAATCAAAGCACGACAACTACTAAGGACACCCAAAAATAAGAATCAAACGTCACGAGTCCTTTTGAGGCCAAATAGCAACAATTAACCAAACACCAATGACAAAAACCTGTTCTTCTTTGAAGGTGACTTCAACTACTCAAAGGCATAACATGCAAAGCTTCTTCATCAACTCCATGTCCCACAGTCGAGACATTGATAATAATTATATAGCAATATAGGAAACTATATAATCAATTGAACAAACGGCAACCATAGACCCCATTAACTGGCTCATATAAACCAAGCAATAAGAGTAAGAATAAGACAAGTTAAAGCACACCAACTACAACAAAGCAGTTCGACAAACTGAGCCAAAACTAGAACATCAACTTTCAATTGAAGATCACAGCAAAGGATGCTTTCTTCGACGTTGTCCATATATCTAAACGTGGAGATTGCCACTGTTAAGTCAAAAATTGAAGCGATAGTTGGGAAAACCATTCAAATCAAGGGAATTGGCTACAATTGCATAAGGAGGACACAAATCTGATCAATGAACTCCCACATTATCCACACCAAAATTAGCTAAGCAATCTGCAACACTATTACCATCCCAAAAAATATGTGTAACTTTTACATTCATAGCAGCAAGAGTAGCTCGATAATTAAACCAATCAGTAGTATAACGCCATTGCACATCCACTTTAAATGATGAAAGAAAATGAATCATTAAAGTAGAATCACTTTCAATCTAAATCGACTGCCAATCTCTTTGTGAGTCCAGTTCAATGGCATGAATATCCGCAAGCAATTTAGCTTCCAAAGCAGAAGTGACACCAAGATTACTTCAAAATAACCAAGAACCCTACCCAAATGATCTCAGAAAATGCCACCAAAACCTGCCAAACTAGGAGAGCCTTGAGCTGTACCATCTGTGTTGATCTTGATTTGATGAATAGAGGAAACATGCCACATAACTTCAACTGCCACTAATACCAATCCGATGCAAAATGCAAAACTCAGTAACCGTATTCTTCATAGTACCCATACTCAAAAAAATAATTTCATGAAGTTGTAACGAACTCAGCATGAGGATTAAATCCTGAAAATGGAGGGCATTCCGAGCATGCCAAATAGCATTCCCCACCATGCCAAAAGCTAGCTCCGATCATTCCCCACCATAACACAGTTAATTGGGAACTATAACCATGACGAAGTGGATAAGAAAAGAAATGAAAACATCATTAAAAGTAGTCTGAGCCTTAAACAAATCCAAAAGATTCTTCCATATAGCAGGTGCAAAAGAACAATGCAAGAAGAGGTGCTTTGTGGTCTCAACACTACGATATAGAAGGAGCAGAATGATGACAAATGGTGACCATGACGTTGTCAATATCATCAACAAGTAGCTTTCCATGTAAGTATCTACATAAAATTACTGAGTTCCTTGAACGAAAACTAGAATGCCAAATAAAACGAACCCATGGAACACGGTGAAGCCGTGTACACTTCAAATCATTTGCAGGAGCAACTGTTAATTTACCATCCTTTGCAAATTTCCAAACCAACCCGTCCTCCATACCATCCTTATAGGGGAGAATAACGTTGACAATTTCATCCCAAATAGGAGCACAAGGAGCACAAGCTTTCCAAATCACTTTTATGTTTTCTTAGTTGACCAATGGCGTGACAACCGCAAAACATGCTTATTTTTTTACATCACGTTTGTAAATATTTCATTTATGGATGTGCGTAGACATAAGATAAAAATTTCAATTTTAATTACAAGTACGCTTGTGTATACCAATTTTCCTTATAAAGTTGTATAACTTGTACATTGCATTTAAATTGTAAAGTTTATTCTAAAGCAAACATGAAGTGAAAAATGAATTTGGAGAAACCAACCAGTCGATGGAGAGATTGTAATATTTTATGGTGGTTGTAAAAATTTCACCCAATTTGATTCTCGTTTCGAATTCGATCAAGTAGGTCAAACTTAGTTACTCTTATAAACCTATATTTATATATCACACACTCTAAAGAGAAATCTCTATAAATTCAAAGAAAATGAAAAAAAATCGACCGTTGGATTTGATTATTACAATAAATTATGCGTGTGATAAAAAATTTAGCTAATTTCACCATATTTTCGAACCCAATCGGATTGATCAACCATAGTCATGATATGTAGAATATATATGCACATATTCTATATAGAAATATGAGAACTTCCACACACTATCTATCTATACATATAAATATATATATATATACATATAAACACACACACTCACACACACACACACACACACACACACACATATATATACATACATGGCTTCTTGGGTGCGGACGTGTTTAGGTGCGGATTTGCATTTTTTCCTACTTTTCGATTATAGTTTTGCATCTTAACCGTTTTGTCTTTAGATCCTAATGTATAGATCATCTCTGCAAAATTTCAGCCAAATTGGTGATCGTTAAAGCATTCTAAACTGCGATTTACAACAATGAATACAAAAGGCTCTTGTTCGACAGATTCGGAACCGTTCGTATTCATTATTGTAAATCGTTGTTTTGAATGCCTTAACGATCACCAATTTGGCTGAAATTTTGCAGAGATGATTACATTAAGATCTAAAAACTGAACGGTTAAGATGTAAAAATATGATCGGAAAGCGGGTGAAAATGGGAAATCCATACGTTTTGCTTAGGTACGGATATCCGCACCTGAGTAAAGTCTTATATATATATATATATATATATATATATATATATATATAAACACACACACATATATTTATCTATATATATATAAATATATATAAACACACACACATATTTATCTATCTATATTTATATATGGTTACTGCACACACACACACACATATATATATATATATATGTGTGTGTGTGTGTGTGTGTGTATGGTTAGTTTCTGCACACATGTGTGTATATAGATATATGGTTACTGCACATATATATATATATAGGTTGCTCAATAACCCTCAGTTGTTGCACACACACACAAATATAGAGGGCCCTTCCACTAAAGGATCCCTTTTTTGGGGTCTTTTATAGGTATGCCTTAGACAAACTTTTTGATTATATTTTGACATCTCACCTAGGCGGGCCTAGCGGGCTTTACTGGCTTTTGGCTGGCCCGGCCCGGGTTTTGAACCCCTAAACCAAGCCCGGCCCTTTACCCACCTAAGCGGGCTTTTTTGTGGGCCGGGACAGGCTTTTTGATGAGGCCTAGTCTGAAGCCAAGCATAAATAATAAATAAAAAATATATATGAGAGACCAATCTATTAATCACCAAAATAGGGAAGGTCATAAATCTCCACTCTAAAAAAATATTTGTCAATTTTATGTATTTGTTCTTAATTAGGAAAAATTTTAAACAACTATTATTATGAAATGACCATATTACCTATGTGCAGGGCACATGCCTCACATTTGGATATAAAACATTAGAATTAATGGAGAGTGTTAAAGGAAAATAACATTATGTTCTTTCGTCAAAGTAACTGACGAAGAGGAATCAAGGAATTAGTGACTACCAATCAATCAACATCTATTACGGATCAATCAGCATTTAATGTCATTACTGTAATTGATATTTCCGTTGTAATTCCTTCTATATATAAATGGGCTATGAAATGAAATTAGTAGACAAATTCTAATTCCATTTTACTTTTACACGTTATCAACACGCTTAGAGCAAATAAGCTAAGAAAACAAACCTTAGTTTTCTAGTTTCTTTCCGTCGGAAAAAAACCAAAACCTAGAAAAAAATAAAAAACTTTTTCTTCTTTCCTGCCGCCACCAAAAAAAAAAATTAATATATATATATATATATATATTTATATATATTTATATTTCCTTCTTCCTCAACCAGACTGGCCTTCCAGCAGACAGGCCTCACCTTCACAGGCCAGATAGCAGCTCCCATCTAGGTTCTCTCCACCGTCGCAGCACCGACCTCCACCTCGCTGTTGCACCGACCTCCACCTCGCTGTTGCACCGGCCTCTGCCTCGCTGCCCAGCCCCCCGGTGCCCCGATCCCAGCCGCGGTGCCCGAAACCTGCAGCGCAGCCCCGAAAACCTGCAGCACAGCCCCTAAACTTGCAGATCTCGCCTCCACTTAGTGCCTGCACAGCCTCACCTAGCAGACCGTGCGTCGATCAGTCCCCAGCGTCGCTGTCAGCGTCACTTTGTTACTCTGTTCGATCTAGCAGCAGCGCCGCCTTCACCTTATTGCCCCTCCCTGCTCGCCAGCGCGACCTCCACTGGTACACGAAGGAACATAAACAGAAAGAGAAAAGAAGAACACGTGAAGGAGGAAGAAAAGCAAAAAAAAAAAAAAAAACCTGGTCCAAAGAGTAGGGACCTGACCCAAAAGACAATCCGGCCCAGAGAAAAAAAAAACAGAGAGAGAAAACATAAGAAAAAGGCTCCAAGAAAAGGCCCTCGCCAAAAAAAACAAAAGAGGAAGCAGCTCAGTTTTTCTCAAGTCCGAACACATCTGTCACACCCCGAGGTTTAGAATAAAAATTTAAAATCTGAAACATGAATTACTACAACTCAAAATAACAATCCTGAAAATTTCTTTTCCTTAACAATCTCACCACACAATTTAATTTCAAAAACCGAATTTAGTCTCGGTTCATTATTACAACTCATTCACAAATAAATTGTCAAGCTCTAAATGAACATACAAACCTCACAACTCAAATGAAATAAAAATAAATGCTGCAACACCTAAACAGCACGGTCACCTCCCTGGTTATCTTGACCTGTAGGAATATCCGCTACACCATTTGAATAGTGTACCGGGATTGCAACAACACAAAACCCGGTAAGCTTTTGAAAACTCGTATGAGTAAAAAGAAATAACGGTTGTTTAATTAAATCATATCTATTTTCACCCAAGTCAACACTCAACAATTTCCACATCCACAAAAAACCAACAGTCTCAAATCAATCACCAAACCACAAATCAACACAAAACTCTAATTCACATCTTTCTTCTCAAAACCCCGAAATCGTATTTATAAAAATACGGTATTGACAGACTAGAGCTCTAACTGAATCGTAGCCCGTCACCTGGCCTAGGTTATGGCATCCGACATATTTATCTATATTTAGAACGTCCAATACTCATACATACCCAACCAATCGTATCCCATTATCCACCTAGGATTAGAGCGTCCGATTCCCCCATACTGGTCACTACGTTGATCCTAAATCCAAAATGAGCACAAAAATATGTTTTCAAACAATGAAATCAACTCATCCAACATACATAATATTATTATGAAATTTAAGTATTTGAAATATAATCCAAATCATCATCTCAACTTAATCATATCATCACTCAACAACACACCAATCAATATATATATTCCATGTAAATATATATATATATATACGCAATCATCCACTCAGGAATGACCACTAATACTATCTATAGTTCACACAATAAAATAGTGAAATTCATTTGTATAATTAAAATTCATTTTACTTACCTAAGGACCGTAGTTGATCAAGTCCATGTGATTTTTAAAACAAATATTTAATCCATAAATATTTTTCATACAATTACGAAAATAAATAAATTAAAGTACTTGGTTCGTAATATGAACCATGTGAGTTTTACTCACCTCGAGATTCCCACTGCGTCTTCAATTAAAAATACCAAACCACACTGAAACAGCTCACCCAGTTATAACCCGTCAATCACCTAATCAAATGTGATTTGAATTTAACCAATAATTCCAAAACATAACAGCCGGATTCTAATTTATAAGAAAATCCGACAGACGGATTCTCACGAATCGCCTCCTCAATCACCTTTTGCACTTATACGAAGATCCAACGGTCGGATCTTCGTCCATGACCACACAAGGCCACTGAGACAGTCATATGATCATCATATCAAAACTACAAGTCCATCGGAGGGTCCTAACTTCACAAATCACAAATCTAACGATCGAAATCGATCGAAATCTAAAAATTCATAACTAAATCATACGATATCCGAAAAATACGTATAATATGCCAAAATGATCGTATTGAAATGTAGAATCTTAAAATGTACAGAAACTATATTTTAGACCTCCGGAGATGGCTGGAAAGGGCTGCCGGAGTTAGTGGCAGAGCCGCCGCCGACCACCACCAATGGTGTCGAGGCTGAGCTTCTCCCATTCGTTTCATCATTTTGAGCAATTTTCATAACTAGCACAAGACCAGAAAATAATGGGAAGAGGTCGAAATTTACCAAAAACAGTCTAGTGACTAGAAAAAACCCAGAAACCGGCGAGCTTGAACTCTACGTAAAAACTGTAACAACTCACTTCGATCCCTTCTGGAGACTTCTTCAGAAGCTCAAGGCGAGTTCACCAAGCCAAGAATCACAAGAAATGGTCGTTTGTAACTCGAGATATTCAGATCGAAAGGTTGTTTTTCGATCTAAACAAGTCGAACTCCGACGAACGTGAAAATGTTATACCCATGTCTGGTCCTTCTTGGTGCTTGATCAGCAAGTCGAGACGAGTCCAATGAGCCAAAAATCATGTGAAATGGTGTCTTATAGCTCGAGATATCGAGATCGAAACGAAAACAATCTATATCCGTTCGGGGCCTCCCGCCGCCGCTACCGGCTGTGTCGCGGCGCAAGGCTACCTCTAGTAGCTACGCAAGGTCGAGGCGAGCACAAGGGAAGTGATTTGAGGCCTTGAGGTGGACGGAGGAGGAAGAGAGAGCCCGGTTTTCACCGTGCTCTCTTTCTGTTGCGCTCGGCCGCGCGGAGAGAGAGAGAGAGAGAGAGAGAGAAACCGAGTGAACAGTTTCCCAAAGGGGAAAGGGAGGCCGGGAGAAAAAGGAAGGTTTCCAAAAAAATTTAGGGTTTTTTCCCTATATACCCGTTTCGGAAATTTCTTCTAAATGCTATAACTAATTCAGAAAAAATCCGATGTTTGTTTTCTACATATGTAGGGACTCGTATCGACGAACTCTACAACTTTCATGAAGGACGTTTTCCCAAATTTTGCACATATAAAAAGTCGATTTCTTAAATCGAGCATTTCGAGTTTTTCGTTAAAACAATCATTTCGAACCTTCGATATTTCTAAAAATGAAATATTATCTAATAACATTCATGAAATTGTACAATATTCGTTCCACACAATTACACGGAATTAAAATGGAAATTGCGGTTATTACAACATCGCTACGCGCTCCTGCATCAACACGCGCGTGCGATAGGATTGTTTTTTTTCTCTCGAAACCAAGTATGTTTTCTTTTATTTATTTAATTTCATACTCCGATATATTTAATTGTTTATAATTAGAACTTTTGAGCATGTTTAGTTAAATAATTTTGATCCTTTTAAAGCATGTCTTGTTATTTATGTTTTATATGATTATCTTTAAGCATGATTATATATATTTTGTTATAAATTATTTATGCAATTTTGAGCATGTTTTGTGATTTTTATTTACATTCATATAATTATTCCTAAGCATGTTTTTATATTATGCTATTGTTTATATTTTTACGCATGATGTGTAGCGTATATTTTGTTGTATATTTGTGAAATTTGAGCATACCATGTAATTTATTTTTATATATGCTATGTTTAAATGTGCTATGGTTATTTCTTATTTAGCATGCTACATATAAATTGCACCTTGCCATGATAATGAAAATTCATGCGCATTATAAACACATAATTACAGTGATAAAGTATTTTCACATAACATCGAAAAAATGTGACCTTTACGAATTTTGGTCTTGCAATCTAATTCATATTTTTGGAAAATAATTTATGTGGATGTCTTTATGACTGCGTAATTTATATATTCCCTCTTATTTATGTAGATGACTGATCAAACTTGACCTGAATTTGACATTTTGGACTCAGAAGAACTTGAGTACCATCGTTGGGTTTCCGATGTAGAAACTGCCTTTATGCCAAAAGACTACACTGCCACCATTATCACCCTCAAAGACGATGTACCGTCTAATAAGTGAAAGCAAATGCCTTAATTTTTCTGAGTCGACATATTGATCCTAGCCTACGTTGGGAATACCTCTAGTTGAAGACACCAAAGAACTGTGGGATGCCCTTAAGGGATGTTTTGAGAACATTCATGACACTTTGCTCCCAAAACTGGCCGTTTAGTGGAATGGAATCCACCTGCTTGACTACAAAATGGTCAATGACTTGAACAAGGACATGTTGCGCTTAAAGGCACATCTCAATTTTTTGTGGAAGAGAAATCACAGAAGATGATATCATCGAAAGACTCTTTCCACCTTTCCTACTTCAGGGCTTATACTAGCGAACTAGTATAGGCTGGAATATGACAACAAAAGAATCACAACCTTCAATAAGCTGATCAGCCTACTGCAAGTGGCTGAGAGGCATAATGAGGTTCTCTTGAACAAGAATGCCAGACCCACTGGGACAAAGAAAATTCCCGAGGCTAATTATAGAAAAATGAAAGGTGGAAAGAACCCCAATGCAAAAGGGGTTGGACGTGTTGATCCATCCCCACGTGGCAACAATGCACCATGTGGCAAGGGACATGGGGTTCGTGGTATGAGCTGTGGAGGCCCTCTCAATGTATGGAGCAGAGATGGTGGTGCTGGTCCTAAACAGGATAGAGTTGGCAATGAACCATGCTATAGGTGTGGAGTAGGAAGTTTATAGAACAAGAGGCTCACTATATGGAAGAAGAAGATCATGATCCAGATGTCAACCTCACTATTGCAGACTTCAATGGTAACAAGGAACATGTCCGTCAATGGATGCTTCAGACTTTGACTGATCTGCTTTATCTATTTATTTCCAAAAACAGTTGTGAAGGCATAATGCCTCACTTTTAATTAGAATATTACTTGGTCTTAAAGTTTATTTCAATAATGGTTTGATGAATTAGATTTCTGAACAAGACATTGATTTGATTATCTTTGGCTTATTAATAAATTTTGAATTTTATTCTGAAGCACTAAATTTATTCAAATTTATTTACTATACATATTTACATGGTTCGAAATAGCACTATAAAGATGTAAAGCAATACATCTAGACAAATAAAAAAATAATTTGAATGAAAAGATTATCATTCTACCTAAAATAGAAATACACTAAAGAATATGAGATACATTTAAAGCCACTAACACTCTATATGCACCAAGAGCTAATTGAATCTTGTTAAGTTTCAAAGATATTAGTGCCAACGGTTATCATGTAGAAACACGCTGTGAGAATGGAACTGAATACCTTTATAGTACTGTACCTATATGAGCATTTGCCTAGCATAATTAGCTGCAATGAACCACGCTCATACCATCGCCAGAAATATCAGCTCCCACCATAGGAGTCACCTATGGGAACACAGCCAGATAGGCTACTGTCTAAACCCCGACTTACTCCCAGATCACTGCTGACGCGCCGCCACGCGCCGCACCAACACAGCATCAGAAGCTCCAGAAACTGGGAACTGAAGCATGTCAGTCCCACATCGAAAGCATGGAGAAGACCAGCTCCCTCCCCACCTATAAAAGGTTAACTCCTCTCTCCTCATTAATTACGCATCTACTACTTGCCTACTGTTATCCTGTCAGTACAAATACATTGACTAACTTAGGCATCAGAGAAGAGAAGATCGCCCGTCGCGGTCTCCCTCTGACGCCCTCTTTGTATTTCACTTGGCAGGTAGCGGGAATACTGATAATATCAAGTAACGGTCCGCCCACTGGACCTGCGTTGATCATAGTTTAGCTATCGCTGAATATGAAACATCTACATTGGCGCCGTCTGTGGGAAGCCAACACAAAGGCTTCGTCACCTATCATCGAGTCAAGTCACCTAAAAAAATTCTTAGCGGCAACCTGTACCATGACTAACGATAGCGAGGAAAACATCGAGAAGCAAGCGGGCCAACCCGCTAACCCCAACCCTGCCAATCCCACGGATAGCATTGGCCCAGCGGTCAACGTTAACCTAGCACTATTTAGCACTCCGACCAACCCTAGTATGGGCCCCCAGGGCTCATCCCAGGTCCAGCAGACCCAAACTGCAGCGGAGGCCCAACCAGGTAGTAGTCGCCCAGCGGTCCAGGACCTTGTCGCTATGTACAAACTAGCACTAACGGATCTCCACAAAGCAAACAGGGAGCGCGAACAAGAGCGCCGGGAAAAAGCGTAAGCCCAAAAACAAGTGGCCGACGCTAATGTCAAGGTTCGACGAGTTGAAAAAGGCGCTAGAGGAAAACGCTAATACAACACAAAGCGAACAGTCAAGGAGCACTAGACGCAGTCGACCCAACACCGACGAATTATACCTGTACCAATCGTACAAATGCAACTGCCGCTAAACCCGCCAGAATTAAGGGGCCCACCCCCTCCGCCCCGCCCAATTATGGAGCAAGAAGCTGAATCACAGCCAAGTACCAACCGCTCGACAGTCAGAACTAGGACCGAAGGCAACCCACACGCCTCCAGGCACGGGTTAATCCGGTAGAACCCCTAAGCAGGGCTAGCTGGCGATGCCACCACCCTAATATTAGAAAGGATGCAACAATTGGAGTAGAGACTAGCCCTGGCGGAGGCAGACGTCCCAGCACCAACACCAAATTCGCTTTTCACATCCAGACCAGGGCCATTCACCGCCAGAATACTGCAGGTCGTCAGACTAGCACATACAAAAACACCAAAGACGTTACATTACAGCGGCACGTCTGACCCATTCGTCCACATGGACACCTTCAAAAAGGTCACCAACAACAAGGGATTTGATGACGCCACCCTCTGCCACTTGTTCAGTGAAACATTGGATGGTGAAGTAATGAGCTGGTTCTTTGAATGCCCGCCAGGATCCATCGACTCATTTCAAGGACTGTCAAATGCTTTCCTTTCTCGGTTCATTCTTTTGGCCGCCGGGCATCACAACACAACTCAACTGTTCGACCTTAAGTAGGGGACGGAAGAGTCATTGAAAGCTTTCGTCACCAGATGGCGGGCAGCAACGTCTCAATGCCACGATCTTGACAAGACAATGGCACTGGCAGCCTTCAAGCAGGGACTCCTCAAAGGTCCATTCCTCTATCACCTCAATTACATTCATCCAAACGCCGCTTACGACCATGTCATGAGCGAAGCTGTCGTCCATGCACAAGCCGAATTCATCACATACGAAGAGAGCCCACCACCACCACCAACATATGTAAAGATAGCCCAGCCCGCCGCCAGCCATCGGGAAACCACTAGCAAGACCACCGCTACGCCACCATTTGACAAGAAGAGAGAGTGGCAACAAGGCAATTACCAGAGCAAGCGGCAGAGGGACCAACACTACAATAGGGGCAACCGCTCATCTCAGGGGGATAACAGTCATAAGATGGAGCCCTCCCAACGGCACGCAGTGTTTATAGTCCTCACAACATCATACGAGGATATATTCAACCAGTGCAAAGATCAGATACCGCCGCCACCCCCAAGAAAGTACCCAAGGATGGGAAAACCAAGAAACACTGGCAAATGGTGTAAATACCACGAGGACAGCGGTCACAATACCAACAACTGCCACGCCCTCAAAACAGGCATTGAAACTCTATACCAAGACAGCAAGATGGAGCAATTCAAAGTGGGCCAACCGCCACCCGTGATTGCCAACATCGAACCAATGGGCCGCATCAACACCATCGACGGTGGCGCCCCAATCACCAACATGTCTCACATGGCAAGGAAGCGCTATGCCCGTGCTAACCACCCCAACGAAATTTGCAACATCCGCTATGAGACTTCCGCAAAACTGCCAAAAGCTAGCTGGGAACCCATCACCTTCTTAGAGGAAGAGAAGCGGGGAGTACATTTGCCCCACGATGATCCATTCTTAATCGACGCCATACTCGGCAAATGGCCAGTAGGAAAAGTCCTGGTCGACAGCGGTTCCGCTGTAAATGTCATCTTCAATGGTTGTTACAGCAAACTCCTCCGGAATAGGAAATTGCTACAGGATCATGAGCTGTTGCTTAGTTTCTCCGGTGATGTCACACAACCATTGGGTTCGAACTACATGCGACAAGGTATTGGCACTAGCCCACGAATGGCAGAAGTCCACATAGAATTCATCATTGTAGACTGTTTTAGCTCGTACAATGCCATTATTGGTCGATCGGTGCTCAACAAGCTCAAGTGCATCATAGCCGGATATATGCTTCTCATGAAATTTCCTACGCCCAACGGGATACGCTGTGTCAAAGGAAGTCAGCAACTGACATGGGAATGCTATTCCACAACCGTGGCACGCTCGGCACGTTGCCATGAGATCCTAATGGTGGGAAACCACACACCAGCACCAAACATCTTTGAGGACCCTAGGGAGGATGAAAAGAAATATATAAAAAAAGAGCCTGTCAACCCAGAAACTTCCTTAAGGATCAGCAGCATCTCAGACGAGCACCCTGAGCGGACAGTCCGCATTGGTGCCCAGCTTGACCAAGCAATAACAGATGAGCTTACCCAATTTCTGCGTGACAACACAGCAGTCTTTGCATGGTCCTACGCTGACATTCCAGGCATCTCCTTGGAGATCATAACACATAAACTAAGTATCAAACCATCCTCCTACCCTTTCAAACAACGGCGTAGAGCCTTTGAGGAGGAAAAATATCGAGCAATAGGGGAAGAGGTTGCCAAACTCCAGAACATTGGATTCATCCGCCAAGTCAACTACCCTTAGTGGATATCCAACTTGGTCATGGTCAAAAAGCCTAGCGGAAAGTGGAGGATGTGTGTCGACTTCAAGAGCCTTAACAGGGCCTGCCCCAAGGATAGCTTCCCGCTACCTCGCATAGACCAGCTGGTCGATGCAACCGCTGGACACGAGCTGCTCAGCATGATGGATGCATTCTCCTGCTACAACTAGATCAAGATGCACCCCAGCGACCAAGAGTGTACCTCCTTCACCACCGACAAGGGCCTATACTGCTACAATGTCATGCCTTTCGGTCTGAAGAACACCGGAGCAACTTACCGGAGGTTGATGAACGCCATGTTTGCCGAACATCTGGGAAGAATCATTGAGGTATACGTTGACGACATGTTAGTAAAAAGCATAAAAGCTAGCGGACATGTAGCAAACCCAGAAAAGTGTTTCTTTGGCGTCACCACCAGCAAATTTCTTGGTTACATAGTTAGTGAACGGGGCATAGAAGCCAATCCTGACAAGGTGCAGGCCATCCTCAACATGAAGACTCCAGAGTGGAAGAAACACCTCGAAAGCCTCCAGGGCAAACTAACCGCTCTTTCTTGGTTCATCTCCAGACTTACTGACAAATGTCTCCCATTCTTCAAAGTGCTGAAGACAACCCACAAGAAGGTCATCGACTGGAACACGGATTGTGACGCAGCATTCCAAAGCTTGAAAGAGGACCTGGCAACGGCCCCACTCCTTTCTATTCCAGTACAAGACGAAACATTATATATATACCTAGCGGTATCGCAATCAGCGGTAAGCTGTGCCATTGTCCGGCGAAATGGTAACGAAAGAACTCCCCGTATTCTACGCCGGCAGAGGCATGAACGGGGCAGAAACAAGATATCCCCCACTGAACAACTCACTCTCGCACTCATCGTCGCCGCCAGACACCTCCGCCAATACTTTTAGGCCCACACGATCCATGTCCTAACAAATCAGCCACAAAGACAAGTAATGCAAAACCCTAAACACTCGGGGCGCCTCAGCAAGTGGGCCATCAAGCTTAGTGAGTTTGACATCGACTACAAGCCTAGGACCGCTATGAAAGGCCAGGCAGTAGCGGACTTCATAGCTGAACTCACAGAACGACAATTCGTAAACGGCAGATAGGTTGAGCCAGGCACAGAAGTAATAACCGCTGACGACCCAACCCCCCAGCACTCGAACTGGAATTTACACGTCGATGGCTCCGCTTGCGCAAAGGCCAGTGGCGCAGGCATCATCTTAACGGGACCGGGGGGACTGAACATGGAATACGCATTGAAGTTCAATTTCAAAGCCTCTAACAACATGGCCGAGTACGAAGCGCTCATTGCTGACAGCGTTAACATTTTCAGCGAATCCCAGCTAGTCGTTAACCAAGTCAACGATAGTTTTCAAGCTAAGGATCAACAGCTAGCGGCATACTTGGGGTACGTCAAGACGCTTCTCAAAAAATTCAACTTCCACACCATCACACAGATCCCAGGGAAAAGAAAGCCAAGGCCGACTCACTAGCAAGACTGGCAACCGCTCAACCGCATCAAACTCCGACAGACACAAGGGTGGAGAGTCTTGACAAACCAAGCATCACAAAAACACCTAGCGGAGATTTTTAACATTGAAGTCGGGCCCAGCTGGATGGATGAAATCGTCGAGTACAAATGCAAGGTGACTCTTCCAGCAAATAAAGTCGAAGCAGGACAACCCCAGCGGAGAGCAACCCGCTACAACATCCAGAATGGCAAACTTTACCGCCAGGGTTTCACTCACCCCAACCTCCGGTGTCTAACCCCAGAGGAAGGAAAGGTTGTACTTACAAAAATACACGGCGGGGAATGTGGAAACCACTCGGGCGCCAGATCTCTGGCCAACCGCAAAATGCGACAGGGCTACTTTTGGCCCACGCTCACCGACAATGCCAGAAAGATCTCGAAATCCTGCCATAAATGTCAACAATATACTGACTTCCCACACGCCCCGGCGGAACCCCTTTCAATCATCATTGGCCCATGGATTCACTCAACTTGGGGCTTGGACTTAGTAGGAAAGTTACCAACCGCAAAAAGACTGTTCAAGTACATCATCGTTGCCATCGACTATAATAGCAAGTGGATAGAGGCAGAACCGCTGACAGCAATCACTACCGCCAAGGTAATTCACTTCCTCTGGAAGAACATCTACTACCGCTACGGTGCCCCCCACACAATCATCACAGACAACGGTACACAGTTCAATAACAGTGAGCTCATCTCCTTTACCGCCAACTTGGGCACCCGGATGAGTTTTGCATCTGTCGCTCACCCCCAAACCAACGGCCAAGTCGAGGCAGCAAACAAGATAATCAAAAAGCTGCTAAAAAAGAAACTCGGCGACGCCAAAGGCTTATGGGCGGAAAAATTGCCTGAAGGCCTGTGGGTCGTCAGGACAACTCTAACTTCCGCCACAGGGGAAACACCATTCTGTATGATGTTCGGAACAGAAGCTGTCCTACCTATTAAGGTCACTCAGCCCACTCTGTCACACCCCGAATTTTAAAATAAAAATTCAAAATCTGAAACATGAAATTACTACAAACTCAAAATAATCATCCTGAAAATTTCTTTTCTTAACATCCTCACCACACGAAATAAAATCAAACCGAATTTAGTCTCGGTTAATTATTACAACTCAAATCCAAAATGAACTGTAAAGCTCTAAATGAGCATACACACCTCACAACTAAATGAAATAACAAACTGTTGTAACACCTAAGCAGCTCGGTCACCTCCCTGGTTATCCTGACCTGCAGGAATATCCGCTACATCATTTGAATAGTGTACCGGGATTGCAACAACACAAAACCCGATAAGCTTATGAAAGCTCGTATGAGTAAAAGGAAAGAACTATTGTTTAATTTAATTCATAATTATTCCCACAGACAACAACACTAAACAATTTCCACATCCACAAGTACTAACAATCTCAATCAACACCAATTCAATACATGAAGACAACCCCAACTCACATCTTTCTTCACAACCCTCAACATCGTATTTACAAAAAAATACGGTACTTGACAGGCTAGAGCTCTAACTGAATCGTAGCCCGTCACCTGGCCTAGGTTATGGCATCCGACATATTTATCATTATCATATTTCATCAATATGTATGCCTATATACATATTTAGAACGTCCGATAATTCCACATACTCAACCAATCGTATCCCATCATCCACCCAGGATTAGAGCGTCCGATTACCCCACACCGGTCACTACGTCGATCCTAAACCCATAAATGAGCACAACATATAATATCACATACTGAAATCAACCCAACCAAGATACACCATATTATTATGGAATTACACAATTGAAATATAATCAATTCATCAATTCATCTCAATCATAACATCACTCAACAATTCACTCATCAATATATATTTTCCACGTAGATATATATATACGTAATCATTCACTCTGGAATGACCACTAATACCATCTATAGTTCACACAAGAAAATCATGAAATTCATTTGTATAATTAAAATTCATTTTTACTTACCTATGGACCGTGGTGATTCAAGTCCATGAAATTTTAAAACAATATTTAATCCGCAAATATTTTTCACACAATTACCAAAAATAAATAAATTTAAAATGCTCGGTTCGTAATATGAACCATGTGAGTTTTACTCACCTCGAAATTCCCGCTGCGTCTTCAATATAATTATAATTAACGCCGAAATAGCCCACTCAAATAAAATCCGTCAATCACCTAATCAAATGTGATTCGAATTTAGCCAACAATTTCAACACATAAATTAACTGCCATTTAACGGCCGGATTCTAATTTACATTAAAATCCGACGAGCGGTTTCTCACGAATCGCTCCCCTAATTACCGTTTTACACATATACGAAGATCCAACGGTCGGATCTTCGCCCATGACCACACAAAGTCTCTGGACAGTCATATGATCATCATAACAAATTTACAAGTTCATCCAACGGTCCTAATTTCACAGATCAAAAATCTAATGATCGAAATCGATCGAAATCACAAAATTCATAACTAATTCATACGATATCCGAAAAATACGTATAATATGCCGAACTGATCGTATTGAAACATAGAATCATAAAATGGACAGAAACGAAATTTTAGACCTCCGGAGGTGGCCGGAAAGGGCCTGCCGGAGTTAGGGACAGAGCCGCCACAGACCACCGCCAATGGTGTCGGGGCCGAGCTTGTCCCCTTCGTTTCATCATTCTGAGCAACTTTCATAACTAGCACAAGACCAAAAAATGACGGGAAGGGATCGAAAAGTACCAATTACAGTCGGCGGCCAGAAAAATTCCAGAAACCGGCGAGCTTGAAAACCGACGTGAAAACTGCAACAAGCCAAGAATCACAAGAAACGATTGTGTATAGCTCGAGATATCTTGATCGAAAATTTGGTTGTTTCGATCCGTAGGGGTCGAGCTCCGACGAACTTGAAAACGTTCGACCCAATTCCGGTCCTTCTTGGTGCTTGTAGAGGAATTTAAGGCGAGCTCAATGAGCCAAGAATCAAGTGAAATGGTGGTGTGTAGCTTGAGATATCAAGATCGAACCGAAAACGACCCTTTTCGGTTCGGGCCATGCCGCCGCCGCTACAGGCCGTGTCGCGGCACAAGGCCGCCTCTGGCAGTTGCGCAAGGTTGAGACGAAGCTCTTGGAGGAGGTTTTAGGTCGTGGGGTGGCCGGATGAGGTGGAGAGGGCTTGCCCTGTTTTTGGTTCTGTTTCGGCCGAGGGGAGAAGACGACGCGAGAGAGAGAGAGAGAAACTACAGTCTCTTTCCAAAAAAAGAAAGAGAGGCCGGTGAAAAAATTAGGGTTTCCCAAAAAAAACTAGGGTTTTTTCTATATATACAAGTTTCAGAAAAACTTCTAAATTCGATAACTAAATCAGAAAAAATCCGATCTTTGTGTTCAGCACGTGTACTGACTCGTATCGACGAGCTCTACAACTTTCATGAAGGAAGTTTCTCCAAATTTTGTACGTAGAATAAGTCGATTTCTCAAACCGAGCATTTCGAGCTTTTCATTAAAAATAATCGTTTCGAAACTTCGATAATTGTAAAAGTGAATTATTATCGAACAATAATCGTGAAATCGCATAATAATCGTTCAACACAATTACTCGAATTTAGAATGATAATTGCGGGTATTACACACTCAGCCTACCGTTAGAGTCGAAGGTTATTGCCCTGAGACCAACGGCGAAGGCGTCAGGCTAGACAAGGACCTCCTAGAGGAGAAACGACACAAGGCCCATTTGCAAAATTTACAAAACAAACAGCGGGTGTCGCATTTCTATAACGCCAGAGTCAAGGCCCGAAACCTCCAAATAGGGGACTGGGTAATGAAGGAGGTCATCCCACCGCCGACGGTACTCCGCCCAACGTGGAAAGGTCCATACAAAATTACGGAAGTCATTAGCCCCGGTACCTTCTACTTAATGGACAAGGACGGCGTCACAACCACCCACCCTTGGAATATCGAGCACCGCTGATATTACTACAAATAGCCATGCCACTACCCAAGAGCATTTTGACTTAGCTAAATTTTTTTTCAATATTCAGCTAAGGGAAGCTACCCAACGGGTACAACCCCACTTTTGTAAGCGCTGATCCGTCAGTCACCAATGAAACGAGGAATTATTCAAACCATTGTTGCCAAGCTTAGGCACAAGACTTAACTGGCCACGCCAACAAAATTCTGTGGACCACGTCCGCTACCTCGTGCACTTGGAACAATTTTAATTCCTTTAATTTTTTGATTAGTTAACAAGTCAAGGCTCTAACAGTATGGCATACAACCAACGCAGAAGGTCCCCCGCCAGTGTGACATGGAATCCTTCAGGTTCTCTATTAACTTGGGCGCCCCTTGCCGGCGACTTAGATTCACTTGACCGCTACAACCTCGACGCCCTCACATACACCAACTCAAAGAAGTGCAATACCTTTGCCACGATTGGACCCTCACAACCGGACAGGCGCCATAATTAGTTCAGCGCTATCAGCAACCGCCACATATTGGAACAAATCAGCCCAAAGGCGAGGCCAAACTCGCAAACCAAAATGGCCTCATGAACAACGGCATGCCCCGCAGGCAAGATTGACGCTCTCTCATTAGCAGCTGGCGGACGCAACTTCACCACTCCAGGTAGGCGATACGCCCTCTTCAAACTGCTGACGGCGGCCGCAGTCATACAACCCCCAGCTTCATCAACCGCGGTTCCATTAGACAGGAACCAGGCGGATTCCACCTCCTCTCCGCCAACGTCCTCCCCATCAGCGGAGCCACAAGCCGCGCTATTGCTCGCTAGCCTCTCCTCACGCCGCTCGAGTCCGCCATCATCCTCTGTGGGCCTAGAACCCTCCGGTCGCCCATGTCTAGCGGTTCCTACAGTGAGGTTCCTGTAGGGGCATACGGAAGCAACAAATCATTAAATATCCAATCCGCCTCGCTGAACGATGCGTCAGACCCGGAATCCTCACTGCTCGAAATCACTACGACACTAGCCATCATAAACCCTAAAACTCAAACCAGTTAGTCCACAAAAGATCTAAACTACCTCTACGGCAATTTTCATCCAGGTATGTCAAGAATAGTTAACCCAGATTTGACCAAAACAAGAACACCAACCCACACTAACCCAGATTCGACCATCTAGCAGAAATCCCAAAACCATGTCTCTGTCAAAAATCACCAGAAGAGACGCCCCCCCCCCCCCAAAATACGTACGCCACCCTCAGAACACACCAGCAAGACACAAAAACCACTCAAATCGCAAAACCCAAAAAGTACCAGAAAAAAAAAACAAAATACTGAAAGTACTCGGTCACTAACCTACTGATGTGAGAAGTCAGGAGCGTTCGCACTCTACGCCTTCACTTCCAGGGATCCCTTGCACACCGAAACACCGATCCCTCTCTCGAACGGCAAAAGTTACTTCTCGAATGCCAGATAACAGAGCTTGAAGACGACGAGAAAGTTTGAAGAAGAGATAATGACGACAACCTCAAAATTTTCCCCCCTTTTAATATCAACATCAGTCAAATCCAGGCTGTCCGCCAAAAAGCGATCTCACACTCCAACAGCCCACATGTCCCACGATCGCATTCAGTTTCCGGAATAACCGAGGTGTCACCTCAAAGATTGAGTAGATGATTACTCGCATTAATGATGAAGAGACGGGCGTGCTCAGAACTCGTAATCCCAGACGTTAGACCGATGCATGACGGCCATGTGGCAGAAGCCATAAAAGGGGGCGAGCATATCAACCGTCCTAGTTCAGTGCCCCTACGCCAGAGGGAACCCCTCCCTCACTCATCTGGCAAAACGAGTATCCGCTACGCGCAACACCACTAGCGGAACTTCTCACTCATCTGGCAAAAATGAGTACCCGCTACGCGCAACACCACTAGCGGAACTATCCGCTACGCGCAACACCACTAGCGGAGCATCTCACTCATCTGGCAAAAGAGTATCCGCTACGCGCAACACCACTAGCGGAACTTCTCACTCATCTGGCAGAAGAGTATCCGCTACGTGCAACACCGCTAGCGGAACTTCTCACTCATCTGGCAAAAAAGAGTATCTGCTACGTGCAACACCGCTAGCAGAACTTCTCACTCATTTGGCAAAAGAGTATCCGCTACGCGTAACAACCGCTAGCAGAACTTCTCGCTCCTCATCTTAAAAGGGAAACTCCGCTACAAGAAACTAGCGGAACTCCACTTACCTTGCAAGCAAGACTCCGCCAACACCACCGGTAGCAAATGGCTCAAAAACATAACTCCCCGCGGCTCTACCGCCTTTTATCCTCGACGGAGTTATTCCCGCCTCATCCAACGCTTCAGGCTACGCCTCACTTGCAGCGACCGCCACGCGGTGTTGCATCAAAAACCATGACCCTCCGAATCAAACGTGGGGGCACGTCAACAATCTTCGACGGCCCTGATCAGGCACGTTGACCCCCGCCGCTCGGGTTCAAAGCTTGGGCTCGCTACCCAACACCCTCTGTTCAACGAAAATCCCCTCAACCAATAATATAGACCGAACGGATGTCCATCTTAGCCGGGGAGCCGAAAGGGTGTAAAGCTTTTGCTCAATCAGTCCATGGTCGACAACGCACTGACGCTAATTATGTTTTGCAAGTCTAGCGGGAGTAACGCTTCAAACCGCTAGAAAACTCCCCAACTAAGATGACCCTCCTTGACTGGGGACTTGGGGGACTTGTACCTACATGAGCATTTCCCTAGCATAATTTGCTGCAATGAGCCACTCTCATACCATCACCAGAAATACCAGCTCCCGCCATAGGAGTCAGCTATGGGAACATAGCCAGATAGGCTACTGTCTAAACCCCAACTTACTCCCAGATCACTGCTGACGCGCCGCCATGCGCCGCGCTAGCACAGCATCAGAAGCTCCAGAAACTGGGAACTGAAGCATGGAGAAGACCAGCTCCCTCCCCACCTATAAAAGGTTAACTCCTCTCTCATTAATTACGCATTTACTACTTGCCTATTGTTATCCTGTCAGTACAAATACATTGACTAACTTAGGCATCGGAGAAGAGAAGACCGCCCGACGCGGTCTCCCTCTGACGCCCTCTGTGTTTCACTTGACAAGTAACGGAAATATCGATAGTATCGAATAACGGTCCTCTCACTGGGCCTGCGTTGATCATATTTAGTTACCGCTAACTATCAAGCATCAACAATTACATCTAATGAATGTGGAAGGAAACGCATTTTAGAGGAACTTATGAGTCAATCTAGTGGATTGTACCTCACTACGATTGAGATTATTGAATCCTATGCTATCATCACCAACAATGAAATGTGCGAAACTTAGTCATACAGGCTTTGGCATGACCACCTAGGGCACCCTAGTCGTGACGCAATGATCTGTATTTTAAAGAACTCATATGGACATCCCTTCCTTTGAGTGAAAAATAGAATGGGAGAAAAATCCGCCACACTGCAAGGTGTCGATCCTAGTACTGCTCAAAGGCAGCCATTGTCTTCTGAAGTACCAGAAGCATTACCTTCCTCCCATTATGCCTCATTGACTATTTCAATGGCACATCACTCGTTTTGCAACGCCTGCTTTTTAGCAAAAATAGGATCAAGACCTTCCTATGCTAAAGATACAAAACAAAACATTTCATTCTTACAAAGGATACAAGGAGATATCGGTGGACCTATCCATCAAGATTGCGGACCATTCAAGTACTTCTGGTGGATGCTTCAACACGCTGGTCACATGTCGCATTATTGTCCACAAGGAATGCTGCATTTGCAAAACTCCTAGCACAGAATATACGTTTAAGGCTCACCACCCTGATCATCCCATCAAGTCTATAAGACTAGCTATCGCTGGAGAATTTACATCAAAAGCATTTGATGATTATTGCATGTCTATTGGGATAGATGTAAAGCATCATGTACCCCATGTGCATACATAAAATGGTCTCACAGAAGCCACCATCAAAAGGCTACAGACGGTGGCTAAGCCATTGGTTATGCACACCAATCTACCTATATCTGCCTGAGGTTATGCAATATTGCACGTAGCTTTGCTTATTCGTTTCAGACCAACAACTAGCCAACCATTTTCTTTGTACCAGTTGGTAACTGGATATGAGCCTAACATTTCACACTTACGCATATTTGGTTGCACAGTATATGTGCCTATTGCGCCTCCACAGAGCACCAAAAAGGGTCTCCAGAGATGATTAAGCATTTATGTTGGATACAAATCCCCAACAATTATCTGCTATTTGGAACCTTTGACAAGTGATCTCTTTACCGCTAGATTTGTGGATTGTCACTTTGATGAGACAGTCTTCCCGTCGTTAAGGGGAGATAGGAAAAAGGATTTCCCAAGAGAACGACAGGAATTGTCGTGGTTTGTCCCCACTCTGTCTCATTTTGATCCTCGCACTTCACAATATGAAAAGTGAAGTGAAAAGAATAATTGATCTTCAGAACATAGCATATTCGATGCCTGATGCATAATTGATATCGCAAAAGTGACGAGATCCTATATATCAGCTGCAAATGTGCCTGCAAGGTTAGAAGTCCCCAACAAGGGGCACGGCGCCACAGATATAGGTGCTGTAACCACACTTAGTGGAGGTTTGGTTGAGGCCGTGGCTCCCTAAAGGAAGAGGAGGAGGCCACTTGGTTCGATTGACACTCACCCAAGGAAGAAGAGGGTGATTAAGGCACAAACCAATCCATTAATCATCAATGTAGAGAATCCATCTCATGAGATTGTCTCTGATTATAGTTATGTCCATGAGTCAATACTGGAGGACGCTCCGATGATTGAAATGACTCCAGAGAACAAAGAAATCTCAATGGATTATGAGAGTGCATATGAGTTGATTGAAAGATCTTCCATACACATTGATGATATATTTGCATACACTGTTGCTCAATAAATCATAGAGCACGATGATATCAAACCACGCTCTGTTGCAAAATGTCAACAAAGAGCAGATTGACCTAAATAGAAATAAGCAATCTAGGAGAATTAGATTCTCTGGCAAAGAGGCAGGTATTTGGTCCGGTAGTGCTAACCCCGCCAAGTGTAAAGCCTGTATGACATAAATGGGTCTTTGTTAGAAAGCGTAATAATAAGAATGAAGTCCTGAGGTACAAGGCTCGCCTTATGGTACAAAGTTTCTCACAACGCCCTGGAATTGACTACAAGGAGACATACTCTCCTGTAATGGACGTTATAACGTTCCGCTACTTAGTTAGCTTGGTAATTTCTGAAGGACTAGAAATACAGCTCATGGATGTGGTTACTGTATATCTCTGTGGGGATCTTGATTCAGAGATATATATGAAAGTGCATGATGGCCTTACATTACCCAAGTCAAGTGAGTCTAAACCACGGAGTGCGTTTGCAATTAAGTTGAAACGCTCACTTTACGGATAGAAACAATCGCCGCGGATGTGGTATACCCGTCTAAGTGACTACTTGATTGGGAAGGGATATGAGAACAATGAATTGTGACCATGCGTATTCATAAAGAAAACAAGTTCTGGATTTGCAATTATAGCTATATATGTCGATGATATGAACATAATAGGTACTCTTGATGAAATAAGAGAAACCGCGAGCTATTTGAAATCCGAATTTGAGATGAAGGATCTTAGGAAAACTCGATTCTATCTAGGTCTTGAACTAGAACACCGAGTTTGTGGAATACTAATCCACCAGTCCGCGTATGGGAAAGATGCTCAGGCAATTTAACATGGACAAAGCCCATCCTGCTAGCACTCCCATGATCAGTTTAAGTTTGGATGCAAAGAAAGATCCATTTTGTCCAAAGGAAGATGACGAAGAGGTGTTGGGAGATGAAATTCCCTATCTAACTACAATAGGCGCATTATTGTACTTAGCCCAATGTCCTCGACCAGACATTGCATTCTCAGTGAACTTGTTAGCTAGATTTAGCTCAGCGCCAACGTAGCGTCACTGGAATGGTATCAAGAACATCTTCTGATACCAAAAAGGAACCATTGACTTGGGACTGTTCTTTCCCTACCGATAGACAAGAGGGACCGCAGATGGAACTGCAATCCCTAAAGGAAGTGTTGATGGCAAAAGTGCCACTCACTACACCGAAACTCCAAATGATGTTTTGGTTGGTTTTGCTGATGCTTGGGTCCTCTCTGACCCACATAAATATCGTTCTTAAACTGGTTATGTATTTACCATTGGGAACATGGTGATATCTTGGAGATAAACTAAGCAAACCCTTGTGGCTACCTCCTCGAACCACTCAGAGATCATTGCTCTACATGAGGCGGTTCGTGAGTGTATATGGTTAAGAGCTATCATTACACATATTCGAGGGACTAATGGTTTGAGTTCTACCATTGTAGAGCCTACTTACATTTATGAAGATAATGCAGCTTGCATCGAACAGATGAAGCTGGGTTATATCAAGGGTGATAACACAAAACACATATCGCCAAAGTTTTTCTACAATCAGCAACAACATGCCCTCCTCAACATTCAAGTTAATCAAGTAAGATCTGAGGAGAATGTGGCGAATTTGTTCACCAAATCATTGCCTAAAGCCATATTTGAGGAACATGTGAAAAGCATAGGAATGCGAAGACTTTCCAAGCTCCCTTGATCAATGTAAGGATCAGGGGGAGTGTAGACGTCAGGGGGAGTTTAACACCCACATGTCATCCTCAAAATGTTAAAGGTGCATTGTGCTCTTTTCCTTCGACCAAGGTGTATTTTTTTGTCCCACAGTGTTTTTATTATTACTTGGCAAGGTTTTTAGTGAGGCAACAACTCATGCACCATTTCGTCTTTGACTTGGCACAAGGGGGAGTGTTAAAGGAAAATAACATTATGTGGTTTCGTCAAAGTAATTAACGAAGAGGGAATCAAGGAATCAGTGATTACCAATCAATCAGCATCGATTACGGATCAATCAGCATTTAATGTCATCATTGTAGTTGATATTTCCATTGTAATTTCTTCCTTATATAAAGGGGCTATGAAATGAAATGAGTAGACCAATTCCAATTCCATTTTACTTTTACATAGAGCATGTAAATTGGCAATTTTCACCAAATTTAGGAGGCTATTGTTCGCAATTGATAGTTCATCAGGCTAATGTTCGCAATGGCAAGTTCATGTTGTAAATTGACAAATATAACCAAATTTAGGGGGTATTTTGGCAATTAAACCTATCCGATTTAATTTCCATACTCATGCAGAAGGTAATTATGATAATCGCAATAACAAAGACCATTTTCTGCATATGCGAGTGTGTTTGCACGAGTATGTGTATGAGTTAGTACAAGCCAAGTATGAGTTCTCTGAACAAAGTTTAATGTAGCCAAGTATACGTGTATAAATTGAAACAAAATTGTATCGAACACATTGTAAACGATAAAAAATATGCTTCGCATGCACAAGTGCAGTTCTTCCACACGCTCGAAGCGCGTGTAGGAAAGGCTAGTCTTATGTTAATTGCCGACACATCACTCAATTGTTTTTTTTTTTTTTTTTTGTCCCCATTCCATCCCATGCCATCTCTATCCCATTAAATAGAAGGTCATCAATTCTTTACTTTATTTTTGTGATAGCATCCTATTCAATGGGTATTTACTATGTTCGATTTCTGCACAAGCTGAGAATATGATCATGTATCTGGTGCTATCATGTCAACCTTGTTTGCAAATGGTGAAATGGATGTATCGAATATGGAAATGTGTGCAATTAATGAACGAAAACAGAGACTATAAAAAGGTTAGTGTACTTGCGTACAAAGGGGTGTGTGTCAAATATGCATTCCAGCAATGAAAGCTAGTTAGTTCGGGACAAGATTTTAAGACCACATGAGCTAATTAGCATGATGTTGCATCTAGATTGTGATTATACTTGACTGGGACTTCCAACTACCACTGTGCATCTGAGGATTGGTTGTGAGTGGTTCCACGTTATAGTATTCCTTAAATAGACGTGGCTTTAAATGACTGGCCTCGGTCCTCCAACAGACTTCAGCTCCCAGAGCTCCACCGCTAAACTTAAGTTTCTTACGGCCACCTTGAGATAGACTCGCCATTATGGGTGGCAAGACGCAGCATGTCATGACCTTACTATTAGAAAAACGTAATAACAAAGAAATCAAGAGCCTTGACCCTCGTTGAAATATATCAAATCTTGATCGGGATAAAAATAACACGAATAATAACTTCACATCGAAGCTCTCAAAAATATACGAAGGCCTATGATGTGTTGATTGGGTTCAAGGTTATAAATACGGAGATCCTTGAACTCTAGAGGAATTTTTCATCTTATGTACTTGATATTATTCGGTCATTTATTTTTGTTGGTGCAAGTGCACGTCGATGACTAAATACTCTCATATTTATTTAAAAAATTATTTTATGCAGCGACGGTATAAGTGAACCGGCAATTCGAGCTCTCAAATGCAACGTGTACTTGGTATGATATTCCTCCTAGTGAGCTCCACAGGTTTCTACAAGCTGCTTATTTGAGTTTTCCAAATTATTTTTTTTATAGTAGAAGGTTTTTATGGGTGGAAAAAACATAAAAGATAAGAAATGCCTCTTTGTCTTATCTTTTAGTAATATATATTATATATGTTTGTTTTGGAAGCGGTCTTCGCCTAATCCCCCGCTTCTCAAGGATCTTATGTACTCCCAAGGCCTTGGGAGTTATCATCTATACTTTGCAATATTGTATTGTCTCTTGGCAAGGTTTGGTCTAGCTCTATGTATCTTTTTTTCTCGATTATTAATAAATTCGGATAAGAGCGTTAAGTTAGCTCTTACAAAAAAAAAAAAAACAGCATTTCTAGCATATTTGAGCCATTGATATTTATAGGCAACATTTTTCTGATAACTAAAAAATATACTTGATGTTATTCAGTCATCCATTTCTATTGATGTAAGTGCACGTCGATGCACTGAATACTCTCATAAAATAAGATAATTCTAAAAATCACTAGACAATTTATCTCTGAAATCATTAGCTATAATACTTATTGATCAAGCTATTCGTATAATTCACAAGAGCCATTGCAACATGAGAAACATCATAGAGATATCAATATCCAAGTTACGTTATGAAAAAGTCCATGCCAGGAAATAACACTTTAAATCTACTAAGATTCAAAAAAGTAAGCATGTTAAACATGCATACTTTATATCTATTATGAGTATGACATGCTGCTAGGTGCCACTCTTGGCCACATCTCTCTCTCTCTCTCTCTCTCTCTCTCTCTCTCTCTCCAATCACATAACCACAAAATTTGAAATCGTAAGTCCCAATTTTCATCAATTTGGCTCTAACTCTCAATTTATTGATTTTCATCGAAATTTCGATCTCCGTGAAGCATATAACCATATATTCGGCAATTTGATTGTTTTGCAAGAAACTCTTAATCTGGGTTGTTAGGCCCTTGGACTTTCATATACATGATCGCGACTCTCAGCAAGAAACTCAAAATCTTGACAGTTGAAACCTCGTTTTAAATCTGCATGCAAATCCAAAACTAACAATATCAATCAATGATGGTCAATACAATAAACCGACAGAAATATTATATTCATCAACTTCCATCCTCCAAACTAATACCGCCCTTTGAAATACATACTTTCCTCATTAATACTACATTATTCGAAACAGTTCTCCTTCTGACAAATCTTAATCTGTTAGTTGGAAAGCTAGTAGAAAGCTGAGAGCCTGTCACTATCCCAACACCTAAGATCTTTGCAAAGCCATCACATGTTTAATGTCAACAACTGACTGCACACAACAAACAAATACACCAGTCTCAGTATCAGTGAAGCAACCAACCAATAAATAAGGAAGTTGGAAATTCGAATACGAACTGTTTGGATGCTCCAATTAAATACCTTGACAGTACACAAGTTGGAAGATTTTAGCCGTCACCAGAATCCTATTTACTCGATCATTAGAGGTTTGTGATCATGACGTTTGGCAGTTTGGTTTGATTTTGTTCATCATGCCAGCGCATTTGATCATAACCACCCAAACGTTGTGGACTTTTCTGATTTAGTCTGTTTGAAGATATTAAATATATAAAGCTTCCGTTCTATAAGCGCTGCATAATTAATTAACATTAATTTATATACTGTCACCTACCAGCTATACATGAAGTTCTCCGTGAGAGAGAGATTCAGGTCCACAGTTAATTATATATATATATACACATACACAAATGGGTATATATATACATATACATACATACAGTCATTCTTGGCTAAGGACATCCTTATTTAAGCTTAGGTACGGATTTTCAGTTTTTGACAACTTTTCGATCACATATTCACATCTTAACGGTTCCGTTTTAAGTTCTAATGTATAGATCATCTCTACAAAATTTCAGCCAAATTGATGATCGTTAAGGCATCCAAAACTGCAATTTACAACAATATACATGAACGGTTCTGGTTCAACAGATTTGGTTCGTTCATGTAAATTGCAGTTTTGGATGCCTTAACGATCATCAATTTGGCTGAAATTTTGCGGAGATGATCTATGCATTAGGACCTAAAAACTGAACGGTTAAGATGTGAATATGTGATCGAAAAATGGCTGAAAACTGGAAATTCGTTCCATAAGCTTACTATCCTTACCTAAGAAAAATCCTATATAGGACCCCTTTTAGTGGGGATCTATTTTTTTTTTTTCTATCATATATCCACATCTCAATTATTCAGTTTTTAGATCAATATACAAGTTTTTAGCAGCTAAATTGATAATCATTAAGGCATTTATAACTATCCTTTACAATTATAAATATGAATAGTTTAGATTGGACAGATTCGGTTCATCCATTGATTTAATTTAGTTCAGTATCTTAACTATCATCATTTTAGCTTAAAATTTACATAAATGATTTATACTTTAGAGCGTAAATAAAAACTGAACGGTCGAGATGTCGAAATATCATAAAAAAGTGGGTCCTTAGTGGAAGATGTTGGTATGTATATCTCCCAAGAAAAAATACCAGAAGCACAAGGCTTATCTAGCCACAAAAGAATAGCAAAGACACTCCCAGGCAAGGATCCTGATACCCCTTTGGGTGGTATTGGGAACCCACTATTCCACATTAGAAGCAAAGAAACCGTATCTCCCCAAATCCTTTACAAATAGGTCATCTCCAACATCCTAAAGAGGTAACTATTTACTATCGCTTTCCATTATATTTATCTTATAACGATACTGACTTAGGCATCAGAGGGTTGAAGGTCGACACACCCGGTCTTCCCTCTGACCTTTGTTTGTTTTACAGATAAACGAGAGCGATAGCGATAGTGACAAGACAACCTGTGATTTTGCTGGATTAGACCATCCATCTATTCTGTTAATGTCTGAGATTCAGCAGTAGCTAAACCTTGGTTAATGATAGCCCGTGAGGCGGACCGCTACTTGTGATGCTTTTGATCTTTCCAATATCTATCAAATAAAATACACAGGGTGTCAGAGGGAGACCTCGGTTGGCGGTCTTCTCTACTCTGATGCCTAAATTAGTCAATGTATTTACATTGACAGAATAACAGTAGGTAAGTAGTAAATACTAATTCATGATGAGAGAGCAGTGGACCTTTTATAGATGAGGAAGAGACTGATCTCTTCCTTGCTTTCGATGTGGGACTGATATGCCTCTATTCCTAGCTTCTAATGCTTCAGCGAGGTGACCTTGGCACCGCACATGGAGGCGCGTCAGCGGCGATCCTGGGTTGAGCCGGAGCTCAGGTGATAGCCTGTCTGGTGGTTTGCGTAGGTCACCCCCTTGATAGCCGTTGGTACCGATGGCGGAAGCATGAGCGTGGCTCATTATAGCTACTTATGGTTTAGGCAAATGCTCATGTAAGTATAAGTCTCCCAAGTGTCCAGTTAAGGAGGGCAATCTTGGTTGGGGAGTCGCCTAGCTTTTTGAAGCGTTACTTCTGCTAATCTTTTCAAAGCATAATTAGCTTCAGTGCATTGTCAACCATGGACTTATTATGAGCAAACGCTTTATACCCTTTCGGGTGGGCCTCTGCTAGGCCCTCCTAGGAAGTCTCCTACTCCCCGGCTAAGATAGACCTCTGTTTGTCCTGTTGATTGTTTGATGAAGGGAGCTATGATGAGCAGTGGGTGTTAGGTAGCGAGCCCAATCTTTGATACCCGAGTGTCAGAGGTCAACTGCCTGATCAGGGCAGTCGAATACTATGTTGACCTATCCCTTGACTTTTTCCCAGAGGAGCAGAGCTTGACTGTATCGTTGAGAAGCTGTCGATATCGGTATGAGGCTTTGCCCCAAGAGGTGTTACTAGTGCGAGCCTTTCTGTTGAGGATTGGAGATGAGGAGCTCCGCTAACGAAGTTTCGCTGGTGGAGACTTTCTCCCTTGAAAAATTAAAAGTGAGAAGATCCGCTGGCGGTGTTATGCTTAGCTGAAGCTTTCTCCCTTGAAAAATTAAAAGTGAGAATTTCCGCTAGCAGTATTGCGTTTAGCGGAGATTTTCTCCCTTGAAAGATTGAAAGTTCTGCTAGCGCTATTGCACTTAGCGGAAGCTTTCTCTCTTGAAATATTAAAAGTGAGAAGTTCCGTTATCGGTGTTCCGCTTAGTGGAAGCTTTCTCCCTTGAAAGATTGAAAGTGAGAAGTTCATCTAGCGGTGTTGCGCTTAGCGGAAGCTTTCTCCCTTGAAAAATTAAAAGTGAGAAGTTTCGCTCGTGGTGTTGCGCTTAGTGGAAGCTTTCTCCCTTGAAAGATTGAAAGTGAGAAGTTCGGCTGGTGGTGTTGGGTAGCAGAAGCTTTCTCCCTTGAAAAATTAAAAGTGAGAAGTTCCGCTGGCAATGTTGGGTAACAGAAGCTTTCTCCCTTGAAAAATTAAAAGTGAGAAGTTAAGCTGGCGGTGTTGTGCCTAGCCAAGATTTTTTCCACTGAGTGATTGCATCTTTTGATGGTTGGACTAGATAGGTGTTACCTCTGACATCGCCTGACGCATGTCGGCTACTGATTGGGTTGGCATGTGGATGTACGTCTCCTCAGCACACCCGTCGCTTCGTCATAAATGCAAGTAAATATTGCTTTTGTAAGCAAGGCAATGCTTTGGTTAACCCGAATAGTGGGTGCAATAGTGGGGCATGTGTACGGATCTTGTGCGATGTCGTTTTTTGATGGACGGCTTGGATTTATCCGATGTTGACATAAAAGAGATTTGGTACTTTTCTTCATGCTTCACACTTGGGTCGTCATCTTCAAGCTTTGTGTCCTGTGAGAGTCTACAATAGCAAGTTTTCAAGTTTGAAGCAAGAGTTCGAGTTAGGAAAAGATAAGCCAACCCAGAGATAGAAGGAGGCACCTACAAGCGCACAGGGCGATTGTGCTTCACATATTTGCAGGTTGGTGATCTCTGGCCCTTAACTCATGCTTCTGTGTGTTTGTTCCTCTGTGCTTATGGTTATTTTGGCTTTTTTCTTGAATTTAACAATAATGTGGCAACATGTTTGAGGGTCTAAAAGGGTTTGTGGGTTGGTTTTGGTGTTTAGATAGAGGGTTCATGGTGGATAATTTCCTAGATGGTAGAATCTGAATTCAGAAGGTGTATATTTGCTTTGTTGGGTTTTGGGTTTGCTTTGTACGTTTGTTCTTGGTGTTCTTGCATAGAATCTAACATATGGGTAGCTTAGATCTGTTTGGAACTAACAATTTGAGTTTTAGGGTATTTGTGATGGCTAACGTCGTAGAGATCTCAAGCAGTGAGGGTTCTGGGTCTGACGTGTAGCTCAGCTATTCTGATAGCGCATTTATTGATTCATTACATCTGTTTTCCCTACTGCAACCTCACTGTCTGATTCGCTAGATATCAAATCGCTAAAAGTTATATATTTGAATGTGGGTATTGAAGGATGAAGAGTGGCGGTCGAGCAAAGAGCTCAGCGGCAGCGGGGGAGGATACAGCTGCTAGCCATCTGCGGGAGAAACGGTTGGTTAGTCACAGTGCTGCCAGCGGCTCGCATGAGAAGAATGGCAACCCCGGTGATGACAGTACTGTGGAGTCATCGTGGAAGTTGTCTGGTGGCATGCTGGTTGACAAAGCGGGAGGTCCGATGATGCAGGCGGCGATCAACAGACTAAAGCGAGTGTTCAAGCTTCCTGGGTAGCAAAGCTAAGGTCGCATCTGAAGAATGAGAAAGCATGATCTATGCCGAAGGGGTACACATCCGTGCACAAAGAGGTGTTTCGACAGGGGATTCCCGCTATTGGCGAACCTTCGGATATTATTATGCTAGTTCGACAACGCCTTCGGACAAGTCTCTCCAAACATGTGGAAGATGTTAATCGGGTTGAATGCTTTGTGGAGCCTGTCCTGCAGTGAGGGTCCGATTGTGGCTGAGGTGCTCCACTTTTATGAGTTGGTGTACGTTAAGAGGAAAGGGTGCTGCGGGCAAGTGAATCTTAGTCGGCGTACAAAGGAGCCTCGACTGATCTAGAACCCTCCAGATTCAATGTCCCCTAGCGGGCAACCTACTGCGTTGCCACCAAGGGTTGGGAGTATGATACCTCCTTAAATAAAAAGAAACTAATCATTAGGATTAGTCGAAGTTCCAACCTATTCGGGAGGAAGAGTGCGGCGTAGCGAGGATCACCGGTTGCGAGAAGAATCGTAATTTTCTAGATTTGCTGCTACTTACTGGCTGGGAGTTGCTAGTGCAGTTGAACTTGACTCGATTCCTAGGTAGCTGCCTCTAAGTATATATTTTTTTTGTGTCACTTTTGTCTAATCGGTACAACATGGCGTTGGTTTTGTAGATCCCATTCCCGGCAACAAGTTAAGTCGTGCAGTGTTTGATAAAGCTATAGACAGCGTCGGTTTAGACAAGTACCAGGAGGGTATGTTCGCAGCGGCGATGAATGCGGGGAAAACGACTGTCGACTCGCAAACAAACTACTGTCGCTGCGGAGGATGAGGTAGTGTTGCCGATGCTATATCATTCTTATCTCCCCGCCATAGGCGAGACCGTTATTCGCCCTACTGCTACCTATCTGGAGTGTGCGGTGGGTGGAACAAATCAGCCGAAGAAGGCCTCAAAGAGGCCTCCTGGCACCAGCCGCGTGGTTCAAAAGGAGAAGGTTGTGCAGCGGAAAAAGCTCTAACGCCTCCGAGGCTGTGACATAATAGGCCTGGAGTCGGATGCCTCAACGAGGGTAACTACCGCTGGTGCTGCCCAGGGAGCCTCCATTCAGAGGAAACTATAGCAGAATGATGGTGAGGAGGGTGACGACGCGGTGGACAACATGCCGCTTTCTATGCGCAAACAACAAAAAAGGGCACTGAAGGATGGTCAGGCGGTCATCACTATAACTGGCGATGAGGCGCCATCGAGTGGTTGTCATTTGGCTCATATGCTAAGTTCTTGACTGACAGCGAGTGAGAGCTGCTCTTCAGCATCTGCGAGCGGTTGGGGTTCAGAGAAATGGACTATACCGTGCGTGACAGTCCCCTGCAATAGTCACTGTTCAACTCAGCCTTCGACCATCTTGTAGTCGAGTTGAATGAGTTATTTTTGGCGGTCTCTAAGCCATTCACCATAGAAGTACAGCTGCGCGTGAAGTTGGCAGTCTATAGCAAAAGCTGGCGAATGTGAAGAAACAATTCGAGGAGTGCGAGCAGTAATTGTCAAGCTGGAGGTTGACTTGGTGGACGCGCGAGGCAAGCTGGACTTTACCATTGCCAGAGATGTTGAGAACAATACAAAGGTGGTGGAGCTGCAGGTGGAGATTACTCACGTTGGTGAACAACTGGCGGCCAAGGTGAATTGGCTCAACATTGTGCAGCGAGAATCTGCCACCCTAACTGAAGAGGTCAAGCAGCTGCAATGTCCGTCCGAGGGGTTGGAAGCGCTGAAGGAAAAAATTGGCGCCACAGCTGTTGAGGCCTTGAAGCAGTCCCCAAGAGTATCAGGACGCGCTTACGACCGCCGGGATGGCCGGGGCCACAGCTAACTTCTGCAAGTTGGAGGAGAAAAACATCATCAACTGGGACAAGGCAGCCCAGCTATAAGCAGCATTGAGTTAACTGGAGATTGCTCAAGGACCGGACTCTTCCCAGCTACAGGTGTGGGCTCCGACAGTGATGATTCCCAGCAATTGCCAATGCCGACGGCCTCCGATGCATCCCACACCCAATTAGTGGCGGACAACATATGCAACGATGGTACCATGATTACTCTGAGTCCATTGCCCTCGGGTCCTACCAGAAGAGCCACTTGGTAGCACAACCCGCCAAGGCAGACGGAGAAGTTGTCGTCATCCCCCAAGGAGAGTTAAGAGATCCTTAGGTTTTATTTTTGTATCGCCGCTGAGGCATTTATGCTTTGTATTGAAACAATGTTTTGGTTCGGGAGCCCAACCTAAGTTTATAATGAAGTAGTGTTGTTATTTTTCATCTTTGAATTTTTCTAAGTGTTAGATTGCCACTGGCAAATACCTGTTGCTTATTTTGAATGTTGGTGTACCGCTAGAGCTTTTCTTGTTCTTTTGTCTACCAATGAAACATTAAGAGAATTAAAATTATTCTAAGTGCACGAAGTAGCGGACGTTGTTCGCTGAACTTTCTTTGCGTTACCAGCTAATGGTTTGTGCTACGGAGAACAATGGTTTGAATAATTCCTCGTTTCATTGATAGCTCAGTGATCAGCATTTACAAAAGAGTGAGAGTACCCGTTAGGTAGCTTCCCTTAGCAAAAATTGTACATAAATTTGGCTAAGTCAAGATTCTCGTGGGTTAACGATATAAGTACTTGTAATAATAACGGAGGTGTTCGATATTCCAAGGGTGGTGGATGTGACACCATCTTTGCCCTTTAAGTAGAAAGTGTCGGGGCTGACGACTTCTACTATTTGGTATGGTCCTTCCCAAGTAGAATGAAGTGCGGTTGGCAGTGGAATGACTTTTTTCATAACCCAATCTCCATGTTGGAGGTTTCTAGCCTTGACTCTGGTGTTATAGAAACTCGAGATCCGTTGCTTATTTTGTAAGTTGTGCAAATGAGCTTTGTCGCACTTCTCCTCGAGGAGATCCTTGTCGAGGTTGATGCCTTCGTCGTTTGTCTCAGAGCTGTAGCCGTCGATCCTAGCGGTTGGTTGTGTGACTTCAATGGGTAGGACTACCTCTGTTCCAAACATCATGCAAAACGGTGTTTCTCAGTTAGAGGATGTTAGGGTTGTCCTGATGGCCTAAAAGACCTCTGGGAGCTTTTCTGCCCATAAGCCCTTGTCGTCATCGAGTTTCTTCTTGAGCAATTTCTTAATGATCTTGTTTGCCGCTTCTACCTTCCCGTTGGTTTGGGGTGTGCCACAGATGTGTAGCGCATCTTTGTCTCGAGATTAGCGGTAAAGGTTATGATCTCCTCTTTTATGAACTACGCCCTGTTGTATGTAATGACGGTGTGGGGTATGCCACAGCAGCAGTAACTGTTTTTCCAGAGAAAATGGGTTACTTTGGCGGTTGTGATTGCCATCAGCGTCTATCCATTTGTTGTTGTAATCAACGGCGACGATGATGTACTTGAACTGGCACTTAGTGGTTCGTAATTTGCCAACTAGGTCGAGGCCCCAAGTGAAGTGAATCCATGGGCCGATGATTATTGAAAGGGCTCGGCCGGTGCGTGTGGGAGGTCAGCGTATTGGACACTTATGGCAGGACTTGGAGACTTCTCTGGCGTAGTCACCGAGTGTAGGCCAAAAGTACCCTTGCTGCATAGTTCTATTTGCCAAATATCTGGCGCATGAATGATTTCCACATTCCCCTGCATGTATCATTATTAGTATCACCCTTCCTTCTTCTATGGTCAAGCATCGGAGATTAGGGTGGGTGAATCCCTAGTGGTAGAGTTTGCCATTCTGTAAGTTGTAGCGAGTTGCTCGTCGCTTGAGCTGTCGTGCCTCAACCTTGTCGGTTGGC
This sequence comes from Rosa persica, assembly GCA_025331145.1. NCBI lineage: Eukaryota > Viridiplantae > Streptophyta > Magnoliopsida > Rosales > Rosaceae > Rosa > Rosa persica. The sequence goes on from WFKR01000004.1 coordinate 15,867,347, forward strand.
AGTGTTCCATTGGGCTTGTACTCTATTATTTCATCCATCTAGCTGGGATTCACTTCTATGTTGGATATTTTCGCTAAGGTTTTGGTGATGCTTGGCTTGTCAAGGCACTCCACCCTTGTGTTTGTTGGACTTTGGTGTAGTTGAGCGGTGGCCAGTTTTGTCAGAGAGTTTACCTTAGCGTTCTTCTCTCTGGGGATTTGTGTGATGGAGTGGAACCTGAATTTTCTGAGTAGGGTTTTAACGTACCCTAAGTACGCGATCAACTACTTGTCCTTGGCCTAGAAGCTTTCATTTGCCTGGTTGATGACAAGTTGGGAGTCACTGAATATGTTAACGCTATCAACGCTTAAGTCTATGGCGAGGAGTAGGCCTGCAATATGTGCTTCATACTCCACCATGTTATTCGAAGCTGTGAAGTTGAACTTTATGCGTACTCCACGTTCAGTCCCCCTGGCCCCGTCAAGATGATTTATGCTCCACAGGCCTTGACGCAGGCTGAACCGTCAACATGGAGGTTCCATTCTGACTGCTGCTTGGATGTGGGCTCCGCGGCTATGGTTATGGTAGTGTTGCCTTCCTCTGTCCCCATGATGGGTTCGTCATGGCACTCAGTGAGCTCAGCGATGAAGTCAGCTACCGCCTGGCCTTTCATAGAGGTTCGCGGTCTATATTCTATGTCGAACTTGCTTAGCTCGATTACCTATTTGCTCAGGCGGTCGGAGCGCTCAGGGTTCTGTATTACATGCCGCAGCGGCTGATTTGTCAAGACATGAATGGTGTAGCCTTGGAATTATTGGCAGAGGCGTCTAGCGGCGACGATGAGTGTGATAGCGAGCTATTCCAAGGGGTGTATCTTGCTCAGCTCCGTTCAGACCCCTGTAAGCTTATTGCTGATGTGGATACCGCTAGGTATATATACAGTACTTCACCTTGCATAGGTATCGACAGAAGCGGGATTGCCGCTAGGTATTCCTTCAGACTCTGGAACGCTGCCTCACAATCCAGTGTCCAATTAATTGATTTTTTATAGTTCCTTTTCATAGCTTTGGAGAATGGGAGGTATCTGTCAGTGAGTTTAGAGATTAAGCGGGCTGGCGCTGTTAACTGGCCCTGGAGGCTCTAAACTAATACCTTCCACTCTGGGGATTTCATGTTAAGGATGGCTTGTACCTTGTAGGGGTTAGCCTCTATGCCCCACTCGCTAAAGATGTAGCCCAGAAATTTGCTAGCGGTGACACCGAAAAAGTATTTCTCAAGGGGTTCAAGCGCATGCCATAGGCTAAGAGGATGGTGAATATGCTGTTGAGGTTTGCTACATGTTCGCTGGCTTTGATGCTCTTGACAAGCATGTCGTCTACATATACCACTATTATTTTCCGAGGTGTTTCACGAACATGGCGTTCATCAACTACTGGTATGTTGCTCCAGTGTTCTTCAACCTAAAGGGCATGACGTTGTTGCAGTGTTGGTTGTGCACTCTTGGTCACCGAGCTTTTATCTTGATTTGGTTGTATCTAGAGAAAGCACCCATCATGCTAAGCAATTCATGCCCCGCTGTTGCATCGACCAGTTGGTCAATTGTGGTAGTTGGAAACTATCTTTGGGGCATGCCTTATTTAGACCTTTGAAGTCTACGCACATTCGCCATTTTCCACTGAGCTTTTTTACCATGACCAAGTTAGAGATCCATTGGGGATAATAGACTTGGCGAATGACTCCAATGCCCTATACCGTTTCTACCTCCTCCCCTATTGCAAGATATATTTTTTCGTCAAATGCCCTTTTCTTCTGCTTGTGTACTTACATGAGCATTTGCCTAACATAATTAGCTATAATGAGGCCACGCTCATACTATCACCAGAAATACCAGCTCCCGCCATAAGAGTCACCTATGGGAACACAGCCAAGTAGGCTACTGCCTACGCCCCGACTTACCCCAAATCACCACTGACGCGCAGCCACGCGCCGCGCCAATACAGCATCAGAAGCTCTAGAAACTGGGAACTGAAGCATATAAGTCCCACATCGAAAACATGGAAAAGATCAGTTCCCTCGCCGCCTATAAAAGGTTCTCTCCTCTCTCCTCATTAATTACGCATCTACTACTTGTCTACTATTATCATGTCAACACAAATACATTGACTAGCTTAGGCATCAGAGAAGAGAAGATCGCCCGACGCGGTCTCCTTCTGACGCCCTCTTTGTATTTCACTTGACAGGTAGCAGAAATACTGATAATATCAAGTAACGGTCCGCCCACCGGACCTGAGTTGGTCATAGTTTAGCTATCGCTGAATATTAAACATCTACATTGGCGCCGTCTGTGGGAATCTTTTGAACAAAAAGTCACCCCACAACCACTATGGCTAACGGTAGAAGGAAACGTCGAGGAGCAAGCGGACCATTCCGCCAACCCCACGACTAGCGTTAACCCAGCAGTCAACGTTAACCGAGCACTATTCAACACTCTAACCAACCCTAGTATGGGTCCCCAGGGCTCATCCCAGTTCCAGCAGACCCAAACTGCAGCGGAGGCCCAGCCGGGCAGCAGTCTCCCAACGGTCTAGGACCTTGCCGCTATGTACGAGCTGGCACTGACGGACCTCCACAAAGAAAACAGGGAGCATGAACAAGAGCGCCGGGAGAAGGTGGAAGCCCAAAAACAAGTGGCCACGCTAATGTTGAGGTTCGACGAATTGAAAAAGGTGTTTGAGGCAAACGCTAATACAACACAGAGCGAACAGTCACAGAGCACTAGACACAGTCGACCCAACACCGGCGGAATTATACAGGTACCAATCATACAGATGCAAGTACCGTTGAACCCGCCAGTATTAAGGGGCACACCTCCTCAGCCCAGCCTAATTATGGAGCAAGAAGCGGAATCACAACCAAATACCAACCGCTCGGCAGTCAGAGCTAGAACTGAAGGTGACCCACCTGCCGCCAGGCAAGGGTCAATCCGGCAGAACCTCTAAGCGGGGCCAGCTGGCGATGCCACCCTCCTAATACTGGAAAGGATGCAGCAGTTGGAGCAGAGGCTAGTCCTGACGGAGGCAGGTGCCTCAGCACCAATACCAAATCAGCTTTTCACATCCAGACCAAGGCCATTCACCGCTAGGATCCTGCAGGCCGTCTGACCAGCACACGCAAAGACACCAAAGATGTCACATTATAGCGGCACGTCTGACCCATTTGTCCACATGGACACCTTCAAAAAGGTCACCAACAACAAAGGATTTGATGATGCCACCGTCTGCCACTTGTTCAGCGAAACATTGGACGGTGAGGCAATGAGCTGGTTCTTTGAATGCCCGCCAGGATCCATCGACTCATTTCAAGGACTGTCAAATGCTTTCCTTGCTCGGTTCATCCTGTTGGCTACCGGACATCATGACACAACTCAGCTGTTCAACCTAAAGCAGGGGACAAAGGAATCATTAAAGGCGTTTGTCACCAGATGAGGGGCGGCAACGTCTCAGTGCCGCGATCTTGATAAGACAATGGCACTGGCAGCCTTGAAGCAGGGACTCCTCAAAGGGTCATTCCTCTATCACCTCAATTACATTCATCCAAATTCCGCTTACGACCATGTCATTAGCGAGGCTGTCATCCATGCACAGGCAAAATTCATCACATACGGAGAGAGCCCACCACCACCACCATCACCTGTAAAGGCAGCCCAACCCTCCTCCAACCATCGGGAAACTGCTAGCAAGGCCACCGCTACGCCACCAATTGACAAGAAGAGAGAGTGGCAACAAGGCAACTACCAGAGCAAGCGACAGAGGGACCAACATTACAATAGGGGCAACCACTCATCTCAAGGAGATAACCGTAATAAACAGACGGAGCCCTCCCAGCGGCATGCAGTGTTTACAATCCTCACGGCATCATACGAGGATATATTCAACCAGTGCAAAGATCAGATACCGCCACCACCCCCAAGAAAGTACCCAAGGGTGGGAAAGCCCAGAAACACTGGCAAATGGTGTAAATACCACGAGGACAGCTGACACAATACCAATAACTGCCACGCTCTCAAAACAGCCATCGAAACCTTATACCGAGATGGTAAGATGAAGCAATTCAAAGTGGGCCAACCGCCACCCGTGGTCGCTAATATCGAACCAATGGACCGCATCAACACCATCAACGGTGGTGCCCCAATCACCAACATGTCTCATAGGGCAAAGAAGCACTATGCACATGCTAACCACCCCAATGAAATTTGCAACATCTGCTATGAGAGGTCCGCTAAACTTCCAAAGGCTGGGTGGGAATCCATTACCTTCTCAGAGGAAGAGGAGCGCGGAGTACATTTGCCCCATGACGATCCGTTCTTAATCGACGCCATACTCAACAAATAATCAGTAGGAAGAGTCCTTGTCGACAGCGGTTCCGCTGTAAATGTCATCTTCAACGGTTGTTACAATAAACTTCTACGGAATAGGAAATTACTACAAGATTATGATCCATTGCTTAGTTTTTCCGGTGACGTTACACAACCATTGGGTTCTGACTACATGCGACTAGTTATTGGCACTAGCCCACGTATAGCAGAAATCCACACAGAGTTCATCATTGTAGACTACTTCAGCTCAAATAATGCCATTATTGGTTGACTGGCGCTCAACAAGCTCAAGTGCATCATAGCCGGATATATGCTTCTCATGAAGTTTCCTACACCCAAAGGAACAGGCTGTGTCAAATGGAGTCAACAACTGGCACGGGAATGTTATTCCACAATCATGGCACTCTCGGCGCGCTGCCATGAGATCTTAATGGTGGGAAACCATGCACCAGCACCAAACATCTTTGAGGACCCTAGGGAGGACGAGAAGAAATATGTCAAAAAAGAGCCTGCCAACCCAGAAACTTCCTTGAGGGTCATCAGCATCCCAGACGAACACCCTAAGGGGACAGTCCGCATCGGTGCTCAGTTTGACCAAGCGATAGTGGATGAGCTCACCCAATTTCTACGTGACAACACAGCCGTCTTTGCATGGTCCTACGCTGACATGCCAGGCATCTCCCCTGAGATCATAACATATAAATTGAGCATCAAACCATCCTCCTACCCTATCAAGCAGCGGCAAAGGGCCTTTGATGAGGAAAGGTATCCCGCAATAGGGGAAGAGGTTGCCAAGCTCCAAAACATTGGATTCATCCGCCAAGTCAATTAACCCCAGTGGATATCCAACTTGGTCATGGTCAAAAAGCCTAGCGGAAAGTGGAGGATGTGTGTCGACTTCAAGAGCCTCAATAAGGCCTGCCCCAAGGACAGCTTCCCGCTACCTCGCATAGACCAACTGGTCAATGCAACCACTGGACACAAGCTGCTCAGCATGATGGACGCATTCTTCGGCTACAACTAGATTAAGATGCACGCCGACGACCAAGAGTGCACCTCTTTCACCACCGACAAGGGCCTATACTGCTACAATGTCATGCCTTTCGGTATGAAGAACGTCGGGGCAACTTACCAGCGGTTGATGAATGCCATGTTCGCTGAACATCTGAGAAGAATCATCGAGGTCTATATGGATGACATGTTGGTAAAAAGCATCAAGGCTAGCGGACACGTGGCAAACCTCAGAATCATATTCACCATTCTCTTGGCTTATGGCATATGCCTCAACCCAGAAAAATGTTTCTTTGGAGTCACCGCCAGCAAATTTCTTGGTTACATAGTCAGTGAACTGGGTATAGAAGCCAATCCTGACACGGTGCAAGCCATCCTCAACATGAAGGCTCCAGAGTGGAAGAAGCATGTTCAAAGCCTCCAGGGAAAACTAACCGCTCTTTCTCGGTTTATCTCCAGACTTACTGATAGATGTCTCCCATTCTTCAAAGTTATGAAGACAACCCACAAGAAGGTCATCGACTGGAACACAGACTGTGAGGCAGTGTTCCAAAGCTTGAAAGAGTACCTGGCAGCGGTCTCACTCCTTTCTATTCCTGCACAAAGGGAGACATTGTATATATACCTAACGGTATCACAGTCAGCAGTAAGTTGTGCCATTGTCCGGCGGGACGGTCATGAGGAGCTCCCCGTATCCTATGTCGGCAGAGGCATGAATGGGGCAGAAACCAGATATCCCCCACTGGAGCAACTCGCTCTCGCATTCATCGTCGCCACCAAACGCCTCTGTCAATACTTTCAGGCCCACACAATCCATATCCTAACAAATCAGCCGCTAAGACAGGTAATGCAGAACCCTGAACACTCAGGGTGCCTCAGCAAGTGGGCCATTGAGCTTAGCGAGTTTAACATCGACTACAAGCCTAGGACCGCCATGAAAGGCCAGGCGGTGGCGGACTTCATTGCTGAGCTCACGGAGCGCCAGGTTGAAAATGGCAGAGAGATTGAGCCCGGTGCAGAAATAATAACCGCTGACGACCCAGCCCCCCAACACTCAGACTGGAACATACACGTCGATGGCTCCGCTTACGCAAAGGCCAGTGGCGCCGATGTCCTCTTGATGGGACTAGGGGGACTGAACGTGGAATATGCATTGAAGTTCGATTTCAAAGCCTCTAACAACATGGTGGAGTACGAAGCCCTCATTGCCAGCTTACTCCTCGCCATCGATTCTGGGGCGGACAGCGTCAACATATTCAGCTACTCCCATCCAGTCGTTAACCAAGTCAACGATAGTTTCCAAGCCAAAGATAAACAACTAGCGGCATACTTGGGATACGTCAGGACGGTTCTCAAAAAATTCAACTTCTACACCATTACACAGATCCCCAGGGAAAAGAACGCCAAGGCTGATTCACTGGCCAGACAGGCAACCGTTCAACCACACAAAAGTCCGGCGGACACAAGGGTGGAAAGTCTTGACAGACTAAGCATCACAAAAACCCTAGCGGAGATTTTTAACATTGAAGTCAGCCCCAGTTGGATGGATGAAATCATCGAGTATAAACGCAATGGGACTCTGCCAGCGGATAAAGTCGAAGCGCGACAACTCCAGCGGAGAGCAACCCGCTACGACATCCAGAATGACAAACTTTACCTCCAGGGTTTCACTCACCCCAACCTCCGGTGTCTAACCCCAGAGGAAGGAAAGGTCGTACTTGCAAAAATACATAGCGGGGAATGTGGAAACCACTCGGGCGCCAGATCCCTGGCCAACCGCACAATGCGACATGGCTACTTTTGGCCTACGCTCAGCAACGATGCCAGAAAGATATCGAAGTCCTACCACAAATGTCAACAATATGCTGACCTCCCACACGCCCCGGCGGAACCCCTTTCAATCATCATTGGCCCATGGATTCACTTAACTTAGGGCCTGGACTTAATAGGAAAGTTCCCAACCATAAAAGGACAGTTCAAGTACATCATCGTCGCCATCGACTACAATAGCAAGTGGATAGAGGCGGAACCTCTGACAGCAATCACTACCTCCGAAGTAATTCACTTCCTCTAGAAGAACATCTACTGCCACTATGGCGTCCCCCATACAATCATCACAGACAACGGCATGCAGTTCAACAACACGGAGCTCATATCCTTCACCGCCAACTTAGGCACCCGGATGAGTTTTGCATCTGTCGCTCACCCCCAAACCAATGGCCAGGTCGAGGCAGCAAACAAGATAATCAAAAAGCTGCTAAAAAAGAAACTCGACGACACCAAAGGTTTATGGGCAAAAAAACTGCCTAAAGTCCTGTGGCCCATCAGGACTATCCCAACTTCCGCCACTAGTGAAACACCATTCTGTATGATGTTTGGAATAGAAGTTGTCCTACCTATTAAGGTCACTCAACCCACCGCTAGAGTCGAAGGCTATTGCCCTAAGACCAACGGCGAAGGCGTCAGCCTAGACAAGGACCTTCTAGAGGTAAAAAGACACAAGGCCCATTTGCACAATTTACAAAACAAGCAGCGAGTATCGCGTTTCTACAACGCCAGGGTCAAGGCCCGGAACCTCCAGCTGGGGGATTAGGTAATGAAGGAGGTCATCCCACCACCAACGGCACTCCGTCCAACTTGAGAAGGTCCATACAAAATTACGGAAGTCGTTAGCCCCAGCACCTCCTACTTAATGGACAAGGATGGCATCACAACGACCCACCCTTGGAATATCAAACACCTGTGATATTACTACAAATAGTCATGTAGCTACCCAAGAGCATCTTGACTTAGCTAAATTTTTGTTCAATGTTTAGCTAAGGGAAGCTACCCAACGGGTACAACCCCACTTTTGTAAACGTTGATCCGTCAGTTACCAATGAAATGAGGAATTATTCAATCCATTGTTGCCAAGCCCATGCACAAGAATTAACTGGCAACGCCAACAACATTCGGCGGACCACGTCTGCTACCTCGTGCACTTGGAACAATTTTAATTCCTTTGATGTTTCGATTGATTAACAAACACAGGTCAAGGCTCTAACAGTATGGCAGCATGCAACCAACACAAATCAACGACGAGTACTACAGCAAAAATCTCGAAATCAAGTAACCAGTTGAATTTATTAGGGAGCTGGATTCCCCACCCAAAGATGTCTCAAAAAAAAATTACAAAACAGCCTTAGTAGCGCCTCAGCCTCAGCGGCACTACAAAGCAATGGCCAGTCTTCATGGGAGCCTGCCGGCTGTGGTTGTTGCTCCGACATATGACTTGTCTAGTCAGACCTACGAGCAGTCGGACTAGGAGTCACGATGGTACCATCAGGTCGAGTATGTGCAGCCAGAAAGCCGGCACGCGAAACCTCAGACCGCGTAGGAGGTGGAGTCCGCTGACAGTCGTCCGCTGGATGTTCACCGCTCTCCCCACTTCCTAAACGAACACCATCGGCCGGAGTAGGAGTCACACCACTCGCAGGAGGCGCTGTTTGCACTGACAGCCTGGCGGGTTGAGACGCCTCCACCCAGTCGATAGCACCCTCCTTGCTGACTTTGTCCCCTCCGCCATTGCATGTTTATACTCGGCATATGGCTTGAACACCTCCACAGCGGCGGCCTCCGTGCGACTCTCATCTACTTCCAACCGGGCAACCTCATCCGCCAACCTCTTCACCTCGGCGGACTTGGAGGCAGAGTCTTGCTGAAAGATCTCAATCTTCTTGACCTTAGCCGCCAGTTGATCCTTCAGCATAGCCATGTCCTATTGCAGCTTGGAGATGTCGTTATTTAGCTCGAGGTCACGCTCAACGGCGACAGACAGCTTGCCACGGGCATCCAAAAGATCACACTCGGCCTTGGACAGGTGCCGCTCAGCCTCCGCCAGTCTCTCTTTGGCTCTCGCCAACTCCCCCTAGAGACCGCTAATCTCCTCGCTCAGTGCGGGGCTGACTTGACGCCACCAGAAACAACTGATGCAACCCAACAGACAAATGCCCAGAGGCAGAGCTGAAGGGCAATTGATCAAGGACGATAGAGCGAACAAGGTCCTTCAGAAACTCGGTATAGGCGACGAACGAATCCAGGTCACTCATCTGAGCCTCCCTTCCAGGGAAGACGGTCGCCTCTGGCACAACCTGCTTCGACTTTTTCTGTTGACGATCCCCTATGGTCTCCGCCTCTTCCGCCTCGACATTCTGACGCTGCTTCTTTTGCAACACTTGCGTAGCACTATCGAAACAAACCTTGAAGCCACTTGTGGCTCCAACCCCGCAATCGTAACCGGTGCCTTCGTGGCCACGGTTTTCTCCTTTTGGGACCCACGTCAGGTAGCGGCCACTCTCTCCCTCGATTGGATAGAAGGATGGTTTGATGCTTAACTTCTACGTAATGATGTTAGGGTAGATGCCTGGCATATCAGCGTAGGACCATGCGAACACGACAGCGTTATCTCGTAGAAATTGTGTGAGTTATATCGCTATCATAGAGGAGAAGTTTGGTGCCAATACGAACCATCCGCTCAGGATGCTTATCAGAGATGCTGATGACCTATAGAGATGTTTTTTAGTTGATAGGTTCCTTCTTTACATACTTTTTCTCATCGTCTTTGGGGTCGTTAATCCTGTCTGTCAGCAGCATATGATTTCCTTCCATTAGGATCTCATGACGGCACATCGACCGCATCACCATTGTTGAGTAGCATTCCCGTGCTAGCTGTTGGCTTCCTTTTACACACCCTGTGCCGTTGGGTGTAAGGAACTTCATGAGAAGCATGTATCTGGCAATAATGCATTTTAACTTGTTGAGAGCCGGTTGGCTGATGATGGCATTGTAAGAGCTGAAGCAGTCGGCGATGATGAACTCTATGTGTATCTCCACTGTGCACGGGCTGGCACCGATGGATAGGCACATGTAGTCAGAACCCAATGGTTGTGTGACGTACCGGAGAAACAAGTAGTGGTTCATGGTCTTGTAGCAACTTTCTGCCGCTAGAGTTAGTTGTAGCAACCATTGAAGATAACATTGATAGCGACAGTAGATCCCCTATCAACCAGGATCCTTCCCACTAACCATTTGTCGAGTATTGCTTCGATTAAGAATGGGTCGTCATGGGGGAAATGTACTCCACGCTCTTCTTCCTTAGAGAAGGTTATGGGTTGCCACCCAGATCTTGGTAGTTTAGCGGATCTTTCGTAGCTGATGTTGCAAACTTCTTTAGGGTGGTTGGCACGTGCGTAGCACTTCCTTGCACTGTCAGACATGTTGATGATGGGAGCGCCATGATCGATGGTGTTGATGCTGAATATGGGCTCGATGTTGGCAACCACTGGTGGTGGCTACCGCACCTTGAACTGTTCCAGCTTGCCATCCTGATACAGGGTCTCGATTGCTGTTTTAAGGGCATTGCAACTGTTGGTGTTATGATTGCTGTCCTCGTGGTATTTGCACCACTTGTCGGTATTCCTTGGTTTTCCCACTCTCGGGTATTTTCTTGGAGGGCGGTGGGATTTGATCCTTGCATTTATATCTCCTCATATAAAGCTGTGAGGACTGTGAACACTACGGACCGCTGGGAGGACTCTGCCTGCTTACTACAGTTGTCACTGTGGAAGGAGTGATTGGGCTTGTTGTGGTATTATTGATCTTTTTGCTACTTGCTCTTATAGTTGTTCTGCTGCCATTCTCTCTTTTTGTCAGTTGGCGGTGTGGCGGGAGATTTGTTTGCTGTTTCATGTTGGCTGGAGGAAGGCTGAGTTTACTTGGCGGGTGTTTGTGGAGGCGGTGGTATTTATCCATATGTGATGAATTCTGCCTGCGCGTTAAGGACGGCCTCGCTCATGACATGGTCATACACGGCGTTTGGGCAATTGTAGTCGGGTAGATGATATAGAAATGGTCCCCTTAGGAGTCCTTGTTTAAAGGCTGTTAGTGCCATCGTTTTGTCCAAGTCATCGAGATGCTTCGGCCAGCCACCTTGTGATGAATGCCTTTTTATATTTCCTCTGTGCCCTGGTTGACGTTAAACAGCTGGCTTGTGTTGTGATACCCTGCCTCCAAGAGGATGAACTGCGATAGGAATACGTTTGATAGTGCACAAAATGAGTCGATGGATCCTAGTGGGCACTCGAAGAACCAGCTCATTGCCTCACTATCCAACGTCTTGCTGAACAAATGGCAGAGGATGGCATCATCGAATCCCTTGTTGTTAGTTACCTTCTTGAAGGTGTCCATATGTACCAAAGGTTCCTTAAGGGGCTGCTGTACTGTGCCATTTTTGGCCTTTTTGCAAGTGTTGGTCTGACAGCTTACAAAATTCTGGGGGTGAATGGTCCTGGTCTTGAAGCAAAGAAAGGGTTTTGGATTGGCTTTGGGGCGTCTGCCTCGGCCCGGATCAGTCTCTATTCCAGCTGTTGCATTCTTTTCAGGATTAGGGTGGTTGCATCGCCAGCGAGTCCTGCCTGGAGGTTCAGTTGCGCTAACTCCCGCCTGAGAGCCGGTGGGTTTCCCTCAGTTCTTGCCCTTGTTTCGTTGCGGTTGGTACGCAGTTGTGATTCTGCCTCCTGTTCTATCATCAGACGTGGTGGAGGACCCAGTCTTGCCAACTCAGGTAGGTTCAGCGGTACTTCACTACTAGAATTTTGGCCTTAGACATCACGACAATTAAATCGGTGAGGAATTCACGCGATGTCAAAGAATATCATTAACATCGATTCTTCAAATTCTGATTTGTATGTATATAACTAACATCGTTTATTATTGTTGACTGATGTTTATATTTTAATTCTAAAATTTTCAAAAACGCGGAAAGAGTAAGTTAAAATTGAAAATTGAAAGGGAATCGGAACCCAACTCAAAACTTAAAACAACATTCAAAATAAAAAGACTGTAAAAGAAGAGGAGATTTCAAAATGCCAGGAGAGAGAGAGAGAGAGAGAGAGTGGGAAGAAGAAGAAAACAACAAATAGAGAGAGAGAGAGAGCGCATTCTATACTTGTCGTCCTTTTTCCTTCTTCGTAGTTTCGCTCTCTCAATCCCCAATTCCCCTACACGGAGATCTCCAATCTCTAGAGTTTCCGCCACCGTCAGATCCACCGCCTCCTCCCTCGGATCTCCTTTGATCTACTTCAACCATGGCGGCGATCGAAGACTTTGTGACAAAAACTCTACCGCCTCCTCAACTTTCCTCAACGTCATCACTCTCGGCAATGTTGTAAGTCAACCGATGCCTTTTTGATTTGATTCACTGCCAATTCGATCTCTTAGATACACCTTGTTCTCTATTTCCAGTCCCCGATCTTTGAATCTACACTTTGTCTTTGGGATCTTAATTCATGCGCGGCTTTTCCTCTCTTTGCTTCTATCTCTAGCCCTAGACTTAACCTAGCCTAGCTCTCAAATAACGGGATTTGAATATAAAATCAATTTGTTAATGTTCGTATCGCAATATGCTTACTCTACTATTCAGTATGTTTCAGGAAGCCAAGTTCATCCAGCTCAGGTATTTCTGTTTTCTGAAAATTTAAGTTTGAATTGGAATTAAATGGTGGTATATGCAAGATTTATGTTGTTGTGTATGTTTGTGGTTTCGTATCGGAAAGGTTTAATGTTACCCTGATTGCTGACATTTTACCTGATATGATATTGTTCCCTAATTTCATTTGATCCTTCTGTTGTGTTTTTGGCTCATTGATACAATCTAGAAAAGTTAGGATGCAGAATTAAAATCCAAGTCTAGAAAGGAAAGAGGTTTGCGCGCAGCTTTTCTAAAAGTTCTGGGAAAGTTAGTCTTTCAAGTTCTATTAGGATTTGTATTATAGGCTTAGAAAGGCTTAGTCTATTAGGATTAGGAATCCTAATCCCATGTTGTATCAGCAGCTTTTATGTTCTATAAATAGGAGTTTCAGTGGGTTTTCTAGAATTAAGACAGAGAGCGCAGAAAACTGAGAGTCAAGGTGATAGAGAGATAAGAACTAGTCTGAGGAGTTTTGAGAGATCTACAATAAGTACTTGTAAACAACTAAATTCTTCATAGTGCTAGTGAATCTCTCAAGAGAGATCACGAAGTAGACGTAAGCTAAAGTTTTGGCTGAACCACTATAAAACTGCTGTGTTTTGTTTCTATTTTCAGTTCATCTATTTTTTGATTTTGCTTCAATAAAACACAAAGATCCTAAGGGGGGCTTACACAATAAGTGGTATCAGAGCTTAGGCTCAAAGGTGTTTTGCGATGATGAACAGCAAAGTCATTGTCGAAGCTGGAGATGTGAAACCGTCCATTAATCCCTTTAATGTCAAGGACAACTTCACGCTTTAGCAGAGGAAGATGAAGAACATTCTGGTTCAGCAAGAGGTTGATGAGGCAATTGGAGATAAGCCTGCAACAATGACTGAAGCAGATTATACGAAGAAGAATAAGAAAGCAAAGAGCTCCATCGAGCTGCATCTTGCTGATAATATCCTGCTTCATATTGGTGAGAATATGACTGCAAAGGAAGCATGGGAGAAGCTTGAAAGTGTCTACAGGGGTAAAACTATCAGCAGCAAGCTACTCTTAAAGGAACAGCTCTTTGGCCTCAAGATGGAGGAAGGGGATGATTTTAATGATCACATATGCAATTTTCAAAATTGCATATCGAACCTGGAGAAGGTTGGAGTAAAGATGGATGAAGAAGACACGGTTGTCATGTTACTTCATTCGCTTCCACCTTCATTCAAGCACTTCAAAACCACCATGATATTCAAAGATACTATCACACTTTCTAAAGTGTGTGAGAACTTGGAATCATATGTCAAAATGGACAAAGATGAAGAAAGTTCTCAAGCACGAGGACTTCATGTCAGAGGCAAGGAGAGGGGAAGGTCCAGGAATAGAGATGGTGGATTTGAAGAAAGAGGCAGGTCAAAATCCAAGGGAAAAGGCAAAGAAAAGAAGAATGGTTGCTTCGAATGTGGTTCACTCGACCACTGGAAAAGGAATTGCAAACAATGGAAGGAGAAAAAGGCGCAGATGTTAGGAGAAAGCTCCAAGTCAGCCAATGTCGTTGCTGGAAATTATAACGACGATGGAGAACTTCTCGCAGTAACAACCAGCTCCAGTGCGCTTAAATATTGGACCTTGGATACAGCCTGCACATTTCATATGTGTGCACATAGAGATTAGTACGACACATATGAAGAGAGGAACACCGGGGAAGTGTTGATGGGAGATGATTCACCTTGTAGAATTATGGGAATCAGAACAGTAAAGATCAAGATGCATGATGGAATTGTTCGAACGCTGGGAAACGTCCGACATGTCCCAAAATTGAGCAGAAATCTGATTTCATTAAGCACTTTGGATAGGGCTGGATTTTGGTATAAATCTGAAAAAGGACAGCTCAAGGTTGGGAAGGGACAAATGGTCTACATGAGGAGTGTAATGCAACCAGATAACATGTATAAACTTACGGGTTCTACGGTGGTAGGTGGAGCTGCAGTTTGTACGGAGGAAGACAAGACTGAGCTTTGGCATAAACGGCTAGGGCACATGAGTCAAAGAGGGTTGCAAGAATTACACAAAAGGGATCAGCTGGAAGGTGTAATGAGCTGCAAACTTGAATTTTGCAAGTATTGTACAGTCGGAAAGCAGACCAAGGTGACGTTCAATGTAGGCAGCAGTGAGAACAAATCCAAAGAAGTATTGGACTATATTCACACAGATGTTTGGGGGCCTACACCAACAAAATCAAAGGGTGGAGCTAGATATTTAGTCTCTTTCATAGATGATTTTTCGAGGAAGGTTTGGGTGTATTTTATGAAAACTAAAGACCATGTTTTCACTAAGTTCAAGGAGTGGAAAGCTGAAGTTGAAAACCAAACGGACAGAAAAATCAAGTGTTTGAGAAGCGACAATGGAGGTGAATATAGAGATAATCAGTTCTTACAGCTGTGCAAAGATGCAGGCATCACATGACACTTTACTGTTAAGAAGACTCCTCAACAAAACGGCGTTGCAGAAAGGATGAACAAAACTCTCATGGAGAGAGAAAGGAGCATGAGACTTCATGCGGGGTTGCCTGAAACTTTTTGGATAGAAGCGGTTAATCATGCATGTTATTTGATTAATCGATCACCTTCTGGGGCTATTAACTTCAAGTGTGCAGAGGAGGTATGGTCTGGGAAGTCAGTTGATTATTCCAACTTGAGAGTGTTTGGTTGCAGTGCTTATGCACATATTCCCAGCGAGGAAATAACCAAACTGAAACCTAAGTCCCATGAGTGCTTGTTCATCGGCTTTGAGAAAGGGGTGAAAGGTTATAAGTTGTGGGATATAGTCAAAGACAAAAGAGTGATCAACAGGGATGTAATCTTTGATGAGAAGACTATGCCGTTAAATGAGGAGGTTAATAGCAAGAAGAAGAAGATGGCTGTTGTTGAAGAAGAAGCAATCAAGATTTCATTAGCTAAACCATCGGATAAAGATTCCCAAGTTCAGGTGGAGCAAATTGAGCAAGTAGGGAATGTTCAAGTAGCTATTGAAGAAACGGAGCAGCAGCAACAGTCACCAGTTAGGGCTCACGTGGAGCAATCCCCACAGAGGGATCGAAATTCCCTTATCCCACAAGCACCTGAGTCATTTAAAAGAAGCATATCACTCGACAAACCTAAGAGGAATCCAAGAAAGATACAAAGGTTCGGGTTCGAACAGGAAGAAGATGTGAGTCATGCTCTGAGTGTAAGTCAAGGAGATCCAACTACTTATCAAGATGCCATAGAAAGTGAAGAACGGGCAGGTTGGCTTGGTGCTATGGTAGAAGAGATGGAATCTTTGCATAAGAATTCATTGTGGGAGTTGGTTCCTAAACCCAAAGAAAGAAAACTTGTTGGCTGCAAGTGGGTATTTAGGAAGAAAGAAGGAATACATGATGCTGATGCCATAAAGTACAAAGCACGTTTGGTGGCAAAGGGGTATTCGCAGAAAGAGGGAGTGGACTATGACGAAATTTTCTCTCCGGTCATCAAACACACTTCAATTCGGTTATTGTTGTCTATAGCAGCTCAGTATGATATGGAGATTGAGCAGATGGATGTGAAAACTGCGTTTCTTCATGGGGACCTCGAAGAAGACATTTATATGTCGCAGCCGGAGGGTTTTGTCGAAACAGGAAAAGAAGATCTGGTTTGTCGGTTAAAGAAGTCCCTATATGGACTTGAGCAATCACCAAGGCAATGGTATAAGAGTTTTGACACATACATGCTGAAAATAGGCTACATAAGGTGTCTATATGACTGCTGCGTTTACTACCATGTATTCGAAGATGGGGAGATTATTCTACTACTTTTGTATGTAGATGACATGCTAATTGCATGCAAGGATATGTCAAAAATTCAAGAGCTTAAGAAGAAACTGGGAGCTGAATTTGACATGAAGGATCTAGGAGCTGCACAAAAGATTCTTGGAATTGAAATAAGGCGGGACAGAAAAGTGGTAAAATTTGGCTGTCACAAGAAAAGTACATTCTTAGGGTACTTGAACACTTCAACATGGATGGAGCTAAGGTTGTTTCTATCCCATTAGCTACACATTACCAGTTAAGTGCAAAACAAAGGCCATCAAGTCAAAAAGAGATTGATGCGATGAAGGATGTTCCATATGCAAGTGCAGTAGGGTGTCTCATGTATGCGATGATCTGCACAAGACCAGATTTAGCTCAAGCATTGAACGTTGTCTCTAAGTACATGTCAAATCCGGGTAAGCCCTACTGGGAAGCAGTGAAGTGGATTTTGAGGTATTTAAAAGGGACTAGGCAGCTTGGAATCATGTTTGAGAGAAAACAAGAAGTAGCATTCGTGGCTGGTTTTGTTGACTCAGATTATGCAGGAGACTTAGATAAAAGGAGGTCCACAACAGGTTATGTTTTTACTTGTGGAGGAGGACCTGTGAGCTGGAAAACAACTCTTCAAGCAGTCACAGCTCTATCTACTACTGAGGCAGAATATATGGCATTAACGGAAGCTTCAAAGGAACCTATTTGGTTGAATGGGCTGGCAAGTGAATTTGGAATTCACCAAGAAGGCGTGGTAGTGAAGTGTGACAGCCAAAGTGCCATTCATTTGGCAAAGAATCAAGTGTTTCATGCAAGGACGAAACACATTGATGTTTGCTATCACAGGATCAGAGATTGGGTAGAATCTGGAAATATCTTTGTGGAGAAGGTTCACACAAATGACAATGCTGCTGATTGTCTTACCAAGCCCGTTGCTGTAGAGAAGTTCAAACATTGCTTGAACTTGCTCAGTGTCACAACATGCTGAGTTGTGGTGGAGCACCTCCTCACTTGAGGTGCGTTGAGGCAAGAAGAGTCTTGCCAAGGTGAAGGTTCTTAAAGGTTTTGTTCGGGATTACTTCAAGAAGTTCAAGACATCCTAAAGGTTGCAGCAATCGTTTTGGTATCAACTCACCAAGGTGGAGATTGTTGTGTTTTTGGCTCATTGATACAATCTGGAAAAGTTAGGATGCAGAATTCAAATCCAAGTCTAGAAAGGAAAGAGGTTTGCGCGCAGCTTTTCTAAAAGTTCTAGGAAAGTTAGTCTTTCAAGTTCTATTAGGATTTGTATTATAGGCTTAGAAAGGCTTAGTCTATTAGGATTAGGAATCCTAATCCCATGTTGTATCAGCAGCTTTTATATTCTATAAATAGGAGCTGCAGTGGGTTTTCTAGAATTAAGACAGAGAGCGCAGAAAACTGAGAGTCAAGGTGATAGAGAGATAAGAACTAGTCTGAGGAGTTTTGAGGGATCTGCAATAAGTACTTGTAAACACCTAAATTCTTCATAGTGCTAGTGAATCTCTCAAGAGAGATCACAAAGTGGATGTAAGCTAAAGTTTTGGCTGAACCACTATAAAACTGCTGTGTTTTGTTTCTGTTTTCAGTTCATCTATTTTCTGATTTTGCTTCAGTAAAACACAAAGATCCTAAGGGGGGCTTACACAATACCTTCATATTTCTGTTTCACTGTTGCAGATTTTGTTTGGGGTTCTATACATTATAAACTTGGGAATCAAATTGTAAATCTATGTGAAGACTGATGTGGTAAGCAAAATATTGGAGCCAAGTTGTGTAAGTTTCAAAATGTAACCTGATTTTGAAAATGCTGCTGATTATCTTTGTGTGGTTGCATTGTTTGTTGATTGTTGAAGTTTCATAATGTCACCTGATCTCTTTGGTGGCCTACTTTGAGTGGAAATTCAATTAAATTATCTCTTGTAGTCACTTTGGTTGTCTCTTGTAGTCACTTTGGTTGCTTGCCAGTATTGTTTATGAAGAATTATACATGTATAGGCAGATTCTATATTTCATTGTTAATGAACATGCAATATCTTAATGCCAATCGGTCATTAAAAAGCTGGGTAATTTCTGCCCTGTTTTTTATGTGCAGCATCTCAGTAAGTAACATTTTTTTAGGGTCTCAAATATTGGACCCGTTGGAGAAAAGTTTGTTAAGAGAGAGAAATGGGAAGGTGAGATATGCTAGTGCAAACTATGCATCCTTTTATCTTTTGCATTGTAATGTGTTACACATAACTGGGGCTTAATATTTATATTAGCTGTTTGAATGTACTTGAGTCCACAGTTTCTGATTGAAATGTGATAATTTGTATACTACATAATGCGGAAATAGAAGTAAAACCAACCAATAAAGTCTAGTCATTCATTAATATCTTTACTGATCTTGAATCTAATTTCCTTTTGCTTGTAGGGATTCTCTTCTGACCACAATTTCAGGGTCAAGCTGGTAGTGATGTTTATATGTCTTTTGTTGCTAGTGTGATATCAGCTCTGAAGATGTTACAAGTTTACAACAATATGGTGCTTTCAACAATATGGTGCTTCTACTAAAGGTATTTTCACTTAGAATAACACCTATGCTTTATTTCGTCCATATATATAGTGAACTATTGTGGTAATACCTTCTATTAAAATTGTTGAGTAAAGTATTGTGTGTATTATATTGGTCCATAGAATTTGGGTGAATACAAATTTTTAAGATTTGGGATTATCTCTATTGATGATTATGATTTGATGCAAATACGAATGTCACTTGCTTATGTGCAATGTTGACTTATATTGTGTTGGTCGTATTGCCATTCAATCATTCTATGTTCCATAGTGTGGTTATTCCAGCCTGGTGAGTGGCAATTGTTAGTTGGTCTTCAACTGTTATTCTGAGGCTTTGCTTTGCAGTTGCCTCTTATTTCTTTTCTCTGCTGTTTTGGTGATTCATATGGGTTGTGTATGTCTTTTCCTTACTCAAATCAATATATTGCATTACTAAATCAAGCATAATACAGTTAATACTGTTGGATTGCAGGAATGGGACATGCTTTCCTTCCTTAGATCTCTAAAAAGCATGCTACAATCTTCAAATGCAGTTGTTGTGACATTCTCGCCTAGTCTTCTTTCATCCTCCTCCTCTATAAGTGCCGCACATGGCATCCTCCCTTTAATACTATTACATGCGCGCTCTTACGCTGGTCAAGAGATTTGATTCTGTAAAGTCATTCCCCTCTACTTTTAACTACTTTTTGTGATTTGAAGTTGCATTATAAGTGGATATCTGTGAAATGAGTTCACAACTCATTGGCACATATTTTTGCTAGGTTCATTCGCAGCTACACCAAGGACTGGAAATTCAAGTTACAAGTATTTTTATCTTATAACAAACTACTATTTTTTCTCCTTTTCTTTTTATTGTATCTACAAACAGAGCAACTTGTCTTCATATGGTTTATTTAGGAGACTTTAATCTTGTTCTTTTCTTTTGCTATTGTATATGGAGAAGTTTAGGCCATATGTACCCTTCTCCCTACTCTTTGTATTGTTTTTATCAATAATATTAATGAGAATTTTCTTTTGCTTACCACTGGTATTCTTATTGTGATACTTTTCTAATGTAGAAACTGATTTAGTAATCACTTCTAAACTAGAAATTGAAGCAAAAAGAATGAAGACACAACAATTTGAAATAACAAACTGATGTTATAAATGACTCATGACATCAGTTCTATCTATAGAACATATGTCTAATACTGATATATAAATCACTTTCTTATGTGAAACGATGTCATAGTAGGATACGAAATTAGTTTTTTATAAATCAAGCGATGTCTATGGTCATTTTATACATCAGGACCTTACAAGAAAATGATGTCCAAAGTCCTTTTTAACATCGGCTAAAAACTGATGTCTGGGATTTCCTGATCTTTAACATCACCCACTAAGACATAGGATGATTTTTTTTTTTAAAACATCGGTTTCTGGCCGATGTCTAAGGCCAAAATTCTAGTAGTGCTTGCATCTATATGACTAGTGTTGGTATCAACCTTCCATCTTTGGGTCGACTATGTCTGGCACTTCGTGATTGTTCGATCTGTGCTGGGTTGGCATTTGCCTCCAACACCTTATTTAGTTCATCAAATCTTCACATCAGTGTGGCCACCTGTTTCTGAGCTTCTGTCTTTTCCTTCCGTTCCTGTTCGCACTACTTATTCGCCTTGTGGAGGTCTGCCAGTGACAGCTCATACTTGGCGGCAAGGTCCTGGCCTGCCTGTTGGCGGTTACTGCGTGGGTGAGCTTCCATTATTACTTGAATTCATGCAACCTGAGGGGTATCCTAGGGTTTCACGTAGGGGTTGACGGAAGTATTGAAGAGTGCGCAATTAACATTAGCCGCTGGGGTTGGTGGGTTGGGGGTTGGCGGACTGGTCCGCTTGCTCATCGTCGATTCCCCCACTATCATTAGTCATGGTGATTTATGTGGTGGGTGACCTTTTGTTCAAGGATTCCCACAGACGGTGCCAATGTTAATGTCTGAGATTCAGCGGTAGCTAAACCTTGGTTAATCTAGCCCACGAGGCGAACTGCTACTTGCCATGCTCTTGATGTTTCCGCTCTCTGTCAAATAAAATAAACAGGGCATCAGAGGGAGACCAAGGTTGGCATTCTTCTCTACTCCGATGTCTAAGTTAGTCAATGTATTTATGTTGATAGAATAACGGTAGGTAAGTAGTAAATGAGTAATTAATGAAGAGAAAGAAGTGGACCTTTTATAGGTGATGAAGACACTAATCTCTTCCCTGCTTTCGATGTGGGACTGATATGCCTTTACTCCCAGCTTTTGATGCTTCAGCGAGGTGACCTTGGCACCGCCCTTGGCGGTACGTCAGCTGCGATCCTAGGCTGAGCCGGAGCTCAGGCGATAGCCTGTCTGGTGGTGTTTCGGTAAGTCACCCCTTCGATAGCCGTTGGTGCCGCTGGCGGTAGCTTGAGCCTGGCTCATTATAGCTAATTATGGTTTAGGCAAATGATCATGTAAGTACATATTCCACATGAACATTTGGCGCTAGAAGGGGTCCCCTCGGCTCCTTACTAGCAGGACAACACTCTGTACCAATGACTAACAGCAATCCAGACACACACAACGGTGACCGATTGCACGAGAGACCGGCTCGCGAGGTTCAATGGGTGAAACACCTTCGATCATGATGACAGACGCTGCCACCATACTCGAGATCGTCAAGCGCAACCTCATGGAGTCGTGGGCACAGGTTGAGGCCGAGCGTCTACACTACGCCAATAATATGATCAGATGACAGTACCCCTCTTAGCTGTTGACTTAGTGAGTGCCGTCTTATGGAGGTTTCAGTCATCAGTGACATTCTGTCGTCTGAAAAAAATTTGGACAACAGCAAGAACTAACAAAGTTGTTGTCTGAACACCAGAAAAAACAAATAGACCTCCTAAATAGCTATTATCCAGAGTGAATGAAGTCATCAGAATGTAAAGAAAATGAACTTCTGAAATCATCAGGACAACATTTTTCTCTTAGTAAAATCTTGTTTGTAGTCTACTCAAACAACATCATTCTAGATTTTGCAGTTATTGAAGTTTATTTTCAACCATGGTTTTGCTACTATGATGTACTGCTTATTAAAGTGAGACAATGTATAATTTGTACTCTGTTGTTTTGCTTTTGGTCAAACAACAGCATATTTGTAGTTTGGACACTATGATGTAGTGGTTAATAAAGTGAGACAACATGATATGTACCTTTAACATTGTGTTTTACAATGTTGGGCAATAGAACCAGTTTAAAAGATGTTGTTATGTTACACATACAACAGTTTTTTCACTTGATTTTTTTGTGCTCAATTGTCAGACAATGGTTTTATGGTGAAATTGCATTATCTGAGATTGGATAACAAGACTTACATTCTGGATATTGCATCTAACAAAAACCTATCAATCAACGCATTTACAACACATCCAATATTGATACCAAAAACTTTCCATTGATTCCAAGATCTACAATATTCCATTAGTTCGATTCCTCCCAACATCGATCAACATAGTAATCAACACCATACCTACACATTAAAACCAAAAACATGTGCTTGTATAAATCTGTCCAATGCACATTCACCATAATATGCCTATACTCGGAGAAAGACAGGAGCCATGACCAAAATTATTGGGGCAAGCATTTTAATAAAGACATGAAGTGAAGGTTCAACTGTGTCTTTGAATGGGTCTCCCTCTCTGCAAAACAAACAAGAGGATATCATTTCTAAGAATTTAGAGACCGGTAAATGATTAACAGAATAGTAGATAAATCAAAATGACAAATACAATAAGAACTTGGGATCAAATCTACTGCCACAGTACCACTAGACATCTCCAAATTAACAGAAAAAGGAGACAGTAAGACTGTCACGCCCCGAATTTTAGAATAAAATTCAAAATCCTAAACATGAAAAATACTATAACTTAAAATAATCATCCTGAAAATTTCTTTTTTTCTTAACAACCTCACCACACAATTTAATCTCAAATTCTAAATTTAGTCTCGGTTAATTATTACAACTCACTCAAAAATAAATTGTAAAGCTCTATATGAGCATAAGAAACCTCACAACTCAAATGAAAACCAAAAAATACTGCAACTCCTAAACAGCACAGTCGGCTCCCTGGTTATCCTAACCTGCAGGAATATCCGCTACATCATTTGAATAGTGTACCAAGATTGCAACACAAAACCCGATAAGTTTTTGAAACCTCATATGAGTAAAAGAAAGAACGGTTATTTAATCAATTCATAATTACTTTCACTCAAGACAACACCCAACACTTTCCACGTTCACAAGAACCAACAATCTCACAATCAGTTATCGAATCAACAAATCAACACAAAACCTAAACTCACATCTTTCTTATCAAAACTCCGAAATCATATTTATAAAAATACGATTTTGACAGACTAGAGCTCTAACTGAATCGTAACCCGTCACCTGGCCTAGGTTATAGCATCCGACATATTTATCTTTATCATATTTCATCAATATGTATACTTATATACATATTTAGAACGTCTGATAATTGTACATACTCAACCAATCATATCCCATCATCCATCTTAGATTAGAGCGTTCGATTATCCCATACTGGTCACTACATTGACCCTAAATCCACAATATGTACAATCGTATATTTTCACCTGGCTCAAGTTATGCCAACTGACATATTTATCTTTATCATATTTCATCAATATGTATATGTATATACATATTTAGAACATCCGATACTCGTACTTACTCAACCAATCGTATCTCATCTTCCACCTAAGATTAGAGCGTCCGATTCCCCTATACCTGTCACTACGTTGACCCTAAATCTATAAATGAGCACAACAATATATTGTCACACAATGAAATCAACTCATCCAAAATATACAATATTATTATAAAAACTTAAGCATTCGAAATATAATCTACATCATCATTCTAACTCAATCACATCATCACACATCAACACATCACCCGTATATATATTCCACGTAAATATATATACGTAATCCTCCACTCAGGGATGACCACTAATACCATCTATAGTTCACACAAGAAAAACGTGAAATTCATTTGTATAGTTAAAATTCATTTTACTTATCTATGGACCGTAGTTGATCAAATCCATGTGATTTTAAAAACAAATATTTAATCCATAAATATTTTTCACACAATTACAAAAATAAATAAATTAAAGCACTCGATTCGTAATATGAATCACGTGAATTTTACTCACCTCGAAACTCCTGCTGTGTCTTCAATTAAAATACAAATCCCACCGAAACAACTCACCCAAGTATAACCCGTCAATCACCTAATCAAATGTGACTTAAATTTAGCCAATAATTCTAAAACATACTTAAACTACCCTTCTACGGTCGGATTCTAAATAATAAGAAAATCTGACGGACAGATTCTCACAAATCACCTCCTTAATCACCGTTTTACAATTATACGAAGATTCAACGGTCGAATCTTCGCCCATGACCACATAAAGCCACTGAGACAGTCATATGATCATATCAAAACTACAAATCCATCAGACGGTCCTAAATTCACAAATCACAAATCTAACGATCGAAATCGATTGAAATCTAAAAATTCATAACTAAATCATACGATATCCGAAAAATACGTATAATATGCCAAAATGATCATATTGAAACGTAAAATCTTAAAATATATAGAAACTATATTTTAGACCCCCGAAGATGGCCGGAAATAGCCGCCGGAGTTAGTGGCAGAGCCGCTGCCGACCACCACCAATGGTGTCGGGGCCAAGCTTCTCCCTTTCTTTACATCATTTTGAGCAACTTTCATAACTAGTACGAACTCAAAAAATA